>CM041213.1:3238102-4580483 GCA_023065735.1 Coffea humblotiana
TTGGAGCGAAAAGTTTGACAAGTTAATGCCTTGCTGGCGAGAATGGATATCTTTGCTATGATATGTAGACAAGGAATGTCATACAGCTAACAATGACTCCACTACCAAAGAGAAACTATAGCTTTTATGAAGGAAGCCATCAACTTTCAGTCTAAACAACCAAAATAGAAAATCTGCAGGTGTGTAAGGTACATCAATTTATTTTTGAATCCAAAGCCTTCATTTCTGCAACAATCCATACTCGCTCAAACGCCAGCATTCTCATCCAACCATGAAATAGAAACAAGAAAGATTGAAAAGTAATTATGATGCATTCTTAATTGTTTTCTCTAAGTGAAACATAATTAAAGCTAGAAAAGACATAACAAAAGACAGAGAGATGTCACCTAATGAAGTATTAACAATTTTACTCTTCTAATCTCTAACTATTCCACCTCTCTTTTTGTCTAAATTTACAGATCCAGTAAAACTTGTTAGATTGCTATAATTGTCCAACTCATAAATTTCAAAACAACAATACCCAAGCTTAACAAAGAATAAGCATAATGTTGATACAATCTTCAATTTACAATAGATGACTTTTTCAGTTTGCATAATGAACAATACCATAATTTAAGAAATAAATTCCGAGTTCTCTACATCTGATAACAGTAACTTATCCAGGTTTCAACAGACTAGAGAAAATAACCCCTTGGAAATTTCCAAGAACGCAAAATTCATATATGAAATGATTTCCAATCTCGTGTTTATTTGATGGTATAGATAGCAAATGCATCAGTTATAAGCTGAAAAACATTATCAGAACTATTAACTGTCAGGCAACCTTTGATCAGCAGAAAGAAAAGAAGCATGGACAATTTTCCTTGTTCTTGAGAAGGGGTAAGCATGACGACAACAGCAGATACCAAACTTGTTTCAGACTAAAATCTCTTTGCAAGCCAGCATATGGACAAATAATGCATGGTATTCTCTTGATTTTGTTTTCTGCCTTAAGTTTGTTGAGAACCACAATTCTTTTACAGAAGTCTCGAGAACTAAAAACAAAATAAATATTCACTAAAGTAATAACTCCGATAAAACTTTCACGTATTAAGTTGTCAAGAGGCTTAGCATACCTGATGCCAAGCTGCAGACTAAGCATTAGATCATAGCTCCTGTGCCCTTTAATTATTGTTTCACCCGGTCTCTTCATCTCCCTTGCAAGTTTCTTTTGTCGCCTTCGCACTCTTTTCGATGATGGTGAAAAGCTGTCATTAATTACAAGTTCACTGATTAAGACACCTTGCATGTATTCTCGTTCCAAGATCGGAGAATTTCTATCATCCTCATATTCTCTGCCATCCAGAGAAAAATCATGACCAAGAACTTTCTCAATTGCCACCTCAAGGCTCCAACGTCTTTCCAAAGAAACATTTGTGGAGCGAGACTGCTCTAGATTCAGCAGGTTTCCGTTGGCAGATTTATAAGATGAATTCCCGACAAGATCCTTGGATTCCACCAACTTTGACTACCCCCAGATCAACGGAAGAAGTATGGTGAATATGTGAAACCTGATTTTGTTTACTTAAATCTGGAAGCAACCCTCGTTTTCTTAAAGCATTAAGGTACATTTCCTGACCAGCAGGAAGTCTACCACCTTTTGGATAAAATGCTCCTTTTCCATCCTTTAGACCTCGAGTCCAGGTCCCAATATAGCAGCCTCCATCACTCCATGTGTATATCCCAAACCCATGCATCATACCATTCAACCAGTTTCCCTCGTAAGAGTCCCCATTGGTCCAGGTTAGAGTTCCTTTCCCTGACATATTTCCTCCTTTAAGATTCCCCAAGTACACATTTCCATTAGCCCATGTGTACTTGCCAGGTCCTTCTGGACTTCCCTGAATCCAAGCTCCTTCAAATACATCTCCATTGGGATATACTTGATACCCTAAACCGTGTTTAAGGCTCAACCGCCAACGCCCCTTATAGGTGATCTTACCACGTCCAGTATATGTTCCTGTGCCATGCATATAACCACCTGAAAAATCACCTTCGTAAACAGCACCAGAAGGCCATTGAAGCTTTCCATATCCATGCCTCATCCCACATCTCCATTCACCCTCATATTTGCAACCCTCTGACCATATATATTTACCTGAGCCCTCAGGTACACTACTGAGCAAGGAGCCAGAGTATGATTCTCCATTTGGCAGTAAGAGCTCTCCAACCGTAAAGGAAGGGTCCTCAGAAGTTCTATGAGAAACTTCCCCATTTACCAATTTAATGAGCGATTACTTTCACCAAGCGACGAGCCATTAAGAGATAATGTCCTGTCTGATAAAGAATGTGCTCCTTCAACGCCGTCAACTGTGGCCACAGGGCCAGACAATGCATAATTTCAAAAGGCGCCAAGTCCTGTACTAGCAGAATGGTACCCAAAGCCTTATCATCAGCTAATTCCGCGCATCTAACACAAAAATTTACACAATCCCGGATGATTTGATCTGTCAGAGGAGAGAGAGCAATTAAAGCACCATAGTATTTCAAAGCTGCTAGCTTTAATGGTCACAAAACCACAAACATAAAACCCACTTAGAGGTAATGGTTCGAGTCCATGATCAACATAGGAAAAGTGAAGATAGGAAATGATAACTTGTGTAATTTTGTAGATCTTCTGTATCCTAATGTATTAGCAAAGTTTGGAAGCCAACATTGCCATTGCTTTTCACTCACAGGATGTAAAGTGTATACAACCAAATTGATATATCTATGTCTGAAGCCATTATGAAAGGTTTGTAATGAAATTCAAGATGAAAAGGAATACGTTATGGCATTTCCCAAGACAAATCTTTTAAGCGTATAGGCAGAAGGTATCAACACTGACATTCATGAGTCATCCTCCTTGAGTATTGTCTCATACAGGCTTTAAAACCAAGTTTCCACATGCAGTGATTCTCATACAATTTCCAGTTTTCCACTATATCAATTAGACACATTCAGAACTGCAGCAGCTATTTCACAAACACCTGATGTGATGTCTTCCCTCTACTGGTAACCACGGAAATTCCCGCAAATTTGACTATCATGATATAAAAAAAAAAAAATCACCTCTGCAAGCCCAAAGCGCAACCTCTTCTTTCACATAATTAATGAGGTCATATTGCTTGCAATCCCCTAATAACTCCAGGCAATCACCAGCTAACAAGTACTTTTGAGAGGACAAGTCAAATCCCCATTGAACTAAACCTCAATGAGCATCTTAAAGCACACATTTCTTTAATTATAAGAAATTCCAGATCAAGCTCTTGACACTTGCCAAAGCATTTCTTCTTTCCTATTTGAACAGCTTCAAGCATCTCACAACCAATGAAAGTCGAGAAATATGCCCAATGACTTCGCAAATAGAACAATTTGTTTAAATATCTTGGTTATAAGATTTTAATTCAACCTCCTATATCTTGTCGGACTTTCTCCGCGATGCATTTTAATTATTTTTATAACAAGGAATCCATTTTGTTTTCGTACGAATAAGTACATAAGTTCAGGATTACCGTGATCACTTGCAAGAAATCTTTTTTTTTATAGTTCTTCATGTTTCACATACAAGTCAAACTATTGAAAAATTTTTTTAAAACAAAGTGAGAAAATAAATCTTCGGTAACGTCCTTCATTCATATACTAATTATAGAGTCGTCGTCACCTTTTATCAGCAGCATTTTTTTTTTTTTTTGCGAAATTTCAGAGAATACAGGAATCACAAACAATAAAATGCACATACTACTTACTGCCTCCATTGTTTCAAACAACAAAATAAAAAGCCACTTAACCACGCGCAAATACAAATGATTAGGCGAAAAAAAAGGGAAAAAAACAACGTCGCAGTTTCGAATTTTTTCTAACACAGAGCCACAACTCGCAGGATAAAGCAAAAACCGAAATGTACTTAGCGTATATAACCATCATATAAGGGAGAGAAAGAGTGAGAAGAGAGTACCTGAAAAGAAGCCAAAAAGGAGAGGGAAATTGAGAGTGGAAGTCGAGGATGATGACGTCCAGCTGCTTTTCAGTTTCTCTGTGTCCTGCCTTTTGGACTGGGGGGAATTTCTCGGCTCTCTTTCTGAAGAAGACTGATGAAAAAGAGAGAAAAAGGCAAATCAAAATGGATCGAATCCCCAAGCGGTAAACGACCTGCGAAGGCTATAAAATATACACACAAAAATCTCCTCCAAGACTAAAAGGGAGACTTGTTTGTGGCTATCCACTTACCATATATACTACTAGTCTTTTAACTACCGTTGCTTGATTTCATTGACATTTCACATTCGCATCTTTGCGCGTCAATTTTTTGGAGTCGCTTTCAAGAGGTGATGCAAGATATTTGTTGCGCCAGTATGAGATTGATGACCATTAAATGACTGTTATGCCCTTTATTTTTTTGAATTTTAATTTTACTTCCTGTTTTTGTCCTTTTTCATTTTGATTGATTTTTCTCCATTTTTTTCTTGACTTGTGAAGTTAATCTAAAACACTTTGGAAATTTGGTTAATAAATCAATACACAATCATATCTTAAGCTAAGATATAGTAATTATTTTCCATGTCTTTCATTTTCTTGTAATGCTTTACGCTTATACCTTATTCCGAAGATTTATATATTCCATATGGGGCTGTTGCTTATAGCAATTTTCTTTGCTTCTCCTTTTGTTCCAATAAATTGGGGGTAAGTCATCCTCTGATATGCAAAAGCTGAGATGTTCAAAAGACACCTTAATCGCTCTATCCTAATTGCAAAATTTTCTTTTTTGAGATATTTCACACGAGACCTTTCTTTTCTTTTCCCCCTCCCATGATATTCTTGATTGACTTCTTAATTAGGCATTTTATCGAACATGACAATATATAGGATAAAATTCCCCTTGTGTATGCTATGGAAATAATAATCTATGTCAGATTAAAAAGGTGATTATTGTAATACTTTTTGAATAATTATTGTAATACTTTTTGTGATGTGATGTATGTCAGATTCAAAAAGGTGATTGAAAAAATAAAAAAATTATATTGAAAATTGTGTTTATAATGTAAGCAAATAATTTGGAACCTATCATACAATTATTGCACCAGATTTTTCTAACAAAACAAATGCAATTACGGTTAATTATATAAAAATTGCCTTGCCTTTCTCCAATTTAATACTAGTAACTTGCACCGGAGGCATCCACGAATTAGAGCCTTTGAGGTGGTGACTGGCGAGCCCGGGTGAATAATTTTGGGAAGGACAGCGGACAGCTATTTAATTATTCTGATAGAGACGCTTGGGTCCACGACGTAAAGTTAATTAGTACGATTTTGGAGGGATTAGTTTTTTCCGGGTTACTAAAGTGATTAGGTGCCCTTAGGCATCCTACAAAATTGCACGAATTTAAAACTTGTGTACGCCCATGGGAGGACAAGATAATCCAATGACAAATAATTCTGTACCTTTCTGAGGCAATGCCAAAACTTTTCT
This sequence comes from Coffea humblotiana, assembly GCA_023065735.1. Taxonomy (NCBI): domain Eukaryota; kingdom Viridiplantae; phylum Streptophyta; class Magnoliopsida; order Gentianales; family Rubiaceae; genus Coffea; species Coffea humblotiana. Next base: position 3,243,590 of record CM041213.1, read on the forward strand.
GCTTTTAAATTGGCATTAAGAATATGAGAACGTTAATCAAATAAATGACTAGTTGCACTAGTTGATAACTAACTTAGCACTACTTTAGTGGGGATTAGATGGTTGGATTAGGCATTGACAGCCAGGTCTATTCTCATTAAAAAGGTGCAATTTGCAAGAATGTGGAATATTTAAGTTTAACGGCTAGAGAGCAGAGACCTGACATCTGCACCACAATAACCCTAACTTTTTTGCGTCTGAATTTGAAAACAAAAAAGTTGATTCACTTTTTTTGGTAAACCAATATGGCGTCGAGGCATTTGACGTAGTTGATAAGAGATGGAGTTTTATACTAGACCTTTATAAATGTTTATTCGGCGATAAGAGAGAATTCGATATTATATAACCACCAGCCCTTGGTCTGGTGGCCACCCGCTAATACATTAAGATTTTTTGTCAATTTGTTACAATTAAATGTGATCTTACTTAAAAAATTCAGACGAGTGCGTAGTGCATCTGTCTAGTTTGATGGTGGTTCAGTCTCCTCCGAATTACTCCAGGACCTCTTCAGGCCTTTCCCCTCCCCATAGTGTAGGAAGCTATCGTATCGACAGAAAAAAAAAAGAGATAATTCGATATTATATCCTCTTCATTCACGTATATTTTTTACGTGCTTGGGTAGTTTAGATGTAATTAACAAATTAAACCTATTACACATCCGACTCGTACAAAAGTTTCGCAATCAAATCTTACCTGCATTTGGCACCCAGTCATCTTTGTGAGTCCATATTAAAATCAAAATATCCCAACATTACACTTGACATACAGAGATCCAACATTAGTAGATCTTTCCAATTTCAAACTAACTTTTTGTTTTGATTACTTCCTCTTAGTTATTTCCTGCTCTCTTTTTTTTACTGCGTATAAGTTTGTATGGACCTGGTTCCAATCACCATTATCATAGGTCAAGATATGCTCTCGAAATTATAAGTCATGATCTTTTATAAGAAAATGATTCTTGCTTACTAATCAATTTAATTTTTCTTGGCATTTCCTACTATACTCTTTATAATAGTGCTTTTTCCAACTAAGGACTTCGGTTTTGTTTGAAAAAAAAATTGTTACGCTTTTTATAAACATATTTTTCAATCAATTTTTTATCTTCGAGTTTTGACACTCAAACGTCTGAGCAGCATGAGCGCCGTGTCAGCCAGATGGAAGCATTTTAGAGCAGCCATTACCTTTTCTAATCCTCGCTACCACTTACAGATTAGTTGTGCGTTCTTGAATTTGTTAAACTACTCCTATCAAAGTCAAAGCATCATCAATCTAATGGCTCCTCGCGTTGACTGGAACCCGATTGCCGTCCCAGCAGAACCCATATTTTTATTTGTTGTGGCATCTGAGAGATGTTCTAAAGTTGTGACTGCAAATAATTTAGCTGGTTTATTTCCTTTTCTCCGAACATTTAGTAGACGAATTTAGTGAATTGAAGTTCGCCTAAATTAAATATGATGTGATACGGAAATGTCCCCCTTTTCAAAAATATCGGGCATCTAGCACTTTCAAGAGCTGCCACCAATTATATTATCATACTTATGTTTTATGGACCAAAATAATAAGCAGATGTTGCTTAACATATAGTATATGAGGTTTGATTACTTCAATTCTTTCCATGGCCTTGAGTACACTAATTCTATATCAACTTGCCAATCCAAATAAGATGTTCAAGACATTATATGATACTCTAAACTACAGGTGACAAACAAATCCATTTAATTAAATTTATCCATATCCATTCATGAATATATAGATATGGATATCTTAAATTTTTATATATGGGTATAAATGGATTACCCAATAATACCTGTTTATTAAATGGGTATTATTGGGTAATCCATCAAATTTAATTAACCCATTTAGAATTGTCTTCCTCAAAACCTTCTCTCTTTTCCCACCCATTTTTTTTAGATTTTTCATTTTGTCATAATGTTAACTACTTTTGTTTCATTATTATTATTATTTGTTGGTTTTATCTTATCATTTTATTTTCTCTTAGTTTGTTAACTTGCTCATTTTTCATCATTATCAATTTATGATAAGTCTTAGCCTCTTTTCCTACCTTTTCAAAATGAAATTTTAAATTTACATACGAAAAAATACTAGAGATTCAAACTTTTTGGATTAAGTTTTTATGTTAATTTTTATAGTACTTAGTTCAAATTTTTATATTCTTATTGTTCAATTATTAAATAGTATGTAATTTTGCGATATAGAGTACAGATGGGAAAAAAATTAGTAATTAGGCTTATTGAGTATTAAAAGTAAATATTTAAAACTAATGATGGGTGCAAAGGGTAGTATAAATTGATAACTTAGTTTGCAAAAATGAATTTAAATGAGTTTATAAAAAGTTAAAATAAATGGGTAATTGGGTTACCCAATTCATTTTTTGACTTACTCATTTATATCCATGCAATTAAATGGGTATAAATGGATTGACACACTTATACTCATTACTCATTTTAACCAATCCAAACCCGTTCAAATCACCCATTTTGACACCTCCACTCTAAACTAGTTTTTTTAACTACTCATACAAAAATTTCTCGCATCAGCTCTAGCTCAGTTTGAACTACTAATTTCTAATGTAATTGTAGAGGCTCCAAGTCTTCATTTTCATGTACGTAAAACCATATATATATTTAATATTTAGAGGTGCCAGTATGCATTACCGGCTATCACGTATCAGTTTTCTCGTAGGGGTCGTATCAACTGCATTGCGTTTCCATTCACGTACCAAAAAGAAACAAGAAAAGACAGTAAAAGAAAAGCTTTTTAGCTCGACCGCGATTCACAATTCGATTTTGCTCAACAATTCATTTGGTAAGTATTGGTCGGTTACATAACTCCTTGTCGAACACAAGTTAATTGATTTTGTATCTCATGTAATACAGCGAAAACGATCCATCAAGAATAAATTGAATGGAAAGATCTTTTTTTTTCCCCGATTGAGAAATAATTGTCGGTAAATTATTCATTAGCTTGTTAATTAAGCTAATCTTTTCCTGGTGGTTGTCATTGCGCAGCCGACCTTTTGCACCGCCTGCCAATTTCTAACATTTCACCCTTTTCTTCGTCTCTAAAATATTCACATATTCACGCCACCCCAGATATCTGTGAGATGACTGTATTGAAATCACATTTTTTTTTAAATAAATTTTGATGATCCATTTTATAAGTTTTATGCTCGTGACTTTTTCGTTTGTTTGACCGTTTTACCTTAGATTGCAGGCTGGTTTCTTTGTCCGATCAATTTTTTTATAGTACCATTTGTCAGAAAATACAAAGACGAATTGTAGGGTTACAGTTTTCACTCAGCGGCGCATGATTTGGTATTTCGTCGTTTTCCCAAGTCAACAACATATGTATTCGCTTCACCAATGATATTATCTTCCTACAGGAAAAGAAATTTAGTTTGATGAAGTTTTGCATTGATTAGATTAGATTGGCCAAGACAGCTAATTTAAAGGGGGAAAAAAGTGTTGGACGGGTGCTTGTTTGCATCAGGCCTCCTTCTTCTGGTCATATAATAGCTTCAAGACTTGGAAGTGCATGCACCCTATGAATTTTTTTTGGGTATTTCTGGATCTTTGATGCCGAACGTATACCGAACTACAATTGGAAAAAACACATGGCAAGTCACGTACACAGATTTGATTAATTCAATTTCAACTCCATATTTTAATATCTCGTGTTCGAATTTAACTGAAAAAAGAAACAATCAAGACACGGACTTAGAAGATGGTCATCTCGTACTCCCGCTGTCGGCTCTCACTCATTGCAAGAAAGAATGCATCACAATTGGATAACAGTTGAGAATCAAAGAAAAGAACCACTCAGTTGTGATGGAAGAAAATGGAGCCGCTCAACAGTCTGACTATTGCTGCATATTTTCTTCACCATCATCTTTACAGTTGTCTGCCACCAACCGCAGCCACATCTAGTAACGAGCCAAATAAAATCGAAACACTTGGTGCTCAAATTCTGTTCGTATGTCATTTGAACCAGATTTGATTTCGATTCGAATATTAATGAATTACAAAAATTATTCGAATTCGATTCGTTTATTTGTATAAATATTCAAGTTTGAATTTGAACTTGACTCGTTAAACTATACAAACTGAATTCGATCTCGAACTCGAACTCAAATTTGATTTTAAAGACGATTTAATTATATTTTTAATAAATAATACATTATTTAGAATAAGTTTAATTGTATGTATTGATTTTAAAAAAATAAATAGTGCAAATTTATGTATAATTACTTTTTTAGTAAAATATAATATATATTTTAATAAATATTAAATGTATTTATATTTATAATTATATTTATTTTGATAATTATATATGTGTTCACGAACTATTCGAATAGTTCACAAAAAGATTCATGTTCTGCTCGATTATTAAATACACCTAATATTGTGTTCGAACTCGATTCCTTTATTGAATGATCGTGTTTTTTTCGAATTCGAACGAGTCGAACACAAATACCCCGCAAACAATTTGGTTAGTTAAAAACATAAGAGGTCATCATATTATCCAACAGGTTGATACATATCAGCCTCCGCTCTCTATGCTCTATCCATTGGTGCTTGATGATCTGGAATTGGATTTAAAGTTCAAACCACCTTCATCATGCCTCAAAGTTTTTGCCTTTCGTTCTACAATTCCACGTGCTATGTTTGAGCAACCAGCTAGGAAAATGTGTTTTTTTTTTTTGGGAGAACACGTGTTTAGATAGTCTTGGAATTTTTTTCCCCCAAATGACTCCTTTGAAGCGTAATCATACCATTGATCATTCATTGCGTACGACCAGCGATAAAATGGGAGGATAAGTTTGGGGAAAGAACACGAAATGTACAACAAGCTCTAAGAACAACAAAGTAAGGAAGCCGGAATTCTTAACCATTCTTGAGAATTTCGAAAAGCGAGCAGAGGGAGATAACACAAGCATTCTCAAGTGACTGCAAATATTCAACATTTTAAACTCATTATTTTAAATGCATAATCTCGCACGTAATTAATCACAAGATTCAATTCATAATAAAAGCACATATTAATATAGAAGACGGTGTAGCTAAACTAATAATGTCATTAAAAAGAAAGAACCAGCTCTACATTGTCTGTAAATTCTAAATTTCAGAACGTTTCACACGAACAAGGACACAAGATTCAGAAAAAAAAGGATTCAAATACAAAATTCATGAAATCCGTCTTATTGCTCTCGAGTGTGAATGTATAATTTGTTATTTGAATCCGTAATATCCATTCTTTAAATATGTTCTTTAATAGCTGTATACGTACGATGATATAACTTTTGTCATTATTGCAAATTTTTAATGAAATTGTGATGTTTTATAAAAAGAAAGAAAGAAAGAAAAGAAGTTTTTATTTTTAAGATAACATCAAAACGCTTGGCTTTCAATTTCAGATAGAGATGGTTTGGTTAATTAATTTTCGGACCTTTAAATCAACGTTAGCCTGCTAGCGGGTCAATATAACATGATCGACTGCTACGTAAGCCGCCATCTCTAAGCCGTTCAAGCGAATGCATACTTTATTGGCACCGATAGTTTAGCCCAAATATGATGATGACCACTGGGAACAGCCCACATGGCACGTTGTTATCTTTTTCCACGTCTTCTCATTGTAATTTGACTCCGTGTCAGCTACCAATCTAATGAGTAATGAGCCGAGTGAGTTGTTTTTCAAAAGAAGAACACTAGCGAGTTACTTTTGTTTGCCTTCATATGTTAGTGCGCGGGCTTATAACCACAACCAAGTGCAACTCAGAAATAGCAGGAGGCATACACTATGTAGTTTGTAATAGAATAGAATTTATTCTCCCCCAATACTCCCTTCTTGCAATAGAATAGAATTAAAAAAAAAAAGTTAGTTTTGATATAGTATCGAGTCACCAAGAAGATAAATAATTGAAAGCATACTATAAAAGCAATATTAAATTCGAATCCATTTTCAAATTGTCAGGTGACATGATCGAGTTCCATCACGACTACAACCTTTTTCATGTTTTACTATGAGTTATGGCCTCCTAATCAAATATAGTAATTAACAAGATACATTTGGGCTCTATATTCATGAACAATGGTGCTTCATTTCATCATAGAGTAAATGCAAGAGTTGAATAATAGTTAGTAGCAGTATTAGATATCATATCTAAGCTGTAGCACTGCGTAACAAAAAGCTCTCGTATGAAGCTATATCACCTAGTTTCCCCCAAAAAAAAATAAAAATTGTTCATCGCGTAATCATGTGTGTGTCAACGGGAGAGCTTATTAAATGTTCTTTTGGGCTCAAGTGGACTGAAACAACTAAATTGGGCCATTAGAGAGAAGTTAAACTTTCTGTGGATGTCCGGCCCAACTATGAATTCTGCTGGGCCATAAGTGAATCTTTAGCGCTACACTTAAACGGGTCGGATCCGGGCCGTTAAACCCTCTGACTAGTTTGGAGCTAAAGTGAAACTAAAGCTGACAAAGATAAAACCTTAAACCCTAATCTCCGACCGTCCGGCGTGACCTTGAGTGGTAAAATTAATAGCAGTTCACACAGGCTCAAACTTGGTGTTTGAGCAATGGTGAAGGCGTACTTGAGGTTCGAGCCGGCCGCATCTTTCGGGGTGATTGTGTCGGGGGACTCAAACATCGCTTACGACAGCACCGGCAAGCTCTTGCTGGCAGCGGCTTTGGAGAAAGTCGGCGTGTGGCATGTCCGCCAGGGCGTGTGTAGCAAAACTCTAGCTCCTGCGCTTTCCTCGACCTCCCGCGGCCCCGCTCTAGCAGTTACCTCTATCGCTGCCTCCCCTTCTCCTTCTCTTGTAATTTTCTCATTCCCTCCCTTCTTTTCGCACTTTTGTATATTGTAGACAGTTTTATCTGTTGAGCACTACGAGAATGACAATTATGCTAAGTTGCTTGTATTCTCCTTGTGCACATGCCATTTACCATGTTCTGTTTGCGTAATATAATTGCAATTTTGACAATTTATTTGATAGAGCTGATGAAAGAGCATAAAGTTAGTTTAACCAATGACGCGGCAATGTGGTTAGAATATTTAGATATTGGAAGAAATGGAGAAATAAATTACAGATTTCTGAAATATTGGGGCCTTAATTGATGAGTTCTTTCTGATATTTTCGCTGAACTTTTTATTTTTTGGAATTACGGGCTCCTAGGACATAATAGGTTGGGAGGGGTTGGGTGGGAACGTTAATGAATTTCTTTACTTTGGTAGAGGGCAAGTTGGCAAATATGCTCTGGTTTGATGGGTTTTTGATGCCGTTAATGAATGAGAAAGTTCCTGTGAAATCTAATGGCAGATAGCAAGTGGATATGCTGATGGTAGCATAAGAATATGGGATTCTGAAAAAGGAACATGTGAAACCACATTGAACGGACATAAAGGAACTGTAACAGCCCTTCGCTACAACAGACTTGGATCTTTGCTTGCATCTGGGAGCAAGGATAATGACATTATTTTGTGGGATGTGGTTGGGGAGGCTGGGCTTTTTCGCCTTCGTGGTCACCGTGATCAGGTTTGTACTTTAGCTTTTTGTAAGAAAGCTATTAGTTTTATTACCATTTATACCAAATTTGCCTTGTGATTTTTGGTCAGGTTCTTGTTTTGTAGGTTACAGACCTTGTTTTCTTGGATTCTGGTAAAAAACTGGTTAGTTCATCTAAGGACAAGTTTTTGAGAGTTTGGGATCTGGATACACAACATTGTATGCAGATTATTAGCGGTCATCATAGTGAAATCTGGTCCATAGACATTGATCCTGAGGAGAGATATCTTGTCACTGGATCTGCGGACCCTGAACTCCGCTTTTACATGATAAAGCATGATTTTACTAGACAAGAACCTTTGGCATCTGAAAAGAAAACTGTGACAAGTGATAAAGAGACCTCATATGAAAATAAATGGGAAGTCCTGAAACAGTTTGGTGAAATTCAGCGACAGAGCAAGGACAGAGTTGCTACCTTGAGATTTAATAAGTCCGGAAATCTATTGGCATGTCAAGTTGCAGGAAAGACAGTGGAGATATTCCGTGTACTGGATGAGTCTGAATCTAAGCGTAAAGCAAAGAGGAGAATTCATAGAAAGAAGGAGAAAAAAGCTTTAAAAGGGGCAGTTGAGATGGAGAATGGTGATGCAAATGTCGTAGCAGAAGATGGAAGCTATCCGGTTGTTACCGTCCCTGATGTATTCAAGCTTCTTCAAACTTTACGAGCTAGTAAGAAGATATCGTCTATTTCTTTCTCTCCTATTAGCTCGAAGAGCTCGCTGGCCACTTTAGCGTTGTCTTTGAATAATAACCTATTGGAAATTTATTCAATTGAAAGCAGTTCAACTACAAGAACTAGCACTATTGAGCTCCAAGGACATCGTTCTGACGTTAGGAGTGTCACACTTAGCTCTGACAACACTCTTTTGATGTCAACAAGTCATAGTGCAATCAAGATATGGAACCCCAGTACTGGTTCTTGCCTTCGTACTATTGATTCAGGATATGGACTATGTGGTCTTTTTGTTCCTGGTAACAAGTATGCAGTTATTGGTACAAAGGGTGGAACAATAGAAATTGTTGATGTACGAAGTGGTACATGTGTGGAAGTAGTCGAGGCGCACGGTGGTTCTGTTCAATCAATTGCTCCGACTCCAGATGGGAGTGGTTTTATTACTGGGAGTGCGGATCATGATGTTAAGTTCTGGGAGTACCAAACCATACGAAAACCTGGTCAAGTACGTAATCCTAATTTTTCTCTCTCTGTCATATTTTTCTCCATCACATGGTGTCACAATCTCTCCATCTGTATGTATGCGCCCATCTTTTCATTTGTCTGTCCGTTGTTATAGTTCGAAGTCAGTTCATTTAATGCCCTTTCATTGTAAAGTTGTGCTTTAGTTTAACATGAATTCAGTTTGTATGTATACGTACGTGCAAAGAATTTCCTGTTTGAAATGTATGTTGAGATGTTGATTTGATTTTGTTTTGACTGAGCTGTATAGTTCTTGTATGCTGAATATCAGTAATATAATGACCCAGATATTTATTAAAAAGAAAAAAAAGAAAATGCTAATCTCGTTTCATTTGTAGGATGCCAAGCATTTGACTGTATCTCCTACAAGGAACTTGAAAATGAATGATGATGTTCTTGTGGTGGCTGTCAGCAGTGATGGTAAACACATTGCTCTTGCCCTGTTGGACTGCACAGTTAAGGTGAGAATACTTCAGGTCCTTTTCTTGTGGTTCAAATCTGGAGAGAACCTTATGTTTGTCATTGTCTTGAGGTTACTTTTTCAGTTTTATACTTTTTCTATGGGGGTTATCTTTTCCAAATATCATGCTATTTGTTCTGTTATTTTAGTTGCTTTCTAATTTTTATTTTGTAGCTCGAAATTCTATTCACCTGGATGAGCTGTTTTTACATCATATTAGAATGAAATGGTTTTTATCATGTCGCCAACTGAAGTTTGAACATGGATGAATTCATTGTTCACTTCTATCATAAAGATAGTTTTGCAATTTTCTTGTCCCATGAGACCAAATTAGACAATAGATGAAAAGACTAATGCAGAGAGCAAATGCCAGATTCACATGCTGGTTTTTGAACGTGTCTTCTTCTCTCTCTCTCTTTTTGTTCTTGAAAGGTTTGACACAAGCAATTGTTTTGTGGATCAGCATTATAAATTTTTGCTAGAATCTGAGGCTCATTCTCTGACTTGGGTAAAGTTAATATGTAACAATCCTGGAATGGGGAGTGGGAATGCAGCATTTGGCTTGGATTGGGTTTTGCAGTGTATCAAGTGCTGTAGATTAGCACAAGTGTGTCATGCATCATCATTTTATGAAAACTAGTACTAATGCATATTTTGGATATTTCAAAGGGGGAAAGGTTCTCCTGACACCCAAGGAAATGTTAACATCTCGGTCATGATATTCGTGATAATGAGTTGTTGCAAGTGGAAAGCAAGGTTAGAGACCCATTAACTATGAGGTGAATAAGGTCTACGTTGAATTCAAAAGTGATAAGCAACATGATTTTATCATCATCTCTTCCTCTGTAGTAAAGCTTTTCTATTAAAAACTTTCACCATCGTACTTCCCCTTTTTAGAAGGATAAGAACATTAAGTTTGAACAAGCGGAGAGTTTTGATTGTCGTCTGGCATTTATTTTCCTGCTGTATCAAGTCAGCTCCACTCTTGTTCATTGTCGCTATCAAGATTGTGAGCTGGAAGCATGTGGCTTTCTCAGGTTGTAATTCTACTCTTAAGACATTATGTTCTTCACAATATGTTATTGTGAACTTCCTCAGGTATTTTTTATGGATTCCCTCAAATTTTTCCTTTCACTCTACGGTCACAAGCTTCCTGTACTCTGCATGGATATTTCGTCTGATGGAGATCTACTTGTGAGTGGATCTGCAGACAAAAATTTGAAAATTTGGGGATTGGATTTTGGTGACTGCCATAAGTCTCTTTTTGCTCATGCAGATAGGTAACTAGTCATTGCACTTGAAGTGTATTAGCACTTTTTCAGATTTGTCTTGAAGATTTCCTTGAATGATTGTTACAAAGTGTGCTGATGAGCCTCATTGTGCAGTGTTATGGCAGTCAAATTTGTTCGCAATACCCATTACATGTTCAGTGTTGGGAAAGATCGTCTTGTGAAATACTGGGATGCTGACAAGTTTGAGTTACTTCTGACTCTTGAGGGTCACCATGCTGAGGTTTGGTGTCTTTCCGTCAGCAACCGTGGTGATTATCTTGTAACTGGATCCCATGACCGGTCCATACGGCGTTGGGATCGGACTGAAGAACCATTTTTCATTGAGGTATGCTTTCTCCAGTTTGGTAGTTTGATTAAAGTTGTGCCTACGCAAATATGCCGCATGTGCTTCTTTTGCACAATTGTTACAACAACTCACTTTGGAAGATTTGGTTTGTCTTCATTATGTGACAGTGTACAGAATCAATAGCTAGTCCTGCAGATAATGACTCTGAATTTTTCATTTTGCAGGAAGAAAAAGAAAAACGGTTGGAGGAGATGTTTGAATCTGACATTGACAACCCATTTGAGAACAGATATGCTCCAAAGGAAGAACTACCAGAAGAGGGAGCAACAGCAATAGCAGGGAAGAAAACTCAAGATACTTTGACTGCCACAGACTCCATTATTGATGCACTAGACATGGCCGAGGCAGAGCTGAAGCGTATTGCTGAACATGAGGTATATGTTGTGCTCTGGATATTCTTTACCTACTTTAGAGGGTAGAGGTCCACTCCTACTCTTACTATTATTATTGCCATTCAATGTATATCACTGCATGCGTATCTGTCTACTTAGTCAATAGAAATTGTATGAAAGTGCTTGTTTCCATATGGATCTTCTTGTCCTGTGATCAGGACTGATGGAGCAGCCTGACAATTTCATTGTATTTGACTAGTTATTTGTGGTGGTTAATTCCTTATTACTGTGCTTCTATTGTGCTTTGAGAGACACTAAGATGGAGGAAGGAGGGGGGGGGGGGTGGCAGAGGACGAGGGTAGTCTTGTCCTAATTGTGGATTGATTCTGCATTAAGATTTTCTTATCTATGCGTTTTAAATTTTTAGGAGGAGATTTCTATGGGAAGAAATGCAGATTTTTGCCCAAATATTCTTATGCTTGGGCTTTCTCCATCAGAATATGTTCTTCGTGCACTTTCTAATGTCCACACAAATGATCTGGAGCAGACTTTGATGGTAAGTTGGCAGTCAAATAATTTATTTCTTTCATGTAGCTACCTGTACCTTTTGCATGTTGTATGTTAAATGTCATGTCATCATTTATGCAAGGTACCCTGACATAGACATGTTATTGATTAAAAAGAATTATATCATAACAGAAACAAGATATTTATTTAAGTGTTCAAAGGCACTTCATTTTAAGTGTAGAACAATTTGTTTGCCCGTTTGAACATCTCTTTCTTCTTACAGCACAAAAGGGGTCTTTTGCAGACATAAATATCTGACCTTTTAGTGATCACAATTTAGTCTTAATTAACTAATCTAGACAGCTTTAAATATCGTATGACTTAATAACTCCCTGCCCGTGGTAGTTATTAACCGAGTCTCATTGTTTTCAGTGTATATATTACTTTACATTACAATACTAGCCCTTTTTTTTATTTTTTTTTTGAAGATAGATTTTATGCAGTTGTCGGTTTCTCCTTGCAGGCTCTCCCATTCTCAGATGCGTTAACGCTTTTATCTTACTTGAAGGACTGGGCCTCCATTCCTGATAAGGTCAAGATTCTCATCCATAGATTCAAGATATATGCTTAACTTTTCAAATTGGAATGTCGAGCATGAATCAAGTTTTTTGGGGTTATGTAACATGCAAATCTGTTTTTATTCTGGTTTTTAGTCCTAATTAAGCATTGTGCTTTCTCTGTAATGGCAGATTGAGCTTGTCTGCAGGGTTGCTACAGTGCTGTTGCAACTGCATCATTATCAGTTGATTTCTACTGTTGCTGCCAGACCTATCTTAACTCATCTGAAGGACATTCTTCATGCAAGAGTCAAGGTAACTTTGGCCGTCCATTACTTTGAAATTCATTTTCTGCACACAGTCAAATTCCAATTGTGCTGTGCATATGAATTCTCTGTACCTCTCAAGAAATTAAAGAAGAAACAATTTTCATGACCTCTTCATTAAAGAAATTGGGTTTCTGAAAATGAAGTCTTTATGATTCTGTATACTAGGATGCTTGGAATTAGTAATTTGCAATCTCTGAGCTTTAACCCTAGTGGAAACAAGAAGAGGTATTTCCTTTCTTTGGTTTTTTTGTCTTCATTTTTGTCATTTTGATCAGCACTTGTGCGAATAACCACATTGAAAAAGGATGAGATGATATATTTGTTAAAAGAGATGAAATTATCAAAAAAGGTTTGAAGTAGCTTATCATTTCTAACCGATGCGTGTTGATGGATATTAAAACATTTGTTCTGCAAGCTCAACCTGATGTGAACTTGCCTACTTGGTTCTTCATTGAAACAACTTAGATTGAGAACTAAACATTCAGGTATTGATGTCTTTGCCATTTACAGGAGTGCAAAGATACACTTGGTTTTAACCTTGCAGCAATGGATCATCTGAAGGTAAGTGCTTTTCACACCTAGAATGGTTGTCTTTTTAATAGATGAGAGAAGGCTGTCAGTCTCCTCTGATTCTTTGGCTTTTTAATTTTTCTTCAGCAACTGATGGCTCAGAGATCAGAAGCACTCTTTATGGATGCAAAAGCTAGATTGTTAGAAATACGATCACAATATGCGCGTCGCTTTGAAGCAAGATCAGAAACAAAGACAGAAAAGAGAAAAAGGAAGAAGCAGAAGAAATCTGATAGTGAACATGTTTGGTCCTGACTTGCATCCATGACATATCCCAAGTATATATGCTAAATCCACACATTAACAGGACAACACTGCAAACCATGATGTAAAAATATCAAAGGATTTCCTCAAAAAAAAAAAAAAGAGGATTAAATTCCAATCATACCTCATTGTTTTGGCAGATGAAGGGACTGGGGAATGCTTTGCTTCCCCATTTTGGGTCGTCTTTGTGAACTTTGGGACCTCACTTAAACATCTGTCTGCTGCAGAGTCAATTCTGGCAGTTCAGGTGGTTGTAAATTAGTGATGCTAGTCTCAAGATGTAACTTGATTATTGTACAACTTCCAAGCTCCTTTGTTCGAGAGATGATTATTTTTACCAGAAGAAACGTATTATAAGCAAGTTTTTCTAGTTTAGATTTTGTTGTAAAGAGAGAGGACTCTTAAATGAAGCACAAAATGGCATTTAGCGCATAGATTGCTGATCCTTCGCATAGATCTGGGATGTCTCTTTTGGCCGACATCAGTTGAACTCATGTTTGGGTGATTTTTCTGTTAGCAGTTAGTATATAGTTTCTCAAACAAGCTGCATATATCTAGTTAATATTGACAGAGTTGACATGCTTCTTAATCTGACGAGAACTTCTCTAGTTATGCAAGGTCATACCCGGGCTTCATAGCCTAGGCCAATTTTTCTTTTATTTAAGCTAGTCTCTGCATTTCATTGCGTTTGGAGCAGCAGGCACTTGCTGATCCAAACGCATGGTAATTATCCAAAGGAGTAGAGTCAGATGATGAAATAGAACCTCCAATGCCGTAATCTTCCAACAAGCGTTGGCTGGTAACTATGCAATGACAAGAAAAGTAGGAGAATAAAAGTAGAATGCAGAGCAGAAATCCACGGGCAGACTCCCTTATTCTTCAAAGCAAAATAATTGCCCTCGAAAGTTTGGCGGGATTGCCACTTTTAAGGAGCGACATGCAAAGAAATTGACGCGCGTTTCCTCCCATCGCCTCTTTGCAAATCGAAAAGAAAGTGGCTGACAAAACAACTTGGCATCGGACTGCCATTTCAAATGTATCCAGTTGGATTTACCAGCCCCTTGTACCTCCACGCGCGTGACATCTCCAGCCCCTCCAACGTTTCTTACCAATACCAAATTGAAGTAAGGAGTCCCTGCTATCGTGAAGCAGATTCCTTCTTGTTTCTTGCATGGAACCTGCATTGTTAAACCTCAAGTTCTTTATTCATATTATATCTTGAGTGTACAGGCAGAGAGACATTGGTAATATCAATAATGAGAATAATACATGAAGATTCTATTGTGCATGAATGATCAATCTTGTGGTTTGACCGTATCCTTTTTTTTTTTTTTTTTAAATTTATGTAGTACTACTAATTTTATACAGAACATAAGACTAAGGACCTGCGATATTGTACAGGAAAAATTGCCAGCCTTGTAGTCAGCAATTTGAAGGAATGCTGGCTAAGGCAATTCAAAATGCTCTCGTGGGGGGTTGCACTTGCACCAGCCTCGTGTAATTCTGTAGATTGTAATCAGGTGCACAAAAATTGGTGGCCGCGACAAAGAGTGATGGTTGGCCCGGCTTACACCATTGAGGATCGTCTGCACATTTTATTTCGCTCCACAAGTCTGCCCATTATTGAACAATACAGTGCTCATTGCCGTGTTCCGTTAAGTGTTAATTAACCAGAGCCTTGCTTGTATTGGTCTTGGTACCCGCAAGCTCCCATGCACGCAAACTTTTCGTCTTAAACACTTACATCTTAAGCAATGAAAGGTAAAAAAATTTTTATACTAACTCGTTGGGCTTGTGATTAAGGATTTTTATACTATCGTTGTTTGATTCTGTCAGCACATAAAAGATCAGCTGCTTCTTTACTATCAGACAATTGACTTTGTTGAAGACCTTCGAGGCCTCGGCTACATATATATAAACAGTCGAATGTTTCGGACGCGTTTGTCTGAGTCCCTAATAATGCACTACTACAGGACTGAAAGGATATGAGTGGTCAAAAGGGGTGAAGAGATATGTAGTCCTAATTTCAAGTATTTGACGCTCTATTCAGTATTCACCCGCTTCAGTTTTTGATTCTGGTTGAGCAAAATATATAAATGGCAGGTACTCGCACTTATCTTGCTATTATTATTATTGTTTGTGGTGAAGACGACGGGTTGCCATTAGAATTACTGTCATAATGCGTAATTGACGCGCTGATATATACATATATTTTCCATTTCTGGAATGCATTCGGGATCAAGCAATTCCTTGGAAAATACTCCGTTAGCAAATCAGGTCGAGCCATATCAGCATTTGTACATTATAAACCAGATCTTTACGTTTTCATGATCTATTGTAAGTTGGAAGGAAGCCGTCGTACATATGATGCAGACACTAGCTATACCTTTTGTCGAAGTTTCCCACCAAGCATCCGTCCCCATCATCGTTTGCCATAGCAACTTTAGATCAGAATAATTCGTGTGTATTTGAGCCAAAGAACCATAAACAATTGTTTGTAAAGATTGGCATTGGCAATTTCGTAGAGGTACGACTGGGATACAATCAAGAGCAAATACACTTACGGTTTAAGGTTTAGATTAATCCTTAAAAATTTGTCGGACAATGAATGATGTTGGTGTTTTCCCGGTTCCGGCACACACATGATTCGGAAACTCTTCACCCATATAAAATTCTCAAAAGAAAGAATAACTCCAACGATTTCCATCAGGAGCTGAGTTGAAAATAAGCAGGTGCTCTTGATTTCACCCCTATCTCTTCTACCTGAAGTTCTTGCCTTCGAATGTTTGACCGAATTGCCAATTTCGCGGGGTAATATGCCATGAAGTAGACGTTCTACCATCACTTGCCTTAACTCTGAAGGAGAGCGATTCCCCAGTTAACACGGTATGAGTCTGCCATTTCTGACCCCAATTTCGCTGCATTGGAGTCCACTTTACATTGTTGTCGCCCTTCACCTGTACGCTCGTAACATCTCCAGCTCCTCCAACATTCCATACCAAAACAAGGGTGAAGTAAGGATTCCCTGTAATCGCGAATCGAATTCCCCCCTTCTTAGCGCACGGAACCCTGCAACCAGAGAAAGACCCCTTTAATATAAGGCAAAAGAAAATACGGTATGATTAGTTTTGACGCATGTATATAGTACATACCTCCGATATTGAACAGGGACAATGCCGGCTTGGTATTCAGCAATCTGAAGAAACGCCGGCTGTGCCAGATCAAAATGCTCGCGCGGTGGGTTGCACCATCCTCCGTTATCGCTGGATAAAGCATAATTTGGTGGGCAATTATTGGTAGCGGTAACAAAGAGCGAAGGCTGCCCAGGTTTACACCACTGGTTGTCGTTGACACATTTTATTTCATAACAGGCCCCGCATGTTTGGCCATTGTTGAACAAAGCTTGGCTCAATGCAGCTGTCTCCAAGCCGTAACCTTCTTGTTTGAGATCCCCATAACCACACGCTCCTCCTATACAATATTCAATCTCTTCCTATTTATTTACTGGAGAGATATGCAGAAACTTTGGCGCCATGCATGCAGGGGTGTGGTGATATATGGTGCAACTAAGGGAGAATGGATCAATATGTAAACGAGGACCAGAAAGGTTACCCATTGTTCCTGAACCATCAGCGCCTCCATAGAAAGTAGCATGAGCGCTTTTCCAAGGGCCAGGACTGAAACGTGGCCTGTGATGCTTGGGCTGTGAAATTGGAGAACGATGGCCTCTCCATATGGAGGTGATTCTGTTTTCGGCATTTACATTATGTGCAAAAAGCACGAAAACACTCCAGGACAGAAAAGATACTACTGCCGGAGAAAGGGATGCCATGGTAAGCGATACTCGAGAATTACGGGACTAATGCAATTATTAGAAAAATTTATAGTCTGTTTCTTTAACCATTGGTTTACGGTGACAGCCATAAAATGGAGGGATGGAAATGCTTTACAAGTTTTTACCGTTGGTGAGGGTTAATCTGCTCCTCGCTCTTCACCTTCTACCTTTCTCTGCGAACTAATTCGATTTAATCGCTTCGGATGCAAAATCTCCCGGTACCCAGGCTGGCAAGCCCTCCCTGGCTTTTTACCTTAATAAATTCTCCATTAACTATCTCTATTTAGACAGTTCCCCTTGCAAATTCTACTTGGCACCCAGGCTGGCAAACCCTCCCTGGATCCCCAACCACAGAGAAAAATCCTCCCTCATGCCTTCATGGAGTTAGAAATAAGTTGGGAATCGAACATATCGAAGTTGCACTCGAGAGAAGGCTTTGATTCCATTTGCCAAAAAGGAAAATCTCATGCTATTTTAACGTTCATGCTTTGGCGATCCTTTTTCTGACCTTGTCCCGCGTACTGCAGATCCAGCAACTTAGACTTGACTTCTTGTGCTGGAAATGAAGATGATTTTGATGTGTTGCTAGAGGACTCCTTGAACTCTGGTCTGTAATTTATGAAAATGTTCTTTATGAACGATAAAAACGGTCTATTTGTCAAGATTTAAACGCATAAAGAAAAGTAGCATTCCTTCAGCGAATTATGGAGGAATTTTCTCCTGGGAGGAGGGGGTAAAAAAGCCGAGGCGCTATTTGAACTGTAGTGAGTGAGGCTAACAAATCACTTCACCATATTTCGACTTTTGTATTATGTTGGTTTAGAAACTAATGAATGATAAAGTATTAGAAAGAAATTAGAATCTGTGATTTCTACGAATGTAATGTGATATACTGCAGGCAAGTCGAGAATATCTGCCAAGTTTTTCAGTTTTGGCACCATGTTGATTTAGTGCTTCACAATTTCTGAAAGCTTTTCTACGATAATTGTCTGCAATTAAAGTAATTATTGCAAACATGTTTTGCCAAATGCACATCCGGGCAAAAACAGACCACTTGCAAATAGAATTATTGTGAAACAATTGGTCCTGAAATCATTTTTAGGAGGCATGAAATAGAGTAATAGCAGAATAAATCAACAAAACTGGTGTTTCAAAGTCTTACCAATGCAGTGACTTTATTATTCAGCTGTTCTTTGTCGAGAAATCTAACCAGGTCATTAAGGTCACCTTAGTATCTGTGTATAAGTTTCTTGTATGCATCCTTGTTCTCGGCATGGTACTTGATTTCAGCCTGCAAAACAGTAAGTTATGCCTCCTGCCATAGTATATTTTAATAGAACAATATAGTACCTAACTCAATTTGACCGGTAATCCCGTCATTGCCTAATCAAGTTCCCAAAGCCATACAAGGACACAGTTTATTCTTGAAGTTTCTAATCATAGGCTTTAATCTTAATTCATTAACATTAACCAGGAACACAAGAAGAAAGCAATCTGAACCCATACCTTTCTCACCCCCTTAATTGCAGTTAAGAGCTTTTCACCAATCAAATCCCTCATCAGAGTGTCCTTCTCTAGAGCTTCTAGAGATTCAGAAAGAGACTTTGGCAATCTTTGAATTTCTTCTTTGAGATTATCCGGATTTTGATCTGTATGGTTGAATAAGACAAGGTTTCAGCGCATCCAAACAGCATGTCTTATTTGTACATGAACAGTATGAAATGGTGTGTACTAGCAAGTAATCCACTCTTTCGCCCAAGGTTGCAGTTTAAAAAAGTACCACTATTTTACCTATTCCTGCTTAGTCATCCAAGCACATTATGTACCATAGTTGCTCCTTAATAGAATTGTATGAGCAAATAGTTTTGCAACTCATATTCAAACAGAACTTGCATTCTTTTCTGTTGTCACCTTGGTGCCTACCATCAAAATATGGTACACATATCTAAAAGAGAGAATTAAGTAGCTTGACTATTACATCCCCCAAAACAGATTTGAATACTAATGTGGTCCACCCTCTGGTTTTCAAGATACAGCAAGATCCAGCAGTTACTCTCTTATTTCAAGAGACTTAAGCTTTCTAGGCCCTCTAAGCTTACAAAATCTCATTAAGCAATTTACAACAAACTGTTGTTCTCATAGGGATGATAAAATATATTGCCACCAATATAGCTGATGAAAAAAGCTGACTAACAAATTTGCAGAGGATAATATGGTCTTACCAACAGGTTTAGGTAGCTTTAAATGTCTGCGAAGACCGTCAAGCCCTGCAACAATTATAGAAGCCAAGGCTAAATAGGGGTTTGCACACCCATCACACACTTTGATCTCAAAGTTGCTCACAGAACCATTTGGCACACCAGGTGGGCATGCAGTTCTTAGTGGAGCCTCCCTGTTTTCTTTACCCCAGCAAAGGTACGCTCCACTCCATGTATTTGGCTGTATCCGATCATAACTGCCAACCAAGACACATAATGATGAATATCCAAGGTGACCCAACTCAAACGTTATTCATCCATCATGTCAAAGATATAGTCCGGAAGCAGAAAAACAACAATAATTATTTGAATTGTTTTCCCCAAGGCAAACTGAAAACTGCATTGGCGCTATTTCATCTAGGGGAAAAAAAAAACTTTACAGATTATTTTCTCAATCACGTGGCTTTTTTGATAATGATAATTCTTTAC
Source organism: Coffea humblotiana (assembly GCA_023065735.1). Classification (NCBI taxonomy): domain Eukaryota; kingdom Viridiplantae; phylum Streptophyta; class Magnoliopsida; order Gentianales; family Rubiaceae; genus Coffea; species Coffea humblotiana. The sequence continues at coordinate 3,263,591 of CM041213.1, forward strand.
TATTTGACACGGTCTAAAACTAGCATTCCTTTATTCTGAAGGTGAGCTGAGTATATTCAAACAATAATAAGTCGCCTATCTGACGCTTCAGATGCTTTACTAAATTGCATTATACTCTCATTATAAAGGCAACTGAGGATAAACACAGCAGAAACTTATATACATGTAAATTGCTTATCACTGCTTGAGGCTTTATAAATCAACCTATAGCAAGGGGTAATTACCATTTTTTTTAAATGTCATATAGAGAGAAATTTGCAGAGAAAAAGGATGGGTTCTAATAGAACTAGTAGTCCAACATCCTTAATAAGGAAAGATATTAGAACCAATAGACGGGGTTTCCACACAATTAAGGGAGGAGCAAATCATCATAATATGACTTGCATATAATTTTGTAGCACTATTAATTTGAGATGCCTGCTTGAAATTTTGAAGTTGAATAACTCAAATACTACAGCATAGACTTCTCATGGACAATGCAACATATATAATTGATTAGCATTACTGAGCATAGGATTACCTATTGGGAATTGGTGCAGTAAATACCAAAATCGAAGGAAGATGAGTTAACACCCCAGCCATGAACTCCTCCCCAACATTGGACATCCCATGCTCAGTTGATTCACCTCGAGCCATGAATACATTTTCTCCATTCTCAGATAAACTGATGTGAACATGTGACCCAGAGCCAATGTCATCCAATGCATACCTAGAAACAAAGAGGGATGTAAGGCCATATGATGCCAGTGTTTACCATTCATTATGGTTAAGATGCATTAAAATCTTCCCACCACACAGGCTTGTGCTCTAATAAACGGGTAAAAATGATCCTTCTCAATGTGTACAAGGGTAAAGATTCTGAAACTGTATGCTCCCATCAGAACTAGTTGATCAACGAGCTCTGGATCTTATAACCATTGACATGCTAGACTGTAAAGCTAAACATGGATGTCCTTTCACTGTTCACGGTGCTAGTGTGATAGTCCAATATAGGTTCCTGTGGTAGTTAGTTTAACATGTATAATAAGATATTCTATCTCCTGTACAAACTTACCTGCTCCATATCAATAAAAGTTACAGTTTGCCTAAAAAAAATGATAAAGAACTGAACCTCACACTGGTCAAATATATCAGCAAACAAACAGCCTGCTTGATAAGATAATAAAATTTCTGAAAGGACAGCAACAAAAATTGATGCAGCACACAATGGTTGTAGCAATCCATCTAATTATAAAAAACATAATAAACATGGGCTAAATGCTTAAAATTAGCTAGTAAATTTATAAAAAGCGTAAAAAGCTTGGTCTTTTCAAGTTAACACAACATAAATCCAACAGAGAGAATGACAATGCATCAATCATTAAACCAGAGAGGATGTATGAAAAATGACTTAATGTTCAAATGTAAACTATGCAAAGTTAGCAATTTTTGCTATAGATGTTAATTAACTGTAACATAGGACCTTTTCAAAACTTGGTTAGATGATTCTAGGACAGTTTTGTTGGTAAACTTTTTAACTCTTCAAATATTTTTCTCCTACAAAATTAAGTGAATACAACAAAAACTCAGAATCTCCTTTTCCACAAACTTAAACAGATAGCAAATGAAATTGAGAAAACGTGAATGCTTACTTCGGCAAAAAAGTAGCCAGGATTCCATGTTTCCTTGCAACAGCTTTAATTGTTTCACGTGTAAAAACTAAGTTGTCAGCAGCTTTAGTACAAACTGTATATCCCAAGGCCATTTCGAATTGACCATTTCCAGCCTCCGCATGTAGCTATTTAAAAAACCAAAAGAAGTATCATTGGTTCAAATACAGTTAAGATTTTGAAACCTTGCAGACGCTAGCATGGGCATGTCCACAAAGGCAGAGAGAGAGGGGTGAAAGAATAACAGAATCTTGAATATCAAGCTTCAACTTAGCAGATGCGGTCAACTATGATAAAAAAAGAGTATAAATTTGTGATCCAAGACTATAAAGAACTAAGCAAATATCTTCCAGTCTACCTGTTCCACTGTAATATTCAAGGACTGCAGAGAAGATGTCACTTCCTGAAGTATAGGAAATACCGCATCAAATGCTGATGTAGAGCAATAAGGTTTTGTGTCAAAAGGTACCCATTCTTCTTTCCCCTCCCTGTGGACTTCTTGATGAGAAACAATGACTCATAAAACAGAGAAAGGAGTGAAAGCAAGTGCGAGAACATAGACTCCTAAAAAAATAAGCCTATTATACCTTGCAATATTTCTCAAGAGAACAAACTCGTTTTCAAATCCTGCATTCATTACCTAAACATGAAGCATTTAATAAATCATAGAAGTGAAAAATCAGTTCAAATCTTAAATCAGACATATACCAGACTTACCAAGTTAAATTCATCTCTCAAGAGTTTAGAAACCCGTCTTAGTGCTTCTCTTGGGCAATATTCCCATGCTTCACCTGGTGTAAGATGCATATCACCTAGAACCATTTCCTGCTGTTTTGCCCTGTATCAAAGAGTGACTCAAGGATAGTGTCACAAATGGTTTTCCAAAGATAGAATAACCATTGGTCTGAAGATAGAACTTGAATGAATTGCATGACAAATCAAGTAGATTAACAGTTTTTACATAGAAAAATGCAACTGCTACCATCCTCTAACAACTTACATCTAGATATTAAGGTCTACAAACTAATTGAAAGTGCTTGCTGTAACTCAAATCTATTGTCCATATTATATATCACTGCCATATTTTCAAAAAAAAGGTTCTATAGAACTAGAGTCCACCAAAGTCTAGTAAGAAGTCAAGCTATTTGCATGGTTGGAAACCTAAATACCATTGAGCATGACATGAATGTCATCTTAGTTATGAAGTTTTTGATCCATAGTGACAAGGCCGCCAAACACATTAATTCCAAACACATTAGTTATGAAGTTTTCCTGGTACCTGCATCCAAGTAAGATACATTTCACATCTGTTATGTCAAGCCTATCCATCTTATTCTCCTCAATCATGGTATGATTCAATGTCTTGGAAGGTAAATGGATGACAAATTGGTGATCATGCAATCAACCATTTATTTATGCCTTCATCATTTTTGTTGCAGTTTTGCAGTCGTTTATCCCCTTAATAATGTATTGTTGCACAAACTCATGGATGGGATTAAAACTTTTAAACTACCACAAATATGGTTCAACAAAAGCACAAAAAAAATTGCAAAATTTTACAAATATGTTATTTTTATTATGCATAATTTTGTCTTTTGAGCTTAAAGTTTCAGGCACACACCATTCTATTGTGGATAACATTGCAAGTTTGTGTCCTATAGTCTAAGCAGAATAAACGGAAGGGATTATCCCAATTGCCCATAAATAGGTCATGCCCAGTCAGCTGGTATACATGTTTAATTGCTTATAAACTATATTTACAGAATTACATCCTGTATCCTCTCATCAAAAAGTAGTCTCAAGAAAACCGATGTGTCTCCTTTCAAACACTTAAAATTTGAAAACAGGACTCCTCAAAGATTATCTGAATGAAGAATATACAGAGATTGAGAAAAAGAAAAATACGAACTTGAAAAAAACATACTACCATGGGATTGTGTATTTGGTCAACATATCAGGAATCAGTCTGACCTCACCCACGCCGCTCAGATTAGTCCCATCAGCAGGACCGTCAACAGCTGAAGTCATTCCCATACATGCACAAGCTAGACCCACGCCATTCTTCTTCACAACATCATGGAATCGTTTCCGTGGAACGACCTGCAATCATGCATAAAATAACATTATAAAAGAATTACAAAAAAAAGAAGAAGAAGAAGAAGAAGAAGAAACTAATCTGACCACCATGATGGTTTTAAGCAAATCAGAATCAAGACCAGTATAAGAACCTGAAAACCATTTGTACCAAAAGCAATTTCTTCTATCAGCCACAAGTCAATTTTAATATGAAAGAATCTAAATCAGGCCTGATGCAGGGCCATTATCCAGTTCTTCCTCAGCGTTATGACCTCTTGATATAAAAAGCTCCATTACTTTCAAGAAAGTATTGTTTCTTCAAATCAGGTGATCTAGTAGTTTTTCTGAAAATTTAAATTTCACAAGAAATTTCCTTTGTAAAGATGAAAGGCATATTTGTGCATTCCACTTGACAATACCCCATGGTGGTGAGCTCGACAGAGTTGATAAAATAGCTTCAAGTGATCACCAACAAGATAGTCAAAGAAGAAAAGGGCACTTACACGACACCTTTGCTGTCCAGAAGCATCTACCCAGATGATGCGAACAAGAACCAGATCTTCATCAGAGGCACTGATTTCGGTGGGTAAATTGGAAGCAAAAGCAAGAACTTCCGACTTGATAGGTTTTTCAGCAACCTTAATTTTATAAAATTCTTTCGCATTATCAGCAAAAATATCTTTAACTGCTGCTACAGCATCTTGAATTGAGAGATCTCCTGCAATACAGGCATCTCGTAGAACAGAAAACACAACTTCCCGTGCTTTTTTTGCACCTGTTCGTGTAATCAACTCATATTAGAACAACCATTGAACAGAATGACTATTCACTCAGCATTCAACCCACCAGCAAAGATTATTTATATTACATTTGTGTCGGCGTAGAATAATTTAGTTGAAAGTGGGTTTCAATTGTTTGCTTCATGTCCTAAAGTCTTAGCTATCAGTTCTCTGAAATGTGGATTTGACTGGGGAATTGTCATGACAAATATCCACTGCTAGTAAAATTATACTCTTTCCGCCCATACAAGTAAAAAAAGCAGGCACGAATAAGGATGTAGTACTAATCCATGCTTGTGTATCGGGAGTAAAATTAACGTGCTTAACTATGCAAGCACCAATCAGATTCCACTAGCAATTTTGTAACAAGAATAATATTTTAACAAGAAAAAATGATGAGACAAACCTAAATAAAAAGCCTCAGGAAATGCACAGCCATCAGTGCTAAACATCACCTGCCAGTAGCGATATCACGACAATATCAGAGAAAGCTGAATAATGTGCATTGCAAGTTCTTTGATACAGAAGATCACATAAATGTGAAAGCATAGTCCTGGCTTGAACTTCAAAAAGTAGTGCAGTTGTAGCAGAAAAAGAACCAGAAAAAAAATTGCACGTGCAAAAGAAAAGAAACCAAAAATCTGATCTCCGAATACATGTTGAAAGACCCAGAATATTTACCTTCCTTGTTGAAGCAAGATCCATGAGTTCTTTTACTGAAGATATCATCCCATGGAAACTTAGTTTCGGAATTGCCAACCCAAAATCAAGATAGACCTGTAATTGCAGATTCCCTTCCATAAAAGGACTCACAAAGCAAAGAAACAAGCCAGAGTAACAGGTCTTGCCTGAGGATACACAGAGGCTAGATATGATGCTTCCTTTGTAAAAGGATAAGATGCATGTAAAAGCACGAGCCGAGACTTGCTGAATCGTTTGTCTTCAAGAACGTTGCGGAGATGTAGGGGATTAGATAGTCTCAAATCAAGATCTTTATCCCCAAAACTAATATCAATAATAATGTAGAATTAGAGTTTCAAAGATAAATGATTCGAATAAATAGAGAAACCAGATTGCATCCTAGTCTGCCATTTTATCATAACAGGAAAAGAAATTAAGTCCAGAAGAAAATAACTGGATTATTTGGTATATGGTCAGTGACCTGGGAGAAAAACTTCTAAAAAGCAAAAGCCTGGCAAAAGATTCCAAGTTGATTAGTTCACTTAGATTTTTCACAGTATATCGGCTAAAGGTGTATAGAGGGTCCTTACCCGGTGTGAATCTGGATTGGTAAGTCAAAACATAGGGCGACCTCCAAAGCGCAAGTGAAAACATAATCAATGAAGTTTTTATTTGCAATGCGGACAGGACTTCCAGCTGAAAAGAGAAAATTATTAGGGTAAAAGGGAACTCTTAAATGTGTTAAATAAACCCATTTCTGATTGACTCACCTCCTAAAACATCATAAAGGCCTTTCTCAGCCTGTTCCACTGTGACTTTGGTATCAATATCCAGACCACTGCGGTATGCTGCAATGCTTTTGTAGCCAACAACTTCACCAGATAATGTACCAACAAAAAGATAAGGAACAAAAAAGGAACTGTCCAATCGCCACGTATCTATATTAAACCAAACAGATGAGAGGCTTTACAATAAATCTGAAAAAAGATATGATTTTAACTTCTGCACAAACTTTTCAGTGAAAGCGTCCAGCGTCCAAGTTGTTCCAGATGGAGTTTCCTAAAACATATGAATATATAAAGAAAAATGAATCCAAAAGAAAAGGAGTAGTAATACATGACAGACAGATTTTCTGACAAATTGAGCTTTTGTCTCCTCCTGGGGAGGCCTAAGAGTTGCGTTTCAAAAATACTAGTATCATCGCATAGCAATAGGATGCACCACTTATGTAAGCCTGTCAACTGAGTTAGAAAGATGTGGTAAAAATAAGCATCTAACCTCGTCAAGTATCTGTTCGGCCAAACGCTCGATTCTCAGTATTCTCCTAACACACGGTACAAATTTCTCGTGCCACTTGATTTCCTGCTTCTTATCCAATTCAAATCCATCATCGATGAGCAGAGTTGATATTCTTGCAGCCTTGAAACACGTCGCCGTAATCACTTCCAATCCGGACGAACGCCGGAATTCTTCAACGGCAGGCAAGGACGACTCTGTGCCATACAGTTCTGATATTTCTCTTAAACTCCTCTGTTTTAATCGATACAAAACACAAATTTAATGTAGACTAAACGAAGTGGAGAGGATTCTAGTGATTAGCGGAAGAGGAGAGTTCGGCAACCGTGGATAGAAAGGGACTAGATTTAAACGGACCTTGAAGTTAATGGTGTGCGGCACATGGGATAAAGCCTCTTCACCGGTGGCTTCAGAGAAGCAACTAAGGAAATGCACGCCGGAATCGAGAGCAACGATATTGTGGGCGTGGGCGTCTACCAACTCCACTCTCTCTATTGCTTCTCTCAGCTGTGCAAATTTCTCCATTCTCGCTGTCTCCAGCTTGTCTCGGCGACTGTACTGCTGCTCTGTACTGTACTATTCTATAGTCTATACTCCTCAGTCGGTTGACCGTTTTATTTGCTCCCATTTTGTTACTCCCTCGTTCCCTTCGTTTGATTATACTTTCTATTTTGAAATGTCTCAAAACAATTGTCATTTTAGAAAAGTCAAAACAACTTTTACACTCTCTTTTCAATATAATCCTTCTTTTAATCGTACATTCAAATTTAAATTTTGAATTTGAGGGGTAAAATTGAAAAGAAAAATACAAACATCACAATCAAATCACTATTCTTAAAAAGTTGAATTCTCCAAACATAATCAAATGAATGGGACGGAGGGAGTATTACTTTTAAAACAAGAAATACACTACTCTGCTGTCCTTAGAGTTGACTTTTTATTTCCATTTTTGAATTTCTCAACTCTCTCCAAATAGACATAGGAATTGGGCTATTTCACGGGCATCAACATCACCATTTACCATGATGCAGGCGTTGGCCCATTGGAGGCCCGTTCTGATGGACGAAATTTCAAAATACAATTTATACTTGTAAAAAAAAATTGGACAAATTATATCATAAGCACAAAAGTAATAATTCGGCACCCCAATCTAATCATAAGTCATCATTTATTAGAATTAAACGCAATTGCAGAATATTTTAGTTCTAATTTGGGATTCAGTCCTCGTGTAAAAATAAACAGAAATTTTCCAGATCATATGCGTCGATCTAATGGTACAAGTTGGGTGCAATATTTGACTAACATTTTGTTCCCGTACAAGTTTAGCTTTATAGTCATAAACTCCTCCTAATGGTGTTTAACAAACTTTTTGAAATGACTGGCTGGCTGCTCCTTAGCATTTCAACCTTCAATCGTTCCATTTAACCTTTCAAATATTAGGACGGGAAATTATTTAGACCTAACATGTTATTGAAATGTCTCGCCAATGAAATCTAAAGAATATTGTAGTGCGATGCTTAATGATAAGCGTGCAAAAGTCTTAACGTGCCCAAATTAATTGCAAAACAAATTGACTTTAAAACTCATATCGATACAATGTATGTTCTTATCAGTTGTTTATCATTTGTTTGAAGATTTTATAAGTTATCATATGAAAGTTAGATTTGTTCCTATAAAGTAGGTGACACTCTTAAAGATTTGTTCCTATAATCCTATAATGACTTTCCTTATAAAAGTAAGAAAAATTTAAGATAGATTTGTTCCTATAAAGTAGGTGACATTCTTAAAGATTTGTTCCTATAATTCTATAATGACTTTCCTTATAAAAGTAAGAAAAATTTAAGATGACTTTAACTACTTCATTTAATGTTTACTCTTTTCTAAATGGAACACTGTTTATATGCACTCCTATATAAAACCAGGCACTGTTATTGAATCATTTGAAGCACAAGCAAATTTTATTTTATTTTTTTCATTCTGCTTGAGAAATCTTTCGAAATTGGTGATGAAGATCAAAATTATTTTCGCCTTCTTCGTTTTCTTAATCGCTTGTAAGTTCTATTGTTTTCTTGTATGCTTTTTCCATCACCAAATGAAGGCATTTCAATTAGCTATGCACGGATGTATTCATGGTAGTAATCATTTTCAGGAGTTGAAAATTGGACAAATTATAGTAAAAAAAAATTGGACAAATTATATCATAAGCACAAAAGTAATAATTCGGCACCCCAATCTAATCATAAGTCATCATTTATTAGAATTAAACGCAATTGCAGAATATTTTAGTTCTAATTTGGGATTCAGTCCTCGTGTAAAAATAAACAGAAATTTTCCAGATCATATGCGTCGATCTAATGGTACAAGTTGGGTGCAATATTTGACTAACATTTTGTTCCCGTACAAGTTTAGCTTTATAGTCATAAACTCCTCCTAATGGTGTTTAACAAACTTTTTGAAATGACTGGCTGGCTGCTCCTTAGCATTTCAACCTTCAATCGTTCCATTTAACCTTTCAAATATTAGGACGGGAAATTATTTAGACCTAACATGTTATTGAAATGTCTCGCCAATGAAATCTAAAGAATATTGTAGTGCGATGCTTAATGATAAGCGTGCAAAAGTCTTAACGTGCCCAAATTAATTGCAAAACAAATTGACTTTAAAACTCATATCGATACAATGTATGTTCTTATCAGTTGTTTATCATTTGTTTGAAGATTTTATAAGTTATCATATGAAAGTTAGATTTGTTCCTATAAAGTAGGTGACACTCTTAAAGATTTGTTCCTATAATCCTATAATGACTTTCCTTATAAAAGTAAGAAAAATTTAAGATAGATTTGTTCCTATAAAGTAGGTGACATTCTTAAAGATTTGTTCCTATAATTCTATAATGACTTTCCTTATAAAAGTAAGAAAAATTTAAGATGACTTTAACTACTTCATTTAATGTTTACTCTTTTCTAAATGGAACACTGTTTATATGCACTCCTATATAAAACCAGGCACTGTTATTGAATCATTTGAAGCACAAGCAATTTTATTTTATTTTTTTCATTCTGCTTGAGAAATCTTTCGAAATTGGTGATGAAGATCAAAATTATTTTCGCCTTCTTCGTTTTCTTAATCGCTTGTAAGTTCTATTGTTTTCTTGTATGCTTTTTCCATCACCAAATGAAGGCATTTCAATTAGCTATGCACGGATGTATTCATGGTAGTAATCATTTTCAGGAGTTGAAAATCTCTATGAATAAATGAAGGTACCCGTACCTTAATTTGTGAATGCAAGTACACTTATGATGCCAAGATTCAGTCAAATGCTTATAATGATCATCTCTATATCCTTTTTTTTTTCTTTTTATGATTGTTTCTATTTCATTCGAGCCTAGACGAGTTATCTTTCTCAAATTCAGATGTGTGTAGAGAAAGAAAAAAAAAAAGAATGTGTGGATGTTATTTCATACTGAATTATCCTGACAACCACATGCATTGGTTTCGTATTCTTGTTACTGCCATTGCAGATGCATTTTCCGTTAGATTCACCATCGACAATAATTGCCCATACACCATATGGCCTGCTTCAGTAACCCGCAGCAAAGGACCTCAAATATTAACTGGATTTGAGTTGGCATCTCACGCCTCAAAAACACTAGAGGTTCCATCCCAGTGGTCTGGACGAATTTGGGCCAGATTTGTTTGCTCAGGTTTCGAAGGCAAATTTACTTGTCGGAGCGGTGACTGTGGCTCCGGTCGAATAGAATGTGGCGGCGCGAGCGGAGCAGCTCCTGCAACTCTGGTGGAATTCACGTTACTCGGTTCCGGTGGGCAAGATTTCTATGATATTAGCCTCGTTGATGGATTCAATTTGCCAGTGAGAGTTGCACCCCAAATTGATGGTTGTACTGCTATTAGTTGTCCGGTTGACATCAATAGAAGGTGTCCAAAAGAACTGGCCGTTTTCAACACGGATGGTGGTATAATCGGCTGTAAGAGCGCGTGTGTGGCGTTCAATCAACCCCAATATTGCTGCACGGGTGATTACGGCTCGCCTGATAAATGCAAGCCAACGAATTATTCAAATGTCTTTAAGCAGCCATGTCCTCAAGCTTATAGTTATGCATATGACGATCGAAGTAGCTTATTTACGTGTAAACGTCACCCTGACTATGTTATCACATTTTGTCCATGAGAAATTCGATAACTTATACAGTAATAATATCTCGAGTTTTTTACGATGAGTTTGTTTGGATAAGAGTTTATTTGGATGATTTATTTGAGATAATTACTGTAGCACTTTTTGTGATGTGATGTATGTGAAATAAAAAGGTGATTGAAAAAATAAAAAAGTGATTGAAATTTGTGAAGTAAATTTTTTTATTTAAAATCAAGTTTGTCCAAACAAATCCAATGTGTTTTTAGTTTCAAATAAAATGAACAAAGACAAAAATGAGCGCATTACCAATTTGAGCAGAAATAGTGTTCAAAAAAAAAAAATTTTTTTAGCTTGCCTTAAAAAAATAAAAGAAATAAAAAAAGCACCGTCCCTCCAGCCCCAGTTCTGAGACGGCCAGCCTCGGCCATTAAATAACCTCGATACAGTCCATTAATCAATTTAGTAATTAACACAATCATTGTCACTCTATCCATCTAGTTAGTGACTAGTACAGCATTCGTCCTCGCGGCGCTAACCGGTCCAATTTCCACGTTGGGGACCGACTGCTGCGTCGTCCAATACTCCCTCCTGGCTTTCCCTATCTATCAATTAATTGCAGTTTCTTAGTATATTCTTTTCTTCGGGGATCTTTGTTTTATCCATTGCATTTCCGACTTCGATGGCTTCTTCGAGCTCCGGCAACTCAATGCCTGCTCCCGGTACCTATTTTCCTTTTTATTGCATATGCATTCATTTTTATCCATGCTGTAAACAAGCTCAATTGTCTGGAAAAAACTTGAAAAGAATTCGCAGGTTTTATTGAAAAATATTGATCCTTTTTTTCCCTCAATTTTTTTTTTGGAAACTTGCGTTGTTCTAGAGGCAATTCAAGTATTGGTGTCCTCGCTTGGCGATGAGTCCCCCATGGTTCGAGATGCCTCCATGGCCGCGCTTAAAGAAATTGCTCCTTTGTATTGCCCCTATCTCTCTTCCATGCATTACCTATTTTTTAAATTGTTTAAGTTTGATAAGAATTTCGCGTTCTTTAGGAATCCACTTCTGGTGCTCGATTGTTGTTCACTCGTGTCTCGAGGTGGACGTAGGGTACTCCTCTGCCCTTTCTGCATTATTGTGCTTCGTTTAATTGAATTTAGTACTATTTGATAAATTGAAGTGATGAGTGAAAACTTTTTTTTTTTATGGAGCTGTAGAGGTTTGGGAATATTGGTGGTTTATTTCAAGTAATGTCGGTGGCAATTCGGGCGTTGGATAAGCGAGATGTTGACCCCCCTTACATGACAAAACTCGCTAAGATTGCCGCTGCTGAAATGATCACTTCCAAGGTACAGATGAAACTTTATGTTCTGTTTTTGCAAGTATTTCTGCTGGAAGGTTCCTTTTGACGCACTATTATTGCTATTATTGCTTTACATCTTTGAAGGAATTTCAAGCTGATTGGCAAAGAGCTGCAGCTGGTGTTCTTGTAGCAATAGGTTTACATCTGCCTGACCTTGTAAGTTGTTCGTTTTTGTTTCAGCGTAGGTGCGATAATACACATGTATCCTGCTGCTTTTCCATCTTTTGTGGTTTTTTGGCAAAATTTGCAGTATCTTCTTGTAGTTTTTATGAACCTCTGTTTAGTGAATATTCTGATACAACCTTAACAGGAAAAGGAGGTAAGAATTTTTAAAGAGTTTCAAACTACTTTAAAGCTAAGTTGGGCATGTAGAATAAAGATTGGTGAAGAGAATTCTTACTAAATTTTGTTTTATCTTCTCAAGTTTGAGAAATATGCATGCGATCAGGCACGTTTTCCTGCTAAATGCTTTCATCTGTTATTCTGCTTCCTCACTTTAAGTCAATTAAGATGCATCATCTGCATGTACCATTCTGAAGTTCAGCATGAGCAAAAAAGTTCTGCCATCCCATGTATTGATTTATCCTGCAACCTATAATTGCAAACACAATCCATGTTTGGTTGGTATTAGCTGCTTGCATCTCTTAAAGACAATAGTTGTAATATGGGGAAAAGAAGCATTAACTGCTGTTGGTTTGAAGCACTCATTTGGATGGCAATGGGATGCTAAAGTTTTTACCAAATGGTTTTGCTTAAAGATAGCTATGTAAACAGTTGGTGACTTTCAACTTCAGTGCTAACAAATTGCTCTTTTATAGTTTCTCTAATATCCATCATCAAGCTGGGATAACCTGTTACTGAATTTGGTCTAGGTGAGCTTCACTGATGTTCACCTGAACTTCAGTAATGTTAGAATTTCAGCTAAATCTGTTCCTGATACTAGAAATATAATTGGGACATGCAAATCACTGACATGCAGACATGTATATGTTTTGTACATATGCAAAGAATATTCTTAAGACTTAAGCCACCCTTGTTATTTTCTTTTACATCTTTCCCCATCAAATCTTTTTTTAGAACCTAGTGTGGAAGCTTGTTAATTTCATATCTGTAAGATGAATTAGTTGAATGTGCTTACATGTACAGTGTATTTTATTGTGTTGTGTAGAGCTGTTCTTCAGGTGCTGGTGTCCAATATATCCATTTGTGGATATTCTTTTTGGGTGTCCATGGGCAGGGTGAATAGATGATGTTCGCATTCTATCTTGTGATTTATCCTTAGGGTGGATTAAGAAGTCGGAGACTGTTAATTTCTTTTTAAAATTTTTAAATATATTGTGGAAAGCTATATGCTTGACCTTATTTGGTTTAATTCAGCCTTTTTTGTATCTGCATTTCCTGGGGAAGCAGGTTGAACTTTTCTTGTTCTGCAGATGATGGAAGAAGTATTCCTTCATCTCTCTGGGTCAAGTTCATCTATGCCTGCAATGGTTCAAGCACTGGCTGACTTTGCTTCATTTGATGGTACGTTGTCTGATGAGATATATTCACTTCTATTTGTTCTTTTGATTAGCTTTTGGCTGGGTTGTTAAACTGACGACCATGGTTTATTCTACATTTATTGTTGAAGCTTTACAGTTCACTCCAAGACTTAAAGTTGTCCTTGCACGAGTTTTGGCCCATTCTGGGCAATGTGAGGGATTATTAACAGGCCAATCTTTGCAAATGGTATGTTGAATCCTGTTTTACAGCACTTGAAATACATAGATGATTTGCTGTTTAATGTCTTCCTTTTCTTACCATAAAAAAATTATATCGCCTTGCCTGTCTTCCTCTGCATAACCTTGAACAAGCTGTTCCTTTTACAGCATTTAAGTGTTGGTGCCAGGCCTGTTTGGCTGTATAGTGTGGATTATCCTCTCTTCTCCATTCTTGATGCTGATGTCACGTAAGATCAGTTTGCTTGCGTTGGTTCTTTCATGATCTTTTTGCCTTTTTCTTGCTGTTTTCAAGTGATAGAAATGTGTACTGTAGGGCAGGTCTTTCCTTAATTCTGCTTTCGAACTTCTATTGAGAGTTTGGGCATCGTCACCGAGATCTCAAGGTTTGCAAGTACTCATGTCCTTATGATAATTGTGGTTTCTATTCAGCAGGATGGGTCATGGCTTCCTGACATCATTTATGTTTATCTGATATTAAGTATGTTTGAACTAATATTTCCTCTATTGCTGGTTAAATTTCACAGGCCTGTAATTGACTTTGTTATGTAAAACTATGATAAGCAACTGTTTCGTTTAGTTTTGTGACATATAATATGTGAAATTGGAGTTTCATTTGCATAGTTGATGCTTACATTTTCTCGAATTCTATTCAAGATACTATTTTTTTTTTTTTTGGCAAAAAAACGCTTGCTGGCTCTCCTCTCTCTCTCTCTCTCTGTGGTGAATTCCTTTAAAAAAAATTTCTTTTTTTTGGTCCTTGAAAATGCTTTAGTTTCTCAAGGTGTGGGAATTTTGTCAATTTTATGTGTCAATAAGCAAATAAAGTTTCTTTCTCGTGATGTATGTCTGCTGTTTCTGCAGGTCAGGAGTACTACCATTGAAGGCATTAGGTCAGATGGTTGGTCTTATTACCCCGGACACCAGTTGAAGATCGGCTTTCCAAGACTTGTTCGCAACTATTTTAGACATGTACAGTTGTATTTTGAATTCTGGAAGAAACCAGAACGTCTGATACTTACAATAAGTCTTAGATGTAGTTCATCTGGTGAACCTGCATTGCATCTTTTTTCACGGAGTTTTCAGTCATCCACAAATGGGGACTCTTGCACTTGGAGTAATGAGTTGTGTCTCTCTATTTCACATGAAGAGCTTTTTAATAAAACCCATCTTTTTTGTAAATTCAGGTATAAGAAAGATCAGGAGAGTGCCTTAGTGGCCACTTGTACGCTCCATAATCTTCTAAATGCTTCATTACTTTCTGAAAGTGGTCCGCCTTTGCTTGAATTTGAAGGTTAGTCATTTTAAATATGCTGCTTGATTTTGAGGTTAGTTATTTCAAATCTGCCTGCTCTGTAGAAAACTTGATAATTGGTTTGGCATGAAGGTTGAAATATAATGTCTTGCTTTCTATATCTTCAGCCTACTTAATGACATTTTTTTGGCTTTCTTAAAAGGGGAAGAAAATTTCCTAATTTGACTACTTTATGGTTATCTGAACTCTGTCAGCATTCAGTTTTCTCATAGTTTGAGATCCCTTCTTTGTTAGGATTCCATTTATCTGCAACGATAAATTTTTTCCTTCTTTCCTATGCTTGACACTGGATGTGGTTCACTTTAATCTAAGACTGTCTCTCAAGTGTAAGGTTTTAGGATGTCAAGCAAGTTGGAATAGGAAAAGGGAGTATTGGAGGAAATTTTTGCTATAACTCATCTGGCTTCTGATATTCTTCTCCTGATTCTTCAGTTAGAAGTTAGAATATTTCAATATGTTAGATTGCAATCTGGTGGCTCTTGCCATAGTTGTGCATGTTGGATTTTGTGCTTTGGTTTCTCCCCGCAACACAGAACAATATCCTTCTATTTTTCATGTTCATATTGGAATTTCACTTTGGAAGTGTCAATGAAAAGATCCTTCTTCTTTTTCACTGCTTAATTTTCATTTTTAAAAATTTTTTTACATGTTTCTGGGTGTTACCTTGAATGAGGTGCAAATTTGGTGAGTTATATTGTCAAGCTTTGAAACTGACATGATATTGGGTAACAGCGTAGAAGTATGAAGTGTACAAGTCCAGTTCGTTCTCTTCTGAATTCACTTTTAGAGACTAGAAATTCATCCTGTCCTGTGCAGTTTTGAATATGAAAGGAGAATTTCAGTTTACTGTTGAATTGATTGGTCAACGTCAAGCATGCTGCCTACTCATGCAGGAAAATGTTCTAAACATGATCATTTATAATCCATATCTTGCAATTATCTCATTGACTTTGAGTTGTGGGATTTGATGGGACTCTGAATGAAAGGCTGATGACTTGATACTGAGTGATACAATTCGATAGCATCATGACCTAGTGGTGATGTGACTATAATGAGCATATGTTTTAATAGCTACTTTATGTGATGTTTGCAGGACCTCACTGTTATATTATCAACACTTCTTCCGGTGGTTTGCATCAGCAATGACAGCAAAGAGCTTTCAGACTTCTCTGTGGGACTGAAGGCATTGCTTTACTATTGTTCTTTTTCAGTATTGTTAGATGCATGTATTGCAAGAGATTATTAAGTCAATTGATTTTTGTGGTAGAAATTTGACCTTTGCTTTGTATTGAAGGTTCCCTTAGATTCTTTCGGGGTTACTTGTTAATCATATTTTATTTACATGAAGCAGTAAAAAGGATGAAAATAACTTTCAAGGCCTTCAAGGACAGTTTAGCAGACAGCTCTTTGTCCAAGGCCAATAGAGGGAGAGAGAGAGAGTCAAAACTGACTTACCTTGGATTAGCAAAAGCTTACTACTTTATCTTTCCTCATAGTTTTTAGCTCTACCTTTTCCTTGTCAAGAAAAAGTCAGATTTTCAAGGCCGGGATCCTTTTCCTATCATCTTACGTCTTTGATATTGTATTCTGAGAGGAACTTCATAATCTCAGGGCTGGGTCCCTTTTTCATTTCCTTTTCTGCAATATCACGTTTGACCCTCCATTACAGTTGAGAGGGGGGGGGGGGTGTACAGAAAGAGAGAGAAAATATTTGTTTACATATGATAGGTTTCCAAGGTCTCATCTAAATGAAGCATGTATTTTAACTCTTAGTGAATTTATGATGGATTACATCATCTAAAACTAGGCATTGAAGGAAAATATCCTTGGAGTTTTAGTTGAACATTAAAGAGTCTTTACGTGCCAGTGGCTGTGCTGTTGCGCTTGTTAATTCTTTTGATCTGTTGCTTCTGTCTTATAATCATTGGGCTAGATAGGTAGGTTCTAAAGAGTCTGTTGGGCTTCATGGATTTTTTCTGCCTTTTCTACATCTGATCTCTTTGATTTTATTAATTTTAATTTTTCTCCTTTTGAATGTCAGACTTATAATGAAGTTCAGCATTGTTTTTTAGCTGTGGGGTTGATGTATCCTGAGGATTTATTCATGTTCCTACTCAATGTGGGTATTTATCCTGGTTTATGCATTTTTGTTCACTAAGTTTATTATAAAGAAATGATTTCCTCCTCTTGCAAGGAATTAGATAATGGAAATCTAGTGCCAAGCAAATGTTCTGGTTATAAGTGTTCTGAATCATTTCATAAATTTGCTAGTTGTCACCAGAAATGCAGGTTGAAAGAAGAACCTTTGACTTTTGGTGCACTGTGTGTCCTAAAGCATCTCTTGCCCAGGTTTCTTCTTCTTCATGAGTTGAACACGGTCCTGACTGTATTTTGTCACCTGATGATCTTAGTCCAATTTATTTGAAGGTTATCTGAAGCTTGGCATGGTAAAAGGCCTTCACTGGTTGAAGCTGTTAAGCTGTTATTGGATGAGCATAGTCTGGGTGCCCGTAAAGCGCTTGCAGAGGTTAGATATCTTGCTTTGACAAAATGTCTTTTGATAAATAGAGCAGATGATTGTCAGCTTTTAACTTCTTTCTGGTTTTTGATTGTGTTGCTCTGTGATAGTTAATTGTTGTTATGGCTTCTCATTGTTACTTGATTGGTCAACCGGGAGAGCTATTTGTTGAATTTTTGGTACGGAATTGTTCAATTGAAGATGCTGTGAATCCTAAGGAAGTTGTTCGACGAAGTGGCACTCATTATGCTTTTCCATACAAGAAGTTAGAGGTTTGCGATCTTACTTCAAAATTTTCTTTGTTTTTATAGAGTTTTGTATTACTCGCAATTTAGGTTGAATTCATCATCTTATCAGTAGTTTGAATTAGCATACCGAATTCTCTATCATCCTTGTGAAAGGAATCAGACGAGTCTAGTGGTTTTTGGCATGGCCTAGATTACAATTTTCATTGGTACTGCATTTAAGCGCGTGCATGTGATGCAGCATCTTGGCTGTTTCCTCTGCATGTTGAAGTCATTATATACATCAAAACTCTTTGTAGTTAATGCGCTCAAAATTTTCAGGTGAAAGCTGGAGCTTTTAGTCCCACTGAGTTACGGGCAATCTGTGAAAAGGGTCTTCTTCTGATCACCATTACTATTCCCGAGATGGAGGTATATTAAGTTATTGATTAGTACACAGTTTTCATCTTTTTGGTGTGTTGTGGTTTATTGTCTCTCTTGCTTGAAGCTAGATTTTTCTTTCTTTCAGTTGGGTGATTTAATTTAGAGGATTTATCTTTCTGTTTGTGATAAATGCAGCTTGTTCTCTGGCCATTTTTGCTGAAGATGATTATACCACGAGTCTACACTGATGCAGTTGCCACGGTAAGATGTATCCTGGTCTTCATCTGATTTTCATGATAAAGTAGGGAATCCTGTTAATGTACAAACCCTTTCTGTTCCTTTAAGTGCCTCCCAAAAGTTGCTTTTCTTGCTTTATATCATCCTGTATTTTGTGCCGATGACTTCAGTTTTGTCTCGCTTTAGTAACATGTAATCAAGCTGTTTAAAGTTTACAGCTAGTTGCTGTAATGTTTGTGTAAGCTCACCCCACGTTAACAGGTTTGCAGATGCATCTCAGAATTGTGCAGACGTAGATCTTCTCAGAGTAATAGTATGCTATCTGAGTGTAATGCTCGTACTGATATTCCGCATCCTGAGGTAGAATCATTTTCTTGGGCAATTACTGTCTGTTTACATATAATGTCCTCTTCACTTGAAGAAGAAAGTGTGAAATTAATTGATATGCATATCCAGGAGCTTTTGGCCCGTCTATTGGTGCTTCTACACAATCCTTTAGCAAGGGAGCAGCTGGCAACTCAAATCTTGACGGTGAGTTTCTTTGCTCTGGTGCTGGGAGACTATGTACTGTGATAATGCGCCTGTAGAAGCCCTATATTCTACACTATCATAATGATGTATGCTGCATTTTGGGAATGCCAATTTCTTCTCTGCTAATCTTTTCAAAGGGGGTTAAGATGTTTGAGGAGAAGAAATCATTGGTTTCTTCTGAATCCTTTCTCCTCTCCCTTGTTTTGTAGGTCCTGTATCATTTGGCTCCTCTCTTTCCAAAGAATGTTAGCTTGTTTTGGCAAGATGAGGTATACTATGAAGTATATGTGTAAGCTTATCTTTTTGATGTTCTTCCCAATATCTGTCTCTCTTGCTCTTTCTCTCTCTCTCTCTCTCTCTCGCTTGCTCACTCTCTTGCACACACATTTAACTCAGTATGACATCCTTTTTCATTGAGAAAGTATAGAAGAATCTGATTCTTGAAACTATTTTGATACTACTGAACCAAAGCTGTTGACATGAGATCTGGTATTGATATTTGTTTTGACATTTGGTTTATGGCACTATGATTTAGGATACTAGAAGTGTGTGAGCAAGTGAAAAGTGCATTGCTTGGTATATCTTTAGATGAGATTTTGCTGGAGAAGCATGAATCAGAATTATGTTAAACTGCTTTCTCCCAAACATTTTTAAGTATCAAAAGGTGCCTTTGAATAAAGGAGAAGACTGTAATTTGTCAAACAGTACATTATTATTTTCCTTTGTACTAAACTAGTACTTCTGTATGTTGTTAATATAAACCAAAATATCTTTTCTTACATTCTAACTGGTTGTCTTGTTTGGTAAGCTCTAGATTCCGAAAATGAAAGCATATGTGGGTGATACAGATGATCTGAAGGAAGACCCATTCTATCAAGAGACCTGGGATGACATGATTATCAACGTAAGATTTACTGAACTTTCTTGCATGACTAGTTTCTGTTGAAGCATGATGTGGATTTCTTCCAATCATGCTATATATTAATATATATCTATCTAATTTTTGCAAGGACTCTTTACAATTCGTAGCTGGCCCTTTCCCTCATTTTCTATGACAGAATAGCATAATTGTCTTATCTTCCTCAACCTCTTACTTATACAGAAGATGTATTTGCATTTTTAGAGGCAAAGTAGATGGAAAGCTTTGGTTAGGGCCTCTTAAGGATTATGAATGACGCTAATGACAGGAGTGATGCCTTCTGGCATGTTTGAATTCTTTTTGTTTGTCTGACAGTTTCTTGCAGAATCTTTGGATGTAATTCAAGACATTGATTGGGTAATTTCTCTGGGAAATGCTTTTGCTAAACAATATGAACTTTATACATCTGAGGATGAACACTCTGCCCTGCTTCATAGGTAATGTGCTCTTTCATCTTCTCCTAATGAATTTTTCTGATGGATTTATGAAATATTGTGGGGGTCATATTTTTGTACTCCCCAAAGCAAGAAAACTCTAAAGAAATGAAGGATACTTTATACAATTAAAGTATTCTTGTATTGTATTCATTTATTCAGTGAATCAGTATGTTATGTTGTTCATGTGCTAATTTTCATAAGCTTGTCCTATTTCTTGGTTGCTCATATGTCCTTTTGAGAACTCACCACTTGTTTCATTTTGGAGAGTTCGTCCCTGCTTTTTCGTATTTTGATCCTTAATGTAAATCTTTCTCTTGTCAGTCCTTTTTGTGCATTATAAATTGTTATTTATAGACATACTGAGATTTTACAATCAAGATTAAGAATGGTGGTTAATTGCCACTACATGCTTCAGAGATAAATTCAGGGCTTGCTTTTCTTTTCTGGTGCAGGTGTCTGGGCATTTTGCTGCAAAAAGTTCATGACAGAACGTATGTTTGTGCTAAGATTGATTTGATGTACAAGCAAGCTAATATTTCTTTCCCAAAGAATAGACTTGGTTTGGCAAAGGCAATGGGATTGGTAATTGCTTGCAGAATTAGAAAATTAGCTCTTCTACTCAGTTTGGACTTATTAGTGTGGATGGCAAATAATTTCTGTCATGTTTTTATTTTTTGTTGTCAATTTGAGGTTAACTGCAATAGTGTTTGATAGGTTGCAGCATCACACTTGGATACCGTCTTGGAAAAGCTCAAAGACATTCTTGATAATGTTGGCCAAAGTTTCTTTCAAAGGTAGATCCTGGATATCATGCTTTGTTTAGTTGTTTAAGTTTGGCTTTTGACATATTTATCTCTTTACTTGCATAACTTCCTCTGGTGTCTTTCGGATATTCTGTTATGATCATATGTTTACCCTAACTGTTATTTGGATGGGAGAAGTTTCAATTTTGATACGCTGATGATAAAACAATACCTTGATCATGCTCCTTTCAATGTCAAGTTTTCTGGGAGTTCAGCATTTCCTAGTAATGGGTGAAAGTTTTCTCTTTGATTCCAATACTTTGACGGGCATCGTAGATACTTGAGTTCCTGAAGTCTTACCTGCTTCTTACAAGAATAAAACAATCATTTTTGGATTTTGTCTTAAGATATAGCTGCATGTAGCTTATTGTACTAATTTGTCTCATATCTGGTGCCATCTTGCATATCTCTCTTTATATGTGCTTCTATCTGGTGTCATCTCTTATCTCTGTGTATGTATATCTATGGGCATTCATTGAAGTATATTAAACTATATAGGATGGGTCTGTTGCAGGATCCTGTCATTTTTCTCTGACAGAGCTAAAATGGAAGAGTCAGATGATATACATGCTGCTTTGGCACTAATGTATGGCTATGCTGCAAAATATGCACCAACAACAGTTATTGAAGCAAGAATTGATGCGCTAGTGGTGAGCCTCCTGTTTTGGGAGTTTGACTTGATCGGCTAAGCCTTTGGATGCCACTCATGCATTGCTTTGTTCAATCTTCTCGTAGTTAATGTACTTTTGATTCTAGAAATGTGTACTTGGTAAAAGATGCATCCAATTTGAAATTTGAGGAAATTTAACCAATATGTTGTGGTAAGGGAAATTAGAAGTTTGATTTTTAATAAAATATTTACAAGTGTTATAGTTTGACGAATAGAAAAATGAAAAGGATAATCAATGTAAATCCAGGTTCTTATACCCAAAGGCCTATCCTTCTAATTTTGAGGAATGTTTTTTCTTCTGAGCAACTTAGTGATGTTTGTTGAACCCTAAATAATTTTTGGTATCGTTGTTGGAGAGGTTGTCTACCAAGGTATTACATTCATACGGTTGTTAGAGAGAATCCATTTCATGGGCTGATACTGTGTCACCTATTCAAATTCTTTTGTTTCCATGTTTGCTAGTCTGTATCTCAATTCTTACCTTGATGATAAGCAAATTTTGTTGCATATTTATTTGCGTGTTTGTAAAACAATAATGCAAATTTGTGTTCCATGAACTTAGATTTTTAAGTTTGGTTGCTGTCAGAAATTGGCCCATTTCAATGCCTGGATGGGAATTGGGAAAAGGTCCCCTTCATTGTTGAATAATCCTTATACATATTAGAAATTTCCCAAAACTTATGAGAAACAAGCGTTCACCGTTTCAAAATGTCAGAAGATCTTATAATGCTATTGCACTTATTTATGATATTACTTCAATTTCATCCTTCCAAGAAAGACTTCTGTGTCTATGTATGCCTGTTTACTGAAAGATGACAAAAATCAAGAAATATAACATAGGGAGTAATCCTATTCTAATCTTTTTCTCCTGCTTATTGGTGCATTTTTTCATTAGTTAGAACAGTACTTGATTATGTTTTTCCTTGTTTTCACTGATTTAGTATTGTACAGTGTGAGGCTGTTTTGGGGAAAAAAAAAGAGTAGATTCTAAGAGAACCTAGTGTTGCTGCTTGTTACATTGTAAAGGGCTATCCAAAATAGTAACAAACCTTGTAAAGGACTATGCTGAAATTGATCAGGTTGTGACTGATAGTGGTGAGATATTACTAAAGGATATTCTCCAAGCATCTGTAATGTTATTATATCCCCATCAGCTTCCTTGGTGTGAATCACGTTATATGCATGTGTCAAACAAAAGTATTGAAGGATTCAATTCAACTGCAGTTGGTGTATTCTCCCATCACTAAGCATGTTGTCTCGGGTGTCATACCAGAAAGTATCAAAAAAATTTTTTTTTTTTCGCAATGTGCAATTTGCGGAGGCTTTTGCTTTTGTGTGACTTCTTATTGAATTATCAAGACATTCTGACAGAACATAATGGCAAGATACCATACTTCCATTTCAGCTTGTGTAATTTTGGCACATTAGTTGTTTTACGACTCACATGGAGTTTCTAAATTGTTTCAGATGTTACTGGAAAAAGTTTTTCCTTTTGAATGTACGAATTTTTCTGTTCAAATTGATTATGACTGGTTTTTAATGCAATTTTTCTTTTTTGTGTTTGCTTCACCTTGCATCTTTCTGCATTGGCATTTGATTGAATATACTTGTTGATTGTTAACAGGGGACTAATATGCTTTCACGTCTTCTCCATGTACGCCATCCGACTGCAAAACAGGCTGTTATTACTGCTATTAATTTACTGGGTTGGTACTCTCTATGACTTAGGCATTTGATTTTTCTTCCTTGTAGTTCTTCCTTTTGGGCTGCCCGGCATTGAATATGCTGTCATTTAATGTTTCTAAAGATGCTGTTCATTCTTCACTTTCTCAAGTTTTCAGATTCTTCTCTTTTAATGAGTTAGTAACTCATCAAACTCATGCACATAATTTATTTATTTTTTACCTCCTTTGGTTTGATTTAGAAACCTTTTTTTAGTGTTCTGGTATTTATCTAGGTGAACTGATTCAAATACTAACTGGAATCATTAGAAGCTGATCTGAAGTGGTATTGGAATCTTTTTTGAAGTACATGGACTGATGAATCGTCTCTTTAAATTTTGAGACCCCTTGTTTGTTGCCCTCTCTGTGGGTTCACCTTTGGAATTATTTGATGCCCCATTATGTCACTAATCATGCTCGTGTTCTACATTGTAGTTGATGCTTAGAGACTTTCTACTATTCTATTCATGTGCAATCTCCCTTGGATTTCATGGCTAAAATTCTGAAATATAATTCCTGGTGCAGGTCAGGCTGTCTACAGTGCTTCTCAATGTGGTGCATCCTTTCCACTGAAAAGAAGAGACCAATTACTTGACTATATATTAACTCTGATGGGCCGAGATGGTGAAGATGATTTTTTTGATTCTACTCGTGAACTTTTATGTACTCAGGTTTCTATGTCATAATGAATCTGTACAAAATTTGTGTCCAATATGAGTTTGTTCACAGGCTTATTTTGCCTTGGCCTACCTGTTTTGGATCAGCATATTCTCTAATTTGGATTCTTCTATGCAGTCTCTTGCTTTAAGTGCTTGTACTACGCTGGTTTCAGTGGAGCCAAAGCTCACAACTGAAACAAGAAATCTTGTTTTGAAGGTGCACATCATTGTTGTTCATCATTCATAAAAATAGTTTCAGATCTTGCTGTCTGATCCTGTTCATTTTATCTTGCAGGCCACCCTAGGATTTTTTGGTTTACCAAATGATCCTTCTGATGTTGTCAACCCCCTAATTGACAATCTTATTACTCTCTTGTGTACGATTCTTGTTACGGGGTATTCTTTTTTGCCTATTAGCTTTTTCCAATTCATTCTTCATTTCTGTCTTATTAATAGTGTCATTTTCGGAATCCATATCTAGTTGTCTTTTAGTGGATATTGGAACTTATAGTGTACACACACACACGCTCATCTTTTTCTGTGTTTTACATCCTGCTCTATTGTTTCACTTGATGGTGTTGTGGCAATTTTGTGAAATATATGACAGATGGTACTGAATACGATTTTCTTCAGATCATTTACAGGAGACTGATCTCTTTTTTCCCCCTGCTCTTCTAGAATGACAACATTGTTGACTTGTATTCTTTGGTTGAGAATGGATATAAATGTCTTTCATAATATCATAACTAATTTGATGAGTACTTCTGTCACTGTTAGTGGAGAGGATGGAAGAAGTCGAGCAGAGCAGCTCTTGCATATTTTGAGACAACTTGATCCCTATGTTTCCTCGGCAGTGGAATATCAGAGGGAAAGAGGATGTCGTGCTGCTCATGAGATGCTTCACAAGTTTCGGACACTATGCATTAGTGGATATTGTGCATTTGGCTGCCGAGGAAGTTGCACACATGGCAAGCATGTTGATCCTGTTGTACACCGGAATTATTCTAATTTACCATGTAAGAATGTATCCATGTGCCTTTTCTTCCTCTGTATATGTGTTGTTTAGTACTGTTATGACCGGTTTTATTGGTTGCCTTTCTATCATCAGCTGCTTTTGTGCTGCCAAGTCGTGATGCACTGTCTTTAGGGGAGAGAATCATGGGTTATCTTCCTCGTTGTGCGGATACAGTTCCTGAAGTTAGAAAGCTTTCTGCACAGGTCAGTAGTGTGATAGAGTTTTATATTGTTTGAGTTAGCTTGATGGTTCCAGTTTATGATTGCTGAACTTAAAGATTGGTTTGTATGTATGAGTATGCCATAATTGTTGCATCAGTCCCTTCCTTCTCTTCCTCCATCTTCCCTCTGCATTTGCTTATCCTCTTTTTACTTTCTTCTGATTTTTGTCTTATTTTTTCCTACCTGTAGATTCTTGATCTGTTTTTCAGTATATCTCTGTCTCTGCCGAGGCCTGTGAATTCCAATTTGGGGTTGGATTTAGAACTGTCTTATAGTGCTTTGACGTCACTTGAGGATGTTATAGCTATCCTAAGAAGTGTAAGTCTGTTTACTATCCTCTCTATTAAATTTTCCATTTTTATTATTAAAACATGTTATTTATTTTAATTCCTTTTGATTTATTGATGAAGTAATTCCTTTTTATTTTCTTGTCAAATATATATTTGTACTTCAGGATGCTTCTATTGATCCTTCGGAAGTATTCAACCGGGTTGTTTGCTCTGTTACCATCTTGTTGACTAAAGATGAGGTAATAGTCTTATGCAAGATTTTGGTTGTGTTCTCTATACACTAATCTTTTTGATAATTCTGGTGGATTTGTATTGAATTGGATGAAGAATTTATCAAGCCTCCGAGCAACACCTAACAAAATTTTACAGCTTGCTGCTGCCTTGCATGGTTGCTCGACAGCCATATGTGACAAGGTGAAGCAATCTGCAGAGAGTGGAATCCAAGCTGTAGTTGAGTTTATCACCAAGAGGGGGAATGAGTTGAATGAGACTGATATCTCAAGGTCCTTCCAACATGAATTACTTGTAGTTTTAGATGATTTCCGACAATAGTTTTTGCCAACAATTAATAAATTAATGAATTTGACTTAGAGACATGTCTGTGAACAGGACAACACAATCTTTGCTCTCAGCTACAGTGCATGTGTCCGAGAAGTATCTGCGCGAGGAAACTCTTTGTGCTGTATCCCTTTATACTAACTTTTGTCGGCAGTTGGGAGTGGGAAATTTTGATAATCTACATTTATTGAAATAGCATTTTGCCTGTCATTTTGAGGACAACTGTTTAGCAAATGATACCTCATTTGCAACCTTGATGCAACAGGATTGTCTTTGAGATTTTTGAACTTTATGGGAAGATGTTTAACTCAGAAGAATAACAGAAACCCATTCCTAGGAGTCGCTTGAAGGATCTCTTAGGAAGTGCACCTAAATTTGATAAAATTGCCCCCTACACAAACACTTAGGGTTGATGGATTTTGATTTCTTTCCATTTGTGGGAGAATCATGTCTACAACTTGATGTCACCCTGCTTCAAGGATTTTAGAGTTCATTAGTCCCTCATTTTGACCTTATTGGAGAAGGTTTTTCTAGTGTCAAAAGCCAAATCAGTTCTAGCTGTTCTAGTTGGAATTGATTGGTTGGTGGAGCCTGAATACTTTTAAGTGATGAAGGGCTGTAGTACTTGGATTGGGTTTGGGCCATGTAGATTGGGGTATTGGATTAGGATCAGGCTAGTGGGGACCCAGGATATTAAGAGGTGATGGCAGGTGAGAAAGGCCTGTAAAGATGTATATCTGGGGAGGATACTTTATATGTTTTACGCAATAAAAAGTTTATTTGTAGATGGATACAATAAACTTGTAAATTTTATAAGAAGACATTGCATTTTTCAGAGTCTCGGGTGCTGGGTTTCTGTTCTGGCTTATTCCCAGTGGCCTTTTCTATAAAATTCTATATCATGTATGGCAACCTTTATCTTTATGGCTCTGTGTTGGAATATCATCCTCTATTTGCAATTATGCTTGTGTGTGCATTTTTCCAATAACTTTTTAAAGATCTCGGCTCTTGCTGAGAACACCAGCTCAGGCATTGTGTTCAATGAAGTATTAGCAGCTGCAGGAAGGGATATAACCACCAAAGATGTATCCAGACTACGTGGTGGCTGGCCAGTACAGGATGCATTTTATGTACGTTGTTCGTTGCACATGATATTCATTGTGATAGTTATGGCTCTAATATCATGTCTATTTGATTTATGCATATGTGCTTATGAATGTATTTGCTTGTTGTAAGTGTTTGTACATTGTCTTGTGTGCATGTTTTAGTTATTTGGAGATATAGTATGCAAATGTATTCATTTGTGTAAGGGTGTGCGTGTGCGTGAGAGAGAGACAGAGAGCACTTTGAGCTTCAAATGCAATTGGTTAATGTCTCTTTTATTCAGTATCAGATGGAAAGATATCTTGAGATTTAAACTCATGATAATGAATAATCCTATGTCTACATGATTTTACTTGTCTTTGCTGTTCTTTTCTCTGTTCTTTTAGCAGGGTTATTTTCTCCTAGTACTAATACCTAAACAGTTACAAGTTTTTATTTGCCAATAGGCATTTTCCCAGCATGTTGTACTGTCATATACATTCCTGGAGCATGTGATAGCTATTGTGAATCAGACCCCTCTTCTTAAAGGTGATCTGGGGAGAGGAGAAACTCCCAGTCATTCTGGTGATACTCAGCTGGAGGATGTTTTACAGGCAGCTGTTGTCGCTCTGACGGCGTTCTTCAGGTCTATATCCATTACATTATTCAACCTTTCTATTTTATATTGCAGCTCTTTCACATCTCAGTCCATGTAAATGCCAGAGGAGGTGGTAAAATTGGAAGGAAGGCTGTTGAGCAGAATTATGCTTCAGTCCTTGCGACTCTGGTGCTCCATTTTGGAAGTTGCCATGGCTTAGCCAGTTTTGGTCAACATGAACCACTGCAGTATGTGTTAATTGACTTCCACGTGCATGGACATTTTGAATCTCATGAGTTTATATTGATAACCTTCTTTCTTTTATTATGTTCCAGTTCAATGCTGATAGCGTTTCATGCATTCTGTGATTGTGTTGGTGATCTGGAGATGGGCAAGGTACTGTAGGTTTAGCTAGAAGTGGTAATGTTCATTCATGATTAACATTTCCTTTTTGACCATTTAGCTAAAAAGCAGCAAATGTATATGCAGATTCTTACTAGGGATGGAAAACATACTGAAAACGAGAAGTGGATAAATGTCGTTGGAGATCTTGCTTGCTGCATTTCCATAAAAAGACCAAAAGAGGTTGAATTATTTACTGAATTTGCTTTGCCTCTCTCTCTCTCTCTCTCTTGGCATTCAAAACTACAATTGCAGAGATATCTTCAAACAATCATGCACTTACTTGTCACTTCTTCTCTTGCATTATAAAAATTGCATACACTATGAGCCATAGCTACAAACTTCAAACACCCCCACCACCTGAAAAATGATCCCAAAGGAAGAAAAACAGAAAATAGTAAAGGAGAATACTAACTGATGGGAAAGAACAAAGAGCGTCTCTGTGCTTTTTAAAGGGTGAGTAGTGTGCTAACTGTTATTAGTTTGCTGTTACACCCAGGTAAATGTTTGCAGTTGTCTGGAGGATTGATCTGAATGTCAATTCCTGAATCCCAGATTTAATTTATGCTGAGTTTGTATAGTCCTTTTGTCATATTTTCCATACTTAGAAGTGTTCTGTGACAAAATGATGCAAATTGTGACTTGTCGACAAGTTTGACGTTGTTATTTGTTTCCAGTCAATAAGTGATAGAAACATGGGACATCCAAATTCTTTGTAGAAAATGCATCATGATGTCTAGTGATCACCCAGTAGCTGTGTTATAGAGTTGTGAATGTATTTTAATTTGTATGCTTATGGAATTCCTTGAATCTGCCTGATTCATGTTGCTTAAATGTCCCTCATAGTCAGTCCAGGAAATATCACCATCTGATATTTAGCGACTGAAATTATGAGAATTTTTTTGCACACCGATTTTTTGGGCTAGAAATTTCTTTAACTCTCCTATCAATTCGTCAGAGTTTCCAACGACAATATGGTTCTAAAGTCCGCTAGAACTGAATGCATAAGCATTGCTAAGATAGAATGGTTCCAAATGGAGTGTCTTACTTTCACTCGGCATGGTGTTTCTGGGTGCCAATTGAAATATAACCTGTGTTATACAGAGTGGGAACTTGATGGGCTGTAGTCTCCACATGAGGTCTAGTGTATATTTGAGTACTATAATTTTCTTGACTAAATCATTTACAAAAGGCAAGTATGACAATATTTTGGTATTTGAGAAAAATATAAAATGGATACATACATTATGGAATGATTGCATGTACATGTTTAAATCTGTATATGTTTGCTCTTGTAAATCAAACATACCAAAGAGAAGCCAAAATGGTGACATGATGGTGGTCTTTCCCTCTCAATGTTTTAAAAGAAGGGCATTGAGTATTGAGCATATATTGGACCTACTATTGTTAAAGTTATTCCGTAGGTATTGTAATATTTGTCAACTTATGCTTGAGCTTGCACCTATCCGTTGGGTACTGCAATCTTTTAAGGTTTTAAGTGCTTTGAGTATACGATCTCCAACTTGCAAGTTTTTGGTGTAGTAATTATCAATTGTTGTTACAGAACTCCTAACTTTTCCATACGAATATCTTACTCAGATACCATCAATATGTTTGATTGTGAGCAAATCTCTAGAAAGATTTGAAAGATTTCACAGGGAAGCAGCCGCTGCAGCATTGTCAGAGTTTTTGCGGTATAGGTATGGCTGGCAATTATTATTGGTCTCAGTGGGTGTATTTTTTTGTTTTGTTTTTTTGTTTGGAGGGAAGGGGGGGGGGGCTTTCGTGGGGCATATTTGTTATGCTCACTTGGCTACTTGCAAATTTTATTTTCTTTTTTTGGTTGGAATTGGGGGTGAGAATTCTCTCAATTGCTAATACTGCTGAATCATTCAGAGAGCTGAAAATGGTGAAAAATGATATCAAGTTACCACAGTTTTTGGAATTATCAGAAATGAGTTTTGTGTTTTAATCCGATTTTCATGTTGGCTAGTAGCTCTTAATCCTAGATCCTACATTGTTCTTCAAATATTTTTAGCTTGGAATTTCTGATTTCTGCAGTGATGGCTTTGGTTCTCTATTAGAGCAGATGGTCGAATTATTATCGCGGCATGTATCAGATGATTCTCCAACTGTTAGGCGCCTCTGTTTAAGAGGGCTTGTTCAGGTAATATTATCTTCTTTTGCTTTTTTTTTTTCCTTTTTAACTTTTTCTTGAATTCTGATTGCTTTCATAAACATTCAATAGAAAATCAGCTGCAAAATGAACAAGTTTTTGCAAAATCTACTTTTATAAGTTGCCGTGGGACCAACTGATTCTTTACTAATTAGTAGTGCATTTTACTGTTGCATATGTGGTTTAGAAGTATGCTCATTCTTGTGCGCTGTTTTTTGTCTAACCAGTTACTTTTACGACTTTAATTTTGATGTTATAATGCCCCTTGGCCTTGCAGATGCCATCTATCCACATACTTCAATACACCACTCAAATTCTGGGGGTAATATTGGCTTTACTAGATGACCCGGAGGAATCTGTTCAATTAACTGCAGTGTCATGCTTGCTAATGGTGATCTCCTCCGCCTTCTTAGTCTATCTTTGACTGCTGTTACTGCTTCATGCATTTACTCTATCAATGCTTCCCCTTGCTAGGTCCTTGAGTCATCTTCTAAAGATGCTGTGGAGCCCATTCTTCTCAACCTTTCAGTTCGACTCCGTAATCTTCAAGTAAGTTTTGAGTCTTGGAATATTATTTCTCATTTATGTACTCTACTTTCCGTGACTGACAGCAGGATTCCATTTAAATTTGGATTCATGATGTTCCGAAAAAACATGAGAGTAGAAAGTTAGCAAGATGATGATATTCAGATTAGTTAGTTTATTGTTTATGGCTGTGACTTAGAGAAAAATAGTGGGTAGACTGAAAGCTATCTTAATTGTTGATTCTCTGTGTTGGTGACAGATATGCATGAACACAAACATCCGTCGAAATGCATTTGTTGGTTTTGGAGCCCTAAGTGGCTATGCAGTTGGGTCACATCATGAGGCATTTCTTGAACAGGTTGTTTCCTGACTCAATGCACAAATTGTTTGTTACATATTTGTAGTCAAAGGGAATTAAAGCATTTTTTCTGAGTTGAGTTTTACTATGGTTCAACTTTTAAAGTATAATGGTCTGTCCTTCCTTAAAACTTGTTTGTCATCATAACTCAAGCTATCAACTATGCATGTTTCTGACATGGTACTTTTTTCCGCCACTAAATTCTTGCTTTGCCATCAATTTACGGAAGA
Source organism: Coffea humblotiana (assembly GCA_023065735.1). Classification (NCBI taxonomy): domain Eukaryota; kingdom Viridiplantae; phylum Streptophyta; class Magnoliopsida; order Gentianales; family Rubiaceae; genus Coffea; species Coffea humblotiana. The sequence goes on from CM041213.1 coordinate 3,295,174, forward strand.
ATTTATATTTTCTTCGTACTGGATATTGAAATATCTTCTCAGGTACACGCTGTCTTCCCGCGTTTGGTTTTGCATCTTCATGATGACGATCTAGGTGTCAGACAGGCCTGCCGGGTAGATAAATAGTCATCAACTCAGTGTAGTTTTCTTGGCTTGGATATTCTAAAATCTTGAGCTTGTTTTTTCTTTTTCCAGACCACATTCAGGTCTATTGCTCCTCTAATGGAAATTGAGGGAGTTGTTGCCCTTTCCAATACAAATTGGTTTGGTTCTGATCACAGGTACTTTTGCATCAATAAAAGAAGGATGTTTCCTTTAATAATTGTTGATTGATGCCGGATATTAGACTGTATTAGGATATTTTTGTGTTTGCAGAAGTGACTACGAAGACTTTTTGAGAGATCTTGCCAAACAATTTAGTCAACATTTGGATTCACGTATAGATAGTTATATGGTATCAATAATACAGGTTTGGATATTCCTTTGCTCAACATGTTAATTGAGTTTGGCATTTTTGCTTGAACGTCTCTTAACCCACTCTGGAAAAATTTCTCCTGTTATGTGAGCACAGGTTCATGGATTTTCACTACTTGATTAGGTCATTAGACTGTTCAGATTTCATTTGAGTGCTATAATTGTGTCCTTTATTGTTTACTTGTCCAAGGACAAACTTGTAGGAGGTTTTACAATTATTCTAGTGCTTGAAGAAGATGTTAAGCGGACTCTTTTTTTTTTCTTTAATAACTTTAGATGTACTCTATTTTACCTCAAATTCTACTTGATACTGATCAGTATATTAAAAAGCTTTTTAAATTTGGGGTATTAACATACAATAAGAGGAACAGATGATTTGATCCAACCATGTCCTAGACTTTGATGTTGTTGTATACATTTCAATATCCTTGTATGCATAGGCTGTTTTCTGGACTGAACACATTTCCATTCAGCTTGAATGGGCACTTAATACGCATTCTCAGACTATATTCTACATGTATGAAATAAGGAAGGCTTGAGAAAAAATGGCTCGGCATTAGAGTATAATTTGTTCTTCTAAAATTTGAATGACTGAGTGATGTTGAGTAAGATTTTGTTTAATTAGCTTTAATTTGTGCAGAGATTATTGACCATAATTATCAAATGCTATGATATATTCAATAAAATTGCAGAAATCCTATTATATTTTGGTTTGAATTTCAACTTTGAATTTTAAAAAACCTAAAATAATTTAGTATTTAACAGATGAAAGAGCTCAAAATTTGAGCTGTTCTTCTTCTCAAATTGATGTGAACTCAAGCTCAAACAACTAATTTCTGTTATGAGCTGTGCTGAAGAGGATTTTGACTCAAAAAATGTTTTGAGCTGAATTCAAGCTCATGTTGAGCGATGATATTCGAGGTGTTCAAGGTATATCAGGCGGATGAGGTGCTCATCTGATTGGATCATTCGAAAATTTGTGTAAACTACTGTTTTTCATCTTTCAAAGCATATTGGATAAGACGTGCTTAAACTTGACTTTTGAAAATCATTTAGTGTCTTGAACTTGTGATGCATAACTAAGGCTAACGGTGTACTGGACAGGCAATGGATTCTAGAAATGCACCACGTATTAAAGAACTAATTCACAGGGTTCAAAAGCAATCAATATTTCATGTAATGGTTACACTATAGATGTCATTGAAGCTCATCAGGTTCTGGATATGCAGGCTTTTGATGCTCCATGGCCTGTGATCCAGGCGAATGCTGTCTATCTGTGTAGCAGCATGCTTGCTCTCTCTGAGGATCAACGTATATCACCTCTCTATTGTAACCAGGTAACTTCCAATTTCCAAATGACAAATGTGCTATTATCTAAGACCTATGGAATCTGCATGCTAAAATTTGACTGGGCTTGTCTTCTCTTAGGTGCTTGGAATGTTGATCAGCAAGATGAGTCGGTCAGCAGATGCAATTGTTAGAGCGACTTGCTCTTCGGCCTTGAGTTTGTTACTCAAATCAATTAACTTAGCCTCTTGGAAAGCTGTTCGGCTTGGATGAGCGAGCTTGCCGAAATCTGCTTGGTTTGTTTGAGTGGACTTGATTCAGCAGAGCCATGAAACAGAGGACGTTATGATGTACATGATAGAATAGGAAACTGTAAGTTGGTCATATGCTTCAGATAAAGTAGGCTCATTTTTAAATGTATTTGGAGATCCCGCTTCACTTTGATAGGTACAGCTGCTGTGTTGCATTAGGGTTGAGGCAGTGTTTTTTAAACACTTTCTGTGTTTACTGCGTGTAATACTGTATCCAACAAAAATGGAACAGAATGAAATCGAGATGTCATCTGTACATTCCATTATAAACAAACTTTTGCTAAGTTTGTAGTTTGCCCTTGCCATACTATGCTAGTATTTCCTACTGCCAATTTTATATGATACGGAATACTTTGGCTTCATAACCCCTCGTTCGAAATTGCTCAACATTCACGATCATGATTAATATGGATCTGTGGTTGTCCTGCGGGAGCACGAGGCTGTTGACTGAGTGAGTTTGTGCATTTTGATATTTCAGAAGCCTTGATTCTTGCATTGAAACTTGTTATTCATTATTTTTTTTGCTCATAAGATGTATTTGGGTAGCACTGTAAACAAGTCGAGTTTTTGACTTTCAAACTCGATTCATTAAATTATCGAGCCGAGCTTGAGCTCAGTTCAGCTCGTCTATTTAACAAGTTAGAAATTGTGTTCGATTTCATCTCGTTAAAATTATTTTGAATACGAATTCAAGTTCAAGCTTAAGTTGTATGGCATACATGAAAAAACTCAAATGTGCTTAGAAATCTTATAGAATTTTGCAATTCAAAAAATTTAAACTTAATGAGCCTATTGAACAAGAAAATTTTCATCGAATAGAAGAATATTCCGAATATTTAAACAAAACAAAATCCTAGATGGTCAAGGCAAGTTATTAAGAAAAATTAGTTATACTAACTTGAACAAATGTAAAAATGAGTTTAAATGAACTATTCGTGAATTGAGCGGAATTCGGCTCATTTAAAACGAGCTTAATTTAATGTTTGATTTTGGCTCATTTTGCCCTCGCCGAATTTCTGATTTATTTCATGATAATTATAGAGACATCTCGACAAGGAAAATGATTGAACCATGTAAGACAAACTCAAAACTCGCACTGGACAATGCATGAGATAGAATACGGTAGAATATCCATCTTATAGGGCAAGGTGAGGATAAGCTCATGCTGGCCATGCATGAACGCGGCCGTGGAATCGGAGGATCTCATCTGTGGGCCTGTGGCTGCTGACTTCCCAATTCCCATCCATTTGTTTCTGGCCTTTTGCAGCTACATCTAGATTGTTTCACTCAAGTATATAATATATACTAGTTTATTTGTGCTTCATGCGATGCATGAGGGTGCCCAATTTTGGTGAAGTTGTTAGTTGTGTGTGTGGAGTTAAGAGTGGGTATGTGCGAATTTAATGATGAAAGAGTGGTAATTCAAGATACGTAGTATAATATTGTTTTGTAGCAGTCTGTACATTATCAAAAATTGGTCATTACAGGATAGAAAACTCATACAAAGAGCTGTAGACAAAACACTATTTACATTAACAAAAGTAGATGGTTGCATGGTAGAAAACTAATGTCAATAGCTAGTGCAAAACTATAGGAAACAAATCTATTTAGCTAAATTTACCCACACCTGCCCACGAATAGATGAATATGAGTATTTTAAGTTTTTGTATATGGACATAAATGGATTACCCAACAATACCCATTTAATTTTATTGGGTAACCCATCAAATCCAATTAGATCATTTAGAATTGTCTTCTCCCAAATCTTCTCTCTTCCCCCACCTATTTTTTTTTTTCTAGATTCTTCATTTTGTCAGGATGTTAACTACTTTTGCTTCATTATTATTATTATTATTATTTGTTGGTTTTATCTTATCATTTTATTTTCTCTTAGTTTATTAACTTGTTCATTTTTTAGCATTACCAATTTATGACGAGTTTTAGCCTATTTTCCTACCTTTTCAAAATGAAAATTTAAATTTACACACAAAAAAAATGCTAGGAGTTCAAATTTTTGTATTCTTATTGTTCAATTGTTAAATAGTATATAATTTTGCGACATAGAGTATGGATGAGAAAAAAATTCGTAATTAGGCTTATTGAATATTATAATTAAATATTTAAAACTAATAATGGGTGCAAATGTGATATAAATTAATAACTTAGTTTATAAAAATAAATTTAAATAAGTTTACAAAAAGTTAAAATAAATGGGTGAGCCTCCAATTGCTTCCACGTAATAAGGCAACAAAAGTAACGTTGCGTGATAATCGATGCAAGTATACATGGTCAAAAACTGTAATAATTCTGCAGGCATTCTCATCAAATTCATTGACCACAAAAATATGGTATCTCGTCTCAAGAAACTACCCAAAATTTGTTCACGCCGTCAACATATAAACGTCAGATTTCAAACTCCAGCATTTCTTTTAGTGCATTAAAAGCATAAATGCACCGCTATCACCTCATGTACTGCCACACCGACTGGTCTTGAAGATGACATGACATGCTAAAACGATTGCAGTTGGTGCACAGGTAAAATCAGTACAATCAATACATGCTGGCACATGTACGGGCTTGTAGCATAGGCATAGATGGAAGCATATTTGGGCTCTAAGGACGCAAAATACTTGAACCCAACGAACCAAATATGGCAGGCAAAGTAAAGAAGAAAGCGGCTTCCAAGGGTGGATAAAAATTTGACCGAAAATAATTAAGAACCTGACATAAGAATTATCTTCCAGGATCAAATTTAGAGCATATAAACGATCAGCAAATTTGTAATAAAAACTAATCAAAAGAATCCAAAACAATAGGTACTTGAAAATAGTGTGTGCCGTGAAAACAATACGCATTGGGGAATTGCCCCAAAATCACCCCAATGCCCCCTATCTTCCCTACTATCAGTAATTGGACCCAGCAATAAATCAGAAATACGCATGCAAAGAATGAATCCAATGAGCATTTAAGAGCAGAAGAACAACTGGCAAAGCCTGAAACTTGGTACTCCAATTTAAATGCCATAACAAAAGTATAAACATAAACGAATCAAATACCCACAATTTGAAACATTTATAATCTCAATTACTTTATTAATTGAATTGCCTCTAAATTTCCTACATAATTCGGTTGGTTTTTAGATTTCATAGAAGATGGAGAAGTTCTTGGACTAATTCACGATGGGGTTGGAACAGAAGATGGAGAAACCACTCGCACTGGTGGATCTCAATCTACCATCCAACTGTATCATTCTGAAAAGACCCAATAACCAAGCCTACAAGCTCACATCAATAACTAATTAAAAGGTAAAATTGGGAGATAAGGGTTAGCTAGTAAAATCACATTGTCACATCACCTACCAGCCGCACATCCCAACTCAGTCCTAACTCCAACAAATCAAAAATGTTCACCCGATATTCCATATTTAGCCACCTAGTCAACGTGTCCATAGGGGACCATGACTACTGTTCATGAGCCCACTCTCCTTTTTATTCCTTTTAGGATATGCTTTGAAACCGAGCTCCCTCGGAAGTCGGAAGGTCTTCAGAATTCATTAATTAATTTGTCGTTAGATTTTTAGAATATGAGATTGAGAAGTTGAATACAATTCACTCCTATTTGACCACTATGGCCGCGAATCACACGCAAATGAAACCTTCCAACGTAATTATGGAACGTTACTTCCCATTCTAATCAAAGAAATTTACTGGGCAAGAACTATAATTTTACGCTGTCTCCATCTTATGGCTCCCACAGAGCCAAGTTGCATGGTCTTCGGAGAAGATTGGAACTGGACAGGTTTTTGCTTCACCATTCGTTTAATCATAAGAGAACATGCCAATTTCCTTAATGTAAATAAGGACAGCTAAAGAGTATCCATGCACAGAAATTTAGTTCATTCGGCAAATCATAGGAAGTAAACTGCAGAACAGATATTGGTATGCTTATGCAGGGTCTTACATCAGCAGCCAGTGACGGATGCTCCACGATGAATTGATCATGTCCAGAAGATTTTAGCTACAGTGTCTATATATAAACCCGTAAAGTTTAGGCCTTGAGGTAAACCAGTCTTCTCCTTTCTCTTGAGTTTCAGCTAGGTCTGTAAACGAGTCGAGTCGAGTCGAATTTTGACCTAATCGAGCCGAGTCTTGACTTAATTTTAGTGAACTCGAACTCGAGCTCGAGCTCGACGAGCCAACAATTTCAAGCTCGATCTCGAAAAAAATAAAAAAATAAAAATTTTATTTTTTAAAAAATAAATAAAATAATATTTTTTCTTAATAAATAATAAAATGTTAAGGATATATATGTAATTTTACTAGTAAAATAAAAATATATATATGTATACTTAAAATTAAAAAAATAAAAAAAAATATATATATATATATATACTCGATCTCGCGAGCCGACTCGCGAGCTAATGAGCTTAATATCTTGAGCTCGAGTTCGAATTCGATTTCAACTCGAGCCAGCTCGAGCTCGACTCGAGCGGCTCGCGAGCGGCTCGATTCGTTTACAGCCCTAGTTTCAGCTCTCAAACTAGTTGCTCTCAAACTAGTTTCAGCTCTTAATACTTAATTTTAGTGAACTCGAACTCGAGCTCGAACTCGACGAGCCAACAATTTCAAGCTCGAGCTCGAGCTCGACTTGATTCGAGCGAGCTCGAGCTCGAAAAAAATAAAAAATAAAAATTTTATTTTTTAAAAAATAAATAAATAATATTTTTTCTTAATAAATAATAAAATATTAAGGATATATATGTAATTTTACTAGTAAAATAAAAATATATATATATGTATACTTAAAATTAAAAAAATAAAAAATATATATACTTAAAATTAAAAAAATAAAAAATAAATATATATATATATACTCGAACTCGCGAGCCGGAGTTTAATATCTTGAGCTCGAGTTCGAACTCGATTTCAACTCGAGCCAGCTCGAATTCGAGTCGAGCTTGACTCTCGAGCGACTCAATTCGTTTACAGCCCTAGTTTCAGCTCTCAAACTAGTTGCTGCTATGGCCTTTCAAGTGCAGCCTCCACATTTCATCTTGATTCCTTTCATGGCCCAAGGTCACTTGCTCCCTATGATAGATATTGCCAGATTGTTGGCAAGGCGTGGAGTTATCATAACCATTTTCACCACACCTGTAAATGCCAAGAGATTTGAATCAATAGTTGCACGAGAAGTAGGTGCCGGCCTGCAAATCCGCGTCGTCAAACTTGATTTTCCATCTGCAGAAGCAGGGCTACCAGACGGATGCGAGTGTTTTGATATGCTCCCTTCCATAGAGTCCGGTTTAAATTTCTTTGCGGCTACCAGAATGCTACGACCATCAGTTGAACAATGGCTTAGTGAGCTGAAACCGTCTCCGAGCTGCATACTTTCTGATATGTGCCATCCATGGACAAGTCAAGTTGCACGGAAGTTTCAGGTTCCTAGGCTTGTTTTCCATGGGTTTTTCTGCTTCTCCCTCCTGTGCTCGCATAATTTGACAAATTCCGAGGATCTTGACAACGTAACTTCTGATTCAGAGTACTTCACGGTGCCTGACTTGCCTGACCACATCGAACTGAGCAAAGCTCAGGTAGTAGGCCTTGTCAAACCAATCATCCCAGAATGGGCAGAAATTCAGAAACAAATAAGAGAAGCAGAAAAGGAAGCATATGGGGTTGTGGTCAATACCTTTGAAGAGTTGGAGCTTGATTATGTTAGACAGTATAAAAAGGCGAAAGGTAAAGGTGTCTGGTGCATTGGCCCTGTTTCCCTGTGCAACAAAGAGAATTTGGATAAAGCTGAAAGAGGAAACGAGGCTTCCATTAATGAACACCAGTGCATGAAATGGCTAGACACATGGGAGCCAGAGTCCGTAATCTATGCCTGTTTGGGAAGCATTACCCGGTTGGCAACTTCACAATTGATTGAACTTGGACTAGGCCTAGAATCATCAGGTCGACCTTTTGTCTGGGTCACTGGAGATGCATCCGTTGAATTTCGGAAATGGCTTGTTGAAGAAAAGTTTGAAGAAAGGACCAAGGGCAGAGGGCTTTTAATCCATGGTTGGGCGCCACAAGTTCTCATCCTGTCTCACCCATCAGTCGGAGGGTTCTTAACACATTGCGGGTGGAACTCAACTATAGAAGGGATAAGCTCAGGTGCGCCAATGATCACATGGCCACTGTTCGCTGAGCAGTTCATCAACGAGAAGCTAGTATTATATGTACTGAAAACTGGAGTCAAGGCTGGAGTGGAGTCTCCTGTTTACATAGGACATGAAGAAGAGGTGGGAGTGCAGGTGACAAGAGATAACACAAAGACGGCTATTAAAGCAATGATGGATAAAGGGGAGGAAGGGCAGATGAGAAGAAAGCGAGCTGCAGAACTGAAAAAGATGGCAAGGAAGGCAGCAGATGAAGGTGGTTCCTCACACCTCAACATTGAACAGCTAATCAAAGACATCATGGAGAAAGTTCACACTAAGAGCATTACAGATGATTCTTAGAATTACGTATTTAACATGCATGTAATTGTGGTTTTATCTCCTGATACCATCAAGAGCATATCTTATGAGCTGTCTTTTTAGTTGATCCTTTTTTTTTTCAATATATATAAATGTTAAAAGAGTCACTTTGCCTGATCAATGCTTTTGGGGTTGAACAAAAAGAATAGGTTTTCTACAGCATTAATCAACTACCGTAATCAATTCTGCCTATGCGGTGTTGTGTCTTTGGTTTAGCAGGGCAAACGTACAAACCAGGCTGCTGCTAGCTTTTCCTCTCGACTGTTCGTCAAGATAATAAAATCTTTTTAGTACTATTGGAGAAGTACTATCAAGTATCAAGTTGGCTAGTTTCTGTGACCTCCCTTATCAAAAAGCTTTACGTCGTCTTGCTTCTATGCAAATGATTGAAGTTGCAAGGGTCTGGAGGGATCCCAGCTGCCCCTTCATTCAGGTCATGACTCCATAAGCTACAAAGCAGGGGAGTCAGGAGCAAAAAGCCTTGTGAAGAAAGATTTGAAGATTGCAATGAGAAATGGATTGTAAATGTACAAGGGAAATTGCTGGAGTCATAGTTGGTATGGAAATTGCCGTCTTCTTTGGTGAGGACATGGCAGGGGTGCAAGTCAAGTAAAATGAAATTAAGGCGCAGATTGATGAATGAAGGACAAGAAAGAAAAGAAAGAAGGGGGAGAGCCATACTAAATAACAAAGACGGCAATGGAGGAAGCGGGTTCTTCGTACGTTAATTCGACACTGCTGATCCAATGTATCATGGAGCTTGCAATATGAATGCATGACTACATGAGAATATATTATTGTTTCACTGTGCAGGAGATTTATTTTATTAGAACCAAAACAAAATTGAAGGAAGCATGGCGATCTACAGCATGATTCTTACGGAGGATTTTCATTCATCGCAGTTTGGGCTACAAAAATACTCGTAATTGCTGTTCGACAGTAATTTACTAATTGAACTGGTACGAGTCTACCAACTTCTAAATTTTTTTTTTTTTTTTTTGGTTATCAATTATAATAAATGATACGATACCTTTTGGCCGGATGGCACTTGAAAGTCTAGATTTAAGGTCTCCTATTCTTGTAGAATTCGCAGACGGACAAATTTGAGACAAAAGGAAACGGCACTCTGGCTTACCGGACCAACCCAATGAATCATTAATCTGATAGTGGAGACAAATTAACTTCCACAACATACTTAATATTGTATTGGAAGAATGACTTTAGTTTTGGTAAGATGTTAACGAATCAGCAAGCATCCATCATTTTCAAACCACGGAACTTTGAGTCAGTGTGCCTTATATTTTGCATTGACCTGTACAAGCATATATTAGTACCCACTCCTCAGACCGCAACTTCTGCAGAGTCTTCTCCAATTGTTGCCATGGCCTCCCATATCCAAACTCACTTCGTCTTGCTTCCCCTAATGGCCCCAGGCCACATGAATCCAATGATAGACATTGCTAGGTTGTTGGCAAGGCGAGGTGAAATTGTCACCATAGTCACCACAACCCTCAATGCCAAAAGGATTGAAACAATTGCCAGTGGGGTCTGTATTCGAATAGTTCCACTCCAGTTCCCATCTGTTGCTGCCGGCTTACCCGAAGGTTGCGAAAATTTAGATATGATCCCTTCGATGGACTCGCTCTCACAGTTTTTCGTGGCAACAGACATGCTACAACAACCAGTTGAAGAATTGCTTGCAGAGCTAAAACCCCAGCCCAGCTGCATCATATCCGACCTGAGTTTTTGGTGGACAACCCTGGTTGCTCAAAGGTTTCAGATTCCAAGGCTTGTCTTCCACGGAACAGGTTGCTTCGCGCTCTATGTCACGCGTAGGTTGATGATTTCCAAGGTTCCGAACAACGTAAAATCTGATTCGGATTATATGGTTGTCCCTGGCCTGCCGCACAGAATTGAGCTTACTAAGGCTCAGCTTCCGGGTTTGGCCAACCCAAGTGTATCTGGCATAAATTATTTCCATGAGCGGATGAAAGAAGCTGAGAAGAATGCATATGGGATAGTGGTGAACACTTTTGAGGAGTTGGAAATGGATTACGTCGAGGAATTCAGAAAGGTTATGAACAAAAGAGTTTGGTGTATTGGTCCTGTTTCACTGTGCAACTCAGACAACTTAGATTATAAGGCCGAAAGAGGTAACAAGGCCTCAGTGGATCAACACAATTGCTTGAAGTGGCTTGCATCCAGGGAAACCAATTCTGTAATCTATGTCTGCCTTGGAAGCTTATCTCGTCTGTCAACTGGGCAAATGACTGAGCTTGCACTGGGTTTGGAGGCGTCGCAGCGACCGTTTGTGTGGGCTATGAGGTACAAATCAGGTGACTTTGAGAAATGGCTTTGTGAAGAAAAATTCGAAGAAAGAATCAATGACAGGGGTCTTTTAATCCAAGGTTGGGCACCACAGGTACTAATCCTCTCTCATCCTGCAGTTGGTGGATTCGTTACACACTGTGGCTGGAACTCGACTCTTGAAGGGATTTCTGCTGGTGTGCCACTGATAACTTGGCCCATGTTTGGCGAGCAATTCTGCAATGAGAAGTTGATTGTGAACATACTGCGGGTCGGGGTTAGAGTTGGCGTAGAATTTCCTGTTAGATTCGGAGAGGAGGAAAAGGTTGGGGTGCAGGTGAAGCAGCAAGATTGTAAAACAGCTATTGACGAATTGATGAGTGAAGAACAAGAAGGAAAACAAAGAAGAGAGAGAGCTCGAAAACTTGGGGAAATGGCAAAGAGGGCACTAGAGGAAGGGGGTTCTTCTCACCTAAATCTGGATTTGCTGGTCCAAGATATCACAGAGCATCCGATGGAATAGAAGACGAACGGCCAGTGAAATCAAACATCACTCACCACTGCGTTGGGTGGAGCGGTGGTGATTGTTCCAACCGGTTAAAGGTTTTTAATAAACACACCAAAATAATTTCGAATATACTACTATTTGTATCAACTTTTTACGTATAATATTTTAGGAATGAACAGCTGGAACACGTAACAGCTTTGATTACCAAAGTTTGACACAGGAGCGATTTTGGTCTCTAAAGTTTGATCTTAGCCTTATATCTTTATCTCTCTCCTCTTTTAAAAGAAAATGTAAGACCAAAATTTCTCACAAATGTCAGTGACTCTATCCCGATAAAAATTGAAAAAAAAAAATCATCCAACCGATCCTAAATGTGCTTCAAACTAGAAACATTATGGAGCAGGTTTGCTTTGGTCTAAACTTTGAGAACTAGAATAGTTCTTGTGCCAAGTTTTAAAGACCAAAATTTCATTTTTTTTCACACACACACATATATATATTAAGAATGTACTACTCCACAAGTTACATGTGTAAACAACTATTGGGATTAGGCTAATAGTTAGGAGCGGACTTTTAAATTTTTCTTTAGTATCAAGTTCAAGTTCGAATCTTATATTTGACAATTAAAAGTAGGAAAAATATAAATAAGGGCCGGAGGATTAAAAAAGAAAAAAGAGTTATGAGTGTAAACTTTATCCAATACGCATGAGACAACAAATTAGTTGAGCTTGACAAAGGTAGCTTCTCCGGTCAGTTGCGCCGATAGTATTTAAACCTTTTTCCTTTACATATGTATATATATCAACCTTCATTGGCGTGATCTTGGAAGTTTTGTCCCTGTTAAGTAGATACTCCAAGACACGCAAAACCAGTGTATCCAGCCAGGTAGGCCCGGAAAAACATTTACTTTAAGAGCGTGATAGCTTGGTTGCTTCTACGGTGGAAAGTGAGAGAACTTCCCACGTAGGCAAGTCAGCGTCAACATCTTTTGTCCATGTTTTTGGGGTCCAATTAAGGGAAGGTAACCGGCAAAGCTATTATCATCTGAAGGAGCTAATAGCAAATATCAATATAAATTGGGTTGGATCGTTAAAAGAATTAGTGAAACTACAGATGCTATACCTGGATAACAGTGAGAGCAAAGGACCTCTAAATACTTACACCAGGAGATTGCTGATTGGACTCTTTTCGATTAACTTGTGTCAGATTTGTTTACCATGAACTGGAACAAGGAGCATTGGTACTTGTGCACCATAGACATCATTAGCCGAAAAGTCTTCATTTGCGACTCTACAAATTTGATACCGATTTGAAAAGTCATCGTGTCGTATATAAGATTACTTATCTATAATTTTTAAATTTAAATTAAAATCAATTAAGTCAATTATGTCTCGATTCTTGAAGTACTATGTTAATCATGTTTCTAATTATTCATCTATAATTTTGATTTCAGTTAAAAAGCCACTATCTATGCAATATATAAAGTTAGAGAGGTTGTGGTTAGTGTAAACTTTTTTATGTCATTTTTTAAACTTTTTATTTTATCATTAAAGAAAAACTAATTTTTGCTCTAATTACTTAATTACATTTTGCTAATATAACTATTCATAACTACCCTAAATAGTGTAACTACCAAATTACAATAACCTTATAAACCAAAATTCTTTAGTATATTTATAATAAATGTATTTATGAAAAAAATAAAATTTATATAAAGTTAATTTCTTTAAATTATTTATGTATATAATTACTCATCTATTTCAACTAACAATTAAATTTAAACCGTCATAACTCTTTTGTCAAGTAAGCATTTAAAGCTTAAGATTGGAATGGCTTTATTTCAGCATAACTCTTTTTTATTTTTCCTAAAAATACAATGGACCCGCATTTGGAACTACTTCTAACCGGTCTCCAGTAGCTCTTTTCATAACTGCCCCTTGCCCGGCCCGACGGTGATGTCTTGTTCTAGTTTCCTTTGCTCTTCCCACCATGCAGTCAGCCTCGCACCTCCGTTTTTAAAACTTGGACTCAACCGGCTGATTCGACTGAATGAACGGAGAACTGGTTAGTTCTTCAGTCCGAAATAGTATAAAAAATCGGGTGAAAGAAACTCAATCAAAAGATGGATTTGATCATAAACCGGTAAAACCCAAAAAAAACAGGTTTTTTGTTGTTCTCTATTTTTGTTGAATTTTAATTTTTTTTTTCTTGGACCTTTCATATTTTCCTAAATGACTAACAATAACACATCCAACTCTAAAAGCTTGAGATTTGGTCAATTCTTAACAAATCTGAAATCAAACAAAAAATAAAAGAAAACATGTATGAAAGGATGAGAAGAAAAGAATAAGAGGTTAAAGAAATCTCACATGAGAAATGGTAAAATATCTAAAATAAAAAATGGTAGAAGGGAATATAAGAGAGAGAAGAGGAAGAGAGTGTAAAAGAAATAAAAAGAAACCATTAGAAAACGAAAAAAAGCACAAAGCAAAGACAAGACCTGGACACTTTGTGATGCGAGACTCGAAGGTGGAAAGCCTTTACGGCGGATGGGCAGAGAAAAAGAAACGAGAGGAAGAAACAAGAAGAATCCTTTATGAGTTAAAAATATTTTCTCATATTAAACTTTGACCCCTCAATATTTTAAATAATTATAATTACACATATAGAGTTCTTTTATTACTCATTTGCAGCCTCATTTTTGCATTTTAACAATGATTTATATTTTCTTTCTGGATTCATCATCTTGTGGAATTAGAGACTCATTAATGTTATTATATCTTACTTAAAAAAGTTTCCATCAAAGTACTTTGTATACTTTATCCATTAATTTGGCTCCTTAATATATAGGATATAATGGGAAAAAATTAAAATTACTATGAGTACATATTTATTCTTTTTATTTTATTTTATATATAATTAAAAAATATATTTATGACATTATTCGGTTCGACCTCGAGTTTAATCGATCGAATCCATTGGTTTCTGATCCCTAAGTTCTGTGGAATCGTTATTTCAATTTGAATTTCAAAACATTACTTTGCACGACGTGATAACTTGACCCCTTTTGACTTAAAGGACATCCACCTTTACTATATTTTTAATATAATTAAAAATATATTTATGAAATTATTTGATTCGACTTCGAATTTATCAATCGAATCCATTGGCTTTCTGATCACTAAGTTCTGTGGAGTCGTTATCCGATTTGAATTTCCAAACATTGCTTTGCACGACGTGATAACTTGACCCCTTCTGACTTAAAGACATCCACTTTACTGTTGCCGTCTTCTAGTCTTCCGAACCACCAGATTTATGGTGTGTTAGGTTTACACAAAACAATGAAACGTATCCACTGGGACAAAGCTTTTAGTAAATAGCTTCCAAAACTAATTGCCAATAACTTGTTTGTTTGGATAGGGTATTATTTGAAATATTATTTGGAAATAATTACTGTAACACTTTTTTTGATGTAGATATATGTGAGATAAAAAGGCGGTTGTGAATATAAAAAGGTGTATTGAAAATTGTAATGATTGATGTCAGCAAATAAATTTGAACAAATAATTTCCTATCCAAGTTAAAAAGTAGGGAAAACCGTCCGAAATTCAATTTTAGATAACAAACAGCTGGCTGGTGGTCACCATAAATGACTCGAATGTTTGAGATGTGAACTAAGGTTCAGTTAGATAGGAGGTCAAGGGTTCACTTCCCCTTAATTTCTAGGATTAAAATAGAGTAGGTGATGTCGATTCATAAAAAATAAGAAAAAAAAAATACAATTTTAGACATGAAGTATTAATATAAAAATAAATTCTCAAAGATAAGAAATTATGTAGAGTTTCAAATATATTTAATACCCTTGCTAAATATAAATCCTACAAAACTAGCAACATATTTTAGAGCTCAAACATATTTCCACCTCTGATCTTTTTTGTAACTCCAAGAAACGACCCAGGGAGAGAGAGAGAGAGAAGTAAGAGACAGAGTGAGCGGAAGAAAAGAGAGGGTAAAATCACTGCTCACTCTGAGTTTTTTGTAATCAATGACCAGTATTTAGGGTAAAAACACTCGTAAGCAATTATTGTATACACTTCCAATTTTCTGCAGCAATCAAAGAATTTTTCTGCAGAAGCTTCCAATTTTTGTACACACTACGTGTTTATCCGGTCTTATGCCGTGGAGTGAAACAGTAAAACTTACAAGCAATCTAGACGTTCGCGTTTGACAGTGTACTTAAGCTATCTAAAACGGACTCGTAAGCAAATTGTTTGCCATGTATGCAGCACAAGTTATCGCACCGCTTTGCGTCTCTATCTATATATTACACCTTCATCCGAAGTTCACTGCCCTTCGATAGATTTCCCTCCCCATCAGAATTCTTTTCTTCAATAGTAGAGTACTGATTTTATACCATTTTTATATATATCTCAAATATCTGCAAGAAATGGATCCCCAAAACGAGCATCTTCATTTCCTCCTAATTCCTTTGATGTCCCAAAGCCATATTATTCCCTTGACAGATTTCGCTAAATTACTAGCAAGGCAAGGCCCCATGGGTCTCGATGATTAGCACCCCCAAGAACGCTAACAGGTCTAAGCTCTCATTGATTATGCCGCAAGGGAAAACCTCAAGATCCAGTTGATCACGATACCATTCCCAGGTCAACAAGTCGGATTGCCAGAAGGATGTGAAAAACCTGGATGCACTTCCTTCTACAGACTTGAACAGGAGCTTTGTGGATGCATGTAGTTTGATGCAAGAACCAATAGAAAACGTTGCCAAGAAACAGTTAGAACCGAGGCCAAGTTGCATCATTTCCACCAATGCTCTTGTATGGACTCAAAACCTCGCCCACAGGTTAGGAATCCCAAGGTACGTCTTCCAAACCGTATCTTCCTTCACTCTCGTCTGTGCCGGCAGAATAGGCAGGTTCCTCGAGACTCACGACTCTTCGGATTTAGACGCATTTTGGGTACCGAATTTGCTGCACAAAATCCAATTCAGAAAATCCCAGTTGCCTTTTTCGGTGAGCAGGAAAGAGCCGGGTGATGTAAGGAAAGAAACTCAGGTTTCAGACAGAGGGAGTCTGGTGAATAGTTTTGAGGAGTTGGACGAGTGGTATGTGGAGGAACAGAAGAGAGTTCACAAGAACTTCTGGGACATCGGGCCCGTTTCTTTGATCAACAGTACAGGGTCAGCGACAGCAAAGGGTGACCACTACAGTTTAAAATGGCTGGACTCGATGAAGCCCAGCTCTGTTACTTATGCGTGTTTCGGCAGCATGTGTCATCTGTCGTTCAGGCAGCTGAGAGAGATTGGTCTCGGGTTGGAAGCCTCAGGCCGCCCGTTCATATGGGTGATCAGAGAAATTGATTATTCGCCACAAGTGGAAAAATGGTTAAAAGATGAGAAGTTTGAGGAGAGGATTAAAGGGGTCGTTGTCAGAGGATGGGCACCGCAGGTTCCGATATTATCCCATTCGTCAGTTGGAGGATTCTTGACCCATTGTGGGTGGAATTCTACACTGGAAGGAATATGTGCAGGGGTGCCAATGCTATGTTGGCCAATGTTCGCGGAGCAATTTTTCAATGAGAAATTTGTTGTGGATGTCGTCAAGATCGGCGTGAGGATCGGAGTCGAGACGCACATGAGGGTTGGCGAGGAAGAGAAGACCGTTGACAGAGAACAAATTAAAGCAGCAATCGATCAGCTGATGGATGAAGGAGAAGAGGGGGAAGAAAGAAGAGAAGCAGCGAGAAAGCTGAGTGAGATGGCAAGGAATGCTACACAAGAAGGGGGCTCTTCTTACAGGAATATCACATTGTTGATTCAAGATGTACTCCAGCTCCAGCAACAGGAAGCTGCAGGAGATGAGAAAGTGGATGAAGACAGAGAGTCAGAAATCACAGACAAACGAGTGATGTAGATGTAGCCATTTAGGAGTGTAGGACCCTTTCCTTCCTTCTCATCTATAGTTTGTTTTGTACTCCTCTAAATGTATTCATGATTTCTCCAGTACAAGTCTTGACTTCAAGCAAATTCTATTAGTTTCCAAAATTTTCAAGCAAACGTCATTAATCTTGTGGATAAAAGATTTATATTTTTTTTTCCGCAAACAATTTCACACATGATTCAGAGCACCATTTGTTGGAACTTTTGTTTTCTGAGGAAAACAAAAATATGAAAAAACGTGGGCAGTATACTATTTTTCTTTTGATAATTCCGAGCCCCACATATTTGGTTACCCCCCGGGGCCCCGGGGCGGGGGCACGCGGGGGGCAGGGGGGTATGGGGAATGCAGATGCATGTGGAAATGATAGTGGGATTGTTTGGACAGCAAATTATTTGTCCAAATTTATTTGCTGACATCAACATTACAATTTTCAATTCACCTTTTTATATTCCCAACCACCTTTTTATCTCATATATATCACATCACAAAAAGTGCTACAGTAATTATTCCAAATAATATTTCAAATAATACCCTATCCAAACAAATTCAGTGAAGTGAATGAAGCCCACTGGCCCGCCCAGCGATCCACCAAAATCCAGCTGTAACCTTCTAGAAGTAGACACAATCCAACTAGGAATGTAATACCCGCATCCACGTGGTTTTTCTTGCTTCTTTCAGCTTTCCTCCGCAATTAACAAACGGCTGATGGATACGCTCTGCCTTATCTATCTGCAGCAAAGTCCTTGTTTTTCTGTTTTGGTCCGATGAGGGCCCACGGCCCATTAAGTAGAAACTAATCCGGGAATTGGAACCTCGCATGCATCTTGGCTAAGTAGCCGTTTAATAGTTTGTGGTGGCTCTTTCAAAACAGCGAGTCCTTACCCATTATGCTATAAAACTTTTATCCCAAACAAAAAAAATCTGTAATACAGAATAGATTAAGCAGCCAATCAAATCACTTCCCCGGCTCCAAGTCCCAATTACCAAATGGGACCATTTCAATTTTAATTTTGGGGCAGTTCTCAAACTACGCTTAATAGTAAAAGTGGTAAAGGGCATACTTGCAATTTAAAAAATTAAATTATTTCTTCTATAAACTTATGTTACATAGATTTTTTTGTTACTGAACATGACTTTGCTTTTTTAAATATTTTTTTATCTTTAAGAGTATAACTATGTTGTGTGTTTATGGATAGTTATATTGGAAAGATATGTTTTGGTAGTTACAATGAAGATAAGTTGTGGTCGTAGTAAAATTTAGGTCTCGTGAGGATAAAAATGAAAGTTCAGAAAGTGACAAAAAAAATGCTTATATCAAAATTCAACATATATGGATGTTATGGGCCCGCGTTAACTTTTCATGAATTTGCAACTCCGCCTCAATCTTGGGCTTAGGTACACGTAAAAATTTAGTTGGGTTGCTTTTTTTTTAAAAAAATTTTTGGGAGAAAAATAATTGCAGCACTTTTTTTGGGAGAAAAATAAAGAGATGATAGAAAAATATGAGAAGGAATATTCTCACGAAAACCTAAATTTTTTGTTTTGGCAAAAAATGCAATTCAAACCAGGCCTATTCTGAATGTGTGGAAATCATTATTCATAATAAGTATGTGCTTTAATTGGTAAATTCACTATCAAATAAAGGATAATTTTATACATAATTAAAACACTGCTTTCTTAGAAATTGAAGAACCTAACACGGGAAAAAAAAAGGGATATCAAGCTTACTAAAGTGATGATATCACATTGGTATTATAGTTTCTGATTTGCCTGTATATTACTATAAAAATAAAGGAACTAAGTAAACAATAATACTTGACTTAGGCCTTTGCTATAAATGAAAAAAAAAAGGTTAGAAATAGATATTTTAATATGATCAGGAATATGGAGATAAAGATACATTTCATTGACATTTTCATCCACTCCTAGATTAAAAAAAAAAAAATTTCCCACCGCACTCAAACAAAGCTCCTTGCATCAATTTATTTTAAAATGAGATGAAACTTTTTGAAACAGTTGCATAGAAACTCGTATCTTTTATAAGTAAACCTTATACATGCAAAAAAAAAAGTATGACTTAAACACTTAATACACAAGATTAGAAAACATCATATCACCTGGAGTTGTTCAGGTAGCCTAGACCCATACTCTATTGATGACCGTGTTCTCTGATCATATATACTCTCTCCATCCCATTTTAATAGTCATAATTTTTTTTCTACACAATTCAAGAAAAGTTAGTTAATTTTATTGGAAGAATACATTTAAATTACATTAAATGAAGTATGACTATTTAGCTTTACATTAATTACAACAATAATATTGATGGAAAGTTGCACTATTCAATAATATCCTACATTAAATAAGTTAGGTTATAGTCCTTTTTCATGGCAGCGATAACATTTCTATAATCTAATTTATCATAATCTATAGGGAGGCTACGTACAAGAGGTTAATAGGTATAAGAACATGATTAAATCAAAGGAGTGCTGCGTAGGGCTGCAAACGAACCGAACCGCTCGCGAGCGACTCGAGTCAAACTCAACTCGAACTCGAACTCGATCAATATCGAGTTCGAGTTGATCGAGTTCGAGTCTATAGGGAGGCTACGTACAAGAGGTTAATAGGTATAAGAACATGATTAAATCAAAGGAGTGCTGCGTAGGGCTGCAAACGAACCGAACCGCTCGCGAGCGGCTCGAGTCAAACTCAACTCGAACTCGATCAATATCGAGTTCGAGTTGATCGAGTTCGAGTCTATAGGGAGGCTACGTACAAGAGGTTAATAGGTATAAGAACATGATTAACATGATTAAATCAAAGGAGTGTTGCGTAGGGCTGCAAACGAACCGAACCGCTCGTGAGCGGCTCGAGTCAAGCTCAACTCGAACTCGATCAATATCGAGTTCGAGTCTATAGGGAGGCTACGTACAAGAGGTTAATAGGTATAAGAACATGATTAAATCAAAGGAGTGCCGCGTAGGGCTGCAAACGAACCGAACCGCTCGCGAGCGGCTCGAGTCAAGCTCAACTCGAACTCGATCAATATCGAGTTCGAGTTGATCGAGTTCGAGTCGAGCTTGAGCTAGCTCGAGTCAAAATCGAGCTCGAATTCGAGCTCAAGATATTAAGCTTGCGAGTTCGAGTATATATATATATATTTTTTTTTATTTTTTATTTTAAGTATATATATATTTTTTATTTTTTTATTTTAATAATAAAATTACATATATATCCTTAATATTTTATTATTTATTAAGAAAAAATATTATATTATTTATTTTTTAAAAAAATAAAATAATTTTTTTATTTTTTTCGAGTTCGAGTTCGAGTTTGAAATTGTTGGCTCGTCGAGCTCGAGCTCGAGTTCGAGTTCACTAAAATTAAATCAAGGCTCGGCTCGATTAGACCAAAATTCGACTCGACTCGACTCGTTTGCAGCTCTAGTGCTGCGACACTTCCTTTGAATTTTTTTCTCTGTAAGTGGGGTTCGAACCCACGACCTACAGCCCAAAGAGGGATTTGGTCCCTTTTTGGTAGCCACTAAGCTTTATTAAATAAGTTAGGTTATACTCAATAATTACCTATAATAAATAAGGACATTTTAGAGAAGCTTATAGTTAACTATATTAAATAAGGATAATTCAGGGAAACTCATAGTTAATTATACACTTAAATTGAAATCAATGAAATGTGGACTATAATTTGAGATGGATTAAAAAAAAAAACAAGAATAATTTTAATATTTAAGTGCATTTAAATATTTGATGGATTACAAATCCAAATACTTCCCAAATAATCCAAACAATCCAGAGAGATTTAAGCTGATTTCTAATTTTTTATCAAGTCCTTCGATCCAAATGCAACCCAAGGATCTTTGAGTTACGTTTCGCTCAGTGCACCTATATACTCCAGGGATGTAGATGTAGCCAGTAATTGCATTATTGTAGCTTTGCGGTATAGAGTACTAGTTGATACCCCTTGGATATTTTGTAAGCAGCATTAGGTTTAGACCTGGTCAAAGTCAAGGTCTTGGAGGGTAAACAAACCTAACCTTCATATGGCGGTCTTAATCGTTCTCACCGGCCACCTAAAATTCAGTGATTGACTAGGAGCAGCCGAAAAGTTGATTTTAGTTTGAGATAGATCAATCGCCGTTTGCCTACAATTGACTGCGAGGAGCCGCTAGTCTATTTTAGTTTGAGAAAATCAATCGCCGTTCATCATGAGAGTTGCCTTGAAGTACTACATTGTGTATTATTTTTTTCAAATCAATCTCATATCGTTTAGTCAAGGCCAGAGATCATCTTGCCAGGAAAAGCCTAGGGATACATAGAGGCGTGCAGCGCTTGCAGGAACCGCCACAATACTTGAAAGAACTGTTCGGAAATGATGTAAAGGGCGTTGCAATGCCCCCTCCAATGTACCAAAAAAAAAAGAAAGAAATATTCTTAATTAACGTACCTTGTTATCATTAAGTATAATCGACCTTATTTAATATAGTTAACTTTTCTATCAATAAAGATTTTGGACCATTCCACTCATTGTCGAGTAGTTTTGGCACCGAATCTCAAATTCTTTCACACTTTTGTTTAGTTATCTTCTTTTTCAGTTTTTCCTTTTGACGTACGGGTAATGGCTAACAGTATTGAGAACAAGATACAAGCATATATAAACCACCACTGCAGATTGCAATTCAAAATATTTTTTCTCGCATGAAAGTCTTTATTTTTCTTTGTTTTGTCGACAACGATAACATTTATATAACATAATCTATCCTATTTTATGAGGAGGGAAGAGTTTAAAGAAGCTATACAAGGATTAGTAAGTATACAGACTCCCGATAAAATTAATGTTTAAATTTTTTTTCGCTGCCGGAGGTTGGATCCCCTTCTACGATCCAAAGCGGGACTTAAAGTCCCTTTGTTGCTGGTTTTGGCTCAGCGGTTTCCTCGCGTGAAAGTCGACAGACAGTAGGTCGGATTTTTCTGTAAAAGCAGCCAAATGGCCGTCACTCTTCTGGACTTGAGGGGAACACACCCTTTTATTAGTTACATCATCAGCTAAACAGTTTTTTCTATTTATTTATTTAAAATGCCTAAACAGTTAAATATGTAGAGTTCCGTATCCTTCACTCTGCGTCGTCTGTTTTCTAATTACCCAATCGAGTAATTACCTAAAGTCTCTCTCTCTCTATTTTTAATAGTAATGTTACTTAAAGTTAATAACGTAAACATGATTTTGGAGTAGCAATTTGTGGTCGAACAATTTAATCCGATACAGAAACACCTCTGAGGTCTGGTCCTTAATGAAAGTTCCTTTCTCTTCGATTTGTTAATTGACAATTCGAGAAGACGACAAATGATCAGAGTGTTTCTGGAAGCAACCGAAGATTGATCCGAAAAGTATGATTCACGCAAGCAATGATGAGCAGATTCGTGTATGTATCAACCATCCATTTGATATTTATATTCAACCATAGACAACAGCATCACGACACACGACGACAAATCCTATGGCAGCATAATTGGACTGGACGATTATTATTAACAAACCCAAAAAAAAAAAAAAAAAAACCAGACAGAAAGAAGAAGTCTGGACGACCAGTTATTATCCCCTGCCGTAATCTGTAATGGCAAATATATCCACAATTTTCCGCATCATCAACCTGGAATTTCCTACTCCATACCTTATTTATTTTATTTTATTTTATTTTTTTGGTTTGGGTAATCCGTAAGGTTTCCTTCTACACAGTACACACTTGATACGACGACCGTAGTTGACACAATTTGAAAAGTCATGCAAGAAAACTGTTCGGACGATTCCATTTGGCCCAATAATGGAGATTTGGTCGAAGCAAAGAAACAAATCAACAGAAAATTACGTAGAACCTAGAAATTACCGCACCTGTCAATCAGTTTCTTCTTCTATCACAATTCACAACGTGGATACAAATCCTTTAGGCTTCTTCGTAGGGGCAAGGGTGGGCCTGTAACCTTGCCTAGTCTCTTACAACACCGGCCCCCGACTGAATTAATTTGAGAAGACCCCAAGAACTCTATCAAGAAACAGTACGGGAGTAAACATTTTGGCCATATCTATCTAGCTCCTGCGCGGATGCAGTCAAGCTAACCGTAATAGACTTGTCGAATTCATCACCGGCAATTGTTGACTTTCTTGATAGCCGGAATCTATGCCAATTCCGCATTTCCCACTTCACCCCACCAAATTTTCTTGCCATTGATCCACGGTCGCTGCATGTGTAACATTCCCCAACCCCACCACACATTCGCTGGCCTTTCTCGTTGCAAATTAACTATGTATACACGCCAAGTTGCCGAAAGCCTGATGATCATGTTTCATTAATGGCACCAAATGTGCAGGATCTTCACTTTGTGCTGGTCCCTTTACTAGCGCAAGGCCACCTGATCCCGATGATAGACATGGCCAAGATTTTCGCCGAACGTGGCGTTAGAGTAACCTTGGTTACTACTCCAAACAATGCCCCCTCGTCAAAAAGAGCTATTCATCGGGCTCGGGAATCAGGGCTCTCCATCCAAGTGCTGGAAATCCCGTTCCCCTCTACGGAAGTAGGGCTGCCACCAGGCTGCGAGAACCTCGATAGCGTGCCTTCCAGAGATCTTCTAAGAAAATTTTACACCGCACTGCATAGTCTACAGCAGCCACTGGAACAGTATCTCCAAGAACACAAGCATCCTCCGAGCTGCATAATTTCAGATAAGTGTATGTCCTGGACGTCCCAAACAGCTCGAAAATTCCAGGTTCCAAGAATAATTTTCCACGGAATGTGCTGCTTCTCTCTATTGAGTGCCCATAACATCAAGCTCTACAGGTCTCACCTTTCCGTTAGGTCCGCTGCTGAACCCTTTGTCATCCCGGGAATGCCAATGCACGTCCAAATCACGAAAGCCCAGCTGCCAGGATCATTCGTTGCATTGCCTGACCTGGATGATATCCGGGACCAGATGCGCGATGCTGAATTGAGCTCTTATGGGGTGGTGGTTAATACATTTGCGGAATTGGAGAATTGTTGCTTGGAGGAATACAGAAAGGCTGCAGACAAAAAGGTTTGGTGCATCGGACCTGTTTCGCTGTGTAACAAGCATAATTTGGACAAGTTTGAGAGAGGGAACAAATCATCCATTGACGAAGAGCAATGCTTAGAGTGGCTTGACTCAAGGAAGTCAGAGTCAGTTCTTTATGCTTGCCTGGGCAGCCAGTGCCGGCTAGTTCCAGCCCAATTGATACAAATCGGATTGGGATTGGAAGCATCTAATCAACCATTCATTTGGGTGATTAAGACAGGAGAAAGATTCTCCGAGTTGGAGCAATGGTTATTGGATGAAAGGTATGAGGAGAGGATCCGAGGGAGGGGATTACTGATTAAAGGTTGGGCGCCTCAGGTTCTTATTCTGTCCCACCCTGCAATCAAAGGATTCTTGACACATTGTGGGTGGAACTCTACGATAGAAGCCGTGTGCTCAGGCGTACCAATGATAACATGGCCTATGTTTGCTGAACAATTTCTCAACGAGAAATTGATTGTAGAAATACTTAGGGTCGGTGTTCGAGTTGGCGTTGACGTGCCAGTAAGATGGGGAGAAGAAGAGGAAGTTGGAGTACTAGTGACTAAAGAGCAAGTTGTAAATGCTGTGGAAAGGCTAATGCGTGAAGGAGAAGAAGGCAACGATCGGAGAATCAGAGCCAAAGGGCTTGGTTTGGCTGCAAAGAAGGCCATGGAAGATGTAGGGTCGACTAATATCAATGTATCACTTCTGATCCAAGATATTATGGAACAATCCTTTAAGTTAGGAGAAGGGTAAAGAGCTGAATTACTTGTTAGCAATAAAACGTTTGCGAAAAACTTTCTTTGTTATTTTCTTGTTATATTTGCTTTCTCAAGTTTATAGAACAAGGTTTCGAACCCTCTGCGCTATGATTTAAGCAAGAATAGGGGGGAAAAAAAACAAAATGTTTTAGTTCAACTGATGCTGATTCTGCCATGTCTTGAATAACGAATATTTTTTAGCTGTCAATTTTTGAAAAGAAGAAGCACTTAAATCAAGGATTCGAATAATTCTTGACTCTCCCAGATGCAGACATCAGAATTAAGAAGCCAGAGCAACATTGGCTAGTGCATTTTATTGTCAATCCCGAGTTGTAAAACTCTGACTAAGCTAAGAAACTGCAACCCGGTTCTAGAATGGTGGGATACTTGGTTCCAAGCACAATTTAGTTCGTTGGACCATCTCTACCACTCTGGTAAGTCTCTGCGTGGGTGGATCGGCCAAATCCATCAATATTTTATGGTGGAAAATGAAGACAATCTAGTTGCAGTGCTCGTCGCTCAGAATGCAGGTAAGTTCCTGTTTTATGTTTGTAACCGAACATCATTTTAATGGAGGAAATGGTATATTTAGCCAAACCACTGGTCAGCGTTGTAGATCCCTAAAACACACAGTTTAACATTAGAGTTGCATTTCATCCGGTGGCACAGCAAAGCAAACATCATACTTTCATTTTTTTTCCTATAGAAAGTAAAATTTATATTCAGCTTAACTACATTAATTACATAATCACCATTAACAATAAGTTAATAAATTGAACCCAGATTAACTCAGAAAAAACAATAAAAATAGTACTAAAAAAGACTTGTCTACATGCAGCTAATTCTACTTTGCCCCAAAAATAACACTCTCGCTGCCCAGAGCAGCAGCTCCCACAGCCAACAGTGGAGCAAATCTCAAAAGAGATGCAGATTTCAATGCCTTGCTTCAAAGAAAGGATAATAATATGTGAAGTGTCAAAAAAATATGATAGCGTTAAAATTTTACTATAATGATTGATGCTGTAGTTCACGCTACTCATCAAGGACTATAGATCAAAATGAAAAAAAAAATAAAGTAACCACAAAAAAATTACCAGCGCTTATGGTGAAAACGTCAGAAACTAGAGATCCAGATCGAGTCTTGCATGGAAATGCAGTCACTGCTAAGATACTGGAAGACAAACAAGTTAAATCTAAGGATACGGGTAACAAAACTTTATAGTTGGATTGTTTAATTAAAGGCGCCGTTGTATATTTACCAACTGCAAAACATACACAGTTTTCCTTATTGTTTCTGCTGACAGCTCTACTTTTTGGCCTCCCGTTAACAAAACCTTTAATTAATTGCATAGACAGTGTTAAGTGCTTTGACAATTTATCATCACATTCCTTCCAATTTGGCTGCTACATCAGTGTGCTTCTCCAAGATTTCAGGAATTTTCTGTAGTGCAAAATGGCAACAATTGCAAAAGTGGAAAATTTTGGAATCAACGTATAATTGTGATGGTACTTTCTTATGGCATTTTAAAGAAAATCCAAGCGAACGTATCAACGACATTGTAAATTAGGTAGACAAATCGCTGTGGAATTTCTCAATTAACAGTTTATTTAAATTCGTACCCTCTTAAAAAAGTCCAAAACAGAGTTTCCATAATCTTTTTGGCTGCCTGCACCAAATCTCCGGCCGCATGGCATGTTGGAGCGGGTTGTTTGCTTATGTAGCAAGTTGAATAAATGATTCTGTTCCTTCTCAGTTATACTAGTTTCTTGAAGTGGCAATATTAGAAAGTGTGACTAAGAAACTAAATAGAGGCGATCTCAAAAGCCTTGCCAAATGATCCAGTGAGCCATTTATTGGAGGAAGAAGCCATTCTTGTCCATCTATGTAGGTGAGATCCAAAAAAGCTGCCGCCTCGGACTGCTTCAGCTGCTTTCCGTACGACACCCTGAACGTGTAGTTAGCTCCCGGTCCAAGGCACCCATATTCTCCAAAGAACACCGTCCTACAAAATTTTGGTAGTGATAGGTTTTAATGGAGTAACTAACAAGAACAAAAGAAATTAAAATGGAAGACTACAATGTGTAAAAGATGTCATCCGGCGAGGAAATCCTTCTTTTAGAACTCATTGAAACCTTTAAAGCAGGCGACGATCTATTGATTCTTCTCCTTTGTTTTCTTAGGAAAATTGCAATTAACATCGAGTGGTCAAAACCTTGGCAGTCCCATGCAAAAACTACACAACTCTGTCCAAAATTTTTAAGACATTATAAGAATCAGGCTGGAATTTGGTGGAGAAGTTTTCCAAGTATTCAATGTAATTTTCATTTCGGGTTATTTAATTTGGGGTGAGATCAGCTACCAATATATTGTTAAAGATAAAAAGTAGGATCAACCACAGACTGGTCTCTAGAGGGATCTCTCCAATCATTCCAACCATCTGAAGAGACAACATCCGACATGTATGTCTTTGAGAAAACTACTGTAGCATACGATCCCCAAGCTCGTCCCAGCCACACTTTACCACTGCCTTCAACGTTGCAATTCACGAAAGAGAAGCCCGAATTCTCGCTTGTTGAGTCCCTCCCCTGCGCTGTGATGGCTCCGCTAATACCACTTGAAACTTCTTTTGCTACTGAATTTATCACGCAATCCTGCCACACCAATTTTGCCAACATATAACCATCATAATTGCTATTTATCCGTAGTTTATAAAGTTGTAATTTGTAAACTGTAATGTACATTTGTTAAAGAGGCAATTCGGAGATGGCAAGGACACGTGGTGATTTAATTGTCTGTATCTTCTTACAAGATTCAATTATTAATGCACATAGCACAAATATATTTAAAGGATTGAAACTGAGTTCATATAGGAATTTTCCTTGCGATATAATTCAGAGAGTTGATTTATACTATGAGGTGAAAAAATTCGTGAGATGGTGATTTGCATGCAAATTGTCATCGTACAAGGTGATGTGACGCGATCTAAACGCATGCATCATCTATATGTATTCATCTTTTCTATTTTCTTGTTACCCTAATCAACTTACAGGCAGTTCTGTCAAATGAGAGGTGGTCTCGTGCATGTATACCTCGCAAAGTGATCTTCCATTTCCAAAAATGAAATCGATGGACCCTTGGATGAAGCATTCTTTGAAATAATGCCTCCCTCTATCGTCATTAAGGGTATCTTGTGCCCCATAAAATCCACACCCAAAAAATGCAGCTTTGTCACCTGAAATCCTCAGTGCCACAGCCTGTGCTCCAACTACACCTGGGGATGGAGGAGGAGCCGTGTTCTTTCCAAGACCCCCAAAAGAAAAAAAAAGTATTAACCAAATTTGAAGAAGAATGGTTGATTTAGTATTTTTCTGGGATGATGGTTACCTGAAAACTGATATTATAAGCTACAAAGTTGGTGGATGAAATGGCAATTGTAGAGCTGAATGCAGTTCCTCCAGTCGAATTAGCAGTGTCATTCCAAGCTATAGTCGTGTTCAAATAACCCTGACCTTGTATCATTAAGTTCGTCTTATTTGCACTAACCATCACTTTCTCCCTGTTTCCATATATGCATCCATGTGAAAAAAAGGCTTAAACTACATGGTTAAAAGGTAAAATACTAAAAATTTTTTTTTTTTACCAAATTTCTTTGATTTGGAACCAATATTCAACAAGAGTTGAACTTTTGTTCTTTTACTGGGCCATAGGCTGGCATCTTAAAAAAAGGGAGTACAAAATGCTGCAAAAACATTTGCCTGTGACTTTTGACACTTGAGAATTGAGATTAGTTAAATTACCTGTACGTGCCTGAATCAACTATGATAAGTGTCCTGCTCAGGCTAAAATCAGGAGCAGCATCCACTGCCTTCTGTACACTGCTGAAATTCGCACATCCCTTTAAATCTACTGTGAGGACGAGTGAAACCCCATAAGTAGCAATGAGCTTAGACTTCCATGCTGAATCATCACAAGAGTTCTTACTTTTCTTCCTCCTCCTGTGACTGTGATGATGTCTGGACCTTCTACGTGCAAGTTCTTGAATAATGTCCATGAAGTTCTCAGACCGCTTTCCTTGATCATCCTTTGTACAAAAGTAAGTTTTAACCTACTAGTTTCATCGTTAAAAGAAGTGACGGTATTAATTGAAGAGTGATGGGCGGGATAGAGAGAAACAATAATGGAAACAAGCAGAATGAGAAAGGAGGCTAGCCACAATAAGGCGGTTGTTCTAGCAGTCATGCTTTAGTTACTGTTGTTGGGCACTCGGGCTAGTGTTTTTCACGTTTGGTAATGAGATTAGTGAAGAGAAAGCATGAAGTAGCAGCAAATTTATTAGTGCTAATGAGGAATACATGGATTGACGTGGGAGGTAAGAAAAGTAGTACATGGATGCACAAGATTTGCTCGTGATAGTGAAATGTGATTGTGCGTGAGGGGAAATGATGACCCTTTTTCTTCCTCTCTTTTTTTCCTGTCAGCAACTGCAAGTGACATAAAAGAGAAGGAAGATACGGGCAACAAATGGATTGAGATTGGATGATGCACACGCTATCGCTAAGCCATTCTCTCTCTGTTAGAGATTTGGTACTTGGCATCTCTTCGCGTCATGATAAAAGCAAATGTGCTAGTAATCTGAATGACTCCTTTGAATTATCTGGGGATGGCCGGTGGAATCGGCTGTCCATGAATCATTGCATGCTCTCATTTAGATGATGGCGATAACTTACCTTCTAGATTTGACGACAAGTACTGCATTTAATAAACTCGAGATCTCAATCATCACCTTTGAGTGACCTAATTGTGCTAGTAAAAAGTTTTAGCCCTGATTAGGAAGATTTTCCTTGACATGTTCTTCAGTTTTGGGGTAAGAAGCGTATGGCAGAAAGATGTAAGAGACAGTAGTATTTCTTACTGTCCTTTCTCCTGTGGGTTCTGATACTGTAGGGTTACTAATAATAAGCTCCTCCCGTCCTTTAGCGTGTCATATCAACTATACCTACGAGACGACAACCTTCTTGAACTTCTTCTTCCTTTTTTCATTTTGTCCCCCAACCTTCTTGATTTCATGTGGCTTCATTTCCCTTGGATCTCCCACCAAATTTCTATTCTCTCCCCGATTAATGTTCTTCATTCTCTTCGTGGTTCTGGATTCTAGATTCTGTCACTTCTCAAACCAAATGAACCATAGACAAACTCAAAAGGGGTTTTTTCTTTTGCGTAGAGAAGAGAGAAACTTGAGTCGTTCCAATGGAACTTAGCGATTACTTCAAATGGTCTGAGAGCTCGTCGCGTGAAAATATGTACTCCGTAACATATAATGTAAAGCAAGTACAACATTTATGTTTTCTTTCAATTCGCCCAATCCCATTACGGACGTCTCCCTTTCTTTGATAACTTACAAACATCCTGGCAATAACTTTTAGATCGAAATACTAACTCTGAATTGCCACGAAAAGACAATCGCCCCCATGTTTGTCATCTTCCATTTTTTAACCTTTCGCTTTCCTTCGGATTAGCTCAGGATAATTCGTCAGGCACTTAAAAAGGTACTACTACTTTACATGGCAGGGGTCATCCTCCTTGAAGTGCAGACATGAAGATCTAGAATACAGCAGTGTTTCAAAACTCGCTTCTTTTGCGTATAGGGTCTACAGGCACGGCTAAGACAGAGACCAAGAGGAAAGAGTATTAATCAATTTCCTTTACATAATACTACTAGGCAACGCAATAAAGCTTATACACATGCACGATCCTAGTTAAAAAGTGTCTTGCTTCCACCAATCCCACCAGCAGAGAAAAAATAAATCAATTATCAGAGTTGAGGGGACACAATTGGCATGGAGGAACTGCAGCTGAGTTCTTTTCCTTCTCTATTATCTAAATTATCTACAAGCAACAAAATTCCACTCCATGAAGGGAAAAATATTCCCACCAGCTGGTCTTTGCTAAAAATCAATTTACTACGATTCAAAAATCCAACCATTTTCAGTCTATCCCAGTTACCGAAGCCCAAACAAGCACATATTTCAACTCCTGCTGCATCTTATCTGCAGTACAAGCTCTGTCAAATGCTGAAAATGATCCATTTTGATGAATCACTGTATGGGAACATCAGAAACGGTATTAGCTTGACCATCTTGATGCTTGATCCGGCATTTGGGAACCATTTTTTCCAGCATAGAAGTCCCTTTGAAACTCATCATTTGCCAACAGGTCTTCTTGTAATTAACAAGCTGCAAACAAAAATAACTGTCAAGACACTTGAAGAATAACCACCAACAGCCTCATGTTAACAAAAACTGACCTGATCATGTGAAATCTTTTTAAAACCAAAACTTTCAGTCCATATTGATTCTGCTTCATCAGCAGCTGGAAGCACTAAACTTCTGATCTCAGAAATGCCATCAATTTCTCGATACAGGAAAACAGTAGTTGAAAGTATCCCTGTGTTGGTACTTCAGCATTAACAACAGTAATATATTTCACTAAGAAAGCAGGAGATCAGCAACAAAATTACAGCAACTTGAATCAACTGAACAAATTCCTAACATAATTAAACTTCAGAAGCACAGCACATTCAACTCTGCCCTGCTCCAGTGTCCTCGGATAATTTCCACAATAATATGATTATGAGATGATCAAAGCCAACAAATCTAGGAGCATGTGACAGATAATTAGATGAAATGACATTTATGTCCCCACTAAGGCCAGAAAACTTGCTTCTTGACAACTAAAATATCCCCGGGATCAGTACAATGATACCATTATAAGCATATCAATCAGCAGCAAATTGAACCACTGGCATTAGAAAGCACATTGAGTTGTCAGTTAGATATATCTTAAAAACATGAAAATCTTAATCACTTTAACATACACACACACACTCACACTATACACACACATGTAACGTATGCACGTGTAAAGTATCAGTCCTACAGTGAGCCAAGCAGAGTCATCATAGACTTTGCCTACTGTGTCACCTTGAGCTCAAAATACAAATTAGATCAAGCTCAACTAATTTAGGCCAAGTTCATGATCAAGGTTTACAGTGTTCAACTCCACTAATTTGATTTAACTTAGTAGCAAGGACATTTACTTCCTGGCTCATACGGGAGATCAGAAGGATGATACATTTCAACGCATGTGATCTCACCTTGCCTTGAAGGCAACTTTTAGTTGCAACTAGAGGGAGTTCTGCTATATCCTGCCCGAAAATCCGGAAGATCGCAGCTGATACAACCTTTGAGCTGCATGATCAGAAAGAACTTGTTAACTGCCGAACGAGGCAACTGCAATTACATGAGAAAGCTATGAAGAGAAAAGTCTGGTGATTTACTTGACTGTCAATATTGCACAGTACATTCCGCTAAAATCATGGCCCCGAATGTTCCTTCTGCAATAGAATGAGCGCACATGAGAGCAGAAACTAGTGATGCCTCTTTAAGGACAAACCACCACCATCCTTACCCATAAACCATAGGATGGAATAAAGTCACGCCCAGTTACTGAGTCAACAATAGGGTCAAAGCAATCCTGTGACATGAAGCAGTGAACAAACATGTTGATGCAACCTTCTTAAAAGTATAAGCAGTAAAGCAACACAGACCTCATCAGGAAGAAAATAAGTATTTCAAACAGTTATTTGCATGAAGCATAGAACAACCCTATGCAGTAAATACTGAAGCCACTAAATTGAAAGAAATTCATGCACATTCCCTTACAGGCATTTTCTTTGATTGCTACAGAAGACAAAATGCAGCAGTGACCTATCAGACTGTTGAAATATCAAAGAACTAAATTTCGTGTAAATAACTTTTCAAACTGAACATATTTTCTAAGTCTTGTTTACTTGCTCATTCCCCTTATAAATTGTGAGTAAACAATTCTAATCAAAAGTATGTCCCAATTCGCATAGTGTGTAGTCTCCTACCTTATTCTGCAATTGAACTGGTTAAGAAATGGATATCTGAAGTTCAGTCGGCCCCCTCTTCACCACCCCAACCCCAACCCCAACCCCCACAAAATAAAAAATGGAAACTAAAATTTTGCTTAACAGTGCAAGGAAACAAATTATTAACCCTAAAATTGTAATAGAAGAAGATCTAGGAACAAAAACAAGATACAGTCCTTGATAAATGTCTCAATAATCATAATGGAGTCCTAAGCAATCTTTACATATCCACTTACATAAATAGGCTTTATAAAAAGGCATTTGCATAAATAGAAGACACCTAACCAAAAAACAGCTACTATATACTCACATGAAAATTCCAACAGCGTCAGACAGTAATGGTTTAGATTCCCGATTGACATTTTTGGCATTGAGAAGCCTCCAACTCACATCAAAAGCAGTAGTGACATCAGAGCCATCTAGCATGTGCTTCTTCCTTATGACATCCAAACAAGACTCTGGTATTTTCTCTGATCCAGAACTTACCAAGTTAGTTAATGCCAAATAGATCCTCTTGCAATCCCCAGAACAGAACCATTTCCCTTTGGGTAATTCCTGTTGTACAAGTTGGCAGAATTTTGACCCAAACAAACTTAAAACTCAAACAGAAAAAACTAAGCAAATTAATTATTAAATCTCAAAAGATGCACCTTTAAATCCGCCATCTTCTGTTTCTTCAAGCAGCCAACATGATATTCCTTCTCACACTACAATTAGACCAAGTGAAACCGGCGTTTTACAAAAAATCACTTGATTTTCTAGGACTGACTGAGGATAGTATCAGGAGAATACCTGATCACATAGTATGACAGTACGAGGACCAAAACCAGACTTGCTGAAATCATAACCTCTGCACAAAGATTTGACAATCAAAAGAAAATTACATGAATAGATGATTGTAGAGCCTCAGGGGGTGTACTGATGTACTATGCCATCAAGTCTCTGTGAATCAGCTAGCTTCAGCAATGATGTCTAAATACTTAGAAATAGCCTACCTGCATATCACGCATGCAATAACTTCAGCATCTTCTGGGTTTTTGACAATGCGAATGCAGCGGTTTGTAATCTGTTCTATGGGGTCAATTCCAGGAATCCTTCCAGCTGCTACAGCATTGGCATTGTGCTCCACAAATCTCTCCCTCTGAAACATGTTCTGGCAATAGTTGCAGAACCATTTACCACGAGGAATTGATGGCAAGGAAGCACACGCTGCATATCCACGTCAAATTGACTTAGAAAGAAATTCACCGGTACAACTAATTGAGAAGAGAATAGGTTCCAAGAAGAAAAAGCACAAAAAGTTTGCTCAAAGCATGAATCAAAGCTTTCACGTTCCACATTAACATAAGCTAATTCAAACTTAAGGAAATAGAAAGAGAATTTTGATTGAGGCCAGGACAAGTTTGAGACAGGTACATAAAAAGAACTGAAGCAATTCATTGAATATCATACTTGGTCTGTCAAAAGAATATTTGCACTGATGACGTGCACATGCATAATCCATGTCTGAGTAGATCGAACAGAAGACCTTTTACAACACAAGACCAATTCTGAAGTATGGTGGGAACTCAAATTGGTATGTTAATATAAAACCCGTTGTTAAAAGTCAACTTTTCTATCTGAAAAGTTAATATTTTTTCTTATGAGAAGTAGGATGGGTAGGACAATGTCCTAATAAACACTATCCGACAAAGACAAAAAGGCATCTGTAGTTATTGAAATGGCCCATTTGACTACAAGAATTACATGAAGAAGTAAATTTATTTGCATTTGAAAGAAAAAATCTCTGAAAATGTTTCTGCAGGGAAATAACAAACTACAAAAGACCTCTATGGCAAGAATAATGCATATGAACTTCCGCCCACTTTATCTTAGAAGCCTATTATATTTAGTTTGAAAATATTAACACCCTTTTAGGACAAAAACACTCTTGCGCCGTCACCAATAAATGCACTGCCAACCATATTCCATCATTATAACAGCTGGCAGCAACAGGTGACAGAAATTAACATCATTATTAGATCCAGTTACAAAGTTGGCAGTACACACACAAGAATCATTTGATCACAAAAGGTTTATTTATAAAAAAAATAATAGTTAATCCAAGCAACTTGTATATGGCATATTCATAAGATCAATTTCTACACGGTTCCTCATCCATTTCTATTTCTCTGGCCAGCTCTCCCACCCCATCCTAAGCCACTGATGCATAAAAAACTGAAATGTCAAAAAGTAGATTTAAGAAATCAGAAACCAATCCATTTGGAATGTGAAATTTCTTGTGTACAAATAATGTAGAAATCTATGTCCAAGCCAATTTACCTTTATGAAATGCCCTTGGGCATCCATCACAAAGTACAAGCTTTCCACCATCAGCACAGATGGTGCATAAATCATCATTGTCACTAGCAATACACTTGCGACCTCTCAGCAACTTTACCGCAAGCTCATGAAGAGATACTCCATTAGATGTGTAAATGTATCCATAGCTACAGAACATCCAATAGAACTGAGAATTTGGACAAATAAGGACTAAAATAAAGGGTAATGCAATAGTAGAGAGCAGATAATAACAAGAAAAGAACTTACGGTTTTT
The DNA here is from genome assembly GCA_023065735.1 of Coffea humblotiana. Taxonomy (NCBI): domain Eukaryota; kingdom Viridiplantae; phylum Streptophyta; class Magnoliopsida; order Gentianales; family Rubiaceae; genus Coffea; species Coffea humblotiana. Next base: position 3,330,938 of record CM041213.1, read on the forward strand.
TCCTCGATGCCCAACCAGCATGAGCTTCAAATGTTGATGGACTGACCTGCTCAAGGTTGAAAGGACGATCAACACATCGATGCAAGAGGAGATCCATATGTACAGGAAAAATCACCATACCTCAAACTTGCAGCAATTACAGACAATTCCAAGTCCTTTTTTATAGCCTGTGAGTAGTTCCTGTTCATGCAAAAGGTAGAACATTGCAGGATCAATATATTAAACACACCTCAGCAAGTGCAATATTTATTTCCATCACCTGTCCTCGGGAATAATAACTTAGTACAGCTCCGTCAGGTAATCCACCTTCCTCAAAAACCAGCCTATGCATCCTTTGATCTCTATATAAAAAAACATGATAGTTGTTAGTTTTCTTATAATAAGAAGGCATAACAAAACAATAACCAATTAAGCAAAAAGAAGTCGAGACAAACTTTTTGGTTATCTTCCATTGGCTCTTGGATTGTGGAGAGACAAATGCCAAAGCACTTTTAGAGGATTTCGGAGATTCAGCCGGGCTCAATGAGCTACAAACAGGTGAATAAGCAGGAAGATAAAAATATGCACTCACTATACGTAATTACAGAACTTGCATGGGGAAATTAAAAAACAACCTTTTTAAGATCTTTGCCTCAGTTTCAGTTTCTAATGAGTTGCCCATTGCAGCACTTCCAATTGACTTCCTCCCAGAAGTAGGATTAGTTAACCTAAATAGTCCAAATGGAGACATTTCAGCAGAGCATGAACAATTTTTAGGTTGAAACCATGGCTTTTCAATCTGGAAATATAGGGGGGAAAGTACAGAAGCAAAGCAGAATAACCCACTTCTTAGTTATCTTCAACTGGCAGTTCTTTTTGGATGATATGTATCCAGAAGACTTAGGTGATGTCTTCTTCTCAGTAGCCATTTCAGAGAACCTAAAATTTAACACATGCTATAAAGTTAGGGATGTTCCTAACAGACAGAAAAATAATCTTATCAGAGCAGTTCAAAAAAGCAAGTCAAAAGCTGCCAACTTTCTCTTTTTCCTCCCTCGCCGATTACTTGGAGAAGCAGTTTGCCCACCAACACTTTCAGATGCTTTTAATCTCACAACTGGATCTGATTTCCTGAAATAACACAAGAGTGTAACTAGTTGTCTCCCTTAAAGCAGGAACATATTCGGTAAGCAATAAGCAGCATAAGAATTTTGAAGCCGGAGTTAATATGCTACATAACTGTGGGGAAACTCATTTCATTTTCTCTTTTTCTTGCATCACAACTGTAGAGAAACTCATTTTATTTTCCTCTTTCTTTTTCTTCTTTTCTGTTACCGTTATTTCTCTTGCATCAAGTAAAGAAGTTGAACAGCTGGCTAATGAAACTTATTGTCCAAGATAGCATACCTGATTCTCTCATATGGAGTGTGCATCCTACTGTCTACCGATCTTATAGATATGATGCAGGAATCACAGAGCTGATCCACCTTAGCAGCAGAAGTTGCAAGAAACAGCCCTTTAAATCAAAGAAACAAACCTTATTCAGATTACAATTTAGTAAGACAAACTCAAAATTTTCAGTGAAATTAGCTTACTCTTGCAATTCTGACAACTTATAGACTCCTTCACAGGCAGCGGACCTATGATGCTTTGGATTATTTCCTCCACTCCCTTCAAAGAAGATCTCCTGCACTCCTTCACCACATCAAGGAGGCTTTTCCCGTTCTCAAGGCAGATGTACTGTGTTGCGCGTCTATACGATCTACACGCATGGATTTCAAATTTACAGGGCGGTACTACCTAGAAATGCAGGAGATAGCTATAAGTATTAACATTTCGAAGCTCAACCTGGAAAAACCACATTCTGATAATCAAAAAATGGAGTAATGGGCTAAATACTTACTGTTACTCCCTTGCACAAACTACAAGAACACAAAATCCCCCAGTCCTTAATGGTGCCCCGCAGAGGTATACCCTACATTGCAATAACAATTTAGTTGTACGAAGAAAAACACATGCTTATCAACTTAAAACATCGCCAAGCATTCCTATGCTAGCAAGCTTCAATAAGCATCTTATAAGTCACAGATACGAGCAATCTCCGGTAACATTTGTCCTCGCAAAAATTACTCAAATTTAGAAAACATTCATTCCAACCACAGTCGAACAAATTTTATCAGTAAACCATAAATGGCAATTTCAATACTCTTTTTAACTTATTGGGAAAAAACGGTTAAGGGGGAAAAAAGGGAAAACAGTGGCGTCAGCATCATACCTTCTTGCCACCATTATAGAAAACCGGATATCCTTCAAGCAGACCTGTCTCGAATAGCTCCCTCACTGTGGTAGGCCTCCCTTTGATTTCAATCTTTTTGGACGTCAGCTTACCGACGACATCTACAGTCCCATTCTCGTCAGATTCTGACTCCAAAACCAAGGCGTCCTTAAACCCTTGCGAGTCCCCATTAGCCATCTCCTTATCCTCCATCTCCACCTCTACAACCGTAGCTTTTAATGCCGATCGGGTGAACCGCCTAGCGTTACCATTGCTGCATAAGTCCAACGAGGCAATTGGCCCTTGTCGAACCTCAACCTCGACCATGTCGTCGTAATCCTTGGCCACCTCGGTCTCAGCCTCCGCCGCTTCAATTACCGAATTGGGTTCAGTGGTAACCATAACTCCGCCCTCCGATTGATCGCCGCCGTCAACTTGAAATTCAGTAAGCGAATCTGCCGAAGCTAGGGCTCCGCGAGGAGAATTATTAGCGGCGTCAGCTTTGTGCTTTTTGCTTCTCTTATAGAAGACTCGGACGGCAGCCCGGGGAGAGGGAGAGGGAGAGGGAGAGGGAGATTTGGGTTCGGGAATGGAGGGGTTGGACTGAATAGGGAGGTCCAGCGGTTGATGCGACTGTTGGTTTTGGGGCAGAGATTTGGATCTCCGCGTCCGACCTAGAGGTTCAGTCAACTGGGACTGAGCCTCCATTGCATAGGCCAGCTCTCGTTTCATGGTTGTGTGTTGTTGAGTTCAAATGATTGAACGCAACAACACCAATGAATCTGTTTAACTATCGGCGTCAGTGTGTGAGTGTGTGTGGGAAATAAGCCTGTGCATGTAGCTTGAGGAATGTGAATTTGGGTGGGGGCCCGGAGGGAGGAAGGAGGAAGGTGGAGGGAGGGTTTAGGGGGTAACCGAGTCCCAGTCCCAGTAGTACTAGTCTATAGGGGAGGAATCAGGAGTCTCTGGGTGTGTGTGTGTGTGTGTGTGTTGAAGAGTTTTTTTAGAGTACATCGAATCGATGACGAGAGAGGGAAGGGGAGGGGTGGCGGCAGTGATGTGAACAGGGGTAAAATCCAGTAAACTCTGACGTTTGAAAGTGTGTACTGGCAGTCTATCTCTATCCTTCTCTACGCTTTCTAACCCTTTTCGGCGTAAGCCAAGGATGTGTACAATTAATTAATCTGGGCATTCTACCGTTTTACCCTTTCTTTTATGGGTTAATTACATTTACCTCCCCTGAGGTTTAACCAAATTACATATCAAACCCCCAGATTTAGTCATATTACAGTCTCCCCCTTGTTAGTAACAGCATCTAAATCCCACAAACACAAAAAATAAAATGGCAAAAATACCCTTTTTGCAAAAGATTTTATTTTGCCTACCTAAAACACATTACTTTGATTTAATACTATTTCCAAATTAAAAAAAAGAGTTGTTTTTTTTAAGCATTACTTCCTAAATCATCCACCAATTAACAAGAGATTGGGTAAGGAAGCAAAAAAGAAAAGGAAGTCTAGAAGATGGAGCGCTCCTTTAAAACTTATCCTCAACATCGCCGCTTCGATTTGCAGCAGCACAAATAAAAAAAAGCAAAGAAAAAAGAAGCAAAAAAAAAATGCATCAGAATACTTGTTCTTAAGCCACATTCCCTACCATTGCCTTTGTTTTCATACGCTACAACTACTAGATCTATATTTTTTTTTGCTTGATATACTTTCTTTTTTAATGGTCACTTTGTCAATTTGGATGGCATTTTTTTTTTTGTGAGAATTGAAGGAAGAGGAAATTTTTTATCTTGGGAGGTTTGGGTGTTTGATGGGCTAAATTCAATTTTTTCTTCTCAAAGTTTTCTGTTGTTTTATCCATGGCCAATTAGAAGTGTTGGCGGATAGGGATGAGCAGGCAAAGGATATCAATGGGGATCTAGGGCAATTTGGGACTTTCATTACAAATTTTGGCTGACAGCAGTAAAACTCTTGCAGTCAACGTTAGATCAATGACGGCAAGGGGCTAGGTGTTATACAATTCTTAGAATGGTGGAGCTTTCCGTAATATGTCCAAACTTGGAGGTCTAATTTGTAGTTTGGTCAAACCTCAAGGGAGGTCAATGTAATTAACCCTTCTTTTATTGACGATATCCATTTTTTTTAGCAGGGTAGAATTTAATAGGGGTATTGAACCTCAAATCTTAGAACCCGTATGGACTGTTTATCTTTTGAATTTTCGTAGAAAAAAATATTATAACAATTTACTTAGGGGTATGTGATTATGTATTTTTTGTATATTATAAGATAGATATTACCCTTGAAATCATGATAATTAAGTATAGCTCCTTTCAAAATTACATTTACCTCCCTTAATTTAAAGTTTTACAGACATGCTCAATGTCTATTTAAATGCTAAGAAAATACTAATTTTACTTCCACCTTTACCCTCGAAATTCTGGAAAAACACAAATACAAATGATTTACTAAAGATTTGAGGAAAGGGCACTCTTGAATTGCTAACCCATAGAGAGAGCACAGTTTTGGTATTTTTTTTTATAATTAAAAGGCATTTGCACTTACTTTTAAACAAAAAAAATACATATATATTTCCCTATGTAAATTTAACAATTCAACATCTACAAAAACGAGCACACAGTACCACAGTACCTTTGAAATAAATTTCTATCATTCACATGATTTTCCAACATCATGCTGGACTAATGTATCTTTGCATTGCGAATTGTGATACTCGCCAGCTGATTATTACCAACAACATTCAAACTCTTGGCGACCGAGCTAGTTCATATAGATGACCATCGCGGCAAGGCCTGCGGAGTGGTAAACAGCCAAAGTTCAAATTAGGCCTTGGGGGCTGGTTGAGTTGAGATTGAGCTCCCAAGTTCCATCCCCGTTGCACGTAAATACCAACATCAATTTGTGATTGTATTTATTCTTAATTTGTTGGATGGATGGAATCAAAATGGTACGTATTTGTATGAGGTGTAGTTTCGGTAATTTTTGTGGTGGTTAACTGAAACTACTACTGTTTATTGAGTTTTTCTTTTCAAAAATAGAACGTACACTATCTCTAGTAAATAAAAAAAAAAAAAACCTTCTCTTTTACGTAAAGATGATGCATATTGATCGGTAACTATTGTTATTGTTCTCTATGAATATATTTCTTTGGTGCCTCTCCATCAAGATATATAGATGAACTGCTTTTGGCATTGTAAATTAGGTTAAAAAGAATGGGTGCGTGCATACATACATACATGCATACACTGAGATAAACAGGTTGTCGCTGGTTTTAGAGTTCAAAGTGGCGTTCCATTGGGTGTAGATTTTCCATCCAAAAAACAAAATGCTTTCTGTATACCCAAAACTAGTTCTACTTAAATTAGTACTTTGAATGCCCCTTTCCCCTTCGCGTATTGATCAAAATTGGGGAATTAAACAAAAGTCTTTCTATACTTCATATTTCACATGCTTGCTATACTCTAGTCAATAGGTGTCAATTTATGGCAATGAGACTTTTTAATTAACTGGCAAAAAAAATAAAATTAGCATGTTGCATGGGCCCAAATAAGTCATGAGTCATTACTTATGATTACGGCTGATCCCTAGGGAAAGCTACTATAGAAGTCCAGTTGTGAATCTGGAACAAATTAAGTAGAAGCCTTCAGTTTGATGTGATTAGTGTAGAGGACGGGCAAAATAACTACTAGTCAAAATTTGGACATCAACAACTTTTGTGATTTGTCTTGACCTTTGACAAAAAAAAAAACTACTTTTCTGATTTCTCCATTAGATTACCTAGGCAGAAGACTACGCGGGAAAGTTTCAGTAGAAGGAGAAAGCTAAGCTAAGTACCACATGCGTCTTCAAAAATATTGTGCTGCCTCGCCTGTAAGTCTTTGACGGTTGGCCATGCCCACAAATTTAATAAGCTGCTTTTAGGCATGCATATGCATATGCGTTAAATTTGCAAGCAAGACGAGTGTTTATTCTGGCCAAATGCCTACCGATTTAATCAAAGTGGCTATGAAGTGCATGGCACTTGTCGAAACATGCATTACCGTCATGAAATTAAGAAAGTAACAACATTTGATTTAGGCATAATCCGCCTAGCCATTGAGATTATCATTTTCCTGCAGCCAAGCATATGAGGACTCCAGGTAAGCACTGATCAAGATGCAAAAGAATAGAAGTTGCTTTGTATGATGATATATCGTACTGTATTAAAAATAGAAATATAGATTGACTCTACGTAAGTACGGATCAAGATACAAAAGGATAGAAGTTGCTTTATATGATGATATATCGTACTATATTAAAAATAGAAATATAGATTGACTCTAAGTCAGTACGGATCAAGATACAAAAGGATAAAAGTTGCTTTATATGATGATATATCGTACAAAAGGATAGTAGTTGCCTTATATGATGATATATCGTACAAAAGGATAGAAGTTGCTTTGTATGATGATATATCGTACTGTATTAAAAATAGAAATATAGATTGACTCTAGGTAAGTACGGATCAAGATATAAAAGGATAGAAGTTGCCTTATATGATGATATATCGTACTATATTAAAAACAGAAATATAAACGACTCTAAGTAAATACCGATCAAGATGCCAAAGGATAGAAGTTGCCCTATACGATGAACGACATACGGTGCTATAAGTAACAGATCCAGAAGAAAACAACATTTGATTTAAGCATCATCTACCTAGCCCTTGAGATTATTATTTTCCTAATATAGGCGACTCTAGGTAATTACCGATCAACATGCCAAATGGATCGAAGTTGCCCTATGGTGATGATACACCATATCATATCAAGAACAGAAATCACTCTTCTGATGGCAATTTCTCGTCTCTTGTTACTTGTTATTGTGGCAAGTACTGCTCAAGATGCTAAAGGATAGATGTTACCCTCTATGATGATATACCGTACTATATCAATAAAAAAAAAACAAACAAAAACCACTCATCTCTTGTTACTATGAGAATTACTTGGAAGGTGAGCATACACATATCCGCAGCTGAAGTAGGCTTTCCACAGCTGCTTGCGGGGACCATCGATCACCACCGGAGGAGACGCTCAGCCACCCACCCTTGCCACTCGATTGATCAAACTTAGGCACCAATCCAATCATTGCCATTACACTGGCAAGGGCAGCCGAGAAGCAAAAACGAGTGCACTCCTCACATGTGTGACGACAAGGAGAGGGTTTGATCAAGGGGGAGGGCTGGGGTTTTATAAGGATGTCGTTGGTCATGAGAGCAATAAAAGGGTGAGGTGACTTGAGTAGGGGTGTGACTTTTGGGATGCTAAAGCTAAGCATATCAATACAAAATTAGAAAAGGAGTGAAAAAAGAGGTTTCATATCAGGATCTTCCAAGGCATATGCCATTAGCACCTTCTCAAGTCCAATCCACATCACTGATCACGGCAGTAGTACTACAACTACTACTCCCGCTTTTGGCTCATCTTTGCTTTTCCTTTTGGTTCTAGATCCTTGTACATGGATGGGTATCATATGCTCCTCCTCCTTTTCATTGCAGGTTGATGAGTTATTTATTGGACGTTACTTTTGGCTATATATAGGTTATATAAATCTTGGAGTGATTAGAGAACTTTCACAATTGGACACTAGAAAAAAAGAAAAAGAAAATACAAGATGAAATCAGCAAACTTTTGGCCCAAACTTAAATTCAGTTTTAGGCCTAGCATTTTTGCCGAAAAGAGAAAGAAAAGAAATACTGTAGTAGCACATCTAACCAGGGATGTATCATGTACTATATGTTCATTTAATCTTTTTAAAGTAAAGGACAGCTTTTAACATTTATAACATTTCAAGATATACAAGTTTGATAGAATCACATAATTGTTCTATGCTTGAATTGTAAGTTTGCGTGTGTGTATATATATATATATATATATTTGTGTGTGTACATGCGCGTGCATGCCACATAATTGTTCTATGCTTGAATCGTAAAATTGTTTGTGGTCTATATATATGGCCACTCTACGTAAATCTTGCCTCCTATAAAGCGGCAGTTTGCAATCCACTTGCAATTGGGATGGGAATTGAATTCAATCAATTGTGCGTTTATTCTAATTGTGATTGGACCCTTTTCTTTGTGGCGATTTTGTTTTGAGTTTTGGGTAATTTTGGTATTTTGACCGTGGTGAATGTAGGTTTGTGTGTTGTGTGATGACATATTTGTCCTTCCTGGACATACAAATACGGATGGATTCGAGCAAATGCATCTCGTTCCCTAAAAGAAAAGAAGACAGAGAGGAATAGGCATCTCGAGTTCCACTGAATAATAAGATCTAAGGGCTGCTAAACAAAAGTTGGATATTGCATCTAACAAAAAGGCTGAAACTCGTAATTATGTCAACTATATATGCAGCAAGCATTTTGAAAAAAGCTTGATGAGATTCGTGGAAAGTTTAGAATCATATTTAAATTTGATTCCAAGCCAGTCAATGTGCTGAGTGCTCCCTGACGTATCATTGCCTTCCATCAATACCACACCTTTCATCCAAACAAAGATTTTCTCCACTCGCACACAAAGAGAGATCCTGAAGCGAATATTCATATTTGCCCACTTAATAATGGTCTCTTGATTAACTAACGATCCACCAAGTCATCTCTTTGTTAGATTTACTTTCAAAGCAGTAAATAAACTGCTTTAAGCATCAAGAATAACCGTACAATACAAGTCACTCATGCCTCCAAATGAGGCAGTTATGATCATTCAACGGGCTGGATGTTGTGATTGTCTCGAGTCAGTGATGGCTTAACCATACCGTTATGTACAAAAACCCACTCCCCTTTGATCACTTATTATTCCCAATCCTCCTTTTTCGACTGCTAATTGAGTGCCCCCCATTACAATTACTTGATCTAAGTATCTATGTATACCTTTCTTGATTAAAAAAAAAAAATGAAGAATGTACGGCAAAAATAGCTTCATCTGGCCGACTTGGTAACACATGCATTCAAGAGAACCACCTCTTTCCACTTTTGGCTGCCTTTAGCTTCATCACAAGATCCTCCCGCTGGGCTTCCACTTCGGCATATTTCAGGCTCATTTCCAAATACCGCTCGCGAAGGTCTCTTAGCTCCGTCTCTAGTGATGACTTTGTTCGTTCAAATCTCTCTCTTGCCTCTGCTTGACTCTCTGCCAGTGATATCTTCGAGCAGGCCATCGTTTCGCTGCTTAGCTCCTCTGATGAAAAGCTGAAGGTGGTCTCAGCAAGAACGCGAGTTAGAATATTTATGTATTTTGTGTAGAAAAAAAGAAAAAAGAGGAGCTAATGCTTCATAAATATGGATCAAACAAGACATCTAACGATCCTATTATGGCTATCTACTTCCTTTCTAGATCACTCAAGTTTATATTAAGGGAATTAGTTCTCATGATCTTTGTTTACGAACCTATGCAGCTGAATTTTGTGCATGTTATCCTCATCCAGTGCCTCAGCAAGCTCGTCAGCAACTTCAGCTGGACGAGGACTTCCATCCTTGATACTGCACTTACCATCGCACTGAACAAACATGATAGAACCAAAAGAAAATGAAGAAGTCAAAACAGGCACTACCTAATTAAAACTCACTCAAAAGATTTCTCTTTGACAACTGAATCCTATAAACTATCTCACAAGTAAAACCTTGATTATTCTGTTATTTTGCAGAAAAATAAGATTATAACTTACCTTTCTGCCACAATTATGTCTCTTCAACACATCCATTTCAAGAGCTTGAACTTTCAGCAAGCATTCTGATTTTTGCTCTTCAAGCTGAGATATAATCTGCTGATTGTGCTTGTTTACTTTTCTGACTTCGTTTAGTTCGTTTTCCAGATCAGCGTTCTGTGCAGACAAGGTCTCTTTTGAAAGTAAAGCACCCTCCATTTGGAGTAGGCTTTTCTTCCAGGGCAATTGCCTTTTGTTTGCAGTCCTCATAGTCAGTCATTTGCCTTTTGTAAGCTCAAAACTTTTTCAACACAGGAATTTTTCTCAGCCTTCAGACTCTCATAATCCCCAGATATTGTCCGATATGAGGCTTCTAGTTTTTCCTTCTCAAACCAGCACTCTTCAACCTTGCTCTTCAAAACTGAGACTTCATCCTGCAGGTCTGATACTCTTTGAAAATGAACTTTTTAGGTTGGCACTCTCCTCTCGGAGCTGTTGGTTTTCATAGTCAGAGAGAGTAAGCTTCAATTCAATGTTGTTCAGAGCTGTCTTAAGCTTTTCTTCAGTTGTCCTGTGGACTTGCTAATTGCTTTAACAATTTTTCATGGTCAGCAATTGGTATTACATGACTCTTTTCAGAAGCAGCAAGCTCAGTCCTCAAGCTTTCTGCCTTCAACTCAAATTCTACATGTAGATTATTAAGCTCACGCTCGCTCAATTCTAATTCGAGTTAACTTCTTGAAGAGCAAATTCCAATTTTCTTTTATCAGCATTTAGACTGGCAATTTCAAGAGAAGCCTCAGACTCTGCTTTCTCCTTTTCCTTACGAGCTACAGAAATTTGGGTCATCAGCCTTTGCACCTCCTTCTGGAGGTTCTTCACTTCAGATGACATCTCAAAATGCATTCTGATTTGACAAAGTCACCTGCAGAACAAGTTTTTCCTTTTCATTTCTGCATTCCAGAAGAATGGCCTCCAGTTCAGAATTCAGACTTTTCTCTTTCAAGGTAAATGCTTCCAGTGTGGAATTAAGATTTCCTTCTAGAGCTTCAACCTTTCTAGTGCAATCAGAGAAACATTTTTCAGTATTCTCTAATCGTGTAGCCATCTGCTCACTATGCTCATGCAATTCTAGTTCCTTCTTTTTCAGTTCTTTATTCAATTTCTGAAGAATCTTGCGCTCTTCGCCAAGTCTGAGAATGGATGCTTGCAAGTCCTGATTTTCTGCCCTGAGACATTCACAGTGTCTTTGAGATTCCAACAGTTGATCCTGTTTATCTTGTATATTTTGGTTGAAACTGACATTATGGGCCTCCATCTCAATCTCCAATCTTCTGATCTGATTTTGCAGGTTCATCGCAAGGGACTTTGAGTCCTTTAGTTCCAATCGACAAGACTGCTGCTCATCTCCCAATTGCCTCATTTGAACATCCGTAACTGATATTCTTCTTGTAATTGCAATTTTTCATCTTCCAATAGTATGACTTTCTTCTCTAAGTTGTGTTTTTCCAGTTCTAACTCTGCTGATTTTCTTTCAAGAATTTCCTTTGCAGAGATATGGGGATCCAATCTGCTACTGAGCACTGCAAAATCATTTTGTAGATCATCCAAGCATTTGGATGTGACTTCATGTTCCCTCTCAATTGTTTTCATTGTTCATTTCCAGCTGGACCTTTTCTGTTTGAAGATCAGCAACTTGAATTTCTAATTCCCTTTGACGTTGGATGTGAAAATTAGTTTGCTCTTCCTTACTCAACAAATCAGCTTGTAGCTTATCCATCTCAGATCTCTTTTGAGATAATTCCTTCAGCAAACTTTGACAATCAGCTTCTAGTTCTGCCTTTGAAAATCTCATGCTGTTGAACCTTCAGAATCATATCTTCCACACTTTTGTGAGCTTCAGCAATAGTATCATTTCTCTTTTGGATCTCAATTTCACACATCTAAAGATCTGCTCAAACTCAGCAATCCTATCTTCCAAGATATTGTTCAGCTCAGAGAAATAGTTGAGTATTGATTCAGTCAATACCTTTGAGTTGGATGAGTCTTTCTTGCTCAAATTACGCCACATCATCAAGAATAGATTTGCACTTCTCACTTGCATCAGGAGAAACATTAGGCAATGCTCATTAGACGGTGAAAAGCCAATTCCAGTTGTTTCAGTAATTCACAGAATAGTCCAGAAGATTCAAATGCAGCCCATTGCTCCTCCTCATTCGTCTTTGACTTGAGCTCTGGATCATACATCTGGGGTTCCGGTGTCACTCACATCAAGACTGCATGCTAACAGATTTCGCTGGCAGCTCACTAGATGTTGAACTGAAAGATCCACATTTTCCAATGTGTATATTCTCTGACTCCTTAATCTTCAACAAAAGCTCCAAGTTCTCCTCAGTAAGCTCATTGCAATCGCTCTCTAGCTCATGCACTTTCTCTCTCAAGGATTCAATCTCTTTAATAAGATCAGAATCACTTCCACTATTCTTTTCCATATCCTCCAAGAGTCTTCCTCTGATCAGACTTCATCACTTTTGCTTGTAAATTGGTTATTTCCTCATCCTTAACGCTCAACTGATATTGTATACTCTCTCCATATCTAAAAGGGACTGGCCATTCATGCCTCCGTTGAGTTTCTAGCTCATTAACTTTTCTTCCAAGGCTTTCTCAAGACGCCTGAACATCTATTTCCAACATCTTTCTTGATTCCTGAAGTTGTTGAAATTGGAGCAGTAAGTTTCCTATTCTCCCCCAAATTTTGATCAACAGAACTTTCACTATCAGCAGACTTCAAGTGTTAGAGCAGAAGAGATTCTCTATCTCAATTTTCTGCTGTTCTATGGTATGTTCCAGCTCTTGGAGAATAGAAACAAGCTCGATGTTTGATTCTTGACTTCTATTTAGTTGCAGAGATAGATTGGCATTAGATTGTTGCTGATACTTTAGCTCACTTTCCAATTCCTTTTGAATTTGAGTTTTGACCTTCAGATTGAAGAACTGAATCCTCTATAGCTCTCACTGTTTGAGAGTTGATTCCTCCAGCATTAATTCAAGTGTTCAATTTCTTTCTTGAGGCCACTATGTTCTGCATATGCTGCTGAAAGCTCCATTACTAAGTCAGACTGCTTTTTTGACTGACCTAAGAATTCTTTTCTCAACATATCCAGATCAAGCATCAATTTCCCTGGCATTTCTCTCCCACATTTTAGCTTCTACTCGGAGTTCCTCAATAGTACCTTCTGCTGCTTCCAGAAGATCTTTAGATCCGGTGTTTCTCGGAGATGCGTTGCCAGACTCTTTTCCACTACTGTGCAAATCCATTTTTGAATTCATTACCCCTGAGTTACAAGATGATTGGCTTGAAAAAGAAGAATCATCAACAGGATAGTTATCCATGAGCTGAACTACTCTTCGATCTAGCTCCAATGTGCCTCTGATGAGCGGTGTACCATTGCTTTGTAATTGTCCATTGGATTAAAAGGGTCTCTTCTTTTCGAACCCTCTGCATAGTTCACATTGTGATTTGAATTCACTCCTGAATAATTTTGATCCTGCAGTGAGGTAAAAAGGAAATCCAGGTCACAGATTAATGACAATTTATTTTGTAGGCACTAGACTTACAGTGATAAGTGACATGCAAAACCCTCTACCAGAATTGTATTGACAAATCAATTTGGAGAGTAAACAATCACCATTTGCACCGTAAGCTGCTAATACTTATACCGAATGATCGTAGAAGAAAATTTCTAATTCATTTCAATCGAGCTTTGTTCCTCTGATTCTAGAAGTTTTTCTCAGATTCAAGGAGATGATTCAGTTCTAGCTAATTGAGAGAAAACTAAAATTCTATCTCCGCTACTGCTAATAGTTTTCGCGCATTTCTTTTGGAGAATGGAAGTCAGACTTCGTATTTTTGGAATTCCATTACTATTAAAATTTGTAATTTCCATAAAAAGGTAAAACTTGAGTAAACAACCCAAAAAGAGTCAATATGAACGTATTATAAGTTTGGTGGACAATAATTTAACCCTTTAGGTTAAGATGAAACTTTAGCACTGTGATGAATTAGAACGCTAGGACGGTAACGTTCTTATGAATTTCCCACTTAAATTGCAGCATGTCCTTCTCGGTGGATGAAATCTTGTCCACTTTTAGAATTGTTTTTGTACATATCTTTGCCCTCTTTCTGAGGAGAACAGAATAAGCTCTCAACCAGATCGAGACCTAAATTTCCAAAGATGCATTCTTAAGCTTGCTTTGTTGCGCCAAGATGATTCTCTTTTAGCTCACTTTTTCTAACATTTCAAGAACCAAGGATTTCATTAATTCAGGCGACTTGTGATTCTAAACTTCTTTTTTTAAACAAAGAATGCTTCAGTACTGAAAACAGTTTAATGCAGACCTTGTGATTTTCATGATGAGAGCTGACATCCAGATCTTGACTTGAAGATACTTTACAACTGCGAACAAGTGAATTATCAGCTGTGTCTGACGTGCTGGAAAGAGCTTGAAAATCTACATCTTCATTTTGCCTCTTGAAATTAGAGTTTGGACTCCCATGCCTGGATAATTTGCAGAGAGCATTAGTTGAACACAGAAATAGTCTAGAAGAGCATTCAATGTCACGAGAGACTACAAACCTGATATTTGGTCTTGGAGTTAGGCACTGAATTTTGACCTGTAAAATTCAAAAAGCATACTGTTCTCAGAACCAAAATGGCACAGCAAATCACCTTTCTGTTGTGGAGCTCTGAACCTAGAAGATACCCAACCACCTGATCTAAAGTGAAGAAGCTAAAATTGATCTTAGTGGAAAGAGAATTGAATATTTACCAAAGAAAAAATGTCCTCTCAAGAAGAAATCATTTTACGTATTAAACAGAAAGGACCGAACCAAATTCACATTGAATAGAATAAGCAGCATTATGTAACTGAGTCACGACCCCAATATATGCCACATAGATGCCTTGATGCATCAAATTGACAGCAAGAAAATGCTACTCGTGGCTAGTCTCATGTGCCTCACTATAGTCTTATTTATGCAAACGCTACAATTTTGAGCATTCTACAATATCCTTAAACATCTTTGCTCCTCCGCACCATCGTCTTAATTCCACAAGTGCAAAAACAACAAAACCTATTTGCACTCATCAGACAGTGGTCTATTGGAGAAACAGCACCTAAATACTGAAACTTCAAAAACCTTTCCAAGATGACTTACTGATTCACACTTAATTATGTCAATTAGCTAATAAAGTCTAATGAATTGGAAGGTGGTGGCATTTTGGTAAAGGGCAGCAACAACATCCTAAAGAATGATTCACTCTAGCCTACAAATGTAGAGATAAAGAAAGAGAGAGAGGCACGAGAGACAACATGCAGTTTTCTGCTGATAGATTATCAAAGGCTAACAAAAGATTTCAGACATGAGCCCATCTTGGACTAATAATGCTGGAGACTCAAGTCCAACAGCCAGTAAATGGCAATCTGATTTCCCATTTGTTGCCCAGAAGCTGAAGATCTAAACCGTTGTCTCTGAACCACATTCTTTTGCAATTGTCTATCAGGTAAACTAAAATAGATATGTTATCATTTGAAATTCCCATGGTTAATAACAGGATAAGTTTTATAATTGGGATCTTTAATTCTATTTTTCCTATAAAAGTCTACTACCAATTACATATAGATGTAATGATGTCAAAGCAAATCCAATCCTGATAAGCTTAGCTGTGGCTACTGCTCTTCTATTCAGTTATGATGCAGCAGTCTATATGGAAACCTGAGTCTAGGATTTTATTTATCCTGGATTTGCAAATTAATGATGGATGACTTGCCCAGATAATTAACAAAGAGCCTAATATAACATATACTACTTAAGAACATGTACAACTCCTTTAAAAAGAATGAGTGTGCTTATGGGACAGAAACAAAAATTGCAATATAACTACAGAAGACGCCTGTTAAGGTACCTGTAATAAGGTCTCAAAGTTGCATTTTCTCAATGGCAATATAACTGCAGAAGACGCCTTTGAACTCATATGGCAGGACACATTGATGGTTGCTTCTCCAAGAATGCCAGCTCTAGATGACCCCTAGAGTAAAGCAGCAAAATGAACATGATGTGGATCCTATCAGATTAGCACATCTTTGCAAATTTAGAAGAAGTTAAGGCTGGATAGACATAGCCTTCTCGAATAATCCAAGACACAGAAAGCATTTAGCCTAACCATGGAGACAACAAGCTTGAAGAGGCACTCTTCGGGCTCTTTTGAAGAATCATCTTTCGATATCCAAACAGATTCAAGAAGAGTCTCTGTCCATTGACAATTTCCATTTCGCACTAATGCTTTCCCCAACCTTGCAACTGTCTTACCAGATTCTACAGAGGTCATCGAGAGAAAAAGCCTGTCCCATCCTTTTGGTACCTATTGTATGCATTCAAAAATGAGAATGAAGTTACCAATGACTGAAAGAAACCTGCAAGCCGGCTGATCGCGTGATGTTAAACACATTAGAGTCATTTATGGAACCAAGGAGGTGAGAGCACAAGGATCACATAAAAGTCACCGCTCAAACATTAATTACTGAATTTTTGTTTCGCAAAATCACATTTCATCCTCATCCCTTTAGGCTTTAATCAACAATCAGAAGAATGAGTTTTCCACTAGTGCAGCATCTGGATCCATCAGTTAATTGAGTAGCATTTAAAGAAAACAATGAAGTGGCCCAAAATCTTTATTCTATCAAGATTGCCATTCGCAGTATGTATGATCAAATTGCTCCTCTATGACCTTTGAGGATCCTAAAACAATAGTTAAAATGCAACTATGAAGTTTCGTAGCCAGAAGAGATAATCAGAGTGTTTTGATGGAAAAGCAAGCGATGCCCTGACACCAAGAAAGTCGTCCTATTCCAATTTCCAAGAATAACGCATCAAGGGATCAGAGATATTACCATCAACTCAGACCGAGTAAAGAAAAGCAACTGTTCGCACTCTTCTAAAAGAGCAAAAAATGGAAAACCATCAGAAAGTCAGAGGGATCAAACAAGTCGGATATTGTACCTGAAGTGTTTGGAAATTAGAGAATTTAAAATCAACCCTTTCTCCTGATTTTGATGGCCTGTGGTTTTGTCTCTGTAACTTGAACATTCTCCCTCTCTTTCTCCTGCCCCAGTTGGCGGTTGCTCACTTTCTCTTCTTCTCGTCACAACTCACAATGCAGTGAGTATTGTAGCAACAGACCTTGAAATATGATCGAGACAAGCAGGCACAAGGGAATGCAAAGTTGAGGGGCAGAGTAGAAACGCGATTGAGTGACAGAAACAAAGCAAAGAGAAAGACAAACCAGAGAAGAAAGGAAAGAAAGAAGAGGGAGGGTTGTTACACTTGTTAGCTAGCTGGTCATTGTTCTCAACTTCTCATGGGGTGTGACATTATTTTCTGTGTACTTCTTGTTTGGCTTTTCATACGATCAACTACTGTCATGTAGTACTATACTGGTTAGTGTCTGCAAACAGATACACGCACAAAGAGGAAAGAGAGAGAGAGAGAGAGAGAGAGAGAGAGACCGGGGAGAGAGAATGTGTCGTGCACTCAATTCCAAGGTCCGAACTGGCTCATCAAATCAGATCTACGCCCACTCCTTCCCGCAGACTCATTTATTCCTAGGCGTTACAGGTTAATTAGGGGAGCAGAAGCCGAAGTCCAGCACATAAAGCGACATTTACAGTTTCTTGTTTAATTTTGGATTTGTCCTTAGTTCGATTATATTTTTGCAGTTCAGCAGGGGAAGGTACGAGGGGTACAATGAGCAGACAAATACCAACTTCGTAGAAAACCAGCTGAACAAGGATGTTTTTTGTCTTTAGTAAAAAGAGAAAAACTGAAAAAAAAAAAAAACAAGAAGTTGCTTTTTTATATTTAGCACATAGGACTATTCTTGTTTTTTTTTTTTTTGTCATCTCAAGCGTTTTACTGTTTATACTGAAACCATTGACTTGTAGGTACTAATCAACGCAAGTTAGCTATTAGGTAAATCATAAAGTGCTGATCTAATTGTAGATTTAGGGTTCAAATCTCTGCATCTACTTTAAAATCTGAAGAATAACGCATCCCTTCTTAATCCAATTAAGTCCTCTCCTAATGTAGGAGTTGACGATTGGCAAAAATAGTTAACTTGTATAAGGAATAGTGCATTAACTTATACAAAGTACAGCGCATCCCTCCTTGACCCAACTGAGTTTTTCCCTTGTACTAAAATTTCCGATTTTTAGTTTTTGCTTCAATTTTTAAAAATCGGTTTTTCCTACCAATTAGTCATAAGGAAATTTTGGAATTTCTGTAAAAAATATATATATATATATACTATAGCGATTTAATGTATATAAAATT
This sequence comes from Coffea humblotiana, assembly GCA_023065735.1. Taxonomy (NCBI): domain Eukaryota; kingdom Viridiplantae; phylum Streptophyta; class Magnoliopsida; order Gentianales; family Rubiaceae; genus Coffea; species Coffea humblotiana. The sequence goes on from CM041213.1 coordinate 3,349,286, forward strand.
ATAAAATAATTGAAAAATGTAAGAGTTTTTCTTTAAAAACTTCGGTCTTGTTTGGCAGGCAAGTTTTTTTGCCAAAGTTGTTTGCTACAAGTTTTTTAAAAACTTTAGTTACAATAATCTCAAAAAAACTTCTCAAAATTTTTAAACTATACACTTCAAAATATTCAAAAATTTACACATTTCAAAATTTTTATAAAAACTTCTACAGTAAATTACAGTAAAATTTTAGACAAATACCCTAAAAAACTCATTTGCCAAAACGAGCCTTTCAATTGAAACAAGGCCGAAGTCCCAATGCTGGCCCCCTCCATTTACAAAGAGACTAAAAGGACTATTACACTAGCTTTTATATTGTCCTACGTATGGGAACAACAAGTGATGAATTTATGGAGTATTTGCCTATCAGGACAACGTGCACCGATGTTAACTAGGATCGAAAATTAACTAACATATCGGACCACATTTTTTTACAAGTATCCTTCCGTCACTATGCCCTTTGTTATTTTCTTTTCAAACACCAAAAAAAAAATTCTGAACTGTAGGATTGTGGTCAGTTAAAAAAAATAATTAAAAATCAGACTGACGCTTGTGATTTAGTTTGCACTCATCGTCATTTTTGCAAATGGTTTTTCTTTTTCTTTTTTTTTTGGAGGGATTGCGAGTGGTTAGGACCCTTCCAACTCCAAAGAGCCGGCGTGGGTACTAGAGTTCACGTCGACCTGGCTTTCAAGCAAATACTAGCGCACCATTTATTATTGTTGGAATTTGGATGCTTTATTTTTTATCTGAACCTGCAAGCTTAGGAAGTAAGAAATTCAATGCGTAAATGAAGAGCATTGGTTTTTTTTTTATTTTATTTTGTTTGTACTCCATCATTCTTTAGCATGCACAGTCTATTGATCTCAAATTTAGCGGCGCATGTGACTCTGGGTCTTTAAGAGCGAAATCTGAGAGACTTTTGACTTTCTTTAGAAGAAAACATGTCTCTAGTTAATGTGAGTGGTAGAGATGAACTGATTAATGATGAAGGTTGATGGCTACATGTCCGAAATCCTACGAGAACAGCTAATCATCAACTTTTGCCGGAATTTTTAATCTGGCCGCCCAAACACATAACCATCATGCATAGCGCCATGTCGATATAAAAATCAGTAGCAATGGGAGGACACGTGTCATAAACACATATTCCTGAAAATCGGGGTTACCTACATCATATATATATATATATATATAATAAAGTCGTATCCTCATTCTTATCCCTTCATGTTTTCTCTTTCTTACGTGGTTTAACGAGACGGCAAGTAGTTTCCTAGGTGAATTGCTCCTTTTTTGTTTGAATGTATATCAATTCTTATTTCCTATAAGAATTCTTAATATTATATAATTCTTATTTCCTACCCAAAAAAGGAACTGGAAAGTAATTTCCTACGTGGTTTGCTCCTTTTTTGTTTGGATGTATATCAATTCTTATTTCCTATAAAAATTTTTAATATTATATGATTTTTATTTCCTACCCAAAAAAGGAATTGAAAAGTAATGCGATATAAATAAAAGAGACATAAATATCTCTATTAGATATATCTCTAAATTCATGCCAATAATTTGTGTACTGCATAGAGAACCGAAGTAAATAAAAATTGTTATCACTACAAGAAGCAGAAAAGTAACTAATTTCAAAAGGAACCATTAATAACGGAAGTCAATATCTGATGTTGGAAATAGGATTCTTAATAAATTTTATTATTAAGTGCGTTATCAAGACATAGTGCATAGCACGAAATTTATGGACAAGAAAAAGTTAATTGAATCCAATTAACTATATGTATTTGACCCGTACGGTCAAATATAAATTCCTATTGAGCACGCGTTTGTAAATTCCTATTTGAACACATAGTAATATACTTAAGACAAGTTATAATAGATTATACATTAAATTTATATTTTATATCGACATTTTTATAAAATTAACTAAATAGTTTATTATTTTTTGACGATTCCGTTCAATGAATGAATACAAAACTAGTTTGTTAACTAAAGACAACAACAACTACTAATCATCAACGAACCACCCCCCCCCCCCCCCCTCATCTCCATCTTCATGCATGTTTGTCGTCATGGATTACTTATGAATTTTGTATGCTTCTTTTTTGGTCAAAATTTTTGTATGCTTCTTTCGAGTTGTCAAGATAAGCTTGGTTACCGGTTAGCCAAGTTGTTGCCTTATCACGTTACTGAGGAAGGGTAACATCATCAACTGCGATGATGTGAAGGGCTCCCACCCTCCAAGTCTAGAAAGCCAAAAAACTTGAGAAAAATTTGATAGAATATATTGAGTGGGCAGAGTGCAATTAAGGTTCAGGAAACAAAAGCTTGGAAACAAGGGGAAATGGCATGACTAATATCCGTTAATGACAAGACACCCAAGAGAATTAGACAAATGCGGGCGTACTTGAAAGTCTTTGGCTCACTTTCATGTACAAGCCCTGCAAAAAAAAGAAGAACATGAACATTATTAATTATTTAGAACGAACATAATAATCTTAACTCAATTCAGACAGATAGCAGAGTGTAAGCAGAAGATTAAGTTGGGAGGAGGAAAGATTTGCTTACATTGGTTGTGTGTATGGTGGCTCCCGTTGTCATGCTAATATTTTGATCTGGGATCAACTCGAAGTTCAGGTGCTGCAGGATGACTGCAAGAGCAACAATTGCTTCCAGCAGTGCAAATTGATCCCCGACGCACTTCCGAGGTCCTCCACTGAATGGGATAAATCTGGCACAAATTTCCAAAACCATCATCATCATTGAAGAACTTCTCTATGGGCCATTAAGCCTAAAATTGAAAGTGCTCCCAGATGATTGGATGGTACCTAAAATCAGTATTTGTTTCATTAGGAACTGGGCCTTCCAATTCAAATCTTTCGGGCACAAAATCTTCTGCTCTTTCCCACACCTTTTTACACACAGGAGAAACAAAATGTTAATCCATTCTGAAATGCTTCCTTGTGAGATAGGTCAGCAAAGATGTGATGATTATTCAATGGGCTCTTATACCTAACACCATCCAATTTTAAATCGATGAACTGAATTACCAACTTTTGCCAAGAATCTACCATTCACATAAAAATAGATCAAGTCGTTGTTACCTCACAGTAAGTTGGGCTACAGAAGATAAAAATATATAACTATACTGGAGGATATGAAGAACCTAATGACCTAAATAACCAAGCCTTACCTGCGGAGAGTGATGGATATTGTACACCGAGATCATAATATCTTGACCAGTATTAACCTTGTAATCCCCAGGAAGCACGTCAGGAACCTGAGCTCTTCTTAACAGGACCTAACAGAATTTATAATATAGAGGTCATCAAGCAAAGGTAGTGTTGGCTTGCCACTGATTCAAGTTAAGAAAAGCGGTAAAGAACCTACTGGAGGATGAGGATACAAACGCATTGACTCATTTATGCACCGCGTCAAGAACTTGAGATTTTTAACATCTTCAAATGTAGGAGCTCGACCTCGTAAAATTTCGTCCACTTCTTCTTGTGCCTTCCTCAAAGAGGATGGTGACTGCAAAAGAAGAAAAGTGCATATTCATTCATATAAAAAGAAGCGAATGTTTACATTCTTTGAACCCAATAAAAATAAGAACTGGAAATAATGGATGCTTTCTGAGATCTTTTTAGCCTTTAAAAACCAGACAGAGCTTACAACATGGTAAAACCAACCATATAACTTGAAAAGAAATTATTAACTTCCATAGTTCAAATTTTCAGTCTACTGCTCGAACTGAAAAACTTTTAGAACGTAAGGGAGTTGGTAAGGCAGATCAAAAGGAAGATGCATGATAATAACAATAATACCTTACTTAGCAGGTAAGCTGTCCAAGTCAGTACAGAACCAGTAGTTTCATGTCCAGCAACTAACATTGAAAGAAGATCATCTCGTAGCTGAGCCCTGGAAACCTAAAACAAATAACTCAACCTCACTCTTAGGTAAAAGAAGAAAATCATTGGAAAGCAAAATTATGTCCCTTGAAGTAAGCACATCTTCAAGACGAGACTCCGCAAGGAGTAAGAAACATGAACGAGATATAAACTCCTAGACCCAAAAATACTTGTCATTTCAAATTCTTGTAGAAAAATTAAACTTTCTAAATCAGAGTCCATGAAATGGCCCTACGAGTCTTGGTTAGAGATCAATGCTAAAACAAACCTCCTCCCTGCTTGCCAGCAAAAAGCGAAGGATGCTTGGATCTGAATCATTCACATATTCCTCCTCAGTTAACCTTTCACCCTCAGCTTCTACAATCTCTTTACACTTGGTAATCAGCTCTTCGACTGTTTTCCTGATCAATGTGACTGCCCTTTCAGCTTTTATTTGTCTCGGGACAATTTTACATAATGCTGAAATCTGGAATGCCAATAAAATAGGTCAATTATATCATCCTATTAACTCTACAATAAAAGGACACAACAAGAAAACACCAGACAACCAACCTTCCAATAAGGTAATATATCAGTCGAACGCAGCTCTGCTTCTTTCAGTGCTGTATAAACTGCATCAATAACTGGACTATCAGCAGTAAGGGAATCAAAATTATAGTTGAACAAAGCCATTCCTATAACATCAAGGGTTAGTTGAGAGAACTTTTCCTCCATATTAACACCAGTTCCAGTGACTGCATCAGCTCTAAGCTTCTCTACCAATCTCTTTGCACATCTGCAAAAGACCCGATCAACTATTACTGACAAGTATGTCTTGTGAAGTGATGGAACCACAGCCCTGCGCCTCGCCTATAACAAATTGCATTTAATCTCAAGAAAAATATTAACATTTATTAACCATGCCAAATGAGAACAATAATCAGCATAAATTCCCCCAACATCATCATAATCAACTTGAAAAATGCCAAATTTCAACACGAAAAAATGCCCGCGAACCAGATTACTGCTTCAAGTCAGCCAATTGCATGGAATGAGAGTCAATCTTATAATGATTAAAATCAAGCTTGGACAAGACAAGCCATTATTTCTCATCAAAGACATGAGAAATTAAATCCCAATTCTCAAGCATGCAAAGCAGAACAAAGAATGTTTCTCACACTCCTCAACATACTATACACAAAAACAAACACAGATCACACAGTCTGGAAAGCCCCACTGCAAAAGTAGTTATTACCTATATAATTACAGCCATACAACATAATACTTGCAAACAATTTTGATACAATTACTGACAATGATGACAAAAGATCACAATTAAGCTCATTCATCCCAAAAAAGAGGGAAAATACATGAAAAAAGAGAGGGGGAGGGACAGAAAAGGCTAAAGGTTTTTACCGTCCACAAAGGGCCTTCAGCAATGGCAAAGCCAGAACCAAACAAGAACTCAGACACCTCAGAAACAAGACCCTTAGCATACTTGCCATAATTCCTCAAGACGTGCTTGGCGATAGCAGGGTCACTGACCACCACAAAATTCCTAGGCCCTGCAGCCAGGCGATAAATGGGGCCATACTCATTCATCAATTTGTAGAGGGGAAGGAAGAGTGCACCGCCCAAAAGTTCAGAAACATCCTCAAGCTTAGCACTTGCAACGGGAATGTTGGAATCGTCATTTTGGCCCAAAGTCAAGGACATTGTTAGATTAGTTAACCAGTCTGGACTAACCCATGAAGTGGGCTTAGTAGAGGAGGATGTTTTCTTGTCTATCGAAGATCTAATAACGCGAGGCGAAGAGTGTGACTGTATGCAGGATGGACTTTTTGGGCGGCTGTGGAGGAGATAATGAGTGGCCGGGCTAGTGAGGAGAGAAAGAGAAGAAGAGGGCATGATTCTTTCTTCCTTCCTTCCCTCTCGCTCCACTCTTCAGCTATCTGTTCGAGTGTTTAGTTCATATGGTTCTTGACTTCTTTCTCTGCGGATAATGGATATGGCAATCTCCAGACTGTTCTGGCTCCAGGGAAGAGAAAACGCGCTCGTCTTCACGATAAGGCATAAGCAGGGGGGTAGCAGACAAAATTGATGATGAAAATAACCGGTACCCATTAAAAAATACTAGTCTATGCTTTTTAGTCAGCAGCACTTTACTTACTAAAGCATAAAGCTGAAAATTTCTCCCAAATAACATATTAAGACTTGTTTTGAAATAATGCCCAAATTCTTCTAGGCTTCGTTTCAGGTTGATGAATTTCATGAATAATTAAAATTCACCAAATCGTTTTAATTGTTTAAATTAGTTAAGAGGTATTTAAATTTATAATTCATTAATTTAAATTTATAATTCATTAATTATAAATATACTTTAAATGCAAAAAAAAATAGTGATTTATAAATCTAAACACCTCCTAAGTAGTCTAAACAAATGAATTTTAAAATTTTCATCAAATCCCTCAATCCAAGCATGGCTCTACAATCTTTGTGAGCATTAGAAAGAAATTGATGGATTATAGTTCCTTATTCCACGCCAAAACTATGAGGAAAAATATGAGAAAGGGGCAAATTTGGACTTTGGCTCCCTTCATCCAGTTGCAATAATTTTTTAAGAAAACTCATATTACTTTTGCATAAGCATAAATTTTGTCCTTGTACACAAACTCGAGATAAAATACAACAAACTATATAAGAATTACGCCAATTGAATGCAAATAAATTTGTCCCGAACCCTAGAGAATAATATCAAGTTATTCATGCAAAAAAAAATATTTTCTTATATATCTAGAAAAAAAAGGAGATCAAAATGTTAGTATTGAATCTATGTTTCATGCTTTAAAAAACTACTAAATCATTCATGCAAAAAAAATACAAAGTTTTTTTTTGATGTATTTGGAAAAAGAATATGAAAATGTGCCTAGTAGGAGGACGAATCTGACTAATTGTCTTTCCTTCTTAGCGAATATAGATAGGTCCATATGATGTATTGGGCCTATGTGGGCTGCGTGGTGCTAGAGATGTCTTCGGGCCTGAGGCGATGTTCTTCATTACTCCACAACTTTTCGTTAAAAAACCGAGATTGCGCAAGTTTCGAACTTTTCTCTCGCCAGTGCAAACGCAGCATTTTAATTTTAAGTTGTTTTTCTTTTATTTTACTCCAACATTATACATACATTTTCCCACTTCGTGCCATAATCTTTCGGGTTCATAAATGATTTTCTTTTACACATGAACGGACAATTACTTGTCAGTTCCATCTTATAAACGATGAAAAAGGGAAGAAAAAATTTAGCAAGACGAATTAATATCAAAATAAACATCAATTCCATAAGTAAAATTAGAAAATTAACTATAATTCTCAAGTTAGAAAGATATTTCATTAATTCAAGAAAATAAATTGAGTTTATTTCGATAAAAAGGTTTATGCATTATATGGGACTAAACTAGGTATTAACAAATTTAGGACCGTTCACGGTCATGGTGTGCATTTTATTAAAGGATTATTATCACTTTACCCCCTTAACGTTTGGTGCTACTATCAATTTTTCCCTTAACGATATCTTTTAGTCATGTTACCCTCAAGACTAACGGTCAAACTTAATGGAGTTTGTTAATTAAGATGAAAAAACATGCTTAACCATTAAATTTGTTTTCACTTTACCCCCATAAAATATAGTTTCATTATCAATTTACCCCATAGAGTTATTTTTTAGGCAATTTATCTTACAATTAAACCAACTTAACAAGTTAAAAAACTTTAGAAGAAGATAGCCTCCTCTTTGCATAATAAAATATAATAAAAAATTTAGAATGACTCTTCTCATTTTTAGTATCAAGAAAAAAAAGTCAAAGTATTAATTTCTTTCTTCTTGACAATCTTATTAATTTTGAAAAAAATAGAAAGATGGAGAGGGGGAGGGGGAGAGGGAGAAGGAGAGAGAGAGCTCAATTCTTTTTTTTCAAAAAAAAATTTACAAATAAAAAAGAATTAAATACTTTTAGTATTTTAAAATTATTTCACTTTTTTGTTTACCACAAAATTCCAATTCTAATCTCGACAATCTTAAAGTAACACGATAATATTAGACTTTTCTTTATTTTCTTTTTTTGTAAAATCTAATTTTTTGTCTCCTTTTTTCCTATCTCTTTTCTTTTCCTAGTATTAATAAATGTGAAATTTTTTTTTTGAGAAAATCCTTTTATTTTTATGTTTTTCGATCTCTTAAAGTGAAAAAAAAGAAGAATAACCATTCCAACTTTTTTATTTTTAATTATATATAAAAAAGGGTAAATATATTTAAAAATTGTTGACCATACTAGTTAGATTAACGATGAGATAAAATGCCTAGAAAATAATGTTATGAACTAAAGTGATTGTATCACTATAATCTAAACAAATAAAGTGATAATTACAATGTAGTAATGCTATAAAATAGAAGGGTATTTTTGTCCAAAATTTCTTAACATGTTCGAGTTGAATTATTTATGAGAGTAAAGTGACTAAAAGATAACGTTAGGGGGTAAACTGATAGTAGTGATATAGTTTAAAGCGGTAAACTGATAATAACCCTTTATTAAATTGAACAAGGCACACGCATTTACTCCTCAAAACAATTGCTTGTAAACAGCAGCAGCGTTTTTGAGTTCTTTTAAAATATGATATGTTTAAACGATATACATAAACATCAGAACTTGTAAAAATTAGAAGGAAATGAATGTCTTGGTTTATATCTATTGTCGAAAAAGTCGCATGTCGTTTAAAGTAAGAATTTTTTTTGACGCATTAGCAGTTAGTGCAGGCAATTGCGTTCATTTCACTTCCAACTTCTTTAGAAAGCATTTTTTTCGAAAAATGGGAGAGTTGACTGCGGTGTTTTGAGCCATTTTTAAAGAAAACTAGTAGAAACTATGAATACACGCATTTAGCATCGTTTTCTAACGGGCTCTTGAATTTGGTACACGTATTTACTATCCAAATGCATATCTCTTTATCTGCTGAAAAGTTTGCTTTTTCTTCTCCTTGATGGGTTTCAGTTTTGGCAAGTTAAAACTCTGTGCGGATAATAATAAAAGTATCACAATTTCTATAGACGAAACATATACGCGTACCATAATTTTAATCAATTTCTAGGTCGATGTAGCAAAGCCATGCGGGAATTGATAGAACATATTCTTTCAGATTGCTACCGCAAAATCCATAACTGGCCATTTTTCTGTTTGAATAATAGCTGACAACACACAAGAAAATAAATTTAGGTCGGTATGTCTGGCCATTCTCATGTACACGCAATCCTTGATTCCTTGCTTCTTCCTCCTGCTTAGGTAGAGGAAGATGCAAAATATTCCAATACTTGGCTATTTTTCTTTTAGCCGATCCCTGGCGCCAAAAAAAAAAAGTGGCAAGACTCAAGACTTGAGAGGCTGTAGACTTGGTAGTCGGATAGAGGCGTGAGTTGACTAAGTTATGAGAAAAAAAAATAATAAAGTAAGAGTTGACCACAAGTCAAGATTGGGCATCAGAAGATGCTGAGTCCCGAGTGTGATAGGAAATTTGAAAGGAGCAACGATACAATACAATACATTAGCATCCGGTCCCAATTACAGACACAGACGACTGCTGCTTCTCCGTGTGAGTAACGCTGGGAACGAAGAGAACTTTAAAACTTTATTCACATTCTACGTTCGAAATGGACGTAAGACGAGTCGAATTGATGGAATTAATCCAGCAAAAAGGAAAGAAAAATAAATAAATAAACAAACAAGAAAGTTTGATAATATGAATTTCGAGTTTCATTCCCTTCGATGAGGATTGCTTCTCTAAGAAATTATAGAAGAGAATTACCCGTTCGCCTGTGATTATTCTGTTTGTAAAGCAGGAGGGCAAAAACTTAAAAATTGACTCGACAATTTCTAAGCCTCGTAATACCTTGTGCTCTTCTTGTCTAAACGCGAAGAAACAGAGAACTTTACAGAAAAGAGTAGAAATTGCGGGGATGTGAGGGCCAAGGCATTATTATTACTTATTATTTATGTACATGAAACATCATCTCAAGGTAGCTAAGTGAAGGGTTAATTAAGAATTATGTGCATCAATTTCCATTGGGTAGACGTTGCATTAATAAAAGGCATGAATGTCAACTCTGATTTTCTATGAATTAATGTGGCGTACTGTGTCTGACGTTGGAGACTGAAATGCTTTGATAAGAGCCCTATGCGCAGCATTCATGAGAGCTTTTGAGGTTTAGAAGCTAAGGCCCCGTTTGTACAGCCATTTTCCGTCGACAAATTGTGTCAATTTTTATGATCATATTTTTTTATTATCTTTTTTTCACATACATCAAATCGTTATAATAATTTTTCTATAAAAAATCCAAGAAAATGCAATCCAAACGAGGCTTAGCTCTGTATCTCTCCACCTATGCTAGGCTTTTCAAGAAACATTAATGTTTTAACAAAAATGCATTAAATGCTGATAAATTCTTGCGTGACTTCCATGTGAAAATTCGATCGTGTTTGTTCGACCCAACAAAATTAGTTTGACAGCCAACCCTACAAAGACTAAATATCCAAAGAGCTGCACAAGGTTAGGTTATCGATGCAGGAGATGATCCCCTTATATTTTGACCCAGTAAAATGGGAGATGCGAAGTTACGACGGGTGATTCATGAACAGATGATTTGTTAGGAATAGTATATAGCGTTATATATAAATTTAAAAAAAAAAAAAACAACAACAACTCGAGTCTCGACTATAAGTTTTTTTTTTTTTTTTTTTAAAAAAAGCTCTAAAATCCTGCCCCCATGTCTAAATTCTTGGAACCCTGGTTGTCGAGAGATGTACTCCACTCCACGAGCTAAACAGTAGCAGTCTCTGAATAATTGATGGCCCAAAAAGTCAAATACAGAGTCGATCTCGTCATCAGTTATAATTTCCTGGACTGATGGATGATTCAAGTCAATTTCCTGGACTCCAGGACACCTTTCTCTTGGTAGTCGCAGGATTTAAATGACGAAGAAAAGCAGCAATATCAGTGTCCCTGTAACGCCTTGGATTTGTTTGATTTATAAGCTTCTCCGCCGGGCGCACCGCGGATTGGGATGGAAGACTATGAAGAGAAAGCCACTGAAATTCGAGACTTGCTGGAATTTACAACTACTCTATGTAGTACGCTCTTGTATCTGCCCGTTGCTGAAGATCTGAAACAGGGCAAACACTTGTACGTCACTACTGTTAATTCGCAATAAATCGGAGTCTGACAGAGAACCAGGATGGGAATCGAGAAGCATGCAAGTAAAAGAGCATACCTCAAGTTGATCTCCAACATTGACAACGAAGGAGCCTGGGATTGGTTCAATGGCGAGCCATCTCCCTTGATGCTTTATTTGAAGCCCTGCAACCTCATCCTGGAGAAGAAGCGTTAGGATTCCAAAGTCAGAATGGGATCTTAGTCCAAATGTCAAATCGGGTTCTGGACACGGAGGGTAAAAATTGAGGAACATTTGCTGGCTTCCATCTTTTAGTTCACTCAAGATTTGGTCATCCGTATCAGCTGTCGTGTTCTTCGTGGTTGTTAGCCCGAGGCTCTCCAAAATTGCTTCTAATATCATCAGATATAAGAATTTGGTTTCTTTAGCGTAGGTAACCGCCAATCCCCTGTTTATCCATAAAATATTCGATTCATTTCGGATTAGAATAATGTTTCATTGCTGTACTACAAAAAAAAAAAAAAAAAAAAAAAATATATATATATATATATATATATATATATATATATATATATAATATATATATATATATTTGTTTGTTTAATTATGTCATTCCAATCAAATGAATTTGAGTAGGTCAAGCGACTTCTTTGTTTGGTCCTTCATGCATTCGGGCAGAAGTTAAATGTATTGCCATACAGCTCAGTTTCTTTGTTGGCTCTAACCTTAAGTCCATGGGAGAAGAAAGGCCATATGAGAAAGGACATCTGCTAGAGGGTTGCAGACTAATTTCAAGAAATCCCTCCAACAGAAGACGCTATCTTTTAGCTGATTGAAGCTGGTGCCATATCGAACCGGCTTGCTCATATCTGCTGACATATATTTCTCTCTTTCTGCTGAAGGAAGCTCGAAGAACCTTTTGGTCACGTCCATCATATTGCTTATTACCTCGTTTGGAATGCCGTGATTTCACAACCTGCATTATAATGATCATAGTGAAAAAGAATGTCATGATCTTCTTACATTGATGATCTGCAGAGTTATTTGGACGTCCAATGCAAGGTTAATTGGTTGCTGATGAATCTCATTGAATGTTAAAACTTCGTATTACCGACCTGGAAAAACCCGTAATTTTCACAAGCGCTGGCGAGAGACCCAACGACTTGAGAACGTTTAGGTCCGTGCAATCCTGACAAATCAATGACTGGGAAGCTGAAGACTGCCATCGGTCGTATGAGTTTTCCAGTGTGTCTGATTTGGACGTTCCCGAAACTGGCAGTATATACTTGAGGGGAACCCTCCTGATGCCAATTTCATACAGGTGTTTTACTCCTTTTTGGTATTGGCTTTCAAACAGGATGTTCGTTCGTGATGCTCATCATGCTCTGCCGGTGATGCCGGTATTGCTACTAATGCAGGAGACATCTAGTTAAACAAAAAGCATCTGAATCATACATGCAGGTAATCATGTTTACATGCAGATCGTCAGAAATTAACAAATAATTTTAAAAAAAAAGAAATTAAAAAAAAAAAGGAGAGTGGAGGAGGGCAGGGGATCTGTTCTGTTCAGCAGGTTATCTTACCTTGCTCGCTCTCAATTTGGAACAACCTGAGATGAGGGAGAGGGAGAATAAATGAGGTGAGAAGTTGGGAACAAAGAAAGAAGATTGGTGTTATGTATATATAGGCGGGGATCGAAGACAAGAACAGTATCCAGTTTTAAGAAACCGGCTTCGGAGGTTAAATCCAAGGTGCTGTTTTTTACAAAGAAAGCGTTGACATTTACACTGGCAAGTACTAAAATACAAGGTAGGGGACAATGTCCGCCCTCCATTACAAGCAGAATTATTCTTGAATTTCAACTGAAATCTGAATTGTCAACTTTCCCTGACCTACATCGTCTCTTCCCCTTCCTCCCTTTGCCCCTGTTCTGTTTTACGGCTGACTTTTTGCCAATAAGCCTGATCCAAATCTCTTCTTCCGTCTTCGTCATCACAAGCTTTTTGCCATTATTGTATGCTAGTGACTTCAAAGTATTTGATTCATTCTGCATTTACAGCGTCCTGGGATTTACGGATTTCCTAGAGGCTAGAAGCCACACTAATTTACCCGGTCGCGCGCCATTTCTGACCGGCCTGTTGCAATACCAACGGCTCTATCAAATCAAATAACGCCCCCAGTGAGTAGTAGTGGGAGGGGGTGGGGCATCCCTCCCACATCGGTTGGATGTGGGCTCCTTAGCCTAGGTTTAAGGTTCATGGGAGTCCCGTCTTGTCATCAATTGACTGGACGTGGATTTCTTGTGGGTCCTCTTTAGATTACTCTTAATTGGGTCGTTTAGCCGCTGATTTTCCGAGTATTTCTAGTATAGATTATTCTAACATGTGCCGTTAAGGCACTCGTTAATACACTTAATATTCACTTAACCTACCATATATATACATATACTCATAATTATTATTCTCTCTTGCATTTATATACTTTTTCTACTTAATTTTGTCTACCATTCCCTATATTTATTTATTTTTTTAATTAATATTATATTTTAATTGCATTTATATACTTTTTTTTATTTAATTTTATCTATCTTCTCTTATATTTATTTATTTTTTAATTAATCTTATATATTTCATAAAATATAACACATTAAAATATATTTTAACGGTGCCCACCCGTTCGACAAAACCGTGTCTGTGTATGCCACCAGAGTGGCCTTCGATTCTTTTGCCTACTTAATAGTTAATACGGCACGAAAAAAGCCCGGACAAAATTTCCCACCCAGTACATAGCATTTCCTGATTCCCGGAATAACAAAATCTTGAATAGATTCTCTATTACAGATGTCGCAATGCTGTCCAAAGCTTTCTTGCTTTTGGATGAATGAACTAATTTAGATTCATTCAAGGAAGAAATGGAGAATGCTACCAACCTCAGTTAGATCCTCAAAATAAAATGGTATGCAGAGATTTCCTTTTTTTTTTTTTTTGCTTTCTTCCTTTCTAATTCAGTTATTTCCATTGGCGGCTTTTACAATAACTCGAAAAACCGAACATTTAAGTTTAACTAATAAACTGGCTGATCAGTTGAAGGGATGGTATTGGTTGTTGTTGCAGTTGCGTCCCGGGCACTTCGAAATTGGAAGATCACGGGGTCAGTGACAATGTCAAAGGAACCGACCTCCCAATAAAAATTCCCTCGGAAACAGGTTTTCAAAAACAGCTGATGGAATATGTTGCAGAATTGTGTGCTCTCTCCATTTCAGGCTTAAAATTAGTAATCCTCCATTGACCCATTAGTTGTATGTACAAGTTTAAAATTTAACTTTTGCACATTTGTCATGAATCCAATGATAATAGTGTATACACTGTTAGTGTATATAAGATTTACTCGTACTAATAGGATTAATCTTTCCTACACTGATAATATATACATGTCATGAATCCAACGATGATAGTGTATACACCGTCAGTATATATAAGATTTACTCATATTAATACGTGGAAGTTCTGTTTATTCCCTCCCCCCTTCTCCTCTTTTGTGTGTAAAACATGCAAGGTTCAAGTAATGCATATAACTTGAAGTTAAAAATTTTCGGATGAAATTGATTGTCTGTATGTTGATATAATCAATAACGCGAAATTAGAGAACTGGATCATGGTTTTCATTATTTAACATATTCTATATGTGAGTAGTCACAGAGAATCTAAATATGCCCCAAAAACTATTAATGTAAGAGCTTATTAATTAGATTGAGTTCTAGTCATTTATCCTCCCCCGACCTGCCCCCAAAAAAAAAAGAAAAAGAAAAAAAAACGAAGGATTGAGGTGTAGTGAGTTGAATCATATGCTCTAGTCCTCGTAACCTCCCCACCTCCCTGCATGAGCCAAAGGTGCATGGACTCAGTCTGCTTCCTTAGATGTGGAGAAACATTGTGGACTTTGAGGATTAGGGCATTGCCACTTGAATTTATTAGGATTTGACTTTGAGCTTCCCAACTAATTTCCAAGCTTACATTGCATTCATTGTAGCAAATTAGATTAGGATTTGTACCTAGATCAGCTAGCTAATGTAGTAAGTCACAAGTTAGCACATTTTACAACAAAACTAGTTAATGACATTGATTGGCAAAATAACTTTCCAAATTGGCTAATAGAAGCAGTCAACAATGACCGGAGAGTTAAGACCCCTTTTTGTAATTAACCCTTGTATTCTCAAATATTAGCATATACAATGATATTAACGTTTGTTGAAAAAAAAAACTCTGGAGATTTTATATCTACTTGATTTGATAACACTGCAGATGGAAAAAAAATTAATACAGTAACTTTCAAGATTTCCAAAACTGAAATGCCAGGAAAAAGAAAAGAAAATGGTCTCAACTGGACCAAGCATCACCGCGTAAAATACCTCAAATTTTTGAGAATTGAGTTTTCAAAAAAAAAAAATTTTATTGGAGCAATCCAATCAGCTAGTTAGTTCCTTGAAGAACATGGGTGCATTATTAAACTTTCAAGTCACATTAGTACCCTTACGTTATTAATATTTTAGGGTTACATTTGACGCACGAGATACCTATGACCTGCTCCTACTCCTCTCTTTGCTACGTATGATAATACATTCAATCCTAATGCAAAACACATATTCTCCTCTGAAAACAAAGTGAGCCTTTTAAGCTTTGGATCATTAATCTGTTAATTTCAGTGGAATGAGCTGTGAGTTTGTACCATCGAAGGACTGTATACATGGAGGTGCCATTGCCAATTGCCAAGTCAATCCAACTCAACCCATACGCCACTCTGTGTGTGTGTGTGTGTGTGAATATATATATATATATGTATAATAAAGAAAGATGATGATGTGCGGTTGGGGTGATGCCAAGCTGGTCATTTTATCCCACTCAACCTTTTGCTGCCGTGTCATTTCCTTTTGTTTCTTCTTCTCAATTCATTGCATTGTTCTGAGTTGGACGTCAGCCTACCATTATTGCATCTACAGCCTATGTAATTCCTATTATTCAATGCTTTTCCCGGGTTCCCATCTCATTTTTCCTCTCTGGCTCTGTGGCTATCCGTCGAGGACAGTTTCCTCCTCCTCTTTGTTTGCTTGTTTGTTTTCCTTTTTAATTGAAACCCATAAAAGAAAGAGATAAATGATGTGTTAGTTTTGCCTAATAAACATCTCTTCTGTCCGAGTTTTTTTCTATATGATCCATCACACGGCTTGGTCAACCAACTTTGTTTAGGCATTTTCTTTACTGCATTAGTTTAAATCGTACACTAGTACATGATATTTTGTTACGTTTAATAAGGAGTATTTAAAAAGTTTTAGTTGCTTTTGACAATTTATAATCCAACGCGATGTGTTACTTTACTGATTCTAGTTAAAAATATCATAAGCAGAATAGTTTCTTGTGTTGGGACTCTTGAATCTTTTGAAGCTCAACATCTGCCATGGCAGGTTGGGTTGGGACTCTGAATCGTAAAGGGATTGGGACTGTTTTGTTGTTCACGAGTGGAATCCATGGCAGGTTGGAATTTTTCTTATTGGAATTGTTCTTGGAGTAAGACATCAGAGTAGAGCAAAACCCTCCAGAGTGCAAAAATACAAATGTACGAGGAATTAATTACCTAATTCAGCATGATCTCACTTGCTTCACTACATTTTGTCTATCTGCGAGTGCATTGCAGCTGTCCAACCTGGTTTAGAAATTTAAATTAGCACTTTCTTAAGCTGTTAATAGTGTTGAATTTACCAAACTAAGGGTGCATTTAATAAAACTTGAATCTGAAAAGTCAAATTTGAAATCTAAATTCGTTAAGTGACTGAAATTTTAAGTATTAAATCTGATACATTTTTTTAAAAATATATATCACGTTAAGTAATAAGTGAATAACTTGTCACTAATTTTTTGAAACAAGTTTTGCTAGAAAATTCAGTGACATATAATTATTGCTACTTAATTAATTCATATATTCTATTTTTTGTTATCAAATGCGTTTGAATATGTTAACATCTGAACTTATTAATTTTAAGTGTTGAATTGAATTATCAAACAGAGTGTCTAAATATGGAAAAAAAAAGGTGTTGCCACTATTTGCAGGGGAATATGATGAGATTCGTTGTTTTTTTCCCCTTTTTTACTGACAGGAGATTCGCATTTGTTGATGCAACAAAAAGTTATTGAAAGGATAAAAAAAAATTTTAATCTTAAAACACTTTCAAAAATTGTTTAATTAGAGCTGTTAAATGAACCGAGCTGTTCGGTAGCTCGATTCGTTTCGACTCGTTCATGTTCGTGAAAGGTTCGTTCGAAACCTTAAATGAGCCGAATTCGAACGAATTTTTTTTATTTGATTAATAATCAAGCGAACACGAGCATGTTCGCAAATTTTAACAAACATTCGCGAACACGGGTATGTTCGCGAATTTTAACGAACGTTCGCGAACATGAACATAATTATCATTTGACAAATTTTAGGGTTAATTTTATAGCAGACTTTTATATTTGGAGGATAAATTGCTTTGTTTTATTTGTTGTTTTTATGTTAATGTTAGTTATATAATTAATGAATAATAGAATTTAGTCACTTAGTGCTTTAATTGTTTTTGAGAATGATTAATGATTTGCATGGCATATTTAAGACTTAAAATAATTTGGATTCGAGCATTTCGAGCATGTTTGCGAACGGTTCATTTATGTTAAACGAGCCGAATACGAACTCGAACTCGAATATGAACTTTGTTTAACGAGCTGAACACGAACACAGGTTTGGAGTTCGAAAATTAACGAACGAACATGAACGTTGTTCGAATTACTTAACGAACAGAGCTCAAACATGAGATACACGATTCGATTCGATTCATTTACAGCTCTATGTTTAATCATTGAAATCAGTAGCTGGGCTCTGAGAAACTTTTACGGGCCTTGCACACTCCGACTAAGAAATGATTTGCTCCCACGTGCGTAGCTGCTCATGCAAGTTTGGGATGGCCAATCAATTAGTTGGACTTGGACGTGTTACGTAGCTGAAGTTTTTTATCCGACAGATCTTCAGAGGTTGGATACGGCTCATTACACTGAGAGGCCCATTTTTTCCTTCCAAGTGGGAAAAATTGGCCTTATGGGCCATGCAAACTTAACAACTAGACCTCATTTTTTCGGTTCGATGGTGTTTTTCATCGGTAGGTTCTTCAGCGGATTCAAATTCCAAAGCACAGCAACTCAAGTGCATAGAAATTATTAAGCCATTAATCTTAACTCTTAAGTGTATGCCCAAAATATTACATAATTTTTCTTTGGTGAGCTCATTTGTTACATAATTCCGTATCCAAGGGGTTGGATGCAGCGGATTTACATAGTACAAATTTGGATCATTGAACGATCACAAGAAGATTTGAACTCCTTTGTTGCTGCAAATTTAAGGTGCACGTGAAACTATGCACGCTGTATAAAACCTATTGCCTACTTCCCTTAGAAATAAGAGAGGAAAAAAAACATATTTAGTAGGCAGACTAGGATGTAGATGATACTAGGGGGTCCATGGACGCATCGTTGTTCTCTTTTCCCTTCAAAAATGACAAAATACAGTAGAGAATTCCAGCAGAAAAGAAGCTGAAAAACCAAGCATTGTTGTAAACAAGAACTAGTGATTGTGGTACTGAGCTCAAAATCCCAACCTTCTGCAAGAATCCTGGGACTACTGGCAAAATCCCAAGAACCAGAGCTGTCATTGCAGCCAAGTTGAATCCGCCCGAGTAATAATATGCACCCCGAGGGTCCAATGTGTAGAGTTGCTTAATACTTAAATTAGTTTTCCGAACAAGATAATAATCTGCTAACAGAATGGCCCCAATCGGTCCCAGAAGTGCAGAGTAGCCAACTAGCCATGTGTAAACAAAGCTCTCACTAGACTTAAGAAGTCTCCAGGGCTGGAATGCAATTCCAAGAACTGCAGTGAGTAATGCACCTCGTCTGAAGGTAAATCTTGAAGGGCTCAGGTTGACTAGCGCATTGGCAGGGGCCACAACGTTAGCAGCAATGTTGGTTGTGATGGTTGCTAGGCTGATGCCAAAAATAGAAAGGATCATCGTCCAGAGCCCTCCAATTTCGCCTAGTAATTGAATTGGATTGGAGATGACGTGGCCGAAAATGGCCTTAGTTGATGAAGTTACTGCTAAGCCAACGAATGTGAATGCACCCATGAAAATTGGAAGCCCTGCTTGGCCTATGATCTGATCAGTTTGGCACTTTGCATATCGGGTGAAATCAGGGATGTTCAGGGCAAGAGTAGCCCAGAAACTTATGTTTGCAGTCAGTGAAGGAAAGAAGAGTGCCCAAAATTCTGAAGATGAAAGCCTTGAAGATAGAGAGAGCATGTGACCAAATCCGCCGGCGTTGATATAGGACCATGCAAGAAGGCAAGAGGTGAGCACGATCAGAATCGGAGCAGAGTACTTTTCCAGCTCCCGAATACCGTCGATTCCATTCCAAACAATTGCCAATTGTACGAGCCAGAATACAATAAAACAAGAAAATTCAACAACCGAAGTGCCGAGCCAAGGCAAAGTTTGTGATAAGGCTGATTGTTTAACAGCCTCTGGCAATAAAAGGAAAATTGCCTCACCTCCAATCCATGATTCAATCCCGTACCAACCACAACCGACCAATGCTCTGAGCAGAGTTGGAATATGGGCACCGCGAATCCCAAAGGAAGATCTAGCCAAGACAGGGAATGATATGCCGTAACGCGTGCCAGGGTGGCCTGTGAGAATCAGCGGAACTAATAGAATTATGTTGGCTGCAACAACTGTCGCAATGCCCTGCCACCAGGCCATTCCGAGGTCAACAAGGCTTCCGGCAAGATAGTAGGATGGGACTCCCACCACAAGGCCAATCCACAAGGTGGCCATGTCCAATCCAGAAAAAGTCCGCTGACCGGAGGCTGTTGGCTTGAGATCATCATTGGTTAGAGTAGGATCAGGTGCAAGAACGTCAAACTCGGGACTACACTGGGGTTGACTTGTTGCCATGGTTAAAATGGCGGGGGGACATATCCCACTTTGGAGGATATTGGTGTTGGGATGATAAGCTTCACTTCTGTCGGAAATGGACTGTTTAGTTGGTGCGGGAGTTTGGTTTGTGTTGAAGGGGTGATCCCTTCTGCGATTTGCGAAAGTTGCTGGGCTATTTGGGAGGCCATGGCGTTGACGGTGGTGGAGGTGGTGGGGATGGGGATGTAGACGGAGGCTCAAGCATTTGGACGAAACCATTGCTGACTTGTCAAAAAGATTCCGCAGGTGGGAGAATCTGTTGGGCTAACGTATCCCTCTCTATCTACGTTAATGGGTTTTGGGATAAGCAAACGGGTGGTGGCGGATCTGTTTCGTCACCAGTGATACTAATTGGCTAAAGCTCTGGCATAGTCATAAGGTTTTTATTTAGGGATAATTTCAGAAACCTCTCCTGAGGTTTCTAATCTAATAATTTCACTGAGCTCCCCTAAATTTTGAAAAATTATACATACCTCCCCTAATTTGAAAGTTTTAGTAACAAAACTTTAAAATAATATTGACTTGATCAAATTTTTAAATGAATATCCAAAAATACCCATGTGTAATGAATTTTAATTTACTTCCCTATAAAATTATAAGATTATCTAATGTAATTATAAGGAAAATGTGTTGAATTGTTCGTGTCCATACCTACTATTTGATAAACAACTATAATAATAATTTTATCACTATAATAGGATATATTTGATGGTATTTTATTATAGATTTAGATTTATAAGATATAAAATAAAATGTTGAAATAATTGATTCAGAGTTTATGAAATTTTTGAATAGTATGATTGTCATAATTTAGTAGTAATTTTGAGCAATTTCTTTTTATTTATTATTAATTTTAATACCAAAAAATAGAAAACAAAGAATAGCAAAAAAACATGGGATTACGTATAGAGTTAAATCATCAAAAAATATTAGTTCAACATTTAGGTACAATAGAAATTAGAGATAATAATGGTAATTTTATAATTTTATTGGCAAAAAATTAAAATAAGAAGGAATAAGAAGGACAAAGGATGAAAAACTAATTTTAAAGTCATTCTAAGTATAAGCATACCAAACAAGTGAATTTCATTAAAATATTTAAGGATAATATTGTTATTTTAAATGATAAAAGGAGGTATGTGTAATTTTTCAAATCTCAAAAAAGTTCAATGAAATTATCAGAAACCTCAGGAAGGTTTCTGAAATTATCCCTTTATTTAACTATGCATTGATTATATTATACGAGAAAGACAACTATGGAGATCATCTAAAAATGAATAATAAAGTGGATTTATTGGATTCGCATCCAATTATGCACGAATATAATATTTGTTATTGGTATAGAATAAATTGACTTTTACGCTACAGAACTCTATTTTACATTATTTTTACTATTCTGCCATGAGCTAGTCCAACTGTTTAATTGCACATATAAGATTAAAAGATGAACTGTCGGGACAAAGGATGAAAAACTAATTTTAAAGTCATTCTAAGTATAAACATACCAAACAAGTGAATTTCATTAAAATATTTAAGGATAATATTGTTATTTTAAATAATAAAGGGAGGTATGTGTAATTTTTCAAATCTCATAAAAGTTCAATGAAATTATCAGAAACCTAAGGTTTCTGAAATTATCCCTTTATTTAACTATGCATTGATTATATTATATGAGAAAGACAACCATGGAGATCATCTAAAAATGAATAATAAAGTGGATTTTATTGGATTCGCATCCAATTATGCACGAATATAATATTTGTTATTGGTATAGAATAAATTGACTTTTACGCTACGGAACTCTATTTTACATTATTTTTACTATTCTGCCATGAGCTAGTCCAACTGTTTAATTGCACATATAAGATTAAAAGATGAACTGTCGGGAGTCTGCAATAGATAAAAACTCTCCACTCTTCCTATCCTTTTTTTTCTTTTCTTTTTTTTTTTTGGGGGGGGGGGGTTGGGTGTTGTGAGATAAGAAAGTATCAAAAAAAGGTCATAGATGTATTAGATTGAACGCCATGATCTTTTTTTTCCCTTGAAGGATAATGTGCACAAATTGTTTGGCTACAGATTACATGCAAATGCCAACAGTGTTGTTAACTCTAGGGACTGGACTTAGGAGACATGAGAGGTTCTAGCCCATCTATACTTTGTTTTCCCTTGAACAGTGAAATGATGCAGTAGAGAATTCCAGCAGAAAAGAATCCGAAAAACCAAGAATTATCGTAAATTAAAGCCAATGGATGTGGGACTGATCTCAAAAGCCCAACCTCGTGGAGAAAACCTGGAATCACCGGCAGAATCCCCAGAACCAAAGCTGTCATTGCTGCTAAGTTATATCCACCTGAATACCAATATGCCCCGCTAGGATTCAGTGAGTACAGCTGCTTGATACTCAAATTTCTATTCTGAATGAGATAAAAATCTGCCAAGACAACGCCCCCAACGGGTCCGAGCAAAGCAGAGTAGCCGACTAACCAGGTGTAAACAAAGCTCTCGCTCGATCCAAAGACCCTCCATGGTTGGAAGGCAATTCCAAGAACTGCCGTCAGCAGAGCCCCCCTTCGAAAGGTAAACATTGAAGGACTTAGATTGACTAGTGCATTTGCAGGAGCAACGACGTTAGCGGCGATGTTGGTTGTGACTGTCGCAAGGCTTATGCCTAGAACAGCAACAATCTTGATCCAGAATCCGCCGCCAATTTCGCCCAGAAGTTGAATCGGGTTGGAGATCACCTGGCCAAATATCACTTCGGTTGATGAAGTTACTGCCAGGCCGACAAATGAAAATGCACCCATAAAAATTGGAAGCCCTGCTTGTCCTATGATCTGATCTTTTTGGCTCTTGGCGTACCGGGTGAAATCAGGAATGTTAAGTGCTAGAGTAGCCCACAAGCTTATATTTGCTGTCATTGATGGAAAGAAAAGAGACCAAAACTCTGAAGGCGAGAGCCTCGAAGATAAGGAGAGCATGCGGCCGAATCCACCAGCCTGGATATAAGACCAAACGAGAAGGCAAGAGACGAATATGATTAGAACTGGAGCAGCGTACTTTTCCAGCTTCCGGATCCCATCAATCCCGTTCCAAAAGATGGCCAGTTGTGCTAGCCAAAATACTATGAAACAACCAAATTCAAGGGGGGAAGTGCCTAACCAAGGCAAAGCTTTTGACAAGGCCGATTCTTTGGCAGTTTGAGGTAAGAAAAGAAAGATTCCCTGACCTCCAATCCATGTTTCAATCCCATACCAACCGCAGGCAATCAGTGATCTAAGAAGAGCGGGAACGTGGGCTCCGCGAATGCCAAAAGATGATCGAGCCAAGACCGGAAATGATATGCCGTAAAGCGTGCCGGCATATCCTGTGAGGATTAACGGGATTAATAAGATCATGTTGGCTAAAACAACGGTGAGGATCCCTTGCCACCATGCCATCCCCAGCTCTACTAAGCTTCCAGCCACGTAGTAGGCCGGCACTCCAACCACAAGTCCCACCCACAAACTGCCCATTTCCAACCAAGAAAAACTGCGCTGATGGGATGTGGTTGGCTTCAGCTCATCGCTGTAAATCGAATGCTCGGGTTCAGTATCAGCATCAGTATCGTCGAATAGGGGTTGATGAGGAATTGTTGCCATTTGGTCAAATTTTTGGAACATCAGTTGGCTGGGAAGAGCAGCAGCATAATCAGCTGAATTAATTTCCGCTGATAGATAAATTGTTCAAAGCTGGGAGACTAGTCATGCTACTGCGTGGTTTTATTATTGCTTGAGCAGGAGAAGATAATGATTGCGACTTGGAATATATGTGTGTTTGGATTCGGAAGATTTGAAATAAAATAAGTTACTGTACAAATTTTAATTATTTTTAATTATTTTTTTATTTCACATCCATCACATCATAAAAATATTACAGTAATCATTTCAAATAAATCATTCAAATAAACCCCTTCCCAAAACACGCCGACTAGTGTTGTCAATGAATCGTCTACCGATAAAAGATTGCAAACAGGTGGGATTCAAACTTGAAACAAAGTATAAAATCTTGCCAATTGGTCCGGCCTTCATCGTCAACATTAATTGTGACTTCATGAAATGTCACCCTAAATACTCTCAGGTTTCCAATTGTAGCTAGTTATGTGTTCCTTCAAACATCAGATCATGGTTGAAATGAACTCGCACCGCTCGGAAGGGAAATTGAATCGGATGAATGGAAACCGTTATCAGATAAAAATTGTGCTGGATAAGCAAAAATTGAAAAAAAAATTAAATTTGGAGCTCTTAGCGCTTAGCAGCTTTATGCTTCACAAGCTTTTGGATGAATTTACCATCACAGCATTTGCATAGGATTATCCAGTTAGCAAAAGGGAGTTAAGTAAAAATCACAAATTAAAAGTATAGGAAAATCTAGAAGAATTTCTTTGTTACGTTTACTTTTTGTTTCTTTCCTTAATTTGTGGCCTTGTGTGTGTGTGTGTGTTTTTTTTTTTTTTTTTTTTTTTTTAAGGGTTCTTAAAAGTTAAACCAGAATAAAAGGCTGCTCTGATTATAGGTCCACATTACTCTGAAGTGCGGTGGTGGCAGTGGATTGGGCCTAGCCTTGGAAACGGCTCAAAGAGCGATTAGTGTCATAGCATGTCCTTTTCTTAATACACTAGATGCACTAGATACGTCAGCCCATCACAATCATTTGAAATGCTCAGCATATTCTTTAGGCCTGATCCTGAAGTACGCTTTATCTCAACTGATAATCCCCGTACTTAAAGCATTTTTTTTTGAAATTTTGGATTCAATGCACTAAATCTCCTAACCTTTACTCTCAATTACACTTTGCTCCTCTGAACTTATTAAATAAGTACCTTGTCCCATACTTGACGTTTTAGGATAAAAGTGTCCGTTCGATGTTGATTATTTATTTCTTTTTTTTTTGTATACTTGTCTCTATTTTTTTTTTAACTTTTTAAGTTTTCTCTCCTCTCTATTTCCTATCATTATCTATATATTACTTTTAATCTTCTTAAATTTATTCTTTATTTATTTGTATCTATTTTACATTTTATAATTAAAAGTAATAATGACCACAAAATTTACGCTATAACAAAAAAAAAATTTTGTTAACAAAATATATGTTAGGTATGTAGATAGAATATTTCTTTTAAATGAATACACCTAGAACTTAGAATTAATTGATTATTAATAGCAAAAGTAACGAATAAGCAAATAGTAATAGCATAAAGTTTAATCTATTGTACATAATAAAAAATAAATAAAATACTAGTTACTTTGTTTATCTGGTACGTACTTTTAAATATTAAATAATAACAAATTCTAATTTGGTAATATCTTTTTAAATAGTTAAACTGCTAGTTATATGCCCTTTTGATTATAAGCGGCATATAACAATTTCTCATGTTATATAGTTTGTCATGAATTTTCTACTAGTGTAAATATATAAATAAATAAACTCAAACATGATAAATTCATAAGTAAAAAGAAAACTACAATTTGATGACAAGCATTCAATTAAATAGGAACTTGAAGGAAATAGTTACATGAGGCAGCCAAATCATACAATTCGGATAAGGATAAACGCCAAAATAGGTTTGATGTTTTTTTTTGCGAGTACTTATGCCCAGCAGTCGGAGATTGGCATACGAGAACATCCGTGCATGCGGGCATGAGTCGTCAGTCGTCAGCAGCATCCACCTACGAACATGGGTAAATGCAAAGGTGGACGAAAGACTCGATATCACCATGCCATGCCACCGGGTCAAATTTCTTGTTCCTTTGCTAGAAGCCAAGCAAGAGCCTTGGCAAGGCTCCGCGAGAGTAGTTGAACAAACCAACGATGCCTCCGGCCTAGGCTCTAAAATCTAAATTGCTTCCTGTCTGGTCTCTTGCCCGAACATATAGAATCAATCTCCCCTTAACATCCCTCCACTTGTTCCTGCTTTGACCACATGTATTTCGTCCACCCGCACGCGTCCAAGTATATATATATAATTATATATAGATATATGTCTTGTCCGACCTCAGTATTTACAGCTCATCTCATAAATGAATTAGGGAAAACAACGTTAAGAAATTAAATTATGCCACTTGTAATTTACATGGGATCAGCTTTTGTAAAATACACCCCCCTAATTAGCAAATAAAATAACTCAAATTGTCAAGTCTCGCACGCTTTGTTTAGTGCTTGAAAAAGCTACTACCATTTTAATTGGATGAAATGGTAACAACGCGAATGAATATACAAAAAAAGGGAGAATTTGACCATATACATATAAGTGAAAAATAGTACTGGTAATTAGATGTCGGGCTGTACATGGGGTGTAGTGTAGGCTACCTGTCCACTTGTCCAGTGTCAGACGTATAAAAGGAGCCGAATGCATCCATCCAGGCCACTTCCAAAATCAAGTTACCCAAAAAAACAAGAAACTCTAAAATCTTAAAGAGTGAGTGTTCCTTCCTGGTTCTAATTAAAACCTAACTTAAGACATAAAGGCTTCAGCTGCACCAAATATGAGGGATTGATATTAAGACGATGATCCATGGAGAGCCTGAATTCACGTCCCGGTACTCCAAATTCCTCCTTCTACACACCCCTGCTGATATCCATGATTGGCGTATTCTCCACTTGCGTAGTTTTAGTAATCTACCACTTCATCTTAATCAGATACTGCCACAGGAGGATTCCTCAAACCGCCTCCAATGGCAACGCTGTGGCTCAAGCAGTCCCCGGATCCCCGTCACTACCCTCTGGAGTCGACCACAAACTCCTGGAAACCATACCGGTCATTGCCTACTCATCCACCAAACAACAGGGCGGTGATCATTCCTCGTTTCGCGAAGATCAGAGCGAATGCGTCGTTTGCTTGGGTGCGCTGGAACAAGGAGAAATGGTGCGTTTGTTGCCAAATTGTAGGCACGCTTTCCACGTCCCCTGCATCGACGAATGGCTCGTGGCGCATGCCAGCTGCCCCGTTTGCAGGTCCCCCATTGTCGCCCCGGCTGCGACGGTGAATGACGATATTCCCCCCTCGCCACCTCCGCCGCTGCAAGTGTTTACTTCTTCATCATCGTTTGATGATGGAGGCAGTAGGGTTGAGTTTCCGGGTCAAGATTATGGTAACGATGCTTCATCGTCATCATCATCATCGGGGTCTTTTGGATTGCTTCGGCATTCTGGGTCTTTGGTACTACTGCCTACGGAGAGGGCGTCATCGTCGGCACGTGTGATAACAGGGCTGAAGCGGTCATTGTCAATGGATCAATCTTCTGTGATCATTGAGATGCAGGGGGAGAGCAGTACAGAGGGGTCCTCATCCTCTGCAAAAGAAGATGATGATGACGACGCAGCGACGACTACGGCTGGGGCATTTCGATCCGTGAGGCATTTCGATCGTGTCTCCGCAAAATTGCTGAATTCCTTTTCTCGATTACGTTTGGGGAACAATAATGAAATTCTTCCGTACTGATTCTTTTCATTCTTTCATTCTTCCTCTCTTTTTTTTTCCCCTTTTTTGGTGTGATTTGTTTAGACATGCTGAATAAATGAATGACGAATCAATTTTGGGAAAAATACGGAATAAGGAATATAGAGCTGGATTTTTTGCCACGGACTGCCTCCTCCTTCGTTCGTTCTTCTTTTCAATCCAATTCCAAGTGATTGATAGACAGTTTAGAAAGAATTGCTTTTTCATTTTTTCAAAGAAAAAAGGGTGCAAATGTAATAGTAGTAGGATTGAGATGTCAAATACCACAAAGGAAATTAAAGAGGTTTAAGAGCAACTTCTATATATGGTAGTTTGGTTTTATTGTGGGCTAAATTGCCTTAAAAAGAGCGCGTACAACAAAGCTCTGCATTTGGACACATAATAAAGAAGGTTGTTATGGACTCGTTGATGGACTGGCATTGGGCTTTCCCACATAGAAATTAAACCCAACCCGACAAGAAACCCGATAGATAGAAGGAAAGGACCAATGAGTCACTAGTTTCCATGCAGTGGATCATTGGTTAAATTGATGAGTATTAATTTAATATTTATAAATATAAAATAGTAATTTTAACATACTTAAAATATCTACTAATGTGTTTTTAGAAAAGTATATAATGAAAATATAAACATTAATAGAAGATTTAACTTCATTTTTGTCATATTTTTATACAAATAAATAATATAGTCAAATATAAAACAAAATTGTATCACTTGTACTCAAAGATGTAGCATCATTTTTTTTATTTTATCTTTGTTTAAGAATAAAATAAAATTTTAATTATTCAAATATTGTCAATTTCAAAGTTAAAAAGGATTAATTGTATAATAAAAAATAAAAAAAAAGTAAATATTTAAAGAGGTTCAATAATAGGTCAGGAGAGTAGCCTCTATACGGTCACGCATGAATCAGGGCTCTCCAATTGAACTTTTATCCAGTTCTATTTGGTTATCATGCAATGTTTAGTGACAAATAGCATCACTTTGATGCAAATATAAATTTTGTCAATCATACAACTAATTTGCAATTAAATCAAAATTGTATAAAATAATATAAAAAATTGTAAGAATTACAACTATTGAATCCAACTAGACAGAATCAGCTGGAGAGGCCCTCGATCCGTCGCGCATCAATCATTTTTATTTTTATTTTTATTTTTATTTTTTCCAAGGGTAATGTGATAACGATTGCAGAGCCACGGGTTGTGTAGGAATTATGTGATACAACAAAACTAGCCCAAATATACATATATATACATGTTTACATTTTTTTAATGAGCAACAAACGACAGTATTGATGATATACCATAATTTAAAGCAATCCTGCACGATACATGCTCATTTGTCAATTCAACTTTCCTATATCCTGCCTATTTTCCACGAGTTTGTATCAACGGCCTGTCAACGGTCCGGGTCTAGACCCGGATCCGTGAAATTATTGCGGGTATGAGTAGGGATTTAATTCCGTTATCCGGACCCGGATCCGGATCCGTTTTGTCAAACAAAAAAATGGGTCGGATATGGAATATAGTATTTCGTCCCGTATTAGACCCGGATCCGGATATAAATGGATTAATAATTTAAAATATGTATATTTATCAATATAATTTGATTAGGGTGATGTATTTGAGTAAAGTCAATTTAATTTCTTTTCTTATTTGGTTTTTTTTTATATTAGTTAGAAATTAGTGTATAAATATATTTTTTTCATTTTTACTAGAAATTGTAAAATTTGATAAAATTTCCGGGTAGACCCGGATCCGGATCCGACGCTCGGATCCGGATCCGGAACATAGAGTAGAGACCCGTCGGGTAAACGGGTCGAATTCGGGTCCAATTTTGGTATGTCGGGTCCGGGTCCGGAATAATGAATTCCGGCCCGGACCCGGCCCGTTGACAGGCCTATTTGTATGTATCATATCTAGGGGTGGCAATTTCCGACACGACTCGAAAACACGACACGAACCTAACACGAAATTAATGGGTTTGGGTTGAGGTTTTGGAGATTCGGGTCAGAATCGGGTCGAACCCGATGAACTCGAAAAGAAAACAGGTCAATTTCGGGTTAACCCGTGGGTGACCTGATATGACCCGATATGACCCGTTTATAAATTAAAAATAATTTAATAAATATAAAAATTATTTTATCTAACTAAACTAAGTTATTCTTTTTTTTCAAAGGCATTAATTACTTAATCCTAAATGAATTTATTTAACTTGTGTGAAGTTGAAATTATTATATTTGGATAGATGATGTATTACATTATTTTTACTCTTTTGATGTCTTAATTTAGTTTGGAATTGATTCTATTAAAAATTATAACCGGTTAATCAGTAAATGGGAATTAAATTTCAGGTTGTTTCGGGTCAACCCGCTTGACCCGCCAACCTGAAACTTTCGGGTTCGGATCAGCATATGCCAACAAATTTTTTGGCGGGTCGGGTCAGGACCCGACCCACCAACCTGAATTGGACCTGATTGCCAGCCCTAATCATATCTACCGATTCTACCCCCAAAAATAATCACGACAGAAATAACACTGAACCGTCTTTTGCAGTCCAAATATATTGCTGAGAACTGATGAGTTCGGTAGACGTATGGCTCCAACCCAAGTGCAGGAAGGCGGTGAGCCAATTTAGTCGGACTGGCAACCAAATGAATACAGTTAAGTGGTCCCAGTAGGTAGCTCGACTGGTTTCGGTCGTTTGTCTTTATATGAAGGTTCGGATTCGACACTCACTTGTTATCGTTGGGCATCTTTGGGACGAGCTCTGTCCAACTTGAGGGGAATTAGTCCGGATGATTCCGGAATATCTCTCCAAACCGTAAAAAAAAAAGAAATACAGTTAAGTGAAATTTATATGCGTCGCCACAACATCTTTCTATTAAAAGAAAAAAAAATTGATCGCATACACGAAAAGGGCCAGAATAAATACATAACACGAGATGATTGAATCACTGATCAGTGCCTAGGTGGTTGTTAACACTCCTAAAAGTTATGTCCCATTTGTGTCAATTCTTGAGTGGCAGTAATTCAATTGTCTGATAGATGAGAGATGACGTGAAACGCTTAACCAACTGCATTAAACAAATTAAGTATACCTCTTTCCGTCTTGAATTTGGTGACAATTGTTTTTCTTGGAATTGTTTTGAGCGAATATATTTTTGGACGTCGGTGAAGCCACCGACGAGTCCTTTAGGTTGAGATACTACTCTCTCGGGAGCTGTCATTTTGTAGTACCGATGATTAGTATAGATGCTGCTATCCTGACTATAGTTTCCTACCGCATTGTCTCAGCCTATATTTCATAAACATTTACACAGTGGACAGTCTTTTTGTTTGGATAAGAGTTTATTTGAGATAGTTATTGTGATACTTTTTGTGATGTGATGTATGTAAAATAAAAAGTGATTGGAAAGATAAAAAAATGATTGAAATTTATGAAGTAAATTATTTTATTTCAAATTATCTCAATCCAAACGTGTTTTTTTGTTTCCCCCCGAAGGAGTGATAAGTTACATGAGTATAGTCGTTGTTGGGCAAATCAACAAATTAATCTACAAAAAGAAGACATCTTAAACATTAAAACTAAAAAAATAAAATTAATCAATCAGAATTTCGATATAGAAATTTCACGCAACATAAAATCTTTTATTATTATTATTATTATGAAAGATCTAAATTGGTTTAGTACCCCTTGAGAGAGGCTCTTCAACAAATCATATGGGATCCAAAAATATCAACGCTATGACAGAGCCCTGAAACTTGACATTTAAATGGATTGAGAATGACCGCTCAAATTCTTCTGCCCACCGAAAAGCAAAGAGGAACCCTTCAACGGCTCTTCACCAATCAATAAATACGATTGCATGAGGCCCTGGATTGATGTTTCTACTGTTTCATATATATATATTTTTTAATCTTTGCATAAACAATTTCCTCATCGATTTCCATTGATCTCAGGTTCCCAATGCACCGCGCTATTATCTATCCAGAATCCTCAATTTCCTCATCGATTCCCATAGATCTTGGGTTCTCAATAACCAAACAAAATCATTGGCGTCTTCACTAGAGTACGTGCTGTGATTAAGCCAACAGCTTCTTCTTTTCTTTTTTTTCCCCTTCCCAGATGGTTGTCAATGCCAATGGGAGGAGGAGGAGCTCGCATACAACCACATGATTTCAGTGAAAACTCTAGCAACATAGTACTATTTGATAGCACTGAAACATTACCCTTTTAGGTCACCTTAACATTGGATCATTAACAATAAACCAACAAAGATCAAGATCTAATTTGAAATCAGTCACTGTTTTGTCATATCATTTTGTAATTGAAAATTGTTTGATCTTTCAGATCTGAAACTTTCTACCATAATAATGTCCTCACTGGTCAACTGGCTGCTAGGTAAGACAAATATGGAGGCAATGAATCTCGTCAAATGGGTTAGGTATGGTTTAGTTTGGATTGTAAAGGGTTTATCCAAGCGCTCACTATTAGTACTACAAATTACTGTATTAACTGACTCTGAAATCTTCGCCTCGATTGAAGAGCAAGAAAGCGATACGCAAACTCCATTTTAGTCTATCAACCAGACCATTAATTAAAGTAGCAAAACTTGAATAAGCTCAGGTCATCCATCCCACTTTTATTTGAAATTTCACTTAAACTTCTTTATTGAAACTGACTTTGAAATCAAACCCTCTCGATGGATAAATATAAATATGGATAGTAGTACTCAATTGCAGCCATTCAACCACGTCACTGAAGTAGCAAAGCCTGAATAAACATAACTTAATTATAAGTGGAAACTGGTGATTATCTATCCTACTTTTATATTTAAAATTTCGCTTGAATTTCTTATTGAAACTAGTGATTATCCATCCCATTTTTGTTTGAAATTGACCAAAAAAAAAGAGTGACAAAATGACCCCTTTTTGTTTGAAACTTCACTTTTGAAGTGACGAAGTGAAGGTGTGTGAGAAGAAAGTCAACTGAAACTTAATTTTTTTCAGACAAATCAATAGTTTTATACAAAACCAAGGAGCAAATCACGCCTGGCTCAATATTCTGATGCAAAATTTTGAGAAAATCAAATATCATAATCAGAATATATTAGCTATGAAAGGATTAGTTTAGTTTTTCTAGAACCCATTAAAGCGCAGGGCAACCTTGTTTGATAAACCAATTCTACATTTAATAAATTTGATGAATTCAGATCTTAATGTATTTAGACATTTGAATTAATTAATTAAATGACACTGAATTTTTTAAGCAAAACTTGCTCCAAGAAATAAGTGATAAGTTATCCACTTATTTTTTAATATGATATATACTTAAATGCATCAAAACTAGTACCTAACAATTCAGTAACTTAACTTCATATTTCATATTTCAAGTTTTAGATTTCAGTTTTATCAAATGCACCGTAAGTCTATTCTACCACTACCATGGAATTAGTCATAGACAATAAATTAAGCCAAAATGTCAACTGCCATTATTATTAATTATTTTTGTTCAGCAAACGTACCTACAGCATGCTATTTTGATTTCTCTCCTTTTTTTTATTTGGGGTTTTGGTTTAAGAAGAAAGGTATCTACGGGAAGTTAGGACTTAGAATAGAATAAAAAAGACAAATGTGACCGAAGATACTGAGAGCGTGCTAGGCGATTCCTATCTGCGGTTGTAGTTACAGATATATACTCAAAAAGCATGATTATCTATCTAAATTCTGAAAGTGGGAAACGATTAAGAGGTCACAATTTGTCTGGACACCAAGTGGGCAGCTTTAATGTTTATATCATGAAGACGTACTAAAGCAGATGATCAAGTGGACTTTTTGGTTCGTTGTGCAACCGAGAAGAAATGGACTTTGGTCTGATAAACAAGCCATCGTCACATCACGGAGTGGGAGAAGGTATCCTGCCGCTCACCGTGTATGGTCTGTGAAATCATCACTCTTCGGGCAATTTACCTACTTGTTCGGCTCCACCTACATTAAGCAATTCTACAGCACACATTTCGCTCTCCACATTATTTTCATGTCAAAAATCCAAGTACGTGGGCAAAAAAAAAAAAAAAGAAAAGGGAAAGAGAAGAAAAAAGATGATTAAATCGGTACTTGATTAGGGCAGCATATCCTAACTCATTTGAGTTGCACAAACTAGGTAACAAGCAAAAGAAAAGTTGATTTGTCCAATTGCACTTTGTATTAAACTAATAAAGGGCACTGTTTCTTTATGCAAACGGCCCATGTGCGTTAGTGGGGCCATGAAAACTATAAAACGGACTCCACAAAGACTTGCTTTAATTTCTTAATTACATGTACACCTTGCTGCTTTCAATAATAATTCTGCATTATTGCCCTCCCCACGAGAGAATTTGTATGGTTTTGGGGCCCCCCTTCAAAGCCAAAAGGGAAACTTACTAAGGCTTTTTGTAGGTGGGCAGCCCCCATTTTTGCCCCTCCTCCTCCTCCGAAACAAATTACAAAAGACCCTCCTCTATTCCTCCCCAAAGGAAAGAACGAAAAGTGAGCTAGGTGCTGCAATTGTTTTGGGACAGCGACCCCCTAAATTGAGGTCTGTGAGCCATAATTTATGAGTTGTCTAAAGTACTGGACGTTTAATTTATAAGGCCCCGGGTGGGGGGGGATTGAATAGAAAGGGAGAGGGTGGTAACGTGATTAACTTAGTAGTAATAATTTAGGAGCGGAAGGGCGCTCTATGGGGAATGCCTTTTCTTCTCCTTGCAGTTGAAGGAGGCGGAGGAGGCGTGGCCGGGCATATGTCATTTTGTGTGCCTTCACGCAATTCTCCTTCTTCTTTTGATGAAGACATTAACACTCTTCTTGACGATATCCCTTCACCTCTTCCCGTTGCCACTACCTCATTCTTCGCATCTAAGGTAAAGCTTGCATCTCCATTCCTCTTTATTCCTAAAAGCTAAGTTAATTTTCAATACAGATAACAAAAAAATATTAATTAATACCCACTTAATCAGAATAATTAAACAACTATTAAGTAAGAAATAAATTAACCCACATGGTCAAGCAAGTAAAATTTCTGACATTCGTATTCTGAGAATAAACTAATAACCAATGATGATGACATGCATATAAATTAAATCTTTTTGTTTATATGAATAAAATGTCCTCCTCAAACGAACATTAAAATATATATATATATATATATATGAAGGAAAAGGCATGTAGCCATTGGTTGGTGATTTACATCTATGAAAAGGATGGTCAGGGTTAAATTGTAGCCCTCGATCATGAATGATTGGCTGTGAGTTGTGACCCAAATGGTGGATGATCAACAGATAATGAGGACGATTATTGTTTGATTACAATGAAGATGATGGAGATGGTTTGTGAAATGTGGGTCATGACTCCTTCCTATCATGATGTGTGAAATGTGAATGACGGGAAAATGGCTTTGTTGCAAAAATCAACAGGCAACAACGTGAAGCAAGAGATGATGGTGGTGGTGATGATGATCATGATCAAGAAAAAAGGTACGACTTGAGAGTTGAGAGCAAAAGTACGAGTTGCTAGTACTACTAACCTTACATCCCAATGAACAGAATCGAAACGGGTCCAAAAGGCTCCTCCCGCAGATTTCGCAAATGTGGGATACTCCCTTGCCGGTTTTAGGCTGCGGCCTCTGATTCAGAAATAAAACCCTCGCACTGTTTATCACGTATGTCTGTACCCCGCTTATATCCAATACCTTTTGAATCTCTGAAACTCTCACCACATCATGATACGACGACCTCCTTATCTGAAATCCCACGATCACCACTCACCGCCGCCGCCACCACCCCAACCACCACCAAGAGGTATTAAAAGGAGAAGAAGAAATGAACCAGAATCAATAATGTTACTCCAAAACAACTCACTGATAGATAGAGAAGAAGACGATGGCCAAAATCATATCCCGAATCAATCAATGTTGACAATGTGTACCAACCTGAATAACCTGATGGTCTTTGTGTTTGGTGGAGCGGCAGTAGAAGCAAAATGCGTCCCCATTGCAGTCCAGGCAAAACATGTTGCATTCGCTCCTGGCGGCATCGCCGTGGGTGCGGCACACCGAGAAGAAGCCGGTGTTTAGCAGCGGCTCTAGCCAAGGAGGGACCAACATTGTGTCCTGCTGAGCAAACCCCAAATTTTGCAACCAAAAAAAAACATAACGTAAGGGGGAGGAGCCAAGGATAAAAGGAGGAGAAACCAAATACTACTGTATACTCGAAGGAGTACTGAATGCCGAGTAATAGTACTACAATACTACTTATAAAAAAAAAATAAATGAATAAATATTTATGCTCTTTCTCTCCAACGCAATTCGAGCATAGCCAAAAGACATTAATACCATTGTCGGAATTTCGGCTGTTCTTGGGTTGTTGGAGCAATGTGAATCCCCTTTTGGTAAACAACTGTGCTGGATTCTTGCTAATGATGATGGAGAATCCTTCCCAAGAAGAATTGACGGAGAAAATTGCAGAGAGAAGATGAGATGGGGGAAAGGAATGGGGTGGGGGCAAGAGGGGGCCTAACCTAAACAACCAGCAACTTAGAATTCAACAACAAAACACCACCTAGACTAGGTGGACATAAGCCAAATAAATAAACATCGTCAAGCACCGGTCGAGATGCTGCGTGGTGGCTGAGGATAAGTATCAACCGTTGGATCCGGCTGCTGGGTTTGGCGCTTACGCTACTTTGGATCTTCTTTGCGTCTTTACGTAGGCACAATGGGTCGGCCACAAGGCTACGTCTAAGCTTAACAGTGGCCGCCGGACGACGCCGTTCCTTTCACCACTCCGCCCCCCGCGACGTGGCGCCACCTAATTGGTTTTCCATTTGGGTCCCGCCTATACGTTTTCTTGTTGCTAATGACGGAGGAATTGACGACGGGGTAATATTAGGACCATATTGCCCGAAACACCCTTCGCACTTGAATTATGTCAAAGCTGGCCCCCCTTGAGAGCGGTCACCATTCACCAAGGGCCAGGGGCAGTTCCTGTCAAAATTTTAGGCAGTACGTCATGTCCGAAGACATTTTCAATTTCATCTTGCAATAAAGGCATTTAAAAGAAATTCCAATTGATTTTTTTTTTCAAAAAAATATGCAGGAAGTTTATTAGTAGGACGCGAATAAGAAATTATTATAAAATCGCTACAAAACAAAAATCGGCTGAGTCCTGCCGGCATTTTTGCAGTCCTCGGTGGGTTACAGTGATGCAATTGGATGGGTAGAAGAATCCATTCCTCGCTATACCTAATATATATATATGTATATATATGCAAAGATAATGCTCATTTTCGTTATTTCCTTTTCTTTGGGTAGTAGATTTTTTACTCTCTCTCTCTCTCTCTATATATATATATACACATATATAAATATATTTTTAAATTTTTGGGTTTTGGTGAAGAGTGAGGGTTTGAAAAAGAAACTTAAATTCATACGAGGAAGTGAAGTAAACAACTAACATTATTGCCAACTTGTTTCCGCTTTCAATTCGCGAGTAATAAATTGGTGATTCCCATGCGTTTCAATTGATTCATATTTCTTCTGGATCTAACTTTTGCTATTTCATTAATTGCCTATTCCGTGCAGCTTTTAGAATGAATACATGGCAGCTTCATAAATGTAGAGACATAACAATCTCCCTGCAGCCAAATGTTACTTATGGAGTAACAAGTGAGGTCTCCCATACACTTGAAAACAAACTCAACTCTCCAGTCGATTTTTTTTCCTTCATATGCCAATCTTTCCTAGCTAAGTCATAAATGGTTAAATTGGCCGTAGAAAACTAGAGACCAAATCAGGTGTACGTACATACCAATATTCCCAAAGTGAGAAGTTAGAGAATGCATCTTCCAGCAATGCATTTCTAGAAATAAACGCTTCTCGATACGACATAGAAATCGTGTTAACTTTTACCTAACTCCCCTATTGGATGTCTAAGTTTGAAGCAACTCGTAATTTTCAAGTCTTAACCCAATAAATCTAATTCCCAGAAGAGTTCGAGAGTGAGGAACCCACCAAAAAAAAGAACCCCATGCCGATCGAGTTTTTACAAGAAGATACCATTGTGTTGGCATTTATGTGCCATAATAACTTATCTGCACTGGTTATTAGTAGACAATATGTTTGTCTGTTCTGTGAAGTTCATTTCCCCGTTACCGTCAGTGTAAGAAAAAAAGATTTACTCCTATATATTTGATTTGAGTGTCCATTTCACCATTCTTATTTTGGTTTAAACCTTTGTTTCATGCCGTTTTGAACTATTAACGTGGTCAAGAATACAGGTTTCGTTAAAGGTTCTCATTCCGTTGCCTTGGTTTCATTTTATACCTCCATTCGATTTTTTTTTTCCTTCACCAAAAGGAAAACAATCTTTAAAAAAAAATAAAATAAAATAAAGTAGCATAAGGAAAATATGCGTCTTTACAAAGCAAGTCATCGAATAGATGTATTGTGAAAGAAAGCTTTCTGAACCTATATCTAATAGTATATAGTATCCGCTTTGC
Source organism: Coffea humblotiana (assembly GCA_023065735.1). NCBI lineage: Eukaryota > Viridiplantae > Streptophyta > Magnoliopsida > Gentianales > Rubiaceae > Coffea > Coffea humblotiana. The sequence goes on from CM041213.1 coordinate 3,387,517, forward strand.
TCTGTAAAAGCACATACGTTTGCTCAATTGCATTCCACTTAGAGTTCCCTGAAAAAGAGACGCTCCTCAATGGAAAAGTAGCTTTTTCGGGCTTTTGATTTGGAGTAATTTCGTCTTTAGTAAAATAGATTGACATATGATATACTAATATACAAGGAGTTTGTGGAGTGCAAGGCTCATCTCATCTCATCTAATTTTTCTTTTTCCCGGCATCCACATTAATGTTCATACCTGTCTTAGTTTGTGGAGTTACAAGTTCTTGGCGTGGTTCTGCCAAAAGAACTTGTCTTGCTTCACCCAAGAAACATAAATTGGAGTGATTAGGGGGAAGAAAAAACTCAAAGCATGCATAACTAGAAATTCAAACTAGGTCACTTATGTATGACATTAATTCGTGGCATCTAAGTAGTATAGTTTATAAGTTTAAAACAAGTCCGGCCAATGTATTCATGTGAGAAAAATCTATAAAACGAGTTAGCAATGCATCACGCAAATTTTAGTATTTATTCCCCTTATGATCTTAAGGAGTTAGTAATTTTCAATTTTTTTTATTAGACGGCAACAGCTTGTCTAGCTTACTCCTATTCTAACATATCCTGAGGGGGAGTGGTTCAATGGGACGTTAAGGAACCGATGGGAACTGAATCACCATCGAACTATACGGGTGTACCACGCATCCGTATAGATTTAGAAGAAGTAACATATAGATGCACATTGATTGGAGGTAAGGTTTCAATACTTAACCTCCCATCCACCGAGACTTAAAGTTTTTTATGGTGGGCAACAGGCCGTTGATTTATTAGTAATTTTCAATTGGTAAAATAGATGCTGCGCATTAGTGTGTACCAGAAGATCCATTACCAAAATGCTGTGCTTTTTTTTATATATATATATAAATCAAGTAATCGTATTATGCTAAAATCGCAACTACATTTAGCAAATCTATCCACATAAATTTCGGTATGATATGCTGACATGGCAATTTAACTCGCTTTCTTACGTCCTTGTAAGGCAGCAAGTGAACAGTTAAAATTGACGCTCTGCACAAAGAAAGGCATTAGATGGAAATGGAAATGAACTTTCCGTGATGGAAGGAGAGGAGAAAAAGGAAAAGGAAAAGAGAGGTTGGTATGGGTGACTGACGTGAAACATAGGGGAACCATGCCGTACGTCAAATACTTCCATGACTTTATTCAAAAACATCTGAAGAAGAAAAAGATATCTAAGGAATCATACAAATTTTTTTAGCTTAATGGTTGAAATTAGGAAATGCCTTGCTTGATGTGATTGTTGTCGATGTAACAGACATATGGAGGCAAGAGCAACTAAAGAATAAAAGAAAAAGCAAGGCCCTCGTCACACTTTCCTCATCAAAAAAAAAAAAAAAAATTCAAGAAAAGGCCCTTCTCGTTTTCTTTTTAGTTTTAATCCTTTTCTGTTCTCACATTGTTCCAGCAATAGCAATAATGAACCATTTTACCGAGAAAACCTCAGAACCACCAACAGCTAGGACCAGAAGATGAAACCATCGAGCTAAAAGTTGCAGTAACAAGACAGAAGGACAATCCTGCGTTGTTGGAATCACTATAACAGGTGACAACCAAGAGTCGATGATATGATGGGCATTGAGAGAGAGAAGCTCAGGTTCACAGATTGTGGATGAGGCACTAGCAATCTAGCAGTAAAGCTAGCCATGAGCAAAGCTATCACTCTGCAACAAAGAAATGTGCAATTTCAAGTGCAAAACAAGCAGCTTCTCAACCACATTAGAACACACAGAAAACACAGGACATCAGAATAGCTTCTTTGGTGGAAGATATTCTTCAATTAATTAAGAGTATTATTTCAAACGTGCTCCTTTTGTTTAGCTAGAAGTGATAAAAATCATATAAGCTCTAAAATTAGCTCTTTTGCTTTAGACAGTACACTAGACCAGACGAGAAAATCTTACTTCCTCAGTATCAAATACACTGACTGTACAGTTAACTCAAGCCATTGCTCGTAATTATACAACGTTTGATGTCAATATAATCAAATATCGTTTCGACAAAAAACAAGAAAAGCAATACAGAAATACACTTTACTAGATGCACAAGCAGCATCCTATTGTAGCACTTCCATTCACGAAGAATTAAAAGCAAAAATGCAAATCCTAATGCTATCTTACCGTGAAATAATTCTCATTATAAATTATACCTCCCACCTCCCCCCCCCCCCAAAACCCCACCAAAAAATAAAAAAAAGGGCGGAGACATTAGCAGAAAAGTGCCTTGGTATTTACAGCTGATTATATGCGGCAATTAGGATATACGCATAAACCTTTATGTAAGTTACCAAGAATGTTCAAGGCTGGCATGCAAGGGAACGTGGCTCATGAGTCATTGCACAGTATCTTTAGCTGTAAGTACCCTGCATGTTATCATTAATGATTTATCTTTAATTATGCACAAACCTGTTTTTATGGAACGCTGGAACGTACCACAGCATTAAGCACTTGTAATTATTATTATTATTATGATCTTCAAAGCAGCCAGATTGCCTAATTACAACGATATGGGCCCTTTGTGGAATCCCAAATGGCACCTTCTCCCTCTCCTTAAACGAGCACCTTTTTAGTCTTTTCCTGTTTTTCTGAGTGAATTTAAGCAAACAATACCATTGACCACCGCCAATATTGATTAACATAACAGTCTGGGTGCTGGTCAGCCCACTTTCACATGAGGCTTCAGTTTCCGCTCTCGATTTCTAATGTTCTAGGTTTCCCACTTAGCTTTAAAGTAAGAAATAACATATTCCACACTTAATTGCAAAAAATGCCTTCTCACTGTAGGATTCATGCTTCATAAGGACCGAACCAAAAAAAGTACTAGATGTTTTGCATAAAATGAGTTTTAAAGTAATTTTCGAAATACTGATTTAATTTAAAAATAATAATGCATATTTTTGCTAATATTGGCTAAAATCAAGACTTCTGATTTTAAAGAGAATTTAAGTTGACTTTCTTATCTTTTATATTCCAAAATATACAAACAAAAAAAAAGAAGATTAATTTCAATTTACTCAGAAAAAGAAATCTTAGAAGCTATTCTGCACTATCGTACAAACACAAGTTTAACATTCTTTCCAAAAAAAAAGAAAGAGAAGTCCAACGTTGCCACAGCCTACATCCCTCAGCTACTTTTGATACTGGTGTCTAACAATTACTAGGGTCTACTTTTGGTTTTGGGCCGAGAGTCCCCGCAACACGATCCATATCGTCCGGGTCGAACACAAGCGCCTACAGCCCTCAGCCTATGGGAGGATTTTAGATTCTGGTGTCCGACAATAACTAGCGTCTACTCTTGGTTTTGGGCCGAGAGTCCCAAAACCCGATCCAATTCGTCCGGGTCGAACATAAGCGTGTTTATTCTTAAGACTTTTGAGATCAATTCTCCAGGCAGTTGCCGGTAAACGATACACGTCTGACGAGAGACGAGAGCACGCGTAAATGTCCTGAAATTTGTAACGGAGAAACGAAAGCTTCCGTTCTCCGTCTAAAATCCGGAAGCTGATTCTATCGCGATCGGGGATAAGATGTTTAAGTTCTGGTAACTTCTTGTTTTCACGATACAACTTCTTCTTCTTCTTCTTCTTCTTCTTCTGTGCTTAGCTTGTTCTAGGGTTTGATAATCTTCCTGTTTGAAAAAATTATTATCAAGTCAATCAATAGCAGACGAGATTTTGTTTATTTCGAAGATTCTTGTATACCTTGTGAATTTATTTATTGTGATCTTACGAAATTTCTGTGCAATTCGATGGTCTTTAGATGTTGATGCTTTACATTTCATTTGGATAAAATAATAGTTAGTACATTCTATCAATAGGCATTAGCTGATTCGATGGTAAGGGTTTTCAGTTCATTGATATATTGGGGGATCAAACTGTTACTGTATGCGATTTGTGGTCGAGTGATCCGTCTTGGGAACTTGCTTTGAAACAGGTTTTTGTTTGTTTTTTTTTTTTAAATAATTGTACTGCTTGCGTCAAGTCATTATTTCAGCTGCCCAAAATTTTGTACTCTTTTGTTCGCTGTTTATACGCTTTTATTTTGTCTTGCCCCTTCAGATTCCATGCAATTTGAATTCTAGCTTTTGGTCTAATTTGAAGAACCTCACGTAGTCGATACTGGGACAACTGCAAATTAATTTATATACAGGAATTCGCCGGACCAACAAGCTCAACCACTGCCCCAGGAAATTTCTACTGGTTCATGGGGTCCACCATCTGTAGTTAGTTCACCTAGTTCTTCTCGTCCTGGAACACCAAGTGTTAGTTCTTCTGGCAGCTTCAGTATTCAAAGGCCAGCAGATCGATCACAATCTTCATCGCACGTTTCTCCATCAGAGGCTGCTGGCATTATTGCTCTTTTAAAAGATAAAAGGTTGATATTTTTCTTGTTCACCAAACCTGTCATTTATCTGTTTTATTCTCCATGCTCTATTATAATGATGATTTGTTTCAGCAGTTCTGTTTTTTGCTTTGAAATTTTCACGTTTTTTGCATGATCCATTTTCAAAAATTTTTAATCTTGCGATTGTTCTGTCATGGATGGTCTTTTTTCCACTTGCTCATCTCACTTTGTTTGGAAGCTTAGTAGGCCTGATGGATTAAATGCTGAGCCACATGAGTTTCACTTTTGTCCATACATTACTTGTTGTTTTTATACTCTTACCATAATTTCACTGCTTGTTTTACTTAACTGAGTCTCTGGAATTTTAAAGGGTAGACAGTCTACTTGTAGACCATCATGATTTGACTCTTTAGCAGCCTTATTATATAATCAGGAAAATGAACAAAAATTAAAGAGAATGCATTTGGTGCTTACATAGAGATTAGTTTCTTGGTTCTCTATTTGACATACTGATGTTGGTATTTTATAAATACAAAGTGATGATGTAGCAGATAATTTTTGCCTATTATACATAAATGCTGAATATTAAAAAATTTCTTGCAAGAAGAAGGCTCCATCCAATGAAAAGTCAGGCTGAGGCAATCAAGCGAATCGGGACCTTTATTCCTGAATAGGGAAAACTAATACTTCCACCATCTTGATATTCTTGTTGCTTTAGGATATGCATGTTTTTTATAAACAGTGAGAGGCTTTTGTAAACTTAAGCTCATCTTACCTTCGCTGTGCTTACATTTATAACTCTGAACAAGTGTTTGGCACTAGATTGCTGTTATTTAAAATTTCAAAACTACATAACTCATTTCAGGGCCAAAGAAACCTTCCATTACAGTGAGTAATCTCTTAAGGAGTAAAGTGTGGTACATTACAAGTAACTTGATACATGCACTGATATGAGAATTAAAACAAAGTGGGTAGGCCTGCAATGAAGGTTAGAAGCTGAAATTGTTGATCAATCTTTTTTCCATATATGGAAAGTGACACAAAAATTAGGGGTATACAATGGAAATTAGGATACTGTAAATGGGTCAGAGGGGGTTTTTTTTTTCTCTTGGAAGCAATTTTCAGTTGTGAATATGACTGCCATTTTAACCTTTTAAGAAACCAAGAAAGATCAATGTGGTGTATCTCCGTTTGAGGGAACAAAATCTGGCTTTTGAGATGCTAAACAATCAGGGCTTCATGTTTCCTTATTTTTTTTTTCTAATTTGTTTTCTCTGCTATACTTTCTGACTGTCGTGTCTCTACTACAAAATGTTTTTAGGGTTGATGAGCTGCAGAATTATATCTGTGACATGGCATAAATTTTTTACTTGTGGATATCATGGCTTCTGATCTTTTTTTTTTCTTTTACAGTGTTGACGAGCTGCGGAAGCTTCTTTCTGACAAGGATGCTTATCACAATTTTTTACTTTCTTTGGAACCTGTAAAAACTCAGAACAAAGTAAGTAGCAAAATTTATTTGTGTATTCCACCATCTCTTCCTGCTTTATTTGGGTAACAATTATCTACTATTTATAATTATTTCATCAAGATATACTAAAAGGAGATTTGCCCCTGTAAAAAATTCCTGAAATTGAGTTGCTTATGTAGATTAGAAAAATAGTACATTGAATTGGTTGGAATTTCAAAACTTTTGTCTGTGTAGGGATGGTCTTCTAGACAGCCTTTTTCTTTTCGTACTAAACTTTCTTTATTAGCTAGCTAATTTCTTCTGAAACAATGTGGCTAATTGTCTAAAAAATGGTTGCTTATTTGTTTATTCTTTACCATTTTTCATGACTTCAACATGTGTTTCTTTTATATGCATGCCACCCAATGAGGAGAATATGTTCTCATGCTTCTCATTGCTCATACATAATGAGGAAGAGGGTCTTAACTCTTGTTTGTTTGTCTTTTTTCCCCTTCCTTTTCTTCACCATTTATCCTTCTTCTGGATGCCTTTTCACGTAGTAAAATATCTAGTTGATAGTGAATGGTCATGCACAGTGGGATCTGATGAGAACTTTAGTTTAGAATTTTGTGTTCCTTAATTTAGTCTATGCCATTTGATTTATTCTTTTTTGTTGATCCGTATTGGCATTGTCATTTGCTTCTAATGCTTGCTCCATCTCCTGTTAATTAACCAGGTCAGGGATGAACTTCGGAATGAAACCTTGCAACTTGCTAGTGAGTCATTTGTATTTTCAATTTCTGGTTATAAAGATAATTCTGTTGTTATCATTTGCTCAAGCTTGAATTGCATACAAGATGACTTAAAATTTAATGCAGGTGTGAATTTGGATAAGGAGCCTCGCATAATGGAGCTTAGGAATCAGGTAATATTGCTTTAATTGAATGGCTTAAACTTTAAATTAGGACTTGCCTTTGTTCTTATTACTTGTTTTATGGGGTGCAGTGCAGAATTATTCGCACTACTGAGTTGGCTGCTGCTCAAGAAAAGTTGCATGAGCTAGACAGGAAAAAGGAAGAGACCCTAAAGTTTTATGCTCCGGTATCCCTCCTTCGTCAGCTTCAAGGTATGTAACAATGTGAAGTTTCTTTTAATTGTTATTAGGGTTAAAAACAAAAAAGCCCTCTGTGGTATATCTAATACACAGAAAAGGCCCCCATGATTTCAAAACATACAAAACGACACTTCATGTTTTGAACTAAATGATAAACTAATAGAATTCGTTAAACTTAACGGAATCCGATAAACTTAACGGAAAATTTAACGGAATCCGGCAAGTTTAACGGTAAATTTAACGGAATCCGGTAAGTTTAATAGCCGAGACCGTCATTTTTGTTAAATTTAACGAATTCTGTTAGTTTACAAATTAGTTCAAATCATGATATGTCGTTTTGTATGTTTTGAAATCACGAGGGGGTTTTTCTGTGTATTAGATATACCACAAGGGGCTTTTTTGTTTTTAATCCTTGTTATTATTATGTTGATAAAGATAAATTCTTCTTTTGGTCATTACTCTTCCAAGCTTTATGATCAAGTCAAACTTCTTAAAGAATTTTTGAAATCTGGCTTTTCAACATTTAATATTGTAAAAATGACAAGGAAGGAGTTGAAAATTGCTGCCAACTAGTAGTGCACATCATGTTAATCAAAGTTACGCTAAATTACCTCACTACAACTGCATTTGATATTTCTGCAAGCACATTGAAAACTCTCACCTGAATCATATTTTCTTGACTCTTATGTTCTATTTCTCTTGCGCAAAACCACTTTATAGGCAACTTTTTGTTTTTGGTGCTTATAACATGAGATTCCCGCGGAATATTGCATATTTTGGACCATTTACTGGGCTGTGTGTGTTGGTGAATTGCCAACGGCAGGGTCTTCGTACTTAGCTGTGGGACTGGTTGGTAACTTATGTGGTTCAAGGTTGCGAGAGCTTCTTTGCTAATTTGATTGGAGTTGAAGAAGTGATTTTTCTTTGTGTTACTTTTTTCTGAAAGTGAATGTATGTTTTTGCAATTCTCAACCGATAAATCAAGCTTTGAGAGTCTAGTTGTTTAGTTCTATGTTGTTAGGGAATGCCTTTGCGTGTAAACATCATTGGTTATCATCAATAAAAAGCCTATTTTGTGCTGCCGCCGCCTCCCCCCCCCCCCCCCCACAAAAAAAAAAAATCAAGGTCTGAGAGTGGCCAAGAAATTTTTTCTAGCACTGGTGTATGTTGGGGACGATAATGACATTAGCCTAAATATCTGAAATTTTAGCGTCTATCAGTGGTCATTTCGAATTATCAGATATATATTTGGAGTTAAAAGTTTGAAGGAAACCAATTTGTCACATGGAGTCAGTTATCCAAAGCACAATTCTTCAGGCTCAACCGAATGTTTTATTCGTTGCAGAGGCCATGAGTACAGCTGAGGAAGAATCTGAAGCCCTCCACAGACAGCTTCTTGATCGAGAAATTGATCTTGGTTCTTTCATACAAAAGTACAAGAAATTGCGCTGCACATATCATAGACGAGCTCTCACCCATCTTGCTGCCAAGACATCTTTAGATGGCTAGACGCTTTGTAACATACTGTATATGTGAATACCCTATAATCATTTATTTTTCTTTTACAAGTTGCAATATTTTAAAGGGGTGTGTTGTTGGGAACACTACTGATCTGTAATTTCCTGCTGCTACGCTCAAGCTTTGCTCCGATTTGTTTTCACAGCGTTGTTTAGTTGGTAATTTTAACATTTATCTAGCCGTACCATTAACAATTTCTTTCATCTAAAATCTTTCGGTCCAGTTGTGTGGTCTTTCCTTTTAAGATGCACTTGGACAGCAGAATCACGTTGACGATCAGCCAACGGACTAACAAGTGCTGGAGTTTTGCTTTCTGCGAGTGAACACTGGCCAGCATCGAAAGGCAAAACAATCTCTTGGAACAGCCAGCGCTCATCTCAATTTCTGTGAGTACGATAGGTTAAAAAAAATTGCAAATAGAAATTGGACGAATTATGTAAGCAATAATGTTAGATAGTATAATATTAGTGAAAATAGGTTGAACATGAGCTCCAAAGCAGGAGTTTCCATCATTGTCAAAATTCATCCCTAGTAGCCATTCCTCAAAACCACTCCTTTACCAAAATTCACTAATTCAAAAAAAAAACACACACACACCGGATCCTTCTTTCGAAGAGAAAATTTTTTGTCATACAAGCGTATTGTCGCAACCATCCATACCTCCAACCCCGTAAATCACTAATCTGCCCTTAGGGGCGGTGAAAAAGGAGGACACAAGGAAGGAAGAAATAGTACAAGGAAAACAATGAAAGAGAGAACAAACACCAAACAATTACAGCTTTATGAAGCCACCTATACTGTTTCTGTCAGGCGATCTAGTTCTTTCTCCCACTTCAGTCCAAACATCTGACGGCCAAATGGAACAATGAGATTGTACCGAAAAACCTGAAAGCATTACAGGTTCCAGTGAGCTCATCATGCAAGAAACAAAGTAATGCTGGGGCGTCTAAGCTCCATTGAAGATGAAAGCAATGCTTGACAACTCAAAAAGGTGTAATTCTCATCATTTTTCTGTAAGGAAGAGAGAAACTTTAATAGATATGAGATGCATATAAGGTGACTTTATTGAACACCAGCGAAAGCTGCATGCTTTGGGGCTGTGTGCATTCGGTTAAATTACATATATATATATATATATATGTGCTGTTATACAGTATGAACACAGACTGATGATTGCAGATTCCAACTTGCCAAAAGCATTGCTGTCGCCCATGAATGAAAATAAAAAATAAAATACGTAAACATGAAAGCAAAAGTAATTCTAGCTAACAAATTCCTGCCATTTACTTATTAATTTTCCTTCTTATGGTATGTCACCTATGACTAAGCCTTCACAAAACATGACTACATCCCACTTATACCACAACTTCAAAATGCTATTCTCTAAGCTCTCCTAGAGAACCTGCTTTTTACAATGTAAACAATAAGAATTCGTAATGTTTAAACTTCAGAGCAAGTATACTGTTTACCACTCCCGTATGCTCTACCACGTGTTTGCAAGTAATCTCAACTTTTGAAACGATCTTCAATAGATATTTTCAGATTCCCAAGTGAAGTTTGGCCAAAGAACATCAGATATGAGTGGAAGTATAACTGTCGCATGATCATCTCATACTGTCAAAACCATAACTATGAATTTCACGTTAAATTGATGCATCTAAATATGCAAAATATATACTTCCAAAAGACATAGTGACAACTTCAGCAGTTAAATCTCCAAACGAGACACTTGATTATTTCGTCATCTGCTTTTGAAAATAGTCCGACAGAACATGGTAGAAGTTTTACTAAATTTGTTTATGCCTTAACATAACGAAATTGACCACTAATGAGAGACATAGAGTCATAAGATCTCAACTCTGCTCAAGTATATGATAAGAAAAAGATGAATAGAGAGATAAATTTACCAAAACACAAGTTCCATAAGCATACACTAACATTTACTGACCACTCACCTTGTCATTTATGTCCTGTAATTGCAGCTTTAGAGCCTCTAAGCCTTCGGTCCATTTGTCATCATCTTGACCGCCTTTAAATGACCAAGCTTTTCTAAGCGCTATACGCCATTCTGCAATTCTATTCCTGATCTCTTTGTTTAACTCAACCCACTCAGGGGCACATCCATTTTTTGATAGAATCCGGTACAAAGTATCTTCAGCTGGATCTGCATGGGGATTAACACTAAAGTCCAAAGGCTTTCCCTTCCCAGGCAAGTTCTCAAACTGGCCTTCCTCCATAGAATGCCATATCCGGTGCTCCACGACGTTGATAATGTCAGTTTCTGACCTGTCCAATTGCAGTAACATCGAAAGGTTCTCATACACAAGTTATGTCATGCAACAAATATTCATTTAACAAAAAATAGAGCTTTTAGTCATCCTTGAAAAGAGTTTAAACGCATGACGGCAGAGCCACTTGTTCAAATACAACAGTAATCTTTAACTCATACAGTTTAAGAACTACACTTGAAATAACACTCTTCAAGTCAACATGGTAACAAATTCACATTTTGTAGAGCTTAATTACCACACATATAATTAGCAAAAGCAACGGCCTATTCTACTTTACCTATATAACTCTAAATTGCAGAACAACCGCAACTTATCAAAAGCTAAAAAAAGGAACATGGGTAAGCTCAAGTGAGTTTTACAACTTTGATTAATGATATGAAACGAACTCTCAAGGACTAGCAAATGATATTCCAAATGTACCTCTTAGAATTTTTTTTTTTTCCATTCTAAAGGCCAAAATTTTAAGTTCCAAAAATATTTACACGAATCTTACTTAACTTTTTCAATTATTCACAAAATAATTCATGTATAAGACATATAGAAAGAAAGGGAAAAAGGAAAAACAGTAACAAAATCATGGAGTTCGTTTCATTTTGCGAGATGTCGGTACCTGACGTTGTTACGTTGGCCACGGAGCTCAGGAGGGAGTTTACGGTCGTTAACAGCGTCAATTACGGAGGAAAGACGGTCTGTTACCTTCCCCTTAGGTTTCTGCGAGGTTTGGGAAGAGGAAGATGATGAAGAGAAAGTGCGCAACTGCCTTGGCTTCGAGACGCCATGGTCGACAACGGCCAAAAAAGACGACGAGGCTTGGACGGAAGCCGCTGAATTCCGCAATAATGATGACGTTGACGACGAGGACGCTGACGATGAGGTGAGAGCAGGAGCGATCGCCCACGCCCACGCCCTCCCCCTCCCCCTCCCCAAACGAGTCGCCATGGCACAGACAAGCGAGCGGCGTGGGGATTGGGCTTTTCTAGGCTTTTGGGCCCTTAATTAGGGCCTCTGAGGCGAATGACCTATTTTGACTTCTTAGGTCTACGTCTACGTGGATGATTGTGGAACGCTAATGTGAAGGATGTACAAGCTCACTTGCCATGCGTACCAACTAATTGGACCTCTTGGAGGCCGAGTTGAGTTGCGGCCCGTTGCTCCGGCCCACAAAACAAAAGTTGCCTTTTTTTTTTTTTTTCTGTTTGAAGTAAACTTTCTTTTGATATGACTTCTTTTTTTAAAATAAATAAATAAACTTCACTCTTTTCAGTTGGGACATGAATCTTTTAAGCCTTCTGTCTTCCTTTTTCTTTTGGATTTCCTTTTTGAGCTAAACCATTGACCAGACGTAAAATAAGACGTTTGACAGATTGCCAATGTCCAATACCCACCATTTCTACTTTCCATGCAATTAACTTTCATCCTTAAAAATATGTCAATGCTACTGGTTCGGTTGATTTTGAGGCAAGAAACCTTTTCTTTTATCACCATTATGACACAAGTATTTTGTGCTAAACTGACGAGATGATTTTCGGGCGGATGAGCCGAGTCGACAGCACGAACTCACCCGCTAAGATCTAGAAATGTCCGGGGTCTTATCCTCCGGTCTTAGTCCGATGCTAAAGTCAGTTACAAGTGGAAAGCTAGAAGCAAAAGCAAAAACAAATTTTAGCAGATATAATTCCTACTAATTTTTCCAGCACTTTGTCATATGCTATAGCTAACCACTGCCTCTTAGAGTCTCGTTTTGACAAAATGTGATTGATACAAAAATGGAGCCGGGAAGAAGTACTACCAACTATCAAATTACCCTGAGCATACAATACAATAGACTCAACCGAGTTCCAAGGAGGAGCAATTAATAAATTTAATTAAATTCACATATTGGAAACCATATTAACCGGACAGGAATCCGAGCATGGTCCTCAAGAAGACCATTTAAAAAGAAAAAAAAGAAGAAGATGATGAGGAAAATATTTTTGTAATTGAGATACCAGGCAACAAAAACAAATTAGTTACATTTAATTGAAAAGGCGACATTGTCATCATATTCATATAAAGATAGAGATAATCAGTAGTAATTGCTGTCTTTTGCATCTTCATCTGATGATCCATCATCACCATTGTTCGTAGCATCAGGCTCATCGCACATTGGGGTGGTGTAATAGAAGGGTCCAAGCACGTATTTGATAACGTCCCGATACACGACGGTTGGTCGGTGGAGCTTCACCCCCGTCTTTCCGCCGGCAAAGTCCGTGGCAACGTTGCACACTGGGTCTGGGGAGGAGACTAGCCTTAAAAAGCAATTTTCGGCGTTGACCGCCTTCCCGTTGATGTACTTGTTAATGATCATATCAAAGTCTCCAGCCTCATCTGTCAGATCACTTCCATAGTACATCACCCTGCTTCTATCGTCGAGGCACGTCACGGATACCTTGCAACCTGCATTTGGGCATCACATACTCAGCCATCAACTCCAAAACTTGGAAATGATGAAGTGAATCAAATGAATCGACTAATGCTGTTAATTGCTGCCACATTGATAATAATTAATGATAATTATTTTTATTTTTATTTTTTTAATGTAGTAGTATGTATACAACTCAACATGGATGGGTAAACTTTACCTTGCAAGGGCTTGGCACCATCGACCCATTGCTTCCATCCCTCGGTGCAGTCTTGGCATAACACTTTGCCACCGACATGTATGGCCTCCTTTCCTTCCTTCCAATCATCCATAGCTCCGACGGAACCTGTTAGCAGCAAAGCTGAAATTATCAACACAACAAATTTATCCATGATCTTCTCCTTTTTCTCCCTCCGAGATTCAAAGCCTCCGACTAATCTTGATTTGTATTCGATATTGTTATTTTCATTTGACCTAATGTCTTTTATAAGCAAGTAAACTTGCTCACAAAGGTTGGTAGGATTGAGTGGAAGCGCACTACCCCTATCACTATGACGTGCAAACCATCAAGTCCGTTTTCTTTACATTCCCTTCTCTTTCTTTCTTTCTTTCTTTCTTTCTTTGGATATCGCATCATAAAATAGATGACTATATATTACGTATCTCTTTAGTCTTTGCTGATTATTCCTGGACAACAATAAGTTGTCAAGAATTTGGTTTGTAAATGGATAGCTTTACATTTCTAAAGATACAACGTTAAGAGGGAGGAAAATGATTTTAGTGATTGCAAAATATGTACAGTGGCAGGGCTTAGGTAGGCATCAGTTTGATTGAACTATTCTGTTGTCTATCGACCATCTAACCTTTAATTTGCGGGTGTATCATCCTCTTTGATCATGCAAGATGCTTTTACTTCTTCAAAAGATGTGCACCATTCGTCCAAAAAACAAAAAGGTATAAGAAGTTTTATAAAAGGTAAACTGCTTTTCTGTGGCTGGGTTGGTCTTAATTACTTTTCTGACAATAGTCCTGCTCACGGTTAAAACTTTTTTTTTTTTTTAACGATAGTCCTACATAAGAAGTTCCATCCGTAGCTAATCTATTGATCGAAAAACAAAACATCTTGTATTATGACCAAAAAACAAGCGAGCTATATGTCAATCAGAAGTATACAAAAGATCTTGTATTACACAGCAGATGAGACCCATTGGTTGTTTTTCCATTTTTCATGTTCTTTTTAATCCTTTTGCAATAATATTGGAGCTGTTGCAAGACAACCTTATTATACATGGAATTCCATACCGTACACTTCAGCAGCTGCAACCTCCTCCATATTTCCTTGTCATTAAATTACATGAGCCTAAACAGCTATGGACAAAAGCCCAGAATCAGAAATTGGAAATCCGAATCTTATACGTCTTTATCACAACCACTTGACCAGCATCGTAAATCACCACCAGCACAACTCACTTTTAATATCGAGTACCATAAATACTTCATTTCTGTTCTCGGTACAAAACTGGAAAGGTCGGACTTCTTCTGTCATTCTTCCAAATTTAGATCAGAAGACTCGAAACTACCATAATTCTCTCCCCTTTCTGCCGCATGATGTCCGGCTTTAGGAACAAAAAAAACAGAGCCACTTGAGAAGTTGGAAATCAATTGACTGAAAGCGTAGCATGCCATCAGATCAGCCCCGCTTTTTTTAAGTGCATCCTCGAAGTCTTCATCACTGTTCCACGATCCCACCTGCAGATGTTGGAAGGACAATTATAAGTTGACGACAAAGTTGTTTCACAAGCATAAAACTTCAGGCAGACTAGAAAGGCAACAAAAATACTACCTCAGCTACTTGGCAGTTAAAGTAACTCTCAATCTTTTCCATCACCCTCCTGTCCCTATCACCGCAAAGTAAGTTAAACACAGCACCTGTAGACGTACAAGAAGGTCAAAGTTAACCGCAGCTTCCTGGTAAACTTATAGTCAATTTGCCTCCGAACAGAAAACAAAAGCAAGTTGCTTACATTGTCACAAGAGATAATAACTCTTTTAAGTAACCTAAAAATATGTTTTAGGTAAATTTTATATGCCCACACTGACAACGTTTATAATGAAATACACACAAGGAAATCAAAAGCTGGCCAACCGCACATGACTACCCAATGAATCATCTAACATCTTCAGGAATCAAAGTAAACAAGACAGAAGATTCATGGCTTAATATGTCTCTCTTTTTTTCATTATCCCATTTGCAGATGGCCAGACAGTTTGACAATTAATGAAAAAGCATGAACCTGTGCATTATGCTATGTGATCAATTACTTTAACATACACATTCAACAAGATAGAAACTAGCTACTCTTCCAGGTAAAATATCATGAAATTACATTGAGAAGCGAGAATTGAGAACAAACAATGGAGCACAAGATTAGATCCATGAAATTTACCTTTGCGGCCAAAACGGCCTGCTCTACCAACCCGATGAAGGTACACCTCGTAATCTGGCTCTGACAAATTGTTAAATCTGACCGGGAGTTCATAATTGACTACCAAGTTAACCTGTCAAGAAATCTCTGACTAAAATTTACAGCGGGAAACAAACAAAACAACATACAATGATGAAAAAGCAATGCAATCAAAAGCACCTGTGACTGGTCAAAACCCCCGAGCAAGTACATCAGTTGATATTAGAATTTGTGTCAGTCCTTCTTTAAACTCTTTGATTATCTTGTCACGGTCTTCTTGCTTTAAAGCACCTTGAATAGTTGTAACCTCGTAGCCAAATTTAACTAAACTCTGATGCAGTGCACTTGCACTGTTGCGTGTTCGAACAAATATGATTGTCTGACCCACTTTTTCTCCTAGTTCAAGGATTTTATCCTTAACAACCATGACTTTTGCAAGCTCATCTGGACACTGGACCTTGTACTGCTTCACAGACTCCAGCGATAGTTCTTCCTTTTTCACAAACATTTGATTATAATCTCTGTTAAAGATGTCCTTGTTTATTTTATCCACAAAAGCCCTGACTGCATCATCAAATGTGGCAGAAAACAGAAGAACCTGCAACAAAATTTACAAGCAACCAACCCAAATGTCAAAAATATACTTCAAATATGAACAAGATGTAAAATTGAACACAACAGTACACGCACATAAGCAGATAACTACAGACCTGGCAATCAGGGCTGCTCTGAACTATTGCTCTCATAATTTTTACAGAGTCATCCTTAAACCCGCTCTGCAAAGATTTAGTCAAGTATCAAGACCAAATGAACACTCGTTATTAACATAATCTAGAAACAACGAAAGACAGTATGCAGTTATTTTGCCTCATTGCTAGTAAGATCATATCATATTAATAAATGCCTCCTCTGTTTCACCCCTACCCTTCCAACCAAAAAGAAATAATGAATTAAAAATAATCAACAAGCGCATATTGAGCTCTTTGACTGCAAAATTAATCATTATCCATCACATAATATACCTAAATCATAAGAAGGTGGGGGGAGGCATAAGCAAGATAGACAAAAATAATTTACCTCAGCTAGCATGTGGTCTGCCTCATCAAACACAAGAATCTTCATGAAACTCATGCTCAGTTTCCTTGCTGTTATCCACTTACTTATTGTACCAGGTGTTCCAATCACCACATGTGCTGTAACAGGAGGTCTCTTTGAGATTGGTACGAAGCTGGCACTATCTGCTGGGATAGCTAATTCTGATGTTATCCCTGTGAATTTCCCCATCTTCAACAATACTTCCATATTCTGATCATTTTATCAACCACTCCCAATAGTTAAAATTTTATCTACATTTTTCCATTCATATGCACTTTAAAACAAACATAAAATTAGAGAAACTTATCTATATAGGCAATTTTCTGTTAAGAGATTAGTTTGCAACACATAATGGCTAAAGTGAAAAGAATAACACTTGAAATTTTATTGAAAATCAAGAAACATCATTAAGTGTTTAAGTTTTCCAAAAGTGTAAAACTCTTAACTCCCCCAACAACAGTGTAAATCTTTCATGAAACTCTCAAGAACGATTCCACAAGACTATCATCCACAAATATACTCAACCTGAATGGCTAGTTCGCGAGTGGGGCAGATGCAGAGAGCCTGAGGAGCCGAGAGCTTTGGGTCCATACGGCTCAACATACCAAGAACAAAGCAAGTGGTCTTTCCCGAACCATTGTGGGCTTGAGCAATCAAATTCTTGAATGGTGGAGTCAGAATCATCGGCAAGCTGATTGCTTGGATCTTGCTAGGTCTCTCAAATTTCATTTCTACGTATAAACCCTTCAAAAGTTCGGAAGACAATTTCAAGTCCTCAAACTTCTTTGCTGATGCGTATGGAGTGTCCCCTGATGTGACCTAAACCATTGTAACCAAATCGCAACTTAGCTACATTCAAACAGAACTCCCAAAATTCAATAGACGATGTTAAAAGTCTATATTTAGAGATTCACATACATCCTAATGAAAATAACTAGGCAAACAGAGTGACAAAATTAAAATTGGTTTTCAGAGATATGATGCTTGTATCTACACACAGTAACTATTAGTGAAAAATTAGCAGACAATCCTAAAAATCAACATGTCCATGAAAATTAACATTGAATGGGCAGCATGCACCAAAAAGTTGAAAAGAAACACAAAGCCCAAAGCAATTGCTCAAAATTTGTCCAAAGCAATTGCTCAAAATTTGAAAAAACGTAGTACACAAAAGTAACCAAAAATCGATTACTAATACGTCTTGTTCGTATATATAAATTCAAATTAAAAACCCTAGAAGAACATAATATTCTAGAATTAGATCTATGGGCCCCAAATGTTCATACAGCTTCGATGGACGAGTCGTCCGGATCTGTAAGGTCGTTTTTAACTTTCTTGGACTCATCGATCGCTAATGCATCAATTTCAACTTCCTCGGAGGTTCCTGCAGCTTCTTTGTCAGCTTCGTCGGCCCACCGTCCAGTGATTTTGGACTCCGGAATTGTTTCGCTGCTATCCGCCATTGAGAAGAGTAAAAGATTTGAAGGAAGGAGAAGATTCGAAGCGATCGTAGATAAAAGGAGGATTCAAGAAGGAAAAAGGTTTATGGGGAAGGTTTTCGAATATATAGGCCCCGACAGTAGCTTAAAAAATACGCCGGAATTGGGGATGGTAAACACGGATCACGCCTCTCTCTAATTGCGGCCTTGACCCTAATTCAGCCAAGAACAAAGGAGAAAAAGATGTCCAAACCTCAAACAGAAAAATACATACACCAATTGCAGTGTAGAGTCTCTAGACCCTTGGTTCCATCATTTTTTATTTTATAATTATATCTGAAAATTAATCTTAACCATTTCTTGCGATGACTGTGGGAATCTCATTCTGGTCAACAACACTAGAAACAGCCCATACAAATAAGGGGTTTCTTTTTCTTTTTCTTTTATTGATGATTAAATTTGTGTTTCAAGGGGGAAAAAAGATAAACGCCTTTGGACAGCAAAAGCAGAGGCAGATTTAAATGTACTTTTTTTTATTTATATTAAATTAAGCAGGTGTTTGGTCGATTTTTGGAGGCTGGCAAGGACTATTGATCCTTCCATGTATTTGTTTGGGAGTGGAATAAAATAATTAAATTGAAACTCGTGATAAAAGTGAAGATTGCTGAGAGATTAGATTTTACACTCTCATTCTCGTTAATTAATACAGTAGTGCTTTACCGATAATAATTACTAGTATCATGACAATTTATGTTGGTTACATTTTTCTTGTAGCAATGTAGTTAATCAAAATTTATATAATTAAAGTGAAAATATCAATAGAAAACTATTCTATGATCAAGTTGATGCCTATTAAATTGCGGATTTATTATTTCTAGTGTATGTTCATCCTATCATTAATACAAATTCTTATGATGTAAGTCAAATCGTATTGGATAGTTTCCAATAATTTTGTTAATGAGACTTGCTTTTCATTAAAAAAAAAAAAGGGTTTGAGATATCAACAATTGTACAACTTTTGTAACAGATTATAATCTATTAGAATCAATTTGTACAATTTTGTAATATTAGTTATGAAAAATTTAGTATTGCTACCTATAATATAAAAACTAAAAGACACTTCTTATATATTTGTGGGAAATGAGGATTTTTTTTTTCTGAATGTTGCGAAGATACATATTTTTTTCGTTTAGAATGACAGGGTTAGTAGTGGTTACTCATTTATTTATTTTTATTTTTTTTTTGATGAATTGAACATGTACCGGTTACAAATGAAACATCTTACCAACTGTTATAATTATAAAAATTTCAAAATAGATAGCTGTACCAAATTCTATATATATATATATAGAATGGGCCAAATCTTGATCCTTTAACAACCATGATCGTATCTGATAACCTTATGTATCCCTCATAAACAGACGAGGAGAAGACAATTAAGCAATTACAAATACATGACTAGACTGCTATTAAGCAATTACATAAAGTAAAACCTTTTTTGTTTTTTTTTTTGGTAATTCAATTGCAAGATTGGAGAAATGGGAAAACATACCAAATGGACACGGTAACAATTTTGCAATTGAAACATACTAACATTTCTTTACTAGCACATATATATTGTTCTTCTCAAATATTCTCCAGAACCAAAAAGACTGGGAAGGTATCTGCACTTCCTTTTCGGCCCATGAAAGTGTTAAAAGACATGCCTGTATCTAGGACGGCTGAAGATTAAATTCGTGAACAAATTACTGTTTATTCGCAGTCATGCATTAACCGAATATAGCTCAATTAATACAAGGGCTAAAGAAGATAGAAGTTATATAGGCTAATTCATTTCCTCTTCGGCAAAATCTTTACGTTTTCTGCGAACACATTTTTTTTAATCATCTTTTTCAAAAAATTTTGTCAACGGCCTTTGATTTCACATCCAATAATTTTTTGTCGACAGTTAATATACATGACTAAATGCGCATGATGCATAACAAATTTTATGTTGAAGTTGTATTGAGACTGTTCTCAACCATTGATACGTTATAATTATTCTTGCCAAAACGTGGTCAAAGCGACGTAGTATCATTTTGTGGGTTATTCATGAGAAATTAAAGAAGGAAAGAAAAAAAACAAATCATTCTTATAGTTTATTCGTGAAATTTGTCGGCATGACCTCTCGCGCTCAGCGTTCGCCTCTCTGGATATGCATTTCTACCTTTGCTTCTTCAAGTTGCCCAACCGATGAAGCTCTGGTCTGATATCTACACGAATTTCCTTCCTTGTATGCGAGTGCAATCAAACATCTACTCTAGCTCACTCAACCATACGAAATTTAGCTGTCGACTATTGCCTCACCAATTATCATACATAATGATGGTGTTTTCCGCGAAAATGCTAGGATGTTGATAGAAAGAAGCCTTTTTACATTTAAAAAGAGAAAAAGAGAATGGCCCGTAATTAAATATTGCATAATCTCATGTTAGATAGAAGATGTTTGTAAATTGGATTTTTCAATAGCACCAATCCAAAATTATTTTGAAATGTAACTTTCACACAGGTAACAACTAATGGTTAATTGAGCTAGAAAACACCGTTTTGAGATGCGGATAGCTTTGGCGCGATAGCGTGTTTGGATACAGTATTATTTGAAATAATTACTGTAATGTTTTTGAGTAAATCTTATATACAATGATAATGTATATATTATTATCGTTGGATTCATGTCATGTGTGCAAAAGTTGAATTTGAAATTCAAATTTTGTGTAGTTATCATTAATTCAATACTGACAGTGTATGCACTGTCGGTGTAAGAAAAATTAATCCAATGTTTTTTGTGATATAATGTATGTGAGATAAAAAAATTATCGAAAATATAAAAAGATAAATTAAAAAATGTGTTTATAGTTAAATATTATTTGAAATAATTTGCTATCCAAATGATGTGTAGAAAGGGCGAGAGTAAGATTTGATTATTTGATTTCTACCACACTCGAACTTTGCTCAATGATCATATTCATCCAAAAAAAAGAGAGAGAAAGGAAAAATTTAAGTGGAGGAAGTGAATAGTAAAATGATAGAGATAATTAATCGTACAAAGCAAAAGCCTTAAAATGTACTTGGCATCTTATTGATAAATTTCCCTTCTTTTTCTTGACTAAAAGCAAGAAAGTGAGGAGGCAAATGTGCTAGAAACTAACCCCAAGGCTCCCAATCCCCAGCGAGCTTAGTCACCGACCCAGAAAAGAAAGCGCCAAGTCGGTTCAACTTTCAAGTTCGAATAAATCTGCTCATTCTCTTTTCTTTCTTTTTTTTTCCCAATCATCAATACTTTTTTTTTTTGGTCAATCGTAGTAGATAAATTTAGAAAAAGTCACATAAAGTCTCAATGTACCCGTGTAAATTTAGAAAAAATCACTTAAAATAACAAATTATATATAATAGTAAATAATGAAAGGCAAAATTTGAATTAGTGACTTCTTACTCCACCAAACATTAAAAATTTTGATGATAGCCGACCGCTCAAATGACTGTTAGTTAAATCATCTATATGCTATGAAGGGACTAGGGAGAGGATTTGGGTCAGACTGTTGGTCTTCTTTTAAAGGTTAGATATTGATTTCATCAAAAAAAAAAAAATTTTTTGCAAAAGAATTAACAAAACAGAGCAGGCAAAGGCAAGCACCCTAGCGCTGCTAGTAATTACGGTGCTCCCACTAATATTTAAAACCAAACTGCCTGACGGCGATCTGACAGACATCGACCGTCTTCGTTCAACGACTGGCGTGGGACCCCTTGCTGCTGCTGGGGCCTTTTTGTACTCCCAACTAACCTATAAGTATAACCGCGTCTACAGCGCGTAACCTTAAGTCGCAGGCGGCCAACCGCCTGCCGCCGCCTTTTGGAGCGGCAAAAATAAAAATGGTCCAATCCCAAGCTCCTTACCATACCAGGCGTGGAGTACCTTTTTAATAACATGTTGAGGCAGCCGGCTCAAGAGACCAAATTCCCATTTGCTAAGTTGCAGCATCCGCAAACACTTCTTCAGTTGAGAATTATTATCCGCGTAGTGCCTTTTTAACTATAAATCTTTGGGTTGGTGGCCACCATTAATACATTCAAACTTGGTGAGGTGAGAGGCAATATTCAAACATTGCCTACCACTAATATGCCACATTTAAATATGACCCTGCTTAAAAAAATTCAGACAGATGCGTAGTGCACTCGTCTGGTCTGGTGGTGGTTTAGTCTCTTCCGAAATTATTTTTAGATCTCTTCAGATCCTCCCTCTCCCCCGTAATGTAGGAAGTTATCGTATCGACAAAAATAAAAATAAAATAATTACTGTCCGCTGCTTCTTGATGCACACACACCCAGCAAATGAACAACATAAAGAATTTTTACTAGTAAGATGAGAATTAGAAGTTCGTCCTTCACTTCTTTAGTTATGGGAAGGAAAATTGCATTTATTTTTGTAAAAAAAAAAATTATAGCAATTTGATGTATGTGTGATAAAAAGTTGATTGAAAAATATATTCATGAAAAATGTAAAAAATTTTCAGTGAAAAATCACGGTTCAAAATTGAATATTGCTACTGCTAGTGAAAAGGAACAGCTGAATTGCCTCCTTTGCAATATCCAAAATTTCAGATTGAGTGTTAGAGTAGTATTGTACTAATAATAAACATTGCCACGTCAGTTAAACTTGAAGCCCAAGTTTACCAATACTCGCATACTGGTACTAATCTACAGCTAAGATCAGATGGTGCACGCTTCCGGTTAGCGGGGTATAAATCGTGAACAAAACAAACAAACAAACCCATGTTTGATTATTTCGTTTTCAATCAAATAGTATCAATCTGCGTGTCTGCAACGGTAATCTTAGGGATGATGAGAAAGAAGGCCAAAGCGTACAAACTACGCACCAATAATCTCGAGTCTCCACTCCACCTCATGCCAAATCAAAAAGGGGGACGACTGTCTGCTAGTCAATTTACTTCCACTGTGGCAGTATTTAAAAAAATGTAGCCAAATATCATAAAAATTACCCAACACCATTTTTAAACTTCTACTTATATTAAATAAATTCCAAAATTTTTTTTTGAACTCGTAATCGTAATAACTGCAAAACTACAGCTAAGATTTAGTGGAAAATATTTTTTCCTTTTTTACCAGAGAGTAGTTAGTACTTGTCTGTATACATTCCAGATTCACCAAATAGTTTGTTTAGATAATGAATTATTTATTAGAATTTATTTACTTGAATCATTAATACATTATTTATTTATTTTGTTATCTTACATTCAAAAAAAAAATAATTACTCATACAATATTTTTTAAAAATATTATCTCAAATAATTTACTATCCAAATAACTATAATAATATCACGATTGATTTTATAAAATTGTTCCACCTGTCCCCATCATCAAGCATATATATATATATATATATATATTTGGGATTATTGTTTCAACAATTCCCATTTAAAATTGTTGCAGCCCCGTCCCCATCACCATTGCAATTTCACGTAAACTTCTTGTTAATCAAAATCATCATGCTATGGTAGTAAACTTTAGGGAGGGAGTAGGCTTTCTTACTCAATGCCTCCAAGTACGCACGCGTTCACGTTACTTAAGTTAGCGTTTCGTTGGGGCAGTAAAAGCCCAAACTACAAAATCATGAACGAAAAAAAGCATGCTTGGCAGTCTCCTCTGCTCGGCAGCACCTTTATAGTCCATCCTCTTTCCTGGTGGTGAACGCTGAACATTGCTGCATCAAATTTAAAGCATAATAATTGTATTCATAAATAGTATAAATATCTTCGTCAGAAAAGTGCTGTAAGATTGCTGACAAGTATAAACTGATATTGGGGAGGTTTAGGAGTGCCGGCGATGGCAGGCGTAGACTTACTACTGATTCTGGCTGTGGTGTCGGCCGCCATGCTTATGGTGGTTAATGGTGGCGGAGGAGGATTTCCAGCTAGTGCGCTCACTTTGGAGAGGGCTTTTCCGGTAAACCAGAAGGTGGACCTGGAGGAGCTCAAAGCTAGAGATAGAGCCAGGCACGCTCGCATCTTGCAGAGCTTTGCTGGCGGCATAGTTGATTTTCCGGTCCTTGGCACCTCCGACCCTTACCTCGTCGGGTAACTTCGAGAAGCTTTATTTCCTTTTTCTTTCTTTTCTTTTCTTTTTTTTGGGGGGGGGGGGGTGGTGTTGGGTTTCTTTTAAAATTTTTTTGTGGAGTTGAACTAGACGTTTTGCAACTGGTAAATTTTGGATGAAATGTCGTGCTTTCGGATGTTAAATTTTGCTTTAATAGATTTTTGAGTAGATGATAAATTGCATGGTTGAGCGTTAAATATCTCTGTTTGTGACTTTTGAGCTTGAATTCTTGGCTAACACTGGACTGATTAATTTGAGGAAAATTACGGTCTTCCTTATTTATTTACGGATTAGCTTGGCAAGATTATATGCTTTGAAACAAATACTGTGGTATATCACTTGCATTTGTACACAATTGCACTGCCACTAGGCTAGAGAAAAGGTTTTATGACTCTTAAGCTGCTACCCTGTCATTTTCTTGTTCTCTCTTTTCGTCAGTTGAATTTATTGATTCCATTGCTTTCACCACCTGCACCATAGCACGCAGTAGAATGGGTGGGGCAATGGTTAGGGAAGAATTCCAGGTGGATTATAAGTTTCCGTAACAATTTCTAATGCTTTTGTTTCATTTGTAGCCTTTATTTCACTAGAGTGAAATTGGGATCTCCACCAAGGGAGTTTAATGTGCAAATTGATACGGGCAGTGATATTTTATGGGTTTCATGTGATTCCTGCAATGATTGCCCTCAATCGAGTGGACTTGGGGTAAAATTTTTCTTTCATTCTTGTTATTGCCTTCTTCATTGCTTGAGTTGTATGAAAAAAAGACTCAAGTTGTACCTTATACTGATAACGTCTTGTGTGTTGCAGGTTCAGCTCAATTCTTTTAGTGCCACTGGCTCGTCAACCGCTTCTTTGATATCTTGTTCGGATGCAATTTGTGCTTCTATAGTTCAAACTTCTTCTGCTGAATGCTCCACCCAGGGCAATCAGTGTGGTTACTCCTTTCAGTACGGGGATGGAAGTGGCACTGCTGGATATTATGTCTCTGATCTGCTCTATTTTGACACAATTCTGGGAGCCTCATTCATTGCCAACTCTTCAGCTCCTATTGTGTTTGGGTAAAATTCAGCAACATAATGATTATAAACATTAAAGTTTCCTTAAAACTAACTCTTGTGACTGCTGCACGCATTATGCCTCATAGCCAGAAGATCATAATTTGTACCGGAATCTGACAAGCATAATGTCCTGGCAATTTTCTTTCTCTAGTAATTTAGAGCTTGGATGATTCATTAAAAGTAATAAAAGAAGATAAAAGAAAATGATTTGATGCGGTACATGGAATTTAAGTCACAGTAACCTTACTCTTGATCCCTGAAGCAAAATAGAGAGTCGTTATATAGTTGGGGAAGTATAAATAGTCAAGCTTTAGATGTAATTGGTGTTCCTTATTGCCCCTTTTATCTTCTTTCGCCTAGCTTCTTTACTTTTGCAAGTATATTGTGTTCAGCCATGTGTTTCTTTTGGTCTTACACTGTCTCTTTCTTTCTTAAACTAGTTGTGAGTCTCTTAAATCTTTTGCTTGAATATATTGCTTATGTTTGAATCCATATTTAACAGGTGCAGTACTACTCTGTCTGGAGACTTGACTAGATCTGATAGAGCAATTGATGGAATTTTCGGATTTGGTCAGCAGGAGATTTCAGTAATAGCACAACTATCATCACGTGGAATTACTCCTAAAGTATTTTCCCATTGCTTAAAAGGTGAAGGCAATGGTGGTGGGATACTTGTTCTTGGTGAGATTTTGGATCCCAGCATCGTTTATACTCCCCTTGTTCCATCACAGTACGTATTTTTTACTGTGTGCAGATATCCTTTTCTTTTCTAGTTCTTGTAATTAAGGCTGACAATTTTTGATCCCCAGCAACCATGTAAACTGCACTATGATCACAGCAGATTTTATGTTTCATTTTGGTTCAGATGAAAATCTCTTGTTTACATTATCTGATTACAATGTTAGATGTTACATTTTGGGGTTCCCACTGATTATATGTATGCCTAGCTCTTTCTCACTGAAGGATATATATATATATATATATGCACAAGGAAGAGCTCTGTACATGAAAATCACCTATTAAGAATGAACCTGAGATTATTATAGGAAACTGGGCACTTTACCAACCAAATTGTTTGCTTGTTAACCAATCAGATATTATAGTTTTATAAGAGAGTATTCAATTGCTTCTGCCCTGGACTGGTTTTCATTGTTAGACTTGATAATGTCTTTAAGAATTGGCTGGCGTACCATTGAGTAATGCAGCAGCATTGTGGATCAATCCACAAGCCAGCTACTTAGGATTTCTTTTTCTTGTACTCGGGAAGTTTCATAACTCCAAGAGGAAACATAATTGTTCCAGTCAATTTGGTGCACAGAGGAGATAACTAGACATTTTATTTCATTATGGAATGAAATTGTTGAAGGCATAGTGCTCTGTCATCATATACTTTGGCTTTGTTATTCACCAGCACAAGTATTTTTATTTTCTATATTGATCTTGAACCATTAATTGGTTTGAGCATGTTGTTGTCCCATCTCTTTTAACTTTGGCTTCATCATTGAGCAGGGTATTGTTGTTGGCTTCATACTACTGGTTTCTAAATGGATCTTGGTGAACAAATATTTGGTTTAAACATGTAATTGTCCTATTTTTCTTATTGCTCCTTTCTTGTGCTTAGTTGCCCTGTAGTCTTTAAGACCTAGAACTTATTATACATTCTCTTCATATGATAACTTTCAATTGTTAATTTTTCAGGTCTCACTATAATTTGTATCTTCAGAGTATTGCTGTCAATGGGCAATTGTTGCCTATAGATTCAGCAGTCTTTGCAACATCAGAGAACCGAGGAACCATTGTTGATTCTGGAACCACTTTGGCTTACCTAATTGGAGAAGCTTATGATCCTTTTGTCAGTGCTGTAAGTGATTTGCCTTCATTTTACGTTTGCTTTGAAAGTTATGAAGAAAGCAGTTTGCGTAACGTTCACGTGAAAATTTCAAAGTAACCATAGATATCTAGGCTCCCTTTTCCTGGAAGATAAGGCTACAGCTGTCTATGTCTTCTGCGAAACTATTAAAATGTTCCTTGTTGAAGGAGGAGTACACACCAAGTGATACTTTTTTAAATTCTGGGGGCTTTGTAAGCTGCCTCATTGTCAAGGGTATATGAATTTAGGACATCTGTTTCATAATGGAAATCATAAATGTCTTGACTATCATTGTTTCTGCTACTTCGATGGCACGTGCAACACCCAGGCAGTGTGTTTGCCCAAGTCAGCAGTTCCATAACTTATAATCATGTAATGCTGAACAGTAGTTCGTCTACAATTTTCTTCCCTTTTTTCAAATCTTGACATATTTGTCATTGCATGAAGCATCATCGTGAATTTATTTGCATAATCTGAGGATGTAGTTGTTCTCAAAACTTCATTTGCTATAGATGAGCTTGTATTGAACTTGTAGGTATATAGAGATGCCCTAGAGTATCTGAACTTTCAGCATTTTTACTTGGAATGATTTGTTTATTTTCTCTGCAGATAACAGCTGCTGTTTCCCAAACTGCTAGACCAGTTCTTTCAAGAGGAAGTCAGTGTTATTTAGTTTTAGCAGGGTAAATCTCATGCATCATATTAAAATTTATCTCAGAGGTTCTCAGACTCGTTTCTGAAATTCAAATGATTTTTTTGCTGCAAAATGAATTCTTCTTGGTTTCCTAAACAGCATTACTGAGATATTTCCTCCAGTTTCTTTTAACTTTGCTGGTGGTGCCTCCATGGTTTTGAGGCCAGCAGACTACCTTGTTCATTTGGGGTTTGTGGTGAGTATGGAGATTTCTGTTGACTAAGCTTTCTTATACCTTAGAACTTTCTAAAGTGTTCCTATTTCACGTTATCAAATTTGTGGTGTAAATGATGCTGGCCGTGCTACAATTGAGTGAATTCTGCAATCCTAAAGTGAGTGTAGTAACTCATTTTGCAGGACGGTGCTGCAATGTGGTGCATTGGCTTCTCAAGGGTAGAAAAAAGCGTGTCAATTTTAGGAGGTTAGGTTTTTCTGAAAAAAAACTTCATTGCTGTTAATTCTTGTCTGCCGTTTGGCATGAAATAAATAGCTCAGATATGCACTAGGAAATGAAGCATTCTGTTCACCTGTACTTTACATTCTGCATGTCAGCTTTTGCATTTGGTGAATTTTAGTTTAATCTGTCAGACTTGCTAACATGGATCAAGATCACCCTACATACTCAAATTACCAACAAATTTTGGTGCTTGGAATTGAATTAACATCACATCCGTGTCAGCTCTGTAGATGTTGTGAATTGAGAATCAAGATTTCTGAATATGAGGATAAATGCACTTCTGCTAACTTGATAATTAAGTATATTGAGCCAAGAAAAAAAGGTTTAATAGTACCCAAAATTTCCCGTGCAGCAATGTGTCTGATATGACTTCTTTCATTAAGTAGATTAAAATGAGTAGATGTGCTGATCAAGATAGGTGCATTTACTTGATCAGAAGATCATCGAACTCTTCTACTTGTTTGATTGTTAGTCTGGATCGTGATGGCTTTTGGATGTCATTTGTCCTTTGCTGTCAAAAGATAGAATGTCTACTTGGGAGTCCATTTTTCAAGCGTAATCTACAGATTTGCTTTCTTTCTGTGTTCATAAGAAATAGCGGAAGCAATTTCCTCTGTTAGACTACATTTTCTGCGTTTATGTTCCTTTTGTGTGTCCTAGTACTTTAATGCTTTTTTTGGTTCGTTACTAAATTTTAAATCTGTTTCGCCGTGTTTACAGAGAGTAGCAGAAAGTAATTAGTCCTGCCTGTCTCCAGATAGAGCTTGTCTAGGTAGATGTTTCCTGCTAGGGTGAACAATAATGGACTGTCTTTGGCTTTGGGAAAACTAAAAACTTCTTGCTAAAATTTGTGGATGCATGTTAGTCAACATCATGGCTGCAAAATTTTAACCTTTTTGGGGTTATGTCGGTCCCAGAGCCACCAATTTTCAGTACATTGCTTAGTGTTGCTGGTTACAATATTTTGCACGTCTAAGCTGGTCATTCAGCCTAACAAAAGTTGTTGGTATTTTGTTTTTAACAGATCTCGTTCTAAAAGATAGGATTTTTGTTTATGATTTAGCTCATCAGAGGATTGGATGGGCAGACTATGATTGTAAGTACTGACAGTTCATTCCAAATATTCCTTTTGTCATATGATGGGAACCTAGCGCTGCCTTTCTAATGTAGATGATCTGTATCATGTTGGGTGTCGTGTATCAGGTTCATTGTCTGTGAATGTCTCTATTACTTCTGGTAAGGATGAATTTGTCAATGCTGGACAGCTGAGGGTAAGCAGTTCAACAAGCAGTGTGTTCTGCGATCTTCTATGCACAAGCACCATTGCTTTGCTTCTGCAAATACTAGTGTTGGTTGGCTCCCAATTTTTGTAATATAAGTTTCAGCCTCAGAATCCTCATTCTTGATTGAAGATAGGCTGTGCCAGTTTATAGCAATTGGCGGGCGGGTGTTAGAGGCTTAGAGCCTTCAATTCATGAGCATAGTTGTCTCTCCTGAGGTTAGTTTTCTTTGTATGTGCTTGTTACTGGTAGGATAGGCCATGATAGGCCGCTGGTCTCTCGGCTCTAACAAAACATGCAGCTCATTCTTCAGTCACCGTCTTTTTTTAAGTAAGTGGGAAGTTTTGAATTCAGGATCTTTTACTCATAATCTTTTCCACCTTACCACCCAACCGAATTCTCCCCGTCACTATCTTGAAAGTTGTAACATGTAAATTATGGTCATATTTTACAGCTATAGAGTCGATTTATGGTTTATGGGGGATAGAGAGACTAGTTCATTCTTCTTCCACCATGGTGAGAATTGTACAAATAAGGTAAAATTTTGGGGCCCAGAGTTCTTGTAATACGCGTTCGTGTTTGTAATGATCTCTTTCTTCGTTTACTGGATCGACCGGGACATCTTCTCATTCCAAGTTGCTTTTCATTTTGCAATATTCACTGCTAGAATTCCCAATGCCATGCAAACCGAAAATTTTGGACGTAAAGGTTGACTTATCCAACGAGCTCGATTTGATCAAGTTGTTCCCTGCACAAGTGCAAAGTTCAGCCTCTGAAAAGTTATGTAGTAGGACGGGTGAAAGTTAAATTGGTGATCAATATGGTTTACAATATATTTCACGGTATAATATCTCTGAAGTGCTCAATTTACTAGTATTACATTGGGTTCTGGATTGCATTATGAATTTTAGAATTTCTGAGGAGAGTTGTAATGATTTGTGTAAATTGGTTTGAGATTGCATTTTTCTGCTTACTCGACTTTGCCACTAATGAATATTAAGTCAAGAAAATATGGACTAATGCTATATTGGAATTTGATGCCTGTGGATTCACCGGCGGTTTTCTAAGTATTCTCAGTCCTTCTCGCTGCTTGTGATTGTCCTATATCTTCTTATTCACCGTCTCTGCTTCTTTCTTTATTTCTTTCTTCTTCTAAAGTTTCCAACAGTAGATTGTGTTCCTTTTTTTTAAAAAAAATTCAAAGAATATTCCACACCTTTCAAGGAGAAGGAAAAAGGGGAGGAACTTCAAGTTCCGCCCCAGTTTAACTTTGCTACAAGACTCGTAAGCTTAAACGCCCAAGTAGTTAGTTTAACTTTGCTACAAGACTCGTAAGCTTAAACGCCCAAGTAGTTTTGTGCTTTTGGCCCGTCCTTGGCTCCGAATATACAACTTCATTACTGAGTGGATCTTTGACCTATTCATGGAATTTGAGCATTAGCTTAATTCAACTGCTTATTAAATTCAAAAGCCACTAGTATCATTTACGAAAACATAATCATAGTACAAAATCCTTTGTAAATCATGTTGCGTACCTAGTATCATTGTAGCTTGGGGGGAAAATCTATTACCATCGTTGCTTCTTAAAAAATTTACCTATTACCGTTGAAGGCATACATTCCAGGATCCCAAATTCTCGACAAATTGACAGGTGAAACAATACACCATGTGACCTGCTAGACACTTACTCCGGTGTAAAACGGTTTTGAGCATCCAACGGAAATGCTAATTGTCACATATTTCCTATATCATTTCTATGCCGTTCTGAATGTACAACAAAGAACTGAAGCTCCGCTTCCATGACAACAAACAAAGAACAGGAAACCCATGGTACAAAATCAACTAAATTACAGATGATTTGCAATCCTAAGGACTTTCAAAATAAAGAACAAAAAAGAAAGACCCGACAAGAATCTAAAAGGAAAAACTAGTGCAACTGCAAAAAATAAGATTAGAGCTTTTATCTCCACTTCTCCTGCAGCTCCTTCCTTTCTGACAAAATCCAAGTCACGAATATAGCCACCACAAGTGCAACAATTGTAATGAGGAGGAGAGCGTAACTGAAGTCTTCAGTAAGAGAATCATAGGTCTTCGAAGGTGCAAGCCTGGTAAAAAAGAGATCCACCCCATGGGCAAAGACGAGAGTAGTTGACTCTAACTTCGCAGGGACAGTTACTATGCCTCTAAGGCCTTCCACCTTAAGGGCATGCGTCACGTAAGACTGCAACCAACAAAAAGTTGGGCATTTAGTCAGGAAACAAATACGTTCCGACTGATGAATGAGTAATGAGATCTTCATGATGTTACATAGCAACAATATGATATGGACAATGATATTATACCTGTGGAATGATTGGTAATGAATCGGTAAGCGGTATAATTCCTTCCTCTTTCTCAGCTTGTGTGGGGTTAAGTGTTCGCCGAGGATCCAAGAGACGTTTATCAAGTGCCAAAACCTATAAAGTGTCAAGACAAAAAACTGCAATGAGCAAACAACGAAACGTATAAAACTGAACCACCAAAAAAAAAAATGATATCCTTAGGACAGTGCCTACTATGAAGAAAGCATGAAAAAGGGTAGAAGTGGAGAAATGAGGGACGAACCAATCAAGCATATGAACTGTAACAGCTTACCTGATCACCAACAGTGCCAATAAGTAGTTGTTTGGAAGTTATGCCTTTAGCTGTGGATGTTGTGGATATTGCTTTCACAGAGTGGGAAAAAAAGTAAGATTGCTGTTTAGTCACGACTTCTGTACGAGTGTAAGCTGAAATAGCTGAGGTCAAATTATGTTTCCCGAGAACCAACTTCAAGACATCCTTGTTGTCCTGCATTTCATTAGAAACTTAGATATAGCATAGTTAAGAATAAATGGAACATAGAAGGATCATGTTGTAGAATATACCGCCCGAGACTGATCATAAATTTCGATCACAGACATCTCATATCTGTGAGCTCTAAGGTTAAAGTAGTGGTAAACAACCCAATTCTCACTAACGACCTTCAGAGAGAAAATATGAGTTTAGAATATATGTCATGAAAAGCATGAGATGGAAAACTTTCTCAGTGGACAATCTGATATCAACACTTTCTTCCCCTTAATATTATTGAAAGACAAGCAGACTTACTGCATGGACAGGACCCTGTGAACCATAATGGGTAATGTGATGCAGAATACGTCCAGTTATGGTGTCAACAAGATAAACAACCAGCCAAGATTCATCAGGGGTGACAGATCCAATATCTCCAGCTGCTTGTGGAGCAACAGTTGCAATGAAGAGCAGATTCTTAGATATATATTTATACATCAAATCCTGATCTGCTACCACTTTTGCTTGAGTGTGCACTGCCTGAAGATTAAGAGACATAATAACAGAGAAGATTATAATCTATACATGACAGTGCAAAATATAAACAAGCCCCAACAAAGCTTGTACAGGACTTATGTGCTCAAATTCACAGGTCTGAAAGAGCAAACCAACAACCAATATGCTTAGAGCGAGACATAATTTCGCATGAAAATGAACACTTCTTTAAGATCACGACTAAACAATCTGCATAGCATTCTTCATCAGAAAAATGGAAAAGACAGTAATTCAAAGTGCATCTAAAAGCAAAAACAGAGGACAAATCATAGTCAAGGTCCAACTTACCAAATACCACTCTTCTTTTTAAATTTTTTGGCCCATAAACTAAACATATTCAACAGAAAGAGTAGCACTTGTATGGGTGTGATTGTACTTCAATACTCTGACAACTCAGTACTAAAGTGAAAGAAATAAAGAACCTCATTCAACTTCCTGGTTGCAGTTGCAATGATCCTTTCTGATTCTGAAGGGAAACAATTGACCACAGATTCCTCATGCCGAAACAATATTCATCAGGCAGCTGTAAAATGCAATTCTCCTTTGCTGCATGTCCCCTTAAGATACCATTATCAGCTTCCACTGAATACCAATAAATGTTTCCAACCTCGTGTTGAAAAATGGCAAGAGCCTCAGGACTTCTGGGATACAAGTGGGCATGCCAATCCTTATCTATCAATAGATGCAAACGCTGCTCTCTGGAATCAGTATGTGGCAGAGGAATGATTTGCACGATCGAATGAAAAGGTCCAACAGAACTAAGCTCCTTTCCTGTGTATGCATCAACAATGGAGTACACACCAGGGGAATCAAGATTAGGTCCACATCTACCAAGCACAAGTATTGATGGGTTCTCATCCAGTGCATGATGATGAGGAACTTGCCATTGGTGTAATGTAAGAACACTAGGAGCTTCACATGTTTGTGACTTGCGCAGAGAATTCAACAAGACAGACCACACAATTCGCCCATCTCCTGTGTGCAAAGCAAAAAGTTTCCCTGCTCGAGTAAGTACAATGATCAGTTTTCGAAACCCATTGTGATCTCGAGTCATCTTGTTCTTCTCGGAACTTTGTAGCCTCAGTTTTTGTATGGCTGCAATATCGTCAGGGTTTGCAAGCATAAGGGTTCTTTAAGCTTCAGTACATGCCCCTTCAATCAGGAAAACAAATATTAAGCAGAATAGAGGAACATATAAGAGCTAACAAGTCAAAGGAGATCACATGCAAGAATAACACAGAAGAGGCTCAAGTTTCTCATCTGTAGAAGCTCAGATATATCACTAAAAAGAGAGAATAAATTTATGAAGTGCTGGTTGTGGAAGGACAAGGCACTAAACCACTATAATTATTTGTTATCTAGTCCTAAGCATGTTAGCAAAATCCATCACACTACAGAATTCTGAATAACCGTGAAGGGATTGGCTGCGTGCCAGAAGAACTCTAAGTGAGAAACCAATATCAAATGCAATTTTGCGGAGGTCATGTTTTGACTATATTGCCACAAATGCATTCACCTAATTTGGAGACAAAGAAGGTACTATAAAAGAGGTACATAAACCCACCAATTTGTTTTCATTTCTGGTTTTCTTCCCCCCCCCCCCCCCCCCCCCCGATTGTAAACATGAATTTAGGGTTAGTTTTTACTAAGAAACATCTTGAAACCTAGTAAAATGCATTTATGACAGCTTCAAAATAATTCTGGAACCTCATACCTTAAGCCATTCGAAAAGGCTGTGCTCCACTGTTGCAACAGATACACTATCCTTCTCTAGTGGTAGTTCTGATGTTGTGACTTCAACAATTGAAGCCAGCCCATCTTCCCTGCTCCAGACAATTTCCCTTTGCTGTACTAACAAAAGGGAATGGTCTTCCATGACAATCAAGGCCCTAAATCCTGATGACCTGTCTGTTCGCACATAATTGTTGAGGAAAATCCGCTGTGCGAGCCCCCCTCTGACAATCCATATAAACAGTTTCTTTATCAGCTGGTTACTCCAGTCACTAACGAGTTTCACAGTAAGCTGAATCTTATTGTCTCCATGTTGAATCAGGGCAATGGCTTGTTGATCTTCAAGGATTGAGAGAGAATCACTAATAATTGCAGTATCATCAAATTTGGTCCACAACCACAAACTTGCCTTCATTTGTTAGTTTTACAAATATAATAAACTCTTTCACTTTTACTGCAACCATTTCAATAAGCTTATAAGCAAATTGCAGCAACTCCTGATGATCCAAAAGGAGATCTGAAATATGCACTTGTTCAATACTAATTTCACCATCCCGGAAGCGAACTGATACCAATGAGGATCTAGTGGAATCAAGTGCCACAGCAGTGGTCACTTTTGAGGAATGAAATGTCCCCACAGAACCCACCAGTGAATCGAACTTTATCATGCTTCAGCAAGTCCCCATTCTTTGCATTGATTTCAAAGTAGCAAAATGAGAAGAACCAATAAATCCTAAAGCATAAATGATATTACTTCCATGACGATGAATCAACTGCTGAACTCAATGCTGCCAATCAAGCAAATGTCAAATAGCTAATGTCAGAGCACAGCATAAAAAGTATTAAAAAAAAAGATTTGTTTAACTGGAACAGTAGTCAAACCCTTCAGATGCTAAATCTTTCGTCCAAAGACTTCCCCATCAATGCTTGAAACAGCGTAGAGACTCCCACTACCATAAACCAGGATCAGATCAATCCTTGCCAACTTTTAAATTTGTCTGTACAACAGCAAGTTCTAAACATCATCCTCAAACAATAATTCATAGATAGCATTTGTTCGAGATCATTAAGGGGTTCCAAAACCACTAAGAATGGTGAAGCAAACTAGAGCCAACCCATTCCAATGTTTGAGTTACAGTAAGAGTGTTCCACTGTTTTCTAATTGATACATAGACTAAAGTATGAAACATCAAAGATCATCCAAGGTCACACAAGGCAAAAATTTCTAGAAACATCAAAGAAGTGGTGTATGAAAGCTTAGATTAAGACCATTGTTTGTGAGAAGAAATTAAACAGACAAAGTCAATGACTCACTGGAATGGATAATATAGACCTCGAAGCCTGTTGAGCCCGGAAGAAATGATTCCCATATCATCTGCCCATCAGGCAGGTTCCAAGCTCTTAAATATTTTCCACCAGATGACAGAGTAATAACATCTGAAAAGGAATATGGAAATAATCCTCCATGAGATTATAGTGCAGGCCAAATAGACCCCAGAAAACTTGTGGGAATAATGATTAATAAAAAGGATTACCTCCTTTTCTTATCTGCATTCACTAATAAGAATCTAGAAAATATTTACAACTATTTTTGCTTTCCTTTCATTAAACATTTTTATTTTCATGTCTCTCGCACTAGGCCAATATTAAGATAGACATTCAAAAACTTCAAATTTGTCAGATTATCCTTTTAAAGTTTGGGGATGAGGGGGGTCATACACTCAGTACTGCAAGTGAAGGATGTTGGGATAAGAGTTTTCTTTGTGTGGAAGATAATTATCATTGTTTCCTTCATACTCCCAACTCTACATGTAGTTCCTTCACAGTTCCAACTCAGAAAAACCTACTCTGATTGATATAAGAAAGATAAAACCCCAGATCATCAGAATGTGCTGCTAAGATCAGAAAACATCCTAAGTTGAGAAGCAGTGGACGCAGTATAAAATTGACCAATGAAAACTGCTCCAGGTAAGTGTCATAATATGAAAGCTACAAAGCAAGAGAGAAACTTATACAGTTAAGAAAGTAAATAATCTGTGTAAACTGGAAGCAAACCTAGCAGGTTCACAGGCTCTAACATCCAGACCATTGGCACTAGGATTACAGGGTACATATCTTATTCACTAACCGTTCACAAAAGATTCTGGTGTGACCTTAATTAAAAGAAGAGGAGGAATTCTCCGCCTACTTAAATAAATTGACTATCCGTGTAACTGTCTGCTGAAGATGCCTTCTAGGAATGCAAAACTTATTGTTCTGTGAGCTTAAGGAATTGAGGAGACAATCCGAAACTCAGAACCAAAAAACTAAAAGCAATGGAAATATAAATATTACATTTCCAAGGGCGATATCAAGCTCATTGACGGTGTCCATTAGAACCCAAAACATGCCTCCAAACTGGCAACATGGGAAATTCAGAATCAGTGGACAATCAACATTCTGTGCAAAAACGAATCCCCACTAAATCATTGATTCAATTTTAAAACAAAAATCCAAAGTACTGACAAATCTCTCCGTGGCGAAGATCGAGCGAAGCGATGAACGTTCTCCTCTGTGGAGACCACCACGCGCTTCCGCCCGGCCCTTTTGAGTGTGGAAAACTGCGTGCTTCACCTTGCCTATGTACTGCTGATGCCTAACATCAATAATCAACTGGTTACCCAAGCTACTTTTTACCTCAATAATGATCAAAACATATAAGCATTCGAAAACCCAGTAGCACAGAAGAAGATAGCAAGGCATACCAGTCCATGAGACCCACTTGGTCTTGATAGAGGGAGAAAGTGAGGTGAGAGAGCGATAAGAAAAAAGGAAGAGAAGCAAAACCCTAATCCTAATCGCCATAGCCATGGCGATTAGTCCTTAGGCCGCTGAACGTTTTAGAGAGCGACGGACAAAGATCCAACAGATCTAAGAAGGCGAAGTTTTATAAAAGGAACTGTCTTGCTCGCGAGGAGTATTAAGACTTTAGACACGTTGAGTTGCCCAGGGCTGTGCGTGCTCTACATACTGTATCCAAAACGACACCGTCTAAGGTGTCGTCAAGAATCACTATGTAGCCGGCCGGCTGCGATTCCCGAGTTCCTTGGCCCTTTCTTGTTTTCCTTATTATTATTATTATTTTTTAATTTACTTTCCCCCCTTTTTTCGTCCTGGTAAATTATAAGATCTGTTAGTAGTACCCCTGTATCGGATTTAACAGGAATTAAGTTTATAATCTGTTCTTACCTTCACATCTAGGCCTGGCTAGTTTTTCCTTGATGAGATCGGTGATTCTAGTTGTGAGTCTATATTTTTATGCTTTAATACCCTGCGACCCAACATCAAATATTATCATGGATTAAGCTTTTAAACAGTGTTAATGTAGAATATATATAAATATACATTGGCCATTGCAGATATATGCACTTTAGCTGTTGTAGATATATGCTGCTCGTGTAAAAATTAAATTTTAAAATTTGAAAATCATATACAAATTAAAACCCTATAATTTTATAGCTTAGCAAAA
This sequence comes from Coffea humblotiana, assembly GCA_023065735.1. Lineage (NCBI taxonomy): Eukaryota > Viridiplantae > Streptophyta > Magnoliopsida > Gentianales > Rubiaceae > Coffea > Coffea humblotiana. Next base: position 3,425,797 of record CM041213.1, read on the forward strand.
CTTGTAGCTTGGTTTCTTCAAAAGATAAAACTTTTTATACGTTGTTGGCAATGCAGTGAATTTTTAAACAAATAATTTTGGATATATGTCACATGTATGTATTCGAATTTCAAATTTGAATTTATGTTATGTGTCGTATGTTCTAAACATGTTAGTATTAAAAAAAAATTTTACACTAACATTGTATAAAAAAATATCCTTTTTTCAAGCGACGTGAGCCTTTTTAATTTACTTCAAAGGTGCATAAAATAATCAAGACACGATATAATATATTTATCATGTAATTTATGCAAACTATGAGATGACATTGCAAAAAATCGGATGAAAATTACTTAATCTAGCTAAATTATAGTTCTCTTGGTAAGGCTTGCAAAATTTTTCACCTGCTCTAGTTAGCTTTGTCAGTTTCGATTTCACTACTTTTGCCCTAAAAACTAAAATGGGATTAGTACCGACTTATTATGAATTACTACGACGTATAAGCTTACAATAACACTATGGTTTGTTGACGTATGGAAGGACCGTTCGAGCAATCAACTGTTCCGGCCCAAGACGTAATGGATCAAATGCATATAAATACGAAATGTGCTAGGCTGTGTATGGGTTTAAAGTAGATAGCAATATAAGATTAGGCCTGATATGAGTTTGTGCCCACGCCATTTTCTTCAAACCCTTCTAAGCTGCCCACATCTCCTTCGTCACCCTCCCCCTTTGGGCCTCGCTTTGAAGCGCGAGGGTGTTTATAGAGTTTTGGTGGTTAATTTTAGGGATAATTTCAGAAACCTCGCTTGAGGTTTTTAATAATTTTACTTAGTACTCTTGAAGTTTTAAAAATTACACATACCTCCCTTAAAATTTACCATTTTGCTAACAAAAACTATTCAATGGTCCAAAATTTTGAAATGAATAACCCAAATTGCCCTCATTAAAATTGTGAAGTTCATTTTACCTTTTATAAAATTCTATAAAAATATATGAAATATGCACAAAAATCTCAAACTTAACTTTCAGTCTTTATCTTTACTATTTTAAAACCTTTCATAGTCATAACATCTCAAATTAGTACGATTATCATCATGACCACTATCACCATCAGTTCTTAAATTCTAAAAGCTCAATCTAAGTTACAAAGGAAAAAAAAAATCAATATTGTTAAAACTTAAAAGATTTCACTAGTTGTATTAATGGTAATATCCCATCCCTCAAATGTTGGACTACAATTTCATGCCCGTTATATTTAAATCTTCAACTATTCATCTTTAGATCTTTCAAGCCAAACTAAAATTAATTTGTAATATGTTAGAATTATGTTTAGGACATAATTAGTTATTCTATAAGTGACCTTGTTTTTGTTTCCATTAAATATTTAATTGTGTGGTGCATTCCGATGCACAAAGGATTAGGAGCGTATTATTTAATTGATGAAAAATATTAATATATAAAGGGTATTATGGTCATTTTATATGGTCAAGAGAGGTAAGTGTAATATTAAAAATCTCAAGGGTGCCAGATGAAATTGTCAGAACCTCGAGGGAGGTTTCTGAAATTATCCCTTAATTTTATGTAGGCAATATATGAAGTTTGCATATATTCACATTGATAGATGAACAAATCATATTTACATATGGCCTTGAGAGAGCTGTGGGTGAAAAGCCATCAAAAGTTACAACAGTCACTTGGGATGACCAAAAGCATGTTGCTAGCTAATATATTCTACGTTGCTTGTGCTAGCTTTGGTGCTGATAATGCTTGGAGGTTGTCCTTTGGCATTCACAAAAGTATACCATCTACATTTTGATCCTTTTTAGGTCGAAGTTGATTTAGTCAGTTTTTTTTCACGTTCGGCTGGATTTCTTGCTAGCTGCTGGGAAGGGAAGTAGGAGAACTGAAAGAGATGGTGCCAGTTGCGGAATCGACCGGGCTGAGCATGAATGTTTTTTTATACTGATGCACCTGATGGTCTGACGAAACCAGCTGATGGTGTGATGAAGTAGCAGAACTGGTAAAAAGGCGAAAAAGCGCGTAGCGGGCAAACAAGGAAAGAAGGCATACGTCCAGTCGTCCACCGCAACCGGCCATCACATCGTTAAAGATTTTGAATGGCAACTTTAGCCATGCAAAGACGAAACAGAAATATAAAACCCAACATTCCTATTGTCCACTAATGACTCAATGAGGGACAAAACTAGAATCGAAGGGTATAATAGTCAGAAAAAATTCAACAAGCAATTCCAGCCACACATGTGTACCTCCTCCACTCCCTTCTTTTTTTTTTTTTTTCTCTCTCTCTCTCTATATATCCCAAACCTTGCCAACTAGGATTTGAACCATGGGGTATCAGACGAGAATTTAACTCAAACATTGGCATGCACGCAAAAAAAAATGCGTGACACAATCAAATATCGTATTTTTTTTTTGATAGATAAGAAATTTATTTGATGCTCAGAAGAGATGCAAAACCTACAAAAAAAAAAAAAAAGCAATAACCCATCTATCAAATATGGCTCTGTTTGCAAGTGAATTTTTTGAGTGTTTGGTCTAAATTTTATTGTAATTTACTGTAGAAAATTTAAAAAATGTATAATTTTTGAATATTTTAAAGTGTAATAGTTTAAAAATTTTGAGAATTTTTTTGAAATTACTGTAGCTAAAGTTTTTAAAAAACTTGTAGCAGACAAACTGACAAAAAACTCAAGTGCCCAAACAAGGCATAGCTTTCCCACGTGATTTTTGATAGTTTTTTTCATTAAGGTAAAAGGTGTAATTTTCCTTTTTTTTGGGATTTTATTATTAAAATCGACCATCATAAAGTAATTGATGCTCTTCGGTCACCATGCCATCATCAACCGGTCCCACGGATGGTACAGTAATTGATAACTTTCCTCGTATTCGGATAAAACGAGGAAACAAAATGTTGGATATACTCGAGCCAGAGGTTCAAACAATTCAGCGGTCAATGCATGAAACGAAATCCAAATGAATCTTTAAATGGGATCCTGTTTTACCTCCTCAACAGAATCCGCCGGCCATATTCAAAGCACCGGTGTAAATATACAATGCCTACAAAGTTACTTTTATTATGATGCAGTTGCATTCGACATCAATTGAGAAACTAATTAATTACATTGATATAAAAATTTTAAAAAAAAAGTGAAATCTATCTTTAAACAAACAGGTCGTTCTTTTACGGATGGAAAATAATAATATATTGTAGTAGTAAAAGATAAAATGAGTGAGATAAATTGGAGAGTAGGAAAGAGAGGAGAGTAGTAGGGTTAAGTGTTGGTGCAAGGTCCGTTGAAGAGGGCGGGGGTTGTGGTTAAGGTCTGGTTAGGAAATAAGGCGATCCTTGTGTTTAGTGTGATGCGGTGAGAGCCACCTCTTTGGGGAGATTTGAAGTGGTCTTTAGGTGGTTTAGGTCCACTACACTTTTCACTTACCCGTTTCTCTCTCTCTCTCTCTCTCTCTGCTTCTGCGCTGGCTTTTTCCCCTTTGTTTCACGTGCATCCAAAACCCGCAACCCTTTTGCGTGTACATCACATCCATCCACAAGTCAAAATTGTCAATTACAATTACGGGTCTGGTACCTCACAAATTGAAAAAAAAAACCCGAATCCCAGTCACCAGGCAGGGTGTTCTTTTTCTGATATATATATATATAGATATATATGTCACTGACTTGCGATGTACCTTTGATCACGTTCAAATAAAATAAATAGAAAAATCAATTATTTGAATTTTATGCCAACAGTTATACTTCATCATGTGACATATATTTTTCGATAATATTATTGTGACATTTGCATGGAGATAGCAGTGAAAAAACAAATAAAGTTGATTTTATTAGTTACATGATAAATATAACTTTTCGACACACATTTGTTGTGAATAAATAGAGTATATTGACCTAATCACATTATTTTCGACCAATGATCGTATTTATTGCGAGTAAATAAAACTTATCGAATTAATCACATTATTAAATACCCCAAATGATTGCTCTCAATTATATTTGTCATATAATTAAATCTTCATTTCAGTTGACAAACTCATTTCATGCCTTCAAAGATAAAGATAATTTTGTTCATTGTAACTTTTAGTTGACAGACTTATTAAGGGGATGACAAGACCTAAACCTAATGTTATAGCCTACCTCTATGTTTTTTCACCCACCATTGTACAAACCCAAAAATAGTAGTGTCACTAGGCTCCGGGGGAGTAATTAATCCAAACTGAGTTCCCGATCCGAAAGTCCAAAACGACGCGCCTGATGCGAGCGTGAGAAGAGAAGATACGCCTCCTTTCAGCTCTCAGTCTCTCTCTCTCTCTCTCCGGTATCTGCATAGCGAAACACGCCACAAAACTCCCGCGGCCATGCAAAAATCCGAACCATTATGCTTACTCTTCTCACTTCACTCACCTGAGTCCTGACCCTCTTCCCAGCCCCCCCATCCCTCGCACTCCACAGTCCACTCCCCCCAGCCCTGAGTCTGTCTGTATCGTCGTCTCATCATCACCGAAACCAAAAATCACCAGCATTACCATAAACCATCATTTCCCCTCCAAATTCCTATAATTCCATTCTCTTCATCCTCATCCTCCCACCCAATATTTTCCTAAAATTCCACACCCCCCCTCCCCTCATTATGACTCCCCTCTTCCTCATTAACGACGTTTTCTTTTAGAAGAAAACAACAAAAATTCCTCCCTTATAAAAACCTCTCCTCTCTTACACTCCATCTGTTCACTACCAACTTCCATTTCCCAATTCCCAAAGCCAGCGCTCCTCTGTCACTTCTTTGTCCTTTCACCGAGTCTTCCAGTGGTTTCCTTTTCTTCTCTTTCTCGTTTCCTGATTTAGTTCTCTGTAACGTATAAAATTCTCAGTTGTTGTGTTAGTGCGTGTGTTTTGTTTCAGCGGTTTGACGTCGTCGTTTTCCTAAATTAATTCTAAAAAGAAAATCCAAAAAAAAAGGAGACAATGGCGGCCGCTTCCATGACGATTTCGGCGCCGGCCTCCCTCTACGTCGGCGACCTCCACCCTGACGTCACCGACGCCCAGCTTTTTGAGGCCTTCTCCGAATTCAAGTCTCTCACTTCCGTTCGTATCTGTCGCGACTCCTCCACTGGCCGTTCCCTCTGCTACGGCTACGTCAACTTCATCTCTCCCCAAGACGGTATATTTCCTTGCTATCTAATTTTCTCTGTATGCGTATTCGTCTGAGATCGTATACGGGTCAATTCACTGACTCACTCACGCACACCTCCACCTCTGATACATGCATGCATGTATGTGATGTCTGTGCTATGTATATGTACAACTTCTCTAATATGATTTGTATCCGCTGTAACGCCGAGTTGATTAATTCGTCCTTTGATGGAATTCATTTTTTACTCTGTCTGATTTGACCGAGTTGATATATATTTGATGCAGGATGATTATTATTATTTTGTTTGGTCATGCCTTCCTGATGGATCGGTAAATTTGTAATTTGTGCAATGTTTGGCAATGTTCATCTGAAGGCACTGTGCAGCATCAAAACGATCTTTTGTTGGTACACAGGAACTAGTAGTTTCACTTATCCTCATTGTTTATCGATTATGATTTGTATGTTGCTGTGATTGCTTTTTCTCAGAAATTTATGCGAATTGAGAAGTGTGGCCATGGACGAGTGTGGTTTAGCGTCATGGAATTTTGTTTGGGCGTAGATTTAGGTGTCTCCAGTTGACGGATAAATTGGTTTCTCGTCTGTTTATTATTATGATTGTTTTCCCCGTTGCAATTTCTTTGACATGTTATTGTAAGCCACTCACTTATATGTCGGTTTGATTGCTTTTTTGGGCCAAACTATGCATCTTGTGCCATGCAGAAGTTTAGCTTATATATCTGACTGTACCTTGTGGTGGTTTGTAGTATTTTTCTAGTGAATAAAGTCTTATCTTTGATTTGTAAGTATAAAAAATCATTTCACATTTTTGTGTTTGTTCATTGGAACTTGTTGCGATACATCATTTTTTTATTGTGATTTTATCAAAGTAAGGGTTTTTTATTTATTTTGTTTTAATCATGCTCTTTTTTCTTTTGCCGCCAATTTCTGAAAATTTGAGCAGCTTTTTGTGCAATTGGGGCAAGGAACCATTCTTACGTTAAATGGTAAAGCAATAAGGGTTATGTGGGTCACGTCGTGACCCAGAGGCAAGAAAAAAGTGGAGTTGGCAATGTTTTTGTGAAGGTACATGTGTTCAATGTTTTATATCTTTTATTTATTTGCTTGATATGTGTCTTTTGCTACAAAAAACGTATTTACCAATCTGTTATCGTCTTCAGAATTTGGGTGACTCTATTGACAGCGCAAAGCTTCAAGAAATGTTTAAGCCATTTGGAAATATATTGTCCTGTAAAGTTGCCATTGCTGATGATGGGAATAGCAAAGGATATGGATTTGTTCAATTTGACTCCGAGGATGCTGCAAAATTCTGCTATTGAGAAGCTCAATGGCTCAGTTATTGATGACAAAGAATTGTATGAGCGATTTCATTAATTCTTCTACAAATGCTGAAATATACTTCTGTCTTTGCTATAGTATAAGTAAATTAGCAATGTCGCACAATATGTCCACACCACAAATGCACTCTTGTGATTTTCAGATTATGGTCTTTTCCTACGAATTTTTATATTTGAATGTCTGCAATATCTTATGTGTAGGTTCGTTGGTAAGTTTGTCAAAAAGAGTGACCGAGTTTTACTCAATCCGAATGCTAAATATACAAATCTTTACATGAAGAACTTAGACCCTGAAATCACTGAAGGCTACCTCAATGAAAAATTCTCTGAGTTTGGGAAAATTGTTAGCCTGGTCATCTCAAAGAATGAAAATGGGGCTTCAAAAGGTTTTGGTTTTGTGAATTTCGAGAGTCCACATGATGCTAGGCGAGCAATGGAGGCCATGAATGGGTCACAACTTGGTAGGTTATGTTTTGTTGGCAATTGTATTTCTGAACAGATAATTGTTGCACATGATCTAATCTTTGAACATGTTGGATATATTGTGTAGGCTCGAATGTACTATATGTCGCCAGGGCACAGAAGAAAGCAGAGCGTGAAGAGTTCCTGCGCCGTCAGTTTGAGGAGAGGAAAATGGAGCGAATGTTGAAGTATCAGGTTCCCTGACTCCCGGTTTTCTAGGTGGTTTTAATATTACTTATTGGTTTCCTTTTTCTAACCATACTTGGTCAAACTTGCTCATCTCAGGGTTCAAATGTGTATGTCAAGAACATAGATGATGCAGTAACTGATGAAGAGCTGCGTGAACACTTCAGTTCATGTGGCATGATTACTTCTGCGAAACTTATGAGGGATGATAAAGGAATCAGCAAGGGCTTTGGATTTGTTTGCTTCTCCAATCCCGAGGAGGCTTTCAATGCTGTGAATACCTTTCATGGTGAGTATGTGAATCTGTTGTTCTTTTCCATATTATGGTGAAATTTAGGTGTTAAAAGGTGTTTCAAATCTGGAAAGTTAACTTATTATGAATCTGAGTCAAATAGGGAAAGTATGCAAGTTGTATTTGGGATGACTGAGGAAATTAAACCTCAGTCATGTCCAAGTATCATCATTGTTTGGTGAATCTGAGAATAGTGTTGCTGTGCATCAGTTGATACTTCATTCATTGCGACCTATATTACAACTGTATTCCCTGAGTACTTAGGAGCAGCTATGCATGAAGCTGGCATTTTTAGGTCTATACCTGTTTCATTTTTTAGCAACCAGAAATGGCCTTATTTGCGAATCATATGGAAGACTTACTCTTTTTCCAATTTGTGATGCTTCACTTTTTCATTTGCTTCAGCATGTGTGCATGTCCAAAGTATGATAATTGCTATGATATTCCAGGCCTCATGTCCCCTCCTTCTATATCTTTTTTCCACGACATTTGAAATTGCAAAGCTAGTGAAAATTCTTTCTCTGAGAATCCTCTAATGAAGGAAATTTTTTTTTTTTGTTTTAAAAATTTTGTACAGGATCTATGTTCCATAAAAAGCCATTGTATGTTTGCAATTGCTCAAAGAAAAGATGAGAGGCAGGCCCAGTTACAGCTACAATATGGGCAAAATGGCAAGGAATAGCTGGGACCTTCCACTGTTATTCCAGGTGGATATCCACCACTTTACTACCCAGCACCTTCTGTTGTTCCTCCAGTCGCTGGACAAACAGGTCTAATGTATCAGCCCATAGGAATGAGGCCAGGATGGAGGCCTAATAGTTTTACAAATTCAAGCAGACCTGCTTTCCAACCAGCTCAAGTTCCCCTTGGTTAGTGTTTTTTATAATTCGAATAGCTGGGGTCATAATGTTTTCTCTTTTCACCCAGGAAAAACATGAGCTTTTTTTGTGCCACTGTGTTGGACAGTATGAAGTTAGTTCATAGCTGCGAGGGAATACAATTGTGTCAATGGATTCTGCATTTGTAGTCATGTCTATTTTAATTAGTCGGTTATCTATTACAGATTCCTAATGCTCCCAAGACAGCATAGGCAGAACAGAGGAAGGATGGGTGGGCATACGCATCCACAAGGTGGTGGTCAGAGTGTTTCATATGTGCCACATGCACAACAGTCTGGTCAGTTTATGGCTTCATCGAGAGAATCAGGCAATCAGCAGGTATGTTTGTGATTAAATATCTCGTCTCACTTGTTCTAATATCCTCAGCAGTTATTTGGTTCTCTTAGTATTCCATTAATCAGCATGCAGGTGTTCACACACTTACCTTATTGGTCCTGTGTATATGCTGCGTATGCAAGAACATGGTTTCCTAATTTTTGTATTAAACTAAGTTTTCGTCTGCAGACACATGAGTTCCAAATTCTGTTACCGTGTTATGTTTAAAGTTGATGTTCTTTTGGTATCTATTTTGTCCAACCTACCCTCATTAGACCAAATCTGCATAGAGATGATTATGAGCTTAGTAATAGGTGGTTTCTATAGTGAAAGGAAGCTTTAGAGCCTCTTTTCTGGTAAATTGTGCTGACGCAGATGCACACACTTTTATGTATGCGATATTAATTTCCATCTTATGAGATTCACGGCCAAGATTTGTCATACTCTTTCTCCTGAATAAATTTACAGAATTGATGCATTTGTAAGAATACAAATTTTCATATCCTCTTGCTTAGTTGCTACAATGTTATGATGATTAACGTTTAACATTGACGTAAACGACAGACAAAAGAATCATTTCATCAACTAAGTTACTTCTTTGTTTCCAGTTTACATGCAAATTTCCTTGTTTATGTCTAAGAATTGTGTGATGCTTGTTTAGAAAATATGCACATTTTGATGTATAATGCAGCGTGCTAAGTACAAACCCAACTGGTCGTGTGCGGGAGATGAATAAGGCATCTGCTGTACCTTCTGCTAATGCAAGTGCTGCTCCACCTGTGCCCGTCATTGTATCTGGGCTGGAGGGGTCACAAATGTTAAGTAGTATGCTTGCTGCTGCTTCTCCTGAAAATAGGAAGCAAATCCTAGGGGAGCGCCTTTTTCCTCTTGTCAACCAGCACAAGGTGAAGTTCATTCTTGCAATTCTTTTCTCATTCTTTAATCTTTATTTAATTAGCCTTGACTTGTTGAAATGCGGTAATTGAACTTTCCAATGACGACATTGGTGATTAGTTATAACCATTTACTTTGTGGTTCTTGCAGCCTGATCTTGCTGCAAAAGTGACGGGTATGCTTTTGGAGATGGACAACTCAGAGCTACTCCTCCTGCTGGAATCACCAGAATCACTGGCTGCCAAGGTGGAAGAAGCTGTTGAGGTGCTAAAGCTGTCAAAGTCCAAAGTATCTAGCAGCCAAGAAGCACTTCATTCAAATTACCTTCTCCACTGGGGTTGCTGTTAATTGAGGCTAATAGCCTGATTGAGTGTAGTAAGTTGGAGAAGTTAGAGAGCTTGTGAAATGCTGGAGGTCTGAGTGAGCAAGGAATGCCGGAGGTCTGAGTGAGCAAGGTTTTGTGAGTGACTATTGATGAACTCTATTTCTTTGATGAAAAATTAGGCAGTTATTTTCTTAAAAGGGGGAGTAAAATTGAGAGAAACGTTATGGATAGTCTTGTAAAAGTTTTCTTCTTATATAGGGAGCTTAAGTGATAACTTGAAGGAGATTGTTGCAAACCTGAGTCTTTAGCGATAGTGTAGAATAATAAGACCTTACATGATGGTTTTTCTTCTCCTAAATTTCTGCTTATTTGTGATTTGTTGATTTTTGGTGGAGCAAGAAATGCAGTATGGTTGGTGAACTAGTAGAGTTCACTGGCCATGTTAAGTGCTCGCTGGGAAGATTTTTCTTTCCCAAATGCTGCCTGGCTGCCCCCCTTCCACCGAATCTATTTGGAGAAGTCGTGAGATACGGTATCCTGAAATATGGCACCATTCCTGAATTGATTTCCCAATGCCAGCCATTGCTTTGACTAGCAATGATTAAGAAACAAAACGTGGGCAATTAGGTCCGTCTTTATATTGCAAGTTGCAACCACCCACCCAACCCCACCCCCGGGGGCGGGAGTATTCATTTCTTAGTCACGTTTTGAAAATGGTTACGTTTGAGTATTTAATTTCATGTGATTTTTGATCCGCACAACAATCAAATCAAGTATCAAATCTTCAAGCAGACTATATATATATATATAAATTTTCAAATATAGGCTATGTTGGAAGGGTTGAGCATTAAAGTTTGCGATTCTCATGAACTTTCCATTTTTTTTTTCCTGTTTTTCTCTTCTACAACAATACTAAGTATGACCACATGTGACTTTAAACTTGACATAGTAGTTTCTGAAACTGAACAGATAAAAGTTATTTCATGACGAGAATGCTTCAATCATCTCATGTACGTGGGTGAAGCAAGAGGTAAATCAATCAGATGCATAATGCAACCAAAAAGGGAAGAGGAAAAAGAAATCCCCGAGTGGCCTGTTTTAGACACGATGAGTCCTCTTTAGGACTTTTTCATTAAACCTACTGAAGCTTGAATTTTATTACCATACAAAACCCGAAAGAACAACCGTTAACTGAAGACTTAAAAAAAGTTGAGCAGCAATAAAAACCGTAGCCATAGCCATAAGCAAAATCACGAGCAAATTGCATAACCTTGTAAAACTCGTTCTCCCACTAGAGTGGAGGTAGTAAACAGAAAATGGCAAATTTTAAATTTTTTTGGTGCTCGTGATGACGACAGCCCGAATGCAGCTTATACGTACGGCCCCCTCGGGTATGTTATGCAGCCTTTATCTTGTATACAATTGAGAGGAGAGACCATGAGACGAGGTGAACAATAGTATTAGAAGAAGTTAGGTTGCAAGGGAGTGTCTGGTTCAACCAGAGTCCCTCACTTCTTGGCATGTCTTGGGTGACGCAAGTGCCAGGCACCCAGGGTGATGGTTGCAAAACCATGCGTTGCAAGGAAGGCATAACTCTGAGGATAAGGTAAGAGATCCCGTTGAAGGAATCAAAATAGAGTTTCTGAGAGTTTGGGTCACAGCGTACATGATAATCTGAACCACCGCAGGAAAGGATTGATGCTTAATGGATGCGGAATTTCTAGAGAGCCACGGCCTGGGCAAGTTTTCTGGGGTGAAGAATAATGAAAGAAGTGGAGAAATAGCAGACACGCGCACAAACTAGATAGTTTTCCACTGGGAAATACTCACGGTCATGTTGTAGGAGAATGGGAAGAGGTCGAAAACACAGCCATACAAAGAAGAAAGCGGGGGTTAGATAAAGGCTAAGCAAAAACAATAATGTGTGAAGTGAAAATGAAAAAGTTGGTGGACGAATCCATGGTAACAATAATGAGAATATTGCAATCATATGTTACTGGATTCTTAGACTATTTTGCCCAGGACTTAGAGACTAGTATTAAAATATGTGGTTTCCTTACAAAAAGACTAATTTACAACTGAATGTTTACCAGTTATATTACCCACCCATTGGCCCCATGCTTTGATGAAAAGGCAAGCAAAACGGAACAATTTAACACAGAAGGAATATGAGAATTAATTCTTACACAAATGAGATTTGGAAAAGAAACTTCCCTGACAGAAATTGTGAAGTCAAAGGCGAAGCATTTACGCTTCTAATAAATACACTTAAATGTGCAAGTACAATCGATCACCATATATTAACAATGCAACTCATGCAAGATAGAAAATTCTGTGTAATGAGAGTGAAGTGGAAGAAACAGCTTCCTCGCATAGCGATCTGCTCCTGCACAATGGATAATGCTGTAAAGAAAGTGATTATCATGTAGGGGACCCTGCATGTTTGGATTGCTTTCTTTTTTTTTTTGGGGTTGGTTGGGGGGGGAGCTGCTCTGCTCGGAAAAATGACTTGCCCCGGTGCAAAACCAAAGTGTTAAGCATGGTGAGACAGCATAGCAGTTCAACTCAATATCCTTGTACAATTTTCTTCAACTAACCTCCACGTAATTGACGGCGGTTTTACTAAGTATCATGTTCAATTTGATTCTTTTATAACTCTTCATGGTTTCACTTCTAATTCAAACTACAGCAGCTAAAGATAACACCGAGTGCTGTTTCCACAGATTTCAGAAATATGATCTCATGACAAAGAAGATTTTGAAGGATCTAAACAACATGTAACAGTTACAATACATGGAGAGTTTAATAAAAGTGCAACTAGGAAGGACTTTTCCAGCGGAAAGAAAAAAGAGACAGCTTGTGGACAATGATAAGAAGAAAATACAGTATCTTATCAGTTTCGTCCGTGATGTTGCCGATTCCTATTTTTGATGAAATTGCATCACAGGCATCAGGAATCTAATTACCCTTCAATGACTTTAACAGGAGATCTGCACGAAAACAGTTACAATATTGATTAAGCTAAATTTTGAGGAGAATTGAGGCTAGAATATAGAAGTTTGGTAGGGGAAACTAAAAAAGCCACCAACAAGACTAAAATGCATTAACATGTTACCTACCCAAATGGGCTTTGTTTGATAGACAGTAATTCAACATCCAACTGCATTTCAATAAGAGTTAACATAGTAAGAATAGTAGAGACAGGGTTGCAAACGATTCCTCTAAAAGAAAAAGAGGTAACAGCATTCTGAATTGAATAGGCTAAAAAATTCAAGACAAACAAAATTTTCAATTATATTTTCATACGATAGCAGCAGTATAGGAAAACTGAGGTCAGGCACTGTTGTGTTGAACTGTTTAATGAGCGTGGGAAAAATCAAATGAGGAATACATTCCCCATCAACCAAGCTGCATGATACTTGTTACTCAGTTCAAGCCCAACTGATAACCTATGGGTCACATTATTAGGACATGGAAACTTAGAACCAAATCTACAGTCTCTGCATTGTTGATATTCAATTAACCATCGGCATACTGACAGAAGAACTTAGTCAATAACCAGATCACTGCAAGGGTATAGGATCTTGATTGAAACTGCATTGGAGGAGGACAATCCAACACATTAAAGACGAGGTAAACCTAGTTTCTAGTATTTGTTATACTTCACAAAGCATGAATGTTGATCAACTTGTTTTGCACGCCCATAAATCTAACAGCAGGAAAAACGCCATATCTATGGATACCATATTTGGCCAATATCATGAAGAACAATGTTTTCTGACAACAAAATCAAATGTTAAGACAAGTGAATGGAGGCAAATTTACCCATTCTAATCAGGGAAACCTTCACAGATGCTAGTAAGCCCAAAGAAAGTAAATTGTAGATGGAATGAAATTTCACTTAAGGATCTCCTCTCTGGTATTGTTAATCTTTTATTCTTTTTTGAGTTACCTTTCACCATTTTGGTTTACGATTCCATGCAGGTTGAAGACAGAGGTTAGCTGCCTACATCAATATGGAATGGACGATACAAGTGGCATAGTGGGTCAGGTAAGCAACAGAAGCCTAGTTGAGGACAGCTTTTTAGGATGTATTGTAACTTTTTATCAGCCTACTACGAATCTAGATGAGGTCAGAAAACCTTTATATCTTCACAGTACCAAGATATCTCTGGAGCTAGGTCTAAAGCATTATTTCCACCAATAGAACCAGAAATTATTCTGAGATGATTATATCTTGGCCTGTTACAGAAGATAAACTTCTTTTTAAGTATAATGCCCATAGAGATGTTCGCGAGATTTTCAAGTTTCCTTTGCAGTATTTCTCAAGGATGAATGATGTTGGTCTGACTTGGAATCAATCTTTTTCCCAGAGGTATATTTCCTAATAGAAGCAGAAAGACCAATCTTTATTTGGTTTTATTGCCGAACCTTTTCTGGTTACAAAAGAATTACATAAGCAAAGAATTTAAGAACATTAAAATCTCATTACTGTTTTTGAAAGTAGATTAAACTCAATCTGGTGTATTGACAAAGAGTTAAGAAGTCATTTCATTTTTAAAAGTTATCTTCTGCAGCTTGACTTGACTGCTTCATATTGATTAGACTTGCTGAATCAAATAGTTATCTTTTCATTATACAGTGTTATAAACATGTGTTCCAGATATAGTTGCTAACCAACAATTGTTTTGCCAGTTGAATTCAAAGAATTTATAATAAGTAAAAATGATCTAAACACACTGCAGTATTTCTGTATCCAGGTGTTTGATTTATCTCTCTGTTATTCTGGAGGTGCTAAAATGGTTCTTAGATAATAAATTAACTGAAAATGTTCTTCATTTCAGACATGTTACAAATCAGGAGATTCATGTGTCATCTCAGAGACTCGCACTGTATTGAGAATACGCTAGTTACCTTGATAGTTTTGTGGTTCCCAACTAACCTTCATAATCTAAAGCCTAATGGTGCGATGTGCAATGCACAAAAATATTTTACCTCAATTGTTGCATTTGGAGGAATTTCCTGTATGCCTTTGCTTCCATAAGCTAGCTCTGGAGGAACTATCAGCAACCGCTGCAAGAAATAAATAAACGTCTGAAATTATCTCTTTGACCAAATCATCAAAGATATATCGCTTTATGTGGATTTTGGTTCAATTTGCACAACCATCAATTGATAAGAGTCCCAAATATATGCATTTTAGTTAAAACAAGTTAACTAAAAGGGGTGATTCTACTGAACTCCATGGCCTTTATTACAACTGCAAAGCACTACCCCAGAGTCTTTTTTTGAAATTATACTGACTTTCAGTCAAGTTGTTATGGTATCATAATTACCCTTACAATGTCAGGAAAGAGCACATTATCAGAATACAGAAACATGCTAACTTATAAAAGTTAGTTAAGAAAGTTCTGTGTCATTTCAAAAGATTCAGGAAGATCTCTATAATTATGAGACAGCACCAGTAAGTGTACTCTCAGCCTTGTTATCTGTGTTGTGAGCTCTTTGTTATTCAATAAGAAAGAGCTAAGATAATGGAGTCTTTAGAGCAAAACAAATAGGCTTCTTATGGAGCCCGACATAAGAACTACCAAGAAAGAAACATGCAGTTTCCTCGTACAGTAGTATGAGTTCTAGCAACTCTAAACACCATATGTAATATATGAAGAGGCACAATGAGTTCATTGTCTCTTACCTGGCCTCCTACTCGCATGCCTTGAACACCCAAGTCTAATCCTTTAAGCACGATTCCTCTCTCCGATTGACCAACATCAAATCCATAAGGCTGCATCAAGTTGAAATCCATATATAGTTAAAGAATAGTTATTGGTCATGATCCAAATTTATGCCATCCGTAGAGGCCAGTTGATGATGTTCTGCTAACAATTGAATCTGACAGCTACTCGAAATGCTCAATATCAATGCAGATGTTATTAAAGAAAAAACAAAGGTATTTTTTCTTTTCGTAGAAAGATGAAGAAGGTATTTCTAGTAAAATCAGTTCATGGGAGTATGCAATGACATGAGAAACTTCTCCAAGCGTGTTGTGAATAGATTTGTGTTTCCAGTACAGTTTTTGCATGTGGTATAAAAAAAGTTGCATATGTCCATTAATAGAGAACCAGTAGACACTAAGTCACATTGTCAGCCTTACTGTTCCACCACCAACACCAAGCCCTTGTCTGCTGGTCATAAATGTCACACCCTTCCATTTAGCAACATAGTGGACCTACATAAGTTGTTTTGAAACAGCAGTTAGCTGAGAGTGTAAGCATGGCAGAAATGTGAATATTCCTAACAATATGAAACTGCAAAACTTCATAATAAACATGTAGAACCAGAAGGAGATACTGTAAATGATGGGAACAAAACTATTGGGCAAAAGAAACAAGACACAATACTAGATGAATGTATACCTTCATTAAGGTTTTGCAAATGACTTTGCATGATCAGATGATGCCAAGATAAACCAGTCATGAGGCGTTTTGCCTCTCAGGTAAACATGTACTAGAGTCAAACAACTATAATCATAGCAACAAGAAAGCTGGTAGAAATATGTGCTAAACAGAGTTATTGTGAAATTCACTCAACAGTTTCTGTTGGCAAATAACTGGGCCGAACAGAGCCCAAAGATGAACCAAGACTAAAGAGAAGAAAGACTAAAGCATGAAAAAGGTGTCTCAGCATTTTTAAGTTCTATCTTTGATTCAAAGTTATAATAACCACTTCATGAATAAACTGTTCTGACACATACTGATAATTTTCTGAAGGGCTTCAATTAAAGCATTCTGATTTATGAAATACATTTAACTGTTTGAAAAAAGCAAACTATAGAACTTACAACAGAGATGCCAATCAAATGTGTAAGTACTCCAACAGTTTGCATAACTATCATATATTTTAAGTAATAAGGCATAAAAACTTAAATATAGAAAAAGTTAACTGTGCCACAGCCGTACTGCAACCCGAGATCCCTTCACAGCCTCAGCTCCACTGCCAATCTTTAAATCATAATATCTGAGAGACATTTCGACCCAAAGTACCAAGTCAAGTTTTTGCTTGAAAGTATTAGCAATTGCATACAGGAATACAAGTTGATTACTGGAGTAACATAAATATGCCTTAACAGTATCAAGGATCTCAAAAAACAAACAAGAAGATTCATAATGACCGGTTACCAACTTTAAACCATTAGGCAGGGTTGTAAATTCACTCTCTGGTACTTTTGCTCCTTTAAGCTGCAGCGAGCAAATAAATCTTCTGTTTGTGAGTTGTGAAAGGGAAGCTTCAACGTAATGAAATCATGTATTATCAACCAAATTATCAATTAAGTTAGCAACGATTTAAAACAAAAAAAAAAAAATTTTGAACTTAAAAAGATCTTACGGCTCTTCTGCTTGTGCTAACAGCTCCAGCTACATCAGAGACAAGAAAGCCAGTGGCTGGAAATGACAGAAACCAAAACCATACAAACATTATGCCATGCATGCTGTCGATGAAACAAATGAAGCAGAAAAACTGAACCATTATTTTCCCTGAGGTCAGTTAAACATGAAAGCAGTATACAACACATGACCACCAACGCTTGCACTTAACTAAAACTCGATTGATGGAGCATATAGGAGAGAACCAAAAACCAAAAAAAAAAAAAAAGGAGGAATGGAAAGATCAATAGTGTAATTGAATGGTAGTATCAAGTGTGAGGCATGTTGAATAATGGAAAAAGTAACTACGAACAACAAGAACATGAAGCAATATATCTCCATCAACGAAATTAAAACTGTATCACCCGATGTTTCTTTTAGAACTTTGATGAAAAATGACATCTTCCACAATTATACTCAGTTGCTCCTCTAATCATATCAGAAGAAAAACAAAAACAACAAGGATCCTCTCTGTTAACTATAAGACTATCTATGTTCAAGAACAATTCTACATCTAGCCCAACAGTTACATAAATCAAGTGAAATAACAACAATGGTTGTACGAGGAAAGAAGGCTAACCGGATGCAAGAAGATAGCCCATGAACACCCTCCTTCCTTCATGCTCTAATGACAGTTTTCCCTCAGTAGCCTCTGATGCAGATGATAGTGCGCACTGAGAAGGCTTGAATGATGCATTCTGCTTCAAGGGTCTTTTCCCTGCGGAATCAAAATTGAATCTTGAGTTTCACGGATAATCTTGACGAGCTTATTAAAGCCATATATTTGTTTCCTTTTCTTGCTGAGGGTGTGGGAGAGAAAGTAAGATAACCTGTGATGGCAGTGGAAGTGAGAGAGTGGGGAAAGAGGGGAGGTCTGAGTGGATGGGTGAGGCATTGGAGGAGGACCGACTCCATTAAAATTGCGAGTTTTCAGAAGTGGCAGTTAACGGGATCAAAGTTCGTAAATTTTTGTAAGGTTATTAAAGCTTGGAGGGACGGGGAGGGAAATAGAGAGAGAGAGAGAGAGAGGATTGGATAATATCTTAAGCGTAGCCACAATTTGGCTTTTCAGTTTTCATACACTCTTTATGTTATGATAGAGTAGTAGTATCCTCAGCTCCCAATTCAGTCATACAGGGGGCGGGGACCGTTTCACTTTCACGCCTTCTCTGGTTCAGTATTAAGGCGTCAGATGGACATCCAGAATTGAGCGAAGCTCTAAGATTCGGTAAATTTTTCCCATCTTGTTTCAAAATCATGTTACTTTTGCCAGAGCAATGTTTCTTACTACTAATAATATTTCCGCATTTGTCATTATCGACATTTCTAACACAAACCTCGGCGGATCCCATCAGCTGTTTTTTACTTTTCTCTTTGTAGCAGTCTTATCTTAACTACTTCTCCTTCTAGGTTGATCTACATGTATAAACAAGGTTCCTTAGATTTGCAGTAGTTCATTTCTCATACGGTGCAAGTAATTGGATTAATCCACATTGGTGCTGTTGAGGACTTGTAGGCGTATTTTGCACATCTTCTGTTTGAACAAAAGACGCATGCATTTAATCCTTAGCTTTCTTCTTTTGAGGGGGGCTTTGGTTCTTTATCTACTTTTTTGTTTCCATTCAATGTAGAGATAAATGTATTGTCATTTATCGTTTACAATAAGGACAGCAATTAGCTTCAACCTGTAAGACTGCAAAAATTGTCAACTTGTTGTACTTATCATCGGGAAACTAAGCTGTTCATTTTACAGCCAAATGAAAATTTTACTTTTGCCTTCTATATATATATAATATGCCTCTTGAGAGCGATCAGCATTGTTAGTTTGGGAAGTCATATTCAGGAACTTGAGTAAGACTTCCTTGCAGGATTATGCTGATAACCTGGACCATGAGGCAAGGAATGACTGACGTTATGCTTCTTTTCTCTTTGATTTTCTGTTTTGTCTTGTCACTCCCTTCCACCCATCTCCTGAACTTGTCAATGAACTTTTGCTGTGTGGAACGAGTATGGGCATGACCAGTCGTGGGCAAGTTTAAGCAAGAATCTCCGTGATCCCAACTGGAATGATCATGTTCATTTTCCCATCCAAAATTAGAAATTTCTCCAAAATTCAACTCTCTCTGGTCCTTCCTTTGCTGTAAGTCTTCTTGTTCCAGGTTCTTCCTCATTAGCTCATGCCTCAGACATGCATTGCACCACCTTAGGTATATCAACTCTTTAATTTCTGCTGCGTGTTCCTTCTCAAGCTGTTCCAGATTAGCTGCTACTCGTCCGTAATCCACCATTGTTGCCTCGTCTGCATCAATCTACGAAGGAAAGACTGTCTTGTAAACCTCAAGCAATTAATCTTTGAACAACAGGGGATGCATTTATTACATACTAAAGAGAGAAACATTAACACTTTTTATTTCCCCATCTATAAGCCTACATGATTCCATCCATAATACTTTTATATCCATCGCATTTTTGTAAAACAATAGTTAGATATGCTTTATACGGGAATATTAAGTTGTGGCAAGTTGAAGGATGTCAACCTTTGATGAAGCTGCTGTATTTGCCAGCTCCATCTGTCTCGATAGTTCATCTTTCTCCATTTGCAGTTGCCCAAAAGCCAATTTTAGTTCCTTGATGTCATTCTCCCTTCTTCTGATGATATTAGCCTTTGCCTCTAGCTCTTGATGATTTCTAAAAATTTCTGCCTCTTTAGCTTCTATCTGCATATGCTGCTGCTTTATGACTCGAGAATGTTCTTTTGTTCTCCTCAACAGCTTCTTAACCTTCCTCTGAAGCAATCTGTTTCTTGATCCGGAAATTTCAAGCAGCTCCAATATATTCAGATATTCAACTACCACACTTTCGAAACTCTTCCTATCTGCTTCCACTGATGAGATTTCCTTATCCAAGAACTCAACCCTTGTTATCTCCAACAATAATTTGTTCTGAAGCTCCATGAGCAGCAGTTCTTGCTCTTTCATGTCATGATACCGAAGATACTGTACCTCCAGCTCAAATTCTCTCACATGAACATCTTTTATTTGATTTCTTAAGACCAAAACTTCTTCTTCTAATTCAAATATATGTTGATGTTGCAATTCTTCTTCAGAGTTCTGGTTAGAGGTATCTGTCATAGAATGATAGGCATCCAAGCTGGATAAAGATGATGAATTGAGAGATTGAACATCAGGGAAACAGCCTTCAGCCGTCTGCTCCCCACGAGAACTAGCTTCATTTTCTGCTGATGAAGTATTTAGACGACTTGAACTTTTTCTAGTGGTGATGCGAGCAACAATGAAACCAGCCACGGTAATGGCAAGAGGAATTCCAGCTCTGAGGAGAACTGGCTTGATAACATCTGCCTTCGTGCTTGCGCTGTCCATATTGTCCAGGAAATGGTAGTTTGTGATTTTATTGTTTTGGATTTTGTTGAGTATCAAATAGAGAAATTCGGCTTTGCTCAGTTGTAAATGCAGGATGATCAAATATGTTTAGAGATTCTTTGCCTTTTGGGTTTGCTTCAAGCTTTCTTTGAAACACGGAATCAAATAGGAGTAGTCTGTTGCTTTTTGACCACTCAATAAAACCATTAAGCTATGCACGCAGCAATTCGTTAGCGCTTCATTTTTTCTTTGGAATCTAATTCCCTAACCTTCAAATTATTTCATATTGAAATGCCTGTATTAGTTATTGTACTAGTTCGCATGTGGAGTGTGGAAGCGTTTTCTGCTTCTTTGTTGCATTGCCTCTCAAAGGAAGTCAAATGGAAATCTCATCCTACTGCACCCTTCGTTTTCTTCCTCTGAGGTTGTTGGCCTTCCCTTTTCTTCCCCCCTGCCCCCCCCCCCCCCCCCCCCCAAAAAAAAACCCTAATAGAAGATGCTAAATGTCATATCGAGCTTATTTTTAAATGTATATTCTCTGACTTTTGCCAATATTCATATTTCAATTGAGCTGAAAAAAAAAGAAAAAAGTTTCACATAAATTTTAAGCGTGTGGGTTTGTTTAGATTAGCTGTTTTTGGGGGGTGTTTTTAAAAAATTTTGCTGTAGCAGAGTTTTTAGAGTATATTTTGGAATATTTTTGGAATATATTTTGGGATATTTAAGAGTAGAAGAATTTCTAAAATATATTTTGAGATATTTTTTAAAATTTTAAAAAATTTTAAACTAATTTTTAGATTACCTTTTAGAGTATTTTTTAAAAATTTTTATTGTATTTGAAAAATTAGTTTTTGAAAAACACTCCCATCCAAACAGAGCGGAAGTTTTTTTGCCCGGGTAGGAAGGAACCGAGCCGAAACAATTATAATGCATGCGAGGAATTTGGGCTAAAATCGAGGCCTTCAACTTATAAATTACCAATAATTCAAGGATCAATTAAAACAATTTTAGCTTTGCATCTCTAAGCGTGTTCTGAGGTTGTGCCTGGCAGCCTCAATCCTCCGCCTGGCTTTGGACTGGGACATGTGTAGTTTGGGCCTACCCCAAGTTGGGATCCACATCCAGCCGTCCACCGACTTCTGTCCTTCTGGCTTCTGAGGTGAAAAGGGCTTGAAGTCGCGATCCAGTCCTGATGGTTTCTGAGGTGAAAAGGGCTTGACGCTGATGGTTAGTCAAACGCCCGCTTAAAAACTCATTTTGTTGTGTTGCAATACCCACGACAGCACAACAAACGATTCAAGGCCCGACACTGAAATTGGAAAAGGTCCAATATGCTGTAGTAGTAGGACTGCTTTTCTTCAGCGCGTGACCATTTTCTTCAGCCTGCCGAAAGCACCATTTCCTCATTTGTTTACTCCTTCCCATAACATTAAATTATTATTATTATTAATATTTCTTTGTACTTGAGCACGTCTCTTCATCTAACTTAAATTTGTCCTTAATCACGCTCACAGTAAAAATTAGGACATATTTTCCTCAACTAATGAGTGTTAATTGGTTACTATGAAGCACCACTACTTTCCTTGGCATTAGTTAAAAAATAAGGATTAGATAATAGAAAAATGTTATTTACACTTAATTTTTTTGTTATTTACACTTTCATCATTTGTTTTATCATTTAATTTAATAAATAAAAAATATATGATTAAAATGATAGTAGAAGTGTGATTAATAAAAATAAAAGTGTTATTTACAATATTACTGATTTTCACCCGGAAGGATTGAGGGTAAATTGAAACTAATATATTACTATTAGTACTTTACCCGCAGTACTAGTAGTGGTATAATCTAATTACCGCCAACTTCGGCTCAACACAGGCTTTAATTATGGGGAGAGGGCCAGTGTGGTTGGGATCTAGTAGGGTTAGGTTCGACTATTATACTTTTTAGATTATTTGAGTTATAATTACATTATATTATTGTATTTGGTGTAAAAAGCGACATCTGTTCATAAAATATTTGACGTATATTTAAAACAATATTATGATGTATTTATATAGAAAACATTTGACATATCCATCAATTGTATAAAACACAATTGCACTGTATCGAGTTCTCGTCCCTAATTATGGAATGCTCATATGACAAAATTCTCCCATGATTAGGGATGAGACAAATTGAGGGGTTTGAGTGAGGGAGTCTAAATAAGACATCTAGCTCCCCCACTTACATTGAAAAGAAAAAGAAAAAAAAAATTTTCCCCATGGTACAGCATTTCCGAAAGCACATTGGTTTCGTATGTTAGGCAGCCACGAAGTTTGAAAGGCTGGCTTTGGGGGCCGCCTGAAATCCATCGGCCAAATCCGTTAAAACAACTCCATATGCTGCGCAACTCCTAAGCTTTGGCCCAATGACTATCAAAAAAAAATTAGTCAGCGGTTTAAATCTTACATGCAATAAAAAAAATATATATATATATCAGAGTATTTTTTATCTAATAGATTTTTATATCTACTAATTCTTTATACACTCTCTCTAGATTATATTATATAATTGATATCCGTAAAAAAAAATCCATTAAAAAAAAACTCCATATGCTACGCAAATGTGTGAAACAGTAAACGAAATAAACATGTGTTTAACGCAAAACAAAAATGTTCCGTACTATGGTCGGAGGTGGCGGCTTCTGTTGAATCACACCAATAATCTCACCGCTGAGTACACACGCTATTACGAATCCTTCTTTCCAATTGGCCACAGATTACACCTGTCCTTCCATCAATCCCCCCATCCATAACCCACGCGTCACCCACAATGAAACACAAAGCAAAATCCTTCGCAAATTGAAGCCCTGCCTCCCTTCCTTAAATATTCTTCCTCCCCGCCATCAGTCCCACCATCATCACCCCGGCCCAGAACCCACAACGCCAACCATTCGCCGCCGTCGGAAAATTTTATTACCATTAATCAGTCATTCATAACAAAATAAGAATGGAAGCCCTGCAATTTGTCCCTGTCAAAACCATTCCTCACCGGTCCGAATTCACTCCCACAACCGCTAAGGAAACGGTTAGACCAGGCCCTCCTTTTCTAAAGAATAGGCGGACGAAATTTTATGCCATGACCGTTGAAAATCGGCTCCAGGCGCCGACATTATCTCCCAAATTGGCTGCTCCAGCTCAACCGGAGACATTGTTGAGAGTGTCTCCCGGCTCTTTGCGGTGCGAGCCAGGTTTTTTGGTGCCGAATCATGGGGCGGTGGAGAGTGATGGTGCATTGGGTGAAGGTGGTGGAATCGAGTATTTGACGAAAATCTTGACGTCCAGCGTGTATGACGTGGCCGTAGAGTCAGACTTGCAGCTGGCTACTAAGCTATCACAAAGGTTGGGCAATAATGTCTGGCTGAAGCGTGAAGATCTTCAACCAGTGAGTCTCTTGTTCATACAAGATAGCAACACTGCTTATAATAAATGAGATAATTAAACATTGAAGTTTCACTGATTGTGGGAAGTTATGGAGATTTTAGTCGGATAATTTGTTATCAATTTTTTGTTGTTTCTTGATGAAATTTCAAGGGTGGCTGTGTTCTTCACACTTTTAACTTGTCCCATTGTTTTAAAGTCTATACAGAATTTTGGATAGGGAATGTTATGTAGCACTTTACTGGCTTTATCTGGTCGGTTGCGTGCAATCAGCTTGTTTTCTGTTTTCTGGCTGACTTCTATTTGAAAATTATCGAGGTTGTTTGAAATTTAAAAGGTTGGTACCTTTTCATAGACTAATTAAATAACTATCAGGAACGAAATAATCTTTTAGTTTGATTTTGGTTAAAGTTCCCTTTTATGAAAAAGTTGAATAGGAATGGAATAAAAAAGAATAATTGCAAAGGAAAAGAAATCTTTTTTGGATTCTTTTTTTCCTCTATTTTTTTTTTATTTTAGTTAGAAAATAGAACTCTTTTCATGATTCATGAATCATAAAGCAGGGTCTAATTTTTTTTCGTAATTGAAAATAATAGGTTGAAATATCTATGTACTATATGTTATAAAAGGTCTTTTATTCAAGGATTAAGTTATTGATCAACAAAGAAAAAAATTCTTATATTACATAATGGTACGTTCCATCATTCACAAGTGCATATTCTTGATTGTTCACTCTTTATTTACTAGTGGTACAACTTCATTATTCTTATGTGATCTGGTGCTTGTTTGGCAGGTTTTCTCATTCAAGCTACGAGGAGCTTATAATATGATGGCTAAACTTCGTAAAGACCAGCTCGATAGAGGTGTTATCTGCTCTTCTGCAGGGAATCATGCACAGGGGGTGGCTTTATCCGCCCAAAAACTGGATTGTGATGCTGTGATTGTGATGCCTGTCACTACACCTGAAATCAAGGTTCTGACTTATGGATTTCCTCTTTCCCTTAAACGGAATGACTTTGTTTTGGTCCTGTATAAACTTCTTGTCCGTGGCATTGACTAAATGCTCATGTATCTCTAGTGGAGGTCAGTAGAGCGGTTGGGTGCCAAAGTTGTCCTTGTGGGAGACTCGTATGATGAAGCACAATCTTATGCTAAAAGCCGAGCCAAAGAAGAAGGTCGAGCATTCATCCCTCCATTTGACCACCCAGATGTCATCAGTGGACAAGGAACAATTGGGATGGAGATTGTGCGCCAAATGCAAGCAATGCAAGGCCCAATACATGCTATATTTGTCCCTGTTGGTGGTGGTGGGCTGATAGCCGGTATTGCTGCTTACTTGAAAACAGTTTCTCCCGAAGTAAAGATTATTGGAGTGGAGCCATTTGATGCAAATGCTATGGCACTCTCTTTACATCATGGACGAAGAGTGGTGCTGGACCAAGTTGGAGGTTTTGCAGATGGTGTGGCTGTTAAAGTTGTTGGTGAAGAGACATTTCGATTGTGTCGCAAGCTGATAGATGGTGTAGTTCTTGTTAGCCGTGATGCTATTTGTGCATCTATAAAGGTCAGCCTCTTGTTGCCAAAAATAATTGATGTTTCACAAGGGCATTTTATGCATCCTTTTGACAGCTATATCCTCGGAGTGGAGATATCTAACCTGAGAGATTTTCTGAAGAAACTCAAATAAGTTCTAGTTTTCAAAAGAGAACTTTTAATGAAAGTTTGGAATATCTGGAGTATGTAACTTGTCTACTTGTTACAGGACATGTTTGAGGAGAAAAGGAGCATTCTAGAACCTGCAGGTGCTCTGGCACTTGCTGGAGCAGAAGCCTACTGTAGATACTATCGCCTGGAGGATAAAAATGTAGTAGCAATAACTAGCGGAGCCAACATGAATTTTGATAGATTGAGATTAGTTACTGAACTTGCAAATGTTGGTAGACAGAAGGAAGCTGTGCTTGCAACATTCATGCCAGAGGAGCCAGGGAGCTTCAAGAGATTTTGTGAACTTGTGGGTCATAATACAATTCACAGGCTTATGTAACTTTATGATGGCAAATTTGTGAGTTCATTTGTAACTTTATGATGGTGTTGTTTTGCAGGTGGGACAAATGAATATTACAGAATTTAAGTACAGATATAATTCAGAGAAAGAAAAAGCTCTAGTATTATACAGGCAAGCTCTTCCATCTCCTTTCGTTTCCAATATCGTGCAAATTGAAATGTACTTGCAAGATGTTTATATGGTACTCTTGCTAGGGTTAGTAATTACTGAAAATCATGCCTTTACTAGTAATATTGTAAAAGAACAACCCATCAAAGTGATTACCTTTTTCTGTTGCTTGCAGTGTTGGACTTCACACGAAAGCTGAACTAGAAGCAATGGTAGCTAAAATGCAAGCATCTCAACTTGAGACAGTAGATCTCACAGACAACGACCTCGTCAAAGATCATCTGCGATATTTGGTAAGTTTTCTTTTTGTAGTTGCATAGTCTTGACTGATGCATATAAAGTTCACATCCCTTGGTGCTTGTGAAACTGCTTGCAGATGAATAAGCAATACTACTTCTTCATCTTTGTACATTAATTTTATTTTTCAAAATTTCAGTCGGGTGGTCGGTCACATCTTCGAGATGAGGTTCTTTGTCGTTTTGTTTTCCCTGAGAGACCAGGTGCTTTGCTGAAGTTTTTGGATGCTTTTAGTCCTCGCTGGAACATAAGCTTGTTTCATTACCGAGCACAGGTTAGAATCCCCGAAATTTGTTACTTTAAAAATGATTTTAGTTGAGTTCAGGTGCATGAATTTCTTCCTATATTCCTGAGCTTCAAGTTACATCTTTTTTTTTTTTCGTTTTTGGTCTGTTAAAGGGAGAAACTGGAGCAAATGTATTAGTTGGCATTCAAGTTGCAGAAAGTGAGATGGACGAATTCCGAGATCGTGCAAACAACCTTGGGTATGAGTATGCGGTGGAGGAAAATAACAGGGCTTTCAAGCTTTTGATGTACTAAGTTGTTGTTGCTCATTGTATTAGGTGCAATTGTTGTTGTATTGGAGGTGGATTGTTGGAATGACTCTTGGGCACTTGTGGGAGAACAAGTACAAGCCTGACTTGATTTGAGATTGTACACGTTTTATCTATCGCTTCTCTAACGCTAATGACGAGGCTAGGATTTGCTCTGAACTACGTAGTATCATTGCTTGCAATGCAATTGCTGCATTCTGTATGAAGGTGGATATATATATATATATATATATATATGTGTGTGTGTGTGTGTGTGTGTGAGAGAGAGAGTATCAAATGAATTGACAGAGGAAATCAATGGCGCTAGCCGCCAACTGTTTCTCAAACGTTATGACGGTTAAGGTGTATATATTCCTTCCCTTGACGCTTGAGTAATTGAGCTTGCTCAAGCGAATGACAATGAAAATCACTACATGTTTAAGCGACAGTATAAATACGAAAATCTCTAAAATTATTTAGTTTATATTTATTGTATAAGTCGTATTTCAATTTTTCTAAGTAATTTTATTTGTTATCACAGCAATACACTTCGAGGCGAATCCAAAGATACGATGCAGCAACTCCATTTTTCAATTCACATAGGAGAAAAAAAAGAAAAAGAAAACTGGTCTGTTTTCAAAAAGCATAAATAAATGTAAAATGAATAACTGGATTTACAAAAAAAAATGTAAAATGAATAGGATTTATAAGTCTTGGGTTCAATCTTTTTCTTAATCGGTTTTGTATCGATGTCCAAATGAGATGATCCGTCATATGCTGAATCTTTAAACCTATATAGCCGTAGTCCAGGTGATCCACTCTAGAGCGCACGCAGAAAATTGTTGAGGTTTGAGGTGTAAACGCCCAAGGGTACCACTTGGTTCAATTGCAAAGTCTATTAAGTTAGGAAGTGGTAATACTAGGGGACCAGGACAGAGAAGCAGCTGTATACTTGAGAATCGAGAATGCAAAGCATGCTTTCTTGAAGTGGAAAGCATGCAACCCGTTTGGATTGTGATTTTTCTTTTATATTTTTTATAAATATATTTTACAATCACCTTTTATCTTACGTACATCAAATCGATATAATATATTTTTCTAAAAAAAAAAACCTCGAGAAAGTAGCAATCCAAATGAGAAATGATTCATTTTCCGCGGTCAATGACTACTCGATCTTTCCGCGTCAATATTGCCTAGAAATGTGGTCATGTGCTTTTACTACAAGCTGCAGAGGGCAGAATGCATTTACTATTTGGGGCATTAGCTTATGAAAATATTATCCTAGACGATCATCCTGGTGTGAGGGTAGAAGCAGATAATATCTGGCATCCGGTGCTATTTGTGGGCAGGAAGGTTCTATCAAGAAATGCAGTATGAAAGAAAGAAGCTCCTCAGCTCGTAAAGAACGTTTCCTTTCGTTGCTTCTCTCTATCTTTTTCCGTTTCCAAATTAGCATACATCAAATTTGACAAGCAAAACAAGTGTATGATTTCATCTTTTCAGGGCACTCACGCGTATAACCCTCATTTGTGCTTAAAAGTATCTTCGCCTTTAACCAAATGCCTTGTCACAACCTCGAAACAAACTCCTAAAATGGACAAAATAACCTCCCTTGCCCCAACACCATCATTTCTGGCCTAATAAGGACGACATGCATCATTACCTTAATAAGACCCGCCCTTCACAGCAGTCATTTAGCTGAACTTTTCCTACAAGACTTGTCCATAAATACTCCCACCTGCTCTTTTATCTCTTCATCTTTGTTTACTCAACAACACTTCCTCAACTTGGAAGCATAACCAATATATTTTGAGCAAAGTTAGAAATAGAAATGGGGATTTTAAGATATCTTTTTGTTGTCAATCTTCTTGTTTCTTTGACCTTTTCTGTGTCCTATGGAGATCCCCTTGTTCCAGCATTATGCATCTTTGGGGATTCCGTTGTGGATGTGGGAAACAATAACAATCTACCAACCCTGATAAAGGCTAACTTCCCTCCCTATGGAAGAGACTTCGTAGGCCACAGGCCTACAGGGAGGTTTTGTAACGGAAAGCTGGCCACGGACTACACAGGTAAATGAATCAGTACCATGCTGAAGCCCTTGCACCACTGGAATCATTTTTGTTATACCATACGTTCTAACATTTACTGCATCTTTTCCTCTTGCATAGCTGAATACCTTGGGTTCACGTCCTACCCACCTGCTTACCTTAGCCAAGAAGCCAAAGGAAGCAGCATCCTCACTGGTGTGAACTTTGCATCTGCTGCTTCTGGTTATTATGACGGGACAGCACAGCTATATGTACATCTCATAGTAGTCTCTTTCTTTCTTCCTTTCTTCCTCAGGGTCTAGAATCAGTCAAACAACCTCATCCAGTTTTCACTCAGGAAGTAAATTTCTTTTTGTGTGTTATCTGGTTTTGCAGCGCGCAATTTCCCTGACACAGCAGCTACAGTATTACAAGGAGTGGCAGACCAAAGTTGTGAATGCGGTTGGAAAGGCCAAAGCAAATACCATAATTTCAGGAGCAGTCCATCTCTTGAGTGCGGGGAGCAGTGATTTCATCCAGTACTACTACATTAATCCAATGCTCAACAGAGCCTACACGCCCGATCAATTCTCAGACATTCTCATGAGATCTTACTCTACCTTCATTCAGGTCAGCAGCTTTCACCTTTCTTATGCCATCTGTATTATAAACATAGCTGCAATACATCATCAGAAGCATAAAACTTGTCTGCCAGTTAACATGGAAGTGCACTTCATTTTAAGATTTCTAGTAATTGTATCCGAATAAGGTCAGACAATAGAACGAAGACTCTCACGGGTACAGCAATATCTAAATAGATGTACTACAGGCTTCGCCCTTGTTAATATGCGTGTACATAAAATTTTATAATGAAATTTATGAACAAAATTCTTGTGTCACTAAGAGTTGATAATCCTAAACACAGAAAAGGAACAAAAAAGATTGACGAAACAGATTCATGTAACTTAACCAAGCAGTACTTTTACTGTAATGACACAAATACTCATATTGCAACTTCACCACATAAGCAACAAGGAACTGCAGCTAAGAATTCCAACCAAGTGCAGTGTTTGAAATTACTATGTGACAGAATCTGTATGCTCTGGGAGTAAGGAGGATTGGAGTCACAACACTACCACCAACCGGATGCCTGCCAGCAGCTATTACACTATTTGGTTCAGGAAGCAACCTGTGCGTTGCAAGACTGAACCAGGACGCAATCTCCTTCAATAACAAACTGAACAGCACCTCACAGAATTTGAAGAGCAAGCATCCTGGCCTCAAACTTGTAGTCTTTGACATTTACAGTCCTCTGCTAGACCTAATCACGAAGCCTACGGACAATGGTAATTTGCAACTTCTTGGCTCTGGCACAATAAAAATGCATTCTGCATTCAAAATTAAGCATATAGCATAAAAATCATGTTAAACAATCTCTGACACATCTCAGCACCTCTGCATCAGTATACAATCTTTAAAAGGAAAATCAGTTAATACTACAGACTAGGTAGGCAGCTCACACATGCAGATGCATAATGTAGGTAGTGAACAAACATTTTCTTGTAATTTTTCTTTCTCAACAGAGAGAGGGAAGGTCTGCCTTTGGAGAGGAACCTGTGATTGAACTAATTGGAGAAACATTGTCCTTTGCCAGGATTTTTCGAATCAAGAAAGGCTTGCTGTGGGACTGGTACAATTGAGACATCGTTCTTGTGCAATTCCAGGTCAGTAGGGACATGCTCAAATGCTACAGAATATGTGTTCTGGGATGGTTTCCATTCCTCGGATGCTGCTAATGAAAAGTTGGCAGAGAGTCTACTAGAGCAGGGATATGATCTCATCTCTTGATGCCTACTGCAGTTGCAACATCACTCACTATCCCACTCAAGTCGACTAGTTAAAACTACTTTATGGATGTTAAGAGTCACAAAGGTGTTTCCAATGACTTTGATAGTATAGGTAGAAACCTCCATGGCTTTGAAAAGAGGGCCAAATTAAGCTATATCCAATAAAGAACATGTTTATTCTGATTGATCTCAGATGCTCCAAATAATGGAAAAGAATTGCTTCATGACTGAATTCTAGCCATGATAGCATTGGGAAACAAAAATTTCCAGCAACCGTTATACCCTCCTCACCTTCTTTGCCAATTCTCCTGAGAAGGAAAAATATACATAAAGAAGAAAAAGAAATTGCAGACCATATTATAAAGAAACTATCACTTTGATTAAACAATGATATTCAGACACCTAAGATTTGAAAATTGGAAAATTTTCCTATTGACTAGCACCAGGGAATACTTGTTGAGACACATAATTTGATGATCATATGGATATGGCAAGGGAAAAACAAAATCTCCGTGTGAGAAAAGCAAGAGTTACCTTGCTAGTGAATCAGAAGTCTCTAAGAAAGCTCAAATCCAGCATTAGAATTGATGGCATACAGAAGTTTCTCTCTCAAAGTGCCTAGACGTTTGTAGGTGGGAAGCTGTACCCATTTAACAGGAACCCAAGACAAAGAAAGGAAAAGAGCACATCATAAGTTGGGTGTGATTTAAATGAGAATTAGGACTGATATGCTTCCACCAGTAGAAAATTAAAGGGCTGTGAAGTAGGTTCATTATCGCTGGAAAAGCGATGCCACAAGAGACAGTACCTTAAGAGTATTATAGCATGTAGAAGCAGATGGAAGCCGATCAACATCCTGTCCTCCTAATGTTGCCAAGAAAGGCACATCACATACAACCTGCTTGTTAAAAGTTAATCAGTCAATGCAAATTATGACATCAACCAGATTCAGTTACTGTCATGCATTTTCAATATAAAGCTAATACTTCATTCACAGCCAAAGTTCCTTCTATAACTATGGCACCTAAGCTAGTGTTTTATCTCCATTAAACCTGGACCTAGATCGATTGCATCCAACCCTTGAAAGTGTAATTTATCTTGGCATCCAAGTGCATGTGAAACCTTATTGTGTACAAATGAACCAAGATAAGTTGAGGGAATTTACAAAATCATGAAATTTGGCACTTGACAAGGCAAGAGAAGAAAAAAGAGAGTACCTTGTGAATAGTAAAAGCTGGTTGCAAGTGTTTGAACCCTAGTAGAGGACCTCGAGAACAACTTGTCACAAATTTAAGAAGCATGCAACGTTCTATCGCTTCAAACCCAGCAACTACCTGTAAGACAATAAGCAAGAAGAACTTATTGACAAGCAACTTACCAAATGATTTAGAAACCAGGTTGTCCTAGATGACAATCAGGGCTCAACTAAAAAGCGAGTAAGTGCAATCCTCAGACAGACTACAGGAAAAAGAATTACAATTAAAAAGATAAAAGAAAATGGAAAGGGCCAAGTTTGCGTGGTATCAGGTAGCACAATAATTTTTCTACAATAAAAGAAAAGTAATATAATAATCTTGAGAATTGCTTTGTCCTTTCCTCCCTATATAACATACAATATTCTACGTAAAGAAACAATTCAGACGGCAAATTTAATAGAAAGTAAGGTGCCTCGACCAAGCTCCTAAACAGTTGATATTAGGGCTTTGCAACTCACACACATCCAAAAGAAAAAGGTGAAAGAAGAAACAAACAACAACAACAAAAAAAGTTCGAAAACCAATATGAATTGGCTACTCTTCATACATAATCCGTATGGTTAGAATACCAGAGGAAGGTAGCCAGCTGATTGTAAAGAACCTAAAAACTAATACAAACTGGCATATGATTCTGTCTGAGATAATTTTAGAAAAGCTCTGCACTCCATGAATGCATTCTCAAAGTAGAACTGTAATCACACAGAACTAAACAGGTAGCCAAATGTGTTTAGAAAAAATACCTCCCAGAAGAGTTTCACTGTCCGACTTCCTTCTGTATAACCACCAGTATATCTTGTATTTTTCCTCAA
The DNA here is from genome assembly GCA_023065735.1 of Coffea humblotiana. Classification (NCBI taxonomy): domain Eukaryota; kingdom Viridiplantae; phylum Streptophyta; class Magnoliopsida; order Gentianales; family Rubiaceae; genus Coffea; species Coffea humblotiana. The sequence continues at coordinate 3,458,846 of CM041213.1, forward strand.
ATCACCAATATCAATGTCATGGTTCCCACCAGAAAGCAACTGCATATGCTATCTAATTTTCAGCCTTGAACATATAAACTCCAAAAGAACAACTTAGTGAAAATAAAAGTGTAACATATGAGATTAAAGAAAAACATTAGGAAGAATGTTGGACAGAAAGAGAAATTATTACCTTTAGTTAGAGCTACTCATTTTAGACGAGCAATTATAATCACAACAAGACAATGAGTAACAAAAGATCTCCAACACAACAAATAAACATAAAAACTAGGCGAAATATAGATTACAAGAAAATGCAGGTTCTTCAGCAGTCTGATAAAACTACAGAGAAATACAAATATGCAGATCAGCCGTCACTTATCAGCAAGACCACCTCTAATCTTTCCTGGCCTTGATCAAGCCTAAACCAATTCGTCATCTATTGTAGCACAACTATATCAACTCAAGGATGTTTTGTTTGCTAGCTTCAACTTCATGAACAAAATGACAAACCCAATATGGATAAGAGTGAGGTTACCTGATTGAATTCACTTGCATTGAACAACCTCAACCAAGATGGGGAAACAAGGTCAGTCAACCCTCTACAAAATGCATTCGAGAAAGGAAGTATCTGCAGTTATCGTAAACAATGTAAATTTCGAGAAAACTGGGTTCCTAAGATTTTAGTGCAAAGTCACAGCAGACCTGCCGATTAAGTTTGTAGTCTGCAACTGCATGAATATATTGCAACTTATTCTCATTTGTCACACAGATATCCTTGCCGCCGGGTTTTAGCTCAACAAGATGCCTTTTACCGAGTGATTCTTCCGTAGCTGTGAAATCCAGTGAGAGTTCCTTGACATCACCATCATAATGCTGCATGCATAATGATCCCAATAGCAGAACAACTTAATCACAATAATGTCCAATTATCCATGAACAAACAATTAAATAGCTCATAAGACCAGAGCTATGTTGAATACCATCAGAAGTCACAGCAACATAGAATTAGCATGAAACCCAAGTCTTTGAAATTTGTTACTATATGTACATGTAATGCAAAAGTGGGCAAAAGATCAAAATTTTCTGGTCAGAAAAAAAAAAATTCAGATGATTTTACAAATAATTCTGGGACAAATTGGAGTCTTCTCTCAACTAACAATATTATGTATGAGTTTGGCATCATTTCAAGCCTCTCAACAGCTATATTGATTTCATAGTCAATTATTCAATTTGCCCTTCTCATACATTTACAAATTGACTTCTAAGCTATGATATATTTTTGTTCAAGATAGCAGAAAATTTAGGTTAAAGGAAAGGAACCATAGACCTTGATGTCATGTGCCTAAAAGAACAAACAGTCACCAAGAATCTAACAGCAGCTTTAGATTAGCTATCTCGCACAACCTTACTTTCCTATTAAGAACTGGATCCGTGGAATTAAATTTTGGATGCCAAGAAAGATTCAGGTTTTGTTTTTACGTAAGGTCTCCGCACAAGGGTCTATAAACAAGAAAACTTGAAAAGATGTTTCAACAATACCACATAATATTAGCTGGTCAAGGTTAATAGCATAGTCTTCCAGTGTACACAATTGCTTGTCAGAGATATACTTTAAGTAGGATGAGACATAGTTCAAATGGGACAATAACCAGCAATTATATATACATGATCAATTTCCTACGAGGCCTGATAGTATTCAGGGAAGTAATGAAGAGCAGGAAGAAATTATAACTCGAGTATAACAATGTGCCTTGATAATTTTCTATTATTCATAAAAAGGATTTACCTTCACATACATAAGATTTCTGTAAAGCTCAGGATCAAGTGTTGACAGTTCGTCAAGAAAGCAATAGCGACCTAACAACTTTTGTACAAATACATGTGAGAAGGAGTAATCAAGTAATATTCCTTCATAAAGTGCTTTGCCAACTACTCTTCCCAGAAACTCGATCATTTGTATGCCATTCTCTAAAAATCTTGCTGCTGTATTAGGAATGAGAAGTCTATCTGAGCTTGAGCTCTGAGAGAACAGCCCGTACCTTAACAATATGAAGAATCATGTTACAAGCAACAATTAAGAAGAGAAGGAAAAAAGATAATACTGGCAAACAACAGAAGCATAATTGCAGACTCACTCAGGTGAGAAAACTGCTTTTGCTATATCAGTCAAGAACTCCTTGGATAATCCGCCATAGTCTAGGCCGGCCTCTGGGAGACCAGATTCACTAATAAATGAAACATGGATGCTAGATTTCAACCTTGACCCAAGAGCATTTAACTGTTGAAAACCATCCTCCACGATATGTCCACGTCTGATGACAATCTCAACTGATCCTGGACCAGGTCCAACAACCTCACCAGCCATTCTACGGGATTCTTTATCCATGTTAATCAATTCTCTGAACATTTCAACTCTAGAAGGGGGCAGAGATCAAGTTTCAGGTTATATTATGGCAAAAAAGACACTCAATACAGACATTCAAGCTTAGGAAGGGATTCTAGTGCTGTGTTCACCTTTCTTCAAATGGAAAGACATGCGGAGTAAGAGTAATGACAGAAGCCATACTTGAAGGGGCTGAAGCATCATCTGGTATAACAGTTGCAGATAGAACTTCATGAGTCCTAGCAGCTACAGCAATTGGCAGGCGATTTCTCTCACCAGGTGAAAGCCATAAAGCTGGAGGACAAAACTGGTGCCTGCAATCCCTTTCATATAGCAAATGTAGGCATTGAATTGCAGAATCCATCAGAGTTCTATTATGTGGGCCAACACCGCCAGATACAGCATTATAGACAAGTGTATTAAGCATTGATGAAATTTTGCGCTGCTGCTCCAATGTGAATGGAACCTAGTTCATTTTCAATTGTTAACAACAGCTTAACAAAATTCCAAAAAGAGTTGCAGTGTAAGTATAGTGAAGATGAAGAAAAAAAACTTAATCAAACCTGTTTCTCATAAAACTCTATGTCATCAAGAACTAAAAGCAGGTGTGAATATATGGCACAAAATAGATGAAGGAGACAATGCATATCTTTCGATAAGCCTACAGGACCACGTCTGAGAGCCTCTACATCCCACACAGAAGAAGACTGATCTCGAATTCTGTCAAAGCTGGATTTTCCAGTAGAATTCATTTTACTTGATTCTGTTGGTGAGTTTCCAGAGAATTTGTGCAATACATTGACCCATTTATTGCCTTTGTCTTTAGCACACCATTTTTGCTTTCTCTGAGAGACACCATCCTTGCTTTTGGAAATATCATTACCAAAAGAATTGTCCTTGGCATCATGACTCCTTCCAGGAAAAAGAGATCTTTCCAATACTTCCCACAATTTTGAAAGAAATCCAGGAGTAAAAGATAACATGTTGAGAACCGGCAATGACCCGAGCACAGGATTTAGTGCAGAAAATATTCTAATCATGCATGAATAGTAATAAGCAACATCAAGCAATTCAAAACTCATAGGAGCTTCTGAACTTTGATGTGTATCAGTCATACGACCAGAAATATCTTTCTCCAAGTTTAGGAGTCCCAAAAGATGGCTCTGCTGACAAACAGGTTTAAGAAGGTCTGTGTATGACATCTTTAAGGACTCGCAAGTTGTCTCAGATTCAAGCAATCCCATTCCAATAGGATCAACCTGGTTATCAACATCAACTTGAATTTCTTGGTTCCTGAATCTTACCTGTCCATCTTTCCCAAAACAAGCCAATAAGTTTTCTGCAAGGATGATAACAAAACGGACATAGGCCACTAAATCCAGTCCTGGGGCAAATTTTCCAGAGCGCACAGCACCATCGTCACTGGATGTTGCAAGAAATATAAAATTTGCAAGGGCCCAAGCAACTTGAGGCATCTTCTTAGACTGCAAATGAATTTCCAATCGATCCATCTCAGATATTTCCTTTGAAATTCTATCTTTTGAGATCTGCCATCACCTGTGACAGTTTAATTAGCCTTATCGTAATCTAATGTAGAATATTGCAAAAAAATAAGAGTGACACCTGAAGCTTAAACATTTGACAATAAGATTAATCTCTAGCCACAAGGTTCATTTCTAAAATCAAATATCAAACACAATAAATTAACCTTTGACGTTAAGGTTTACTTCCCAACCAGATACCAGGCTTGTTACAAGTAGCTTTCTGTGCCTGTTTCATATTTCAACAGACAACTTCCAACATATGAATGCCAACCTCCACAACCAATCTAGCAATTTTCAGAATTGAAATCAGTTTTAGAGCAAAAGATTATGTAAACATATACCAATGATGTTTGAACCTTTCAGTCTAACAAATCAACTATCTTTGCACAAAGAGTCAAAGCCAGCATTTATTAGTGCTTATTGACACAAAACTTCCACAGACCTAATTTCCTTGAAACAGATGAAATCTCTTAAGGTACCAAGATTATCCATCTAGATTCTGATTAAAAAAAAAGTAGGTGTTTGCAAGCACTCACAATGAGAACTATTTAATAGAAAAAGTAAAAATTCTGCTTTGGCCAGACTTACCAGCAGTGATCTTAGACAGGATGATAAAACAGACTTGTGTTTCAGAGCAGGTAGAAGCACCATTGGCAGACGTTGAGAAAACCAAGGTATAGTAAGCAAAAAAAAGAAATAATTTTCTGCAGCATGTTGCAATTCCAATACGCCACTACCAGTTACAGCTGTGTCTGTAAAATGAAATGGCCGTAAAGCCAAAGTTAATGCACTAGCAGTAATCAAAAACCTATCATCTGTTCTACCAGAAGATGCCCCTTGAGTAGGTACAGGATCCAACTTCCAAATGTATCTCCTAATACTGTTATATGTCCCACTCTCTTTATTCGCAATAAACCAGATTAAGTTCTTTACTGCAGCATCAGCATATTGAGTATCCCGTTCAGTTATGCTTTTCCAACCTTTCCGATCAGTCAACAGAACTGCTAGACGCATTGCTAAAGAGACAACGCCAACATCTTGAAGCCCTCGATCAGTGTAATCAAACTCCACCAAAATCAGTAGACATAGTAAAATTAGCTTCTTTGACTGATAAATCCATATTTTTCTCTCTTCAGTGGTACCCGTTACCAAAGAGCAAAAGTTTTCATTTGGATCTACAAGTAAGAACTATGAAAGCATTAAAATTCAACAGAAAAAAATCCTGCAGAAATCCAAAAGTGTCAATCAAAACTCAGTGGCAATTATGTAAAAGACAGAGCATAGTGATGATGAAACCATGTATAGACCAGAAAAATATAACAAGAGATGTTTGTGCCTTCAACGGGTGAAGAAGATGAGACTAGATAACAAGGTTAGCAGTTTGCAGTATAGCAGTTCAAAATATACATTACATTTTGATTATTCGCACTTTGTTGGAGGGATTTTCTTTCAATTCTCTAGCTTCTGACTTTTGAAAGAATTATTACCTGCAGACCAAAATATTGTACCTCAAACCAGTAATGGACTTCAAGTTTTATGTCGATTTAATTTAATTTGTATGGTCCCTTGGCTGTCAGTTATACATCGTATTTTCCAGTTAAGACTCAAAGCAAATGCAGGTACAAGTTTCTACACGCTATACAACTTGATCTAAGCACAACTAAATTTATGTGTAAGTGATATCTTCAACTAGCTTGGTTCCAAGGCCCCGAAAGGAGTCCTATAAGTCTAGCAAACACATGGTATTCTTATCTCAAAGTATGCTTAGCATTTAGGCCAAATAAAAAAGTATGATATAATACACAGAAGCAGCATTTTATTTACCCAAGATGACAATTAAAAGAATTCCTTTATAATCGTTAAAATTCCTGAGAAAGTCCAGTAGAACTCAGCAGAAAAGAAACTAACTGACCATCTAATATCTTTTTAGGACCTCAAATTTCTCTACTAAGGCCCACCAAAGAAGAGGGTAAAGTTTTTCTATAATCAGTATCAAAACATGTCTTTACTAACAAGATCATGCAAACAATGCTTATCCTCCTTAAGGTGACTGTGGGAGAAACCTGAAAGTTTCCTGCCAAAATTATCTTCCCTGAATGCGTGCCGTCTATAGAAGGCTGAATTGAAGTGCTTACATTTATTAACCTTCTTGGCTCAGTGAAAGAACTTATTAGATGAACAAAGCAACATTTGACATAAGAAGATGAAGCACATCAGATTTTATTGCAAACAAGAATTGATTTAACAGAATATACTTTAGTTATAGACCCACAAATAACGAAAAGGAGATATGTTGCATACCAGTTGAGTTTATGCTTTCCAACAAAACCCTGAAGCAAAGCTTCACGCAATCTTCTTCTCTGGTCTCAATTCTTTGATACCGAGTAGATAAAAAAGTCATAAAGAAGATAAAAGGCCTCAGAACAATCCTTGAAATCTGCATTTTGTTCCAACGGATAGCATTTTGATTCATCTCTGCTAGCCACTGTTGCTGAAGCTGCATAGATACCACTTTTACCACCCTGTGACGACGCCAAACTCTCTGCATGGGTGTAACTAGTGCCAGTTAGTGTTTCCAGAAAAAAAGAAAACTACGGCACAATCCTTAATACAAACACCTTCAATATCTTTTAGAGGTTTACAGTTCAACAGAGGTACAGAAGGATTTCAAATCATTGAAAGCATGAAGTCCTACGCACAGTTGGAAGACAGGTGAAAAGAGTGAGAGGACTATAATTCAACCCTACTCTTGGACTTAAACTTCACTATGCACACTCAAACATACCGTGCTCCAACCCATGTCTGGAATCACAAAATTAGGAACCCCAAGGCAAATTTCGGTTGAGAATATGATTACGTTCTTATAAAACTTGAAGTTCAAGCTGTAATAACACGTTACCAAAGTCAGCTTAGGTATAGGGGGGTTTCCTCACCAATTTCATAACATTTAATTCAAACGGCATAAAAGATCAAAAATTAATGTCTCAAATGCACATTGATTTCCATGATAAAAAAAAAATTCCTAAATTGGAAGGGCATGATCAGCCACTTCTTTATTCATTTTCTATCTGAACTCTTACACTGAAAATGTTAGACGATAGTTATGCCTCAATCCTTATTTAAACGTACGTACGTATGTGTGTGTAGCTTATTAATGCTTTGAAAGTTCAGAATCCCAAGGTTGATAGAAGGAGGGAATGGTGAACCTGAAGAAAAAGTGCGGCAGAAGTTGCTCTTCGTGTAAAATTGCGAACTTCTCTCTCTTGAGAAACCTTGGCAAGAAGCGCATCCCTTGAAATCTCCTTCGCGCTAGCTCCCCGCAATGACACCTGATCAAAGATTTTTACAACAATTTATTGTTTCAGGATTGTTGAATACTTATACATGTATGCAGGAGCTGTAGATAGAAACAGGAACCTGGTGTTTTCGGGGCTCATCCATAGCTGTCGGTAATTAGACAAAACAAGAAAATCCGATGGTTTCTGTTGGGTTAAAAAGTGAAATCTTCGCGGGTGCCGGGGATGGAGGACTGGGGTGAAAGGTAATGGTCCGGCCGGAGGCGGGTGGGTGGTTGGAGTCTTGGAGATATGTGGATGAATTACAGATCAGCGTAATTTACACGTCAACGGGCATAAAATACACACACACACACAAGTATATATTCAGTTTTTTTACAGTAACATATAAAATACTAGTCGCAATTAGGCATGTCGCACATTGATAAAATTAGATGCGCTCAACGACGATCGGGATCAAAATTATTCAAAAAAAAAGAAAAGAAACTATCGGCATCCAAAAAAACAAAAAAAAAAGATGCGCTCAACTATTATGAGTCATGACAAAAATTCTCCTAAGAAACAAATTATTGAATAATCTTTCGTGCAAATGAGATATACTTGAATATTTTGCTGTTTTATGCTATCGAAAGTCTATGGCCCCATTTGACAAGTGAATTTTTTGGATATTTGTCTAAAATTTTACTGTAAAAGTTATAGAAAAAATTTTCAAAATGTTTAAATTTTTGAAATGTATAATTTAAAAATTTTTTGAGATTACTGTAGTTAAAATTATTAAAAAACTTGTAACAGATAAATTTGACCAAAAATTTATTTGCCAAACAAGGCCTATTATATTGTTTGAAAGCAAAAGAAGAGATCCTCTATGGCTGGTCTTGCTTTGCAGCCAGCCTCAAGGTTTAAATGAAGCTAATAGTAATCACTCTCTTAACATGGAAGGCTCTTTCGCTTAATCAATTCAAAGTTAATTTCGATAGAGCAAACTCACATGCGAAGAAGGGTGTTTATGGTATTAAAGTTATGATCCAAAATCACGCAAATACATTTGCGGTTGGATTGTCAAAGCAATGCGTTTGGTTTCTCATTCAGATTGCACGCTGAATTTTGATATATATTCCCACGGGGGCGGATTTAAAGGGGGGCATTGGGGGCACGGCTCCCACTGCCCCTTAAATTCCTATAATACTTCTATAATTTTGACATAATTTTAAAGGTGTCCCAGAATTTTTTTTAGAAAAAATGTGAAAGAAGGGTCACAAAATTTATATCATTCACTTTCCTCCTCAGGTCCCCATTTTTCCCCCCAACGGGGCCAAGTATTAATTATATCAGTCATTACTTTTGGTCCCCACTCCCCAAGTTCCATTTACTCCTCTAGTCTCCCATTTCACTTCACAACCCACAGCTCCTCTTCTTCCACACCCAACTAACTACTCTTTCTTTTTATCACTTCATCCAATCATCATTAATTATTTACTTTCTTTGTCCCCACTCCCCAATTTCCCTTTCCTCCTCTAGCTCTCGGTTGTCCTCACTCCCCAATATGTAAACCATTATCAAAATATGAAAACTCATCGTGAACAATTGTAAATAGTTTAGTTTGTTTTTGAAATAAAATTATTATTACATTAATAATTTTGAGTTTGTCTTTTTATGTTTTTAATGGAATATACATATCATTTGTACTTGTTGGTGAAAAATTTTTTTTTTGCTTAAAAAATTAGAAAAAAAGTAGATAAAAAATTTTAGTGTTATTTTTGCCCCCACTAAAATTTTTTTCTGGCTCCGCCACTGTATTCCCAGCACTAATAATCTGCGGAGGGGGATAGGGGGGAGTGAAAGGCACATGCACATCATCAGAAGATCCATTTCCTCTTAGCAATTATCAAGTGAATAAATAATTTGTTTCTATTCTTTCTTTATTTTTGGCTTTGTAATTACGTAACTAACAAACGTGGAAGAACAATCGAATGATACTTGATCGGATTATTGTACACAAAAGAAAGGCGGAGGGTAGATTATTTATTTAAAAAAAAAAGGAACGGAATAAAGGAATTATAGATTGGATCAAGAATACTCATTGAAATTCTATTATGGATTAAAAAAAACAACTTCCTATGTCGTTACGGCGACGAATTGATTTGATTGTTATTCATGATATTGATTAGATTCAAAACCATCGAGAGCTAATTCATTCATTAAATTTACAGGCGAAAGGTTTAACATATGTATGGCGCAAAAAAAAAAAAAAAAAAAACTTGGGTGGTTGATTCTGAAGTAGAAGAAATAGTTGTTGCTGCAAGATATGCATTCACTTTGACAAAGACCTTGATGACTTCAGGTCCTGTACTTGAAAGCGATGCATTCTAAAATAAAAGATGCTGATCTCTAGTCATTGGGCCAAGCATTGAAGAGTTGTGAGCAGCTCCGCGTGATCCTTGAATGATTGATGTAAATTGGCTCTCAAGAAGCCAACAATGTAGCTCACGAATTAGCGCATTTTGTTAAGTTAAAATATGTGATTCTCTTGAATTTCTATGGAACTCTCTTTTTATTTTAGTTGAGCAATTCGTGCTTAAAAATTTTCACTAATTTAGAATGAAATATTATTATTTATTATAAAAAATAGACTCAAGTATCATAGAAAAAGTAAATGATATTTGCAAAAAAAAAAAAAAATCAAAAACAAAATAAGTATCATAACAGAAAATACTCACATGTCCTGTTTACAAAAGTAATTATATATATGTGTATTATATGGAAAAGTCTGAAGTGACGAGCGTTATGGTAACAAAACTGTTTTTACATGATATAACAGGTAAAAACACTTTTACCGATCATTTGATTACCTGTTGTACTGGTCATCTAAATAAAATAGTACCTAAAAATATGGTTAGTAAGTTTTACATTAAAAATAGTAAGTTAACTCAAGAAATTAGTAACTTTTATGTCTCAAAAAGTAAATTTGAATAAATATGGAACTTACTTTTTTTTTTTGAAGTAAATAACTACTCTATATCTGAAACTTACTTTTTGGAGAGTAAGTTTAGTTCAAATAATAGTAAGTTTTTATAGATTAATAGTAAATATTGTTGATAGAATAGTAAATTTGGTTAATCATCAAAACTTACTAGTTTGTGGCATAAATTTACTATTTTACTTAAAAAAACTTATATGAAACAAGTATTAGGAAGTTTATTTGAAATAATGCTAAGATTTTTTATTAATAATTGAAGCTTAGGATTATAGTTAGTAATTACTTTTAATGTAAATGTATGATACACAATTGTACATATCATTTATAAATGTTATATGTTTTAAGCATTTTAAGTATACTATGAAAACTTTTTTTTTTTGCATATGACCTTATAAAATATGTAAGAATAATTTGTCATATTATAAATTTTGAATTATTTTTGAATTTGTGAAAGGTTAGAAAGTTTGGATGACAGTAACAACAAATCTTTCGAGTTATATATAGAATTGCACTTATCTATACATCACAATTTCCATATATGGACACCTATGAATATAATAAAATGGTACGCAATTTTCATATATTAATACCTATGAAATTAATAAAATGGTAAAATCTTAATAAATTTATTTTCTGGGTCACAAGTATAAAAATTAAAGTTGTATCAACATAGCATAATCTTTGAAAATTATAGTAAAATTACCCATATGTTAAGTTCTATGACTTTCAAACATACTTTGTATCATTTACATTATGGATTTGTATCCATATGTTTTCTATCAAACTCTTTTTTTATTGGCAAATGGTAAGTAAATTATTATAAAAGGTCATTTTATAATAATCATAATTTTTTATAGATGAATTTTATGTAAACTATTAAAATTATGAATTCACAAACGACTAAATCTGACTACTTTATGGCATATATTAGTCTAAATGACTAAAAAATTACTGTAATCATGTGCATGTTGATTGTTGAATTGAAATTTCCTTTATTACTTGTACAAGTTCTTCTAATCAAAGCAAAATAAAATCAAATATCTTTTCCTAATAGAAAATTATTAATAGAAAATTATTAAACCATTTTTAAATACATAATTTCTCCTAAAATTAGTAACATTTCCCATGACCTCTAACCTTGTCAATAATACTAACCACCGACATGTAGATAATCTTAAAAGCAAAAGCCATTAATATGACAAAAAAAGAATGTTTTCATGCTGAATGAAAAAAATTGCAATTCTATATAAAATTGAAGAAATTCATCATGAATGAGAATGAATTGCAAAGTTATCACATTTCTAATTTCATATGCATCCAAAATTTTATGCAGCATTAGTTTAGAAGATCTTTCCTTTTTCACACTAAGGAACCAATCCCAGTCTCTACATCTCTTTTATTTTTTGTTTAACCATTAAATGGGGTCAAAGTTGTTAGCAGTAAAATACTAAATAAATTTAATTCCATTTCAAACTCTAGTTAATTGTATACTAATATTTTACACCACAATCAATTGTACACCAATTTCCTTTTTTTAAGTAGCTATTATTTATTTTATTACTTAGGTTAAATATTTACATATAAAATAATAGCAATAAAATGCCCATTCTCGGATCAATGGAACTTCAATGATTGTTAATAAAACTAATATTGCATTGATAAAAATTAGTTTGCAGAATGAAAAGTCAATCGCAACAATTGCTAAAATATAGCAATTTTTAATTATGGGAAAATAAACAACTAAGTTCCCAAAATATTTCACTTTTATTGTTTAAAAAATCTCAACTTGTTGACTAAATTCAAAATAATTCTATTGTCAAAAATATTTTTTCTCAAATTAACTTTCATGATTAGATGTGAAATAAAAATTTGGTAAAATATCCCTCATACATATGTCATGGATATTTCAGACTTTTAGTAAAAAAAAAATTTGTTGTTAAAATAACATTGTATCATAGTGTACTAATTATTTTAGGATCATTTTATACATGAACTAAATTTAATTTAAATTATACAATAGATTATATATGCATGTGATTTTCATTTATAATTATTGGATCCTATTCTTATGAACAATCTCACAAGGAAAAAAATCCAGATCATACTGATTTTCTTATATTAATTGTTATACTAATTTTATCATTTTTATTATTATATTATTTCTCATTTTGTTTAGGGTTTTACTCTTATTATTTCTTGTGTCTCAAATGTAAATTTATTAAAACTTTATCATCTTATTATATTCATAGGTGTTAATTTATAAAAATTTTGATATATAAACAAGTAATATTCTATATATAACTAGGAATATTTTTTGTTATTGTTATCCAAATTTTCAAACTTTTCAAAAATTGAAAATGATTAAAAACTTATAATATGACAAAATTTTATTACATATTTTACGAGATTATGTGAAAAGTCAAACTATTTTTCATAGTATTTTAAAATATGTAAATAATTTTTTTTAAAATGATAACTATAATCATGTATTATACAGATATATTATGAGTACTTACTAACTAAGGTACTAAGAATTAATCATTAATAAAACATCTTATCGTTATTTCAAATAAATTCCCTAATACTAGTTTGAAATATGTTTTAAAGTAAAATAGTACATGTGTCTCATAAATCAGTAAGTTTTGATTATTAATCAATTTTACCATGTTATCAGTAAGAATTACTATTTATGTATTAAAACTTACTATTACTTGAATTAAACTTACACTCTAAAAAGTAAGTTTGGGATATAAAGTAGTAATTTATTTATTTAAAAAGTAAGTTTAATATTTATTCCAATTTACATTTTCAAGTATAAAAGTTACTAATTTATTACTGTTAACTTATTATTTTAGATGAAAAACTTACTTTCTTATTTTTAAGTGTTATCCTATTTGAGTGGATATGCCTATCAAATAATCAAATGGCCGCTAAAAGTAAATAAAAAATAAATCGAAAATGGTCATATAAGTGTTATCCTATTTATGTCTCAAAAAGTAAATTGAAATAAAAAATGAAAGTTACTTTTTTAAAAAAAATAAATTACTACTCTACATTCGAAACTTAGTTTTTGGATAGTAAGTTTAGTTCAAGTAATAGTAAGTTTTTATAGATTAATAGTAAATCTTGTTGATAGAATAGTAAATTTGGTTAATCATCAAAACTTACTAGTTTGTGGCATAAATTTACTATTTTACTTAAAGAAACTTATATGAAACAAGTATTAGGAAGTTTATTTAAACTAGTGCTAAGATTTTTTTATTAATGATTTAAACTTAATATTATAGTTACTAGTTGTTGGTAACGTAAATGTATAATACATGATTGTATGTTTCATTCATAAATGTTTTGTGTTTTAAGCATTTTAATAAATGTATGTATCATTTATAAATGTTACGTGTTTTAATATATTTATTTCTAGGTCACAAGTACAAAAGGTAAAGTGAACGTATTTAATGTACCGTAATCTTTTAAAATTATAGTAAATTTACCCATATATTAAGTTTCGTGAGTTTCAAATATATTTTGTATCAGTCACAATATGGATTTATATGCACATTTTTTTATCAAACTTACTTTTAATTGGCAAATAGTATGTAAATTATTATGAAATGTCATTTTATAATAATCATAATTTTTATAGGTGAATGGTATATAAACTGCTAAAATTGTCAATTTATAAATGATCAAATCTTATTACTTTATGGCATATATTAGTCTAATCAACTAAAAAATTACCGTAATTAAGTGTACGTTGGTTGTTGATTTGAAATTTGCACCACGGTCACTATTTCGTTATTACTACCACAAGTTTTTCTAATCAAAGTAAAACAAAGTCAAATATCTTTTCCTTTTGTATGCAATATTTATGTTTAGTAAAAAATTAGTAAACCATGATTACATTTCATAATTTGTAATGAAATTAGTAACATTTTCTAAATAAATTGGAATAATTTGTAAAATATATTATTTTTTTTACCAATATAATTAGGGGTGGCAATCGGATCCAAATCGGATTGGCGGGTCGGGTTGAGACTGGGTATAATAGAAAATTCGCTGATCCGAACCTGACCTGCCAACCCGAAACGGGTCAAGATATTTGATCCGAGTCAAAAAATTTCATGTTGATAGGTCGACTCGAATGACCCGAAACTTAATTTTAATTTATTAATTTAGCACTGTAATTTCTAATAAAACCAATTTTGCACAAGACTCATTACATAATCAAGTAATAAAAATTTAAATAAATAATCCCAAACTGAATCTAAAATAAATTAAAACACTGTAAAAGTGTTTTATCCCAAAATAAATATAAAATAAATTAAAATAGTATAAAAGTAAAAAATAATATAATACATTATTTGTCCAAATATAATAATTTCAACTTCACACAAGTTAAATAAATTCATTTAGGATTAAGTGATTAATGCCTTTGAAAAAAAAATAACTTAGGAAAGTTAGATAAAATAATTTTTAATTCGTAAACAGGTTATCGGGTTGTATCGGATCACCCACGGATTGACCCGAGTTTAATCTGTTTTCTTTTCGGGTTCATCGGATTTGACTTGATTCTAACCCGAACCTGCGAAACCTCAATCCGGACCCATTAATTTCGTGTTAAGTTTGTGTCGTATTTTCAGGTCGTGTCGGAAATTACCACCCCTAAATATAATCAAAAGAAATTTGCAGTATTAAAAAGCAAATAGGAAGAAAGGATGATGACATAACTATAAATGTGAGCAATTATATACATATCACACCACGAGTTTAGGTTTGATTTGTTCAAAACATCGGTAATTATTCGTTAGTAGATATAAAATGCATATTATTTTTCTACAAATGGAAAATACAATTTCATATATACTAACCATTAACAGAATATGTAGTTTGAACACAATCAATTGAACTCATATTTCGTTTGTTTAGCTATCATTTATTTTGTTACTTAGGTTGAATATTTACATTTGAATAGAGTATTGAAATCGGGACTTCAATTATTCTTAATGAACTTCAATTAAGTGTCAATGACAACAATTGCTACAATTTAGTTTTTTTAAATTTTTTTGAAAAATGACAAAAAAATTACACTTTTTTGTGAAAAAATCAAATTGTTAATTCAATTCAAATGAATTTTATAATAAAAAAATATTATTCCTCAAACTAGTTGCTTAATCCGTATGTATGCCCGTACTAGTGTTGAATGGATAACTAAAATAGGAAATTGCAACAAAAAATAATGTTACAGGAAAGGTGCAAATAAGTAGGACTTTTGCTAATTTTAACCCAAATCAAAGTGGAAATTTGGTTCATAGTTGAAGGATGCATCCACAGGTTTAAATAATTTATTTAATAGTTTTATCATCTGATTTTTTCTTTTAGTCTTGAAGAAATAGAAATTACCGAACAAATTAGTGCAGTCAACTTGTCCTCTTAAATTATGCATAAAATCAAACTTTTGTATGCCTAATGAAAACACTGCATAGTTCGAAGTTAAAATGCTTGTTGCATTTGACAAATAAATTACTTTGTTTGGGTCGGTGGATTTGAATTCAATAAATCATTCAGTTGAATGGATTTGGAATTATGATCAATTGAAATACATTGTTTGGCTGGTTTTTCAAACCAGGGAAATTCCAAAGTTCCCAAATATAGTTCACGCTCTAATTTATTGTATACTAATTTATTCTCACACACATACCAGATATTAAATTGATCAAAGGCAAAGCTTAATTGATGAAGCCTTCATCCTGTACAACGTTGCTTCTTTATGTATAGAATGGATTCTTACAAACGCATTACAGCACAGCCATTCAAGCAATAAAAATATGTAAGACATGTGATTTAACTACAAGAACATAAATTTAAAAAACCATTCCATTTTGGAACAGGTACAGGCAGAGAAAAGATTGAAACCACTTCAAATCATAGCAACTGCAGTTTCAAGAAGAGCAAATAACATTTCCAACTGCTAAATAAGCTTCCTAAGTAATCACCATGTAAAGAGAACTCCATAACATTTGATTATGTGGATTTATTCTTTCTGATCTAAATCATGCAAGCAAAAAGTTGCGGAGCACAAGACTGAAGCTGAGTTATTAAAAATAAAAAATAAAAGAATAAAAAGAAGGAGCGGTTAATACTTTTGGGGTTTAATTACATTAACCTCCTTTACAGTTTAACCAAACTTATTGTAAAATTAAAGTATCAATTCTTACCAATAAATGATGAAGTGCATTTGACATTTTTGTTTCCTAGTACAAGTTGGCCAGCGAAACTCAAATTCGTCAATTGTGGTTTTAATCAAGTTGTTCGGTGCTTTCTAACCCCGTACAGGCATCAATCGTATCATACAAATTTCTTTTGGACATTTCACCAAACACCTTATATGCATTCCCAAATTAACCACTTTTCACATAAACGACGACATACTACTACCATCATTTTGTTTGCAACTATACCTTGCTGGAAGGACCATTAAACGGCATACAGTGGGAGTTATTGTCAGAAGATGTATAAAACTTAAATAAGGAGGAACAGAAGATGCACAAAATACGAAGGGTACAATTTTCAATTCACCGGCAAATGCCTTTCCTTCATTGTCATGTAAAACTATGATGAAATCAAAACAAAAACAAAAAGGAACAATGAATATGCAGAAGAATATTCAATTTTCAGTGGAATAACAAAAACACAAATCATTTTGTTTGCAACTATACCTTGCTAGAAGGGCCTTTAAACGGTATCCAGTGGGAGTCAGAATCTTCGTTTTTGAATCTGTCCGGTGATTCTCGATCAGAACTGTCGTAATCTTGTCAGGAAAATTTTGCCAGGAAAAAATTTCTATTCCATTATATTGTGAGGTGAGAAGAAAATAAAAAGAATGCAAGCAACTTTAGAGAGATGTGATAACTCAAAATCGTTTTCAGAAACTGGTGATTTTTTTTACTTAAATATGTAAATTTTTTACTTTTAGTATTAGTCAGTTTAATTTAAAAAAAAGTAAATTTTGTCAAATAATAAGTAAATTAAATTACTCAAAGTGTAAATTTCTGTTTCTGACTAAAACTTATCTTTCCGGCATATACTTACTAGTTTTAATTAAAAACTTACTAAAGTTAATATTAATTATTTTAATATAATATTTAAAAAGTCACTAAAAATTTTGATCTGTCACTAAAGGTAATAGAAACCTATAATAGCAGGTTTTCCTAATATCGTTATCATAACTATAGGCACTATAGCATTGTCCGTGTATATATATACACACAGTTCTTTTACTAGTTTTTTGGTGCTTATGCACATAGTTCCTTCTCTTTCTTTTATTTCTTGACGAGTTGTCCTTGCTCTTTCTTTTATTTCTTTTCTGTACCAACTGAAAAAAAATTTGACTTCCTACGCATAAAAAAAAAAGCTTGTCTTCCTAATCATTTGTGCATCTTAAAAATGAAAGACAAGGTCAATATAAACACCACAAAAATGAAGAGAAGGAAAATGAATGTGTAAAGAATAATAAAAAGAAAATATCAAATATCAAAATGCCAGAAAACCCAGGACCAGAAAATAATTCTAAAGTGTTGAGCTAGGGGCTAAGAGGCGGAGGTAAGAAACTAAAAGGCAAGTTACTTTCCTTCAACCGGCGACTATGCTTGGCGCCTCAGCCTTCTATGGAAGCTGTAATCCATCATCCAGCCACCGGCGCCGCCGCCGCCTTCTCTCCTTGCTCTCTACCGGAATCCCTTTTCTCACGTCGTATTACAGACCTTCCCCGTCGTTCAAAACCTGATATCTCTTCATTTCTTTCTCCTTCTAAACCCAAAACAAAGCCCCAAAACCTCCGTCTCAGCCCACAATTCCTGCCAAGTCCATCTATCTCTCCCTCTAAATCGCCGCCTCTTGATCCCCCTTTGACTTCAGAGCCGTCCATCAAAACAGACCTACCTAGCAATGACTACTCCCATTTGCTTCTGCTCTCTGCTCGTTACGGTGACGTCGAACTCGCTAAAGCAGTTCATGCTTCTTTTTTCAAACTCGAAGAAGATACTTATCTATCCAATGCTCTTATTGTCGCCTACCTCAAACTTGGCCGAATTGATTTTGCCCACAGAGTTTTCAAGAACATGTCAAGCCCAGACGTTGTGTCCTATACCGCTTTAATATCTGATTTGGCGAAGTCCAATCGAGAAAATGAAGCTGTTGAGCTCTTCTTGGAAATGAGAGGTTCAGGTATTGAACCAAATGAGCATAGCTTTGTGGCTTTATTGACTGCTTGTATTCGCTTAATGAATTTAGAATTGGGTTTGCAAGTTCATGCCTTTGTGCTCAAATTGGACTTTTTGGATTCCACTTATGTTGTGAATGCCCTAATGGGACTGTATAGTAATTGTGGTTGTCTAAATTTTGTAATTGAATTGTTTTATGATATGCCAGTAAGGGATATTGTTTCTTGGAATACGGTAATATCGAGTTTGGTTAAGAAAGGAATGTATGACGAAGCATTCGAATCTTTCCGTGATATGTTGAGGATAGATGGTTTTAGAGTTGACTATTTTACGATATCAAGTCTGTTGGCTTCGGCTGCAGCTGCTGGGCGTTCTGGAGTCACAGAAGGCCATGAAATTCATGCCTGTGCAATTAAGCTTGGATTTGAGAGCAATTTAAGCGTCAACAATGCTCTTATTGGGTTTTATACAAGGTGCGGGAGCGTAGACAATGTAACGCTTCTGTTTGAGAGGATGCCTGAAAAGGATGTT
Source organism: Coffea humblotiana (assembly GCA_023065735.1). Lineage (NCBI taxonomy): Eukaryota > Viridiplantae > Streptophyta > Magnoliopsida > Gentianales > Rubiaceae > Coffea > Coffea humblotiana. The sequence continues at coordinate 3,477,778 of CM041213.1, forward strand.
TTCACTTGGACTGAGATGATAACTGCATATATGGAATTTGGACTTGTTGATTTAGCTGTGGAGACTTTTGATATGATGCCTGATAGGACATGTGAATCCTATAATGCTCTTTTAGCAGGATATTGTCGTAACAACAAAGGCTTGAGGGCTTTAAACCTTTTTTGCAACATGGTGGAAGAAGGCATAGAGTTAAACGATTTTACTTTGACTAGTGCTATAAATGCTTGTGGGTCTCTGATGCAGAAGAGCACTAGTGAGCAAATTCATGCATTTATTCTGAAGTTTGGTTGCGTGAGAAATAGTCATGTTGAAGCAGCATTACTCGACATGTGCACATGGTGTGAAAGAATGGCAGATGCTGAAAACATATTTCTTAGATGGCCAAACGATCGGGAAAGAACAATTGTGTTGACGGCAATGATATGTGGATATGCTAGAAACAGGCAGCTTGATCAAGCAATTTCACTATTCTGCCAAGGGCAATCCAAAGAATCGTTTGTTTTGGATGAAGTTGTAGCAACTACCATGCTCAGCATATGTGGCCTGGTAGGATTTCGTAAATTTGGGGAACAATTACACTGCTTGTCAATCAAATATGGTTTGTTAGCTGATACGAAGATGGCGAATGCCACAATCAGCATGTATGCTAAATGCGGACAGATGGAAGCTGGAATTAAGGTCTTTGATGCAATGCTAGTTCATGATACAGTGTCATGGAACAGCTTGTTAGCTGGACACGTACTCCATAGGCAAGGGGATGAGGCTTTGGCTGTTTGGATGAAGATGGAAAGTTTAGGAGTACAGCCTGATACAGTTACCTGTCTCTTCATTATTTCAGCTTATAGATACACTGGCTCTGATTTAGTTGATTGTTGCCGTAGATTTTTTTCTTCAATGGAATCGCGTTACCAGATCAAACCCACTTCAGAACACTATGCTAATTTGGTTGGTGTTTTAGGGCACTGGGGTCTGCTTAAAGAAGCAGAGGCAATAATTCTGAAGATGCCTTTTGTGCCAAAGGCTGCTGCTTGGCGCGCTTTACTTGATAGCTGTAGGGTACATCAAAATGCAGCCATTGGGAAAAGGGTTGCCAAGGAAATACTTCATGTGGAGCCACAAGATCCTTCTATGTTCATATTAAAATCAAATCTATATTCGGCATCTGGAAGATGGCATTGTTCTGATACTGTCAGGGAGAAGATGAGGGAGAAGGGATTTCGGAAATTCCCAGGCCAAAGCTGGATTATACATCAGAACAGGATTCACTCATTTTTCGCAAGGGACACATCTCATCCTCAATCTAAGGACATATACAGTGGGCTGCAGATATTACTCTTGGAGTGTCTGAAAGCTGGTTATGTCCCTGATACAAGTTTTGTGCTTCACGAAGCGGAGGAACATCAGAAGAAGGATTTTCTTTTCTACCACAGTGCAAAGTTAGCTATGACTTTTGGACTTCTGATGACTAAGCCTGGAAAACCTGTTCGGATTTTCAAGAACATACTTCTTTGTGGTGACTGCCATACATTCTTCAAGAATGTTTCAGTTGTTACGAAAAGGGAGATATGTGTGAGAGATTCTTCAGGTTTTCATTGTTTTTCAAATGGTAAATGCTCATGCAAAGACCAGTGGTGAGACAGATTCCTTTTTGAAGAATCCGGATGTCTTGGATACTTGCCTCTCACTTTGACAGTTTCCGATTTTCAATTTGCCGAATGCTTGTCTACACTTGCAAATTAACATCCATAACGCAATAATATACTAAGGAAGTCATCTCCATTACCATGATACCATCTGCGATTGTAAAAATAAATCATATTCTTCTTCTTCATTTGGAAGAAAGGTAGACAGAACCACATAACTTTTATTGAGGAAAAAAGAATTGAAACACATCCTATTCGCAGACCACATCTGTAATAAAGATACGAGAGGTATCTCTTATTCGGGAGAAACGCTTGCAATGCCTACACAAAATTCATCTATCACCTATCTTTGCCACATACCTACACGTGCCCAAACTTCTAAGGAGAAAACTCAAAATCTAATGCGAAAGACTTAATCTTCTCAAACACCTCCAGCCAACAAAATATCAAGCACATGAGATCTCAACCGCAAGGCGCCGTGGCTCTTTTGAAGATTGGCAGCCAGCAATACACCGAAAAGGGCCTTTTGCCGTTAAATCAATTGAACATCTGCTTTTTCCAATGCATGCCTACCGAAATATACAGAAAATGTTAGAAAAGTGAACGGACCAATACATGCATACATACATACATAAATAAAGGGCAGGAATAGTAGAAAAGTGAATTCAGCATACGTACATCCTGAACGACAGAAAGGCTATCAGAAGCTTCACAGTTTCCTTTAGTAAATGCTCCACAAACACCATTTGGATTACCAAAACTTGCAAAATTGATATGAGTCATAACTCTTCCTTGACACGACAAATCCAAAATATTCCCCTCTTCCACATTTGCGCAGATCTTCACAAGTTTGATTGTTTGAAATTTGACATTTCGAGGGTCACCCCCAAATTCTTCAAACAAAACTAGATCGTTGTTTCCCTCGTCGCGCAAGAATGAGCGTGGAACATGGTACAACTGTTGAGTCGAGTTACCGCATCCCCTCCGGCATTGTTGTGAGGGTTGATATTGTCCGCGATAGTCACATGCCTGACAACCCTGTTGACCAGCAGCAAAATTGCTAGGCCAATATCGACCAATGTTGTGGCCATTAACCCATGCAGTTCCTTTACCAAGGTCTTGCAAATTCAATACAACTGGGTCTAGTCCCGAAGGGGTGCCAAAAGTTGTCTGTAGAAAAAGGGGAAAAAATACAAGTGATGAGAATAAATAATGCTAACAGCAACAATGGACTTGTATTATCGGTTGCGTTGCAGTACTTATGGAAGCATACCTTATACCAAACAAACATCCTATTAATTGGCAAGCTTTTCTGAGAACTATGCCAACTTTGATGAGGAAGGTTCAAATAAAGTTGCTTCTGGTCAATTCCACCCATTCCAACCTTGTAAGCCCACGTATTTTTAGACAGATCTTTCTCGTTATGATTTGGTGCAACTAATTTCACTGGACCTAGAATTCCATTCTTTATGTTGTCGAAGAATGCCCCATAATTCTGACCATAAACAAGTCGAGAGATGTCAAGAAACATAGTAAAGAATAAATAATAATAGTCATCTAATCAAAAGAATATACAAATTGCGCATCCCCACCTGCAGACCAACCGTTGCGCTAAGCAATGATATTGAGTTCATCCCATGTTTAAGGCTCACGGGAGAGCTAAAGTCAAATTCAAAATGTCCGTTTTGTGCAGCCTGTGACCCTGTCGATTAAACACGTATATATATAAGAAATATATTGACAACCCACAAAAAAAAAAGCAAAGGTATCATTAAATGTAATTTTTAACATTAAAAAAAGGCGTTGACTTTACCTATGTGAATGCCGTTGACAAATGCATGGATGACGTGCCCGGTTGTATGAACATGAAGAGTAAGGTCTCCACCCCAGACTGGATCCTTTTTATTTACGTCCACACTAATCAAATGTAAACAAAGAAAGTGTAATAATCATGGAATATAAGGATTATGACTTGAGTATTATCATGGAAAATAACCTGCGTGGTTTAAAATTCTTGGACACTTACGTTGTCATGTACCAAAGGTAGTCAGACGTATCATTGGTTACTGTCTTTTGATCGAGTAACTCTGTTGCAAGAGTAAGACCCTTTGGATGATGGCGTCCATAAACCTTCTGGGCAAGATTTTCAACAGGCTCAATCGTCCAATGCCACTTCAAGCCAGCTATATCTTCAACAGCGTCTAGTACATTTGTTTGAGCACTTACCTATTAATTAAATATCAAAAAGGGCCATATAAAATAATCACCAGAAATTTGTTAAATATAAATTGCAATGTTAATTAATTAATTAATTGTTAACTCACTTGAGCAGTGTTGTAAGCCAAAGTTCGACAATCCCTATAGATGCTAACAGACCATGGCGGAATGGTATATTGTGTGCCTTCAAAGGTAAGTGTCATGGCATCATTTGAATTTGCATTTCCGAAGAAGCAAACTCTTTCCGGACCATAAGTATAGACTGAAGACTGGAATTAGAAAAAAGGGTTAAAAGATGTTAGATTTTGGAAAAACCAAAAAAAAAAAAGAAAGAAAGAAGAAGACAGAATAGATGCGAATGAATACTCACAGACAGCATATAGGTTCCATGCTCTTGATATTTATGATCTCCGTAAGTCAAAATCTTTTCCAGTGAGTAGAGCAGGAGGTGCAATTGTCTAAGATGTCCCCATTTTGGTTGATTCAACAATCCTAGCAATTTTTTTTTTAACAAGACAACAAAAGAAAATTTGAGAATTAAGTGAACAGGCGAAATCAAATACTAATATATTGTATTGTAAAATTTTAAACAAGCCAAATCAAATAGGAGTATATTTTAACATAGATTGTTACCATATTCATTAAGTGGTGCATCGTAATCATAACTTGTGATGATGTAAGGTCCACCGGAAGTACGGCCAAAATTGGTGCCACCATGATACTGTTAATATGGAAAAAGAAACGAAAGGAAATTGTTCAAGAATATATAGCATGCAATTGTCAGTTCTTTTCTTTTTTTTTTCTGTGGTCAATTGTGAGAATCAATCACTAAAATACAAACCATGTAATAGTTCATGACCGTGCCATTCAATTGATAGAACCGAGCAACGGCAAATGCTACGTCTTCTGCAGTTCTATGCGGAGTTGCATCTCCCCAGTCCTTGAACCTTTATGGAGAAAAAAAAAACCATTAAATGAAAGAAGAAAACCATTAAAAGGTTTTATTTGAGAAAATTCAGATCAAAACTTACCACCCAGTCCAATTTTCTGTCCAAATTTTAGGAATATTGTTATTTTTGGGTTTGAACTGATCGCAGTAGAAACCGTTACATGTATTAATCTGAAGAAAAAAAAATAAAGATCAGTACTGCTGCAGTTTACTAGTTCCAGAACCTATAAGTAATACTAGCAGTAATACCATGGGATCCGGAGCATCTGGCTGTTGACACATAATCCATGGAACTCCAATGTTCAGAGATTCAGCCAATTGAGCACACCACTGGATATAGGGTTTTGCAACACTTCCAAAATTCCAAGCAACATCTCCATATTCGTTCTCAATCTGATCAAAAGGGAAAAAGCAAAATGAAAAGAAAGCTCGTTATTTGATGTAGGGGTTATGTATTTAGTAGTAGTGTATAAACAACAATTGATAGAATCTTAGATTTGCAACCAAACCTGAGCAAGGATTATTGGACCTCCTTGAGAAGCAAAAAGGTTAGCATTTTTCATCATTTCAACTATCAGAGTTGTGAAGGTTTTCATTTCATCCTACAATGATAAAGGACAAATACTTAAGTTTTTTCAGCTTCAAATACTTAAAATGGAAAGTTTCAAATTGACATAGATAGTACTAGTAGAATGGTTTTCAATTACCAAGAAAGCGGGACTTGTTGTCCTGAAGGTCACATTCTGCATATTGTGCAACCACGCAGGAAATCCCCTAGTACACAATGTTCAATATACAAGTTTATTACTACACCATTTATAGGGGTTTTTTTTTTTTGGCCCACCTCATGAGAAACATCTTCTATACAACGAGGGAAAAAAAGAGAAGAAGATAGGAAAATAGTCACGTACCCAAAATTCCACTCGGCACATACATATGGTCCAATCCTTAAAATAGCATAAAGTCCCTCGTCTTGGATGGTTTTGATGAACCTGACGAGGTCTAGATTGCCACTAAAGTCGTACTGAAAATAAGTCCAGAACAGTAGTTAATAAGTTGCAATAATCTGCGTAATTTTTGGAGTGAGGAAATATTTGTTCATATTCTATGCCAGAATTAAAAAGTTAAATGTAGCATTAGTAGTTGTTACCTGACGACGGAGTGGTTCATGCACGTTCCAAAATACATACGTTTCAATTGTATTCAGACCCCCTTCTTTTGCTTGTCTAATCAGGGACGGCCACATCTACATATATACAAATATATATAGCAAACGGTTTCCATTATAACATGCATTCATGAAATAAAACACTATAACAAAGAATGGATCGCAAATCATATATAGTATAGTAACCGAGAAAGAGAGGAAAATAAAAAGAAACAATTGATCGTACTTCTGTAGTACTGCGAGGATAATGGATGGATCCAGAGATTATGATTCTCCTCTGTCCATCGATTTTGAGTGCTCTTCCATCGTAGGAAATCTGGGTAGATTGACAACCAAGGTAAGCAGCAAACAAAACAATAGTAAATAAAAAGAACGCCTTGGCCTTGTAACCCTCCATTGCAGATTACACCCTCCACACACACTGTATGTGATACAAGTGGTGGTGAGGTTGCTTTCCACTATTTATAGAGTCAGGAGGAGATACAAATCGTAAGGTTGTTTCCACTAGGAGAGGATGATAGACGGGATAAAGTGGTATTGTGTTTATCTTGTCATACATTTTAAATAAATAAGGTGTTTATCTATCCAAAGTTTCAATTTTTTGGATTATCGTTATGTTTATTTGAATTTGTGCCATCTTATACAATTTAATCCAGTTCCCGAACAAATTAATAAGGAAAATTTATTGCAAATTAACAAGCGATGTGTCAACATCCGGAAGCGAAGGGAAGAGGTTAATTATTTTTACTATACATAATAATATACGAAACGGCATGGCAGTATCACGTGAGTATGATCGAATCTAATTCGCAAATTTGACTTCCTGTAAAAGGAAACAAATCGATGAAAAGTCGTTCTCCATAGCATGAATCATATGTAATTTTAATTGTTTTCAACAGATATTATGACTAGTAGTGATTAATCGTCATTTTCAAAAATAACAATAAAACGTAGTACTATAACAATATGTACTTTTAATTGTTTTTAACAAATATTGAGCATATTACGACTGATAGTAAATACTAGTAGTGATTAATTGTCATTTCCAAAGACCTTTTTTTTTTTTTCAAATGGAGAAGCGGTGAAAGCGGAGTAGGAGTCTGGTAACAGGTAGTATGCACATAGGAATTTGGCTAGGAACAAGTGCAATATCGAATAGCGAATTTAGCTATCAAGATTTGAAACTCAAATTGAAGCCGAAGGTGTAGTCTACAAAACTACGGACGGCACAGCATTTATGATATATCATCCGCAAGATTTGAAACTCAAATTGAAGCCGAAAATCTAGTGGATAAAACTTCGGCCTAAATATAGGAAAAAGGAGAGGAAAAAAAAAGCGCAAAAACTGGTGGAATTTTGCATGAGGCGGACGCAAGGCTACTAGAGGGCAGGACGATTCGTATTAGTATGGCATTAACGAATATATCATCATCTTCTTCTTCTTCTTCTTTCAAGGCCTCTGGTTATTAAAAAATGTCGAATGCTATTATATTATATGCTGTTAAAAGGGTTCTAATTGAGATTTTGCGTCATACTATAATTGTCCTTGGGAGTTATCTGATTAGCGTTTACCAGTACAGCTTTTTCTGCTGATGCTACTACTGCCTCTAGTCAAAGTTAACTTTGCTCCAGATCCTATGTCGCTTGCAGTTTCACCACCGGAAGACGGTGTTTGGGTGTTGGGGGGGGGAGGGGAGCAACAATTAATGCGTGTTGATCATTTTTGACGATCACTACAGACTCATTCTAGTCTGTATAAAAGGCTTCGTATTTTAGTTAGGTTTGTCGAATAATTGGTGAATGTGGTCAAGTGTTTGCTAGTCTAACCTAATCTTTTTAGGGTAGATTACAATAATCTCTCTCTAGTTTTCGCTTACCAACGCCTCCTCTTGATTTCATCATTTCATAATGAAATGGCTTCCGTTATCAATGACTTCCCTTTAACTAGCGTCTTTCATGACTATTTTTATTTTACAATTTCACCCTCTACCTTTCTTGTTGATGTTCTTCATCCTCAGAAAAAAAAAAATCGTTAAGATGAAGAGTTTTTATTCTTCTCCAACAGGGTGGAAAAATGGAAAGAGATTTTTATCTAGAAAAGTAGAAACCTCCTTTCATTTGTGGTTTTTTATTTAAAATTTTGTTTTCATCTATCAAAATAAACAGGCATGCACATGTATTTAATCGCCAATGAAATTCTTTAGTACTGTGACATCCCAACTCATAAATACATGGACGTTAGACAATAGAATCAAGACATCAACTTAATTATTTAGTTAGTGGCAAGGTTAAGATCAAAAAAATAATATAATTTTTTTTTTTGAAAATACAAGCGCTTAACCTATAAGTGACAGATAAAATTGATGGGGGGCCAAGGCTATGAAGTTTATGATTATACATACAATTGGATGTTATTTGATTTTTTCCAACCATAAAATTTGAAGAAAATAAAAACTAGATCTAGTGTCTTTTTTTTTATTTTATTGAAATAATTACTAGCATCATTGGAAGGACACTTTGGGGACGCTGAAGGAGACTTGTGGCAAATTTAGGGTGTGTTTGGATAGGAAATATTTGTTAAAAAATTAATTGCTTGTATTACAAACACATTTTTCAACACATGTTTTTATCTTTCCAATCATCTTACATTGCAAAAAGTGTTATAATAATTATTCTAAATAATACTGCAAACAATCTCTTCAGTAAATTTTAGCCATCAATTAATTTAGAAACTATCTAAATGCAAAGTTGCAATAAATATAAATGTATGCACTCTTGTAATAAATTATGTGTAATTCAAGAATACTAATGAATATCCAATTGACGCCTATTGAAAAAATTCTTTTATATTATCTCGCAAACAAGAGAAAAGTCCTTCTATATGGTCTACCAAACAGGAGGGAAGTTCCTATTTTTCACGAGATCTATAGGGAGAGGTCCATGACTTTTGCAAAACTAAACTGATTTTTATCTGGTCTATTCCCCCTCTTCGTTTCAGGCTCCTTTTATAAATGATCTCTACTCTGGAGTGATGTGAAACAATCGAATTTCTCGAATTTGGCCTCCTATAAAAGGAAAAATACCGTGAGATGGTGTCATTGTATTGAGCAAAACGGTACTTGTAGTACTTAATTTCCATTTCCAAAGAACTTGTTAAAGCGGACAGAGGCTTTCATTATTAGCAGTTTTGACGATTGAAAACTTTGGTCATGCAAAGACCCTACTTAATTCGCTAGGCGTGGATTGTGTACTCCCCCGTATGATGATGTATCAGTACGTATATATAGATGGACAATGGATAAAAATACAATTAACGTGCGATAGTTTCCTTTATTTTTCTTTCGTAATCCCAATAAGATAGATGCACTCCAATTTCCTCAACTCTCCTTTTTTTTCCCCTACCAAATCCTCTCCTTTCCTTTCATTCTCTTTCCTTCAATCCAAACAGTGCCTTAGATTTATAATTCACAAATTATAAAAATATATTTTAAACATTATAATAATTTATAATTTACAAGTTCAAATAGTTTCTAAACAATTAGAGGGTTTTGAGAGGGTTTCAAGTCTTTCATCAAATCCTTCAATGGAAATGCAGCCTTAATTAATCTTGTAAGCGAAGATCTACTAGCCAAAAAAAAAAAAAAATCGGAATGCAGCCTTAATTAATCTTGTGAGCGAAGATGTACTAAGCCGGACGGCATTACATATGACATCACGGGTGGGGTCGGCATGAATACGGGAAGAAAAGGAAATTTGCGGGGGAATTTTGCATGAAGAACTCGAAACTCGAAACTTAAGGCCAGCTGAAGAAGAGGCTTGGCGAGACGGCGCCACCATCTTCCAAAAACTGTTACACTGCTTTCATCACTACTAGTCTACTACACGACACCCATCACCCGTCACCCATGACCCAACCCAGCCCCACCCCAAACCCAAAACCGTCTCTCTTTGATTTTGCTTTCCCATAAATAACGGCACAAAGTTATTTTTTGCGTCTCTACATTGAAGTCTAGTAATTATGCAATTTGTAAATTAATTAGAGAGAGAGAGGGAGGGGGAGAGACACTGAGACTGATGGATTACCAGTTGAAAGTAACAGGTTTTCTGGTTGTTAATTGCTGCTAGTATTTGTATCAGAAATTATTATGCGAAGCTGTAGCTAGAAATAAGTAAGGCATGCATACATGTCTGAGTCTGAGATGGAAGGGTGGAGGAAAAACGTATGGTCATGGTGGAAAAAGAAAACCGCACATATACTGTCATCTTTCTTCAAAGCCTTGGCGGCTTATGGGGCCGTTCATTATGATTTTGGGGATAGTGATGGTAGTGTTATTGGTTGGTTCCAAAGGTCGTAACTGGGATTTCGCTGCATCAAATTACCATCATCATCCTTGGGCGGCGTGGAAATGGCCGCCTTCTAATTCTGTGATTACCGATTCAACTTTTTCTGCTGATGCTACTTCAGCCTTGAGCTCAAACGTTGTTGTTCAAGATCCTACGTCGCTTTCAGTTTCACCACCAAAAGATGGCGGAGCAGCTGCAACAATGCGTGCTACTGATGATCATTTTGATGATCATCACCCACGAACTCCTTCGGGAAGCGGTGGCGGAACAAATAATAGTGAGCTAGAGGCAGCTACACCTCTGTCTCGTGACCACATTTTCGGCCACTCCGGTTCATTACCACCACCACTTGGTGTTCATGTTGGAGAAACAAATAATCAACCAGCAGTAAGTCTGACCTCTTCTTTGAAATGTCCGCCGCTTTTTTTTTTTTTTAATTATGTTTGGTTATTTGATTTTCCTCCACAGTTATTGAATGTCTAATTTTAGGAAACTGAAAAAAATATTAAGATTCTGCTGTTTCTTATTCATATTTCTTTCTTTCATTTTCCATTTATTCTTCTTCGCCATTTTTTTTTTTCATTTTTAGGTAGAATTTCATGTTCAAAATTTCAACAGAACGGAAAAGATTACTACCTCTACTATGACATTATATGGCTCCACATATAGATGGGTGCGGAGCGGCAGTTTGATGGAAGAGAGAAAGTAGATAGCTACATTGTGGCAAACGCTAAAGTAGCAGCTTTCTAGTTTAAATTTGCTATTGTCGGGCTAAAGTAGAAGTTATCAACTAATAAAGCAGTTCCAGTTGATTTATTCTGCATTCGCATTTTTTTTCTTTAGGTTTTTATTTTTAATTTTTCTAGTGTAAGTAGAGGAATCGAATGCAGGATCTTTTACTTACACTCCTTCTCACCCCGTTATGTTGAAAATGAATTTTTCCTCCTGTACATGTTATTCCTCTAATTTCTTTTAATATGTTTAATTTTGCATTTAATTCGTATTTAATTGTGCTACTTTACACGAATTAGGAAAAGTCATACACTTTTATTGAGGGCGAAAGGGAAAAGAGCGTACTAAAACCGGTAAAACGCGTTTAACTGGTATGTACTTACATAGTCACTATCATTAAACAGGAAATGGAAAAGGAACGGACACTCGATATTACCAAGATTAGGACCACGATTTCTTCTGTCAATGGAACTCACACCTCACCCCTGAATGCGAGCATAAACAATAGGTCTAGCAAGTTAGGGAGGCTTGAAGCAAGGATGTGGCAGGCTCTATTGGAGATTGGAGGAGCTTATACCAACGGAAATCAGTCGTCATATGATCCTGACTACGTACCGACAGGCCCCATGTACTGGAACGCCAATGCCTTCCATAGGTATGCCACCCTTTCTACTCGGGATGTTCACTCTTTGGCATGATCCTGTTGAGGAATACAAATTTGGTCATATCTATCGCTAGTGCATCTTAAGCAAGTTGTAGTTAACATTTGGGAAAGTCTTAACTAACCGTATAGAGCTTAAGGTTACATGATACTCAAACTTGTAGTAGTAATTCTTAGTGGTTTCTTCCAACCCCCCCCCCCCCCCCCCCTTTCCCCATATCTTTTGGATGTAGATTATGAATAATGATTACTCCGATTGCAGCCAAATTTGGATTATTTTATGTCTTCTCCGGCCATTTTCAGGAGCTACTTGGAAATGGAAAGGCAGTTCAAGGTGTATGTGTACAAAGAAGGGGAGCCTCCTATTTTTCACAATGGTCCTTGTAAAAGCATTTATGCTATGGAGGGGAGTTTTATTCATCAGATGGAGATGACCAAGTTTAGGACCAGGGACCCCAAATAAAGCACATGTTACTTCCTTCCAGTGAGTGTGACAGCAATCGTCCACTTTATATATGAAAGCAAATTGAGGGATCATTGGAAACCAATGAAACGGACAGTCAGGGATTATGTCGATCTTGTTTCTGGAAAATACCCTTACTGGAATCGAAGCCTTGGAGCAGATCATTTCATCCTTGCTTGCCATGATTGGGTAAATTTGAGATGAACCATATATGAAATTTTCTTTTCCATTTGCTTGTCTCGAGAACCAGCCCATCATCCCTTTGTATTGTCTCAAATCTGGAAACTTCAAAAAGTTATAAGCTTGATTGCACGTTGCAGGGGCCTGAACTTTCCTCGTCAGTTCCTGAGCTGTATAGTAACTCCATTCGTGCCCTGTGTAATGCCAATACCTCTGAAGGATTCAATCCTCGAAAAGACGTTTCTTTTCCAGAGATACACCTTCCTCGCGGTACATTGGAAGGCTTAGTCGGGGGTCCATCCCCCTCACAGCGGACAATCCTGGTATTCTTTTCTGGAGGGGCTTCATGGCCCTATTAGGCCCGTGCTTTTTGAGGCACTGGGAAAACAAAGACGAGGACGTCCAGGTTCACAGGTACTTACCGAAGGGTGTTTCATACTATGGGATGTTGAAGAGCAGCAAGTTCTGCATTTGTCCTAGCGGTTACGAGGTTGCGAGCCCAAGATTGGTGGAGGCACTCTACACTGGCTGTGTCCCTGTACTCATCAAGGACCCATTATGTGCTGCCATTTAGTGATGTTCTGAACTGGAAGATGTTCTCGGTTGAAATTCCCGTTAAGAATATTCCAAACTTGAAAAAAAATTCTTATGACTATTTCTACAAGACAGTACATTAGGATGCAGAGAAGGGGTAAACAAATCAGGCGGCATTTTGAGCTTAATTTGCCTCCAAAGCGGTATGATGTGTTTCACATGATTCTTCATTCCGTTTGGCTTAGAAGGCTCAATGTTCAACTTCATGGATGAGGGATCCCTAAACCGATAGTTAGATGGTTGGGTATAGCGCTGTATGTTCCTTGGCACTCATGCTCATGGATCACTAACTTGTAGTGATGCTAATATTTCAGATCATTAGAAGATTGTTTATCCCTATAGATAAAGCCAAAGCCTCATGGTAATACAGTAATTAGGAGTGTGTTTTCCTTACTACAGATGAGAAAAAAAGCCTACACTGTATAGTCAACAGTGTAAAGCAGCATAATGTTGCTTATTTTCTCTCTGTCTTTTTGGTAGCTCCGGGCACCCTTTTTTGTGTTTTATACAAAAACAGGTGTACACAGACTATCTGTCCACAATCTATGTGAAATGACTCCATATAAGAGGACACGATTCATGCATTAAATGTCCTAAATGGCATCCATTTGCACGAGGTTTTAAAATTTTAAAAAAATATTTTATTGCTTGTTTTTTATGTAACCAAAAAATCAGTTATTTTATTCCTTATTTTCTAGAATGATACACATGACAAGTAGATGATTCCAAATGGTAGCCTGATATTGTACTTTAAATATTTTAAAGTAGTTACTATAAGAAAAATTAAGCTTTAAGTACGAAATTTTGTAAACTATATAAAAAAATTGGCTTGCCTAAGTTAAATAAAATGGGTCTCGGTATCCAATGAGCATTCATTAACAGATATTTCAGGTTTCGTATTTTTAAAACTATAAAATTAATTAAGAAAAGTAAACAAATATAAAGAAACATTAAATGAATTTTAGGTGTGTTAACGAGTTACCAATGAATATCTATTAGAAAAAGCCAAATAAAAATAAAAGTGATTCTATTGAACTAAAAGTTTCGTGCTCAAAATTGTCCAAAGCTCTCCTATACAAAATCAAAATACGCTAAATTAATCTACTATTCTATTAGCTATAATTTCTAATCAATAGGAACGATTTTTTATTTTTGGCAGGGATGCAAACTGAGTACGTGAATACGTGAACTATCGTTAAAGGTTTCATCCTGAGATTAGGTTTACATTGCAGTAAATTAATTTGTATCTAATTGCACCAATATCTAATCGTTTGTCATGTGACTCTACAAACACACACACACACACACACACATATATATATATATATGATCATTAGCAACCTCAACTAGGAATTTGTAATTTTAGTTTAACTAATATGATACTGGTTTTTCCTTCTCAAAGGAACAAAAATCACTCGTTCTGGACTAACGAACTCTTTCCAAATCCACAAGATTAATATGTCATCAACTAGGAAGATAAGATAATAAATGTGCTTGTGCGTGCATGGTTCTCAAGGCATTTAGCAGCTTCTTATTTCAAATATAGTCAAAAAAAATAAAATAATACATACCTACTTATATTTGACAACAAACATGCAAGCTTTGTTGTATATTCTCGTGAGATGGTTATGTAAGTTGTGATATAGGGTTCTTCAGTAACTTGTAATTAATAAATCGTTATTCAATTCAATTCCCAAATGATGTATTCATTGACAGAAGATTTGAACCTACGACCAGTTGCCCATTGATGATTCCCAACCAAAAAAAACAAAAAAAAAGCGCTGCTTTCTGATTTTTACACCAAATTCTCCATGAATAATAAACAAGCTGGGATTACAAGCGCTAATAATTAAAGCGTACGTTTACTTCCTCCCAATTAGTGTGGCAAAAATTATCCAGTTTGATCATGATCGCAAATTCAATAATCATGGGCAATGCCAGAAATTATTAAGGGATATTAGCATCCTTGTTGCTGGAAAAAATCCTTCCACTGCTTTTCCAGTTTCCCCTCTTCGAGATTCAAGAAATCCTTCTGTTCATGTTTCTTACATTTTCGTATGTTTAATTTGATTGGAATCGTTAATTTGCAATTTCTGGCTTGTTGGATGGGGGTGCTTTGGTTTGCTCGATATTTTAGCCTTGACGTTGATCTCTGATGGACAAGGATTGCGGCTATTATATTCCAGCTTCTGCATGGTAGACGAATAGACTAAACTTGAGACCAAATTTGTGAAGACATTTTTTTTTTATGAAACTTTCCCTAAATTTTTTATCAACTTGTTTGGTTATTTTTTTTTTAGAACTATTATTGAGTGTGAAGCAAATTATCAATAGTTTTATTTTTGTTTCGAAACAGCTTTGAAATTGTATTGTATTACTAGTATATATGTTTATGGAGGATTTCCATTTCCTCTTTTTTAGTAGGAAATTGTATTGTATTAGCATGTATATGGAGGATTTCCATTTCCTTTTTTTTTTTAGTAGAGAGGATTTCATTAATGGGAACTGCCAAAAAAAGAAGAAAAAAAAAAAAAAAGAAACCCCCATAAATGAAAAAAGATTCTAATCCTAGACGCCGGAGATTTTCAGGATATAATAAAAGGAAGGTTCACCATGCAATCAGAAAGGAAGGTATCCCTTGAAAGACGGTTAATTTAGGTTTCCGACTCTTGAAGTTAGAAGTATGCAAGTGTTCGCTTAATTCAATGGAAAGTAGAATCTCCAATTGGACAGTGGAAGACGTGCAAATCCGGACTTTACCATATATGGAAAATAAACAATTTCACTTCTGTATATTTAACATTCTTCCTCCCCATCTCAGAGGAAAAGAATCCGGACCGAAAACTGACAGAACCACAGGAGGAAAACTTTGCGCTTCTCATGACATGCTATTCATCTTCAATTCAATATCACTTTTCCCATCATCTCCTGCACGAAGACTCATAGTCCGATCGGTCGAGCCGGTCCCAAAGATACAAGTATGCGGGATTGTAAAGAATTCTTTACAGAACCATTCTTTTCGAGGCTTCGCCTGGTTCTGGTAGCAGTAATTGCTACCACTGCAATATTGGCTATGAGTAGTAGTAGAATCCCACTTACTGAGTACCGGAAGGCATATCTTCAGTCAAAAGAGTCGGACGGCTCCCATGTAAAAGAAGTGGTATCAAATGTTTCTGCTCATACCCAGCCAAGAAAAGATGGTGATTATCACGTAAGGCCTCTCTACTTGTACAGTTCTATAATTTACTTTTGACCCATCCAAGATGCAAATGAAAAACGTAATGAATGCGTGCCTTAACTCGCTTGTCCATCCACCTACTGCAAATGGAATGCGAATTTGCAAAGAAGTCTCTAAATATTTGATGGTTGCAGTTTTAAGAGTGTGGTTGAATCACAACATCTTGTAAATTGGCACAATTGGGATTCTGGTTCCTATAGATCATGCAATTTTTTCAAACATTTATTAAACTTTTAAGTATTACGCGACTATTTTGTCACTCGTTCCCTTGTATCGCACGTTTTCATGTTTTCTTGCACAACGATATTCTTTTCGGTCGTATGTAGCTTCAGTGATGGGCAAGGTTGTATCTTGTATGTCAATCACGATGGATAAATTGAAAGAGCCCTGCATTGCAAATGCTGGGATATATAATTCTTGAGTAAGTCCACGGAGAATGAGTAGGGAATCTGAAGAAGTTTGTCAAGTTGATCATTGACCGAATAATATGCATTAATTGTTGCCTCTTACTCTTTCGCTTGTGAGTTGCTCATCCGGTAATGATTGGAACTTCAACAGCTAAAAAATGATGAAGGGCTTCATAATATCACCAATGTCCCGCGATCCAAGAATAAGTACAGTAACTTAGAGATCGTAGAAGCAAGTCTAGCAGAAGCTCGGGCTGCAATAAAAGAAGCCAGAATTGGACAAGAAGCACCTCACGAGGACTTTGTCCCTAAGGGTCCAATGTACCTGAATGCTACAGCCTTCCGCAGGTAATATCTTTCAATTTCCATCTAAAGTTGAAGGAATATCATTTATCAATCGAGGACGTTACTTCAGTAATGGAAAGGAAAATTAAAGTTTACCAATGATCTCACTTCTTTTAACTCCCCTTTTGAACTGCAGGAGCTATTTGGAAATGGAGGAAAGATTTAAGGTGTTCATCTACGAAGAAGGGGATCCCCCAGTTTTCCATGTTGGGCCCTGCAAGCATACATATGCTATCGAGGGGTATTTCATACAAGCGCTGGAAGTTAGCCCCTTCAGGACGACAGATCCAAGCAAAGCTCACCTTTACTACCTCCCATTCAGCGTGACGAGGATAACGGAATTCATTTATGTCCCTGAATCCCGTGAATGGGGCCTAATGAAAAGTTTTGTCGCAGACTATGTCGATACTATCTCACACAAGTACCCTTACTGGAATCGAAGCCTTGGAGCTGATCATTTTATGCTTGCTTGCCATGATTGGGTAAGTATTCATTAATCAAGTGATTGAGGTCTTGTTTCTGTAGTAGAATTTCTTAATTTCCTAGAGATTGTTGCATTGCAGGGGCCTGAACTATCTTTTGCGGTCCCATATCTGTACACCAACTCCATCCGAGCTTTATGCAATGCAAATACCTCTGAGAGGTTTGCCCCCTCCAGAGATGTTTCTATCCCCGAAATCCACCTACCACTGGGCACAACCAAAGGCATGATAGGAGGTCCTTCACCATCCAAACGTCCAATATTGGTGTTCTATGCCGGGGGAATTCACGGTCCTATAAGGCCAATTCTTCTTGAGTACTGGGAAGACAAGGATGCCGATGTTCAAATCCATCAATACCTTCCCAAGGGTGTTTCGTACTACGGAATGATGAGGAAAAGCAGGTACTGCATTTGTCCTAGCGGATATGAAGTAGCAAGCCCGAGAATGGTGGAGGCATTGTACATGGGATGCGTCCCTGTCCTCATTAAGCAAGGGTATGTGATTCCCTTCAGCGACATTCTGAATTGGAAGGCATTCGCAGTCGTAATTCCTGTTCAGGATATTCCCAACTTGAAAAAGATTCTAATGGCTATTTCTCCAAGGCAATACATAAGGATGCAGCGCAGGGGAATCCAAGTAAGGAGGCATTTCGAAATTAATACACCTCCAAAGCGTTATGATGTCTTTCACATGATTCTTCATTCTATCTGGCTCAGAAGACTCAATATCATAGTGGAAGATGCCACTGAATCGTGACTCCATTATTTAGGGTGATTTTGATTTGGATAGGCAGAAGTGAGGTAGATGTAGAAGGAAAAAGAGTCTTTGAGAACTTAATTTGTTGATGAATCAGTAGGGAGTAAATTATTCTTCTGACGAGTACTTCCCATATTGGAAGTGATTATAGTATCGGAATTGCCATGAAACTTCGTTTCTGTATTCTTCTGGTTCGCAGTAAATATCATGAACATTTGTCCATAAATTTCTTCATTTTTTTTTTTTTGCATTAAGGTCACATAAAGGACGCGAGTGCTAATTTTCTATTTGTGTCCAAAAAGAATAATGCTTCAGTACCGTTAAGAAGTAGTACCGCATGGTCCTTAAAATGGGCTTAAAGTTGAGATTCCTGGGGGTTTATTAAGTGTCAAAATTAGTTAAAATGTCAGCGAACATGTTTTTCTCCATGCAAGACAGCCTTTTAATCCCCTGAAGGCAAGTTTTCTTTCCCATACATTTTGCGCTTTCGAGCCTTGATGGTGCTCCACCATCCTCTTGAATGGCCCCAGGCCCATTCATTCTCAGCCCCAACGCACTGGACAGCCAAAGGAAAAAGGAAAAGGAAGTCGTCCCGTTGGATGCGGCAGGCACAGATTTTGCCCCTACATCAACAGGAATTGATGTTCAGAAACTAGGATTAATGTTCCTATCAGTCTTTTAGTCCTCCGCCTCTTCCCACCGACCCAGACAACCCAAAACTCCTCCTATCCTCCTGCAAAAATGCAAATGCAATGGCGCCAGGGAAGGATAAGGCCCCACCTCCGTCCACGCTGGAAGCAGGAGAAGTGGAGCAAGGGAAAGCAAAAGCACAAGGTCAACAATATCGTACTCTTTTGACGAGGCCGCCTATGACAAGCTGCTAAGTACAAGGCCAAGCTCCTCGCCTCCTCCGTTCTTTCCGACCGTCTGCAGGAACAAAATGATATTCCCTTCCATTTCATCTTATCTTAGGGAATAAAATTTGCTGGGCAGGAAATTTTGGGCTAAAGAATTGATAAAATGGTGAAGTTTGTATTTTTAAATTTTGAGGAACTGAGCTGAAACTTCATTTACCCCTGTTTGTCCCGTTTGTTGAGCGGTGGTAAGCCTTTCTGCGCAGCGGAGCATTTTGGATTAATAAACTTCATGAGGATTATGTGGCAATTTTTTCCCTTAGTTGCCTGGTTTTCCATGCATGGCAATTGGCAAGTTGGCAACCCTTCTCCCTGCCTCATTCGGCTACGTGTCCCTCCCCTGGCAATTAAGCTCCACGTGGTAATCCCATATACACACACCAGCCATGTGTCCGTATACAACAACTTAAGTGGCTCATACCTATATAAGATCAAGAAATACGAAGAATACACCGGAATAACGTTCTTGCAGTTTTTCAAGTATCAGAATTTATTTCATTTTCATTGTAATATTAATATATTGTCATACTTGAAAGAGGAGCTAGCTATGGCGTCGAGGCAAGCAGCTAAGGAAGAGGGAGCTGAGGCAGCTGCGAGGGTGGCTGCAGATGAGCTGAGTGATGTGAGTAAAGAGAGAACGGAACGTGTTGAAGGAGCTAGAATCGAGAGAGAGCCGAGGCTCCATGATGAACGGGGAGAAGAAGAGCGGGGTACTGGGTTTCTTGATGGTATGCTGAAAACGGTTCAGGGTACACTCGAGCATGCCAAGGAGGTCGTAACAGGCAAGACTCATGAGGCTGCCGAGAGGACAAGAGAAACCACAGAAGAAGCTTCTGAAAAGGCTCGGGAGGCAAAGGATGCTGCCTCTGAGAGGGCAAGGGAAGTTTCGGAAAAGGCAGGGCAGTACAAGGATTACACTGCTGACAGAGCAAAGGAGGCCAAAGATTCAGCGGCGCAGAAAGCCGGGGAAGGTGCGGAAAAGGCAGGAGAGTACAAGGATTCCACTTCCGAGAAGGTGAAGGAGACCAAGGATTCCACATTGGGCATGTTGGGGGACTACAAAGACGCTGCTACTGAGAAGGCCAAGGAAGCCAAAGATACTACTGCAGAGAAGGCAAAAGAAGCCAGAGACGCAACAGCGCAGAAAGCGAGCGAGTACACAGACTATGCGGCTGAGAAGGCAAAGGAGGCGCAAGACAAGGTCGTGGGAAAAGCGGGTGAATATAAAGATTGTGCAGGTGAAAAGGCCAAGGGGACTAAGGACACTACGGCACAGAAGGCGAGCGAATACAAGGACTTTGCAGCAGAAAAAGCGAAGGAAGCAAAGGATACGACAGTGGAGAAAGCTGAAGAGTATAAGGATTACACAGCCGAGAAAGCCAAAGAAGGGAAGGACACTACTGTTAGTAAGCTGAGTGAATTGAAGGATTCCGCAGCTGATGCTGCTAGGAGAGCTATGCATTACTTGATTGGTAAGAAAGATGAGGCCGAACAGAAGGTGGCAGAGACCACAGAAAAGGGCAAGGTGAGCCGTTTATAGTCCATTCTCAGCTTGTTCGCTTATCACCATACTCGTTAGTGGTGTCATCTGTTTAGTATGTATTGTTAGAATAAATTATCCCAAGATATTATCTTGACAAGACACAAATATTTGTACTTGATTTATCATAAAATAGATGACCTCCTTGTCGTCCCATTCTTTTTCTGCCTGGCTTGGTGTTATTAGTTATTAGTTTGGCTCCTAATTAAATACGACATAATTCAGAAGACCTTCCTTTCCGTGCAAGTATCTGTTTTCCCTTCTCAATTTACCATACCGCTAATTTGTTAAACTCTATTATACATTTGTACATAGGAGAAGTATGAGTTGACTGAGGAGGAAGCAAGATGAAGAATGGAAGAGCTGAGGCTCCAGGAAGAGGGGGTTTGGGATGAAGATAAACAGGGGACAGAGGCAGATCACGAAACAGCAGCTGACAGCTGACTTCATCCGGGCAGACATTCAACGTCCTTGGAAAATTGGATGAGGAAGGCGTAGGGGTCATCAGGGTGGCACGTGTGAGAGATGAGGACGGGGACAGGGCTTAATGCTGCCATGGAGATTTTTGGGCTAATTTGGTTGTACTAGGGTGGGTGTCAAAGCTGTCTTTTCTTTTACTCGTTGGCTTTTTTTTTGCCCTTTGATTTTCTGAGATGTTTTTGTTTGGTCATGTCTGATCTGGTGGCGAAATCAGTAGTTGAATTTTGGTGGTATATGCCCTTTGATGAATCGTCTCTATTTCACTTTTCTTATACTAGCATATGCTTCGCGCATTATTCTACACGCGGCTAAATTGCCTTTCTCCTTAGAAGTTTATGGAGTGAATATCATAATCCAAGCATATCTCTCAGTCTTGTAGTCTTGGGGCTTGAAATCATTCAAAGAGGGTGGTGCAATATGGCACGCCTTGATTTGTGTTAGAATTTGTTTAAATTTTTGTTTTTGCTGTCGATGTTTTCTGCCAATAATTCGACTAATCTTGACCTTATAACCTGCTAGTCAATTGGAGTTGCTCCCAGTTTGGTCACTTTTGCGTTTTAGTTGAAGTGCAAATGCAATCGTCACTTGCCATTCGAGATGATAGCGGGTCGACTACCTTCAAAATCTCTCTTACCAAATCTTACCAAATTTTAACATGTGAATCGAAGTTTTTTTTTATGAAATCTTGTCGGCTAATCCACGGATTTCATTTCAACTTCCATTATCAAACCTCTAGAGTTCAAACTATTCATTGGATATCTCTACTCATTAATTTGAATAATTCAGAAAAAAGGTAATTGATTATTATCAAATAAAAATTTATGCATGCATAATGTTAAATCAACATATTATGTTAATTTTAAACTTTGGTAGAGTCATACAACCTATATGAAAGGAATTAAACATTTTATATTTTAGGTTTCGAGTTTTAGAGTTCTATTACCAAATATTATCCGATTATCCATCAATTATTTCTCATCAATATCAAATCCTAATGAATTATTTATCTGTCATCTAAATCGAATTAACCGTCGCATCGAATATTTGTACGAATATAGAATTTTACCATATCCATTACCATCCCTACTCGTAACAGAGATAGCTTTTGTTGAAATGAAAACGATATCACATATACAATTTATATAAGATGATGATTCTTCTCTCTCTCTCTCTCTCTCTCTCTTTTGGGGTGGCTGCTAAGATGCTACTCTTCTTATTATATATTGCGTAGCGTATGGCTGTACCTCTTTGAGAATATAGCATGACGACATTTCCAGGTCCTCCTTTTGATTTGATCCTTCGATGATTGATTATTTCTCGTGTTTTATCCTTTGGATGAGAACGAGAGAAGGAATTCTCACTCCCGATTTCCGCGCTGGACATGAGTACTCTCGAAAAGATATTACTAGGCCATTTTTGTCCCCTTACTCCGCCATTGAAATCCACAAGAAAGGGTGAGGATCAATCACCAATCTTAAAATATGGCATATCTTGTAAACAACACTCGCACGTTTGACAAGCTGGTAAATGAAGTATAAAATGTAGATTGTGGTATTAATTCATCGGCTTCATGCATTAACATTGGGTGAAATCAGACAGATCCTTGGTTCATGCTTATACACAAGACTCTCATATATGTGCCCCTTATTCTAAACTTATGGTAGGTTGAATTTAAGATTTTGAGTTCCGACGAAAAAAAAAACATAAACATGGTTGTGTTTAATCAAAGGAAGTACAGTGCTTCTACCAGGGCGTTTAGTGCTTAACCGACTAATCAATTAAATTTCAACTAAGACATAGGAGGCTGGAATTAATGGAAGAGTACATGGTCAAAAAGATCACCAAATTTTTTAAAATTACACTGATTGCTCACTAAACTTTTTTTTTATCAAAAAATTACACACCGCTTTAAAACAAATAAAACAGATCATTTCAGCCAATTTAGTATTTAATTCAGATGAAAACATTTACACTTTTCTTAGTAAAATTAGCTGCTGAATTCGTTTGGATGACTCTTTTAGCTTGTTTTAAAGAGATGAAATTTTTTAACTAAAAAAAGGTTTTGCGATCAATCGATGCAATTTTAAAAAGTTTGGTTATCCTTTTGGTCATTTACTATTAGGCTAATAGAGAACGTGTTAATCATCAATCGCAAAAGAGCGGCTAGAAAAGAAGAATCACGATACTACTTAATGGTACGTATACATGTTGATAACCAAATTACTCATAATGAAAAGGAAAATTTACTCATTCGGGTCTTTCAAGATTCTAGTAGCATTTATGATTTATCGGGGGGAAATATGCACGTGGAGTAGACGTAAAAACCAATGTTTTGAAAATTGGATCGGACCAACTGGTTCAATCGGTCAGACTGCTAACCGGCTAAGTCTCTGGTTCGATTCATTACTAGTGTCGACTTTTCATAAAAATCGGTCAAAACCGTAAAAAATCAGTCAGCCGTTCAATCCGGATTGAACCGTGAACTGTGATTTTTCATTTTTTCCATCCTTTTTTTAAAAATTGAACCTAAAGTTTGAAACATAATAAAACTTATTAGTAGAATCTTTTGTTCCCAACCCTAATTTCTAAAAGTGTAACTAAACTCTCTATATTTCTCACTCTCAAACTCAAAGATTGCCGTTTTGTTTTGTAGTTCCATTAGATTTTATTTAATTTCAAAAGTTTCAATGCATTTTGTTTTATTTTAGAATATGGTTGTGGTTTTTGTGGGATTTAAGATTTTTACCAAGTAGGTACAATTAAGATGAATTTATTTGTTTGAATTTACAATTTTAAAAATTTATTTGTGTTTAAAAATATTTAATTTTTTATCAAGTGATGTCTTAAATTAGTCCCTAAGATAATAGTTTGGAACAATTGAAACAATTATTCTATGCACAAGTGTGTGTGTGTATATATAAGTATGTATGTGTGTGTATATATGTGTGTATATATATATATATAAAACATCATCGAATCAAGATTTAATTGATCCGATCGGTTGGAGCTCGATTCGGTCATTTCACCGATTCTTCAATTAGCTGTTCAAGTTTCAAAACATTGGAAAAAGCATAGAGGAGATAAGATTAGGAGGACAGGACCGTGCATGTTTCTCTTTTTCATTAACTGACCGAGTATTATTGTCTTTCCGTGTTGATAATACTGTCCAAAAGAAGAACTAATATGATCTTCTATTTAATATCTCTGTTTTCAAACTCGGACCGGACCGGCCGGTCCGACCGGTCGAACCGGGAACCAGCTAGTTGTCCGGTCCGAGTTAATCTTCAAAACCGGGAAAATCAAAACTCGGTCAAACCAGGTCAAAAATCGGGTTTGACCGGGTTTTGACCCGGTTTGACCCGAAAAAAGAACCCGGTCTCTTTTCTTTTTTTTTTTTTACTTTTTTGAAAGGTCACCTCTGTTTTAAATATGATGTTTTGACCCTTAAGTTGTTCAAAATTGTTAATATACCTCAAATATTTCATACTTTATAAATGTTGTCTTAAAGTTTGGTATTATTTTTCAATTAAGTCCATAATTTTAATTCTGAACTTGTTAATGCTTATTAAATAATATAAATTGCTACTTGATTGTTCTAATTTATTTGTATTTTCTTGTTAAATATATTTGAAACATCAAATATATATGAGTATACCTTTATTAATATTAACATGTTATTAAGTATTTTACATATAATATTTTAATTTTTAAATAATTTTTATTTATGACGTTATCCGGTTCAACCCCTATCGAACCCGGTTGAACCCATTGACCCCTGACCCCTGAGCTCGACCGAGTCGATATCCGGTCCGGTTCTGAAAAGATAGTTTAATATACTACATACTTTTAGTTCTTTTGGACTGTTGGAAGCGAAGAAGACAAAGGTATAGTTGTCAAACTTAACCATAATTCAGTGAATCACGTGGTCGTCGAAGTGGGTCATTTAGGCTCTCGGGCCCACAAAATGTCTTGGGGGAATCTTCGAGGCAAATCATGCATGGAGATAAAGATCGCCAGAGTCCGTATTTTGTGGACTTAGATTCTTTTTTTTTTTTTCTTTTCCCAACACAATAACAATACTCCTAGAAGGGGATCCACAAAAAAGACCGAACCACTGTTGAATCAATGAAATGGCTATAAAATTTTCAGAAAATCTTGAATTTTTTAGAATTCAATCCTAGGGACTCCATATTTGATCCCCAGAGTAGTTGGTTTCGTTGACTCGGATTCAATTGTGCATAAGAAGCCAAGCATCCACTTGATAAAATGCTGAAGAAGAAAGATTCGGTACAACAGATGGAGGAGTTTTACGTCCAACAATGACGCGTGGGCGAAGCTGGAATCATAAAATCATTGTACGAAACAATAAAATAATTTCTGGCACTGGTGGCGTGGGATTTCGGCGTCCGGAGGGGATGTTTTAGTTTGATGTCGATACGGTTAAGTGAAATTAAGCGAAAGAAAAGCTAGATTTGTCTTCTGAAAAAATTGAAAGAAAAGCTAGCTAGATTTGTCTTCCTAATAATGTCCAAATTCATAGTCATTACGGAGCAGAATCTTGCGACGACATTATTGGCAGTTGATAATAATTGACACGGAGGATATTCTCTAACTTTTATTCATTCAACGACATTCACAGAATAATTGAAGACCTTTGAAATGGAAATTTTTAGGAACTCCCTTTCATCCATCCAAACAGTGCAGTTATTTTCTAAAGGCCAATCACCATCTGACGCTATGAATGAGGAATCACAGCCACAAATACCCCAAATCACATATTTGCAGAAATCACAAAAAGCTTATACTACTACGAGCCGCCGAAGCTTTAACATAACTAGCTTCCACTGAAGCGTCGCCGTAATCGTGCGGACATTTTTCTGTGACGCAGACGCAGAGCAATTGCAATTTTACTAATCACTGCCTTTACGCCACGTGTGGTCGTGGTCACGAATGTGTAGCCAGAAGAATCATAATTTGGTTTTTTTTTTTTTTGTCATTTCACAAGAAAAAATGCCGCCTCTCTCTCCGTGAGGCTGTTGTATCAATCACATGTGCACCGAGCGCGAGCCCACCCACCCACATCCTGTGTACCTTCTCCATTTTTTCACGAGAATATATGGGGAACCAAAATTTCCTTCTTAAATTAGGTGATTTGAGTGCTTCGTATATAAGGTAATAGAATTTGGTGATTGTGCGAGTTTTGTGAACTTCGGTCTTTGGCATTTACTGAGAATTTAAACAAGCGGGGAGGAGGAGGAGGAGAGAGTAACGTAAGAAATAGTGCACAAAAGGCGGGGCGGGGCCGAAGACAGAGGTGTCAAAGGGCTGCGGCGACGGCGGCGGCGGTGTTTGTTGAAAGTTGTTAAGACTTGTGATTGATTGTTATGGCGACAAGAGGATTGGTGGTGTATTTGTTAACGGGTTTTTCGGTGGCTGTTCTTTCTGTGTTGTTCGTTAATAATAACAGCCCTTCAAATGCCAGTGTTGCGCTTTCGCCACCATCTTCTCTTTTATCGTCTTCTTCGGACTCCGCCAATGTTTTGCAACAACATCCATACGGATCTGAATCAAAAGTTTGGCCTGTACGACTATCTTTCTTTTTTATTTCCCTCTTATCTTCTCCTCTCGTCATGTATATATCCATATGTACGTGTTGTCTCTCATGGCGCTCAACATCATTGAATATTGTCGCTGTTTTTTCTTCTTGGCTTTCATGTTTTGTTTTGTCTAGACAGTGCGTGTCTGCGTGAGATTGCCAGTATTTTGCTTTCTTGATTGCTCGCTCCTCCTGGTTGCAGGAGTTGAAGTTTAGTTGGAGAATCATATTGGCAACAATAATAGGATTCCTGGGATCAGCATGTGGAACTGTGGGTGGAGTCGGTGGGGGAGGCATTTTTGTCCCCATGCTTACTCTCATTGTGGGTTTTGATACTAAGTCTGCTGCTGCCATTTCTAAGTGTAAGCTCCCATCTTTTCAAACTTCTCTCCCCTAAATTTACTGTCTTTCTACTGTTTCGTTCCCTTCAGAGAAAACATGAATTTTGTCATGCTATTACCAAACTTTTCAACCACACTTACTAGGACACCAGTAAATTCCAGCATATCTAGGACTCTAATTTTTGTCTTCTTCGTTATTTTTGGGGTTGTCTGATTCATCAAGTTGGCGTGTCACAGGTATGATCATGGGGGCATCAGCATCATCAGTTTGGTACAATCTCAGAGTTCCTCATCCATGCAGAGAAGTTCCGATTATTGACTATGAGCTGGCCCTACTATTTCAGCCCATGCTTATGCTTGGCATCACCATTGGAGTGGCTCTAAGTGTCGTCTTCCCGTATTGGCTCATCACCGTACTGATCATCATTCTTTTCATAGGTGTGCTTTTTTGTGCCCCATCTACATTCTCTTTTTCTTGGGAGTTTCTTCTTAATCTGAAGTAACTGCTGCAGTAGGCCAGTAGGTCAATTAGTATAATTCGACAATTTGATAATTGGTTCAGCTGACATTTCGCAATTAAGACCTGGAGGTTTATTAAACAATTTATCGTTTCTTTCAATTCAGGCATTCAATTTAAAAACTTAGAATTCTCCTGCAATATTGGCAACAGGTACTTCCACGAGGTCTTTCGCCAAGGGAATTGAGATGTGGAAGGAAGAGACCATCATGAAGGTTTGTTTTTCAGCAAAATTGCGGCTTATGGGTTTAAAAAAAAATTTCTTGTTTCTTGCACTTAATTGTCAACTCAAGACAAACTAGTGGTGCAAAGGGCGACGTGACGTTAAGAATTAACACTGGACAATTACGTCTCTCAAAAACTCATAATTTGGGTGCTGGTGATCAACCATTTTAACTGTTGTTTTTTGGGGTAATCGCAGAAGGAAATTGCAGAACAAGAAAAGACTCTCGTCAATTCTCATGGGGAACGTAAGTTTTCCAACAAACCTCTGAATTTGGTAAAATTGAAAATTTTCTTTGGACTTGGCAAAGACCACGGATAATAACATTTTTCTCTAGTGAGTGCTTACCATCTTCTTTGGTTCTTCATATTTCACTCAGTCTTGATCGATACGGAATATGACCCACTAGTCCCTCGAGAGGAAAAAACAGCGCTGGTAAGCACAGCGTTATTTGTGATTTGTATTTTCTCCATTTTTCATGTCAGCTTCGATTGGTAGAATGTAAAATAACATGTCATCTTGTTACCCTTTCAGCAAATTATGCGGTCCAACCTTAATTTGAAGAGATTTGGGGTGCTTCTATTAGTATGGATCATCTTTTTAGTTCTTCAGGTTTCCAAGGCAAGTTGTTCCCTTGCTTCCTCTATAGCCATATTTGATTCGCGCGTCTTTGTCGTCTATTTGATCATATGATTAATGACTCTAATCTCAACTATATCACATGCAGAATGATTTAGTTGCCTGTACTACATTGTACTGGGTTCTTAACATCCTACAGGTAGGTGAAGCCCATTATGAAATACGTACACCATAAGTCCACAGGAGATCTATCGATCCTTATAAGCGCATCCCTCTTTTGGTTTCTTGGTTTCACTTTCCAGGTCCCGGTTGCTCTTGTAGTATTTGGATACGAATGTGTTAAACTGTACAGAGAAAGCAAGAAAAGGAGACTGGAAGGGAACAAGGATTTAGTATGTGAGGCAGCCATTCAGTGGACTGGAACAAACCTTGCATTCTGTGCCCTCTGTGGCATTTTAGGAGGCACTGTTGGAGGGTTGTTGGGGTCTGGTGGTGGATTCATTCTGGGGCCTCTCCTCCTTGAGATTGGTGTCATTCCTCAGGTTTTTGCTCTCCTCTCCGTTTTAAGTTGTGCTTAATTTGCTCAAAATAGTAAGGTCTATATATCTGTTAGTCCTTTAACACAAGATTTTTTTAGTTTCCTCTTCCCTTTAGACTAGAATAAATAGATTATACAATAGTTGAAAAAGAAAATTAATTTGCTCGAAATCAAGTCACCAACCAGTGGAAGAAAGGGAAAAAAAAAAACATAATCTCGCTTTCGTGGCACTAGCGGATTACTGTTTACACGATTTTAATTTAATGTGTATTGAATGACTAGTCAACCACCAATAGCTGGCTGTTGTTTTTATCATAAACGGGACATTATTGAGGGATGGTTAACTTTTGTTTGTGTTTGCAGGTAGCCAGTGCGACAGCGACATTTGTGATGATGTTCTCATCATCTTTATCCGTCGTGGAGTTTTATCTCCTCAAGAGGTTTCCTATTCCATATGGTATATGTTTCATTCCCCTGGATATAATAATATGATACTACCTTATCATTGCGTAATCAGCTTCAAGTTTTTTTAACTTTCTTTAAAATGGATACAGCGGTAGCTTAAAGTTTTTTTTTTTTTTCAAAAAAAAAAGTGTTTACATTTGAGTTATTTTGCAGCTTTATACCTGATGACTGTGTCTATCGCGGCTGGATTCTGGGGACAATTCTTCATAAGAAGACTCGTCACCATTCTGAGGAGAGCTTCAATAATTGTTTTCATTCTCTCTGGTGTAATTTTCGCAAGTGCTATCACAATGGGTAAATATATCTGCTACGATTTTCATGTTTTATAATTTTGTTAGAAAGCTTAGTTGACATCATGATTTGACTCGGGTAATTTCTTGATAATCACAGGCGTGATAGGAATAGAGAGGAGCGTCACGATGGTAAAGAATCACGAATTCATGGGATTTCTAGATTTCTGTAGCAGCCAGTAGTCCCACCGCCCTGTGGCAGAAGAAGGCGGTGAAAATAGTAGGTGTCTAAGAAGATTAAGGTACGCAAAGAATAAATAAACGCTGCAGCAGGAACAGGATTAAGCTTGAACAGCAACAACAGCTGCAGAAATGGGCGTTGGCCAATGCCTAATTGACCATCCCCTGATACTGATATTGCCTTTTGCGATTTTAAGAAAAAAAGATTGCAGGTTGATCGTCTGAGTTTTGATGTCTGGGGTTCCGAGTGAGTGTTAGCCAGCGCTAACCACCCCACCCCCTACCTCCCATTTGTTTCCGTGTCCGTGGTGTTGCCAATTAAGTCAAGACTATGACTCGAGTTGGTTGTGGGACATATATCTTTATCAGTTAAATTGGCTTGTTTAATTTGAGTGATGGTATTTTACCAGAGTATTATCCCTTTGCGTTTGATGCCCAGCTTATTATGTTTTCATGGAGTGGTAGATAGGAGTTAAAACTTAAAATTAGCACCTTGCAAGTACACTTCACCGTTAGCCCCACCTGGGCAGCTCGTTTGGTCACGGAAGCTCCTCAGCGACCGTTGTCCATTTTTCCCACCAGGGATCGAGTCCCAGGATTAACGTGCTCGAGGGGAAGGAACCTCTCCTTTCAGGCCGGGGGATTAGTCGGGTTCGATTTACCCGGATACCCCTCCGTCTGGAAAAAAAAAAAAAGAGTACACTTCACCATTACAATTTAAAGGACTCGGTTGGTTTAATTAATATGCACGCCAACGCAATAACATAAAGCTTTCCGGCAGTCGGCCTCACGCCATGTGCTCTGTCGTGGCTGTCCATTCAGCAGGGTGATCAAGATTCAAGAATAGAATCGTACTCCATATATGGGCGCTGTTGTCTTCAAGAATGTCCAGAGAATGTAACTTTGTTATCCATCATTTTTATGGGGTGGTTGGTCCAGGGAGACGTGGAATTTCTATCTCTCTCTCTCTGGTCCTCGCAAATTGTAGTAGTAAAAGATTAGATAAATTGTTTCACGTTTTACACGATGCTATAATAAAAAATGAAATCCTTTCCTTGCTTGCTGCACTCACTAGGAGGGCGGCGGCGCTTGCGACGCGTGGGTTCATTGGAGTCGCTCGCCATTGACTGAAACTCGAAGCGGAGATTTCCAATTTTTTAGGGTTAGGGTTTGGGGATTGATCATGTCATGGAAGAAGGCGAGATTGTTGATGAGGGCGAGGGCGAGGGCGGTGGTTCTCGTATCGTCGTCCGAGCACTAACTAACTAATCAACAACGACAATGGTTTCGCAGTGAAGATATCAGTCTATGACCACCAAACCCATTTGAATAAAATTGCGATTGCACACCAACAAACAATCCCGGCAATCATAAAACTGAATGAAGCTGAAGATCGGAACGACGATGATCCCAAATTATTCCGAACATGAAAGTTGAAAGCAGTGAGCCCAAGGCGACAAATTATCGGTAGTTGTCAACATTTTCGGTCAATTTTGTTCTACCTGACAAAAATAATGTGCTGGTCGAGACATAGAGTAACCTTTTGAAGTTGAAACATGAGTTGGAAGAGAGATGAATAAATAGCCTTGTGAGATGGGACTCGAAAAAATAAATAAATAAAAAGAAACGGACAGGTAGCAAAAGACGAAAGGTGAGATGATCATGTAAGAAGTACACGTTTGATTGTTCTATCCTTCTTTGTCTATTATTGCCCCAAGAACATGCATGATATATACAAAACAAATGCGCAAAACACTAGTAGTATGACATGGAACGACATGGACACGGCCAGAGAATTGGGCCTCTAAACCATGATGATAATCATGTTCATTAAGTTTGCTCCATCCTTTTCAACTGCTCCAAGAACCTGATATGACTCTTAATAACTTTGTCCTCCAAAATGCAAATGCAGAAGCACGTGCCTTGGTTTGAAAATTAGAGTCCCTTCCTCTACATTTTTCCGAAAACATATAATTGCGTCCGCCTGCCCCTTGGGGTTGACTCGAATGATTTCGGAATAATCTAGTTAAATTCCGAGATCGTGTGTTCGAGTCACCTCTCTACTACTTGTGTATCTTTGGGAGCGGGGTGCACAGACGTAGGAAGATTAATTTGGCAAAGTTGGGATACTCCTTGTATTGAAAAAATAATAATAATCGCATCCACGTATTAGTCATTTGTTTGGTATTATAAATATATAATACGTCGAGTTCAAGTCGTACTAATGGAGCGTGAGATCATTAATATGCATTGTTGATCTAATGGCATTGGAACGTTGGTGTTGAGAAAGACCAGCTAAATACTACTGCCTTCTATACGGTTTGTTTGGATATCAAATTTTTGTCAAATAATATTTTGCTTGTATCATAAACATATTTTTCAACGCACCTTTTATCTCACATATATTATACCACAAAAAGTGCTACAGTATTTTTTTTCAAATAATACTCTGTCAAAACAACTAGCTCTAAACTGATATTTTTTTTCTTCTTTCAAGATGCATTGATGGCTGGCTAAAAAGGACCAGTGAGTCGGATTTATTTATATTCAACCTGCCATTATTTCCTAACAGTATCTACTGACTGGGATCACAGAGACAATAGATAGTGAATTTTAAAGAGACATTTGCTTCAACAGCTGGAATATGTGGAAGATGATCATGCTAACACTGAATTAATTCAGTTTGATAGACCATTAACCTATGACACGACACATAATTATTATTATTATTTGCTTATAGCGCTCTTTTTGGGTAGGAAGGACCTTCCGGGGCTAAAGCCCAGTTACGAGACTATTCGTCCACTGTGCGTGGCACCCAATCCACAACGTCTCCCTCCGGGTCTCCACAGACGCAGAGTCAAATTAGGTCCACATTTATTTGGGCCGGTTATCCAAATCTCCTTTGGGCTAGAGTGGGGCTAGTTTAGGTCCTAGGAGTTCAGTCCCCGATCGAGATTGAAATAAAAAGGATAAAGGATCGTCACTAGGGTTTCCGCAGCACAGGCGTCAAAACAAACACCAAATCCCGTACCAACAGCCATGGTTCTCAAGTATGGTTTCCCTCTCCTCTCTCTCTGTCTGACTTTTATCTGTGTGTATTTCCGCATGTTTCATGTTCTTTGTCCTTTATCGTTCTAATCGTCAATTTTAGCTTCAAATATTGCTTATTGGTGATCTGCAGATTTATATATGCGTCTGTCTCTGCCTATGCTTTTGATTGATCGATTTATCCACTCAAGGAGACGATATTTGGAGATTTATTTTTTGGAATTTTGGTTTTACTTTGAGAATGAATGAAGAAAAAACCATTTTTATGCTGGAAATGCGTGCTTGTTTTACATTTTTCCCCTTTTATTTATATTTTCTTATTTTTTGGCCTAGTTGGATTTGCTTGGTAGCGATTGTTTATGCTTAATATCTTTTCAAAATCAAGCGTGCATTGTAGCCGTGCGGGAAGTAAACCAGGAAGTTACCAGAAGACTTTCTTTCAGCAAGAAAACAGTACAAAATTAATTTTCATATATCCACGTGTAGGCTGTGGAATAATTTTCTGATACACTAAAGGTTGAGTGAACTTTCTGAAGAAACTAATTTAGTTGATAAAGTAGTAAAGTAGATGCTGTATGTTGAAATGGGTAAAAATTGGATTCAAGGAAGTGAATTTTACACTTGTTACAATACTGAGGTTTGTTCTCCTTTGCTGCAGTACTTAAAACAGTATCACCACACCATTGCCTATTTTGTCTTTGGTGTTTGTTTCATGCTTTCAGCTCCTATATTTGATGTTTCGTATTCCCCTGTGGATTGGATTTCAGCATTGATATCGTTTGACATGAGCAATTGTTGCTGTTTCCAGGACAGAACTCTGCCGTTTCAGTGGGGCAAAGATATACCCTGGGAAGGGAATTAGATTTGTTCGCGCAGATTCTCAGGTATATCACTTAGACTTCTCCATTTTTGGTTAAGACATGAATTATTTGCAACCTTTAACTCTGTGAATAATGTTCCGTCAGGTCTTTCTCTTTGCAAATTCAAAATGCAAGAGATATTTCCACAACCGTCTGAAGCCTTCCAAACTCACCTGGACAGCTATGTACAGGAAACAACATAAGAAGGTAAGAACTGTGGCACCAGCTTTGTCGTTTATTGATGGACTTGATTGCCTTGATGTGGACCTACATAAGTGCCTGGATAGAGGGTAAAATCATGATATAGATTCACAGATATTACCGAGCTGGGTGCAAATTTGGCAACTTTGTACGGTTTGCTTGTGTCGTCTTTACGTGTTCTTTAGTTAACTGGTAGCTTTGATGAATGTTCAGGATATAGCCCAAGAGGCTGTGAAAAAGAGGAGACGTACCACAAAGAAACCTTACTCGAGGTCAATTGTTGGTGCAACTTTGGAGGTTATTCAAAAGAGAAGAACTGAAAAGGCAGAAGTACGAGATGCTGCCAGGGAGGCTGCTCTTCGGTAAGTTCTCTTATTACATTGTGCTCTTTGTCTATATTCTTCTCTGAGTCCATGTGTGTTGGCTAGTTGTAATGCTATTTTATCAGTCATTGTCCCAAAAAGCAGGCCTACCATCTATGACTAGCTGAGTTACTTGATTGGAAACCAGTATTTTGGTTCGTTATACTATTATTTTGTTTGTTTTCTTTAGATTTCCTATATCTCTAGGAACAACAGTTTGTATTTCTCTTGCAA
Source organism: Coffea humblotiana (assembly GCA_023065735.1). NCBI lineage: Eukaryota > Viridiplantae > Streptophyta > Magnoliopsida > Gentianales > Rubiaceae > Coffea > Coffea humblotiana. The sequence goes on from CM041213.1 coordinate 3,512,325, forward strand.
GAAAGATGCTTCATCTTTTTCCTGTAAAGTGGGACATCGTCTCATGGCCTAGTCTCCAAAGCCTTACCTCCTTTCCCCAGAAACCAATTTTAAGATCTCTTAACTTTTCCTCATCCATGGCTGTTGTGAAAGAGTTGCATTGATCTGTTGGTAGGAGATTAGAAAGTTGCATATGATATAGTGGACTTCACTGATGTTTGATTTGCTTGGCGGCAGTGAAATCAAGGAAAGGATCAAGAAGACAAAAGACGAAAAGAAAGCAAAGAAAGCAGAGGTGATGGCTAAGGCTCAGAAGGTTGGAGGCAAGGGGAATGTGCCCAAGGGTGCCGCTGCACCTAAAGGTCCTAAGCTTGGAGGTGGTGGTGGAAAGCGTTAAAAGCTGAGATCTGTTGTTTTGTTGCAACATCATAGTAGAAATTGCGCATGTGATTTCCTTTATATATTACTGCTGGGTTCGGTTGATTCCGTACAACTGTTTGTTCTAAACCATTTTTGAATATCTATTTTTGTTATCGAATATGCGTATTGTATTACTTAGATGACCGGTGAACTTTTCCCTTGTGCTCACGACGATTTATTCAGGTAGTTGCATTCACCAGTCCTATTAATGCAAAATGAAATGTCTGAAATTGAAAACCCATGTGTCCTTTGGTGGATGCTTAAACTGATGGGCAAAAATCTTCAGCAGCAATTATCTTCCGTCTCTGAGTAATCGTAGAAATCTCATCTCTTGCGAGGCATTCTAGGGCCGTTGTGTTTTTGTTTAATGTTTGAATGACAGATCATTGATAGTTATCGGTACGATGTGAAGGTTTATGACGTCTTAAATAATTAAGCTTTAATTGCAGTATAAAATGCAAAAATTGGCAAAATAAATGACCACTCTAAATTTTTTTTACTTGCGCGGTGTATGTATACGCTTACAGTCCGTCCTTGTTTTCAGAAAATTTTCCACTTTCAATGTACTGTCTAATTTTCAAATAGTGAAATCCTCTCCCTTAACTATTTCCAGCAATTACCAAACTCAGTTAGTTGTTACAAAAATAAAAAAGAAAGGAAAAAGAAACAAAGTGAAAGAAGAAGAAGAGGAAGAAGTTGTTGGGCTTGCAGAAGAGTGAAGACTTCACTTCTCTGCTACTGGACAGCTGGTCCTGAACGCTTGGATATAGACAGAAGTCCCAAGTGGCATCCGCAATTTTGGGCTTTTGGCGGGCTTGAATTTTCATTGGGCCAAGTTTTTTTTTATAAAGCCTCTTATTGGTTCATAAAAGAGGGTTTTTAATGAAATGGCTCATGGGCTTGACAACACATGGCAACAAGATTTTAATTAAATGAAACCCAAAAAAAAAAAATCTAATAAAGAACGCGTTTATACATTCCAAGATTCCGATTGGATATCCGAAGGACAACTTTTAAGCCAGCATAATATATTTTGACATATTATTTTTTTTCTTTTTTTTTTTTAATTTTATAGTAATTAATGATATTCTGGAAGTCAGCGCAATTTCCTTTTAAAAAAAAACCAAAAAGAAGATGTCCAACGTTATGTGATAAATATAACAATCATTTTGACATATGACCTCTTGGGGGCGATATTGGTCAGACAGAAAATCCGGATCGAGCTAGTCCCATCAAAGTCATGTCTAGTTGGTTGGATGATGTGGAATAGTAGTTAAGTTGCCGAGCTAAACGACCACTAGAGTTTCCTCTTCTTCTAATTCTAAAGCTTACATCGTAAGAAAGAACTAATTAGAACAAAGGTCCGTCTAACTATATAAACAAGTTTATGGATATGAGGTAGACCAGCCCCAGTAAGGCGGCATCACAGGGTTATAGTCATCGACGTTGAAGACATAGCTGCACTCCGCCGTTTGCAGGTTGTTTCCTCCCACCTCCTCGAGGCTTGCTAGAGCTGGGAATGGAGGTGCTTTCTACAGTTTCTTCCCCAGACATTTCTGTATAGCCTGTAGAAACTGGCTTCTTGCCGACTTGCCTCCTTTAGAATAGCTCTCAAAGCCACGACCTGTCCCAACATATGTATGAACAAAGTACTCAGTACAACTACAAACAAATTAAGAAGGGACAAGATGAGATAATGGAAGTAAAATCAAACAAAACAAAAAAGTAAACAATTCCTGCGATTGCTAAACGTTTCGTAATGAGTAAAAGATTGCAAATTTGTAATTCCTGTGAGTTTTTACGCGTGGGAAACCTAGATTATTGAGAAGATGTTACTAGCAAACCACATTTTGGAGGACGGGACAGGACAATAGTCGTATGTAAAAGCAACCCATTTCTTGTAACCGCAGGACAGTAGGGTAGCATTTACATTGCACAAGCGTGTGGGACAAACAATCCTGCCAACTTATAAAGAGTTTCGTGGCGAATCCCCATTAGGCATCAGGTTTAACAAAAGTACTAGGATTGTCTGCTAGAAAGAAAATCTTCGTCAGTAGAGCAAAAAAATTGCCCGTGCCCTCCCTTAGGAAAAGATGAATTCAGGAATATTCAGCGAGTTTTGGAGGATCACAAAACACTTGTCCATGTATACAATCGAGCCCTCTATTCAACTTCAAAGCTCTAAATCAAAACACCGCTTAAAAAATTTGATCGAGCAATATAAAAGGGACCTTTTTTTTTTCTTTTTCTTCTATTAGAGAAATCAATGGGCTTGAGGAGCTGCTAGAGACCAAAAGAAAGTTCAAGAAAAGGGATTCTTTTCATCTACGATGATGGAATTTAGTTATATCCCACATATTAGTGAGTGAGTTGAAAAAGATGAGGTCTAGCAAGAATTCTGCATGGCCATCAATCACTTGCACAGGAAAGTATCAAACACGCACAGAGCAAATAGTCCAGGTATGTATATAATATATAAAAGGAGCCCAAACCTCTTCTTGGAGCTTCTGCTTCTCCCTGGAAACAACATCGAGTTCCTGTTTAACTTGCGTCATACAAGCGCTCCAGCTGCTTGGCTTTCCACCTGGCCCGTCTATTCTGGAACCAGACTGCAATTTGCCTAGGCTGAAGTCCAAGCTCCTTGGCCAGCTTCATCTTCCTGTCAGGGTCCAGCTTTATCTCTTCTTGAAAACTACTCTCCAGTGACTCCAACTGATCAGTTGTCAGTCGTTTCTTCTTCTGATCTTGATTCCCGTACATGGTTTTGTCCATGGTTGAGACCACTGCTGCATGTGGTGCCTGCAACGCATGCTTCATCTCTATGACTGCAAAGAGCGAACAACCAAACAAAAGAAAAGTTCAAAAGAAAGAAAAAAAAAAAAGAAAAGAAAGGATGTCTTCACTCTCCAAAGACCAGACACATGATTCTTTTCGACATGGTAGCCAGCTTGAAAAAAAGTCACACACGTACCCTTAACTGTTACATTGCAGGCAGCATGGCTAGTCATAAAACTTTAAACCCCTTCATATTTCTCATGTTAGCTAAATTTCTTCAACCGGGTACAATTAATTCAGCAACGAATTATACAACTAAGAAATTGAAAGATAAGTTTTGTTTTTCATGGCAAACCCGGCGTAGAAAAGTTTTGCATGCTTGAGAACTGGATGAATTGATTGTACTTGAAAAAAAAAAGAAAAAAGACTCGAAGTTCAATTCGAAGCAGAAACCGGAAAAAAAAAATGATGGTTAATGGATGCACTACAGAAGCAAGGCAGTAAAAGAGCATAGACGAGATCAGTCACCTTGATAAGGGTCAATAATTATAGTTGTAGAAGAAGCCCAAAGAAGTATCAGTTGGTCGAGAGATGAAGGGCGGTCTAAGATTTGCCATTCCAATCCATATTTTCGAACCTCCTTTTCTCTGCTTTGCCAACTCCCACCCTCTTAAGGGAAAAATCGCAGTAAAGGTTCCAAATATATACTAGTAAGTACAAGAAGTCTTGATTGATATTCTTCAAATTGGTCAAGTACTTGGCTGGACCACAGAGAGAAAGGAAGTCTAATTTTAGTTAATTTGGGAAGCAACAAGGTGAAATCGAGGAGGGCGGTGTAGGGTTCTTTACTACCCTCTGGAGGTGCAAGCTCAGTTGCAGTGCACTACACGTATATAACACTAGTAATTAGATTAGGATAAAAGAAAAGAAAGACAAAGAAAATGAAAACTTCTGAGGACGACTTCTTGTTGTAAGGCACTTCCTTATCTCTCTCAGTCTGGCCTCACTTTTGGGTGGCAGCTCATAAATAGTTAAGCCTTAATAGGGCTCCCTCTCCCTCTCTGCGTCTCTGTGTCTGTGTGTGTGTGTGCGCGTGTGTGCGGGCCTTTTGAGGAGTAGTACTAGTACGTAGTAGCAGTGGCCAGTGGGTACTGTGCTTTGAACATGAGAGAGAGAATGAGGAAGGAAGAGAGACAGCATTTGTTGTCGGTTGGACAAAGGAGGAGGGAAAAGATGGAAATATGTAAATCAAAGGTCGTTATCCATCTTGGTCCCCTTCCCAAACCTGCTGCTGCTGCTTTCTTTCTTCTTTCTTTTTTTTTCTTTTTTTTTTTTTTGGAAAATAAGAAAGTGTTGCGTGGGATTTCCAGCTATTAATTGTATTTCGGAATGACTATTACTACTTGATCTCTCGGTTCTTGCTTTAGTTGTAATTTTTTTTGTTTTCCCTTTGGTCAGAACTTTAGTTATTCACTTACATACTATATCCTAAAAGTCACGCCATCCACTTTTATTTCATATGTAATACAGTGACAATGTGCCTTACCTTTTTGAATGAATTTGAGTCTTGATTCCTCCTTGGAACCTTGTGTTATCGACCAGGGTTTACATTACATGCTTGTAAGCAAGTAGATTTAGTTAAAGCCCATGTTTTTTTATTTTTACAGGTGACTGCCCATTCCATTGTAAACGCTCAGAAAATTTGATGTGGTAAATTTTCTCACTCGTCGTCCAGAGTCCTGTGTCTGACTGCTAGCTGCTGCTTTCTTCGAATCTCTCCTTCCGCTTGGTACTAACATTTCGATAAGAGATGAGGGCAAAAGAGAACATATGGGAAGCAAAATTGGGCTGCTTTAGACGGTAACACACAATACAGCGAATACTAGTCTCCCCCACTGCCACAACTTTGATGGCACAGCCACTAGGTGACAAGTTTAAAGAATGCATAAAAAGGTAGATTTGGTGGATCCATGGAAGAATTTAATTACTGAAACGGAACTGAACGAGACGGGAAAGGCTGTTGATCAGTTCATCATAGATGTTCATCCTACATTTGTTTTTTTTCCCTATACGTAATTGACTTGCAGCAGCAGCAGCAGCAGCAGCAGCAGTAGTAGTAGAAGTATAAAAGCTGAAGCTTCTCTTTCGATCTCTCCTCTTTTTTCACTCTGAAACTGCATTCAATGAATAGGGGTCAGGTCTACTCAGAGATGCCGAAGAGAAGGTTATCATCCCAAAAAAAAAAAAAAAACACGTTTGGCCATAACACTTTGTATATATTGAGATATTGCTCCCCACTGCAAGTGTTATCTTCTTTCTTCCTTGCCACCCTCGAAATTTCAAGAGCAAAAGCAACGACAGAAATAATGGAAGCAGCCTCAGAATACGTCATCCGGTTTTTTCACCTGCCTTTTGTTTTGAATCATCTCTCGGTGCCCAAGCTGATGCTTCACTAAACCATAAACCTTATTGCTGATGACTTAAATTTGTTGAAAAGGATAAGAAGACAACTAGCGATTCTTTAATCTCTTCCATCCATTAGGAATGCACTAGTGATTTGAAAATGTAGGTTTTGGTTTGTTTTTGCCACGCTAATATTTTGACGCTAAAAATACGAGTCTTGCGCTAACTTTTCTACGCTGGTGGGTATCTTGGGTTCATTTACATGTTTTACGCTAGTCATCTGGAGCTTCAAACATACCAGAAGATCTCCATACTATACCGTGGCCAGTGGTTTAGCTTTCCTTCAATTTCATCAAGCTTGGTGAGCATTCCACTGGTCTAGTCTAAGCTGATTGAGGCAGTTTGAATTATCCGTGCCACTGTCCGGTGTCAATTTCACTTTATCACCAAAAAAAACTTAAATAAACAACACATAACAAGTTAAATAACTAAGACACTTAGCATAAATATAAAAGTAGCACTGTGTTGCCACCAAAAAAGTGACACTTAAGATCCCATATGCTCGTTAAGGTAACGTGTTTTATTTTTAATCCCATCTTGCTGCAGGGAGAACGGGTTAACAATGTCATTTTCTTCAAAACTCAGAACTCCTCTAATACAGAACTAGATTTCACTTAGACCCTCCACATGTGCTAGTAGTCGGATTTGGGATCGCAAAAGTCCAAACCGATTGTCTAAATTTAATAATATTAAGTTGGTTGTATAATCGTGATTTTTGCACAAATTTAATTGTATGAGTTGCAAACTCAAATTTTACACTTGTAAGAATTATACAACTCGTTTGAACTGAAAAACAACTAAACTTGTGAGACCTTGAATCCTCTGAAAACAGTACGAGACAGAATTTAAGAAGAAAAGTAAAATAAAATGAGCAAAGGTTTACAATACCAGCGTAGGAGACAATTGTTAATCAGGTAGTTCCAACACATCCTGGTGATGGTTGCTACAGTACTCCAAAGTCACACCACCGGATAGATGCGACTGATTTTGATTATGATTTGAATGGTTTTGTTGTTGAGAAGACAAGACGGGGCTACTTGGGATTGGCATTAGAAATGGCCAACGCAGCAGTTGTCACCGCTGCAAATATTTACTCATCTATGGGATTATGCTGCCGATTGAATATAGTGTGTAGAATAGCCATTGGCTAGCCACCATTGATGATCAATAATTGAACCATCTTAAATTGGTATACCATAAATTCAATATGGGATGAAGCATATCCATGTGTTGTTTCTGATCTTGATAAAGCAGAGACAACCACCCTTTGTACAGGTTTGAAAACCCTCATTTAACAACTTCCAAAAAAACTCCATTTCTAGATGCATTGCTACCCTGGTTTTGTTAAATTCTGTTGGAATCGGAGATCACTCTGTACAGACGGTAGCAATTATCCTCGATTCCCAGGTTGTCAATAAGCCGAGCAGAAAGCGCAACCTGAAAATATTTCACCCAATTTTCGAACCCAAAAGGAATTTGTGCTGACAGCATCACGGCCCAAACTCAGCCCATATATATGGTAGAGTGGTTATCTAACTGAATTCGATCTCATTGAAGATTTTGTGTCATTTCATCAATCGTTCAAGAACTGTAAAATGGTGGCTACAGCCTGTCAATCGAGTTCTGTGAGTGAGTTTCCATAAACCCGGACTCAGCTTACCGTACATGTAGAAATTTTGGAGTTCATATCATAGTCACAAAAATACTTATCCCTTGGGCTTAATTTGAGTACGAAAAAGTAAGCAAACATTATTTGAACTCTATATGAGTAAAAATACTTAAGTTCGAGTTCGATCTTAAAATCTTACTCAAAACTCGAGTTCCAATCGAGCTCAATTAAATTCTTAAGTTTAGGTTTTTGGTGAATCCTATAACTCTCTTATCTATCTATAAATGTAATTTTGTAATAAATAATTAAAAATTATAATCAATTCCTTATTGAGGTTATTGTATCTATCTGTATGACTCTTTTAGCTCGTACTTGATTCAAATACCTTATTAAGTAGTTCAAACTCGATTCGAATTCAATCAATGTTGAGTCCGAGTCGAATATTTGATCTAGCTACTCGCGAGTCCAAATCAAATAATTTGATTAAATTACACCCCAATAGACTAAAGTTTATAGTTAATACATAATGATATTAGTTACATGGTATAAATAACAAACTATCTATCAATTATAAAATATACAATGATCAAATTTTGGACATTATTATATGTAATATTTCGGGTTGAGTTTTAATCAAGTTGAGCCTAGCAAACTCTCAACTCAGCTCACAATTAAATTGAACATCACGTATAAGATCAAACTCTTTGAATTTCGAATAATCCGACCCAATTAACAACCCTAGCTGTCAACCAACGTTTGCAAGCTCTTTTATACCCAATGTATTACAATATGTAGAAAGTTACTTTTTTTTTTTTTTTGGCAAAGTTGACTTCACATTTTTTCCAGTAACATGAACAACAAATTTGAGTTATGTAGAATCTGGCTGGCCTAGGATTGGTCCTATTTTAGCTGGCCCGAATGTCAATCATTTGCAAACTAGGAGTACGAGCTAGTAGTAACACAGTAGTGAGTCGTATCAATAATATCTCCTGTAAACATAGTAAATCATGCGAATAATGCCGAGTCAAAATAGAAGTTGCAGAGTGCGGATTGGCCCATCATACGGTCTCAACGGCATGTTTTCGTCAATCAATAAATTGTTGTTGTCAATTGCAGTGCAGCACCTTTTTTTATCTGCCCTCTTCGTATGCTACTCTAAACCCATAGGGAATGAATGATAAACCGCTAAGCTACTTAAAAGATTAACCCGAACCCCAAATTCTAGTACAAGCTAGCTAGCGTCTAAAATGGGTCTACCTATAACTGGTGCGCAAATTTGAGGAGGCACGTGAAGCGTGTGGGTAAGAAGCGAGCAATGGTGAATGGGGGCTATTAGCTGATTTGGCGCAGATGGATCCAGTCCGGTACCGAGTACCACCGAGTCAGTTGGGAGCTGCCGGCCGGGAGCGGGGACCCCAGCACATAAAATCAGAAGAACGGGTAGGGTAGATGTTGATGATGATACTAGAGACAGGTGTCAAAAGCATTTGCACTGCAAGATGAAGTAGAAGAACCCTGGCCCATCTTCTGCTGCTGCTGCGACTGCGAGTCTGCAACCCTATATAGATACTGGCAGTTTCGGCGTACGCTCAAGGAGACCGGTGATTAGAGCTGTTAATCGAACTGAATAGCTCGCGAGCCGAGCTCGACCCGACTCGATAAGGGCTCGACTCGGCTCGTTTACTAAGAGAAACGAGCCGAGCTCGAGTTCAACTTTAGACTCGTTTAATAGACGAGTCGAACTATACTCGACTCGTTTAAGCTCGATAGGCTCAAATAATAGGGCTATTAGTGTCATTTCATTGTGTATTTGATAATTTTATCTAATTCATTTTTCGTTTCTAGCCCTCATTTTTTCTTTCCTCTTTTAGTCTTGCCCTAATGTTCATCTCCCAAACAAGCTCGAGCTCGATAAGCTCAGCTCGATTTTGAACTCGAGTTCGAGCTCGAGCTCGAGTTTTTGATCGAATATACCGAGTCGATCTCGAACAACTTGTGAAGTTCGAATTACTAATCGAGCGAGATCGAACTAACTCGATTAGAGGTTCGAGTCGAGCTCGATTATCATGTGCTCGAGCTCGACTCGGCTCGTTTAACAGCACTACCGGTGATTCAACGACTTGGACCATCCATCCATCTAACGTTAAAGTTACCCAGTATAACTGACCCAGCTACTGCTTTACAAGTTACAACGTCATCAGAAGAAGAAATTACTCCCTATATTCTTTACTCTATAAAATCATCTGATTTTACCATTCTTTTTTCTATCAGTGTCTAGATCAACATATTAAAAAATGATGATTTTTTTTAAAATATTTTGATATTCAATTTATACGAAACATTTACACAATGAAAAATGAGTCAAAATTTGATACACACGTGTGAATTTTGAAATTCAAATTTAATTTGTGATTTGACATATCGGTGTATGTACTTTTATCCGGAAAACATATTATTACAAAAATTTGAAGCTAAAAGCTACTATGAGTTGTTTTCAATTTAGATAAAAACTGAATTGAAAGTTAAAAGCTAAAAGCTCAGTTGGCCACCAGAGGGACCAAGTCCCTCCCTGAACACAGGTCAAGAGATCGAATCCCTCGACTGCATCTCCTCTTCAGAAGTTCCTAAATTATAGTTGAAAATTATTTAATTCCCTTCCAACCGCTCAACAGATTAGATAGGTCAATCTCCCTCCCCTTTTCCCTAATATAAGTCATCGGACTGTGTTTCCTCTCTAGAATTTCCTGGAGAATGGCTGAAGTTTATCTAATTCCCTTCGACGCTCTCAATAAATTAAATAGGTTCATCCCCCTCCTCTTTCCTCCGATACCATACAGGACCAATTATAACAATGTTGTACTCAAACAAAAAATTTAAGCCTTTTCTGGGATCGCTTAATCCATAATCAACTTCTAAGGAGCCGAAGCAAATAGGAACAAGGCCTATGCAACGTGTGGCCCTTGTTCTTGGGCACATTCTAAGCTACCCAAGCCACTTGAGAGGGCAAAAACGAGACCCCAAAGTCTTCCTCCTGCTCACACTAAAGTCGTCCAGAGTAAAAGATAAGATACTGTATAACTTGTACTCTCCCTCACCACTGAGGCGGCGCGGAAGCAGGACCATCCACGATCCACCCAGAGTTGTACGAGTCGTATTTAATTCAAGTGGACTTGGTATTCAACGGAAAAAAGCATTAAGAACAGAGGCTGCCTCCCCCATAAATCCACATACATTTACGTTTTACTCGTGAGTAGCGCAGACACAATAATGTTAAATGCACCATCTGTCACCGCCTTCCTTCCTTCTATACTGTGCCATACTACTGCTGCTGAACCAAGTAACTGCAGTGCCATTAAAACATTTTAAAGGAAAATTAAAAAAAAAAAAAAACGGAGAGAGAGAGAGAGAATGCACTGTGTAATTTACTTGGAGAGCAAAGCGAATTATATTCTCAAATGAGAAAGATATATCAGTAGCTTTGTAAACATTTTTGCAGCACTGGCAGTCCGGCCAAGAGGTAAATTGATTGCTTCCTTCACTTTTGGCATACATATTAATTAGTAGTGTTAGTTGTTGGGTGTCAGTAGACAAACCAAAATAAAAGGTATCCAAAGGAATTCTACAGTGTCGAGAATATATGATGCATGCCCTCCATTCGTGTAAAAACTTTTTTTTTTAAAAAAACACTATTTTCTGATGCCATGAAACAATGATTTTTCCGACCACATGTGAAAAGCCAAGACAAAAGGACATGATAATCTTCTAGGAGAGAACATCAAGGCAAAGATATCATCATTTTGACTCAAACCGAAAAGAAGACCGGATGCATGCATAAGGTCAAAAATAAGTGAAGAAGCAGACAGAAACTTGTTTTTTTCTTAAAAATTACTTAGCTAATGCAACTAGAGACTCAAAATGTGCAAAGATGATGAAAGTAGAATATTGCTGGCAACCCCACGAGGAAAAATCAAGCTTTGACAAGGGAGGAGAAAGGGAAAGCTGTCTACAAGAACAGAGATCAGTAGGTTTCCTGCAACAACTTTTGCTTTTTGGTCTGTATCCTTTTCCCTTTTCCTACAGGACATGCATCACCTATATGATCACTTACTATCGCGCCAATCAAATGATTAAACACCAAAACAAACTTATTAAAATAGCAACATACCATCTAAATTTATCATATACTTAAAACTTAGATTTGTAAAAGTTATGCGGTACTGCTTGTAAGATGACAGACACAGTTTAAACATAGCCATTTGTCCCAACAAGACGGCAAAAATTTTCTGAAATGCCACACGTGGGCATTTGAAGTATCAACATTCACTTTGCTTACCTGTTAGAAAGCTTGTTTCTGGTTTAAAGAAGGGATACACAGGACAACTCTGGTTCTTTCTACACAGAGCTATTTTTGGAGCAAAACTGAATGAAAACTGGTACACAGCCAGAAGACATGTACCTTTAGGAAAACAGTTAAAGATCACATCTGTGAAATGCTTCCAGGTGTACAAGCTGTATGACAAAACCCAACTAAAACTTTCTGGGTCAATGATAAAACTAGAAAATACAGTAGTGATACACCAGTAACCGGTCACTTCAAAACCCCTCTTCTTCGACATTCTCCCAAATCACTGGGCATAATGGAAACTGAATCTACACAAAGCCCACCTTTCGAATGTGTACAATCTATCTGTTTCATTGAAAAACTGACCTCAGTAACAGGATCAGACCCACTGATAATGAACTCGCCAACCTTATAGTCAACCCAGCATCCACGTTTCTGGCTCCCGGTTGCCTCTTCCTGCTCAGTGTCATCCAAACAGCACTCACTTGATGCTTGTTGGCCATCTGAGGTCGACAATTCAAATCGTACTGGTTTTATATCCCATCCATGAGTATGATCATAGCAAACACGTCGTAAAAGCCTTTTAGAAGACCTTCCAAGATGAAGTCTAAACGACAGAGAGTAGATATCAGGTGGAAAGGGGAATTTTACAATGCCATCCACTTCAAACCACCATATTTGCTGCAGATACGCAACAACCTGAAATCTGCAAATTAATGGCATTTAACCGAACAGTTTTCCGATATCAGCTCAGCATTATTGTCCGCCAATAGAAAAATAAAAAGATTTGAAACCAAGTAAACCCATCTGTGAATAATAGTGTGGAGGCAGCATACAAAAAATATTCTTATCTAGACACTATCAGGGCACCAAATTGCAAGCCCAACTTTTCAGATTTTAAGCCAAAGTTCCTCATTACAGTCAAAGGAAAGCAAGATGATACATGAAGGCAAAACCATCTAGCGAAGCTTTTTAATATGTAAAGATACATTTCAAGCCTCAAACACAACATGGAATGCAAAACATGGCAAAGGACAACTGGCTCAGTTCCTCAAACACCCATCCCAAGAAAGATAAAACATTTGATGTAGTCACATTGAGTACCGCATCCACATGCAACTAAGATAAACATCACATCCAAGAGATAACAACGTTTCTCTAATCCCCACGGCCGTTGATGTCAATTTACAATGGCCAAGCTCTTAAAGCATGTTACAGGCTCCGATAATCCCTTTTCGCAACTGGAGCTAAAGATGTAAAACATCAGTCACAGGAAGGTCTAAAGTACACTACAGGACATTTTCAGGGTGCACGTTTAAGTACTAGTAAGACAAACTCCGAGAAAATTGATTTGTCAAATGTGAAGAACTAGCATGGACAAACCATCCTTAAAAAAGCAACTTCAAAAAGAACAAGGATTTCTAAGATCAACAACATTATACCAGCTGATGAGAAAATTAAATATATGTCCTCTAGATGGATCTGAAGGAACCAATGATTAGAAATTGAGTATCAACAGTTCATCAGGAAGCTTAAACTGAAATAAAGATAAGCCCATCGAAGCTGTTGTTCATATTCCTCAAAATGCAACCTTTGATTGAAAATCCCACCTTTTTCCTGTCCCTTTTTTCGAATGAACAAGATTTCTCCATAAAAGCATTAAATTTTCTTCAGTCTCCAACTAATCAGCAAAATATTAATTCCAAGATGGATAAAACTAGCCTTGATCTTCAATAGTGCCATAGATAAGCATAAATTCATCCAAGAGGCTCAATATCAGGTGCTCAGAGATTTTCCATAAATGTTAATTGAGAAGAAGACAACAAGATAGTGAACACAAACCATGACAAGAACCAAACCTTCTTTTTATGCCAAGAAAAGGACAGAAAATACATATCTTCCAATGAGAAAGTCAATATTTGACAGAATGAAAACAATGGATTTAGTTTTGCACCACTAGCGAGCAAGATATGCAAAGGGGAAAGTGTATGATAATAGGCATCTAATTAACTATTTCCCATACTATGAAGCATCATCGAAAACAAACTACACACAATCATTGTTCTGATTAAAGAGACAAAACCATGACATTAAGAAGAAAAATAAGATATGCACGACCAGTTCAATACACATGAAGGAATTTTAAATAAATTATTTTTCCACTACTTGGACAAATAAATAAAAAACAACAAAGAGAACAGGGCAATCTCAATTGTCCAGAATGGAATAGAACTTCACCACCAGAACCACTTTGGTTGACTATTTGAAACTTACCTAGATTCATCAGTAGGAATCCAGTTCCAGTATCTGCGGTCTTCAATCCCCGTAATGGTCATCGCTTTTGCAGAGATAGACATGCAAGCCCTTCCAGTCACCCTGTCCAGCCATATTTCCTGTAGTTCTCCAAGGTCAAAAGGACCACGTAAATTAGAGACAGAATCATCCTAACTGCAAAATAAAAGACTTATATACGTGATGCTACTGTCTTTCCCTCAAAATTAAGCAAAATCCACTCGAGACTCCAGCTTCTATCCAAACAAAAGCACATCATGATAGAACATAACCCAAGCTTCATACTAAGTTGCAGTGACACCTCACTACAATTTATTTTCCCAAAAAAATGACACCAAGCCCACATCTAGTTTTATTAATCCAGCAAATGGGCACCGGCCTATTCCTTCAAATTTCAGTTTTTAAAATCAATTTCACTCCTCAACACCCGCACGTCACACAAACGGACAGTAAACAAATAAAGATCAGTACATTACGTAGAAAAATAATATAAAACTAGTACTAATAAGAAAAACCCACAGCAGAACCGATTTCCCATTGAATCAAATTAACCTTTTCAGGATTTCACCCATAAACCTGTACTCACTAGTAAATAGGCATCCAGGGGAAAGTTTTCAAGAAACAATTAATCTCAAAAGCTCGAGGGGAAAAAAAAGAAGCACAAAAGTTCAATTCATTCGTATCCTAATCGCAAGGGGAAAAAAATTCTTAAACAGACTAAAAAACCATAACAATTACAAAGACTACAGCGAGAACTGAGCAAACAAACGAATAATTAAAGGATAAAGATAAAAGCAAAGGAAATGAAAGAAGAACATGCCCTTATATCCATCGTCAAAGGGGACAGGACGGGAGAGGAGAGCAAAGATGTCTTTTTTGGATAATTTTTGGTAGCGTTCTGGAGGAAATAGTTCAAGGAGTTGTTGGTAGTTAGGTGGCAGCTTAGCTTCCCAGACAGCATCGGAGGAAGCGGCGCCGCGGAAAGCGCGGTTGAGCCGAGCCAAGTTGCATATCTCAGGGGGGGTTAAGTATAAAAAAACACACGCCACGCAACTTTCCGGTATATCCCCCAACCCTGGTGCACCATTCGCCGCTCCGTTCTCCGTTAAGTTGGATAACGATGCGCCCATAGATTCTTTTCTTCTTCCTCCCTTTTTTTTCCCTTTCTCGGGGGACTTCCCGTTTCTTTTGGGACGGTGGTCGTGGGGTGGTCAAATCATGATTCTTGTATTTACTTCTGACGGGGTGAAGGGAGGTGGTGGCGTCGCCGGGAATAGCGGTGGTGGAAATTGGCGGATACAATTATGAGGGACGCGGTGAAGAACGAGACTCAGGGAGGTGGATTATGGAAGGAGGTTGAATTAAATTGAATTTTCTATTACTTTTTTTTGGCATGTCTGTTACCGTTTTCTTCCATTTCTTTTGTTGAAGATTGTTCTTGTACTTTGGTCCTTGCTTGTTTTTCTTCGGTATTGTTCTATGATTTGTATTTCGGTCGTAGACAAACCCGAGTCTCCTCTTTTTGTTGTGGGATAATTACAGAAAACTCCCCTGAGGTTTCTATCAATTTCACTAAGCTCTCCTAAGGTTTGAAAAATTATATATACCTCCCTTGTCATTTAAAATGATACTTTTACCCTTAAATATTTTAATGAAATTCCTTTATATGATATGCTTATATTTAGAATTATTTTTTTCATTTTTTTCCCTTCTTATTCTTTTTTTTATTTTTTGCCAATAAAACTGTAGAACTATCACTATTGCCTCTAGTTTCTATTGTAATTAAATGTCAAACTAGTGATTTTTTTTTACGAGTTAATTTTATATGTAATCCAATGTTTTTACTGATTTTATTTTCTATGTTTTGGTATTAAAATTAACAATAAATCAAAAGAAATTACCCAAAATCACTACTAAATTATGACCATTTGGATTAGCCATTTTTTCAAAAACAAGTTTTTTGAAATACAATACTATAGAAATACACAATAACTCAAAAACATCTCATACATACAATATATCAAATATTTTTTAAAAATTTTTATAGTAAAAAATTTTCATATGCGTTACTACAGTAAAATTTTTCAAAAATACCCCCAAAAACAGTTAATCCAAAAAGTAAATGAATTATTTCAACATTTTTTATCTTAAAAATCTAAATCCATAATAAAATACCATAAAAAGTATCCTATCATAGTGATAAAATTATTATTATAGTTGTTTATCAAATAGCAGGTATGAACATGAAAATTTTGGCATACTTTCCTTATAATTATACTAGATAATCTTATAATTGTATAGAAAAATAAATTAAAACTCATTACACAAGGGCATTTTGGGTAATCATTTAAAAATTTGACCAAATCAATATTATTTTAAGATTTTGTTATTAAAACTATCAAATCAAGGGAGATATGTGTAATTTTCAAATCTTAGGGAAATCCAATAAAATTGTTAAAAACCTTAGGGGAGGTTTCTGAAATTATCCCTTTTGTTTTTGTTGGCTTATACAGAAGTTAATAGCTGCGCTAACATAGGACACGTGTGTGTAATAAATGAATTTTGAAGTCTGAAATTTGGAATTTAAATGCATTGAATTATTAAATTATTAGATATTAAATCTAATATATATTTAAATGTATATTACATCAAGTAAGTTTTATTTGAAACATTTAGTGCCACCTGATTAATTCAGATATTTTAGTTTTTGTTATCAAACATGTCTGAACATGTTAAATATGAAATCATTAAATTTAGTGTTAAATTGAGTTATCAAATAGGACATCAAACAATTATATTGTATAGAATAAGAAAAACTCAAATGTGTTATATCACACAGGAGCGCATTAAATGCTCAGGATAGGTTTGATAAATTTGAAATTTAAAATTTGAAATCTGAATATTTTAAGTTAATTAGTTGTTAAGTACTGAAATTTTAATATTTGAACGTATTCTACATTAAATTATAAATAGATAATCATCACTTTTTTTTTTGAATAGGTTTTGTTTAAATAATTCATGGCCATTTAGCTAATTATGATGTTCTACTTTTAGTTATTAAATACATCTGAACATATTAAGATTTGAATCTATGGAGTTTAAATACTCAATTAAGTTATCAAAAAGAGCCTCATTGAATTAAAACTGGAATGGTTTAAATATCTCAAGATGCCCAACGTAATTTTTGACAAATTGGTTTAATTTTTCTACAATTAAAGTACAACTTTTTCCTCAGAGAAGCCCGAAAATACCTTTTCAATGCTCCCTAGTTCATAGCGAGCGGCCCGGGGACTGGGGGGCATTTAAACCTTAGTATTTTCTGTTATTAAATGATAAATACAAACGAAAAACTTGATCATAAACTGAATACTAGAGGTCACAAGCAAACAAAAAACTATAAATTTATAAAACAAATCGAACTATCTTCTTAGTGAGAAATGAAAATTAATAATATAATGCGTTGACTTGTCAAATAGAGACGAGAGCAAATGGACTATACGGATGGTCGTTGAATCCATTTCTTTCGTTGAATGCATGCAGAAAATGAAATGCTCTACATCTGAGGATTGATAGATAATTGGACATGTTGTTAAGTATACCTCTGCAAGTTGTGAAATAAATACACAAAATCAAATAAGAAAACAAGTCAATGAAACAGAGAAGCGTTTAAGTTTAAGGACATTTAAAATCATGAAAACATAAAGTCAAGTGAATCAAGTTGAAATACGAACCTCATATCTATACTATATAAAAAGGAAGAGGTCGCTTTTTGGTGTAAATTACAAGCTATCACATTATAATTTTCTTAAATTATTCTTCTTGTATAATTATACATCCACTATCACGTTTCCTTCTGCCCTTCTTACTATTTGTGTATTTTATTTATGTAAATGCGAATTTTCTATGTATGTATTAAAAAAATATAAAACCAATCCTCTTTAAAAAAAATTGATCTCAACAAGTATTATTAAAAATTTTTAAAATATTTTAATAAATGCACACACATCGAGAGTGTGCAGTAAACATTAATATTGTGTATCGGGCAAAAAAAAAAGAAAAAGGGGCCCTCCAAGTTTTCCACGAATAACCAGAGGTATGAGAAACCGGGCGTTTTCTTGGGGTGTAAGTTTGGTTCTGTCTGGATAACTTGTACAGGGCCTTATGTCATCTTTTGAATTCCGTTGGGTTTTTTCTTTTTAAATATTTCAACTTGGAAAGACGTCTAAGCCCGCAGCCCACACTACATATCTTCTTTTGCGGTCCCATGATTTTTTTTTTTCTTTTAATCTCTTCTGGTGGGACCAAAAGGAGGCCGAATTAGGAAAACTGGCCGCACACGCACAAAGGCGACAGTATGATTTCATGTCACGTATCGGTTGGTCAAATAATAGTAAACCTCTTTTTTTTGTCACTTTTATCTCCAGCTTTAGACTTTTACAAACAAACAAGAAAAAAAGTTTCCTAAACCACCGAGCTTTGCTCAGTCGCCATCAAAGAGGACTTAAGTCCCAGTCGGGTTATAGTTATAGATCGGGATTCAAATTTTACCTGTAATCAAAAAAATTTAAAAATAATATTAAAGTATTCCTGTGATCTAATCAGGTTTGTATGTATATTTGCTAGATCCTAATACAATCATTTTTAAGCACTTCTTTTCATATAGATTAGAATAGAATAGATTATACAATTATTATCATCGTTATCGAGAAAAAAAAAGAAAAAAGGTTTTCCTATCTAGTTTATTTAATTTATCAGTAGAATCCGTCGCAACTTTTGCGGATACTCTTATTTATTTTCCGCTGTTTATAAGTACTCATAATATAACAACCTATTAATTGTGCTATATTACATGTTTCGCTGCTTAATACTTAATAGCACGGTGAAGTGAAGACCAAACCTTTAAGGAAGACAGCTTAATAGTAGTAGGAGTTTTTAATTCAAAAAAAAAAATAGTAGGAGTTTTTTAATGCTCCTTAAAGAAAAGTAGAAAATGTGAAGTTGGGGGGCTTCCCAGTTCTGAGTTCTGACCGACCGGCCCTCTCTCAACTCTCAGTATAAAAAATCCTATACGTTTCTACGCCGGTCCCACCTGAATGAACGGCTAGGATTATTATTAGTTAAACAAACAGAGCCAAGAACGGTCAAATATCGTCAAAGGGGCACGACTGTTTTGCAACAATCCTGTGGACTCAATTGTCCAATCCCACCACCTTTAACAAGGCAAGGCAGCTGATGAAATGAAAGCCTAAAACAATGGGCAGGCGGTCTTACTGCCAGCCCCCCTAATGTCTGTCTTGCGTCTGTCTACTATCCAAAACCAGCTGCTGCTCTTCCCCCTGTATAGACTGCACGCTCCTTCCTTCCGTCCGTCCCGATCCATCTGCATCACTCCTGGTATTTCACCCCCGGTAAAGCTCCTCTCTCTCTCTTTTTATCAAATCTTTTATCAATCTTTCTCTCTATAATGATGCTTTATAACACTGCCCAAAACTAGTTTCTGTTATTAAAGCACTTTCCTTCTAACACATTCTTGAGTATTCCTCCAAGTTTCACTTTACAAATTTGGTACTCTCTCTCTCTTTTTTTTTTTGTTTTGAACTTCTAACATTTCATTATCAATCTTATTATTGTTAGCTTAACATTTAGATTTGGGATAAATGTATTTGTAATTAGATCATGCGATTTTTGCTAAATTTGGATATTCAAGATTTCATTTTTTTTAAAGTAGTTTAGAAATATATGTATATTTTTATTTAAGAAAAAAAGTAAGCTGTATGGAATCTGATGGTATGGCTGCCGGTGGAGGAATGTATTCAAATATGGGTTCAGGAATGCTAGGGCTGGAAATATCACTGCACCACCAATTACCCCAAGGGCAAACCACACAGAACCCAAACCACATGCAGCCACAACCTCCACAACAGCAGCTTCAACCACCACCACCGCCATCACACCACCCAATGGTTGTCTTTGGCCATCACGAGGCCGACCAGCACCACCACCCCCAACACGCTCAGCTTTCTTCAAAACAAGCCTACCCTTTTTCTTCTAAGGCCAAGAACCAAGCTTTAGCACCCAGTGATGATGATGAGCCTGGGCTTGGCACTGAAAACAGTGCTGATATTGATGGGATGAGAAAATTATCTCCTTGGCAGAGAATGAAGTGGACTGATAATATGGTGAGGTTGTTGATAATGGTGGTATTTTACATCGGTGATGAGGTTGGCTCTGAAGGAAATGATCCTGCTGGGAAAAAGAAGGGGGCCGGCGGTGTTCTGCAGAAGAAGGGAAAGTGGAAATCAGTGTCAAGGGCGATGATGGAGAGAGGGTTCTTTGTGTCTCCACAGCAGTGTGAGGATAAGTTCAATGATTTGAATAAGAGGTACAAGAGGGTAAATGATATTCTTGGAAAGGGGACTGCTTGCAGAGTTGTGGAGAATCAGAGTTTGCTTGATACGATGGACCATTTGTCGGCCAAAATGAAGGAAGAAGTGAAGAAATTGTTGAGCTCTAAGCACTTGTTCTTCAGAGAAATGTGTGCTTATCATAATAGTTGTGGTCACGGTGGTACTGGCGGTGCTAGCAGCAGTGGAGCTGCTCAGCAGTCGACTGAGGTCGGAGGAGTAGAGCCATCATCACAGATGCAGCAGCAGCAGCAAAGGTGTTTGCATACATCAGAAAATGCCTCGACTCCACCTAATCTAGCCAAGTGTGAGGTGGAGGGATCGAAAACGACTAAAGGGCGGAGTTTTGAAGAAGATAATGATGAGGACGACGAAGATGACGACGACGATGACGAGTATGAGGATGATGTAGTTGAAGGTGGAGCAAGCGGTTATGAGCACGGCCATCCCGAGGAAGATGATGACACCCCTGATGAAAGATGCTCGAGGAAGAGGCAGCGAAAAGGCATTTTTCTTTCCCCCTTGGTTCAGCAAATGAGCACTGAATTAATGAAAGTGCTGCAAGATGAAAGCAAGAATTCGGCGGAGAAAAGGCAGTGGATAAAAAATCGGCTGTTGCAATTGGAGGAGAGGCATGTGGGATTCCAAAGCGAAGCCTTTGAGCTTGAGAAGCAGAGATTAAAATGGGTGAAATTCAGTAGCAAGAAGGAAAGGGAAATGGAAAGGGACAGGCTTAGCAATGACAGATTAAGGTTAGAGAATGAAAGAATGATGCTTCTAATCCGACAGAAGGAGCTTGAGTTGCTTGATGTTTACCAGCAGCAGCATCAATCGTCGAGGAAGAGTGACCCTTCATCCATTACAGGATGAGTTGTACAGTAGGTTAGACGGAACTGGGACAGAGTAGGTGGAAACCACCAATGGTGGTTGTAGACATTCCAAAAATTTCTTTTTAAAGATTTAGAAAGTTATATAGTCTTCTTGTAGTAATAGGAACTGAGAAGTAGTTAAACATTTGGAAGAATTCTCCAAAAATAATCCATCAGTTGCACGCTCAGTAGGTGGAAACCACCAATGGTTGTTGGAGACATATTCCAAAATTTCTTTTTAAAGATTTTTTTCTTATTAAAGTCATAGTCTTCTTGTGGTAATAGGAACCTTGTAGTAGTTAAACATTTGCAAGAATTCTCCAAAAATGATCCATCAGTTGCACGCCCAGTGGGACTCGAACCCACAATCGCCTGATTAGAAGTCAGACGCCTTATCCATTAGGCCATGGGCGCCCATTTATTCGACGTAATTATGCTCTATATGTTTTTAAGATGCATAAATGATATAACCATATTTCAATTTATTATTCTCAAAGAATTGCATTTTGGACTCAGCATGAGCGCTTTCAATTCCTAAAATTTGGAATGTTTTGGGCGTAAGCACTTTTAATTCCTAAATTTTGAAACAAAGCAAATGTAGTCCCAAATGTTTTAATCCTTAAGTGCATTTAGTCTTGTTGGCTAATTTTTACTAATTGTTATTGGAATTCGGTCACATGTTGTTATATTCCAGCAATTAATTTTTTTAAAAGAATTAAAAATTTTGAAATTAATATTGTTGGCCAAAAAAGGACCAATTATTTATGTGCTGATCATGTGAGTTAATTTGAAATATACAAAAGTTCAATTGAAAAAAAAATTAGGTAAAAAACTAATTATTCACATAATTGAAAAAAAATTAGGTAAAAAACTAATTATTCACATGACCAGTATATGAATAATTAGTTTAAAAAATTTGTTGGTGCCACATAAATAGATTATGATACTAACTGGTAAAAATCAATCATTAGAACTAAATGTGGATAAAAACTAAAACATTTAGGACCACATTTGCTTTTATCTAAATTTTAAGGACTAAGACTTCTAACACCCCAACTAAAAATCAGTCATTAGGACTAAAAGCTCTTCCTTCAAATAAAAAAAAGGGACTAAAAGCTCTACATTTGCGTGACTTGCACTCGTACCCTTTTTTCCTTATGTTGTTACATCCAACTACAACACCTAGCTTAAGGTGGAACTTTTAATATGGAGAGGAAATTGACTTCTTGAGAGTTTCATTAAATATAAGGCTCTTCAATGGAAACATTGAGGAATTTTATGGAACATTTGGACCACTTTTTTCTTTTTCCTTTGCGTAAGGGAAAAGACAAGCGGTATTCTAGAGCTATGGAATCTAGAAGGGGTACCGACAGTACCAAGTTTCCCCAACACACATTAGCCGCCTAGCCCTGAACCACTACCAATTGGTATCCTAGCAACCCAACTTCCACACAGCGCACACAGAACACGAATGTCATGTTGAAAAAAATGAGACCCACATAATCAGATTAGTGCGTTTTGAGTCTTGATGCTTTCTGGAAATATTTTATTGTCCGGACGAGGGCAGAGCAGTCATCAGAATGACCGCTCCTGAACTGTTCACAATCAAATTTTGGCAAAAAAAAAATGTGCGGTCCGAATAACAAGTTGTACATCGATTTTTACACCGTGTGTGGAGCCCGCAAATTTTTGTACTAAAGTTACACGTTGTGCAAACAAAGTTACGCCGTGTGCAATCAAAATTACGCGCCGTTGAAAATGACCAAAACCGCCAGGAACGGTTGCACCTGCAACCACCGTTTGTGCCCCTTGTCCTTTATTGTCCACTTCTGTGGAATTCTGAAAACTTACACTCGTGCTGTCATGCCACTGCCAACCACCATTTTGTGAAATTCCATGACGTCGAGGAATCTATTGGCATGTCCACATTCCACAAGCACAAGAAAAGTCTCAAATTAGATATTGAATCCAAAAAGACACGACCCTGCTTAAAACAAGTTGAAAACAACTACGTTGCTCTTTCAATTCGAGAATACATAAACTTCCCACCAAGAATTGACATGTATGCATGTTTTCGTGATGCAGTCTGCCAACTAAACCCCGAGGTATGAAATTTGAAGACGAGTTATGGCCTGTCTTAAAACCACACAGCAAAAATTGAGGGCAAAAATAGCTCAAAATATGAGAGTAACCTAGCATCTAAGCTACTCTTCCAGTTCAATAATCTTCACGACAGATGCATCTCCAACTTTTTGACAAACAACAACTCGGTCATGTGACTTTATGACTCCTGAAGCCTTTCCATGGTCAAGTGCAACCTTCAAAATTGACTCATTGGTAGCATTTGTTGACTCCGCCTGCAGAATGTGTAAAGAGCAAGAATTTACTAAAATCCGTGGTCGAAGGATCACAAAAACCTATTGCTTCGAATAATAATAGCCTAATATTGATAGCCATAAGCGCATGATGAATTGCACATTAGTGACAGAAATTGTACATTTAAGGCGATTAAAGTCTAGACATGCCCAGCACAGGCAAATGCCTGAACCTAAAGTTGGGATTATTATGATTGTCAGCAGCATTTCTGGATGCAAAGAACAACAGAAACCTAGGATAGATGACTGAAGAACAAGAATAAAGAGGAAATAGAATAACTACAGACTTTCCAGAATATTTCAACTATGAGAAAGCCATGGAGTACGCAATGCATCTGACTTTAATCACAAGCCAAGTCCTGGTCATAAAATCGCTAAACAGCAAATAGCAACCAGGACTCAGTATGGTAAAGAAAAAATGTCCATCAGAAGATCAAAATCAGAAAGGGCAAGAAAAAAGTTAATACTATCAGGAATTAGAAACAATTCTGCAGAGAGGTAATGATAAAGGATTAGTTTCAGGAATTAGAAATACGTTCCAATTTAGTTCACATCAAATCAGACAGGGAAGGGAAAGGTGAAGAAAGCAAAACTCACAGGATGTCGTGGATCAGCGAGCATAGGAAAGAGACCTCGGACAATGAGTGATTGCCTCGCCTAAAATGCAGAAATTGAAAATAACAGAAATTATTCCATCAGCCAGGAAGCCAAGCCACGAAACAACAGGGCAAAGAAAATGACAATTAACTTAAACTGAAAAAATATGTTGTAATGCCAACCATCAGTTATTAGCGAGTCGGCATTCTTTTAATTTGCTTGACTATTATTTTGATACATAACCATAGTCCCGTTTACAAATGCATATGAAAGGATCTTGGTTACATAAAGCAGAAGTGCATTGGCTGACCTTTTTTTTCTTGTGTTATATTTTTAGACTTCAAATTTTCCCCTAGACTAATATTAACCATGAGTACATAGTAAGAGACATCACACTAAACCAATACCAATATCTACACCATAAAACCTCTCAACTATTTTTTTTGTCAACATTTTCAAAGTTGCACATGCATGTGTGTTTTTCCCACTAGTCAATTTGAAATTAAAACCATCTTTAATTTGAAGTGCATTGGCTGACCTTTTTTTTCTTGTGTTATACTTTTAGACTTCAAATTTTCCCCTAGACTAATATTAACCATGAATACATAGTAAGAGACATCACACTAAACCATTACCAACATCTACACCATAAAACCTCTCAATTATTTTTTTTGTCAACATTTTCAAAGTTGCACATGCATGTGTGTTTTTCCCATTAGTCAATTTGAAATTAAAACCATTTTTACCCTGTACAAAGGTCAATCAGGACAAGTCAAAACCATCGCACCATGAATAAGTGAACAGTAGAAACTAAAACCATTTGACATATAGATACTTACCATTCATCAGATGAATTGTGCTCAAGCATTTTTACTGCAAGTAAAAGAGAAAGGTTTCTCAATAGCATACCTCAAATGCACCACTGAAACTCCACTTCAATTGATTTGTCTTAAGTCGAGGAATGACAACAGATAGTACCGGCATTGTTGGCCTGTACTTTGCTATTAATCTGCAATAACCAAAACAAAAGTTGAAAACCTGAGTGCCAATACACAAAAAGTTGAAATATTCCCAAGATAAAAAAAAAACACAAATAGAATGAAAATTGTAACAGTACCTTGCAGCCCTTCCAGAGGAAGTGAAACAAATGATAACAGATGCCTTGACTTTAATAGCTGCCCGTACCTGGGCAGAGAAATAGTTGTCAAAATCCATGTTTAAATGCATTGAAGTTGCTGAGGAATAATGAACAGGTGAGGGTACAAAACTAGCAACAACAAAAAAAACATACTGCAGAGGAAGCAATTGATTCCAAGTGGGTCATGGGTTCTCCAACATACTTGACAGTCTTCTTGAAGTATAGATCTTGATTGAAAACCTTCTCGGCCTGCATCCAACATTATAAGATGGGGTAGTTACACAAGAAGTGACAACTTAAAAGCAAATTTGAAATAGCAGAAAACAAAAATATAAAGCAAACTAGTTACCAACTAAATCACAACATATGCAGATTTATCAAACAAAAATTTCAAAATAGCTTTAGCATAACTAGCTATACAGCAGGTGATTCCGACGACAGGCTCACAAAGAAGTTTCATTAAGATGCAAATTGCGCCAAAGTATAATCATAGAAGAAACCTTTTAGTTTGATAGCTTCAACAACAACTCAATATATTTCTGCAAATACATTGTACAATTTACAAGCTTCACATCCCAAATCTAGCATGACGCAGCCACAAGACTGATTTTCAAAGCAAGACATTGAAGATATAAAAGGAATTGAAAAACTAAAACATATCTCACATACCACTTAACAAAGATACCTAACAAGATGATCTTTTAGCCAAAAACAAATCAAGATTTAAGCCAGGAAGATACGGCAATGAGTAATCACATCGTAGTAGCAATTGCCAGCCAACTTCTTTTGTCATAACATGTATTTCTCACAGACACACACACACACACATTTATTTATTTATAAGTCCATATGCCATTAACTTTTACCTCTGCACATATTTTGCCAACAATAGAAATAGTCTCAACAGGATATAATCCTCGTAGAGTCTCAGCACCAAGAAGAATTGCATCAGTTCCTGCAAATTAAAACATTAAAAAGAATGATGGAAACCTAATCATTCAACTGTTAGAATGTTCAAGAAGGAATCAAATAAAAACCAGACCCATCCCTTTTATCACCCAAAACAAAACAAAAAGGAGATAAATACCATCTAATACAGCGTTTGCAACATCAGTTGCTTCAGCACGCGTAGGCCTCAGATTGTCAGTCATACTATCAACAACACGAGTTACTACAGCTGGCTTTCCAGCCATGTTACATTTATTGACAGCAGCTTTTTGAAACAGAAATACCTGCAGAATACATTAAGTCTGTAACCAAAGAACAGATTTGTGGAACAAAAGTTTGATCACATAACTCACTCAACCACTAGTCTTTTAGCAATTGGATGGTTAAAGCATATTTAAATTCCAGCAGCAAGAGCATCCACTCTAGAGCCAACTGTTTCTAATTTCTCCAAGCTTGTAGAATCAGTTTGTACTTGGACCCAAACCATTCTCCATTCAGTAATGTACAGTAAATTATATTTGACTTTGCAGTATATGTTCTGATGAATTTGTGATTTAAAGCCAGTTAAATAGAATGTAGATTCAGATGCGCTTCTCTTTAATTTGCAAAACAACCACGATGCATTAAAAATCTCATTCTAGAGGAAATATAGATTTACCTTCTCTGGAGGAAGATCTATGCCCAGGTTCCCACGGGAGAGTATGATGCCATCTGCCTCTTGTAGAATCTCATCAAAATGAGTCAAACCCTACAGAGAAAAGAAACAAAGAGTTCAAACCATTAAATTCATATCAAATTCCTAGTATTGAATGCAACATCAAGTCCTTGGGAAGCACAAGGTTCCTACCTCCACGTTTTCAATTTTTGCAAAGATTTGCGTCTGGCTCAAATCACCAAGCTTAGATAGGATTTCACGGGCCTAAATTTAAGGAGAAAAAGAAAAAAACCTCTCAGTATCTGAACATCTAGATGAGTCAATCATGAGGAGAAAAACAAGTAATATCATAAAATATACTAAAATCTTATAAGACAAAACCCTTACTTCACGAACATCTTCCGCATGGCGTGTATATGACAGTGAGAGAAATCAATTTTGTTCTGGACACCCCATGTGCTTATAACCTGAAAAAAATTGAAGAATGAGCCAAAAGACAGGTTTTGTATTCAAATTACCCGAGATTCTTTCAAAATGCTTCCAAATAAATAAATATTCAGCAAAAATGGGGAAGAGGATTCTTCAGAGATGGACAGATGCACAACCCAAAACATAAAGACCAACCATTGGAAGGCATAAGAAGAGAAAGTGAAAGCATAGAGCATGATGGGGTTTAATGACAAAGTACATTACTGCAATGACGTAATAATAGCATGATGGACTTCTCAGACTCACCTCCTTGTCCTTATCAGTGAGAGTTGGCAGATCAATTCGGATTTGAGAAGCATGAAGTGTGAATAGGGCCCCAGTAAGTGTTGCAGTGTTCTTTATCACACAAACTACATCATCACCATTCACTTTATCCACCTGCTCAATTGAAATAAGATCTAGTCAGACATAAAAGGCACAAAAGCTTGGCCTCTTGTTGCTAGCCAACAGGAAAACAGGTGAGCAACAGGTAGATAAGAAAAACCAGAAAATGAGAAGAGAACAAAACATTAACAATAAATACATCATAAGAATGCTAAAACTACTAGCCAACTGAAGCGGCCTCATATAAAACAAGTCAAATCAGAAAGATAGCTTGAATTTAAAAGGCCTTATGCATACTTCCAGCCAAACAGAGGTTGTTTCACTTCCTGTGAACAAATACTGGCCAATAAAATGGTGTCTCCCTTCTTCACAGCCTGCAAAACAAGATCACGGGTATAACTTTTCATAGATACTGGAAGCACAAGCTCATAAATCATCAATTGATAGAAATTTAAACAAATAGTCCTGCTTTCCTAGTATGTTAACTTAATCCACACAAAGTTTAAGCAAGCTCGTAATTTACTATAATTGGGTTTATGACAATGTATAACCATAATTTTCAATGGACATTGTGCCCCAACATTGAAAAAACTTATCAATTTCCTTAGCAGCACCATTCATATACACCATATCACTTGAATTTGCCCACATTTTATCTAAAATATTAAGATAACTTTTTCATCTATTACCCATATTTCATATGTTTGCCGACTCATTGAGCCAAATGACGAGGTCACGAGCAAACAAATTCCAAAACCAACACGCAAATAATTTAAGAAGATCCTTGAAAAGTTTAAAGGTAAAATGCACAAAATATCCAAGAAGCCATTACCAAATACAAATTGCTAACTAACTCAGTTCAGAACCTTCTTTTAAAGCACAATAAAAAACCTTCCCAACTAGTGGGCATTCTCTTTATTCTCTTTAATACGAGAAAGCAATCTGAGTTCCTCAAAATATCAGCCTTAAGGTGCAAAGAACACCCACAACCTAGAAGAAACGAACCTGATTCCCTACGCACTATATTGAACAGAGTTTATGGCCAAAGGTCAACAAACAGGAAGAAATACAAGCTTGCATGCATATGAACAGAAACAATTGTAACGTTATACAACTGAAAACAGCAGTCAAATCATACCATTTGTCAAAGTCAAAGCACTCTATTCATGTTTCTGTACTACGTCTTGGAAATTTTTCCATTTAAAAGTTTTTCATAATGGTAAATAACTTCAAACATAGATTTGAATTTAACCAATGTAACTGATCCAAAGAAACTTGACAAAAAGGAATTGTCAACAAATGGAGTATAAGCATGAGTGATAGTGACCTAACCTTAGAAAGTCCAGCAAAGTTGATAGGCAACACTTCAGAAGTCGCTTCCTGACCTTGATCAGGTGTGAGAATAACGGTTGCATCTGCCTTAAGTGAAATAGCATTCTCGCTTTTATTGACAACCTGTAGTTCCGGACCCACGGTATCTAACATGACCTGTAAAAAAGATGTCAACTACCATAACCGCCTTTAACATCTTTTGCCTACATATGCACATTAATTCCTGCATTTAACTGCTAGAGAAAGACAAAACAGACATCTGCCTTTTTTTTGGGATGGTGGTGGGGGGTAAATAAAACTTTCATCTGCTCATGCATGTCTAGAGCTGCATACATGCATAAGTTTTCGAATTTTGTGTAGAGACAAATCATACTATATTCTATCTCCCCTATAAATAAAAAAAAAAGATTAATGAAATACCCATAATTTTCAAGAAGAAACAAAAAAAAAACATTGAAAATCTTTAATTTCTTAACACGGGCATGGAAAAGCAGTATGAAGTTCTTCAAGGCTTCAAGCCATACTTTAATCTCCCAATATCTTCATTCTATTTAGAAGCAAAAGAGGTAAGATTAAGGATAAGAATGAAAAAATGCAGAACCTAATGTCAAACTCAGAGACTCCGTAATCTTTTGGCACCATAATCATTATTTTCCTGGCTTTTGACTCAATACTCCAACTACATGCATTTCGCCATCATGAAGCAGCAAAAATCAAATCAACCCCGATTGAAATCAAACAACCCCAAAATTAACAAATAACAATGTCATAAAAACAGAGAAAACTTACAGCACAGAGTTTTTTGGTCGTCTTGACGGCAGCCCTCAGGTTCTCCAAAGTTTCTTGGTGATAATCTTTGTCTCCCCATGAAAAATCAAATCTTGCCACTGTAAATCACATCACAGTCCATTTAAAATTTGCATGGAATTCAAAAGGAAAAATATCCTTTTACTAAAACAACCAGTTTTTCAATCATGCACAATTTCATATAGCCTGCAAGTTAAGTTGTTGCCTTGAGAAAAGTAATAATGGTACGATCAAAAAGACAGATAAAAAATAACACGCAAAAGCCGAAAATATTACCAGACATCCCAGCTTGAAGACAGCCAGAGATAACCTCAACGGATCGCGAACGTGGACCCAATGTTCCCACAATCTTCGTCATTGCTGGGAAAAAACTCTGCCCGCCAACAGAATACATAAATCATCAATATCAAAAAAAACCAGCTTAATCAAAAAATCTATTCACCCTGTTCTCTTCAAAAGATTAAAAAAAAAAAAAGGCATGCTAGATCTACAACGAAAACCGAAAAGAGAAAAGAGACTGACCCATTTCGATGGCTCAAGGATGGAGGCCATCCTTATGGGTTCCTCCAGTAACAAATGATTCGACACCATTCTTTTAAATTTGTTTGCTGCTCACAAGAATCCGCGACCGAGCCTTTTTTTTATTTTTCAGTAGTTTCTGATGAAGAGAATGGGCCGTGTCCAGAAAGGGAGAATGTAGTAGTTCAATTCAAGTATTATGCGTGATGCCACTTTTTGTTCTTCTTCTGACTTTGAACGCTAGTGAAAGAGAAAGGCAGCGGCGGAGGTAGAAGTCAGGAGGGGTTTCTTTTTCCCAAAGGAATTTTTCTGGCCCTGGCGGTTTTTACTTTTCTCGCTGTAAATATAGGTTTAGAATTCTGGGTGAATCTGTAGGTCCCGGAGTTACCGTTGCCTTCGTTCTCCCCCCCCCCCCCCCCTCTTTTTTTTTAACATCACCCTTGGGTGAATTTGTGGGTCATTTTTATTCTACACTTGCTCCTATTTACACTGAGGAGAAAAGATCAATGAGGAATCTAGATGGAACTGAATTGCTACTGAACTAGATGAATGCCTCTATAGTCTTCTAAGAAATCCTAGAGACAAAAGTAAGTTAATAAATTTGATCCATTGACCTACACCCAATAAGAGGTTTAACTTATCCCTCGTGGCCAACTAATGATTTAATAGCACCCTTGTCTTCTTTGGACTCATTTGGGCTGTGGTAATTTATTAAAAAGTATTTATTAAGTACTTCAATGCTTTTTAATATATTATTTGAAGGTACAGTTCAATGAATATTTATTGTATTGGATAATGTGTAATCTAAAATTGTTAAAAGGATTTATCTCTTTATTCAGTTCATAATATATGATAAAATAATTAAATTTGATGTTTTATTTTTTCAAGTATCAAAGTTATTCTAAAAGTACCAAATTTGAATTTTTTGCTAAAAGTGCTTTTGATACCAAATTTCTATTATTAATTTTATGAGATGATATTCACCAAATATTTTAAAAGCATTTTTAGCACTTAAAAGTATTTTTTATCAAAAGTACTACAACTTCAAAAGTGACTTGTTTTGGATGTGGTAAGCATAGATCTCATGGTAGGTGTCCAGCTTGACTATTTGGAAAAATATTGCACATTAACTTTATATTTATTATCTATTAATCCTTATCTATACATTATATAAATGAGAGTGTCATTGTGTAGTGTAAGCATACAATGTCATTCTTTAAAATTTCTAATATACCCTTAATAATAAGGGCAAAATTGTCTCAATTGCAAATACTTATTTGAATCAGAAAATAATTATCTATTCAATTATTAACTAACTACAACTCCATCATGCTAACTTTCAACTCCCGCACATTCTTCTTTATTCCATCATCTTTGTTTTTGTGTATGATTATCTACATTATACTAGAATTTAGTTCATAAAATTCATTAAAAAAAAAACTTCTTCAAGATATAAATGTGATATTTTTTTATTAATTACACACATGTTAGAGTGTGGGTTGAGAACAAGTTTTTATAATAGCGAAGTACCATTATAAAAAAACAACTCAAAGTGCAATTAATACTCTTCAAAAAAGGCAAACATTAGGATTAAAAGATAACTTACTCCGTACTTGAAGTTAATTCAACTTAATAACATTTCGTTCAAATTCAAAAACTCATCAAATCTAGCGTGTATATCAATTTGTGCTTGATAGACTCTCAATCTCTGTTAAAAAACACTATAAAAATATATTTCAATAAAAATTTTTTATATACATTATTATACTAAAAAATTTTAAAAATACTTCTAAAAATAACTAATCCATACATTTTCCCCCAAAGCTAGAGAAAAAGGGGAAAAAAAGAGATCGCCAACACGCAAAGAAAAAAAAGAAAAAAGAAAAAATAGTAGTATATAAAAAGAAAGGATAATTTCAAAAACCTCTCATAAGATTCTAACAATTTCACTAGCCTTCCCTAAAATTTGTAAAAACAAACCTTTAATAATATTAAGATTTGATAACAAAATTAGTCCAATTAGAAAAATTATTATTAAAAAAGTACTTTAAGCAGAGAGATGAAACTTTTATTCCATAAGTACCTCTTATGCATGTATATAAGTTGTATTAATAAAAGAATAAAAATAATTAAAAATTAGAAACAATTAATACATATTTTACCACTCAAAAAGTTCACATTTAATAAATTAGATAATACAAATAAACAACAAAACTATACTAATTATTACAAGATTCAACAAAAACAAAATAGGCATATCTTTCGACAAGATGTTTGCTATGATTCTTGTAATATAAAATTTTTTTGAATTTTTCTTTTCTTTTACAACTTATAAATATGTATAAGGAGTATTTATGAAATAAAAATTTCATCTCTCTCCTTAAAGTACTTTTAAATATATATTTTTTAATTGGACTAATTTTGTTATTAAAATCTTAATATGAGAGGAGTTTTGTATAAATTTCTAAACTCTAAGGGAGGCCAGTGAAATTGTCAGAAACCTGAAATTATCCCTAAAAAGAAACGGGTGCGTAATTTGTAACGTAAGGGCCCCACTCACGTGACCAAACTTTACTAGCTATCTAACGGACTCGTCACGCATTTAACGCCACCGATTCACGGCATATTTTTCAGCGTTAACGGCGGATATCTCCAGACCAGACGTCCCTGACGTCGTTTATTCTCACGTCCGTCCGCAGACAAACTCCTAACCTTTAACGGTCTTCTTTAACTCCGCCTTCCATGGCTTCTTGTGATGATGATTTCTCTCTACTCGGTGACGATAACGCCACCACTTCAAACCCTAACCCTAACCTAATCCACCACCGTCAGTCCTTCACCCACCGTAACCTCTCCGCCCCAAACGACGACGATGAGGACGTCGTTTCAGCTGACGCCGACGGCTACAGTGATGGAGCCTTCTGTTCATCCCAACCAAATCCTAAACTCGCCAACGCTAGCAACGCCACGTCTTTTCACGTCGTCAATGTTAACCCGTACGATCCAGACCCGAACCCGTTCGACAACGAGCACGACCCAACCAAATCTCGCGCGAATAACCACAATCATACCCCAAATGACAAGCGTAGTGATCGCGAAGAGGTGAGCGACAGCGGAACTCCTTATTCGTACAAACGACCGAGAGTGAGCAGTTCGGCCACCGGCGGCGAGTATAGGAAGGATAGGGAGGAATGGAGCGATACGGCGATAGCCTGCTTGTTAGAGGCGTACACGGAGAAGTTTATGTTGTTGAACAGGGGGAATTTGAGGGGAAGAGACTGGGAGGAGGTGGCGGTGATGGTAAGCGAGAGGTGCGAGAAGCAGACCAAGAGTGTGGAGCAGTGCAAGAATAAAGTGGATAATTTGAAGAAGAGGTATAAATTGGAGAGGCATCGGTTGAGTAACGGTGGTGTCTCAGCAAGCCACTGGCCTTGGTTTAAGCAGATGGAGCAGATCGTCGGGAATTCGTTGTCCGGAAAGGTTGCAACTGACGATGATAAGTCCGTTGGAGGAACGGCGAATACTGGTAGACAGTCCAAGAGGTATTGGCTATCTTCGTATATTGTAGTGCTTTCCCTTGGAAAAGTAATATTGAAATGGAAAGTATTAGTATCTATCTTTGTCATGTTCTTCTGAAATAAGCCTAATCTTTAGCTAAAATTTGTATGAGGAGATTGTAATTACTTTTTGGTTTGTAATTAGGTTGTTAAATTCTATAGCTGCAGAGCTAATTGTGGATTCGCTTCGACTTGAAATGTCATAGCATTGGTTTTCGTAGTGTCATCAATCTATGGCCTTCTCATTTATTTCTGGATGGTCTCTCTTGCTTTTCTTTTTTCCTTTTTCTTTGCTTTTATTTCCCATGGTACTCAATTGTGAATGGACAGATATGGAACAACAACTGTAAGTCCTGGTCCTCAGATCAATAGCATAAAGTCGAAAGCTACCAGCGCTAGATGGCGAAGAGTGGTCTTCAAAATTAGTGGTGGCACTCTAGCTGGGACAGCACCGCAGAATATTGATCCAAAGGTTCAACTCTCCTCTGGAATACTTTAAACTGAGTTGAGTGATGTCTTTGCTGAATTCCTCAGCGATCACCAGTCCCTTAGCCTAGACTTCAATTTCGTTTAAACAGACAATAATTTAAGTGGAGGAATGATATTGAAAATTGTAAATGCAAATGGCATAACTTTCTACTTGAAAATGTTTTTTGGGACAGGCGTCTGTGGTAGTCTTGCTCTCATAAAATGACGTTACTTTGGTTTGTTTGGATTTGATTCGGGCTTTTGCAAGATATGACCCTTTAAACGTCGGGACACTTTCCTGTTATTAACCGACCATCTCATCCAACATATTCATTTAACCCATGGTAGGGTACCACCCTAAAAATAACTTTTGTGAATCATGTTTATGCTGAGATCTACTAAATATTAAGAAGTAAAAAGAGTTGGGCCCTAACTGGATTCTTTATCCATTTTGAAGTCTTGTTCAATGGGAAATTTTTATGCAATGGCTACTATGTGTCAGTTGAGAAAGTAAAATTTATTAATTCACACAGTGATTCTTTGCTTAACTGGTTTGTATTGATATTCCAGGTGGCCATGCTGGTAGCTAGAGAAGTATCAATAGCTTGTCGTATGGGTGTTGAGGTACCACTCGAAAGCTTGGTATTTTCTGCTGGAACTTTTACTGTTTTCTTATTCCATGTAGCAAAATTCATAATTGTTCTCTTAGGTGGCAATAGTTGTTGGTGGTCGTAACTTCTTTTGTGGACACACATGGGTAACGACAACAGGGTTAGATAGGTTTGCTGCATACCAAGTTGGGTAAGTTCTGAATTGCATACATGTTCAGTAGCAATTAGATGTTAAAAGAATTCTTAACTTCTATGTTTCGTGTTATAGTAATTTGAAGAATTGAAGTATGTCCTTGTGCACTTGATATGGCTTATGTGGAAGTTTATTTCGTAAACCGTCTTAAAATCATTGTTGTACAACTCTGTTTTTTTAAGATGTCCTTCTTGGATGGTCCAAGTAATTATTTGGCTACTGTCATTTCCTGTTATACGTACGTGTGTTGTATCCATTGTGTATGCACAACTCTTATGGTCCAAGTAATTATGGCTACTGTCATTTCCTGTTATATGTGTTGTAATTGTTGTATGGTGTTAAATTTTCAGCTGGATGCTAAACTTGTTTGTCCAAATTGCATTTTTGATGCTTGAGGTCCGGTTTTTGTAGTATGGCCAGACAGACTCACATTGTCTCTGTCTCACCAGAATGATGGCAACTGTGATGAATTCTATACTGCTACAGTCGGCCTTTGAGAAATTGGGCGTGCAGACACGCGTCCAAAGTGCATATTCAATGCCTGAGGTTGCTGAGCCATATTGTCGGCTTCGGGCTATCCGGCATCTGGAAAAAGGAAGAGTTGTGATTTTTGGTGGTATTGGAGCTGGCACAGGGAATCCACTCTTCTCAACTGATTTGGCTGCAGCCCTCAGAGCTTCAGAGAGTAAGAACTTCTTGCGCATTTCTAAAATCTTCACTGCTAGTCTTATAGTTAGTCCTGAATTCGAACTCCTTTCTTTTGCTCCTTGTGGAAGATAATTCTTTACATTGTTTGTTTTCCAGTTAATGCGGATGCTGTCTTAAAAGGCACAAATGTGGATGGCATCTTTATTTGTGATTCTAGAAACAATAACGTTGCAGCTGATCATATTTCCTTCACGGACTTGGGTTCTGGAGGCGCTTGCCCAATGGACATGATGGCTATAAGATCCTGTGAGGACAACGGAATTCCTGGTTGGTACTCGTATTCTAGACCTCATGCACTATATCATCTGCTAACTTGGTAAATAGGGTCCTGAAATTGGTGGAGTTTGACTTGGATGGAAAAATTTCTTTTCTGCGCGGACATCTTTGAATTGGCATGATAGAGAGTTGTATTGTGTCTAATTCGTAAAAATGTTTTGTGCAGTTGTCATTTTCAATCTTCATGAGCCTGGGAATATATCAAGAGCGCTATGCGGAGAACAAGTTGGTACGCTGATTGATCAAACAGGAAGTGTTAACTAGTCTTTTAGGGGGCTATGTATCTCGGTGATATAATGTGTACGTAGCTGTTAAGCCTTGTTGTGGCCAGATGTCTCGCCAAGTTAATTTTGTAAAAACACTGAGCATGCCTTTTTCTCAGCTGCTCCTAATCCATTTCAACTGGTGATCCAGGCATCACACCTGGCCGACAACGCCTTGCTCAAGAGATAGCAGTGTCAAGTAACTAATTTAAGCAGATAGTTTAGATGAATTGTTTTAGTAGTGACATTGTTTTCCATCTACTCGCAGATGTCTGTACAACTTGGTTGTAAAATGTTTGCCGGATCTGGAAAGGTAACAATATTCTGATCAAACACAAGTAAGTTCTGGAAGAAAGGAATACAAGGAGCCAGTTGCTTGAAGCTTGAAAGTATAAAAAAAAACCTTTAAATTCTCTTGCATTTTGTCTAAAAGGTTCGTGGGCTTTGCTTTGTATTCGACTGATTTAGCACATCCTAATTGTTTTGGCCCTGAATGGTTTAGTACCTTAATCGTACCTCCTGTTCCCATGGTCTGGTACATTTCCTCGGGATTCCAAGAAGAATCGCTTTAATGAAGCCCTCAGTCGTACTTTTCCTATGGCGCACCCATCGATGTGGTTTTCCATTCCTTAACCCATGAGACTTTGCTTTTTAGCTTTTTCCCGGGGCCATGCAGCCTCGTGCTCCAAATATTCTTGAACCGCTAATCGTATTGCAGTTGCTGCCAATAATTTCAATCAATTGCACTCTGCGTTTTTTTCACACGTGGCAGTAAGAGCTGTCCATAAATTATAGTAAATGATATCCTTTGTTCTAGGGGGTGGATTCTGAAACCCCAAGTCTTTCTTAAATTCTCAAGATCTCCAGGGTAGTTATTATGAATAACCCCAAGTCTTTTTGATGAGGATGAATTGGGTTACCAAAAATCACAAATCGAATAAAAGGGGTCAATTGCCGCTCACGTCGTTTGAGTCCAAAGCGCTGGTTTAAGTCCAGCCTCGTGATGAAAGGCTGCCTTTTATTTTGGCTTTGAGGAGAGAGAATTTCGAGATCTTGTTTCAGTTTGTGGACAGCTATGTCGAATTGAGGCATGATATCAGGCAGATTCATAATCGTTGGACGTTTGATCATTAGATTAGTAACAATTTCAAAAATTTAGAACATTGGAGGAATGATACTCTAGTGGTGAAATACCTAAATAATGCCGGCTTTTATTCAAAATGCGGAAAATAATCTCTGGAAATTTTTAGAGTTCAATCCCAAGATTTCACTCTTTCAAAAAGCGGCTCCTGTCTGTGTTTCTCGTGGCCCCCCCCACGTCTAGCATAATGATTAGAAGGAAAAGAGAGTCACAAATAGAATCGGCATTCCAAATCCAATCAAAGTTCATCAAAGTCGCTGGTGCAATCTTTTTCAAAAAAAAAAAAAAAAAAGGGTCGGCCGTGCAAAAGTTCCGAGCGCCTAAAATAGCCCTTTGAGTGGGAAACACAAAAAAGTCGCCCATGCCAAAAGAACAGGGATAATTGGCAACAGCTCGGAAAGAAATCCAAAAACAGTATGAGAAAATGTCTGTGACGTAATATGAGGGGGGAAAAAAGGACAGGGATAATTGGCAACAGTGGATATCATATTATAGCCTGGAAGCAATTCTAATTTCTGTCTCAATTTGGGTTGCATCCAAATTTGGAATCAGAGGGACGTCCTGCAAAACATGCCGGCGGGACGGCATGTTACTATGAACTACTAAAATGGTAGTACAAGTACAAGTACACTTGAGAAAGGGCCACTGAACTATGCGATGTTGGAAGGCAAATGACTAAACAAAGCATACAAATTTTACAAACTAATGTGGAGACATTCTATTCGCCCGTAGATTCAGGCAAATAGGAGAGTTTGCTTTGCACCAAGGCGGTGCAAACGCAAATGACAGAAGCGTTTCATAAATGCCGACGGACAGGACAGCAGTAGATCAATAGCCGGCCACACCACAGTCTTCAGTATTTTGCAAGCGAGGGCGAGACGGAATTCCGTGAATTCGTTCATAATCTTCACCCAATGGAGATTGCTCCACCCGGATCTCCTCTATCAGTTTTGGTCACTTCAGCCATCGTGGGCCTCTTTTCCGGCCTGTGGAACAACACAGGCCATTGCTACATGTAGCATTGAAAACTAATTCTTCCTCGATGTTACTTGTACCTCAACAGTTCTTGATCAAAAACTTCTGCTGTCCACTCATCCCTCACCACTGGACCGAACCCACTTGGGCAAGTCCAC
The DNA here is from genome assembly GCA_023065735.1 of Coffea humblotiana. NCBI lineage: Eukaryota > Viridiplantae > Streptophyta > Magnoliopsida > Gentianales > Rubiaceae > Coffea > Coffea humblotiana. The sequence continues at coordinate 3,551,012 of CM041213.1, forward strand.
CGGGCAGCTCGTCTTCGTCGTCTTCCTCGAGGCGAGGACGGCTTGGTGGAAGGGTATTGCGACGGAGCTTTAACCTGTAAGAACCTCTAAAAAGCAATACTCCAAAACTGTAAACCATCCGCCTTTTGGGATAACCTCTTAATCTCTGCCTGTTCGGGTGCTTTGTACGCCTCCCAGTCTAGCTATGGCATGAAACGGGGTTCAACCAGGAGTGACAACCCGAAGTCAGAAATGCAAGCAACGCCGTTCTTATCAAGTAAACACATTCGATGATTTCACATTCCCATGAGGGATTCGGGGAGGTTGCATACTCTTGGTGAATCTTGGCAAGCCCTCGAGCTGCTCCCAACACTAAGCTGATCCTTGTCGTCCAATCCAGTGGAATTCTCCCTGGTCCGCGATTCCCTGCTCAAAGAAGAACGTCGGAGTCAGTCAGCACACAAAGATTGATCAATTCTCAAAACAATTAGCTGTCATTTGAAAGAGCAGTAGAATTAATTCTGCATACCATGGAAGGAGAGAGTGCAAGCTGCCATTCGCATATAATCACAAACAAGCAATTTTTCCTCCTTGGCATAATAGTAAGCCCTGAGCTTGACAATGTTTGGATGCTTAAGCTTCCCAATCACATCCATGTACTGCTCAAACTCCTTTCTTGCGCAAGGATTAGCATCCTTTAACCTCTTCACCGCCACGGTGCAGCCATCGTCAAGAACCGCCTTATAAACGGTTCCCAAACTCCCTTTTCCCAGCATCTCAGCCGATGCCCGAGCAGTTCTTCCAGCTCAAATTGCTTCCTTCTGTCGAAGAAAAACCAGCGCACTCTTATCAGTGGCCGTGGTTCCATCACTATCTGCACCGCCATTGTTGGCATAAACCCTCCTCTCACCACCGGAATAACTACCTTCTCCTCTTCCCACTCTCGCCTCCCAGCCAGTGAGCTGCCATCCCTCGAGTACCTCCCCGCAACAATAGGCTTATCAGGAAGGAAGCGATCACTAATGCAGCCACCAGCAGTTGACACGATTATCGCAACTAGTGCTCCGCTACCAGTTTTTTCCTCGAATGACTTTTTGATTTTTCAGTCGGAAAAGTTGCGCGCAGTTTGTCGCTGGCAACGAAACTAGGATTTGATGGCACGGTCTGCGAAGAAGATGGTGGCTGCTTCCCCGTGAATGAACAGGGGGGTAAAGGACTAGTTCCGCACAGACCTTCATTCCCCAGCAAAACTATTCTCGCCAATATCTCTTGAGCAAGTCCCGAGGAACTCGCTCCGTAAAATTCGTTATTCGACAGGTTCAAGCTCTTGAGTTCCTGTAAGGAGACGAGGGATTTAGAATCGGTCCCAGACAGGGCATTGTTCTGGAGGCTTAATGGTCAGGATGCGGGAGAAATTGGAGAATTGGGAAGGGATGGGGCCCCTGAGGTTTGTTGTTGGAGAGGTCGAGGCGGAGGAGGCGACGTAAGGGAGGAGATTTCTGGTGGGATTTCGCCGGAGATGTCGTTGCTGGAGAGATAGAGGAGTTTGAGGTTGAGGCAGCGGGCTGAGAGGGCTGAGGGTGCCGTTAAGGGCGGTTGTCGTGGAGGTCGAGGAGGCGGAGCTGGTCAAGGGAGGAGAGGGAGTCGATGGGGCCTCGGAGGTTGAGGGAAGGAAGGAAGAGTGCGGTTACGCGGCCATTGGTGCATTTGACGCCAACCCAAGAGGCGGTGCAGGCGGTGGAGGAGGGCGGGAGGGTCCAGTTGGAGCGGAGAGTGCCGTGGAGGTCTGTCTGGGAACGGAAGAGAGTGAGGGCCGCCGTGTCATTTGAGGAGGAGGAGGCGGTAGTGGTAAAGAAAGAAAGATGGATGATGAGGAGGAGGAGAAGTGAGAAGAACGCAGTACAGAGATCCATTGTGGGCAGGGGGAGAGAGCATAGGGCGCGAAGTCTCGACATAACGGTGGCCTTCAATTTTAAAAACTACAACAACATACTCTAGAGTCAAGAGTAAAAGATGCATGCAATAGTAGTTATTAGGGAAAAAAAAAACTACTAGTAGTAGTAGCAAATTCCATGCTGGTGTAGTAGAAATCTTTATGCACAAAAAAAAGGGGAGGTACTCCACTCCGCTGCAAAGTGCAGAGAGAAGAGAGAGTGAGGTTGGTAGTTGGTGGTGTAGCATACAAACAAAGAAAGTCGTCGTAGGTAGAATTATGGCTTTGGAATAACCTAACGCGTCCGTGTTTCTCTAATTGTTTGTACCGAATATCAAGGACTAAAGGAAGGAAGGAGGGCTACTTGGGATTTGGGCATAACAGTAATGAAACATTTGAAAGGAGAAAGGAAGACGAAGAGGTCCCCCCGGGGGCCGGAGAAGAGAGGAGAAGTCTGGTATTCCGTCTTTTCCTGGGCTTAGTAGTATTCCTTTAACTGCCTACCACAGCTGCTGAGAAAGGGGGAATGATTAAAGGCGGTGGCAATAATTATAGAGTATTATCGTTGAGCATGAGGAGAGGGGCGATAGGGATAGGGATGGGGAATGGTGGTGGTGTGAATGATTGCTGTTCTGCACTCCCCCCTCCCCACTGCCATTGAGTAGAAACTGGTACGCACACAAATCAGAGAGAGAGAGAGAGAGGAGAGGCCCTGAGATTCTTCTTTTACCTTTACCTTTTAGGCTTTATTCCTTTTCTTTTCTCTGGGAAGAATGGGATAGCACAGCGCTCCCTTCAACGACTGCCCTCAGCAGCCAGCCCACCGGTGACGGGTGAGAGCACACGGCTGCGGAAACACGAAAAAAAGAAAGTACTCCACTCTTTTCTTTTCTTTTTCTGTAAAAGAAAAAAAAACATTTTTTCTGGGTAAATATATATATATGTAGTAGCGTCAGTCATATATCTTTTTTTTTTTTCCGGCCGGGTGCAGTCATTGGAACTCTTTGACTATTTCTTCATGATATTCTTGTTGAGTTGTTAATCACTTGTGTCTTATAAAGTTGTTGTGATTAGGAAGTTGTTATTGGTATATTTTTACGTGATTAGAAAAGTCAAGAAGAATATACCATTAACAACGAACGATGAGATTGGCTCAATTTTCTTTACAGAGTGAAAATTGAAATAATACAACTAGAGAAGTCCCTCGCCATCTTTTTCCACTTTATAGTTTTAGAAGTCCCTGTAATTGGCTTTTTCCAAAAGCAAAGTCCACTCTAAAATTGGAATTGGTGAATTCTGCCAAAATGCATGCCTAGCGGTAGAGATATCAAAATGACTTTGCTTGCTTTGGTGGTTGCAACAGTGAGGCTGTCGGGAAAAGTGGAGAGGCTGTATGCAGCTTTGTGTTTGAGTTGAAACCTTTTCTAGTTTCTGCTATCACTCAAACGACGAGACAATGAAGGCGCGATTAGCGTTCAAAAAGCCTTAACATGTCACCAGCTGGGCGTTGTCGGGATTGTAATCCTTCCATTTTATTTGGGACAGATAGAGTAGGGCTTCTTCCTTCTTTCCCTCATAATAAATCATGACCTTTCTGTTTTTGTGGTTCGTCTTACAGTAGTATTGCAAACATAAGAAAGATAAAAAATAAAAATAAAAATAATAACGAAAAAGGTTTCTGCAATTCTGGACTCGTTTAAGAGCTTAAGCTCTGATTGACTTTCTATTACTCCACTAATTATGTGGTTGCATATCCAACTTAGCTGGGCTCTGATTGACTTAAACTCTACTCTTTTTGAGTGTACGTCAACACGAATCAAATTCCTTATTTTATGTTCTTCTCTGTAGTGTAGTTGCATTGAACTGGTTGAAAAAGGTCCTCAATGCAGGCACACCTAGAAGGTCTTGGCAAAAAAGCGTGCTAGTCCAACTGTAACCAACATGACGAGTTTCCCGTGAATTCAACTACTTACCGAAGTGGCAGGAATTGTGACATTAAGAGCACAAATCAACTAAAACTTCCTAGACAAAAAAAAAATGTGCTAAAACTTTTCTTTTTTTTTTTTGGACACGAAATCTTCTAAACCTTGAGTTCATATGTTTTCCGGTACTACCTGGAGTTCATATTGAGATGAAGGCAGATGGATATCCTTGCAACATTAATAATTTACCGCTCAGTCGGGGTCAATATAAGCCCCAAGAGTTTTCTGGGATTCTCTTAATATGCAAAGAAAGGGCACCAGTCAAAGACCGTTTCCTAGGATACAAAAATCGTTGCCAGTTAGAGAGTCCAATACAGCAAAGAAAACCACTCCTCTCTCACCCTTAAGTCAATTGTTTTTCACGTATGAGTTTCACGTAAATAGTAACTGAATATAACGTTGTTACGAAGAAGTTGTACAAGTAGTTAATTTACAAGTTACCACTTGTTAAAATGTCGGTTCACCGTTCTGGCCCCTTTCCCATTATAATATTGGCCAATTCCTCTGCACTGGTATGATTATGCAGCCGCAACAAGAATATCCGTGGGTTTGACCATGGTGCTGAATCCTTCCAGGGTACAAAGATAATAGGAAGATTTTCTATCCATCCGCAAATCTCAATTATCCTGAAGAAGAAATCAAAACAGAATCCACTAAAATTAACAGGGCCATTCCCCTTCACTAAAAAATCAGACAAACGTTAACACGAACATTTCCCATCAATCAACTTGTGAAAAAGTAAACATACGGTCACTTTTTCACCATTAAGTCTTGAGAAGAAAACACTACTTAGGCTAAACAGAACCAGAAACAAATAAAGCGTAAAACGGCCTTGATCAATTTTTGATGTCAAAGAAAAAGCTACAATTCATATTAGAAAAGTGCAGGAGAAGTGCAAAATGAAATTAAAATTTGACAAGTACATCACATATGATTAAACAATTTAGTTTAAAAAATGCAAATACTAAGAGTCAGAAACATGCAAATGAGATCATCGTTCTCAATCAACAGTTAGGCTGCAAGCTCAGGTATCACATAATCTTGACCCAGTGGAAAAAAAAAAAAGGACTACAGGAAATTACATTAAAAAAAGAAAGAGGAAATTACCTCGGGCAAGTACTTTTACTTTCATTCTCTGCCCACAGTCATGTCTTGGGCAATGCAACCTCCTTGTCCTACAAGAAAGGTTGATTAGCTTTCAAAGATTATCAGAGGCTTCTTCATGGAGGTATTCTACATAGCCTGATTGGTTCAAATCATCCTCAATACTCCTTTTAATTATTCACTACAGCTGCTAGAAGCTTCCAATGTTGGGAGAGAGCAATGGAAGAGAATCCCACCCGTTGCCCCCAGAATCGAAGATCAAGATGAACTTTGCTGGGGAGAAAGAGGCTGGCTAATTTTAGTTAACTTTCCAGAGTTACATTGGCACACTTTTATCTAAAATGTGGAATTGTACTAAACGCCACATATTTTCAACTACACCACTTGACAGAGCATGATATGCTTGTTTAGCAGCTGCACGTCGTGTTTCCAGAAGTTTGGCATCACTAAACAGCTCGATGAGAGCTTCTACAAGCATGTCTCCTGAAACCTGCAGGACCAAATCCATGACACTAGAGGCACCCAAAGAAAAGGTTCTAACAGGGGAATACAAGAAAAAAACTAGAATCCACTTCATATACCTTTCATGAATTCCAACAAAAGTCAACATGACAGTCTCCAACATGCTAAAACTTCCACAGCTTCTATTACTGTTCTTAAGGTGCTCAATGACTACAATGCTCTATGCAACTAGAACTACAATCACTAGAAACTGATGGCATCCCCACATAGGTTTAGTAGAAACAAGTGCACATGGTGGTAAGCAGTGTTCATTCTTTGTGGAAGATACCATAGTGCCTCCAAAGGATATTCAAACATCATAGGATATATAGTAATACTGACAGGAGACAATGTTTACTGGGTGTTCCTCAAGTTTGGTGGCTATAATCTTGACCCCGAAAATGAGCTATCTTGCCCTCTTACCTTTTCCCTCAGCCAAATTCAGTAGTCTTGGCTTAGGTTCCCAACAGCAAAGGACCAAGACTATCTATCTAATATGGAGTAAGATCATCCTATGTTGTATTTGACTCATACATAACCAATGAACACCATACTCAATTATCAATGATATCATAACAAAGAAAAGTAAGGACACCCAACTAGCTAAGAAGGCCAATCACTGTTTCTTACACATACAACCAACAAATGCTAGATATATTTAAGGAAGTTTTCTTGACCTGCAGAACCGATGAAGGATTTAGACGTTGCATTTCTTGTACCATGTGGTTGAAATGGCCAAGATAATGACCTGAAAGTTACAAAAAACACAATATTAAGATCAAAACTAGGTAACAAAGGTATACGAGGAATTTCAGGGAAGAAGTGTAACCAGTCAAAACAGCACAGCCAGCAACAGCAGCTTCTGAAATATTATGACCAGCCAAACCAGGCAAAAAAGAACCTCCAATTACAGCTATTGGAGTTAACCTATAGAGTTCCCTTAGTTCACCTTCAAAGCACAATTGATCATGGACAATCAAGAAGTTAAAATCACCAAAACATTCATATTTTGCAAAACAAATTACTCAGAAAATTAATTACATGCTTTAGTATGATATTGACTTTCGAAAAAAGACATCCTCAGTTTTCAAGTCCTTCTTAGGTTTAATAGAGTTGTGCAGCCAATAGGAGACAAACCTAATGTATCCACCAGATATGTCTCTGTTTCCTAATGAAAGCTTATCACTACGAGACCTTAATGCTACACTGATTCCTTTTCTCTGCAACTCCTACAGTCAGGCAAGTAGAAATGAGAACTCCAGTCATCAAAGAAAAGGAGGTTTTTCTCACCTATGAATAATTGAATATACTACAATAACAATTTTTCTCAAAATTACAGAAAGATAAAGGCAATGCATTACAATCATACCAGAACAATTTCTTGACCGACCTCCAGGTGCCGAGGCACAATGATAGTGAGCATATCAGGATAAATTTCCTTCAGCGCCTTGTGAACTCTTAGCATGACTGCAGAAAAATATTTTGAAATTTCATTAACAAAATATCCAAATTCACTGGCAGTCAAACTTTTCATGAACAGGAACCCAATAAATTCCATGACAACTTCTAGGCTAGCTTTTAGTCTCTACAGCTGATGGCTTTTAACTTTCACCAGCTCTTTTTTGTTTTCTTTTCTTTAAAGTTCAATTCCTGAATGTTCAAGTAGCATGTAAAAGAACAAGTTCATTTTTTCCACTCTTTTATCCTTCCAACTCCAACTGAAGAGAAGGAAAGATGAAACAAAGGCAACAGATTGAAATTCTCACCATTATGTTGTCCTAAAGAATTAGGTTACCCCCATGACAAGTTCTGCCTTCAATTCTAAAGATCAAAATATACAAAATGAGAAACCAACATTAGATTATAGAATTTTTGTAGAATAGATCTCAAAACCTACTCTTGTCTTCACCCCTATGCAATGAAGAAGCCATCCACACCTTTCTATGTTTAAGCTGTTCCTGCAATTCTTCTAGACCATTATCCCCTGCAAGGGTGGTGTCTTCTACGGCTGAAGGATGTGGCAAGTGCAAACCAAATTTCAGTTCATCAAATTTAATAACCAGTGATATAGACACAAAATATGTATATAATAGCACTGATATGATAACACAAGTTAAAGAAATTTTTAAGCTGCTAGCTACTGCATGAGTAAAATTTTTGGAATTAGGTGAGATGAGACATCATCTTCTACTTCAAACAATGGAAAAAGGGATATAAACTTAATCTGCAAAGCACAAGTTCATTTGCAGTGTCTTGATTCACTGGACTACATATGCCACAGAACCCTTGAGGTTTTCAAATTTTGTTTGCAATCTCATGCACCAGAAAGAACATATATACGCCTTCTACAAGCTGTATTAATACGTATATGCAGCCAAAATATGCACGCAAAAAAGCAGCAGCACACCCCAAAGATGTAGCATGCCCAAGGGGTCTCAAAAAACCAATCAAAGCTTCAAAAGAAGGAACTTGTAAGGTCTTCAAAATAAAATATTAATATTTGAATTTGCTTAACTTTTTTGTTCTAAGTTCCAAAAAGCAGCATACCATATTTAAGGTCTCCGGAAAAGTTGATGACAAGTGGTGGAGCTTGAAGCAGCTGAAATTGAATAGCCTGTTTATTGCTCTGTTGCAGATATTTTAGAAAAAGATTATTGAAGCAATGTCAGTAGGCCAAACCATTTGATATATAGAAAAAATACATTACCAACGGAACTATCAATGGAAATTTGGAGAGCATGAATGCAGCCAGAGGAAGAACCACTGGTAAGGACCAATAGCGAAAAGATTTAGCAGAGATCCGTGCATTTAGCAATGCCAACGCAATCTGGGTAGGAAATTGCTGGCGTAAGTACAGGCACAATTGGCAAACTAATATGTCACAGACTAATATGAATTAGATGCCATCAACAACAGAAATAATGTCCCCATCATGATGGTGAAGCAACAACAACTGAGAAAGGTCCCATCCAGGCCCAAACCAAAATAGAAATAAAATGCACCTATATATATATATATAAAATACATGTTATCTTGCTCAGGAGGAAAATAATATCATGGAGGCATTGACAAGCCAAGCAAAGACACATTCTAAAGCACAAAACAATGGGGTATTAAATCAGTTGTTTGTTAGGTTATCCATCGTTGAATTTCACCTTCAACTGACAACCTTTTCCAAAATCAATTTGATCAAGGTTCAGCCCAATCCAACTTTTTAAAGCTTATGGGAAAAAGAATTATGCATGTCCAAAACCATATTAGGTATCCTTGCTCAGTCCATGCAAGACAGGTGAAAACTTAATTTCAACCCACAACTTGCTTCAAGCTTCAACGTCCACTTGTATTGCACTCTATAAAGTATTGTAATAATTAAAAATCTCATCAAAGCCAAAATGCGCTATGTACAGTATGCAATCAATTCAAATCCAGTCAAACAAGTATCTAATATGCGAAGAGGTGCTTACACCATTTTTGCTGCACCGATAATCAGGTTAGGCCAAAGTTCACTTTCAATTAGGATGATTGCATTTGGCTTCCAATAACCAAGAAAAGCCTCCACAGCAGCAGGGGCATCAACTGGAGCAAACTGGTTCCCGCATAAAACTACTTAATTAGATTAAAGGAACTGGGAACACAACATAATATGATCAAGATAACAAGACTAGTCAAGCATGAAGAGCACGAAAAATAACAAGAATCATCAAGCATGAAGAGCACAAAAAATATATAAAAAATGAAAATGCCATCAATTTTTCAGGATACACCACCAACCAGAGACATCAGCAATATCTACAATTTTAGCTGGGTCATTGGGTAAACTGTGATGAAAAAAGCATATTGACTTGCTCAATAACTTAGAGCATCTTAATTTCATTAAAAGTACAGGCCACTGCGTGTACACCTTTTAAATAATGTCTGAAAGATGTATAACAAACAGATGCAATCACCTGATATATGACATTAGCTGGAAGCTCCTTCTTTATGACCTCACTACAGAACGAAAAAAAAAAGGAAATGAAGACAAAAGCAAACAAGATGAGATGAATAGGCAACAAAAGTAATTTCCTGTTAATTATAAACTTTAATCCACAGAGAGAGAGAGAGAGAGAGTTGGGGAATTATAAGTGTTTTTGCAGTAATTTCTTTATAAAAGGTAGACCTCCCATGGTATGTCTGTCAGTGAAATTACTGCCTAGCCTTTTCTTTTGGGAACTTATACTAGTCTAAAGAATATCCAAAAGTTGACCTATTTTTCAAGTTTAGTAGATCCAAGAGCAAAGGTTGAGCTAAAACTGTTTTCAAGTTTCCTGGCTGCGAAGCAAATATGCTAGAGTCTGGTCTTTGACCTCTAACTGTGAAATTACTGATTGAACATAAGTAAATTACAGTAAATATTCTCAGTCATGTTAAGGCGGGCTACTTTGTGGAGTCCCTTTGGGAAATCCCTCTAGTCTCCAGAAGTGCACCAGGCTTTATGGTGACTTTCAAATGAAAATCTATTATGACCTTCATCAAACTAAAATATTACTTATTCTGCATTATAATATCTTTCGTATCATTTATTGAAAGATATGCAGTAAAGTAAATATCATTCATCAAACTAAAATATTACTAAAGTTGTCATAATCAGTCCAACTCACGTAATCCTAAGAGAAAATTACAGTTTGTCTATATCCTTCTGCTATAAGGACCACTACACCCCTTTAAGTAAAAGTTGCAACTGTTAGATGACATACATTTCAAGACTTTCCAGCAAGTCACTACACAAACTTTTTTACGTATTGATTAATTGCCATGGAAAATCACTTCATAGGTCACATAATCTCCAAAAGCAACTCTTATCTCTCCACCAAACTTCAACGATTGACTGCTATCCATTCAATATTAACTTTGCAATGAACATTTGCGTCCCACCAAAAAACGAAGCTACGAGATTCCAGCTCCAAATTTCAAAGTTAAAATTAATTAATGGAAAATGAACTTACAATGCTGACAGCGTCGTCGACGTCATCAAGACAGTAACGTCCGGCCTCCTCGTTAAACAGCATTTTATCACCGGAATCGCAGCCATTCCTTCACCTATTTGAAATAATCAAATAATTAAACAATTATTATAGCTCGAGAAATTACTAGTAGTAGTAGATTTTAAACACAAAAGGAAAAATTAAGCAATTAATAACCTAAAGAGACGGCGTGGAACCAAACTAAAGGTCCGGCGGGCCGAGGAAGCGAGGGGCGGCCGAGACGCTCAGTCCACCGTTTCGGATGCTCGAGACCTCGGAATTTGCGCCACCGTAGGTGGAGATTTATCATCGGCGATAGACCGTAGGAAAAAGTTCGGTAGATTTTGTAAATTAGTTCACCTTTCTTCCTAGCCATTTTACGCTACTGAATCTACAGTACTAACTGTGGAATAAAGCAGGCCCCGGTAAATGCCTGAGCCGTGCCAGGTGGGGGTTTTGGGATTGACTTTTTTTTTTTTGCCCGTAACGGAATAGAACACACACACACAAACAATCATTTGACACGCAACAGGCACCAATAAATCGACCCGAAAGCAATCTAAAGATCCACAGGAAACACCAATCCAACCAATTGGTGTTTTGGGCTTGTCTGTACGTGTTTTAAGTGGCCCCTTTGGTATTGATAATTTTAGGAGTTTCGTAAAAGAATGTGTTATAGTAGCAATTTAATGTATGTGTGATAAAATAATAATCGAAAAATATATTTATAAAAAATTTAAAAAATATATTTACAAAAAAAGGTAAAAAATTTTCCATCAAAAGTGACAATCCAAACAAATTGCCTTCTAAAATTTTCTCTCAAATTTCTCACTTTTTTTTTTTTGATATCTAGTAACCTTTCCTTGATTTTACGGTAACAGTTTATTAGAGTTTACAACTCATTCATAATTATTTGGGTTGATTATAATTTGCCCCTTTGAACTTCATCCATTATAACACTTTGTCCCCTAAACTTTAAATATGTATACTTTGCCCCTTTTATTGACTAGTAAAAGATTAATGATGAATTCTCCATCAAAAAATGTAACAAAATGACATTAATGCCCTTACATAATAGTTCTAGAATAGTGCTATACTTTTAATCGGAATATGAAACATTTTATTAGAAAAAACACAAAGTCATATGATTTAAAATTTTTTTAAAAAGATGGTATAATACCAAAGAATTGAAAATTTGTATTGTGGAGAAAAAAGAATTTAAAAATTCTTGAAAACACCTGCACAAGTTTTACATCGTTTATCTTTCTTCGTTTAAATTATAAACGGATTAGTTTTGATAATTTTCATTTACTTTGTAACAAGATTTTCGTGAGTCAATAAATGCTGTATTTGGCAATCTTATATGGCATTCATACCTTGATTTGTATTACGGTTGCATTCTATATTTTAAAAAATTGAAAATTCTCTAATACATTTTTCAATATATTTCTATTTTTAATCATGTTTTTATCTCATATAAAACACATTTAAAAGTGCTAAAATAAAAAAATATAAGCAAATAATGTTCATTCCAAATGCACTAAATAATTTTATTTCAGCTAAAATAAGTATCGCTATCGACATTGGGATAAATACATTGAGTTGGTCAAATTTCTTTTTTGTGAATTACCTAATTCATTTTAAGGCTAAAAGATCTAAATACATTGCGTAATTGTGTTTAGATGCATTTAACAACTATTAAAGAAATAGTTATTTATTATATTGCAATTATTATATGTGTTTAAGAATTAGCCAGGAATATTTTTCTCATGAAAAATATAACTTCATCTTAACCTTGTCAAAACATTGACCATAAGGAGTAAAGTGTATATATTTGGAGTTTATGGAGTAAAGTGTTACCTGGTGAAATGCGTACTCTAGACACGCAGGTCAACACTCCACAGGCATGTGCTTTCGTGGGGTTTGGGTGTGTAGACTATATGATATAATCTGGTAGAAAGATTAATAAATAATCGTGACCTTCCACCCAACGAGTGATGCCACGGATATTTAGCTAAATTCCTCGATGTGCCACTTGTACCAATACTTCTCTTTTTTTTTTTGGGGAGTGACTTGTACCAATACTCAAGGATGCAAATCATCTAATTGGGTTTTAAGAAAGGTTCAAATCACGAAATTTGGTTACGTATCTTGGGTTTAATTATGAAGATAAGTTAGGCAGACTTCGTCTTGCGTTTTGTCACGCGTTTGCATTGATGTTAATGGCACAAGGTATTGTTTCAACTTTGAATTTGAGAAGAAAAAAACTTCGCCGGCGAAGAATATTGTATTATTAAGGCAAATTGCAAATGATTAAAAGAAGGAAAAGTTGAAGTAGTCAAAATCAATGAATGCCAAAAAAAAAAATTTTAAAAAAAAATGCCCACCAGCATTACGCGTTGCTTCTTTAGGCAGCGCTCATATTCCTTAACAATGCAGACATGAAACAGCATGAACAAGATGCAGAAACGGTAAAACTAGCTTGAATCAAGCACTGATGAACAGATTAAATGCTGAGAACCTCGCGATACAAACTTTCAAGTAACTCTTAGAGAGTAATTTATGAATCAGAGTGCTACGCTTTTGAATTACAAGACACAAGTCATTCACATAAGATCTTTCATCTATTGTAACACTTGCTGCCCTTTTGATTGTTGAGATGTGCTGGTAATGATATGAAAACGATCGGCAAAATGGATGGCATTGGCCACTCAGCTCTACCATTCCATGTTTTTGGGAGGTAACTCCAAAGCTGTGGAGCCAAACCAACTTGCCTAATTTATGAACCATTGGTAACTCCAAAGTGTGCCTAATCAAGTAAGAAATAACCATTAACTTGTTTATTTAGTTATTCTAAATTTGTTTATTGCTTAAATTTTTTTGCTCCAAATTTGTTTACTAACAACCTTCAACTCATAGGGTATAGAAGTAAATTTACCCTATCTTATATCAATTATAGGCTCAAATTCATGTTAGGGGATGTCAATGCTATTTTAAAAAACTTCAGAGGAGGTGGGTGCAACTGTCAGAAACCTCTCAGTAATTATCCCTCATAGTAACGTGTCATCTAGTTGTAATTAATACACGTCCAAAGAACCTCTCAGTGAAGAATCAATTCGGGACTAGTCTCATTAACATTTAACCGTACTCATGGAGTTGCACGTTAACCAATTTGTTTGGGGCGTTGCCATTCTGATACCCTCCTTACTCCTCCTCCTCCTCCTCCTCCGTCATAAAAAATCCAGCCACAATCGGCTTCCACCTGGACCGCCGGGATGGCCAATTTTTGGCAACATGTTCGACCTTGGTTCTATGCCGCACAGGACATTAGCAGGGCTCAAAAACAAGTACGGTCCGGTTGTTTGGCTAAGGATTGGTGCCATGAATACGATGGCCGTACAAAGTTCCAAGGCAGCGGCCGAGTTGTTCAGGAACCATGACATCTCCTTCGTGGAAAGAACAGTAACTGAAACATGAAATCCCATAACTTCGACAAGAGTTCGTTGTCATTAGCTCCTTATGGAAGCTATTGGCGCGTGTTGAAGCGAATGATGACCGTGGAGATGTTAGTTAACAAAAGAATCAACGAAACTGTGGCCATTCGGAGAAAATGCGTAGATGATGTGGTGTCATGGATAAAAAAAGAAGCCCATGCCGGGAAAGAATCGTCGCGAGGAATTCATTTGGCCCATTTTGTGTTTCTTGCATCGTTCAACATGCTTGGGAATCTCATGCTGTCGAAAGATTTGGTTGAGCCGGAAAAGGAAGAAGGAGTAGAATTTTTCTCGGCCATGGTGAGTTTGACGGAGTGGGTGGGTCATCCAAATATCGTTGACTTGTTCCGTGGCTGAGGTGGCTTGACCCACAAGGGCTAAGGAAAAAACAGCCGGGGAAATGTGGAAAACAATGCAAATTGTTTCCAGGTTTGTCAAGGAGCGACTGCAAGAACGTCAAAGGGGTGGTTCCAGAAAGAATGACTTCTTGGAAGTGCTGCTGGAATTTGAGGGCAACGGCAAGGACGAGCAAGCTAAAATCTCTGACCACGATCTCAATATTTTAATCATGGTAATCTCTATTTCTTTCTATTTCTTGACATTTGCTTTTTGGTCCTTAAACTTCCTTCAGAACTATTAGAAAAACATTTTTTTAAAACAAATTCCATCCTCACGCGCTGACACGGCAGGATGATTTGAATTTTTTTTTTTAATTTCAAAGGCTAAGCACGGAAACCAGACAATTTTTAAGGGGAACAAAAAGGATTAGTAGGCTCCGTAGGCTGTGGCGAAATCTTTCGAACTAGTGTGTTTGGATTGCAATTTTTCAAAGAAAAAATTGTTACATTTTTTTTGTACACATTTTCTAATCATCTTTTTATCTCACATATATCAAATCACTATAGTAATTTTTTTATAAAAATTCCAGAAAAATTCAATCCAAACAAACTTTCTCTTGATTTTGAATGTAAAACTATCTTGTGGGATAATTTTAAGTGGATACATAATTACTTCACAAAAGATACTGCAATAAACACAGTAAAAAGTTAAACTTGCATTTACGCCAACGTGATGTAATAAACTTTTAAGTATGCTTGCAAAATGAGCAAGTTGTACTTACTCAACAAAAAGAAAAGAAGAGTTCCATTGCCTAACAGAGTAGACTAGTTACTCATGGGGACCTGCTAATCTTAGATATATATATATATATATATATATAATAAAGTAGCACGACAGCCTTTGAAATTAAATAAAAAAAAATTCTAGTGCTGCCGTACTGAGTTAACACAACAGTGATGTATAATTAAAAAAACATTTGTCAGCATGGTAGTGATGTATAATTTTAAAAAACAAAACATTTTTGCCCTTTGTGCTAACTCGGCACGGCGGACATAGCCTTTGTCGAAATCACAATTATGTGACTTTTTTTTCAATAATATTTTAAGGAATTAGCCTTCATCCTCAAACATTTTTTTTTGATAATTCATCCTCAAACACTTGGTCATTTTAGTGCTAAAAAAGTCTGGATTAGCTGTTTTGGGGATGTTTTTGAAAAATTTTACTGTAGCAGAGTTTTTAAAAGAAGAAGAGTTTCTAGAATATATTTTGAGATATTTTTTAAAATTTAAAAAAAATTAAACTAATTTTTAGATTACTTTTTATAGTACTTTTTAAAAATTTTTATTGTATTTGAAAAACTAATTTTTGAAAAACACTCCCGTCCAAACAGGGCTTTGTTTTTTTATAAATTATTGATTCATATGTTGAAGCAAGTTTGACTTAATCCTTCCGCAGAAGATGCCAATAATACACGGCATAAACTTTATGAAAAGTCAACTCTAACTAAAAAATGTGGAAGTTAATCACCTAGTTCCTAAAAGCAACTATTAACTTTCTAAAATATGTAACCAAAGAGACAAAATACCCAATTCATATAGAACACGGATTGGCCTCCTTGAAAGTTTTGCAAAACTAATATCAAACAATGTGCTGCCTTATTTGTAAAATGGAATTAATGTTAACTCTCTTTCGACTATGATTTCTTAGTTAGAAATTGCTATAGATTAAGGACTTGTTCTCAATTATTTCTTATTTTCAAAATGAAAATCATAATTCAAATCATCTATTTTCGTGATTGTTAGCAAAGGGCCAGGTTAATTAACGACATAAAGTTTATGGACTTAATAAGAATAACTAAAAGTTCTAAGATTTAATAGATGTTTTCAAAGTAGTTCAAGGACTTCCATAGTAATTTATCCTTAGCACATTAAGGTCAATAATGACGGAGTTAATGGAAACTAAAAACAAATACATACCCAGGTTGTTGTCTATGAAGTCACTAACTCTATGGGAGGGATTCTCAAACACGACTTTTCTCAAAGATTTACGAGATTCAACGAAGTCTAATCTGACTAAATATTTCAATGACTCAACCAACGAAGAATCAATTAAAACAAAAAATTACAAAATTCTACTAACCCTAAATCGATAACCGAATTATCCTTAACATCTCTCTTTGATCACGAAGCCTAATCGGCAGGCCCCCTTCACTTTATACACTTTTTTTTTTTAATTTCATTGTCTGCGATAGATTTAGAATTCCAGAAAATCACTCCTAAATGATTGTTACTGCTGCCCTGGAAGTCCAAAGAAAATCGGCTGTTTTTTTTATTGATCAAGTCCAAAGTAAATTTTCTTGCTTTTTCTCATTAACTGTGCTATTACCTTCTGGTTTGCTGAAGCAATTATTTACTCCGTCACCCCTAAAGGATGTGTATTCCCAAGCCCTCCTTATATAACATAAACAAAGTTTAAAAGAGAGAGAGAGAGAGATATAGCCAGTAATGGCTCCGTTTCTGATTTGCTTACTCCTGTTTAACAACAGATTGGATGGCAAATTTTTCTAAATAATATTTCGCTTGTATCATAAATACATTTTTATATCTCACATGCATCATATCACATTACAAAAAATGTTACAATAATTATTTCAAATAATACTCTGTCAAACGAGTATGTTTCTTAATTAGATGATTCCATTTCATCCATGTAACACAACAATCAATCTTAGGCATAGCCAAGTCATCCGTTGATTCTGCTAATCACTGAATAAAAAACAACGGGGTGTTGGCATGCAGGAAACATTCATAGCTGGTACAGAAACAACAAGCGGCACAATGGAATGGGCCATGGTTGAGCTCTTGAGCAATCCCTCGGTCATGTCTACGCTCAAAGACGAGCTTAACGAGGTTGTTGGAGGAGGTAACAAATTCCAAGAGGCCGACATTGATAAACTCAAGTATTTGCAGGCGGTGGTGAACGAACCCTTCGGTTGCATCCTCGCTCTTGGTCCCTCGAAAAGCAACTCAGGACACCAATTTCATGGGGTACAACGTACCCAAAGGCACCCAACTGTTTGTCAATGTTTGGGCAATCGGAAGAGATCCCGAGTGCTGGGAAAATCCAGACACTTTCAGGCCTGAAAGGTTTCTGAACTCAAATATTGACTTCAAAGGGAACCATTTCGAGTTGATACCGTTTGGTGCGGGCAGAAGGATGTGTGCTGGCGTTCCACTAGCTTATCGCATGCTCCACCTCGTTCTGGGCTCTTTGGTGCACGAATTTGACTGGGATGTTCACAATAGCGTCGCTGATGACCTTAGGGACGCAAAAGAGAGCATGGGGGTCGTGGTTAAAAAGACTCGGCCGTTGATCGCAATACCTATGTTCAAAAACAGTCCTACCAGTTAAATATCATCGAATCGAGCTTACTTCGTTCTTAATAACGTTTGAAATGGCTATTTCCGGACCAAATTGAGTTCTTGGTCCATTTGGTTAATTGAATGTGAAATACTTGCTTTTATGTAAACTATGTATTCGTAATAAAAAGGGAGTCAACTCGATTTCCGGATCAATATATTGATGTTTGGACTGTGACATGGAAATTAATTATCTTTACAATCTCTCTTTCTCTCATGAGTGATCAAACTGGGGCATAGCTGTCTAAGAGGGATCAAGGCCAAGAAGATGCATCGTGCCAAAAGGGCCGGTTGCTAAATATACTAGTATTTTATTTTCAAGTGATGGATCGAGTCTATACAAGTTTTTGCCTGTGTTTTATTGACAAATGACCTACTAACAACCTCCATAAGTGCTACCGTAAGGTTCTTCGATTCTCACTGTCCAATTTAGATACTTATTATATTAAACTCTTACCTGTATATCAGGTTAAGCACACTAAAACAATGTGCTTAATCGCTCGCATTAGATTTTATGAATGCTAAAAAAGGAGTGATCCCGCTGTGTATATAACTTTCTTGGTCTTTGATTAGAATTCTTGATTACTTTGTTGGTTCTTTCAAGTTTTGAAGGCTTTGGCAAATAAGTTGATCGTGGTCTACGGGGTACCTCTAAAATTAATTGAATATGTTAGCCCGAATTGATGATCATTGTTTTCCATTTTTATACTGGATTAAAGCTCAATTGCAATGTTGGGGATTGGTTCATCATTTATTCAATTAATAACTAGTTAACTCCTTGTATCAAGGCCAAATGTTTCAACTTATCAATCACCGTTGTGTCGTTATGGTTCATTGCACCGCCATAAACTCGTATGCGCAGAATTAGCCCGCCAACAAAAACCTCGAAAGTGAAGGATAAAAACTGATCAAGAATGGATCGCTATCATGCCACAGCTCCAACTAGAAGCCAAGAAAACAAGAAGCCCTGAATTGCAGCAGTGTGGTTTGGTTGGATTTCTAATTTTCCTAGTTACACTCTCAATCTGTTACCAGCTCTGGCTTTCCTCTACTCAGAAAAAAAAAAAAAATTCCAGTTCCAGAAAGTTATCTGCAGGGACTCCAAGTGGGCCTATTTTGACTAATGAAGCTTTGCCCCACGACCGTACCAGGGCTCAGGGAGAAGCATGGACGGTGACTGCTCCGCTGTGTGACCGAGAATCGGCTCCACCAACACCATGGCCATCCTCTCAGACCACGCCGCAATCCGTCATTCCAAGGCCGCAGCATAGCTCATACCAAAAAGTCTCGATCGTGACTACTGCAAGGATTCATGGCATGAGCTCCCTACAGAGCCCCTTCTGGCGCCTGCCAATGCCGATATACACCACAGAAATTTTAGTGAATAGGACAATCAACGACGCGGTGGCTCTTAGGCAAAACCTTATCGTACGGTGATCATCCTGGCTTTATACTCGCTCCATCATCATTCAAACAGATAGTTCGATTGCCTGGTATTAGTCTCCTTGCGTTATTCACACACACACACACAGTATGCAACTCTAAATTGGTCGAGGTTATTAGAAGGATGCAATCTCTAAATTGGACAGGATACAAACCATTGCATAAGCTTCTAAATGAATCTTCATGGTATCTTAATATGCGCGTCTATCATTCTTTAGTACACGTCCCACTTCATTCTTTAGTACACGTCCCCACTCGAGTGCTTAAGATGCTATATAATGACTGTTTCTCACACTTTGCGACACGAGCTAATGAGACAGGAATACAGCTTTAATTAATTCCAGTGCCTGCAAGAGCTTTCTTAACCAAGAACACAAACCCCAGAGTGAGAAGGGGGTTTTCTTTTTGGTGAGATTTATAAATGATAGTGCGATACCTCACGTCTCATCCTTTGTATTGGAACTCATATTTATGTGATAAAAATTCCTGTTCGTTTAACGACGGAAGGAGGTTCACGCGACGCTAAAAGTCTACATCCGCCTCCAGCCTTTGCCCGTAGAAGTTTATGAAACAAATAACTGACATCTCATCTACGAATCGCATGCAGTGCAATTATGGTACAACCGATAAACAGCTTAAGGATTCTGCGGTCTCATTAGATGGACCCCCTCATCTTCAGGAGTCAACCTTAATGGATTCGTCAAAAAAGTCAGACCTTAATTAAGGCATTGCCTCTATAATCTCTGGACAACTATAGCCTGAATGTTTCGCACCATAGCATCTGGACTTTTGCTTGAAATGAAGGGCGAACACCATATTTTGTATTTTGTTTTCACTTTTTAAGTATTGCTCAAAGTTGTTGGCGTGGTAAGCCACGCACCATTGGTTGAATGGCTCTTAATTATCTTCAGAATTGCATTAGAAATTGAAAATGGACGTACGTGAAGCTTTATTCTGTCATCAAGAAAGAATGCGCGAACAAGCTAGACTCATCTATCTCAAGCTTGTGAATGTCCGGAGAGATGCCTGGTTGATATCAAGATAATATATATGCTGAACCCCATGCTTCTCTCCTCCTTTAAGATTAGGGCTAAGCATTTACTAAGCCTAATAAATAGATATTGTAATTATTAAATTCTCGAGCTGAAAGTATAATAAAAGGATCTTGTCATTATTACAACCCAGGGGAATAAAAAAACAAGAAAAAGAACGGTTATTTTATAGATATTGACGGTGTACGTTGTGAAACCTTAGAATGGGCAGCCAACACGAAGGCACACTGTAGGTTTCCTGTCACTGCCCAAGTGAAACAGAAAAAAAAATCATAAACATGCCGTCTTTTTATTAGATTTTGTTTTCTAGTGTGTTATATTTTAAAGTTCACGTACAAAAAAGTGACCGAAAATCACGTAGATAAAAAAATAGGAATCTCCCAAAATATATATTAAAAAAAAGTGGGTCATTATTTAGTTTATGGCTGTCCTATAACTCGTATGTTGATTAGAGTAGCATTTTTCTATATTTTATATTTTATCATGTCAATAATTGTTGGAACTTAAGGAAGAAAAGAATTAAAATATGATGCTTGTGAAAAGCCACGGATGTTTATGCGTGATAGTAAGAGATGGTAGTACAAGCCTTGTACTAGAAGGAATGATAGCAATAGAAATTGGATAGAAGATCCATGGCAACCTTAGGTGTGTCCATCTATGTTTTGGGGCCTTCATTTTCTTTTTATGGGAAATTTGGGCTAATGCCCTTTCTCGTCGAGTCCTTGTCCCAATTGTTTTTGGATGTACTCCGTAGTGCTTATGAGTTACATGCCCATGCCCATGGACCAGGGCATCGTACGTATCGTGTATGGTGACTACAACTTTGTTTGAATAGTGAATTATTTGCATAAATTTATTTATTTACTTGTATTGTAGACTTATTTTTAAAATTATTTTTTATTTTATATGCATTAAATAAAATATATATAATTCTTTTTAAAAAAATTATCTCAAATAATCTATGAATTCTGTGGATTGTGCTGACGAACGTGGTTATCAAAGAAAGAGAGAATTTGGGCCTTTTGTATTGTTTGCATTTGTTTTTGAAAAGAATCAAATTACTACAGAGAGAAATTAGCCGCCTGTCACACCATCAACTATCAGTTATACTACTACTAGTGTATAATAATAATAATTAAAGTTCATTGAGAATATATGTTACTTGAGGAGTATGCCGAGAGCGCGATCTGAACAGAACTGCAATGGCCGAACAGGGGGACAAACTCCCCGTTGTAGCTCCGACGGTCAAGTCAGTTGAATAGCAAGAGAGAATAGAGAAAGCAATAATGTTGTATGGCATGGCGTATTTTGTTAGGTCCTCTTGGCTTTTTTATTTATAAGGTTACTAAGGCTAGCCTCTGAGGAGTCCTCGGGTTATCCTTCTATTGAAGAGTAATTTTTTTTTTTCGGGAAACGATAGATGACTTTTTATAAATAAACAAGCTATACAATACTTGAGTAACGGCTCAAAAACTATACAAAGTGTACCCTGATACTCAAGGAGAGACAAAGATTCTCTCCTCATCCATTAATATGCTTAGAGCATAATGACTAATGTGATTACATAGAGTCATATTACTACCATTCCTGGCTTCAAAAGAGCACATTTGAAACATATTAGCTAATGCTTGTATATTTTCAACCAACGTGGCAGTGTTTGGGACTATCTCGAATTCCAGATTTTAGCAATGCCATAAGGTTCTTGTCGACACTAATGATTTTGATCCTTTGCCAGCTCTGTTGTATAGCTTTCATAAGTGCCAACCTCACTACTACAGCTCCATCTTGGATATCCTTTGCGTACTTCTATCCACTAAAGACCATTTAGCTCTACACCTTTCTCTCATCTGCTTGGCTACAATGCCTATTCGCAATTTATGTCCCATAGCTGATTTCTTTGTGGCAATCTGGATTTCCATCAGCTCTTTCTCTTCTAATACTTCCTCCCCTACTCTTGCATTTGCTTCATCTGTTTCTGATGTACTTTTCCTTTCCTTGCCTCTACTGCTTCCTCATACTCCATCCACTCAGAGCTGGCCGTTTTGTACAATTTTCAGACCATCTCTTTCCTTCCCTTCAAATTCCATTTTGTTTCTGTCCTTCCACAGTTGCCAAAGTATATTAGCAGTCAAAGCAATATGCTGCCTTCCTTCATTCCTGCTTCTGGCTTGAACTAAAATTGCCCACCACTTCTTAAAGCACCATGTTTGATTCTGTAAACCATCCCATTGTATTGATGCGAGCTTCCATACCTTCTGAGCTTGCTGGCAATGAAACAGAATGTGTTACACTGTCTCCATATTATCTCCACACCTTGAACACATGGGTGATCCTTGTTTTGTTCTCCTGAATATTGTTTCCCTAGCTGTTAAGGTGTTAGTGATACACCTCCATATGAAGAGCTTGATCTTATGCTTAATATTCAGTCCCCAAAGAGTTTTCCACATCTGGCTGTTGGAGTCATCATAACTCGATTCAGATTCTCCTTTTGCTCCACTTCCCTTCCTCCTCTTTTCCCTCAGCAAAACTTGATAGCATGATTTGACTGAATACTCCCCATGTTGCTGTGTGACCAAAAATGTTTGTTCCCCACCCTTGACAGGCTTATAGGAATCCTTAGAATGTTCTCACCATCCTCCCTATTAAACCTCCTATAATTTCATTCCTGTTCCACCTGAAATTTGAAATCAGTTCTCCCACCTTCTTCTCTTCCCCCCTAACTGACATCATTGTTTTTGGCCTACCATTTGGATTGTTGGGGATCCATTGATCCTTCCAAATTCTTATACTCTTTCCTGAGCCCACTCTCTTCAAATATTCCTCCTTAACTGCCTCTCTTACTGACATAATGCTTTGCCAGAACCAGGATGAGTTTTTTGGGGATCTCACAGTTCAGAATAACTCCTTGGGATAGTCTTAGCCTTTAATATTCTGCTAACCAGAAGGTTAGGAAAATCTGATCATCCTCCAGATCTGCTTTCCCCGGCAGTGCTTTGTTGAAACATAATAAGTTCCTAAATCCCAGTCCTCCGTCCACTTTAAGCCTTCATCATTTTGTCCCATGAACACCAATGTACTTTGCTTCTCTCTTCTGATTCACCCTACCAGTATTTTGCCATTACCCTGTGATCTCCTTGCATAGTGTGACTGGTAGTTTGAAGCAGGACATAGCAATAGATTGGCATGGCCATGGTCATAGCTTTTAGCATTACCCTCCTTCCCCGCTGCACTAAGGAACTTATTCTTCCAGCTATTCAGCCTAGCCTTAATATTGTCTTTAATGTAGGCAAAACCTGGCCTTTTGTCCTTGTGATCCACCATTGGAAGGTTCAAATATTTGCCTTGGTTCACTGTCCTTACACCAGCTAGTGGCTCGCAAGTCTCCTGCTTATCGCTTTCCTTGGGGTTCTTACTGAAACAGATTGTGACAGCCCACCTCTCCCTAGGGCGAACCCTAGGGTATCAGCGGATTGCCTGTCCAACTCTCGCCGGGGCTCAGTCGATCAGAGAACTAGTAACTCAAAACATCCAGTAGAATAACTTCAAACAAATGGTACAAATCCTAGAAAGTAAATAATAGACAACCAGCCTTTCCAAACTTAAAAACCAACTAAATGTTACATTTACCAATCCATACTACAGTTTCATAACACAGGTCGAACTTAAGTATTAGGTTTACAAAAGTCAAAGTAAAGTCTTCTTAATAAGAGAGATTACAAGTTCAAGCAAAAGGAAACTAGTAAATCCCTTGATTCTAAGTCCGTCCCCGATCTGTTAAGGAAAACAAAGGGAATGGGGTGAGCTAACGCCCAGTGAGGTTTCAAGTAAAGCAAGTAAGCACATAGCCAAATAAGAGTATAAAATAACCAAATAAATACCGTGCAATACAATAATAATTAATCACAATTCAATTAAGGATACGGGTGGCTTTCAAAAGCCAAATTCCCCTCAACTTGATTATACCGGAGTCCGTTGACTCTCCGTTAACATTTGTATTTAAGAAATATACAGTCCATAGATCACCACTTTCTCCAATCTCCGTCCACCAGTCAACCCGCTACCGGACCCGCACTCCATATCAGTAATTGGGTAATACTCGAGTATACCGGTTTCCAGTGATCAGTAAACAGTCCCCAAGATTTATCGACTTTTCTCGACCAAGCCCTTACGGGCTCGATAGAACCGATTCACCTATGGGGTAGGGTACCCCAAACAGTGGCAATAGTTGAAGGGGTATCACCCAACAACTCATGTACAGTCACATATAGATGAATCACATCTCATACAGTCACATATAGAGAGATTATATCTCATAATAACAGTACACAGAGCCACAGTGAAAAATGAGGAAGGTCGAGTGCGATAAAGTACCGCTCGCCTCCATTTCATTAAAACAAGGTTTGGCTCAAACAGTGGCAATTCAAGCAATCAGTTAGTTCACATAAGCAGGTAACAGGTAGTGGAACACTCACCTGGCAAGCAAAGTAGCAGTCAAGCATCAAGTCATGCGATTACGTGCACCACCGTTTCCCCCTCCTAGGGCAACGAGTGAAAACGTTAACGACTAGGTCTAATTCCAAGCAAAGTGAGCTCATTAAGTGCCTAAGTGAGTGATTAACTATACTCAATTCACCATAAGATTTAGGCCCAAAATGCAGTGAAAGTTCATGAATAAACAAGTTTAACAAGTGCATGAAAGTTGGGTAAAAGGAAAGATTCAATCAAACTTTAAAAAGTTTCTCGCGGGTGCACAGTCGCGCTCACGCAGTCTCGGTAAAACGGCTGTATCTCACTGTAGGAAGGTCGGAATTAGGTGCCGTCAGCGGCGTTGGAAACTAGACTCGAAAGGATTTCCAACGGTACCTGGAACACGTTCTAGTTCGTCTCCTAGCGCTGCCAGTAGCTCAGGGAAATTGGCTGTTTTTCCCAACCTGGATCAGTCTCAAACCCTTACATGTGCACACTAATTCCTCATGCTAACTTCGTTTGTTTTGGTTCAAATTCACCCAAATCAGTCCTCTAATGATCATATACAGAAGTTTAAGTCACTTGGTATCATTTGAGTTCAAAATACAACACATAAACATGCACAAGGGTTCCATAATAAGTTAGTCATCTTGCAAAACCTAAACCAGTCCACTAATGGTCCTTCTAGCCACTTTGCTTGCTCCAAATTCATTTCAATTCACACATGAACTTAACCAATCTCTAGCCAAGTTGTTTAGGCATGCTTAAGGTGTAATTAAACCACAAAAAGCAAGGAGAAACCCTTCCTTCAAAGGCCGGTCAGCCATAGAAAATACAATCAGTCCCTATTTTTCCTTTAGCCCTCAAATCTTCATTCTCTAATGATTTGCACTTAAATCACACATCAAGTATAGATCTAGCTCAAAAGAGGTTTAAAACATGAAAATCCATCATAAACAACCATGAACAAAAGGCAAACATTTCATCAAACACTTGGTATGCATATTAACTACCTTAGCTTCTACTTGTTTACTTCAAGATTTCAACTCCAAATCTCAACCAAACAACATGTATCTTGTCATTAACACTTAAGGAACATGCTAAAACATCATAGAACCAAGATTTGAGTATTATTTACCTTTCTTATATGAAGCTTAGACCACCAAATCAATCAACTAATTGAAGCCTTGAAACTTGAATCATCACTAGGGTTGGAGGGGAAAGTTTCTCACTAACTCATAAACTTTCTCTTTGATTTGTTTGGCTTTTGATTTCTAGGGTTATTAGGCAAGGTTATGAAGTTTTTCCTCTTCTCTCTTGAAGCTCAAGAGGTTCGGCCAAGGTGAGAGGGAAAAGGGTTTCAAGAAGGTTTAAATTATTTCTAATCTCTTGGTCAAACAACATCCAAAACTAGGGTTTTGCCACATGGCCTCTTTCTTGTCCATAATCTCTCCTAATCTTTTGACTAATGCTAATTTAACTCTTCCAAGTGTACCAATACTTAATTGACACCCCTAACCTATCTTTTTAAAGTCCTTAATCCAAATCAAAGTCACTTGAAAACAAATTATTGGTGGATCATTAAAAATCAATTCAAGTAAATGTTTTTCTTCAAGTAAAAAGGGATGAAATGCAATGTATGAAAAATGTTGTAATACATGGGAAATGTCATGCAAGGGCATGTACTAAGGGTCTAAATCTTAGAATAAAGCAAGTATTTAAGGAAAATTGGGGTGTCAAGTGAGGGTTCTCACACAGATAGAAGACTTGTCCAGGTTAATCACCTGGTCAGATCCTCTTTCATATTGGTCTAGAATAGCTTTTAATTTCCTTGTTTCTGCCCCCACAGCTTTACAGAAAATCAAAGTGGCATCAGCAAAGAATAAGTGTGTAATTGCTGGTCCTTGAACAGTAGTTATGTCCTTCGAATTAGAGCCCTACTAGGTTACTGAGAGCGGAGTCCCTCTTGGAACCTAACCTTGGGCTTATCCCGCTGACACGTGTCTGTGGACGATTGGCTCCTCCACATTACTGTCATCCATTTTCAAGACAGTAAGGTTGGGGTCATCAGATGTCATCGACCACTACATAAATGGACAGAGATTAAGAATGACAGGAATCCTTTGTTTCTTGAGCTCGCGGTTCTCATGCACGATTATTTAAATAAAGTTAGACTCTCTGAAAATTCTTTTAATTTCTTTCCAACTGCTTAATGTACCCCAACTTTCCCTGACCAGGCCCTAGAGACATTTAAAGAAGGAAGTAATGATGAAACTTGAAAGCTCCTCTAAGCCACAACCTTCTTGATAGCAAGTGAGTGGCAAAGTCTTCTTGATTATTGAAAAAGTTTAGTAACTATTCAGATAATTTGCTCTAAATTAGTCCAATGTTGAAGCTGACGGATATTTTGACTACTGTCATAATAGCACACACTGAGTTTTCTTTCGTGGCAGTGTGGCACAAAATTAATTTATTTTTCAACTTTCAGTAGCATTATTAACTAAAATCAAACGTCAAAATCTTCCACCAATATTGCGACATTGGAATGAAGTCACGGGCATCAAAATTCAAAACCTTGCGGCAATAAAATATTTATTTGTGTCTCTATTACAAAAGGAGCAATAGTGCAGCACGAGCTCCACACGCGCTGTCATTGCTCTGCTCACGCATGAATGATTGATGTTGAAGTCGAAGGTTATGCAGCTTGTTGCAGTTTTATTAATTTATTTATTTCTATGCATTATTTGGTTTTCCAGTAGTTACATTATATATATATACCTTCCTCTGGAGAAGCAATAAATCAGCAATTCAGCATTTGAGAGAGGCCAATCAAATAGAATAGAATAGAATAGCGAGCGTTGCTGACAAATATGGAGTCCCGGACTCTGAAGTCCCTACTAGTGAATCCAGTGGGCGTTGCCGTCTCCAGTGGTCTTCTTCTTGTGGTGCTTTTTGCCTTTAGCTTAATCACACGGAGGTTCGGTAGTCCTGATAAGAGGAGGCCACCAGGTCCACCGGGATGGCCAATTTTCGGAAACATGTTCGAGCTTGGGGAGCTGCCGCACCAAACGATGTACAGGTGGAAAAACAAGTACGGACCCGTGATGTGGCTGCAGCTGGGATCTATCAACACCATGGTCGTCCAAAATGCTACAGCCGCAGCTGAACTATTCAAGAAGCACGACGTCCCATTTGCTGACCGCAAGGTGCCCGATACCCTCACGGCCTTCGACTTCAACCAAGGCACCTTGGGGATGAACACCTTGGGCGGGCACTGGCGGGTGCTCAGACGCCTCTGCTCCATGGAGTTTCTGGTGAACAAGAGGATGAACGAGACCACTGACCTGAGGAACAGACTCGAGAGAAACATGGTAGACTGGATTGAGGACGAGCATAGGACCTCCAAGGCTCAGGGGGGAGACGGCAAGGTGCAGCTCAGCCGCTTGCTTTTTCTCTTGGCGTTCAACCTGGTGGGCAACCTCATGCTGTCCAAGGATTTGTTGGACAACAAAAATCCCGAAAGTCGGGAGTTTTTTGAATCATGAACGAGATCCTGTCCTTGGCCGGGACTCCTAACATTTCAGATTTTCTACCATTCTTGAAAAAGCTTGACCCATTGGGGATGAAGCGGAGAATGATAGCCCACATGACTAGAACCTTCAGGATTTCTTCCAGATTTGTCCAGGAAAGGCTTGACAACAGGAAAGCCGGCAAGTTCAACGAGAAGAAAGACTTCTTGGATGTCCTGTTGGAGTACCAGGGGGATGGTAAAGATGGTCCTGCTAGATTCTCGGAGAAGCATATCAACGATGTTATCATGGTAATTGACCTTAATTAGTTAATTAATCCCTGATTTTGCTGCTAGCATTAAATTACTCCTATATACATACGTACATATATATATATATATTTATATATTTATCTTCTTACCTGTACGTAATTTTTCATGTTTTCTTGGTCTTCTTTTGGATATTATGGCATGGGGAATTTCCTTGTCAGCAACGCTAATTTCCAGTGCAAGTAACATCGGGTGCTTTTTGCTCCACTAATATTATCTCTTTTTTTTTTTGGGGCGGGGGCAGGAAATGTTTTTTGCGGGTTCAGAAACTACAAGCATCAGCATAGAATGGGGTTTCGCAGAGTTGCTTCGCCACCCTCACGAGTTCCAAAAGCTCAGGGAGGAGATTGATAGAGTTGTGGGAGTAGACAGATTGGTGCAGGAGAGTGACATGGAGAACCTGCCGTATTTGCAGGCAGTCGTGAAAGAAACCTTCAGACTGCACCCTGCACTGCCTCTGCTCCTACCAAGAAACACCATGGAAGACACCACGTACCTGGGATATCTGATTCCCAAACGCACGCAAGTCTTCGTGAACGCCTGGGCAATAGGAAGGGATCCAGCATACTGGGCTGACCCCTTGACCTTCAAGCCTGAGAGGTTCCTGAATTCCAGTGTTGAATACAAAGGGCAGCATTTTGAGCTGATACCGTTTGGATCTGGAAGGAGAATCTGCATCGGTTTTCCTTTGGCCCACCGCGTGGTTCACCTCACTTTGGCCACTTTGGTGCAAGCCTTTGACTGGGATCTGGGAGCTGGCGTCAAACCTGAAGACATTGACATAGACGAGAAGCTGGGATTGACGCTGAGGAAGAAGAATCCTCTCAAACTAATTCCGAAGAAGCGTCTCCGCGTTTGAAAGATTAATCGATCATGTTAAGAGTCTGCCAATTTCCTTTGCGCCTGGCTATGATATATATAAAAAAAATAAGCTTACATTCATAAAACTTGCGATGTAATCTGCTCTTTTTTAGTACTGCTCTTCTATTCAGTGTTCCCCTATTAGGATAGGGTCGTCTTCTGCAAGTGCTTACTCCGATGTACCTGGCATTAATTTGTGTTGTAATACTAGGTGAGGCTGGCACTGCGCCACTGTCCACCGCAATTTTAATGACAGTCGTATTATGTGTAATATCTTGAGGATATTTGCTGGTAATTATTAAATTTATGTAATGTATAAATTTCTAAATTTGCAATAGTATCACATTCACGTCTACGTATTAGGTGCGATCTACAGGTCATGACAAGGCGTAAGGCACATTAATCAAACATCTAAAGGTTGAGAGAAGCTCCAAGTTCAAATTAATTGAAGGACATGCATGGCCCTTATGGTCCTTAATGTTTGGTGGAACAGAGGAGAGAGCAAGGAAGAGAATCCAAACCAACAGGGGTTGTTTCGAGTGGTATGCAGCTCGGATTCGTTTAAGCAGGTCTCGTGTTCGAGATCTAGTGTATGTAGACACTCCTGTTGGGAGATTCACCCACCATAGCCAGGTGCGCGATGCGGGTCGGGTCCGGATTAGTCGAGGCAAAGCTTCGGATACCGGACGGGCAACCAAAAAAAAAAAGGAAGAGAATCCAAAGGTAACAGTGAGTCGAATTAATCATCATTCATCATCGAAGTATCAAAGAATTATGCTTAAGCAGGAACACGTTTGGGATTTCATTTCCAGCGCAATAAGAACAAAGAGAAGCCAAATAATTTTTATTTTTTTTCTGGTAACGATAATATTTATATAACCTAATTTAATCAATCATATTCTACAGAGAGGAGTCTAAAAAAGCTGTGAAAGGAGTTAGCAGATATACAGACCTAACTAGACCAATGCTTTGTCATATTTTTTGGATTTTTTTGGTTGCAGGATGGAGTTCAAACTTCCGACTTATAGTCCAAAGAGGGACTTGGTGGCCACTGAGCTTTGCCAAATAATTTTTATGTTGAGATGTTTTACTAACACAAGGATAGAAAATTAAGTTGCAACAAAGAGAAGCCAAATAAGAACAAAATTAATAGCAAGCAGATTTTTACCCCAAGAGGAAGAAGAAGCATTCGTAGCAAAACTCAGCCTTTCAGCCAAATTTTGCATCCCAGTTGCTACGTGGCAAGCTACAACGGGTTTTTAGAGTAGTACAGTGATATCCACTTCCCGAGTATGATGGGTGGACTGGATATGCAATTGAGTAGTTTTTATGATGGGTTAATTTCACTTTGCTCCCCGTAATTGTATCCCAATGTCCGCATTCATCTCTAAATTATAGATTAAGACACTTTAGTCTCTAAACTATAAAAATCGTGTCACTCAAGTACCAATGATCAATGAAATACCCAAAATCACAATCTAATATTAAGCTATTTTTCTACAAAATGCTACAGTGTATTTTTATTTAAAAAAAAACTTCCAAAAATTACCATCCAAATGAGCTCTAAATTTTTCGATTTTGTATAGATTAAGTACAGCCAAAAATAAGGAATAGGCTCACTATAAAATTACTATTACATTATCACTCTTAAAAGTAATAGATTGTAACACAATATCTATATATCTTATCACGTGTCCTAAAACACATTTACAAAAGCACCCTCCTTACTAATCACACATTTCATTTATAGAAAAGCTTTTTTAACTTAAAAAATAAGTAGATTAATAGCAAATCTTAATCAAATATATAATTTTTATTAAATAATTATACTATCCGGATCTGGGTCCCAAACGGGTTAAAACATGTAAATCCATATCCAACCCGTTTAGTTTATACATGAATCTATGACATATTTTTTCGTATCCCAGAAAAATGGGCTGGGTCTGGGGTTAGGTCCCGGGCCTGGGCCCGGTCCATTGAAGCACTTCGTGCCACCAGTAAAAATTTTCCTTGGGAGGCATTCCTGGACCGAAGTCCTCAAAGCACTTGCTTTTCACTTTTCATGTTTCAAACTTATGGGTCTATGTTTTCCGACAAACCCCCTCCCTACCTCCCTCTTCCCCTTTTTCTTTTTCTTTTTTTGGATTCTCCGACTGTTGAATTGACCAAAAGTTGCTATGCTGTTCATGCTTCCACAACCTTTGTAAAAGCTTTGGGTAATGCAAGTTTTAAAGTTTCCAAATGTCTATCAAAATTTAATATTTTTTTTAATACATCCTTAGAAAAACAACTCATATTCATACCGAGCCATATGGTAATATAGGAGAGTTGGTTTCTACAGAAGCTTTTCTTCGTCGTGTAACTGTAACCCCTGGCAAAGCACATTCACTTGTGACATGGGAAGGCTTTTTCTACATAATATCTGGCAGCCGGCTGAGATGGTTAACTGAATTATAATCAGTGATCCAAGACAACATGGAAGCAAACCAATCATAATAAAGAAAAGAAGTAATTCTAAACATCCTCAGGCTTCAGAAAGTTCAAGGCATGCTCGACAGAGAAGCAGAATTCAATTGACTGGCACTCACAGAAACTTCCAAAATCAAACTCACATATAATTAGAGCCGGGTAATTCCACTTAACTTTCATCAGAAACAGTATACATAAATTAGGATAAACACAAGCTAAAGAATATTAGTCATGACATGGATTACATGATAGCGCAATTTTACTCTTTACGAGGTAGCGGCCGAAAGATCAGAATGATGCCACCATAATTGAACAATTTACAAGGATTACCTCGTTGAGTAGCTTGGCTGAAACAAAGTAGTACTCCAAAATCTTTGATGCCGTCCAAAGGATGCAGTGAAAATGTGAGTACTTGAAAATAGTACCTTAGCTGCGTGAATAAATGTCTTCAAAATACATGAAGATTCACCAAGGTAGGCAAAACCAATTTCAGTTCAACCAGCAACAATAGAACTATCCTTACAGAACTCTCTGCTATAGATTGTCAAGAGGTTTGAGCTACATCTACGTTGTGTGATTGATCATGCTTTGGGAAGTATTTTGTGTCAAATACATAAACATCACAAGCCCTTTTGCATGAAGAATCCAGGAAAGGTTGTTCATGTAGTTGCTTATAGAACCTTGAAAGGTAATTTAAGCCCATGAGAAGTTCTGCAATTGTCGCTTCTGTCTTGGCTTGATCTGCAAAGTAAAGGGTCTGGACTAAAAGCACATTTGTCCCAGAAGTCATGGTCCTGCTTCTCAAAGTTCCGCTCAGAATACCATTTTATTGTGTTGTGAGCAAGTTGAGACAGCCAATCCAATATCCTTGACAACGTTGATCTCCACTCTGCTGCAAGGACTGCATCATAAACAGATGAAGCAGAACTTTCGGTGAACGCTTTTAACCTTGCTCTCAAAGAGGTTCTAATGCTTGTAGGCAACATGTTGTATAGGTCATCTCTAGCATCCATGCTGATCAGGTGAGGTGATGATACTAGCCTCTCTATCAATATGATGATGTTTTGCATAATGGAGAGCCAAAGCAGCATAACCAAGAGTAGATGGGGGTGCATTCAACTGTTTATGCTTGAAGTTTATGCTACAGTGTGATACAGGCCAAATCTTGGAGTTTTTCACCATTTCAATGCCTTCATGGGATGCACAATCTGACCTTAAAATGTTGCTGCTGGAAGCCATAAAATTTTTAGAGCAGGTGAATCACTTCCGGTCATGCATCCGTGAAAAGGGCCAATGTGAGCAAATCGTATGGTTTTTTTCTGCTGCTTCTTTCCACCAAAAATAGATCTATTGTGCCAGGCATTCAATTTTCTGGAGTTTGACCTGTCCTTCTCACCGGCCATGCCCAAATTTGAACAAGATCTCCCTAACTCACGTGAATTGATCCCAAACAGATTATTCTCAGATAAATGAACAGCATATTGCGTTGAGTCAGATATGGAATTGCTCCGAACAAGACATATCTTACTAATTTGTATAGAACCATAAATTTTCTCAACAGCTCCCCACTGGTTAATCCCACACACAAATTTTGATCCTGGGCAACAATTGTAAAAATGGATCTAAGCAAAAGCCTGACAGTGTAGTCATATGTACGAACCCAGGGTGACATCTCGTGGAGATTCTTCACTTCCTGACGTTTGACACATAACCTTCTGCTGAAATTCGAGCCAATTTCACTTGGCTTGATTCCGGATTAGCCCGCACCCGCTTCAAGGTTTGC
This sequence comes from Coffea humblotiana, assembly GCA_023065735.1. NCBI lineage: Eukaryota > Viridiplantae > Streptophyta > Magnoliopsida > Gentianales > Rubiaceae > Coffea > Coffea humblotiana. The sequence goes on from CM041213.1 coordinate 3,584,679, forward strand.
TCGTGCTCTGCCAGCACATCGAGTTCTTGCTGCAGCTGTGAAGTGGACCGCAACAAATCTTTCCATCTTCTTCACCTTCCTCTCCATCTTCTTGAGGCCTATACTCCCATCCACACCAATTAAGACCAATCTCAACAGGGTCATCAAACACTTGTTTAAGATGGTGATAGGTAGGGGTCTGTACATCTCTTTCCAAGCAAAACCACAGCCCTTGCCACACATCCCACATTTTCCATGACCTCCAAGTGAGCAAGATCCATCAGAATAATCATCGTCTTCTGAGATGAACATTTGAATACCCGGTGAGGTTGAAATTATTCTCGTCTCAGTCTCATATCTGTCTATCCTCTAGACACTGCCATATATTGACCAATTTAGACATCAGGCTTGCAACTTCAAAATGATAAGATCCCAATCACACCCTTTTCTGGACCACCTACCGGGCTTTTTTTGCGAATGTTTCCACAAACTACGAAACAACAGCTCCGCCCTGGTCTCACCCCCCATCTTACGGCTACAGAAGAGAAAAACAAAGTAATGATACCGAAATATTCCGAGACCTCAATCCATCTCAGAGCTCCTGTACCAAATATATGAACATGAAATCAAAACTTTGAGCTTTTTATTAAATTTCAATGTCCTTCACCCTGAGCACCGTATATAATGAAAATCAAGTAGTAATATCTACAACCAACAAGTTAATTTTAGAGCAAAACAGCAAATCTTGTCCACATACCAAGTAAGTACTCCCAATGAACATTATCATCATGCGAAATCTACCTATTTCCTCAATTTTTCCTTCTTTTCCCTCCCTTCTCCTCTTTACCCCTAATCCAAACCAGACAGCTAGTACCAAAAATGTCGGCAAGAAAGTTTATATTTCGTCTTCTTTTTTTTTGGTTAAATCTATAATCTTTGGGTAAAAATTCTAATATTGCAAATATCTTTGTTTTCCCACCTTAAACATTCTTGATCTTTTACACCCACCAAGCAGAACATAAATCACAAGATTGGGGTTAGAACAAGTAAAGCAGTTTGATAATTAAAAAAAAAAAAAACCTATCGATAGTAAGTCAAATGCAAGCTTACTTTCAAGTTAAAAGAAGGAAGTATTTTCTGAGTAGAGTAGCGTAGTCGGAAGTGAAGCGAATAAAGTGAAAATGGCCGTTGAGATCGCAGATTATTATGGTTGTTGTGGTACAAGAAAAGAGAAGGTAAGGGTGAAGATTTATAACATGCGCACGATCGGCTTCAATTATGGCAATGTAGTCTTTGTAGTTTGTAGCCCAAGTGGGATAGGAAATACGACCAAATGGGGACAAATTTAAAATACGACCAAAACTCGATGGAATCGAAGTAAAGTACTTGTGAAAACTAAAATCTAGTTCTGCTTTTCATGGTATAATTCCGGGCTGGGGATTATACTCCCGGATCTTTTGCAGCTAGTTTGAAACTGGGTAGACAGGAAAAAAAACGAGTTGCTACATCGTTTTTTGTTTATTGCGGTCGTATTAGCAAGAGTGGATAATACTAGGTGTATTTGGAAGTATACTGAGCTGCATTGTTAATGGGGTGTGGTGGAAGTTTGTTTTAAGGGGAATTGTTGTGGCCTGTGGGCATATGCTTGGATCGAGTTGGTTGTTCCCCCAGTCGATCGCGCACAACGATGCAATGCATGCTAGTATGCCAATCACTCTTGATTCAAGACTATGATTGGATTTTAGTCGGCTCGAATTTGGGCTTTGACGATCGGAAGGTAAAGTGCATTCTCCTTGATATTCAGCGTGTGAAGGCCTATTACCAAAAAAACAAAAGAAAGCAAAAATAAATTCCAATCACCTTTTTTTCATTTGAAGGCGCATATGTCCGAAGGACAATGTTTTCAAATCTGGATCAGAGGGAGTGTGAATCAAAGAGCTTTCGATTTGTGATTAGATTGGTTCAACGAATTCATTTCTGATTCAAAGGCATAATTATTTTTTTCTACATTTTAACATTGAAAATTTTGAATAGAACTGAATTATTTATTTTAGAAAATAGAAATTTAATGAAAACTGATTGCACCTTCAAATTTTTATCAGTTCAATCGATTGTTGATCGAATTTGACCTGTTTAATATATTCTTTGGATCAATAGTTGAATCAGATCGAAAACATAACCGATTCACGGTTTGGCTCGACCGAACCAGCCAATTAAGTTCTGATTTTCCAAACATTAGTGAAGAGTGATGACTCACTTGGTTCGTGGTTCATTGTGTGTAATTGGTATCAATATATCACGTGGTAGTACGGTATGGGCATAAACTTATCATTTGAGCATTATTTTTCTACGGATTTGAACTACTAGTACTACTAAAACCAATACAAAATTAATTACAAAAAGAAAAAAAGATTCAACAAAAATCTAGTAATTTAGTACACACCTGACCACGTGTTGTCGCTCAGGTTGTATGCTTTGTTTGATGTTTCTCGTTCTTTTATCCCGGGCCGCTTAGTGATTCATTGATGCCAATTTGTGTAGTTTACAGAGAGCAAATAGCCCAATTTCATACTGTCTGATCGGAGCATAGGACAAGTTTTGATGATGCGTCATCCCAGCAAGACGGTTCTTTTTTTTTTTTGTTCTCGGACAGAGGTAAATAAATATGTCGGGCCTGCCTCGTGGCCTCTTTCGTTTTTTATTTCTTACTTAGCTTTGGGAGATGGCGGAAACAAGGATAGGAATTTTGGAGAAAGAGCAACAAGTTGTTTTTGGCTTTTTTTCCCGTTCTTGGTCTTGGCTATCCATCCATATCCATATGCGTCGCTTTCTTTAGATGGAACTCGGAGGCGTTTTAAAAAGAACTTCGCAGCCAAAATTGAAGTGAAAACTGACTAGCTTTTTGTCTGGTTGCAACGCGGAAAGGAATCTCAAGAATGAAAGAAAGTGCAAGAGAATGAACCAAGAAATGTATTCTAAATTAAGCATAGGGGATCACCTGAAATCTATCAAATAAATTCATCATCCACACACACATAAGATACCGCTTCTGCATGCAGTCCTGTTTTACATGTGCCGGCCGTAATCAATTATTCCAAGATTGGCGGATATTAAGACAAGTCCGAAGAAAGAAATGATCAGCCCACCGATCTGTCATATTCATTGATACAGAAAGAGCAAAATACATCACATGTTACTGCTTGCCTAATTTTGGATTAACTCGAAAGTTAAACTCTTATTTGCTTTTACCTTCTCGTATTGGCTTTATCTTAAGCTGACATATTAATGGCCCTGTTTGGCAAGTGATTTTTTAGTATGTTTATCTAAAACTTTACTGTAACTTACTATTGAAATTGTAGAAAAAATTTTTTGAACTGTGTAAATTTTTGAATATTTTGAAGTATATAGTTTAAAAATTTTGAAATTTTTTTTAAGGTTATTGTAACTAAAGTTGTTAAAAAATTTATAGCAGACAAACTTGATAAAAAAAACTTACTTGCCAAACAAGACCATTATTTGGTCGTGGGAAGCCATTATTTTTTCTGCCCTATCCACGCAAATGCATATGTAACTATTGTTGCTACAGAATCTGTTTACCAGTGGTATTATGGGAAGAATCAAATATATGTACGATGAGATTGCGTGCCCCGGAGCACATTTTGCACCAAAGCAAAGAGGCCGAGAAAAGATGTCCTCTGGTCCATTGCAATAACTATTAATAGTAGTAGATGTGTGTGTCTGAGGGGCGTGGCAGTACTGGGCCTATGGCCCAATTGTTCATGATTAGTGTATTTTTGAGTAAATAAATTATTAACCTATCGAATTAGACTTGTAATTGCGGGATCGTAACAGGCCCGAGTTTGACATATCCGGTTACTAATAAGTGCCCTTTTTCTCTGGTGTAAATTGTAGAACCCTAACTGTTACAATTAATCTATATCAATTTGCAGAACTATGGATTTGAAGGAAAAAGATAGGTAAGAGAGGAAGAAAATTAGAATTCACAATATTGTTGGTAATCAAACAATGAAGAAACAAACTCTCGTGACAATAAAGAACCCATAGTGGTGTATATAAATTTTCAATAAATCCCCTAGACTTCGTTTTGATTGATAGATTTGATGAAAAAACTTGAAATTCTATCAAGTTGTTTTGGATTGTTTAAGAGGCATTCGGATTTGTAATTCACCAATTATCTAAGTACATTTTAAAGGTTAGAATAATTAGTGATTAACAAATTCAAGTACCTATTACATAATCTAAACAACCAGAGGGATTTGAGAGAATTTCAAAACCCTCTTCGAATCCTTTAATTCAAATGCAGCCTTAAACTCTCTATGAAATTACTTGGATCAATCCCTTTCTCATAACCCAGATTAATTTGACATCTACGAGGATATGCAAATGGGTATTTGTTTACAAACTTTGACCCGAGCTATAAAATTAATAATAAGTTTTGGGGCTTTATTTATTCGAGATTGAATGAAGACGACTAGAGCAGATTTGTAAGCAAAATAAAAACGAAGGGAAAACTAAAAGGCACAGCGCAGTAGGTGCAGTCGCAACTGCAGATGGAGGCACATAAATATATCCACTCACAGTTGTCAGAAATATTAAACAGTGATTGGTGGAGTATATGTTAAGCTAACCAAGTCGCAAGTCCTAAAGCGTGGACAGTAAAGTATTAAATGGCGTGTGATTGCGAGGCAGCCGAAAAGGGTTCTGCTTCTCCATGCATCACTATCGCTTTAATTATCACAATATCAGCTACTATCTTTCATGCTTACGCCATTTATCTTCTCTTTTTTTTTTTTTGTGTGCGAAACAGCACGGAGTTAAACAACACGCGCACGAAAATTATTATTTTTTCTCTTAGGTAGGCTTCTTGGCGGTCCCAGTGACTTCTTCAAGTATAGGTGAAAGAGAGAAAGTAGGGATAATTTTAGAAACCTCCTATCAGATATCTGACAATTTCACTGGCCTCCCCTGAAGTTTATAAAATTACATTCTACCATTACTCATATACCTTAAGACATTATGTCTTATGGAAACTAATATCTAACGATTAAATAATTAGAGCACCAGTTAACTATTAGTAACTAATTAACGAGGATAACTGTCGAGAATTTCTTTAATGATGAACAGTGATTTGCAATTATAAAATAAGGCCAATTGACATACCAAATGGCACTATTTTATTATTGATAGAACCTGATAATGATCAGAAACTAGTTGTATATAATGTGAGCAAAAAAACTTTGGTAAAAGAAAAAACACGGGGTAAAAGAAGATCGTTCATGAGAATTTTTTCTTTGAAACTCTTAAAACTGTAATAATTGTAGAGTAATATTGTGAAAACAAAGGAGAAAGAAGGAAAAAGGAAAGGCAAAATTTAAAATTTTTTTATGTTCAAAATTACAAGAATCATAGCAAACCTTATGTTAAGGGTGTTGATTGGTCTATTTTACTGAATCTTATGATCATCGGTGTAGTTTTATTGCTTATTTGTATTATCTAATGCATTGAATATGAATTTCTTGAATAATGAAATGTGAGTATTAATTGTTTTCATTTTATTACTAATACAACTTATATACATGTATAAGGGGTGGTTATGGAATAAAAGTTTCATCTCTCTCCTTAAAATACCTTTTTAATAAGGGGTACTTTTTCTGATTTGGACAAATTTTGTTACTTAAAACCTTAACCTCAAGGGAGGCTAGTGAAATTATTAGAAACCTCGATGTTTAGGAAATTATCCCAAGAAAGTACTACCTTTAAATGCTTTCTTTCTAAAGATTTCATGTCCAGTGATGTATTATTCTGAGTACTACTATAAATTTTTAATTTTAAATAGTCGGCCTCTTGACAAAGGCCAGTTTAACATGTGCCGGAGAGCTATTTTATCAAGAAGAAGAAGATGTCATCGTGTTTTGTAACTCCAAATCAACTGTTCAAAGTTCACTTTTTAAACAAGTTGGCAGAATGCATATGCATGCACGGTCAAACAAAAGGATAAAAGTAAGATGGTAAAGTATTCTACGAGATAACTACATAGCTATATTTTAGTACTATACGAGAGAACTACGTAACTATTTTAGTGATACAGAAGATACTATACTAAACTATTACTAATTGGTAATCTTGGAGGGCTCGAGGCCCGCATGCTTTGGAATCTCTTTTCTGCAATATTGCTTTTCCTTTTGTTTGAATCTGTTTAGACCAAAAAAGGGGGGGGGGGGGGGGGGGAGAGGGAAAGAAAAAGAAAAGGATTAGAGATAAAACGATTTTAGTGTTGCTTTAGCACTAGTACTAGCTAGTAACTTTAAAAAAGCTACTAGTTTATGTGTTTCTCGCGTGACTGTGTTCTCGTTGTTTTGGGCTGAGTTTCAGAAATCAATAGAAGATGACTTCCCAAGACGGGAGGATTAAAATATTTTTTTTATAGATTATAAAATGTTGATTAAAGCAAGTATATCTAACAAATACTACTAATAAACCCTACAAAAAGTTGGAATTTTCCTACTGGTCTGAATTAGGAAAACTTACCCGGAAGTCTCTAGAAATCCGATGTCTAAATTAAGTGATTTTCTTCGATTATTCCTCTCTTTCTGTTGTTTACAATCATGTACTCCTGATATATCAGCAATTCAATGACTGCTTTTGTTGGTAAACTTTGGCACCCCTCCTTAAGTCGTCGGAATGCAAGATACTGATCACTGGTAACCTTTTTTTTATTTTATTAACTAGTGGTTACTAGTTAAATATAAAATTGACATCACCTCTTTTCCTTCTTTCTTTCTTTCCCTCACTAGTCTAGGTTTTTGTTAAAGATAACTACTCTTTCTTTGTGCATCGAGGAGTTATAGTGAAGGTACATATTTTACAAGGGAAGGAATATTCTTCGGGTTTAAAAAGAAAAAGAAAAGGATGAATAAAAGAAGTGGCATCTTTTGATTCATTTTGGATTGGATTACAAAGAAGAGGAGAAAAAAAGGAAGAAGATGAAGAAGTCTCGTATGATAGCATTGTAGTGCCAAAACCCTTCATACTAATTTCCTGTATTTTTTAGTAGGAAACTATTACTGCGTGATTTTCCAGGATGTTGATTAGCAATTTGAAGTTAATTACATGCAGTACTTCACAAAATTAGGGTGGAAACAAAAAGAAGGGGCATGAACATGCTCCAAATTCTTCAATTTGATAAAAAGTACTGTTCCGAGGTCATGTTTGGATTGCATTTTTCTGAATTTTTTGTAGAAAAATTATCGTATCAATTTGATATATGTGAGGTAAAAAGGTGATTGGAAAATATATTCACGAAAAACATAACAAATTTTTTTTTTTGAATATTGCTTTCCAAAACCATGACCGAACCGAATGATGATATTCGCCGTCTAAAATTTCAGCCCATATAATAAATTCAAAAGGAAAAAAAGAAAAGAAAAGAAAAACGACCTAAAGAAAGAATGGTTGTGTAGCTCTGAGAGTGCTCAAAGTCCAAAGCTTCAAAATATATGTGTTAACTATTGTTAGAGCGAGTGATTAGAAGGAATTTTTATTCCCGAGTCTTGTCAAGAAAAAAAAAATCGCGAGTTGTTGAGCCCATAGAAATTTTTTTTTTTTTCGTTTGGAGGGGCCAGAAATTAAACAAATAGACTAATTTCGTATGGCTTTGTTGACTGGCTTTCTGGCGCATCTTCTGGGTTGCAAGCGTTTTCCCATAACTATTCTTTCTCTGTGCATCATGGAGTTATGTTGAAATTACCCATTACCAGTAATACGACATAAAGCCCAATTAAAACTTGTGCTGTATAATATACGAGGGATGTAATATTTCTTGAGTAAAAAAAAAAAGCAAAAAGATGAATAAAAGAGATGGCAATTTAATGTACATTTTCTCTTTATTTTCGATTCACTTTTGGATTACGAAGAAGAGGAGCAAAATGGAAGAAGTCTCGGATGGTAGCATTGCAGTGCCAAAAACCTTTCATCTTGCAGTAGTTGAGCAGGAAACTATTACTGCATGATTTTTCCGAGATGTTGATTAGCAATTTGAAGTTAATTACATGCAGTACTTTTTTGAAATTCATTAAAGCCATGACCGAATAGTGATATTCGTTGTCTAAAATTTTAGCCCACAGAAAAGATTCAAAAGAAACAATCATTTGAATGTGAACTCAGAAAGGGGGAAAAAAACGCGACCCAAAGTATGGTTCTGTAGCTGAGAGAGTGCTCAAAGTCCAAAGTTTCAAAATAAAAGCTTTTATGATTTTACTATTGTTAGGTTTGAAAGATGCTCCGAGTTACTAACTCGATATTTAAATAGAATTTGATTTGGTAACAGTTCGTTCATAGGCTGATTTGCCCAATCAGTCAAATAAATTCGAACAGCATTTTATATTTAATAACTTTTAACGTCGATAAAAACTCATTTAAATTCGATTAAGTAAATCAACAAACTAAGTTTAAATAAAATTTCAAACTCATTACAATAATTAAATAATTCTAAATATTAGGGTTTTTGATTTGTTTACATCTCTCAATTGATAGTAAATTATTTGTCAAATTTTATTTAATTACATCATCAACATATTTTTTAACAATCCTTTTATTTCATATATATTATATCGAAATAGTGTTATAGTAGTTTTTTTTTTCAAAAAATTATCCTAACCAATCGACTAGCCAAACGAGTGATTAGAAGGAAAAAAGTGTGATCAGAAGGAATTTTTGTTCTCGAGTCGTCAAGCCCATAGACTTTTTGTTTTCGGGATTTGCAGAAACTAAACAAGGGATTAATTTAGAATGGTTTGTTACTTCAACGACCCACCACCCGTTGACTGGCTTTCTGGCGCTTCTCATGCTTTCAAGCGTTTCCTCGTAATTATTCGTTCCCATTTTTGCCCTTAAGTTTATCCATTGCGCGCTCCAATTCTTCAGATTTTTAGAATGACCTCCGACGGCAATTCAAGTCTGTGTGAAGAAGAAAAAAGCCATAATAAATTTGGGCTTCGATTTAATCATGAGACAGGTTTTCTATTTACCATAATCTTGCCGGTAACCTTTTTATGATGATCTTTTTCCTTATTAGAGCAATTTTTATTGCATGAAAAACTATGAATTTTCAAACGTTATAAATGCTTATTAACTTGCCTTTTCATTTAATGACTTGAATAGTATATTTTGGGTATTTGAATTGTTTCAAAACCATAATATTTGTGCATATATTAAATCTAACAACATGCATGCAAGAACGACATTATTTTAGGAACCATCAAGAGATTGTGCAGACCTCATTTTATGCTAATTTTTCCATATTCAAAAGTATGCAATTTATTTATTCTTATAGATGTGTTTTTCCTCCAATAACATCCCACAACAATAAAATGACATCAAAATAATTTTCCAATTATTGAGAAATACTAACAGCGATGTGATGGAACTAAAATGACAACAAATGGGGAAAATAGATAGGAAATTATTTGTCCAAATTTATTTGCTGACATCACCATTACAATTTCCAATACACCTTTTTTATATTCCCAACCACCTTTTTATCTCACATACATCATATCACAAAAAGTGCTACAGTAATTATTCCAAATAATATTTCAAACAATACCCCATCCAAACAAAGGGTTTGCTAGTTATATTTCTTGGTAGCACATAAACGACATAATCATTATTGACAACTCGGACACAATTCAACAAATGAATAATAAATAAAAAGAAACTTATAGGGATTTAAAATTCAATAAATTTTGAAAAACAAAGATTGAAATGACTAATCAAGAGCTGCTTTTGATCTTTTATTAGCTTTAGTTTTAAAATAAGGATAACATGTCAAAAAAGAAAAGATTTAGCAGTATAATAATCTCGTCAAATAATCCAAAAAGATATTGAATTAGATAAATGTCTATTTTCTTCTTGTGCACATAATAATGAAAGATTAGGATGGCAATTTTATAAATAAGAGATTTAGTAACCATTATACCAAATATTCCAAAAAGATGATAAAATGAATAATTGGACAGAAGCACCAAAAGTTATCATATTGAATAATCAAAATAAGACAATAAATAAATTATTATCCATTTGGTTATAGTGCTCAAAATGATTTTTAAAGATATTCTAACACAAAACTCAATCTCCGTATATGGAAGGCAAATCCTAAAATATCATCATTATGTATACGTAAGTACAACCAGTGAGTATCTCTAAAAGTCCACAATACACCTAACAAGCATGTAGTAGCAGTATACTGTACATAAGTAAATACATACACGATGCATACAATGTGAAAAGGGTAAATTAGGAAGCCCCAAGTAAACTCTCAACTTTCTAAAATTTCTCTGGTCATAGCAGAGTCCAGACACTTGACCACGGTTAGCCTGCGGAGGACTACTACTATTCACTGTTGCACTTTTCCTTTCTCCTTAATCACTCTCTCTCTCTCTCTCTGTTACCATACCGTAAGGCCATTAATGGAGGGAACTCGACTTTACAAACTCTCTCTGTCTCTCAACAACACTCATCTCTCTAACTGAGGGTAAGTAGGAGTACTAAATTCCAAAAAGTGACAGCAACATCTTCAACCCTTCTGCCTGTGGCGCCATCTGTTCACCAAACCTTCTTTCAAAACTTTCTCCTAAATCGTCCAAACCCAGTCCTCTCTCTCTGCCTCCTTCTTTCTCTCTCTTTAGATTACCGTAAATCATTCACTCCCTCCTCGCTACTAGAATTTACTTACTAGTACTATTTCTATACTAGCACGTATTCAATTGTATCTGCCTGCTGTAGTCTTTTTTTTTTTTTTTGTCTTTTTTCCTTCTCCAAAAAAAAAAAGAAAAGAAAAGAAAAGAAAAGAAAAGCATATATATAGTTTTCTCTTCAAGAAACAGTGGTATGGACTTGGAAGAAAAAGAGAGCACTGAATCCGGGTCACCCGGGAAAACTGAGTCATCCCCGCCGGTGAGCGGTGGTGGCGAAGGGATGGTGTTGCCAGAGGTGATGAACATGGCCGTGAGCATGAGCATGGAGAACAGCCTTGGTGTGAGTGCAGCCACCATGGAAGGAGGAGGAGGAGGAGGAGGAGGAGGAGGAGGTAGTGCTGAACCTGGTGGTGGGGCGGTGGTGGGGAGTGGTGGTGTGAGAAGCAGGAGTGGTGATCTGGGGTTGCTCAGTGGGTCCAGGGATAAAAAGAAAAGAGGAAGGCCAAGGAAGTATGACTCGGAAGGAAACTTGAGACTTCCATATATGGCTACGCCTACAAACCCACCCGGCTTTACTTTGACATCACCAACTTCTCCTCCTCACTTTTCCTCTTCTTCATCGAAAAGGGGCCGTGGTAGGCCTCCTGGTTCTGGCAACTGGCAACTTCTTGCTTCTTTGGGTTAGTTTTTCTTTTCTTTTTTTTGGGTATTTTTTTCTTCCTTGCATCTGTCTCGTCATTTTAATAATGTGAATGGAATTTTGCAGTATCCGTGTATACGCACGTACACGTAAAATTTTTGCTTAAAAAAAGAAAAGAAAAAGAGAATTTAGCCTTGCCAGGAAACTTTTAGTGTTGCTTCTGTTATCAACAAGTATTTCTTTCTTGAGATTGGGGCTTTGATTGGAAAGGAATTAGGTAGAACAAGAATTAGGGTTGCTCCATAGCGCTTTCCTTGGGAGACTTTCCAATTACTGCGACTGTGAGTAATCTTTAATGATTCTGTACTCTGTATGATGTATAGGAAGGTTACAGTTTGCAGCTTTCATTAGTCGTAAGTTACTCGTGTCTTTTTGTGTGTGAGATAGAGATGGAGAGTGAAATAAAAGACCAACTCTGGTAAAAGTAGGCTAATTTATTTCAGTAATTAGTTTATGGTACTGATTTCTGATATCGGGTTACTTTGATTTATTAAGGTGAACTCTTTGCAAGCACAGCAGGTGGGGATTTTACACCTCATGTGGTAAATGTCTATACAGGAGAGGGTAATATTGAAATAGATGACATGGCCTTTGTCATCTCCCTGTTTTATAAGTTTGTATGCGGAGGACAAACCCCTGCAGTTGATTAGTTATGCGAATTTATGTTGTTATGCAGGATGTTGCAGGAAAGATCCTTTCATTTGCACAAAAGGGACCACGGGGTTTATGCGTTCTTTCTGCAAATGGGACTGTTTCCAATGTTACAATTCGCCAGCCTGGTTCTTCTGGGGGTATCTTGACATACGAGGTATGATCATTCAATCCGTGGCTGTGGGAATCGTTTTCAAGTCTTTATTGTTTCTGTGCTGCATCGCAGTTTGCTTACCAGTACAAGTTATTTGTGGACAGAAATCTTTGGGACAAATAACTTTGGATGTCGTTTAGTAACAATATGTTTAATTCATCATTCTGGTTATTCTTGTTGCGTTAAAAAGAAGGTTGAGAGTTTTTCAGTTGTGGTCTATCTTTCTTTCCCTCTGAATTGATCTTACGTTAATAGAAGACTATTTTGGCTTTTCCAGTTCAAATCTTGCTTTTCAGTTATAGTAACTGACCTTCTTACATAAAAGGAACATTCTTTTGCAGTTTTTTGAGCTTGCGTCTAGCTTTTCACTTACTTTACTTGGTCCTCTTACGTTACAGGAATGTTATCTTGTTGTTTTTGACTATCATCTTGTTGTTTTGCTTGCTGTTAATTTATCTCTATGCGGTAAAGGAACTCTGGTTTGGAGCTTTTTTAACCATTGCATTTTGAACATTATGCTGGAGTTTTTTGAGTTTAAATCTGTGTTGTTTACTTGCCGTTATTGATCCTCAAACGTTAAAGAAACATTAACTTATTGCTTTTGGCTTAGCATTACTTGATATCTTTGTGTTAAAGGAACTCTCTATTGGAGGTTGATTTGTTTGAAATTTCCATTTATCTTACTTTTGTTTGTATTTATGGTAAAACTGTTGCAAAATAGAAATTATTCATGAGATGAACTGTTCTTTTCATATTGCTGATGCACAAACGTCCTGATAAATGCAGGGCCGCTTTGAGATTTTGACGTTAACCGGATCATTCACAATTTCAGAAAATGGAGGCATCAAGAGCCGATCAGGTGGATTAAGTGTTTCACTAGCTGGTCCTGATGGGCGCGTGATTGGTGGTGGAGTTGCTGGTTTGCTTTTGGCTGCCAGCCCAATCCAAGTAGGCCTTTCTTATGTGCCACAATTTTGCTACGCATCTGTTTATTGCTAATCTGCCTAATCTGTCATTACTTATTGAAATATAATAACTTTCTTTATGGGGAAAGAACGGTTTCATGTCTTCTTGTCAGCTTTTTGATATATAGGAATATATCAACTCTAATTACAGAGTTGATGCTTCATTTCCAAGGGAATGGCAAGGATATGGTATTCACAAAACATGATAAACTAGCGTAATTTAACATCCCACTACAAAGACCTCGCATGTTGAAGCAAAATTCTTTGAGATATAGTTGGGTATGTTATGTCTCTTGGAGATGTAGGCTCCATATGTCTTCTTTTGGTGATTGTAAAAGTACCTATGTAAGATAACCATAATGTGCTTTATCTGAAAGGATTTTTTCTCATGAGTGCTTCGGGGGCACTTGGGCACTCATTAAGACACCTAATTTACCATGTGAATGCACACACTCACATTTATTCCCCCTTCCCCTGCAGGGGGGCATTTAGATACTTTTTCAAATTAGTTTCACTCTTGCAAATAAAATTAACACGTCAAGCTGTCTGAAAAGTCTCCAGTGCAATTTTGCTGATAGCGTATCAAGGGCATCATCCGTGTGCCCTCTCTAGCTTAATGGATGGCTTTGCGACTTGTATAGTGTTTTCACTGTAGTTTAGAGATACAAATCATTGCACAGACACATTAGATATTTCTTTTGACATTCTTAAGTATACACTTGAGGGAACAAATTCTAGGAAAAGGAGTATGAAACAATCACTGCATAATTCTAAATCACTCCTCTAGATGCTGATGGTGTGTTATTAGTCTGTGGTTAGCTTTCTCCACATAGACGTGATCCAAGAGGCCATTAGGGTCATTTGTTGTTTAGAAGACTTTTGTTTGATAGCCCATTAAAATAAAGAGTAAATCTTGTATACTCTGACAGTACATACACTATCACTGTTCGATCCATGACATATGTGTAAAAGTTGAATTTTAAATTCAAATTTTGCATAGTTTTCATTCATCTGAGATTGACAGTGTATGCACTGTCAATGTAGGAAAGATTAATCCTAAAATAAACTGGCTAGAAAAATTACTAATATACTTCTGTAACATTTCATCGTGGATTGCGGCCTTTCCGCAGATGAAGATCTCAGTTTAAAATATCTTGTCACTGATGCGAGAACATTTAATGCTGTAGCCTTATCCTCTGCATGCTGATACTTAAGGTTCTTAGGAGTAGATTCGTCCTCTGTAATTTACTGATACTTAAGCTTCTTCCTATGAGTTTGGCATGGGTATGCATTCATTCTGATGCTTTGTAGAATCTTACTGGGGACTCTTACTGTTTGTATAATTCTCCACGTGTGGATTTTTTTTGTTGGAGGAATCCATGTGTGATTTCCATTAGCTTGGCATTGATCAGACGTGATATCACTATGTTCATTCTGGTTCTTTCTTCTTGGTAGATTGTGGTTGGAAGCTTCATGCCTAATGGTTATAAAACGCATAGAAGGAAGCACAATTCTGAACCCAGAACAGCAACTGCTGTGCATAGTGCTTTGGATGCTGTAATGTCAGCTAAACCAGTATCTCAAGCACCACCGGAGAGCAACATTTTGCATGCCCCAACATTTAACTTGTCAGTAGAAACTAATGGGGAACTAGAGAACAGCACAAGCAATGCAGATAATCCAAATTCGACATCCACTGACAATGCGGATTGGAATGTTTCAGACCCCACACCAGATCAGAGGTCAACTCCTGATATAAATGTGTCTGTGACATTTGAGCAGCAATGAAGGTGGCGTTGATTGCTTCTGGCTTGAGAGTTTGGACTGCATCTTGAATGCGCTGATTGTAATTTGAGGATTGTAGGTTCATCGTGGAGAGGCATAGAGGCTGACAGGGTAGAACATTACATTAGGTCCATGCAACGCTAGAACATTACATTAGGCTGCCGGTTATTTTATTTTTTCCATATTTTACATACTGGATTTGATGATGGAGCTTATAATGTCTGATTTACCGTACTAATTCCTCCTCACCACCTTCTCTTCCTCTGGTTTTTTGTTGTGCCAATTCATAACGGGTTTGTGGGATCTGCTGAAATTAGTTGGAAATAGGGTATGTCCCTGGGCCATTTAACTTCAACAATAACTCCATTACAGCACCTACGAAATGCCAAACTTTTATTCCTTTTTCAAGCAAGAAAAAAAGTAGCCAAATGATTTGTTCACGTTGTTAGAGTTCTATATGTTTAAAGCAGCCTTTGTCCTCTGAAAATGACGAACGACCCTTTCATAGTAGCTCCAATCAGGATGTAAGGCGGTTATTGCAGGCTGCCCAAGCGCATGTTCTTTCACATAAGAAGGAACTTCATCAGCATCCGCAAGGCCATCTAAGAAGACCTGCAATTCGCCCTTTGGACCTGGTGATTAAACTAGAGGATGAGGCATCTGTCGTACATTTTGAACAGTTTAATACGAGCTGAACAACATATTCAGTGTACCTAGAAATGTATCCTTGCAGTTGTCTGACTTGTACGGGTGAGGGAAAATTGATGTATGAGGCTGCAGTCAAATATAACAGAACAAATCAGGGTCCTAAACAGTAGTAAGAGAACCTTGATTATTGACTTTGTAGCAACAACAGTACGCTGCCAGTTACAGGATTCAGAAGGGCCTTGCAGGGCTCGTCATCAATGAGCAATGTGTTGGATGATGAATATTTGCCACTCGGCCAAGGGAGACTCCGGTCTTTGTTTTCCCAAACTTTATTCAGGTCCTTCAAGAATAAGGGCTTCTGCTTTTTATGCAAGCCCCGAAATCCAGAGTCTATGCATTCTTCCTGATCCTGTTAAAAAGAGAGAAAAAAAAAGGTTCCCCAAGTCCAGATTTCGATAAGCTCTTGGTTTTGTGACGAAAGGATTTAGTAAATGAAATTCTGGCCATAGCGGACATAGACATACATACCCACACAAAGGCAAACTTGCGTCTCACACTATCATCCATGATGAATCTCAGAACATAATCTATATTTCGTCTAAAACGAGAAAAATCGAGCAGAGGTTAAAAACCAAAACAGAGAAACTTTTTTTTTGGGGTGGGGGTGGGGGGGGGGGGGGGTGGAATTTAAGGAGAAGGAAAGTGTGGAAAGATGATACGAGGACGAGCATAAGTAAATAGTACGAACTCCCTGGCTGAAGACCATAATCCCACTTCAAATCGCTGGAAACAGAAATTGAGGAATTCACCACAAAATGGCCTCTTGAATACTGTAAGAAAAGAAGATGAGAATTTAGTTTAAGAGCAGAACGAAGGCTAACAATGCAAAAAGGCTGCCCATAATTCCAGGAACATAACACACTGTACCCAGAAAGTTGCCGTAAACAAGATCCGGACGGCGGCCTTGGACCGAGGCCGAGTCGCGCTTGTGCACCCTGTCCGCCAACAAGCCGCCCAGACACAGTACTAGGAGTTTTTTACTGGGACCAAGCTTCAATTTCTCCAAGGAAAGGCCATCTAAGTCATCTGCTGCACCGTCCCTCTCGTCGTCGCTGCCGTCGTCATCCCCAACAACATTCTTCAGCTTCATGCCTCGGATTTTTGCTGCCATTTGATGATTCAAGAGCACCACGTGTCAATGATTTTTCACAGCGAGAGAGGTAGAAAAGAATGGTTAAATTTATAGCTGGAGGATGCGAAATGAATACGCATTTTTAACTTCTCTTTTACGTGTGTGTCAACTAAGGAAAATCTTCTGGAATTTCGAGGTTCATGCATAGAAATACAGAGTCCCAAGGAGGCAGTGACCCATCGAATTCTATACATTCTCTATTCTTCCTTCTACTGCTATTGTAATACTGAATTAAGTACACTGTACACAAGGGGGCCTTAACCTGAATTAAGGGGTCCGTTTGCTTTCTCTAATGTTGTGGCTTTTCGTTTTTTTCCAATCTGACTCGGTCCCACTGTCGCTATCTGCTTTCGCGTGGAAGATTATTATTGGTCCATTTTCTTTTTTGGCTCCCAAAGGAGAAAAAAAAGCTAAAGGAGAGGAAATCTGAAAAGCAGAAGGAAGCAAAAAATTTCTGGGATATAATTTTTGTCATAAATTCCCCATTCCACTTCCACATGTTAATGGTCACTAGTAGTCTCAATTCAAGTAGTTTCTCTGCCATCTCCGAAAATGAAAGTCCATTATTGGAATACTAATTTTTTTTTTTGGCTGCTTATGAGGTTCGTTGAGCCCAGAAGGCAAAATCTGGATAACAGTCCCTTTCTTTTTGGACAGGCTAGAGGCTGCTTTACGCCAAAGTTTAAAGTGCAATTTACCATCGTAGTAATACTAGTAGTAGGCTACTGGTCACTATTGAGCAGGTGAATTCCTGAGTCCGGGAGCAATTGGGCCATGCTGTTGAACCGTTGACGACCCCTAAGTCTAAAATTGGGTCCAGGCAGAGGGACAAAATCATTACTATGTACTTAATTGGATATTGTGAAAATTATTACTCTGTTCGTCTCATGATTTTTATTGTTTCTCGAAAATCAAAATTTTAAAGGAATATGTTGTGTTTGGATAAGGAAGATTTGGGTGATTTTATAATATAATCCTCAAATTCAAAATTTAAAAATATACGTGAATTAAGAAGATTATTAATGTAATTTTTTTTATATACATAAAATGGCTTTGCTTTTGCTTTTTTTCAAATTGTACAGTAGCATAACTAATAATAAAATGTTATGTTGATTTTTAGAGAGTGACTCTAATTTCGAGATATTAAAAAATGATAACACGATACTATCAATTAGGCGAAGAAGTATCCAGTAACATCCTAATGGTCTAATAAGCACGTAACCCAATATATATCTCCTGTTGAATCTCCCTATAATAAGATACTCCCTCCGTTCCATTTTAATAGTCATGTGTTTTCTTTTTCCGTCTGTCTCAAATTATAGTCCACTTTTCAATTGAAAAATGTAGTTGTATTTTAACTTTTCTAAAATACCCTTATTCAATGTAAGTTGTTGTTACTATAAATCTATCCCATTCAATGAGAGTTGATTCTTTTTTTATCATCAATTCAAATTCCCATAAAGTTGTACTCTAATTAATGTGAGGATATTTAGAAAAATAGCTACTTTAAATTGATTGTTTAACAAAGTTAACTAATTGTATGCAAAAAAAAACAGACTATCAAAGTGGGGACGGAGGGAAATAGTTAAGAGCAGAAATAGGAATAAACCTTAGAAGATAACAATTGATTAAAAAAAAAGTATACCTATCCAGCAGCTTCTAACCATTGCAAGAATCTAGAACAGTCGGAACCTTCTAGCTGATCCTTGTCATCAATTCACCAGCACCTTCCAACATCCTAATCCTTATTCTTCTATAAATAAATGAATAACCTAACCTCGAGCGAAGAAATCAAGACTAAGATTAGCGAGTCGCAGATTAATCTGCTTGTAGTGGTCTCGTTACTTTAGTGAAACCACGTACCAAATTTCAAAATAAAAAAAATTGTACTACTAGTATATATAACCTCTTATTGTCTGGTGTTGAAAGGGAAGATAATTCGGAAGAGAATGAAGCCCGTCGTTCACAAGGACAAGGAGAAGAAGGAGAAAGTGGAAATCAGAGCGGATTGCAGAGCTGAAGAAGGGAGAAAGCACGTGGAAAGGGTCCAGGTGAAGACCCATGATGTGGATACCCTCAAGTATATCGAAAGGAAGCTGATTGACAAAGGGGTGCAGAGAATGGAGCGCCACCCTGCAGATGGGCTGCCGCTGAAGCATGATCCCAAGAAGGGACATGGAGGGAAATACTCGTGGGAAGGCCCTGACGAAGAGTTCATGAATGAGCTGCAGGCCGCCCCCCAGCCATTGATGAGAAGGATCCTAATTATGTGGATGAAGAGGCGGAGGAGAGGTTGGTGAAGCAGGGAGAAAGCGCTGCTGGCGATGACGATGATGAGGGAGGAGTGGTGGTGGGTGAAGTCGAGGCTCCCAAGCTTGCTGAGGAAGGGGTGGCAAGGATCGAAGTTCATCCTCATTCGACGGGCTGACCAATGGATGATTTTAAAGGATTTCCGACGGCTTCCGTTGGTTCTGGGGTCTCATGATGATCTCTTATATTCCATCGTTGGTCTGTCTTAACTATTGTGTGTTGGTTTATGCTGTGTGTCTTCGTCTACCACTACTAAGTGTGTGTGTTGAAAAATGTTGGGAGAGATGCTGCATAAAACAAGAAACACTCCCGTGGCTTGTAATGACATGGGCTAATAAAGCTTTGCAGCCGCTGCGAGCTTCTTTCTATTCCTTTTGCTTATGAAAATTTATTGGAATTAGAAATTTATAAGGGGTATTTTGTTGTGTATAATAAAATCTTATCTACCAAAAATGTACACAAATCTATTCTTAAAAATCGAGGGTTGGCTCCTGTAACTTCCTAAAAATGACCCTTGGTATTATATATTAGGGATTTAGGATATGATATTTTTCCTTTAACATATTGATGAAGTGCATACACACGAGTATCTGTTTCGGAACCAATAGTGATTTGGATTGTTGGTCACCATTATAGCCTTTAAATTTTGCCTTTCACTATACCCATCACTATAGATTTAGTTGGGTAGGAGGTCAATGTATTAAATTTTACCTTTTATCACTTATTGACTGTCACTTTAAGTGATTTAAATTTATACAGATACATTCGACTCGATTTTTTCATTGTCTAATTGGGTCCTCTCCTCTTCTTAATATAGGTTAGAATAAGAGTAGAATAGGTTAGAATAAGAGTAGAAGTAAGTTTAGAATATAGGTTAGAATAAGAGTAGAATAGGTTAGAATAAGAATAGGAGTAAGTTTAGAATAGATAAATGTTGATTGATTAAAAAAACAAGGCATTCGCCCCGGACGCCCATCCAGACATCCAGTTTTTAGGATATTATAGAAGTAATCTTGGGCCAGTGCCAAAGCGAAATGGCGGAAACATATCTGGGCCTTGAGTGAACTACAATCAGGAAAGATAAATAGTTGTACAGATAAGCAACTTTATGTTGCTAGTTGCAGCCCAGATCTGACCCGGATTAAATCATAAACATACTTTGTGCAAGTAGATCTGCATTAAATAATGAAGTGTGGTCCTTTTCTCTCAAAAAGTTTTTACATAATGCATTTTTTAATTATTTTTTATTTTATATATATCAGATTGTTATTATAATATATTTGTTTACAAAAATTTCAAAAAATAACAATTCAAACGAGATATAAAATCTTTGACTCAGTAATTCTAATCCTGATAATCGGATTAAGGATGCTAAATTGCTTCTTCGTACATTTGTCAGGTTGCAAGGTTCAGCAGGTGTCTCGGTGAAACGTGAAACAATGAGGTAGCTCATTGTCTAGATAGACATGCAAGAGAGGTAACTCATTGATCGGAGTCTTTAAGTTTCCATCTTTTGTAACATTCCCTGTGTGCAGGGACATTTAAGTTTGATGAAATGAAATTTCACGATCTTATTTATTAATTACTAATTAAAATAAAATATTGATTAAAGAAAATCTTATTGGCACGAAATTTTTTACATTGCAAATAAAAATCACAATAAAGTAAAGTGTTATTTACACTCCCATTTTATTAATCATATAGTGTTCATCTATTAAATTATCTAATAAAATAAATAATGAGGATGTAAATAATAAAAAATAAAAATGCAAATACCATTGTTCTTCTCTTTGACAAATTAAAAACACGAATGAATAAATTAGAAGGCATTAGTCACTGGATGAGGTGACGGGAACAAGACACGTTACCGCATCCACCAAGCGGCACTCATCCCTCTCTCCCACCTTGCCAACGAATTCTCAATGCCCTTCCCCAGTTAGAATCCTCTCCTCTACATATCGATCCGTATTTCTTTCCCTTGACCCAACATAGCATTTTCCACCGTCAATAACGTTTCAACAACATTAAAGACTCACACCCACAACATATTTTTCTTCAGCAAGCAAAATAAATAAAAGTTGAGAAAATGAATCGCGTAGATGATGATACCAAAGAAACTGTTACGTTCAGAGCCGTAAGCGGAGACGAGGAGGGGCGAAAGCGTGTGGAGAAAGTGGAAGTAGACAGTCCCAACGTGGACACGCTTAAGTACATAGAAAAGAAACTGATTGACAAGGGCGTGCAGAGACAAGACCGTCGTCCTATTGATGGGATTCCGTCAGGCCGTCAGCATAAGTCCGGTCACGGGGGGAAAGTATACGTGGGAGGGGGCCCAGGGACACTGCGGAGAATGAACTGGGTGCAGCTCCTCCTGCCATAGATGAAAACGATCCAAACTATGTGGACGAGGAGGCGGAGGACAGGATACTTAGGGGGAGGTTAGTGGGGTCGCCGGATTGGTGTTAGGAGAGTTGGAGGTCCCTAACTTGCTGAGAAGGTGTGGCTCGGATTGATGTTGATCCTCAATTGCAGACAATATTTAGTTTTTTTTTTTCTGTTTTTTCAATTGGAATGATTTAATTTTGTAACTGGGGAGGCATGCAAACTGAAGAAGTTTGTAAGCATGCAAACTTTGTGCTTTTCTTTTATTTTTATTTTCTGGGTAACTTAAACTTAGTGTTTTTCTGCCTTTTCTTTATCAGCCCTGCTGTCTCGGTAGCGGTAACATTTTTTGTGGTTCGCTTTTTAGTTTTTTTTTTTCCCAGTAAAATCAGCACTTCTGAGTTCAGTTATCAATAAGCACCAGTATTAGTGTGTAACTGTAATTGAATGCTTGATGGAATAAAGAAACATCTTTCCCTGTTGAATTTTAGTGTTTCCAATAAAATTGGGAGCAAATTATCTAAGTAGTCATTAAACCTTTGAATAGTTGAGTTTTGGTAATTCAAATATTAATAGTATATTTTTTACTCACTAAATTATTAAAAATATAAATTTTGAGTCATTTCAATGTTATTGTTAATTCTGTCAGATATAACTATTATAATAATGTGTCTTGTGACTTGTGCATGCTTTTAAATTTGATAGAATTAATGATAAAATCAGACGAAATGTCCTAAAATTTATATTTTGATAATTGGATAAGTAGAAATATAATATTATTTAAATTCACACATTCGATAGTAGAAATGTAAATGCAATATTAATCATTAAGTGATCAAATTTTGACTATTGAAAAAATTTAGTGATTATCGAAATACTTTACTCTAAAATTGGAGTTTCGACACTTTTGAAGCTACTCGAATCTTCTAGCATTGCAACTGGCATCGGTTATTCTCGTTTAGCACCGGCACCATCATCGTCTGCGGATGATTCTATTTATTGTCTATCTAATTTCCATTGCTATACGGGTCATACGAGGGGATGTAGCTCAGATGGTAGAGCGCTCGCTTAGCATGCGAGAGGTACGGGGATCGATACCCCGCATCTCCACTACAGATTTTTAATTATGTAATCTTAATCTACTTTGCATCTAAATAAGTACCTGAGCTCCTTTTGATCAGATCAAATAATGCAGATCGAGTATTCTAATTTTCGGATCATATCAAATCGGATATGGCAAGTTTTCTACAAACCCTATTTACCCCACTTGCAGGTACTCTTTAAGTTGTAAAAAGATTTTTGGTTGGGAAAAGTAATTGCTCCTCTACTTTCGCTCATTTTGGGAAATCAGGGGTCCTGTGATGGCGGGATAAAAAGGTAGGAGCCATGGAGCGCTAGGTCCTTCATATATATATTTTTTATATTTATACAAATATTATAAAAGAATATTTTTAGAGTTAAATAAGTAATTTTATTGAACAAATTGCATTATAAATATAATAGACTATAGTTTATTAAAAGTATAATTTTATACTTTTAATAATTTAATGGGTAAAAATAGGTTTGTTTGGACAGCTCATTATTTTTTCAAATATATTTGCTTACATCATCATTACAATTTCTAATACACCTTTTTATCTTCCCAATTACATTTTTATCTCACATACATCACATCACAAAAAGTGCTACAGTAAAAATATCTCAAATAACTTACAACCCAAACAAACCGTCATTGATAAATTTGTCAGATTTAACTATTAATAATGTGTCTTATGAATCGTGCAAACCTTTAAAGTTGATAGAGTTAACGATGGAATCAGACGAAATGGTGCAAAATTCACACTTTTGATAGTTCAACGAATAGAAATATAATATTATTTAAATTCACACTTTTGATAGTGGAAATATAATATTAATCATTAAGCGATCAAATTTTGACTATCGAAAAAATTTAGTGACCATCAGAACACTTTAATCTAAAATTGGAGTTTGCGACACTTTTGAAGCCACGCGAATTTTCTAGCAACTTAAATTGCAACTGGTATCGGTTATTCTAGTTAAGCACGGGCACCACCATCGTTTGCGGATAATTCTAGTTGTTGTCCGTCTAATATTCCATTCCCTATTCCCACCGGGCACACCCGAGGGGATGTAGCTCAGATGGTAGAGCGCTCGCTTAGCATGCGAGAGGTACGGGGATCGATACCCCGCATCTCCACTATGGAGTCATTTTTATTATTGCCAACCGTCAGTGTGGACCGTGATCACGCTAGCGCTCCATGGTTCTTGCTGCCTTTTCCTCCCGCCGTCACAAACAAGTCTCCTGAATTCCCAAAATGAGTGAAAGTAGAGGAACAATTCCTTTTCCCCAACCAAAATCTTTTTACAACTAACAAGAAAGAGTACCTGTAAGTGGGGTAAATAGGGTTTGTAGATAATACACTCTTATTAGTTGCATATCTTTTATATTATATTTTAATGTCGTCGGTTGGCACTGCAAACACGTTCTTGCATTAGAAAATCGCACAATTTCATTTATTTCTAATGGTTGATGCTCACACGAGCTTGTCCTCGATCTCATATTCGGTGACGTTAGCTTAAGAACTCTTGGCGTGTATTTGGTCCTCCTGCCGCAACATCACGTGGCAGTATATTGTTCCTTCATCATGTTTTTATTCTTGATTCCGATCAGTCGGACCAGGACCCTATCTTTATATTGCTTTACTCCTTTGCTGATAGGTCATCAACTAGCTTTTGTCTAGATTACAATACAAAAGAAAAAGAAAAAAGAGGAAACAATTTCCCTTCACGGAAATGTAAAACTCGAATAGTAGTATGTTAGCTATTTCTGTCTCGATCGAGACTACTATGTTCGATTTCCGAGTTCATCTCATTCTGCTAGCTGCAAGTGTGAATCCCTGTCGATTACCAAATTCAAGATCAGTCATTTGTACAAAAAATCTCAATCAATGGAACTCTAAAAACATAGAACTGTTTGCAAATTGACTGCCAAAACGATATTGGATTTGGGGATCATAAGGTGATTGCTGATCAATCACCGACACCATTCTCATCAAGCGCCTACGTCTGATTGAGATGTAAAGAAGTTGTTTTTAGCATTAGAGTTCATCAGTTTAGTGGGTTACAACAATCTGATACTATGCATGAATTGGTATTCGATTATTGGATAGGTGATGGCGATGCCTCTCGCATCATGATTTTGTACATGCCCAGTGTTATTTTTTTTTAGCATAAAGTTAAAACACGTTAAACAAATAAGCAAATAAATTTTAAAGAAAAGGCATAAGGGTAAATGGCGTAGAGGTATCGTCGTCCTTCATTGGCTCTTAGTCGTCTCATATGTTCGCAAGCTTCTATAGGATTCTTCTCTCCATCTTTGAGGGCGGGGGGGCTGGACCGAGCTTGTCGTCTAACGGCACCATTATATTGCTTAATTCAACGATCAATGTAATTGCTTAATTCAACGGTTTAGGATTTTCTAAATTTTGTAAGACTTTTACAGGTTGGTAGTTTGTAACACTCAACGTTTGGCATGCCTAGGTAGTATTATCAATTATGTAGTAAGAAGATTAAGAAATCAGAGGCGGAGGCCATGGCGGTGGTATTTCGTAACTACCCACCAACCGCAGAATGTCCATACTTGTTTGTTTGCAACATTACACCGTCAATCATACGTTCTCCAACTATGACTGTTTACTGATCTACTTTTGCTATTCAAAATGGTATCGGCTGTATACATACGTTCCTTCCTGGAGTACGCAGCTGGCAATAACCTTAGTATCTTCCCTTCTACTTGGTAAAGGTTATCCTGCATGGATAAACCTAGCGATAATAGTACCTTTGATAATCTTCTTGACTTCTTTCTTTCCAGAACCAGAAGATCTCCAAACCCTTCCACCCGATCGAGTTCCCAGCTGGATATAGAGTACTAGTAGCCCTTCCAGCTCGCAAGTGTTCCGGGAATTCTTATTTGAATTGGTTAACCCACTACGATATGAGTATAAGTATAGCAACAGCAGAAGCAACATTACTTATGAGTTGGCAGTGGCACCGTCCAACATATTTCTTTTTTAAGTTTTCGTGAATATGGTGGCCATATAAAACAAATGTCGTGGAGAAATCTCATGGCCAAATTGTTTAGTACTCCAGAAGAGCAGATGGTATTTGACCTTGGTTTTCTATTGCTACTACGTCCTATACGAGATGAACAGGTCGCTAAAGCTTTCTGAGGTCAATCTCCTAACTGATGGCATGAAGCAGAAGCCATTTTCTATTGCTGTGGAATACCAGCAATCCTCGTAAACTATTATGCCACGAGACGGGACTAATTCTGTTTGTCAATGGAAACAAGATAAAAAGGCGAAGGAAGGCGATCAACACAATTAAACTCCAATATTTTATGCGGATTAGGTGCTGAATGATAGTCCGGGTAAGGTCCGATGTCTAATCCAGGGTTAATTAACTATGAACTTCACAACATCTCAGATGAGAACTCAGGAGACAGCTTAGCCACAACATCGCCCTCCATGTCTGCTATGAGAGTCTACCAACTACACTTACCAGAACTTTAGCAGTCAAACCGCGGTAATACTTCCAAACGGGAAAAAAAAAAAAGAAAAGAAAACTAGAACCTTCTTGATTAGCAATATATTTCTCCTGAAATGGACAGTGAAATTTCATCTTTTACATTCTACTGGCAATATTCTACCGTGCATTTGGAAACTTGAAAATTTTCTTAGCTTACCAAATATCTTCCTATTGATTCTACTTTAGACCTGTAAGCTACTGTAACAGCGATGCTTTTGCAACCTAAAGAACAATATGGAGAGTTTTTTTTTTTTCCTTTTTTTGGGGGAAGGGGGGGTGTTGTGTTGAAGACATTTTAGAATTTCATAATTGGCTGGGATTTCACACGGTGATTAGTTAGAAAATATGTCATTATAGGAAGGTTTATCAATCAATCGAGTAACTATGGGAAATTAAAATTTTAGCAAGAAATAGTCAAATCTAAACCGTACATATGATGATGATGGTGTCAATATCTCATCGTGCTAAGTCTATGAGTTGGTAAGAGGCTGCGAAAGACGAAGACCTGTTTATTTAGAGAATCCGATGCGGTAGATCGAAGTTTCATAATCTAAACGTATTTAATTGAAATTGATTATAGGACAGAGTTTTCAATTATTAACAAAAAAAAATTGATTAAGTTTTGCACAAGCTACTAACTTGTAGTATAATTCAATTAAAGCTGGGAATTCATAAAGTCCAGTGACCATAAAGGGCCAACACCAAAAAAAGAAAAAAGAAAAAAGAGTCTATGATATCATTCTTCGTGCCGTTAACCACTGTGAAGCAATTCAATCTGCCGGGCCCGACTAAGGAACAAAAACTTCGGGGCGTTTCAGGGATTTGAAACCCAAGCACAGAATGTTTTCAACCACCAAATTATATGTTTGCGGATATTCTCTGCATTCTTCTCATTGTGCCGGGGAACTTCCAGGGCAGGGTACAGATAGATAGCGCCATCAAACGTTAGATTGTAACTCAAATGATGCTATGGGCATGCCATTGATTTACGGGTGCCCAAGCATTAGATTTGAAAAGAAGAACAAAAAAAGAAGGGAGAAATTCTAACACAGCGACAAGTGTTGTGCGTACGTTGAGGAATGTTGAGAGATCATGGACAGTCGAGCAGTCTCCATAACATGTCTGTCTGTCTGTTTTTTTTTTTTTTTTTTTTTTTATGTCTAGCTGTAGCAGCTGCGAACTGAAACGACAGCGCGTGCCACAAAACAATTCCCCCAACTCCATCAACTCAATTCTGAATTATTCATCGCTCCACCTAACAAAGACTTACTAGTACTATATATGTACGCATGCATCCTAGAACTTGTATCAGTATATATTCCTCTTTGGCAAAGTTTGAATACCGTCTATGAAAATTGCGTTGTCCTCCTTTCTTGAGGTTGTAGCGGTTTTGTTTGTGGTTTTCGAAATTATAATATTATATAGGAGGAGTGCCCAATGGTAGTGAACTAAATTTCGTTGTTCCTGTTGGATTCCTCATCACTGCAGTAGCACCTGTAAATTAAAGGCAGCAATTTCTACTGATAAGAGTCTCTACAAGGCAGAAAAAAAGGGAAGAATCTGCAAGTCCATGGAATGGTGACGCTAGGGGTTCTACCCAGTCAATCCATGGACAAATCTTTTGTCAGGTAGCAGCTTTGAGAAGTCTCTAAAGCGAGAAACGCCAATGCTGCCGGAAGATATTATAGCAGATGATTACGTTCTTCCAAGGAAAGTCCAAATTGGATACATTCATCCGTTTCAGCTCTATTAGGAGGCTAAACAAGGCAGCTTAGTTTTTAAGTATTCATTAAGTTAGATTGGAATTCCAACTGCTAATTTTGTTCTTACCAAGAAGTATACATCCAAATATAATTAAATCCACGGTCAAGTGTGCATGAAAGAAAAGAACAAGTATGGGGCCCAAAATATATATGATATTATCTTGAAAATTTAGTGAGAATCTTAAACTTGTTCTTGCTTTTATGCTTGAGTTGGTAGATGGATTAATGTGACAAGCTTGCTAGCTAGTACACCCATTATCCTTCCATATATAAAAAGTATGAGGAGAGAGTTTGGCATTGAAATTTCATGTCATCTTTTAGTTTTTTTATTTTAATTCTCACAAAAATAAATATTTACTAAAATAATTACTTAATTTTAGTAACTTCTTATAATTTTCACATCCAATAATTTTTTTATTTGCCAAAAAATATAACTTCTTTCTTTTTCAAAATATAAAACTTCCATTGGTTATAATAAAAAAACTTAATTTTTTTCTAATTTGCACACCTTTTTATACATAAAGCATGAGGAGGGCGTTTGATATTAAAGTTTTACGCGATTCTTTTAGTTTTCCAATTTTAATCTCACAAAAAATAATTATTTAAGTTAGTAACTTCTAATAACTTCCACTTCCAATAGCTCTTTTTTTTTCCTTTACAAAAATCTCTTTTTTACTGTTTGCCAAAAAATTCATAACCTCTTCTTTTTTTCTCTCAAGAAAAAAGAACTTCTAATAACTTCCATTGATTGGTTTTAAATAGAACAACTTAATTTTTCCCCCCAAATAGTTATTATATAATGTGAGAAGTTTTTGCGAAAGTTTAAACTGGAGTTTTGCAGTACTGGTGGCCTCTTTGGGTACGTAGAAATTTGCCTGTATCGTTGACCAAATCTACAGATTTTTGTAGCTTTACCGCGAGGTCCTTGTACTATTATCATTCTAAAATGGCGTACAACGTGGGTCAATTCATTTGGTCCAACTGCATTCAGAATGAACACACAAGGTTAGTTCCGTTTTTCCCATCATTTTACTCATACTTCCCCATCATTGATTTCTTTTCTTCTTGTTTTGGCAAAGCAACCAGAAACCATATGAAGTAATAATAAGCATGTATCCATTGATGCCAGAACTAGAAAAGATGTTTGAACTTTGAAGTACTTGGAACCCGTCCGACTTCCGACTTGTGAAGCATTTGATTGATGAGACATGTTTCTTTAACAGGGCAACAATGGCGATCTCCGAACTGCCTTTTGTTATTCCCATTATTGTTTGCTTTGTACAGTATCGCCGGATGTTGACTGACTCAATAGTTTGCCCGTCCGTTAACAAGAAAAGGGAAGAGTTAGCTGCTGCTGCTACCCAGTTTCACTTGCCATCACTCTCCCAAACTCGAACCTTTGCGTTGAAAGCTGTTACTCTTGACATTCTACAAAGCCCATGATTTTAAACAAAAGTAAAACCTTTTAGAAGTTGAAATAAGTAGTTCCACATTTCGACAACATTAACGTTTCGATTACTACTAGAAAGCTGTAATAAGTATCTCCCGACAAGCAACTCAAGCTTCATATAATTAACTGGAGAGAGATATCTTTTCATGTGTACATCTGTTCGTATTTTCATGTGTGTATATATGACAAATTATAACAGTTGGGAGGTCGTAGTTGTAGTAGGTTACTTATGATTAATACGTTTTAACACGAACCACTCGACTTTTAATTATAACGTCATTTCTTTATCTTTTCCCTTTCTGATGAATTAATTAATTTGTCTTCATTCGAAGTTTCGAACACACAAAAGATGATTTGCAGACTCTGCTTTGTAACCTGGAACCCTTTAAGACCAAACAAGTCATCCAAAATTATAAAACTC
This sequence comes from Coffea humblotiana, assembly GCA_023065735.1. Lineage (NCBI taxonomy): Eukaryota > Viridiplantae > Streptophyta > Magnoliopsida > Gentianales > Rubiaceae > Coffea > Coffea humblotiana. The sequence goes on from CM041213.1 coordinate 3,614,402, forward strand.
GAGTACTCCACTTCCTGCTCGAAAGACCATTAATTTCATATGTGGACATCCTAACGAAGGTCAGGACATAATTTGACAAGCATCTAATTGTAAAACCACTTTCCAGAAGCTCTTGTTTTCCTAAAGACATTACAGCTTTAATTTGATTAGACAGACATTATTGTTGCGATCATTTATTTGATTTGCCAAAAATAAACAGTTTTTGGGGTAATATCCAGCATTTCTATAGTTTATGCTGTGTTAATCATCAAGCTAATAATTGACAATCTTTTCATGATATACTATCATTTATTTGGCTGTGTGGACGAGGTGATTATCTCTATTCCCTTTTGCATCAGTGCCTGAAGGCGAATGATCAGGCTGTGAAGCTCGACTCTCGAGCCACATCAAAGTCTACTACTCCCTCCGTCCCACTCTGATAGTCCTGTTTTCCTTTTTCGTCTGTCCCAAACTATAGTCCAGTTTTCAATTGAAGAATGTAGTTATATTTTAATTTTTCTAAAATACCCTTATTCAATGTTAGTTATTGTTACTATAAACCTACCCCATTTAATGAGAGTTGATTCTTTTTTTACCATCAATTCAAGTTCCCATAAAGTTATACTCTAATTAATGTGAGGGGTATTTTAGAAAATAGCTACCTAAATTGATTGTTCCAACAAAATTAACTACTTTTTTCTTAAACTGTGTGAAAAAACAACCGGGACTATCAAAGTGGGACGGAGGGAGTATTATCTTGAATAATTTCAAGGTTCAAAATGGTTCAATTCGCTCCCTGTGGTGCAATTAACCTAATCAAACCTCAAATGAAGTTCAGTTTCATCACGTGAGACGCACATGATCTTAAAAAAAGATAAATACATCCTGAATGAGATTAATTACAGGGAGTATGATGCAAGTGCTACATGCAAGTAAATAAAAAGCAGCACAAATAGGCCCTCAGTGTTTGAGAATTTTGTCGACAAATAACTAGTTTCTTTGATTTCATCATGCGTATCTCACATGCTGAAATTTAATACATTTTTGGTTTCTTGAATTGATTGAGTCGGAGAAGTTATACCATAACAGAGAGAAAATGGGAAACATGTAATATCAAAAGAGGGAATTTTATGATTAACCCTAATATCAGTGTAGAATGTATATTCTCATGAGCAATCAAAATCAAACCTGAAGCCGTTATCTGCTTCTAGCCCAGTTCGTGGTGGCAGATTAATTTTCATAGCCAACTTGAGAGTCCGCTAGGTGACATAGTTTGAATTGATAATGACTTACCAACTTATGTTCAAAAGTCACCAAAACATTAGAAATGTTTTTTCTCAAGAATATTACTAAATTTGGAGAAGAATCTTGAAAAAATACAAAAAAAAAGGAAAATGTTATTTGCACTCCTATTTTTGTTTATCACACTCCCATCATCATTTTAATTTTATAGGTTTCATTTATTAGACTATATGATAAAACAAATAGTGAAAATGCAAACAATAAAAAATGGAGCGCAAATAATAATTACTTTTCAGGAAGAAAAAAAGAATTTAAAGTATGTTTTCTGCTTTTAACTCAACTTCTTTTGGCTTAAACTTTTAGTGGAGTTAAGAGGGAGCTAATTTGACATCTTTAGGGTACTCATTGAGTTATCTGAGTCAAAGAATGCCGGAATTAACATAAATAGAGGCTTGATATCTACCCCCACCGAGGAAGAAAAATTGTTTTGATTAAGATCAAAAGCGAATTACCCAAAAGGCCATTGAGCTGTCACATAGATAGTGACCATGAGGGGGTACTTGTGTCAATTCGTCATAATTTTCCCGGACTCACTTCAGCTGCTTGTCCGTTTCATTAATCTCCCGAAATTAATTCTCATTCTTTATTTTCCAAACAAAAATTTCAAAAAAAAAAAATATTTAAACGTTAATGACCGTTGCGTTCAGAGTTAATTACCTTACCCAAATATGGAGATTATTACATAATTATACACGTAGGAATATCAAAGAACGAGCTGTCTGACTGACGTAATTGGTCGGAGGGCATGCATGCCGGGAACTGCAAGTAACAGCCGGCGGTGAGTTCCATATTGTCATTCAATTATTGCACGTATAAATGCCAACCGCACACCAGAACCAAAAAATGAACAAATTGGGGAAAAAAAAAAATGGTATCTGCGTTCTGTGGTTCTAGACGATACACTACGAATGAGAAGAATTTGAAAGTTTGTAACCCAAAAAAAAAAAAGTTTCGGAAAAAAACTTAATTGAAAGAGTTGGTAGAGCAAAAACAAGGGGTAAAAATAGAACAGACCCGAACTAGAAATCCAAACAAACCTTCTATAAAGAGTGATTCTCTTTCTCCTCTCTCTCCGCCCTTCTCTCTCCCGTCGACAATCTCTCTCTTCCGTATTTCACCTCTCTCTGTTTCTCTATCTGGTCTCCTGCAAACATACATTTGCAGCCATTGCAGGCATTTTTCTGCTTTTGCTCTTCTTCTTTTGATTAAAGAAACCAAGAAACCTTTAGCGTTTTGGTATATTCTGAGAGGTAAAGAAAGGGCCCAAAAAAAAAAAAGAAAGAAAGAAGAAACCTTCTTCTTCTTTCTTTCCCCCATGAACATATCCTAATTCTGCATCACATTGCGGAGGGTTTATTTCAGATGTTATTTTGCGTCTCAAAGGGTTTAATATTTTGAGATATTCAGTCAAGAATCTTTTAGGCCTTCCTAAATTTAGTGGGTGGTTCGAGCTAGATAGTGTCTCTGACATTCCAGCTCTGCCACCATTGTTTGTTTTGCGTATCCAAGAAGCAAAAATCAGAGGAAAAAGAAATTAACAATTCTTTTGCTTTTCGCAAGGAAAAAGCTTATATACGTTGAGCTGTAGATCTGTTGCCTGCTTACCTCTAAGAAACTCCTCTGCTTTTGTCCGTACTCTGTTTTCGTGGCACAAAAACAGAGAAATGGATAGGCTTTCATCCGCCACGCTTCTTCCGGATGGCCTTATAGGGGGCAGAGATGATATGACGGAGCAATTTAGCATGGTTTGGGCTCACATCAAAGCACCATTGATCGTCCCGCTCCTTAAACTCGCTGTCATGGTTTGCTTGATCATGTCTGTAATGTTGTTTATTGAGAGGGTGTACATGGGCGCAGTGATTTTGCTGGTGAAGCTGTTTGGGAGAAAGCCCGAAAAGCGCTACAAATGGGAGCCTATAAAAGATGATTGGAGTTGGGCAATTCAGCTTACCCTGTGGTTCTTGTTCAAATCCCAATGTACAATGAAAAAGAGGTCCTCTCCTTTTTCTTTATCCTTTTATACAGACCCATCAGGATTTTCACTCGCCCTATTCCCCTGTTAATTTGCAGTCTATACTACTATTACATGATTCACCCCCTTTTTCCCTCAGGAACTAAATTATGCATGTATATGTAAAAAACAAACAGGTGTATCAGCTCTCCATAGGAGCTGCATGCGGCCTTTCTTGGCCATCCGATCGTATTATAATTCAAGTCCTTGACGATTCAAACAGATCCCATTATCAAGGTACAGATCAAAACAAAGCCACCAAGCAAGCATAAAACCTCCATTTGCTTTTAGTAGCAAGAATGAGTTTTGGAATCTTGAAAAGAACCAGCAATTTCTGATGTCTAGAAGTTGCTGGGCTATTTGTGGTTGGTCTGCAAAATTGACTGATGCTTTTCTTGTTGTTGCTGCTGCGTGCAATAATGGACAGGCATTGGTGGAAACTGAATGCCAGAGATGGGCAAGCAAAGGGGTTAATATTAAGTACGAGATTAGAGACAACAGGAATGGTTACAAAGCTGGAGCATTAAAGGAAGGCCTGAACCATGCCTACGTTAAGCAATGTGATTATGTAGCCATTTTCGACGCAGATTTTCAACCTGAGCCTGATTTCCTCTGGCGAACTATCCCTTTCCTGGTTCACAATCCACAACTCGCCCTCGTTCAGGCTCGTTGGAAATTCGGTAATTTCCACTCCACTACTCTGCAGCACAAATTATTTTTACTTCTTTAATCTAGCTACGAGTCTGGTTAGAAAATGGAATGAGCAAAATTACCTTGTTTGGATTGCATTTTCTTGGATTTTTTTTATAGAAAAATTACTATAATAATTTGACGTATGCGAGGAAAAAAAATAATAGAAAAATATGATCACGGAAAACGAAATAATTTTTTGGGCGAAAAATGACTGTTCAAACGGGCCTTGATTTTCAACTATAGACAATTTGCGCAGTCCCCTTGTTTCCCTTATAATTGTGATTAATGTACCAGAAACAGCTCTGCTTGGTTTTGCTCGTAATAAGCAACTAGCTAGTCGTTGACTCGTAGATTCATTGATATATATTGTAGCAACAACATTTATTTAGACGATTTAAGTGAATTACATGGTTTAGCTATTAGTAGTATCTCCTACTCTAGCCCTCCAAAAGTGTCGGTGACAATCTTCTACCACACAAGGCAGAAAATTCGGTCGCCCATTTTGTTTTGGTGTGCCATATCTTTTTATCAGAATCACAAAAGCAGGAGGATGTATTAAAAATAATCGTGTTACTTCTAATAGTAGTATTTAGTAGTTGGATGCATAAATTCCATAATTGGTTACTACTAATTAACCACGTTGTTGGCCCCACCAATGTATTAAGGCTTGGTAGAATGAGTGTCAAGGGTTCAAACTTTATCTCCCATCAATTTATCACAATTAAATATGGTCTTGTTTAAAAAATCTAAGCAGTGCACTACGCACCCGTCTGGTCCAGTGGTTGGTTCAATCCCCTTCGGATTACTTCAGGATCTCTTCAGGCCCTCTCCCTCCTCACAGTATAGAAAGCTATTTTAATCGACAAGAAAAAAAAAGTTATTACTAATTCCGTGAGATGCTAGTGCTAATGGCCCTCTGGATTATGGACGCGTACAGTCCATCATGTTGTGGACCCCAGGATATTGGGACCCAACATCCCATACCTACAAGGCCCATATATATTGTCAGTGAGACTTCCAGACTTGTTTTTACTATTCTACAAAATGTCTGGTGAACTGAAAACAAAAAGTTAGTATAAGTACACCTGGACTCTGGATATAGAGATGAAGGGTGATAGAAACAACTCCCCAAGCTCTGTGTTTCGCTGTTTCCTTGGTGTTCGTGAATTGTTTGCGTTGGAAGTAGATGGAGGGGTAGATGAAAATTAATAATCGCTACACCGCCTGTAGGCTTTCTCTACGGCCGAGAAAATAGAAAAGCTGTGGACGTAACAAGGCCGCCAATTATGAAAGTGCTGGATTTTGGGCCAGACTCCCGGATCAAGGCTTTGCCCACAAATCTTTTCATTTCTTATTGCTTCCCACATGGATTGTTCGGTAATGACCAAGGGCAATAAGCCGTCCTATTTGTCGACAACTTCTTTTCCCTCCTTATAGTTATGAAAGACAAGTGCAGCAGTTGCATGTGCTGTTTTAGTGGTGGACCGCCAAGCTACGGACAACTTAACGTCTGTTTCTCTCCAGGGACTATTTTTCCTGGTTCACATCAGTACAATTAATGAGAGTAATTAGCAATTTTAGGGACGAAAAGTCGTGGAAAGTAGTAGTGTAAATCTTGATTTTACTAGAATGTAAAAGTAGAAGCACATCAAGTTATTTACTACATTTTTGTAGTATATTTGTTTGACTGACGCTTATTGGCACGGCACGTGGGGTTTTTTCTGCAGTGAATGCGGATGAATGCTTGATGACAAGAATGCAGGAAAATGTCGCTGGACTATCATTTCCACGGTGGAGCAAGAAGTGGGATCCTCCACCTACGCTTTTTTCGGCTTCAATGGTATGGTGCTAATCAAATTTTTTCAAGAACCATGCTTCCTTTCCAGCGATTCTGCTTGTTGAATGTCAATGACTAACTAATCCTAGTACTCCTTTGAACTCTCCGTTTAGTGATCGTGAACGTTCCCTTAATTTTCGTGTTTTAGAGGATCAACCATAGTTTTGAACTACTTGCTCTTTGATGAGTCGAACCCGGGAAGACATAATACATAATATTATTATTGTATTATTCTCAATTACAGTATATTAACTTGCCAGCCTCGGAAGATGTCAATTTTCCTTTCTCTGTTCCTGAAATTCAGGAACTGCTGGTGTGTGGAGATTGGCTGCAATTGATGAGGCTGGAGGCTGGAAGGACCGCACAACAGTCGAGGATATGGACTTGGCTGTCCGAGCTAGTCTCCGAGGCTGGAAGTTTGTATACCTTGGTTCTCTAATGGTACGCAGCTTTTCCAGCGTCTTCATGCATTTTGTTGCCTAAAGGAGTTAAAAGTATGAGTAGGAGCAGGACCATTTCCTACCAATTCTGATGAATAAGGCACAGAGAGAGTGCAAACAGATAAACAAGTAACCAAATTAATGAGCCACTGTATAGCAAATACTGCTATCATTCTTAGAACTACTAACGAAATATCTCTAACAACCTTATTTATTTTCATTCTTGTAGGTAAAGAAATGAATTGCCAAGTACTTTAAGGCGTATCGTTATCAACAGCCACCGTTGGTCATGTGGCCCTGCTAATCTTTTTAGAAAAATGGTCATGGAAATTATAAGAAACAAGGTTTGTCCCTTTTTTTCCTTGGTCTTTCTCTCTGATGAACCTATTACATCGTACAATCTATCTAACCCATTGCTTTTTTTTTTTGTTTGGCAATTTTCCTTTTCGTCCTCCTCTTTTCATTTGCAGAAAGTTACTCTGTGGAAGAAGGTTCATGTGATTTACAGCTTTTTCTTGGTTAGAAAGATCATAGCCCACCTCATCACATTTGTGTTCTACTGTGTACTTTTACCGAGCACTGTATTAGTACCTGAAGTTCAGGTCCCGAAGTGGGGAGCGGTCTATATTCCTTGTGTCATTACCCTAACTCAATGCAGTTGGAACTCCAAGGTTTGGTTTCCTCAACATTTATTCTCATCAACTAACTTAACTGTAACAATTACTAGAAATGTAACAATTACTAATATTTTACAAGGTTTGGTTTCAATTCATGATCTTTAGTAGAAATTCATGTTAAACTTGATAAAGGATATCTATTTTACAAGTTAATTACGTACATGGTGAATTTTCTATAACTTTTATTAAGGACTGGTAGCACTTCTGTGTGTGTGTGTGTGTGTGTTTTTTTTTTCCAATCTGTCAATCTTAGATCATCCACATACCAGTATTTGTGAATCTTGTTTCTTGCATGCGATTGCGGGATACGTTTCCTGAAGTAACTGAAGAGAAATCGAGATTTTGGCATTCATGCTTATTATAGCGTTTCATAATGTAGATCACTCCACTTGATGGTTTTCTGGATTCTATTTGAGAATGTCATGTCTCTCCATCGGACAAAAGCAACCTTCGTTGGCTTGTTGGAGTCTAGCAGGGTGAATGAATGGGTCGTCACTGAGAAACTTGGGGATGCTCTCAAGAACAAGTCAGCCGTAAAAGCAATCAGAAAACCTCGATTTAGGTTTGGAGAGAGGTGAAGAAATCTGTTTTAAGCTTATTGATGCAAAGCTTACTTAGTTCCCTGACTTTCTTATACAATAACTTATAGTAGTATATAGCATGCCAAGAAAGTTTTGTCCCATGATCATTGATGATTTCATATATCTTCTTATTGCCAACAGACTTCATCTGCTAGAACTTGGGACTGGCGCTTACCTATTCTTTTGCGGCTGGTTACGATGTTGCATTTGGCAAAAACCACTATTACCTATATCTCTTCACGCAAGCAGTCGCCTTCTTCATTGCGGGATTTGGCTATGTTGGAACTTTTGTTCCCAACTCATAATGCCATTGTGGAACTGGAAGTGATTCCTTTCAAGTATATTTACCTTCCGAGTATATTGGTCGCCTGGTTTTTTGTTGCCTCTCTGCTTGCAGCACTTTGTAGAAAAGTGGCGTTTTCAGCAACCTCTCCTTGCAACTTTCACTTCACATTTCAGAAGTATTGCCCTTTAATTTTTTTATGTTTCCTTTATTATTTTTTCCAGTGCCTTTACTTGTAAAAAGAACAAAGATGGTCATTCTTTAGGTTAGGCGTAAGCATTCGAGTAATACCTCGAATCATTTGTTCTTGTGTATAGAACAGAAGTCAAGGGTTTTACTACAGAACAAAATGATTTTGCAAATGCTTCACACACCAAACGCTCAAAAGCGAAAAAATGATAAGAAGAATCTGCTGGAAGTAAAGAACATTGCTTGCTCCAAGCAGACGGGAAAATATATATATATTTTTTTGTCATCAAATTTCCCTGCTCTATCTGAGGTTTATTAGCAATAAATTCTAGAGAAATGGGAAAAAATCCTTGGTGCAGCATCATTTACATAGTGAAATTGTTAAACAGACTACTATGAAGTGTTTTTCTTCTCCTGTCTTATCATTCGATCTGTGGAGCTCAATATAAAGCGGTCTACCTCTACTAATTTGCATAACCAAACTGTCAAACTGAACAACAACCTGAAGAGAAGTTCCCCTCAAGAAGTGGAGAGGGAATAGGGGAATTTGAACCCAGAACTGAGAGAAGTTTAATTTTTGCTTTGCTCGTCAAAAACTATTGTACTCAGAGCCACCTTTAGGCGTTGCTACGAGGTGTCATCTCATCTTGTAAGTACTTCAATATTCCTTGTGCAATTGGTATCGCTTCAAAGATCTTTGCAAACACTACTACAGAACAACAACCTCCAACTGAAGTAGTCCTGATGCTGCCATCATGGAAACCAGTAATTAATTGTACAACTTTTGTCGAAGTTGGAATTAGACAACGACCACCCACTTATTATTGTTTCTGAGCACATTATTCCTCACTAAAAATAAACCATAGCTTGAAATTTCTATTGTGAAGCGTGCACACAAGTTGTTCTGCATTCAGGGACTCATAATGGTTGATCGACGCCAACAGCCCTTTCCTTTCCTGCATCTTCATAGTGATCCCACTGTGCAATGATTCATAAACTGACAATTCATTGAAGTGTAGGTAAATATTAGCACTCCACTAATAACCATTCAAAGACAGAATATTCATAACATAGAATACTATGGAAATGATGCTATGCGCCTGGTAAAATAATTTTTTTAATCCGAGAACAACAAATAATGCCTCTCGCAGATGCACGCACTAAGCTGATGGATAGGACTTAAAAGATTGGTTTGTGGCCTGAGTTGTGAGTCACATAATCCAATTGTTTTGGTTCGATGCTGGACTTGGGCTTTTAGTTGAGGTCCATAAGAACAAGTCCTCCAGGACCATGAGAGAAAAGCCCAATTATAATCAAATCTAAGCGGCCGAGGCGTATGGAAGGCTAAAGGCCTCATTCAACGACTATAATGAATCTCAGAACCGAGAAGACGGCGAGTCTTTTCAGTTTTCAAATGTAGGACGGTGGGAAAATGGGGAAACGGATCTGTCTTCTCCTTCCCTCCAAATTTCTCCCGCCACAATCCTCCTCCGAATTGCAAATTCCTCTGCTCTCACTCTTCACTCACAGCCATTCCGGATGAAACAAACGCCACCTCCTCCATCACCAATGACGGAGCCGTCGCTGCCGACGAAGATCTCCAAGAACAGCTCCGAAATCTTCGGATATTTACTCAACAGAACTGCACCGAAACTGCAAAGAGGCACCTCAAGACCCTCATCGATTCCCATTCCGTCTCTCAACTTTGCACGCTCTTCTCCTCCTCCTCCTCACCTCCTCCGGTAAAGCCCATGTTTTTCAACATGCTCTTGTCAATGTACGCTGAATCAAAGCGCCCCCATTGAGGCCACGGAAGTCTATAATCTGGTCAAAGAAGATGGTAGTTTTCCTTCCCTTTCTGCTTTTAACCTATATCTTGAATCACTGGTTATTCAAATGAGTATGATAAGGCCCTCGAGGTGTTTTCTTACGCGGTAGTCCTGGGCAGTCGGATTGACAAGTTTAGCTATGGTAAAGGCCATACAATCTGCCGTGAAGTTAGGGGATTTGCAAGGGGCATTGGAGAAAATGCGGTCCATGGAAAAATGTGGAATGAAGCCTAATGGTTTGTGTACAATGTTCTGATAGGAGGTCTGTGTAAAGAGAGGAGGGTGGAGGATGCACGGAAGCTGTTTGATGAAATGGTGCATAAAAGAGTGATGCCTGACAGGGTGACTTACAATTCACTCATTGATGGCTACTGTAAATCGGGGAATTTGGAGGAGGCTTTTAATCTAAGGGAAAAGATGAAAAATGATTGTGTGAAGCCTAATGTAGTCACTTAATACTTTGCTTGGTGGCCTTTGTAAGGCAGGGAGGATGAAGGACGCTAAAAAGGTATTGGAGGAAATGGAGGTTCATGGGTTTTGTTCTTGACGGACTTACCTATAGTATACTTTTCGATGGGCATTCAAGGTGTGGAAATGTGGATGCTTCGCTGGCTTTGTATGAAGAAGCTGTTCGAAAAGGGGTACCTTTGAATGAGTATACTTACAGCATTTTGTTAAATGGGTTGTGCAAGGAAGGGAAAATGGACAAGGCTGAGGAATTATTGAAGAAGTTGATGGGTGATGGGCTTGTTCGGACAAAGGTGATCTTTAATACCGTTGTGAATGGGCATTGCAGGGAAGGCAGTGTGGAAAAAGCTCTTTTCCATTATTGGAGAAATGGAAAATGTTGGGGTGAAGCCAGATTGCATCACTTTCAACACCGTGATCAATAAGTTCTGTGAATTGTCCAAGATGGATGATGCACACTACTGGGTTAAGAAGATGACCGAGAAAGGGAATTTCCCCCAATTTACAGACATATAACATCCTAATTCAGGATATGGACGAAGTCGTCAATTTGAAAGGTGTTTCCAGATTCTTGAGGAATGGAAAGCAGTAACTTCAATCCTAACGTTGTTAGTTATGGTTCTTTGATAAATTGCTTGTGCAAGGATGGTAGGCTTCTTGAAGCTGAAATAATCCTAAGGGATATGATAGGTAGAGGGGTTTTGCCAAATGCGCAAATATATAATGTACTTATAGATGGTAATTGCGTGAGAGGAAAGATCAATGATGCATTTAGGGTTGTCTGATGAGATGATAAAATGTCAAGTAGACCCAACGATTGTGACATACAAATATATGATTAATGGGCTATGCAAAAAAGGTCGGGTGATGGAAGCTGAAGAATTGGCTTTGCAAATCGTAAGCAAGGGTCTTAAACCCTGATGTCATTACATATAATCCTTAATATCAGGGTACTGCAATGCAGGTGATATCAGTAAGAGCATGCAGTTATATGAGAAGATGAAAGCATCGAGCATAACCCCTACCTTAAGCACATTTCATCCTCTAATTGCCAAATGCAAAACAGAAGAAACAGGACTGCTACAGATAGAGAAAATTGTACGAGAAATGTCCCACATGAACCTGATTCCTGATCGAGTTGTATATAATGAGCTCATTCGTTGTTATGTAGAGCATGGAGAGGTCGACAAAGCATTCTCTTTGCAGAATGAGATGGTAGAAAGAGGAATTAGTCATGATCGGATGACATACAATGGCCTGATATTGGGGTGCTTTAAGCAGTGCAAATTTGAGAAGGCACAGGATCTTTTCGAGGACATGAGAGCTTGCAGATTGATTCCTAATGCGGAGACATATAACATGTTTATTGAGGGACACTGCAAGCAGAAGGATTTTTTACGGGCATATTTGGTATAGGGAAATGCTTGAAAATGATCTCTACCCACCTATCACTATTTGCAACGAGCTACTCTCAGGCCTCAGAGAGGAAAAAAAGTTTGAGGAGGTCCGTATAATTTGCTCTGAGATGAGTGTCAAAGGAGTTCATGATTGGAGCATGAACGAGGACCTCCATGCTGTTGCCAAAGTGTAGGATGGAAGCGCATCGATAGCCCATCTCTTGTAACACTTTCTTAAGTTGTACATACTTTAGCTGTTCATTTCTTCTGTTCTTCTTAGCGCGGAAATGGGGTCATAAGCTGTGATGAATCTTAGCAATACGCCATTCCTCTGTGATAGTGAGTGATGATATTTATTGTATGTTTCCGATGTCATCAAATTGCTGAAGAATGCGTTGCTTGGTTACGTATCCGTTTGTTCAATGCTTAGCCTACAGGCTACAGTTAACCTTAGTTGGAACCGACTTTCAGATGCTGTTCTTTGTCTTTTCCCTTTTGTCATTTATTAAACTCAGCTGTATGCTTCGCTTTGGCCCACTTACATCATACTTGTTGATGTTGCTCTGCACCGTTGAGTTCTTCCTAGGCAGGCAATGGTAGTAACGTTGGGCCTCTCTGATAACTCCCAAGACAAATTTTGGCTGCAAATGCGATTGCTTTTCATTCAGAACAATTCGAGCACTTCAGCAAACTTGAGAAGCCAAAACCCGCAGATTAGTAAGGAGTAATTTCTAAGTCTTGCAGATATTAAATATTACTATATCTAATGAATTTTAATGAACTGCCAGAGAAACAAGTTTTTTTTCCCTTTTTCTATACAGGTCAAACAAAGAAGAAGTTAATTTCATATACGATGGTGTAAGTAGTGTTTTTTTTTTTTGACACGATAAGGAGTTGAATAGGAGCATAATCATTTAAGAATGGGATTAAATTTTTGTTGACATATTCACTTGAGCTATTTGGATTCGGTTTGGGGATATAAATGACTCAGCTACAATTTCATCGACTTGTTGAAAACATTTTTCTCCTCGTCCTCGTAAATTTTTGTTTTTGTTTTTTTGTTTTTCCTTTTTGGTTTGTAAAACATCTGCTTCATCTTTTTTTTTTTTTTTAAGGAATAATTTCATAAATATCTCTTGAGATTTCTCATAATATCACTCAACTCTCCTGAAATTTTTAAAATCTCACTTACCTCCCCTATCAGTTTGACAGACTAAATATTCCTATTAAATGTCACAAATTAATAATATTACGCTTGCTCTTAATAGCCATTTAATAAAAAGCCAAAGCAAAATAAAATTTTTAGACCAAAAATGTTGTTTAAAGAAAACAATTTGTTATCTAATAATGGTCCATATTTCTCTATATGGAGGTCATGGTGGGACAACAAAGGACGTGGATAAATTAAATCTAGTCAAAACCACCTATTTACGAGAATTTTCATAAGTAATTAATGCCTTGAAAAGTTTCATGGACAGTTATAAGGAAGTCAAAAATGTTTTTTAAGAACTATGTTTTAATACACGATGTAGTTTAAATTGTGCTGAAAATTAAAATAATCTCTTCATATGTATAGTTTGTAATATTAATCTTACTTATAGGGAAAAAACTCTATTAAACAAGTCAAAATTTAAAAAATAATCAAAAAAAGATCCAATGACCAAATATATATTTAGAAATATCCTTTTGTTTGTTTAAACATCGTGTGTTATATTAGATAATAGTTGTTGTATATCTACAAAATTACTCATTATTGCATTTATAACTGCTCATATTTTCATCTTTTACTTTTTAACCATATTTTATTTTTTACTATTGTTGTGAGCATCATAAGTAGGATAACATAAGGGTAATATTGGAACAAAGTTTTATCTTTCTTGCATTTTCTCTAAAGGGGCTAAAATGTTACAAAAATGGTCAATATAAAGGAGGTACATGAGATTTTAAAATTCAAGGGGGGCTGAGTGATATTATGCAAAAATTTAGGGGAGGTTTCTGAAATTATCCCTTAAGAAAAAAAAAAAAAAGTTTCCTGTCCCTCAAATCACGTGAAAACTACTCCAACCATCCACGTGATGGTTCCTTCCAAGATCCAAGCAGTGGTGCTGCCTTTGAGCCAGCTAGCGTGCGCTGCGGTGCACCGCCCAATCCTAATTTCCTCCGCCCAAATCCCGTCCAGACACATACACCACCAGTAGGATTATTGTACCTTAGCATTTGTAATCCATCATCATCCATCAAACTCTCTCTAGTCTTACTACCCTCCGCAGTCTACGCTACCACAGTAACCGCAGCAATGGCAGCCGCAACCACTACATTCACCCTGACAAAACTCCTCTCCTCGACCCCGAAACCCCTTCACCCCTCTCCTCTCCTCCAAACCCCTTTCCTCTTTCTCCTGCCTCCTTCGCCGTCTCCCGGCTCCACCTCAAACTCCACCACCCCCTCCGCCTTCCCAAGCCCTTTGCTCAGATTCTCCTCCACCCAGACAAAAATCTCCGCCACCATCTTCCGTCGGGGACAAGCTCCCAGACGCCACCTTATCCTACTTGGATGCCTCCAACGACGTCCAGACCGTGTCCATCTCCGACCTTACCGCCAACAGAAAGCCATCCTCTTCGCCGTCCCTGGGGCCTTCACTCCAACTTGCTCCCAGAAGCACGTCCCGGGATTCGTGGAGAAGGCCTCTGAATTCAAGTCCAAAGGCGTGGATACCATCGCGTGCATTGCGGTCAACGATGCCTTCGTGATGAAGGCGTGGAAGGAGAATCTGAACATCACCGGGAACGATGTGTTGTTGTTGAGCGATGGAAATGGAGTCTTCACGAAAGCTATCGGGGTCGAGCTGGACTTGACTGATAAGCCAATGGGGCTGGGAGTTAGGTCTAGAAGGTATGCGATGTTAGTGGAAGACGGGGTTGTCAAGGTATTGAATTTGGAGGAAGGCGGAGCTTTCAATGTTAGCAGTGCTGAGGATATGCTCAAGGTTCTTTAAATTCTTATCTTTTATCTTATGTAGTTTTCTTTGTTCGAGGGATGTTGAAACGATGAGAAATGCTGCTTTTTGTTGCGAATAAAAGGCTAGGGATAGAATTTTAGCTGTTGAGGATACTAATTTCTCTCCGAAAAAATGGGCTTTTGTGCGAATTAATGCGTTTCTGTTCTTGGTCAATCTGTAAGTTACTAGTTTCTACATTATTGTTCAAAGTCCTTTTTTTTCCTTTTGAATTTGTGATTGTCTGAATGAAGTCAGTAATTGGGCAAAATACAATAATTGATTGATTTTCGTCGTAGAAAAGAGATATGGTCATATGTAAAGTTGAGAAGTTTGGGCGACGGATACAGTCATGGTCATAGCGTGGTAGAGACTGTAAAGTTGGGAAGTTTGAGACAAAAGTAGTGTGTTCTGGATGGATAAGAGGTAACCTGAATACAGCGTGGAAGAGAGTAGAGACTGGAGATATGGGCTGGACCTGGATGATAAAGAGGAGGAGGTTCTGGGGCAAATTGCTGAGTCGCGGTTTTGGTACCATGAATTACTGGACGTATAACATATAGTAGTAACCTATGATAACGATTAAAAGAGTAGCTGAGCAAGGTTACAATGGCGAAAGTGTCTTCTTCTCTTTCTAGTTGAGCAAGGTTACAATAGCAAGCTGCTTCTTTCTTGGTAGCTTGATTTAAAGTTTGACTCTGTTTAGCTGAGCCTATAATGCTAGCTATCTGTTATTTCGATAGTAGGGGTTTTCCTTTCCACTAGTGAGTCTCGCTTTAATGCTGGTGTAGCAAACTTATGTTCCAATTTTATCGGGATGTCCCCCTAAGGGACAGCAAACTTATGTTGGTACTGAAGATTTTTCTACTCTGCAACTTGCACGTACTGTCTGAAGCATCAGATTTACTGACAATTGTAAAAACTCACGCTGGGAAGGGCACAGCTGTGGGCTTGTGTCTGATGCGGTTAATACTTCAAACTGGATACTTCGGAGTTGGCAGTCCAGCAAAGTAAGTTCAGTGTTCAAAAATTTTTTCCTTGGTTTGGTGAAGAAAACGGAAAGGTTGGTACCTCATTCATCAGTCTTCCGCTTCCTGTTTTCAATTTATCTTTTAACACCGAATCGTTGGTGAAGCAACCACTTCTCCTGCCAAACAAACAATAAGTAGTCATTTTGGCGCATGAAGTCGCAGCCACCCCTATCTATGATTCCAAATTTCAGCGACCACAGAAGTCGGTGTAAATCGGGTGTGATTATGGGTAGCAGCCGAGTTCCTTGAGCATAGATAGGGGCTTGTGATTCCAAAAAATGAACCTTTCGATATCAATCCGATCCCCCGTTATTGGCTCCGCTAGATGGTAGATACTAATCCATCTCATCAAATGAGATTATTATTTTTATCTAGGATGACAAATTTGTGTCAATGAAACCAACAACGAATTTGTAAAATTGAGGGGAAGTGAAAGTGTGGATTAACATTTTTTCTTAGTTTGTTGTCTCATCTCGATAAAGTAGAGCATTTTGGTAGGCATGAAAGTTGATTACGACCACCAAATCACGAGCATTTTGGTATGTTTTGATCACGTACTACTAATTAGTACAGTAGATCGATCGATTTACCTCTTCCGTTTTGATTCCAACTAGTTAGTCTTTTGTATCCTTTAAGCTTCAACCCTTTTATTCCATCCTGATTAATTACTTTGAATTAGAACTTTTTCATTCGCAAAAGATGACCATTCTCAGCTAACCTCCATGCACCTGCCGCTCCTAATGGGCAGCCAGCCACTAAACAACGAGTAGTACAGAGGGGAAAACATGAAAGAACGGGGCGAAGGAAAAAGCAGCCACACTAAACCAAAAGGGAAAAAAAAAAAATCGAAGGAAATGGATGCTATCCTATGCTTTGAAATTTATTCTTAACAGAGTTCATAACAATTATGACTCCGACATGGAAAGTTGACTTGTGAAATACTAATAAATTCATGGAAGAGAAGATAAATTATGGCGTCATGTCAAACTTAACTCATTGATGAATGACATGTAAAACCATGCGCGAAGGGAATCAAAATCATGGCGATAGGGTAGCACTGCACTGCACACCGCTTTGACCACCTTCACGTATTCCTCCTGACTTTGGTTAGCGTATACAGCGGGCGATCACAAATAATTGCTGAATTGTCGCAACGAACGGCGATGTGAGGGGTCAAAACTCAAAAAGTTAGGTCCTGTTTGGATTGTCATTTTCTTTAGAAAAATCACGTCGTTTTTTGTGATCATATTTTTTTATTATTATTTTTTTATATACATCAAATCGCTACAAGTAATTTTTTCATGAAAAATCATGAAAAATGCAATCCAAACGGGACCTTAATTTGCAGAAAAACAAAGTCCCGTCAAATATTCGTTTTTCTTCCGAATGAAAAATTGGAACTACGAGAATATTCCTCGTCATATCCTCAAATCCTAATTTTGCACCTCCCAGATTTCTTTTTTCCCCAAGCATTTGTTTCCATAGTCCAAGTGTCGTTCAAATCATAGCCGCCCCGCGGTCCGGACTTTGACATTGGAAGAACTGCAAAGAAATACTACTGCGAAACATAGCCGAACCAGCAAAAATTACGTCAAAAAGATTTATTAGAATAGATATTTGTACGAGCAATTTGAGAATCTTTGAAAATATATTGACTATTGTTTGCATCTTATTACTATTTTCATGTATCTTAAATTAATTGGATATATTATTGTTGAAAAATTCTTGGTTTATATACGTTTTAATGAACTGTTATTAATTTACGTTTAGTTTTAATGTTGTTGTCATGTAGATGTTACATTAATTTTAGAACTTAATAGTTATAATAAATCATATTAAGAAAATTAAGGATCAATAAGTTAATTTGGACTAACTCCGAATTAGACTCACGATCTGAATATTTTATGAACCAAATATGAGGCTCACATTATTAACTCGAAACTGATAACATGAAACCCGAAAAGTGGTACTAATTATATGTGTTGACGAACTTGTTAAAGGTCAACTCAAAATGATGCGCATGACATTCCTAATAATTTGGCATTAGAATTCAATGATGGCCATAAGATAAATAATGGATGCAAAGGAAATGTTAAATATTATAATAAAAAATCCAAAAAGTATTGCATGTAAAAGTAGGTTAGTCTCTTTTTGATTTACTAACCAAGGAAACGTTATTTGTTCTCTTTTTTTTTTAATTTGCAGTCTTAGTATTTATTTTATCATACAGTCTAATAAATAAAATTATTTGATTGAAATAATAATGGGAGTGTGAATAATAAAATTGAGAGTATCCATACCATCCGGAGTCTTCTTTCAGTGGTGCTTCTCAGCATAGGTATAACACACACGAGTTTTACCGTGAATACGCACATCATATTTATTGTTCCCCCACATTTAATGATTTTCTCAATTAAACCTCACTTATTTTACAACGGAAAATCTGGGGTCTTTTTTAATGATTGGTTCAACACGGGACCAAACCCTGTTACTAATACTTTTCCATATGATGGTGCAAATGATTTTAAGCCCTTAGTTTACATATAATTTTGAGCTATAAAAGACTTATTGGTCCAACTAATTAATGTATTGGTCTTCCTTATTAACTAACTACATGCAAAAGAAACGGGATTTTTACCCCTGTAGGCTGTAAACAAGCCCGGCAACTAAACATCATATAAACAGAATTCCCCGTTGCGGGTATTAAAAAGACCAAAATTATAAAAAGGAAAAAAAAAACCAGAACAATAAAATGGCAACCTCGAAAGTCGCTGGGTGTTATTGTAGGTATGTCGTCGTGTTAGGCTGGTCCGGTGGGGGGTGTGTGTGACTTTCGATTGTTCACGGGAGGAAGAAGGTGGGCGCGGCACACCGTTTTAAATTTTTGGGAAGTTCTCGTCTTGTGCCCGCAATTAACCTACTATTAATCAACGTGAAATGTAAATCAACGGTTGTAAATAACCCATCTAGAACTCAAATATCCCCTCTACAAATACCAGCCCAAGGTCCTCCTCAAACTAATTCCACTCCCCAAGCCACTGTCCCTTCTGAACCGCTTCTCCAGGCCTCTCTTTCCGTCATCACAGATCTAAAACCTCTTCCAATCATCACTTATTTTAGCTTACTAAGACATGGCAACAATCCTCTCCGTCAAGGCTCGTCAGATCTTCGACAGCCGTGGCAATCCAACTGTCGAGGTTCGTTCGTTTTTTCACCTTCTGTTTGTTAACTGTATGTTATGTACTACTTTCCATTTTCCGATCTGTTTTTTGGATTCCGGCGTCTCGTCGGATGAGTTTGATTCTGCCGATGCTCGGCTAGACTAGACTGACTTTTCTTTGTCTTTCTCCTTCCTTTGATGTATGATTGTTTCTTCGGGGAAATTAGTTACGAGTTTTCTTTTTTTTTTTTGGGTCTATTGCGTGTTGCTTTGTGGCGATAAAGATCAAATGAAATTTAGCTAAGCTTTATCTAGTATTCAAAAAGCCTAACCGATATTTTCGAACTAAAGTTGGTTGATTCGGGTTGGTGATGGACAATGATAATAGTTGTTATGTGGAACAATAGGTGGATGTGAATCTGTCAAACGGTGTGTGGGCGAGAGCTGCTGTTCCTAGCGGAGCTTCCACTGGTAAGAAGATCTGTCTCTCACATCGCTGTTAAGACTATATGCTTGTCTCTGTGGGATCCCAGCAGTGTAAATTTTTTTTCCTTTTTTTTAATATCTTTGGATTCTGGATATCTTCTATGCTTGAGTATTATACATTTTTTTTTTAAAAAAAATGTATACGTTCGTAGTGTAAATTAGTACCTGGATAATTGATATTTGCTTCTTTGTCTGAATATTATATTTAGGGCTAGAAAGTGGACAAACTTTTTCGTTCGGATGTTCGTTTTGCATGCTACCGATTAGTTTTGATTAGTTTTTTGTATGTCGAAAAAGGATTACAATTAAGTTCAGGAATCAAAGCTATTGAAATATGTAATTGAGTCTGAGCATTTGGTAAGGTCCCTTCATTCGCTTCATCAACTCACATGGAAGCAAAAACGTGTGTTAGTGGTAAATCCAGAAGATGTTCCTATATTGTGATTAACATATTACCATAGTAAAACAGCTAATTATGGAAGATCAACAGAATAAAAAAAAGGGCTGAGTGGCTGATGTTAGTTTACGTGACTTTTTTCTGCCTTCAGGAATATATGAAGCTCTTGAATTGAGAGATGGAGGGTCAGACTATCTTGGAAAGGGTGTCTCAAAGGTGACCTAACTCTTAACTGTAACTGCTCTGACTAGTGTACTAGTGAATTGAAATACTGATATATGGACGCTTTATTTTTTTTCCAGGCCGTTAACAATGTCAACTCA
This sequence comes from Coffea humblotiana, assembly GCA_023065735.1. NCBI lineage: Eukaryota > Viridiplantae > Streptophyta > Magnoliopsida > Gentianales > Rubiaceae > Coffea > Coffea humblotiana. The sequence goes on from CM041213.1 coordinate 3,634,480, forward strand.
ATTATTGGCCCAGCACTCGTCGGCAAGGTTGGCTTTTCATATAAACTTCTGCTCAGGGTTCCTCTATTCTTTGCAAGTGTTTTCATGTCGTTACCTAGACCTTTTTCCAAGGAGTGATTTATGAAAGTCTTATTATGTGATATCAGGTATGAATAGCGTTTCTGTTTTTGATGATGAATAAGTTCTTTTTGCTTGCACAGGATCCAACTGATCAGACTGGTATTGACAATTTCATGGTTCAGCAACTCGATGGTACCCAAAATGAGTGGGGTTGGTGCAAGGAAAAGGTATTTTATTGCCTGCTTCTGTTCTTATGAGCTTTTCTGGTAATTATTCTGACATAAACTGATTTGGATTTCAGCTTGGCGCCAATGCCATCCTGGCAGTGTCTCTTGCTGTATGCAAGGCAGGTGCTGCAGTGAAAAATCTCCCTCTTTATAAGGTATTTTAGATATAGTTCTCCTTTATTCCTTTTGCCTGGTGCAATTCTGTGGGGACTGTGAACACTGATTTTATTGAATTAACATCAACATTTTCTTTAGCTCATATGTTTATGGTGATTCTGATGTATCAAGCACTCATGTAATTGTTCTTACACTTTCTCTGTATCTTTGCTGAGACAAACTAAGCCTGACACAGCTGCATCTTGTTTTGTCAATCCCATATGCAGCACATTGCTAACTTGGCTGGTAACAAGAAGTTGGTCTTGCCAGTTCCTGCGTTCAATGTTATCAACGGTGGATCACATGCTGGCAATAAACTCGCTATGCAGGTTTATCTTTTGTCTCACAATGATACTCCAGTGCCAGTGATGCTATTTAGCTTTGCGTTTTCTTACTAGTTTGTTGTTTCAGGAATTTATGATTCTTCCTGTTGGGGCTTCTTCTTTTAAGGAGGCTATGAAGATGGGAGTTGAAGTCTATCACAACTTGAAGGTGCATTTATGTTTCCTTCAGTAAACTATTCTTTTTCTTGACAAAGTTTCTTCAATCATGTTGGATTTTCTAATATCTAGCCATATTCTAACATGTGGTAGTGCTAGCAACAATTTGGTTTCATGCTTAAATCTCATGATCGGTGCCCCTTGATCTATTAGCCAAGTATCTTTGGTCCTTAATAGTTAACTACTGCCCTTTGTAAATGGTATTGAAGAAATAATACTATGGCAGTGAGTAACGACAAGGAAAAGATGTGGGCATTTGCATACTGCAGCTTTGGAATTATTGTAATTAAGATGCTTTATCCTCTCTCATATCTGTGAGCGCATTCGATGTGTTTCTGTTGCTTTGACATATACTTGTTTATTGCTGATCTCTTTCTCCAGTCTGTAATTAAGAAGAAGTATGGCCAAGATGCAACAAATGTTGGTGATGAGGGTGGCTTTGCTCCTAATATACAGGTTAGTCCATGGATTTTTGCTAATATGCTTCCTGTTCATTGTTCAGTTTGGTTGTCATATATTTTACAACTTCGTGACTCTGAAATTTCAGGAGAACAAGGAAGGTCTTGAATTGCTTAAAACAGCTATTGCTAAAGCTGGTTACACTGGTAAAGTAAGTATTGGAATGGATGTTTATACATTCAAATTCTCATAATTTATTAGGTACAGAAATCAGTTTGAAGAGCTTGACATGGCTGCAGGTTGTGATTGGGATGGATGTGGCTGCTTCTGAGTTTTATGGTAAAGACAAGACTTATGATCTAAACTTTAAAGAAGAGGTATTGCTATTTCACTTTCCCCCCCCCCCCCCAGATTGTTATGTCAAACATTTGAATTCATTGCTAAGCCAAAGGATAAAATTACATCTAGATACATAAATTCTAGTCTTCTAAAGGTGGGATATTGTCAAATCATGACATATATCTTTTTGGTCATTCTTCTTCTTTATTTAGTATGTTTGCTGCTTTAGTAGTATGTTTGGTGATAGTGAGTAGAAATTTCAGTGAAATGATGGCAACTGGATCATTGTGTTGTTCCAAAACCTTTTTGATAGTACAAGAAAATATAACTTGCGTTATCACCTTTGCTTTTGCCAGTTAAGTTTTGCGAACCTGCTTGGTACCAAAATTTGGCTCTTCAGCAATCAACTTTATTTCGAATGAAATGAATCCTGTTTGGTATTGTTATTTTACGTTAGAATGTAATTGCTAGGTGTTGATATCTTTCATTTATTTTTTATTTCTGGTCTTTCTTTGCAGAATAATGATGGCTCACAAAAGATCTCAGGTGATCAGCTCAAAGATCTTTACAAGACGTTTGTATCTGAGTACCCTATTGTTTCAATCGAAGATCCCTTTGACCAAGATGACTGGGAGCACTACGCTAAGTTAACCTGTGAAATCGGTGAAAAAGTACAAATTGTTGGAGATGATCTTTTGGTCACAAATCCCAAGGTTAGCTAAATCCTTATTTTCTAAGACAGCTGATCTGATACCTATAAGGGTGGTCTTTGCTGCTTATTCTACCTGTCTGCGTTGGCAAGTTCTAGCATATCTTTACTTTAGCATTTCTAACTTGATTACAGAGAGTTGCAAAGGCAATCAACGAGAAAACTTGCAATGCTCTTCTTCTTAAGGTAATTGTTTGAATTATTAAGATAACTGAAATTGTGATTCATTGGTACTGGTCAGGAACATAACTAACTGCTTAGCTTGCTTAAATGACAGGTTAACCAAATTGGGTCTGTGACTGAGAGTATTGAAGCTGTGAGAATGTCCAAGAAGGCTGGTTGGGGTGTGATGGCCAGTCATCGCAGGTAAAGAAACTGAAACCTGTTGATTTACCTTTCTTCTGCTCTATTATGCCACATTTTGAAAGGTTTTGTAATCACTGTGCCCTTGGGATTGCAGTGGTGAGACAGAGGATACCTTCATTGCTGATCTCTCTGTTGGTTTGGCAACGGTAATCTTCTATTTGAGTGTAGAAAATATCGTCTCATTTATCATGCTTTTATAGTTCGCATTCACTATTTGTATTCTCTGATCTTTTCAGGGTCAAATCAAGACTGGAGCTCCATGCAGATCAGAGCGTCTGGCCAAATATAACCAGGTAATTATCATTGCTTTTGCATGCATGTTTTCTTCTATTTTTGATTCTCAAATTAGCTCTCTTTGTTAGAAGAAATAACACTTCATAAATGCAAGATTATTTCTAGTGGTTATTTAAGTTTGATGTCAAATTTAAGCAAAAGATTGGGAGCTACACTGAAATGAAATCCCGCTATTGCTGCAGGCTCTTGAGAATTGAAGAGGAACTTGGTGCAGATGCTATTTATGCTGGAGCAAGCTTCCGTGCACCAGTTGAGCCTTACTAGATTTGCTTTAATCTTGAAGTTTTCGGGGATCGTAGCATAACTTGGGTTGGAATAAGTCTACAAATAGGAACATCCTTAAATCGATGATGCCTGTTCATAATAATCATAGCTAAACTTTTTGTTTTAATGTGATGGGACAAAGGCTAGTTTGTAGAGGATAAGCGTCTACTCTTCCTTTTGCTGCTTTCCTTTTATTAAGAAAATCCTGATCTTGTGAACTTGTAGTAATGATTTCGGCCATATTTTCCTGAATCTTTCCAAGATATTTTTGAGGAGTTTCTATGAACTGATATATCTGTGTGAATTAATTGTTGGCATGATTTTGCTGCGAGAGACATTTTTTCCTACAAAATGTGAATGTAGGCTTTCCCTTGGAAGTTTTACAATTCAAGGGGAAAATTTATGTGGACCTTTTTAAGTTTATATTGTCGTCATAACGTTTAGAGTTTTGAATAGGATTTTTCCCCCCCTAGAACTATGTACTTGTATTGGAAAAGAATAGTTTATGCCGTGAATTTTGGAATTTTTGGGTAACATGGTTGCCACAACTTTCGTGGGAGTAGGATCCTAATCCTTGAATTTGAGCAGAAACAAGCAGTCAACTCATTCTGATTCATTAGTAAAAGGACTAGGGCAAGTAAATCTGAGTTGTTGGTGGAAGACCCTCTAATTGAGAATGAGGTAATTTACAGAAACTTCCGGCTAGCTATCTTGATTCCCAGCGCCCCGAGTCCTGAGTTGGTTTGGTAGGACTTGGAGACGGGGAACAGAACAGAAGTAAGAGCCAAAATTGCCATCGAGAGCGAAAAAGCTAATCAAAGTCACGAGGCGTCCATTGAACAATACTTTTTGCATGGATGTTTTGTGGCATGTTGCGGCAAATCAAAATTTCTCCGTTCAGAATTTGTAGTAGCGCACGCAATCTACAAACTGTAAGAAGAACAAATTTGTGTATGCAAAATTTATTCAACCCCGCGATTAGTTGTTACTGTTTTTTCTGGCCCCTTCAGTTCTAGTTGTGACTTCAAAGACTGGAATGTAGAATAAAAAAACAAACTAACTGGAGAAGCTTGCCTCTATGTTGTAGAGGCAAACAAAAAAATAGAAAGCACATTAATGTGCTGCCAGCAGTTGTTTTTTTTTTTTCCCCTTTCTATTTCTTTTTCATTTTTTTGTTAGCAAGAACTATAGATTGGCTTACTTTTTGTAGAAAAGGGATTCTTTTGCACCTTCCCCTTCATCTCTCAAGTATAATAAAAGAGAGTGGTGGTCACTGTAGCATCTCTCTTTTTGACAATTGGCTTGCTACTTATTTGACACTTGGCTGGATTTTTTTAAATGAGGCCACCAATGGAACAAAGTCATACAAGAACCAACGGAACCAGCAAGAAGACATTCCATTGCCCGTTACATTGTAATAGAACCAATGGGACCCCATTTCATTTCAAGCACTTCAGACGAACACTTCAGACAACCGGCGCATTTCATTTCAAAGCACTTCAGACAAACAAGGAACCAGCATCTCTTCTTTTCTTCTTCTTCGGGTGAAAGTACCAGCAAGTACTTTTCCCCTTCCTGTAGCAGAAATGGCTCCTTCACATGCTTATTGTACTTGGAAGCATGGAAAGGCCTGAAATCCCTCAGAGATTAGGTGTCTTCTTTTTCCCCAAATTCAGGGATTTTTCCCCACAAAAGTGGCCAGCCGTTTGATTTCTTTCATTTTGTATTGGAATTGGTTTTGCAGCCATCCAATTTTCCCATGAACACGCAGTAATTCTAAATCATATTTTTCAGGGATTTGATGTGATAGACATTAAGTGAGTAGTAATTTAGGTTTTTTAGGTTTTAAAAAGGAAAAGAAAGGGAAGTGCCCATATAAAGGGTGTATTTCTTTCTCTGAAGACCGTGCGTTTGGAAGGGAGCTTCGTCTGCCTCTAGCTTTGGTAAGGGTCCCTTTTCATTTGTAATACTTCAAACGGTTTTTTTTGCTCCTGTAATTCGATCTGTAATTCAATATATACTTCACTTAATCAGGTTTTATTCTTCTTTTCTTTTTCCCATCTAATTTGCATTGCTTGCATTCTTTTTTGTTCCTTTTGCAGTTGTGTTTGGGTTAGCTGTTCAATTAGCTTTTTGATTTTTCATTTTCGGCCAATTTTAGAAGCTTAGATATCTTGATTATCAGTTTCCGTTAGATAAAGTTCACTTCTTTGGCCATTGATATCAACCTCTTGACTTTATTTAAGACATTGGAATTGATACTTTTGTTTTTTTCCTGAAAAAAAAGGATGTTGCTTTTTTCAATATTTGTTGACAAATTTTCGTTCCCTTTCAAGAAATTTTTTGTAAATCAAAATTTTGGTAGGTTATAGTGCAAAAACTACATATATCATGAATAAAAAATACTACTGCAGAAACTACAGTCACTTAAGATTATGATCCATGAAGAACTTGTATACTTAATTATTTTCCATTGCACTTTTTCTTTGGCCTCTCCTTAAAAAACAGATTTTTATTAGTCTGCTTATTAATTAACTAAACATTCATGTAGAAGCCATGTATTATAGCAACTTAGGAAACAGCTGCAACTTCAGCCATATACAGGGATATAGGAGACCATGGCCACGTTGACTTCCTAATCAACAATAAAGACTAAAATTGTCACTAAGAATATGTATAATGGTTCATAAATGCCCTGAACTCAGAGTCTCTAAATCTGCAAACTATCACTTCTACCACAGATAGACATGTCTTTCATAATCTTATAGGATCAAGTTTTTTCTTTCTGGTTTTCACCATTATAAACAATATTAGTAAACAGCTTATCTAGACAATGTCTTAGGCTCAGATCATTTGACTATGTTTTCACTAGCAGTAAAACTTAACAAAATAGTAAACGGATCAATAATGAGAGTTATAAGACCAATTATTTATTAATTTGGTTGATTTTCTTCTTCACAATGTACTTACTTTACTTGAAAACATTTTTTTATACTTCTAGATCATAACTAAACAATAAGTTTTATGGAGTTATGAAATGGTGTCTAGCACTGCTACTGTAATTCTTCAATTTTCTTTTTCATTGTGAATCTTTATTCTTCCTTTTCTTATACTGATTTTGCTTTTTTTTTGCCTATGCTTACAAAATGTCGACCTGTTTCTTCAACTGAACCTGGCTATTCTATTTGGTGTGCATCTTTTGCTCAACAAGTTGGCATATACAGCTCTCAGGTTTGTCTTAGAAACTAAATTTTGTGCTGCTTTTTTTGTCTAAAGGATTTGGATTATCTGCTGTTGATTATATTACAGGTTGTATGTGTCATGTTCAAAAATTTTAAGCTTCAGGCATATTAATTGCTATCTGTTTCATTTTTACATAATTGTGAGATACATGATGTAGTTAATGGTTTTCTTTCTGTTATGAAGAGTAAAAGCCTTCACATGATGAGAATGAATGTCTGTTCCATATAGAAAGCCTTGGATAGTAATCTTCTTTTTTTTGTCATGGACTCTGTGACCAAAGAAAATCCTGATGATGTTCCTACTGTGATTTCTCAGTTTGGATGTGGGTCAAATGATGAGGAAAAAAGATTGTAGAAAAAATGCAGTTCTCAGATGGAAAAAGAAACGGTTAGATAGAGCAATAAAAAGTCATAGTGTAGGAACTTTGCCTTCTGCTATTGCATCTCCCTTGCCACCTGTAAATTTGAGTAATATGCAAGTGTGTACGCCTGCACTATTCCAGTTTACAGGGAGGCACACTCCCAACCTGACAGAGTATCCTACACAAATTAGTGTGAGATCACAGGCCAAACATTTCAAGTCATAGGGTGTTGAGGTTTTTTCTGAATTACATCTGCAATTGATAACCTTGAAGTCCTATGCTTTGTCCGTCATTTTTGACTCGGATTATCAAAGGCAGAAAGATGATAGTATAGCATCGTCAAAAATATACACTGCTGAAGAATTGGCTGAAATCAACCCCGGCAATCACGCGCACAGTTGTCTCTAATCCTGTGGAAGAGCCTATTCCAACTGCTCCAACCATAATTGAGAAGCCGACCAGCACCATTGAACAGGGTTGGACTTAACTGCTCGCTCCACTTTCACCTGACCAACTTGCCACTGAAGGGCAATTCTTCAGCCCTAATAACAAAAATGATCCTAGAATCAATTGGGCGCAAGTCTGATAATGCAGATAAAGCCAGCCCTCTTCAAACATTTGTTGCAAAAGAAGCTTAACTTTTGAAACTTCAATTCCCAGAACTAATGTACCTTCTGCTGAGAAGACAACCATTGAAGCTGTTTCCCTCAATTGCCGGAAAAAAATGGTCCTGAAGACAACAAGCCTGCATCTTCAAAATCTGCTCATATGAGCCCTCTCAAGAAGCCACGTGAATCTGCAAAATGAAGCAGTCACACAGCTTCATGTCCTCTTTTGTTCATCCTTTTGTTGTTCATCCTTTTATTCATCATAGATGCTACTGAAATTTTAGCATGCTATCTTTTGCCATCATATTAGAATCCATTAAAATTCCGCTATGACTAAAAGTTAATGAATCCTAATAGATGATATTATGTAACTATTAGCATGCATTATGTATCTCTACTTGGGACTTAATTGTACTGGAAGGTGTGTAACTGCTACTGAAATTGTTGACAGCTATCTATGAATGGTAATTATGATATTATGTACCTATTTTGCAACTAGAATTGTTATATATGCTTTTCCAATGATCAGTATTTTTAGGAGGGCCAAGGCTGTGCCTTGCACAGCCTGGTTCCTCTAGTATATATATATATAGAGAGAGAGAGAATTTCCACAATTTCTTGCTCTAAGGCTTCTTTAACGAGTTTACCCAATTGAATATAACTCGTTACTTTTTACATACATTCTTGAATATGTACAGGTCGTTATTATTTCTCTCTTGATCATGGAAATTGCAAGCCTATGCAACTCAATCGTATCTTTCTAGAGCAGCAAACGCTTCTCAGCCTTGACAAGGTTCAATGCTTCTTCGAAACTCATTGTAGAGCACGGCAGAGTCATGGGCTGTATAGTTTGGCAAGGTTTTAAAACTTGAATCGTTAAGTGAACTGAATCGGATGAATTTTTGATTCATAATTCAAAATCGATTCAATTTGGTTCAAAGATTTTTTCCCCTTCTTTTAAATCCTTTTAATCATTAGGAAACTTGGATGACTTAAAATTTTTTTTTAAAAAGAAACTTACCATGAACTGGTTCAAAAGTCGGGCTTTGTACTAGTTTGGATTAAGTTTTTTGATCGGATTTGACTTATTTAATTGAATTTTCGGATTTACTAGTGACCAGACCAATATCACGATTGATTCGCAATTCCACTGGTTGATTTGGCCGGTCTAGTTCGGTTTTCAAAGGAAGACAAACTTTCAAGTGGTAGTACTTATTTTTCACACTCATCACCCACGTCCACGGGAAAAAAAATCCCCTCGGAACACGCTTCTTTTGCTCACATTCATGCGTTGAAGTGTAGTTCTTGCGATTTTTGGTCCTCAACTTCTTTAGTAGCCGCTAAAGTACAAGTGTCACCGCCATCGTTCAACTACACTGATCAAAAGATGAGTGAGGAGGCTTTTGATAAGTTGCCATAGATTCTTGATTCAACTCTCAAAATCTAGTTTTTCCTAAAGCTTTCCCATAATTCTCCCAAAACTTTAGCATATATGAAAAGAATTGATTCGACTCTCGAAACTCTTCCATAGATTCTTGATTCGACTCTCAAAATCTAGTTTTTCCTCCATTCCTATGAAAGAATTGAAATTTGACCTTGGACCAAAAAACAAAAGTAGGAGTTACCAAGCAAACTAGAAAATAGCAATGAGAAAGATATCGCTTGAAAAATGCCCTTTTCCACCTGCCGAACTTGGAGAAAAGGGGGCACCACTACCATTTTTGTTCAAGGAAATTTGGCTGATTTTTTAAATATGTATCAAATGTTAAGAGTGTGGATCCTGTCCCGAATTTCAAGCTGGTAAACTAAATACAAAGTATATTGTGCCAGACAAGATCACTGTTAGTAATGACCTTGTTGAAATCTAAAATGGAACGTGGTAGCTTCAAATGATAAAAAGTAATAGATAAATTCTGACCCAAAAGAAAAATATAATTTTGCATCATGCCATGGCCACAGATTTATTCCATTCAGAGTCCAACTTGAAAAAATAAATATATCTTGCTTTAACTGTTTCTAAATAATCAACCCTATTCTGATCTTTTGTCCTTTCAACAGCTCATGACAAATTTCAGCAATTTATCAGCTGTGAATCTTTTCAAGTTCATAAAGGTAGATTAATCGAATGGATGGGGGGCTGGCTCTCCCAAATCTATGTCAACAGACTCCAAAAGGCCAGAAAAAGGAGAACAACCTGGTTGATACTAGTTGCTTTAAGTCATCTTCTCTTCCACATAAGTCCTCTTCTCTTCCAGAACTTATAAAAAGTAAAAGATTAAAATATAACAAGAACTTTAAGAGAAAAAAGAAACAATGCAGAAGAACTTAAAAGTAAAATGAGAAACAATGCTGGCCATGGGGACTTAAAGTTAAAAAAAAGAAAAAGAAACAACGCAGAAGAGCATAAAAGTAAAATGAGAACAATGTTGGCTATGGGGTGGGTTCGAACTTCAAACCCATGCGCACTTATGTGCAGAAGATCTTAAGTCTATGTCAGAAGATCTTAAGATCCACAGTTCATTCTACTTAATCTGTGTCAGAATGGCTGCACTATTTGTTTCTGAGTTCTCATTCTTTCACTCAGTGGTTTGGTTGGTTGTAAATAGCGGTGCAAACGAATCGAGCCGCTCGCGAGTCATTCGCGTTAATAGATGTAGTGTGGAGTGTGAGGGCGGTGAGCGGAAGTTGGATTAGTTTGGTTCTATCGCAAGCCATTGATGATATGGTGACTGGCAAATGCTCCAAGTCTGGTGGCTTCTGTTTGCAACATATATGTATGTGTGTGTGTGAAAAAAAGAATGCTTGATAGGTACCGAGTTGCCTTTGGTTGAGTAGTAACGACTTATGGATGCCGCTATAGTGATTTTGTGATCAAGACATGAGGGCAACACATTTCAACAACACATGTCCAAGTGAAGAGCCAATGCCATGTCACTATCTGCACACAATGATGGTGGCTATGTCATGAGGGGAGGGTTCAAGGGCACTTCGGTTCTTTCGCACTGACCCTCAATTTGAATTGAGCCTTACTTATGAATTTGAATTCTTTCCATTATACCATTGCAAAATTTTCTCAAGTAATAGAGCAATAAACATATACGCTCTTGAAAAAACCTACACTAATAGAATGCACAAATTTTTATGGGCAGATTAATTTTGCATTAAATTTTTATTACTAAGTCAGACTTTTGCATTTTAACCTTTTTTTTTATCAAAAGTATTATTGTTGTGGGATTTACAATGCTCAGAGGAAATTAAATATTTGAAAATGAATAGAGGTAAGTGTATAATCGTTGTAAAATTAATTTTAAAATGCGTAAAAGTTTTTAAAATATTAATATTGCAGTCAAATGTTTGAAAACTAATAATTTTCTGTTATAATTAGGAATAATGTGTAAGGATATTATTAGCCATTCATTTATGTGTGGCATTAATTTATAACCGACAGTCGTACTATTCCGTGCATTAGCACTAGATAATTTTTTCCTCTTGTATGAATTTTTAATGCCTAAGGGAATGTCACAAAATATGTCAATCAACGGAGGGAGGTAAGAGAGATTTTTTTAAACTATAAGGCACTAAGCAAAATTAAGGAAAACCTCAGGGGATGTGTGTGAAATTATCCAAAATAAGTACGAGGTTCTGTCGGTGGATATAATAAATAAAATCATCGTAGAGGTACCTTCAGCGGTGGGCAAAATTAGGGCATCAAAACTGGGAAGGAATCAGCGGCCGTCTCCCTAACGTTTCTTCCATCCTTTTTCATATCTGCTGATAAACTTTTGTTGCAGAAGATCAAACAACAAATAGTACATACTTGGTTATTAGCTTTTGTTCTTTCGTTGACCCTGCTTCGTTGTTTTTTGTTTTTCGCCTTGTTTTCTATTTGAGCTCTTTGGGTTCATTCTTATATCGCTAAATTAATAGCCTCTTAAGTATTATATATTAATAAACATTTATCTCTCTGTTTTTCTTTTTTAAGATTAAGCATGAGTCAGGAAAAAGGTGTCATTTTATCTGGTAATAGTCGAAGAACAATGGGAAGAATAAAGGGAAATTGCCTGGTTGTGTGCTTCACGCAAATTGGCGCTGTTGCCAATCCAATGTGGTATTCTTTCAAGTCTTGTTTAATTGAGAGCTTGATTGGACATTCTTCAAGTAAGAAGCAGCTGAAAGATGAGTTTGTCTGGCGTGAGGATCCATCTGCTGCATCTCGATGTCATTATGGTATGAGTTTCGTTCGAGTAGGAGATTTGCTCTATGCTGTTGGTGGTGTGAAGATTGATGAGAAACTGCGCCACTTGTACGACCAAGGTTATTTGCACCAAGACTTGAGTTGCATCTCTTTCTCAACGCCTCTTAAGAATTCACATGTGGAGAATAAGTCTTCAATGAATGGTGGGAAGTATTTCCCCTTTGTAGTGGAAATTGATGGTCGTATCTACGCTCTTTCTGCCCCTCTACCCTGCTATGGAAATAATGTAGTTGACATCAGCTTTGAGGTTTATGATCCTCCTACTGATAAATGGACAGGTCTGAAGAGTCCTCCTTTCCTCCAGGAAGGCACTCTATCTTACTCCCGTTCGAATAAGGGCTACTCACATATAGTGATTTGGTAAAAAGTTATGTATTTCGACTGGGGACTTGTCGTGTGCTTATGACATTGAGCATAGGAAATGGAAGGCTTGTGACTTATTTCGTGATTTCCAGAGTGAAGATTTTACGCCATCGTTTGATGATTGTGGTCCTCCATTTCCATTTGTTGGAAAGGCCATTGTCTATAAGAAGGATATACTGGTGTGCAATATGCCTTCTCTCCAGCCTCCTGTTGTTGCCCTTCGGATTGTTGATGGTAAAGCTCAAAGAATGGGACCGTTAGTGAACTCCATGCCACCCGGAGACGTTGTTGATATTGTTGATCTGGGAGGTGGTTAATTCAGTGTAATGCTCTTTGAAAAGAAATGATATATTCCCGGGAATGTCTGACATTTGTCACTTTCAAGCTTTCGGAAACAGGTTTGATTTGTGGGCAACCGTGGAAATCAACTTGGAGGTAGGGCTGGCAATCAGGTCCAATTCAGGTTGGCGGGTCGGGTCAGGACCCGACCGGTCAAAAAAATTGTTGACCCGAACCCGACCCGTCAACCCGTGACGGGTCAGATATGCTGACCCGAACCCGAAAGTTTCAAGTTGGCGGGTCAAGTGGGTTGACCCGAAACAACCTGAAATTTAATTCCCATTTACTGATTAACCGGCTATAATTTTTAATAGAATCAATTCCAAACTAAATTAAGACATCAAAAGAGTAAAAATAATGTAATACATCATCTATCCAAATATAATAATTTCAACTTCACACAAGTTAAATAAATTCATTTAGGATTAAGTAATTAATGTCTTTGAAAAAAAAGAATAACTTAGTTTAGTTAGATAAAATAATTTTTATGTTTATTAAATTATTTTTAATTTATAAACGGGTCATATCGGGTCATATCAGATCACCCACGGGTTAACCCGAAATTGACCTGTTTTCTTTTCGAGTTCATCGGGTTTGACCCGATTCTGACCTGAATCCCCAAAACCTCAACCCAAACCCATTAATTTCGTGTTAGGTTCGTGTCGTGTTTTCGAGTCGTGTCGGAAATTGCCACCCCTACTTGGAGGGTAGGGCTAGGAAAGAAGGGCCCCATGTGCTATCCCATCTATTCCTTCACATTGTAAAACAACAAAAGATTCCACAACTCGTGGGCACCTCCTAAGCTGCAGTTACTCTGATGATTGATTGAGGTAGGCAGCACTGTGTCAAAATGGTTTTTTTTTCTGTTTTTTTGGAAGTTCTCTTTATAATCAGATGGGGCTAATGAGTTCAAATATTTGAAGCATTCATGTTTTATCTGAAGTGTGAGGTAGAAATGTTTTTGTGCGCTTGGAACTTATTTGGGTGAACGGTTACTTGATAAGGTTTGCTATTTTTACTTCTATGCCTGTAACTAAGGAGTGTCTGTTCTGAATTTGTGGTTGCTGATGGTCTCTGCCATTTCTTTGGGTCTTGTTGGCTTGTGTATTTGTACTTGTGTTCCTTGGACGGTTGTTGTGTGATATGCCTGTTTAGTTGTGTGAATGTTCGTGCGGCCGTTGTCTCAATTTGTGTTGCAAGAGCAGCACGATTTGCAAGCTTGATATGCCTGTTTAGTTGGGTGATTCTGATTTTTCTTTGGTGCGTCAGAACAGTCCTTCCCCCCTCCCCCTCTTCTACCTATATAGTAAAAGCATGAATGCAATTTGGCAAAAGAGTGGTCGTCTGCTGATGTGTCAAGCTGTCATTAGTTAAAATGTGGTCGTCCTCCTCATGCCAAAGTCACGTGCCCAACTAGAGAAATATTGGAGGGTTTTCTTTCTTTCTGACGTATTCTGCCGAGGATGGGACTAGCGCATGGCTCGATTCATTAGAAGGGTTCTCTTTCTCCCTTGTTCATTGCTGTTCTCCTCTCTCTCTCTCTCCTCTGATTGGGTTTTAGTCCCTTGGTTTACCCCTCCGATTTTTCATTTACACGAACAATCTTTTCTATATGTGTTTGTTCTTTATCCACTGGATCGAATCTAAGACGTGCAGTAGCAGAGAAAATCACATCAATTGAAGGTTGGTTAGTGGCTCGAGGATTACTACCATCAAATTCTTATCTTTTTCCTCCTCTGATTTCTGTACGATTAGGACTAGGGCTTGGTAAACACTCTCCGTCCCTATCACTTACTTTCTTCTCTTATCAAACTCACCGGCGGACCAACATTTCTTCCATACCTCTCCGATTTTCTCCGTATTGTTTTCTCTAAAAATTAAGGTCAACAACAGCCATAGATGACCTTCAATTTTCTGGCTTTTGTTTCTGATCTTTTTAGATGAGATGAGCTACAAATAACTTGTAGATTTATTCAACTTTTCTCTGTTCTTCCAATGGTCTTTATTTGCTTAATAATTAATAAAGCTTGGTTTAATATCTCTGTTACTCAATTATTTTCTTAGCGATAAGAACTTTGATCTTCTAATTTTTATATCTTAAGATTTTTTATTTTATTTTATGTCTCTTATGTTTTATTTATCCGATTTCCTAATTTTTATAGTATTATCTTTGCAGGAAAAAGATGAAAACTTTTATGGGATGCAAATGCAAGTACTTGTGCATATATTCCATCCTTTTCTGTCCTCCAAAGGTCTGTTCTGCTTTATTTATCTATTGATTTATTTGTTTATTTATTTTTTGCCGATAAAAGCTTTGTCCTTTTAATTTCGGTCTCTACTCTCAAATCCCTTGAAGTTTTTATTTTGTCTTTTATTTTATTGGATTATACTATTATTTTTATAGAAAGGAAGATGAATTTATTAGGTTTTAGCTAAAAAATAGACATGAACATCAATGTTTTCCTCTGTAAACATTTTTTCTGGTGCTGTTTGACAGAAAGTATGAGTTATAGTGGTTTCTTAAAGCATTCTAGAAGCATTTAATCCCTAAAACACCTATGCATTCTAGAGCCCCTGTTATAGAAACACTGATTGCTTCTTTTCTTGGCCCACATTCATCTGTGATTTTTCCCGTCTTTTTACTTCATTTATACTCTCATATTACAATTTGCATTTTTACAGAGTGAGGACGAAAAGGAAGAACAACCTCTGTGGTAAGAAACTTTTTAGCCCATAAGTTTTTTGTTCTGGTTTGTTTCCCTTTTCAATTTGTGACCTTTCCCTCTTTCCCTCTATGACAGAGGTTTGTGGAGGATGGGAAAAAATTGTGGTAAAACTCCTGCTCCTATTTTTTTCACGGTACTTTGGGCCTTTTTTTTTTAGATTTTAATATTCTTCTTTTAAATACTAGCTTTGAGTGAATCCTTTTACCTGTCAAAATGAAATCTGCCAAAATTATATCAAGTGCATCTGTTAAATCAGAAGTTAAATGATAAATAACATTAACTAATATGGAACAAAAGGGTCGAGGTTAAGACTTTTCACTTTCACTTTTACAGAGAAGTTTAAAGATTTTCCGAAGAAACCTCTAAGCTGGTTTAGGAATCATTTTTTGCTCAGTTAAAAGTTGAATCCTTTTGTTCTTTTCTTGTTTTTTCACTGAATATGGGACCTGGTTTTCATGCAATTTCTGTCTCTGCATCTTTTAGGACAAGTCAATATTTCTAAAGTAGTATATGTTTGAGAGTAAGACTAGAGAGATGATTGTCTACACAATTGAAGGTACTTTGCCATTGCAATTTCTCAGGGATAAATTTTTCCCCATCAGATTTTTATCTCTGACCTTTTCTTTCTTCTTTCTTCTTTTTCTGGTATCCACTACAGGAAGAAGCAATCTTTATTTGTGGTCCAGGAATAAACAAATGGTGAAGATAGCGTTTAAGTAGGTGTTTGTTCACCTTTATTGTTGTTTTCCTTTTTTGGGTTTTAATGATAGTATAAGTTCTAATTAATTGAATTTTTGTTTAATTGATAGGTGAGAATATCTTAAACTAGGTGACTTGGTTGAGTACATATTGTGTACATCCGTATTTGGAACTCCATAGCATGTTAGGTTCCTTATTTGGCTATCTAGATAGACTATTTTGTAGTGTGAAAATGTCATCTTCTTTTGATGGGCTTTTGGATAACGAATCATTAGTTTCTTTTCATTGATTAATTTTATAGATTGATTACACTTTTGTTGTTAGAGTAAGTTTTACTTGGTAATAAATTTGTATATTTCATCTTTAACCTTTTGGGTTCATTTCTTGAACTTCAATATTTATAGGTATAAACTTGTTGAAAAAAGGATGAGAGCCATTGGCAGTATGAGGAGGGACGTAAAAGAAAAGAAGAAAGGTGCGTGAAAAGTGCAAGTTGAAATACTGATATTTTATGTACTTCCTAATTTTGTCTAGTTACGGTGTGTTGTATTCTTAATGACACTGAATTGCAATTTTCACTTACCTCTTTAATTCAATAATTCTTTTTACTAATTATATGCCTCCTAATTGTATGGCCTCAATCACAACAATTTGCAAGTTAGATGGCCAGGATTGGGCAATTTGCATGCTTTCACCGTTTTCCTGCTACCTTTTTCCGCATAATCAGTAATTAATTTCATATAAATGGCCTGTTATGGCATGAAACTCAAGTGCGCCAAGAATTCCACCTTTCTATTTGTCAACTGGTTATCTCATTCTCTCAACAATAAACTTCGGTTAGGGAACGTTTCCATTGACTGTGAAGATAGATTGTTGCACGGAGGATCCTTTTTCAAAAATATGAACCCTCTTCGTTCTCAGTGTACACCTACTTCATACCATGTATCACACTTCCATTCTCCTGACCAGAGTTGTTGCGTTAGTTGTTCCGATTTTCATGTTACATGCAAATAATTGGATAAACAATATAGAAAATTTAAAAACACCACAGATAATCAATCATCCACAGAATAATAGAAAAAATTAATAGTGTTTACTCATTATTTAATATTTTTGAATCTCCCATATACTTCTCCTAACACTTCATCCCATCTCTACATGAAGCAAAATCATACTGATGAGCTTCAATTTTATTCACGTCAATTATTTTCTTTTCGATCTTTTTCTCAACACCATGTTAGATGCAAACCTTTATTTACTCGCATTTTCTTACAACATTGCTTATTTAAAAGCTTAATCATTTTATAACCAAATAACTTAAATGCAATGAATACGATTTATGATATCTCCACTTGAAAATCTGGGCATTTTCTGGGCAACATGAAATTAACACCGCGCGTCGCACGGTGATCCCCTCCTAGTCCCCAAAAAAGTGGCAAAATACCATGTCTGCGGATGATGATAGCAACAGTCGACTATTACTTGGCATTACATGAGAGATTTTGCTTGTATGGTTAATCTTGTCGTCATGTACGCGTGTGATGATTATTGGATAGAATCGTGTAATGCCTGAGAGTCGCATCAATATTGTAAATCATTGATATTTGCTTGTTCGATGATCCGCTGCTCACCAAAGGGCTCTAAAGAGTCTGGCCCACCTGTCTTGTGGTACTTGTCTCTTACTCTACAAGAGATGTGATGTTTTTATTCAGTTTGTTGCCTTTCTCCAGTTTGGTATGCAATTTGCCTCGTCGTGTATAGGGGTGCCAGCGGCCGATTTTAGAGTCAGGACCCTTCTCCCACCACCAGTCCCGTTGTCCAAAAATTCCCCCGTCTCCTCGCCCCTCCACCTTCCCCTGCGGGTGCTCACGGGGGAGGAATATACCAGTACAACACATGACAAAATCAAAGCATAAATTACAAATTCCTAATCACGGTAAACAGTTAGCTAAGCGAATTTCTGGAATTGACAATGATATTCTAGTTATTAGGTAATCTTTAATAAATCAGAAGGTCCAATTCAAAAGGGTACCCTTTCCAAGATTTTTACTTCTTTCACAAAAATTCACATTTTTTCTATGGTTTAAGTACCAAAAAGACATTCCTATGGGGAAAATGCTTTAATCAAACCACAAAAAGCAAAAACAAGTCAAAAGTTGCAGAAGCTGGTTCAAATATATGTAATATAAGCTATAACATCACAAGATGAGCGGGAACAACGGTCTCGAGCTGTCAGCATATGCTAAAAAAATGCTAAAAGAGAACAGGTCAAATCTTCAAATGCTAAAACAATGGGAACAAGCTGTCAACATATGCTCAAAATGCTAAAAAAAATTATACACAATGGGAACGAGCTGTCAACATATGCTCAAAAGCTGTCAATATATGGTAATTTTTTTAATACATGCTTAATGTATACATGAGCGATATTGAATGTATACCACTTAATCTAATTTTAAAATTGTAATTTAATTTTTACACATATACCATACATCTGTAACTGTCAATATAAAAAAACACTGCATTGACAGCGTATAAAAACTATATATGTATGTATGTATGTATGGATAGAGGTTTCATATGAATAAGGTGTTTTTAGAAGTGTTATCCAAAAACATTACTAGAGCGGCATATGTGTAAAATATGTAGTGTCAGATGGTCCGTTTAGGCTAAAATTTTTCAAGATATATTTTGGGGTATTTTTAAAATCTAAAATTTTATTGGAGTAGATTTAAAATTTTAAAAATTTTCACCACCAATCAGCGTCTCTCCTCTTCTTCACCTCCGCCGCCCCCTTCTCTCTCCTCCCTTTCCCTCTTTGTTTTCCCCTTTCCCTCTCTTCTTCCCATGTAACCCTCTCTTATTTATTCCTCCTTTCTGATCGCATTGGCCACGACCAGATCTAGTCACGATCAACGTGACCAAAGAGAAGGAGAAAGAAATAGCAAATGGGAGAGAGAGAGATGGGGGATTAAGGGAGACAAAGGGGAAGAGAGACAGAAAAGAAGGGAGAATGAAGACAGACAACAATAGCCAGTGGAGGGTAGTGGTGATCTACATAAGAAGAAAAAGTTTCAAATTTAATTTTTTTTATTTTTTCAATATATTTAAGTGTGTTTTTAGAGTTATTTTTGGGATTTGTTCCACAAATAAAAATAATTTGCGAAAAAAACAATCAATCCATACATACCTTGTATAGTATATATATATATATGTGTGCGCGCGCATATATATGAAATAAAAAGAATGTTTGATAGAAACCAATTTGCATTCGGTTGAATAGCAACAACTTATGGATGCCACTGTAGTGATTTTGTGGTCAAGACATGAGAGCAGGACATTTCAACAACACCCGTCCCAGTCAAGAGCCAATGGGACATCATCTCATTCATCAAACAATGTAGCATATGATTCCCATTCTGAAGTAAAGCAAGTAGCCACACCAAGATAAAGAATTCGTCACGCATTTAAAATGTAAAGAATACTAAAAACAGTTGTACTTTTTCAAAATTAGAAATTAAAGTTTTTATTTACCATTTACTTCATTCTATGTTCAAGTGCAAGTACACATCAATGCTTCTAAGGTATTGTGTTGAAGTCTACTTCGATGAGAACTAATTATTCTTCCACAACTATTGAATATGGATTCTGATGTCATACTTGAGATAGAAATAGGTGGAATATCCTTATCCATTTTTTTCATATTAGGATACTTAATCCCATGTATTTTCTACAAACCAAGTATGTCAAAAGTTGAAACTCATGATAATATATTTTCTTCCAAATAAAAATTCAATTCCGACTCAGAAGTAGCATTTCTAGAAATAGAAGTGACAAATTTATCAAAATCAGCAGGAGGATCTATTTCAACTTACTTCTTATTGTAACTCTTGATAGCATACTCACTAGATGAAATCATATATCTACCATCAAATGTATTTTCATCCAAACTAGATTGAGATTGATATTCAAGCAACAAAGATTAGCAATTCTGGCAAATTTTCTCAACTTTCATAGAAGATTCATTACCATAAATGATAGAAAAATAATATTCATCAATTTCATTTTATACTTCGAATCCAACACTGTGGCAATACCAAGTATCACATTATAGTCTTTTCAATACTTTTGATAACTTGCCATTTTATCTACCATCAGTCTGATTAAACAATTTTTTAAGTAGTCATAGATATTTTAAGATCAAGATTCTAATCTATCAAGGAAGTAAAAAGTATATCACTCAACACTTCTTTAGTATGAGGAACAAGAACAAGAACAAGAACAAACCTAAATAACATAAAAAATAATTTGATCATGTACAACATCAATTAGCAAAATTTAAGTTTTGAAATTTTGAAAAATATACCTCAAAATTTGACTCTATGAGGTTCAAGAATTATTAATATAATGTGCGGTAATGGACACGAAAAATTTCTTGTGTTGTTGGAAGTTCAAATATTAGTTGCAATTGCAACCTTACTTTTGAATTTCTCCAAGAAATTATAATTTTTTAATTTTTGCAATTTATGGATCTTGATGATATCCCTTTTGATTATATTTTTGAAATCATTTTCAAATATGGCTGCAAACTATTGACAAATCTCTAAAGGCCTGCATGATCAAGACAATGGATATTTATGCAATATAATTGCAGCTACAAGTTCATTGCGTGAATGTTGTTGATCGAAAATATAATTGTACAATTATTTTTTGCCATCATCTTTTTTATTACCACTCCATTGTAGCGTTTGCAAAATATCTCATTTAGGTTTTTTAGCACTTCTTTTAAGGTAATCATGCAAGCCATTTGTCTTATAAACACGGCCTGTTTTGTACTTATTTACTACAATATTTGTACACATCATAATGAATACCATCATCACCTACCTCTCAGTCAAAATGAGCCCAAACTTTTGATTTGAATTTCCATTTACCTTCTTCAATTTCATATTCTTTTTTTTCTTGATCTTCTAAATCAATTGGCTCAACATTAATTGATTTATGGGGCTGGTGAATTATCCCCTTGTTCAGGTGAAATGAGATTTTGATTCTCCTTTTGGTGAATTATTAATAAATGATACACTATTAATATGGATGGATTAGCACATACTATGTTTCTTTCTTTTGAAAGAAGTTATAACTCTCAATTATTATGATGTGAAAATATTAAAACTAGTTACATGGATATTTGATAAGATGATTAAATTATTAGATTGACCAGTTTAGAATATCTAAGATAACTATTTCAGTGCCGGTGATATATTCTTTAGATCCCCTGTGTATAAGTGATCTTAGGATCATTATGGTATCTTGAATGTGGATTGCTATACTTTAACTCTCTTAATTATTATGCCATAATTGGGTAATCATATCATATGTGATTGGATATAGCACGAAACATGGAATGATAGTGAGTAATCTATAAAGGCTCACCACCTCTAATAATAGAGAGTTATCTTATTAATGGCCACTTGTTAAAATATAACTCAAGAAATTTTAACTAAATGGAAAGATCTTGACTAGTTGTATCTAAGTATCCATTCAACAAGAGTTATATCTTGGTAACAAAGAAATCATTGAGTGTGTTTGGATAGTAAAGTATTTGATATAATTTTTTTTAAAAATACTGTAGTACTTTTTTGATGTGATGTATGTAAGATAAAAAAAAGTGATTGAAAAATGTAATGATGATGCAAGCAAGTAAATTTTGGCAAATAATTCACTATCTAAACAAACCCATTAATCATTAGAGTTGGCATATACTCCATACTCTAAAATAATGTAAGATAAGTATGGTAAAAGGATAATAATTATATGGTACACATGCATGAAAGGAAGTTTCCAATGAAAGATAAAAAGATATTCAAGTAAGACCTCGAATGTCAAGTTTACTAAACTTATGATTTAATTTGTGAGACAAATTAAATTTGAGGGATTTATGATGCAAATAAATTTAATCATTCAATACAAGAATTGTATTAGAATAAGGAAACTAAATCCTGTAGGAAACTAGTTTTAGTTTTCCATAAGGACTTGGACAGCTTTTTTTTTTTTTTTTTATAAATAATGATTAAACTTTTGCAACCAAGATGAATTAATACACAAACGGTCTTATTAGATTTTCTAGAAAAATTAAAAGAGAAAAATACCCAAAAAAATTGTCCAAATATAGAAGAAAATATCATTATCCCTTTTCTCCTTATTTGAGACGGTTTTTCAAGGTGAAAATTGGAGTTTCTTTTAGATAGCTTTTGTGGGATTGTCTTGACAACTAGCACTATTTTAGCAAAACCAAAATCTGCCTATGATGTTTCATGCAGTGAAGTTCATGTAGATCACTATTAGAGGAAAGAAAATGTAAATGAGATCACAAAATAAGCTTAATGTTCAACCATGAATGTTAACCATTAATGCTGATGAAAATTCTCAAGAAAAAACTCTACTTTTCTGTGTTGTATGACTATGGAAAATTTTGGGTATTTTTCACTGTGAATTATGAAGGAATTTTTCTTCAAAAAAAAAAAGTGTTTGTTCCCATCAAAAAAGTGACGAAAACCTCATAGCCAAAAGTGTTTTTAAAAAACGTGAGGCGAAGAGGAAGAGAGAGTGTGAGAAAAGAATGGAGGGTGACGACAGGCAATGATGACCGACAGTAGGTATTGGTGATCTATGGAACAATAAAGAAGTTTCAAGTTTATTTTATTTTCTATTTTTTAGTATATTTGAGTGTGTGTTTTATAGAGTTATTTTTGGGATTTGTTCTACAAACAAAAATAATTCGTAGGAAAAACAGTCAATCCATACAGAGCACAAAATTTCTCCGTTCAGAATTTGTAGTAGCGCAAGCAATCCACAAACTGTAAAAAGAACAAATTTGTGTATGCAGATTTATTCAACCCGGCGATTAGTTGTTGCAGTTTTTTCTTGCCTCTTCAGTTCTAGTTGTGACTTCAAAACTGGAATGTAGAATAAAAAACAAACTAACTGGAGAAGCTTGCCTCTATGTTGTGGAGGGAAACAAAAAAAATTGGAGAGCACATTAATATACTACCAGCAGTTGTTTTATTTTTGCCCCTTTATGTTTCTTTTTCATTTTTTGTTAGCAAGACTATAGGATTGGCTTACTTTTTTTTTTGCAGAAAATGGATTCTTTTACCCAGTTGAATATAACTCGTTACTTTCTCCATACATTCTTGAATATGTACAAGTCGTTATTATTTCTTTCTCTTGATCATGAAATTGCAAGCTACAAGCCTATGCAACTCAATCGTATCTTTCTAGAGCAACAAATGCTTCTCAGCCTTGACAAGGTTCAATGCTCCTTCGAACCTCATTGTAGCACGGCAGAGTCGTAGGCTGTATAGTTTGGCAAGGTTTAAAACCTGAATCATTAAGTGAATCGGATGAATTTTCAGCTCATAATTCAAATTGGTTCAAAGACTTTTTCCACCTTTTTTTAAATCCTTTAATCATTAAGAAATTTGGATGACTTAAAATTTTTTGAAAAATAGAAACTTACCATGAACTGGTTCAAAAGTCGAGCTTTTGTACTAGTTAGATTGGTTTTTAGTTGGATTTGACTTATTTAATTGATTTTTCAGATTTACTAGTTGGATTTGACCAATATCACAATTGATTCGCAATTCCACTGGTTGATTTGGCCGGTCTAGTTTGGTTTTAAAAAATGTTATAATCATCGAGCAAATCTTGCAACCTCAAGGAAGACAAACTTTCAACTGGTATTACATGTTTTCATCCTCATCACCCACGTTCACAGAAAAAATAAATCCCCTCAGAACACGCTTCTTTTGCTCACATTCATGCATTGATGTGTAGTTCTTGCGATTTTTGCCCCTCAACTTCTTTAGTGGCCGCCGAAGTACAAGTGTCACCGTCATCGTTCACCTACACTGATCAAACGATGAGTGAGAAGGCTTCTGATAAGTTGCCATATATAGATTTATTTACATAGGTTGGAGCTCCTCTCGAAACTTTCCAATAAATTCTTGATTTGACTCTCAAAATCTAATTTTTTTTCTCATTTCCCGTAAAAGGGTTGAAATTTGACCTTGAATCAAAAAAAAAAACGAAAGTAGGAGTACCAAGCAAACTAGAAAACAGCAATGAGAAAGATATGGCTTGAAAAATGCCCTTTTCCACCTGCCGAACTTGGAGAAAAGGGGGCACCGCTACCATTTCTGTTCAAGGAAATTTGGCTGATTTTTTAATATGTATTCAAATGTAAAAGACTGTGGATCCTGTCCGAATTTCAAGCTGGTAACTAGATACAAGTATATATATTGTGCCAGACAAGATCACTGTTAGTATGACCTTGTTGAAATCTAAAATGGTACTTCAAATGATAGAAAGCACTAGATATATTCTGACTCAAAAGAAAAATATAATTTTGCATCATGCCATGGCACAGATTTATTCCATCAGAGTCAACTTGAAAAAAAATAAATATATCTTGCTTTTAAGTGCTTCTAAATATCAACCCTATTCTGATCTTTTGTCCTTTCAACAGCTCATGACAAATTTCAGCAATTTATCAGCTGTGAATCTTTTCAAGTTCATAAAGGTAGATTAATCGAATGGACGGGTGCTGGCTCTCCCAAATCTATGTCAACAGACTCCAAAAGGCCAGAAAAAGGAGAACAACCTGGTTGATACTAGTTGCTTTTAATTAGATAGGTGATAGGTCCGTTAACCACACAAGTCCTTTTCTCTTCCAGAACTAAAAAATGTAAAAGTATATAAAGAACTTAAAGAGTAAAAAGAAACAATGCAGAAGAACTTAAAATAAAATGAGCAACAATGCTGGCTATGGGGTTCGAACCCATGCGCACTTATGTGCAGAAGATCTTAAGTCTTCCCCCTTAACCTCTCGGGCAAACCAGCCAGTTGGATATGGCGAGCTTTTATTTCTTTATAACTTTAGCTTTAAAACCTAACTTTGCTTTTCACCTCACGCGGCCCAGACAGAAAATTACAGCACGGTCCTGAAGGCAGAAGCAACAGCTACCAAGGAGAATCATAAAGCCATCAAGACCGAAAGAAAATTGGGAAATCCGGACTCGAGAAACATAAACCCTTTTGCTTCCTCGTACTATTAGTAAGTGGCAATGGCGGAGCACTTAGCCTCGATATTTGGAACAGAAAAAGACAGGGTAAACTGCCCCTTTTACTTCAAGATCGGAGCCTGCCGCCACGGCGACCGTTGCTCCCGACTCCACACCAAGCCCAGCATTAGTCCTACTCTCTTGCTCTCCAACATGTACCAGAGGCCGATATGATCACCCCTGGTGTTGACCCTCAAGGCCAGCCCCTCGACCCTAAAAAAATCCAACACCATTTCGAAGATTTCTACGAAGATTTATTCGAAGAGCTCAGCAAGTACGGGGAGATTCAAAACCTCAATATCTGCGATAATTTGGCGGACCACATGGTAAACCCCCCCCCCCCCCCCCACACACACACACACAAACAGAAAAAAACCCCCAAAAAAAATCATTGTTTCGTGCTTAATTAGAGTGTAGGACTATCAAATCTCTCTCTTGTGCGTGTGTGTGTATTTTTTTTTTGTTTTTTTAAATGTTAGGGTTTTTGTGATATAACCCTTAACTTCAGATTCCTAGTTCTTTATGAACTGCTGGTGGATGGAATTTTTTGTATTCTGGGTTAACGAATTCGGTGATTTTGCTTTAGGTGGGCAATGTATATGTGCAGTTTAGAGAGGAAGATCATGCGGCCGCCGCGCTTCAGAACCTTAGTGGGCGATTCTACGCAGGCGAGTCTTCCTTTCTTAGTCATTTTCTTTTTATCATTATTGTTTTGACAGAATAGTTGTTGCTTTTGTGGTGGCCAAGCCGGAGGTGACTGTTTTTGAGAATTTCTTCCTTCTTTGATCATTATGAATGGCGATTTGATTTGTTTTGTTTTACAATATACTGTACATCTGCTCTGCAGTTTACCTGGATATGTGGACGTTTTTGAATGGAAGAAACTTACTTTATACGGAAATTTAGGATTGGTTGAGGGGAAGCTACTTAGGATCTCTCTTAGGAATACCTTTAGGTGTGTAACACCCTCCAAATGAATGTGGAGCTAAAAACTCAGCTTCAAATCACCGAGGAATGTTTTTGGCATTTCTTACTCAGAAGAGGTGTAGTGTTCAATCTCGGTTCTACTTGGTTGCTGACAGAATCAAATTTTAGTTTTGAATCCAAGTGGAACCGCAAGAATTAGTAAATGCCAAAACAGTTCCGCACATAAAGGGATATAATATCTCCTTGCTCCTAGAAAAGATATTGGAGAAGCTATGGATGGTGCTTCTCCTCCTTGCTGGGAAAGATACTGCCTACATCTGGCTTTTGAGTACCTAGTAGCTCTTGGCATCTTTTGCAAATTTTGTGCTCCATAAAGTTTTGATGTATGACTTCTAGCTTAAGTGCATAAGTTTATTGGGTTTCAATTTTTTCTCTAAATGGTTTACTCGGTTTCAAATTTATATGTTCTGAATACCATAATTAAGTTACCATGTCAGAAATGATTCAAGTGGTCGATATTGTTAGAGAATGAAAGATGCATCACAGATTAAAGTTAGTATCTTAAGCTATGTATACCACGTTTTTAGTATTTGATTCCTTGCCAGTAGTTCTGCTTTTTGGGTGGAATTATATGCATTGTACATTTTGATTTCAAACTTTATTTCTAGGATTAGCATTTTTTTGCAGAATTGCAAAAAATTATGCTTGCTATTACCACCAAAGAAGTAGTCTTCTGGAACAGTGTTTTGAGTTCTTTAACCAAAAGTGCTAGGTGGTTGTCTTCTTATTTAACAGCTAATAGGTGTTTTGAAATTTTAGGCCGTCCAATAATCGTGGACTTCTCCCCAGTGACGGATTTCCGTGAGGCTACTTGTAGGCAGTATGAGGAAAATGTTTGCAATCGAGGTGGCTACTGCAATTTATGCATCTGAAGAAGATAAGCAGGTGAGTTTGTCATTTGGTTCATTTTAAAACATGGCTTCTGCCTTATTACCCAGTATTCTCACCATTGATCCATTTGATCCTTTTGCTTCTTTGTGTCGAAGAGAATTGAGACGCCAGTTATTTGGGAGGAGTAAGAGAAGGCGCAGCCGCAGTCGAAGTAGAAGTGCTAGTCCTCAGCGTCAGTTTAACTATGGGGAGCGTTCGCGGGGTGGTCGTGGTTTTCCTAGAAGAGGTGATCATCTCTCCCATGAAAGGAGCAGGAGGCCTAGAAGTCCTGGACGAAGGGGTGGACGAAGCAGAAGCCCCGGGGGAAGGAGAAATCGGAGTCCTATTAGGGAGGGAAGCATTGAGAGAAGGGCAATGATTGAACAATGGAACAAGGAAAGGGAACAGGAGGGGGATTTCACTAAAAGTTATAACAGCAGTCCTGGGGAGAGGAGAAATAGGAGCCCAACTAGAGCAGGCAGTGCAGAGAGAAGGGCAAAGATTGAGCAATGGAACAGAGAAAAGGAGCAGGCAGAATCTGCAAAAGGTAGCAGCAGTTTTATCACCAATAATGGCAGTGGTGGTGGTGGGAAGACGGAACATTCTTCCAATGATGAATATCAGCAGCATCAAGAGGAAGATGGAAATCATGGTTACTGATGTAAGTTAATAATTTTCTCATGCAGCATGTCTAGAGACTTTCTGGCCTTTTATTTTCACACGTACTCGGCTTAGGGGCTTCTTGAGAGAACAGCCTTTTTGTTAAGTTGGTCTTGATGATGCACTTTCCCCATCATCTTAAAAACTTGTGAATGCGTATGTTTCTTGAAAGGAACAATATATTATACTGTTTTGCCATTATCAAGGGTAATATTATCTTGTAAAAAAGCATTTTTGGTTATTCATAGGTGCAATCTTAATTGTGTGCATTCCTAACTGAAATTTTTGCGGCAACAATCTGGAAGTAATTGCAAAGATAACCCAGTCTTCAAAAGTGGCTTACTGCTCATTTTTCACCGTGCAGGCAGGTTCGCTGCGCTATGATTTTCTCTGAAAGCAAAATTTCTTCCTCCCTCCAATTATATATTCAAGACAAAGACATGTTTGTCCCGGTTTATAAGGGAAGTCCACCTTAGAACATGAGCAGTTCATGTTTGTACCAGTTATAAAGGAAATCCACTTTAGAACATGAGCGGGTGTGCCGTTGCCCTTGAAGTTTCCCCATTTTTCAGTATCATTATAGAAAAAGATTTTTTTTTGGGGGGGAGGGGGGGGGGGGCAGGGAGCAGCAGCATGTGTTTACTGATTGTGATCTTTTAAAGATCACTTTCCTCTGTCTAATCTTTATCCTGCTTAAGCAAATTTTAGGACCAAATTTTATATAGGACATAATCTTTTGTATCTTGGGCAGGTGACTAGCTGTAGCTTTACATGGTATTACTCCACAGTTCATCCTACTTAAACTGTGTCAGAATGGCTGCACTATTTGTTTCTTAGTTCTCATTCTTTCAGTCAGTGGTTGCAGTGCTTTATGCCTGTCCACACAACCTTAATAATGCTTTGATTGAATAAGAAAGTGGTACATCTCTTCCTTTTCTGGTCGCCCAATAGTAGTTTACACCAAAGTGGTATGTTCGCATTGGGTTGCTGGCTATGACATGACGTGATCAGATTTTCCTTTCAAACAACTGTTTTTGCGAAGGATATCTAAACCCTTTATGTTTTGGGACAGTTTGTCAGATTTATTGTGTTAATGACATCAGGTGCAAAAAACTGTGTTTATGGCCCCTACCTGCTAGAATAGCAAGTACTGTTTGAAACTTGCATGCTAAGCGCTAGACAATTTTTGCAGGTACAGATATCCTTTCTTGCGAAGCCCCTGCCTTATCTGAATCTGGCTTACTGAGATTTTTGCGTGCAGGTCGTTTTTCCTGTCTAGGAAACAAGTTATGCAGACTAGAAGCATTTCAAGTGAAGCAATATCAATCCACACCATGAGATTGTTGAATTTTTTTTTTTTTTTGAAACGAACTAAAACATGATCCTTGCTGTATCATTAAGCATTTCTTAGGAATGTTCTTGAATCAAGTCAGTGGCCTATACAAATATCCTTGGTGATGGTAGTAAGCGGGCTTGCTTTCAGCTCAAGGATGTAAATTGAAGGTTATTAGGTGATTTACTCGCGGTCGTGGGATTCTTCCGTACGACTCCGTTTTAGTCAACCAAAAAGCTGAAACGGTGAAGTATAAGGTGATTTGCTTGCGCGAATGTGATTCTTCTGTGTAACACCTTTTCAGTCGTCCAAATAGCTGTTTGTGTAGACTTGTATTGCTATATGTATGGATATAAGATATTTGTCAACCGCTTACATTTGTTCTATTTGTTTTGTTTGAAGTATCAGTAGTGTATGTTATATGCGGGTTCATCTGGTTAACTATTATTAGAAATTGGTATGGCCCTTTGAACTGTGTCACTGCTGAGACGCCCTCCTTCCTTAATGCTAAGAGCATTTGGTAAATTTTGGAACTTGATATTTTACATCTTGTTTTTTAGAAACGGCTGTTCTCGCGTGCAAGCTGCTTCTGTTGTATTTTTATTTTGTTTTTGTTCATTAGCGACCATCTTTATGATTTAGATGGATGACCATGTAAGGTATAAACTACAAATATAAAAGTGTGAATCTGAGTTTGGTACAGTAGAATGTCGATTTGTCATGTACATCTTGCTATAAATTATATTGTTCGGTGTCCGGTGATCGCATTTGTCGAGACTAATTTGGAGTTGAGCGTTGTCAACTCTCTTTCTGGGTTGATTCTCCCGACATTCTTTTCTTCATACACAAAATTCAAATTCAAGATTGTGTTGACGAGGGTATCAAGTTTCTTGCCATAATATTAGCACCTGTAGTATTGACAGTGTGCACAATGTGAGCAGTATTTAGTCATTCGCGTTAATAGATGTAGCTGGTAACCACTGAGGTCACCACGAAAGTTGGTGGGGTGGGAGGTCGGGATCAAACTTGCCTCCCACCATTGGCCACAAACTTTTCCAGAGGAGTGTGCATTTGTCTGGATCGGTAAGTGGTTCACTCTCCAAGTCCCTTCTATTTATAGTATAGAATAAATGTAGGTCATCGCATCGACACCAAAAAAAAAAGGTGTGAGGCTGGTGAGTGAAAGTTGGATTGTAGTTGACTGGTAATATGCTCCAAGTCTGGTGGCTTCTCTGTAATTTCGCCTCTTGGCTAAATCCTTTCGATTAGGGTAAATTTTAATATGGCCCTTTAAAGCAGATCAAAGTGTCAATCCAGCCCTTAAAAATTAAGATTTAAGTCATAAGGTGGAAATTCTGTTCCCATTAAACCCTTCCATCATCATTTCACATTTTGTCAATAAAACTTGACAAAATTTTAGCGTAATGTATAATTATACAAAGCTTTTGGGAACAATGGAGCAATCAACTTTTAGCTCAAAAAAGCTAAAAAGGATAAAATTTTACTTTTCTAATAGAAAAGTTTTTGCCAATTACAAAACTACTATTATATCTCTCTAACTCATTTAAGTGGGGGATTAATTGCTCTAAGTCCCTTAAAATTTGATAAGATTTTACTGTTCTATCAAAGTTTGGTCAAACGTTATTGAGTAGGTGAATATTGAGTTTAGAAGCGCCTCAAAAATTCAAGATCCATTGGGCGCGAAATCCTGTTCCAACTAGTTTAGATCCGGCCCTCGTGTGCCACAAAATTTCAGGATCACCTGCCACATTAGATTGTATGCAAATTGAATCAAATTCGTGCTGTCATGTTGTTAGAGTTTCAGATTTATTTTGTGTCGTCAATTAAAGCTTGTATAGCAATTACAAGCATATGCCTCAAAATTGCATCAGAGACAAAACATTTGGGGTCTCAAACATGCACAACCTTGATTTATATCGCAATTACTTTGGCACTGAAATCTGCTCAAAAAAGCTTCCAGAATGGAGATTGATATGAGAAAAAAGCACTTGCGATTCTTAGACTTGACCGTGGACAATGACAGTGACTGATTTGAAGACAGGTATCGTGTACTTTCTTTCCTTGATATTCTAATTGTCCAATTCAGTAAATAATTTGTTGTATTGTTGAATAAAGCCCTTCACCTGGAGCAATTTTTCATCTATGCAGGGCACATCTTTCACTTTTCTGGCCTATGTAAGGTACATCTTTCAGTCATGCACTTTTTCCCCCCCTTTTCCTGCCTCGACGAGACTTTGATGCGTAGAAACGCATTGGAAATAATTCAAGTCGCTTCGAATCTTCTGTCCCTTAAAGAATTGCCAGCCATATCGTTGTTTTGTGTCAATTAATTACGTGACTCATTTCAATAATCATCACATCCTAATTGTAATTTTGCTATAACGCCTCCATAATCTATACTCTGTCATATATACAGCTTAGTTGTTTTTTTACCCTTGGGTACCCATAATTTTTATGGCCTCGATTTCAAGAGATACCGAGTTAATAAAGCAAACTTTTTCAGCAAAACATTGTGTTGACTATTTTCCCGCAATCTTTTCTAGTTAGATTTAATTAGAAACTACAAATTGATGGCAAATTATTATTATTTTTTTCATAATCTTTAGGAGAAGAGTTGTTTAGAATAATGGAGAGCAAGCTTCTTTTTTTTTAACCACTAATCACACAAAGGCAGAATCCCTTGACATACAAAGAGATTCATGAATAATCAAAAGCTTGATTGATTTACATGAGAATGTGAAGAATGGAGGAATTTTGCTTGGGTTGTGATTCCTATTATCTATGTTTTATTTTTACATTGCGGCATGAATGTGTACTCCCTTTATTACTTTTGGGGTTTCTTATTCTATAGTTACGTGGCAGCAAATCCTTAAAGGAATATAGAGGAATTTGAGGACAGGGGATTTACTATTCTATACATTTACAATTAGAACTATAGGCTAAATAAATTTAGATTACTCTCTTGTGTAAATAGAGTACTACCAAAATGCGACCAACACAATCATTGTTTGAGTCTCGTATTGTGATTATATTTTTTACAATTTATTATTGTTCAGAACAGATGGAAAAAAAAAAAAAAAAAGAGATACTTCCACCTTAGCACAATTTTAGCAGTTACCATTCTCTCCATTAGCTTTCTCTCTATTATTTTTCCCACTTATTTATATATAAAATTTTATAACTCTATAAATTCATTTAATTGTGTCATTATTTTTCTTCTGATTCCTAGATAAATATACTAAAAATGATTTTCATTTGCAAATATTTTGACATTCAATTCACAAAAACATTTAAATAGTGAAAAAGAATTAAAATTGTAACAAATTTTGTAATCATTAATTAGAGGACAAAACTTGGTCCATTTCACCCCAAATTTTATGCATAACTAATACAAGTGACGAAATATATTATGAACGGTGTTGGTCTTTTAAAATAATCTTTAAACTGATTTTATTGGGGTGTAATGCAGAGAAATTGGACTCTCCAAAATGAAAGGGAGCCTAGTCCCAATTGTAGAAGGCGCGATTTAGATTTTCAAGGGAGATATAATTGTTCATTAATTTGTTGCTATAATCATTCTGGACTAGTTGACTGGGCCTTGATCTCCTCAAATTTTGTGAGTTGGGCTCAAATGTACACCAAAGCAGCGAGCTGACGTTTTAAAGCCCAAATTAGTCAAGCCGATAATCGGTACACTTTTCTGATATCTTTCTCAAACTTTTTTTTTTATTTTTTTTAATATTTCTTTCTTCTTTTTGAAAGGGATGGCTCCGCTTGATTATTTCTTGTCTTATCAGGATGACCCGCTTGTTTATTATTTTTATTGTCACCAGAAACGTAGAATTGCAATTTAATTAGTTACATAACTCAACTGCTATAGCACAAACGCCGCAATTGCAAAGGTCCAAAGAAATAAAAATAAAAGGTCCAAAACTGCAAACCCAAAGGTTAATGAAACAGCAGCAAAAGGCTTTCCTTCTTCGTAAAATTTCTTTTCTTTTCTTTATTGTTTTCTTTCTTTTCCCTAAAGATTAGTTAGTACAAAAGACAGCCCACCCTTCCGAAATCTTATCTTTGGACAACTAATCACATTGATCAAAAGGTTTAAAAAGCAACACCTCATCACTTTTCTAAAAATTTCATTCCAACCCTTATTCTAGTTTTTAGGGTTTTGATTCCATATAAATACGTAATGACAGAGGTTTTAGAAAGGAAGGAAGAAAAAAAAACAATTGGGAGAGGCGGCTGAAAAAGAGAGAGAGAGAGAGAGATGCAAGAAAAGAAATTTTTCTGCAGATTTTGAACCAGGGCTAATAGAGAAACTCTGTTCATGCCCATTTTTCTCCTTCATTTTGACACCCTTTTGATCGTTTCTTTTTTTCTGGATGTTCTGTAGATGCAGTAGAAGAAATTTTATGTTGAAAGTTTTGTGAGAAAACAACTATAAGGCCACCAAATTTAGCATCAGATTTGACTAAAAATCAACCCTAACACAACTGCAGCAATCTTGTTCTTGATTTTTCGCGAGGATTTGCGCCTTTTACGGGGAAATTTCTCCCCTGTCTCGACTTAGGTAAATCTATGTAAATAATTCTAATCTCCTCTCTTGGTTGGTTTAACGTTTTACATGTAATTTTTCAAGCCATTATATGAGTTTCATGTGTTGAAATTTTAGATCTTGTTTTCTCATAATTTTTGGTGCTTAATGAACTTGTTTGATATTTAAACAAGCCCCTGAGGCTGCAAGGATCATGTTTGTAGTAAAATTCGACCATAGACACTCTTGAAAACATTTTTCGGCGAGATTCCGGCCACTAGACCAGAATTTTTTCAGTTTTCGGTGGGTCGACGTTGAAGAGTCGCTGCACCATGGCTTTTTCAGGAGCGATCTTGTCGACCGAGAGATTTCCTATTCTATGTCGATGTTCCAGTTAAGGCTGATTTTGATGTGGTAGTCAAAGTTACAATGGAAGAAGGAAGGTGTTTTCTGTGCATGTTGGATAAAGCCCCGGAATGTGAGGCTAGGAAGGAAAAATACAGAATCATCACGGAGAGAATCAATCGTAGCCTAGACTCGTACATTGCAGCCAAACGAGGGTGGATATATGATACCTATGATGTGCTATTGCCCGAAATTGCCAAGAAAATACGATAAGGATAGACAATAATTCCAACAATGTAGGTCCTATATCCGATAATTTCTATTAATCTGATTTTTTTAATGTTTAATGTTAAAACAGTCCGATATTCTCTCGATCGGATTATATTGACCGATATTTTTCGGGATCCGATTAATCTGATTTTTATATATTTAAACTATGCATTATTTTTATTAATACGATTTTTTATATATTTAGTCTACAGCGAAATCTTAAGTAACCTCCTAATCCCATGATCATTTTTTTTCAATCTAAAGATTTATTCATATACATATCAAATACTTACTCAAGTAATAAAATTGTCTTTTGACGCGAGAGTCAACATTTTTAAATAAATATTTTCGATTATACAACACTTCATATTCTTGAATTATTTTGTATACTCTTAATTCAAGTATTATTTTTATGCGAAAGTCGATATTTTTAGATAAAAATTTTTTATTACTAACTACAAGAACCATTAAAATAGAAAACTCTTATTCTTCTTCTTTTTTAAATTTTTTTCTAAAGTAAAGATAATAAATAAACATTTTCACAAAAGAATAATCGTAGGAAGAGTATTGTATTTATTGATCATATTTAATCACTCAACTTACAAAATCAAATAAAGAGAAAAAATTTCATCAAACAAACAAAATTTAGGCACAATTTTCTTCATTTTAAGAGATATACATTCCTTAAAACAAAAATTATAATCACATAATAACATATTCCAATTAAATAAGAAATGAATTTCTATAGTCACATATATTAACTTCAAAAAATAAAAAAAAATTGAGTTACTAATAGTTTGGAACTTTTACCCTTCAGATGAAATTGACAAAATTCAAAAAAAATTTAGGCAAATTTAAAATTTTGAACAAGTTTTTTGACAAAATTTTCCCTTATGACTCGGCAAAATTCTTCGTCAGCAATTCAATTTTCAATAAATTAAAGCACAATAATTATTTCAAGCTTAATCCCAATATTTTCAATCAAATATTAATCACATCCAATGCCAATAAGTCCAAAATTTTCATCTCTCACATTTAAAATACACATTATTCTCAATGTGTAAGAAAAAAATTAAAATAAAAAAAGTAATACTCCTCTATTATAGTGATTGAAATGGCGATAATATGAAGTTTACAATCTATTGTCCGCAATTCTACAAATTTTTATGAGGTTCACTTGAAACCATTAGTACATAAAACAAACTATAAATGTTCAATTAATGTAAAAGTAATGACAAAGGTCATAAACATCATAAACAAGTAAGCATCATAAAGCGTCTCGTATAATAAATGTATACATGTAAGCATCATAAACAAGTAACATTTCAACTATTTGAATCATCTAATTATGCTTAACAACATTTCAAAATCAATTACCATTTTGAGCATAATATAGGAATATATATATATAATTGAAATATTGCATAGATCAGTGCATTCCCACTTGTGATTATATGAACATGTTTAGAGATGCTAAATAAGCATAATGGAACTCATAAATATCAACAAATAACATCACAATTTTACTATTTTGAAAATTTCTAAAAAATTCAAGAAATGTTCAAATGGTAAAATTCAAATTACCAAATTACATTTAAAAAAACTTACCTCAAGTGATGTTTGTTGATGCAAATAATGTTTAAACCCTCAAAAATTTCACTCAAAATGACTCCCAAATGATTGAATTTCAAAATTAAAAACCCTATGTTCAAGAGATTCAATCCAAATGTTGAAAATTTTTTCGATGATTTTAATCAGTGAAAGTTATTTCAAGGGATGTTTGAGGTGTTTGTATTTTGATTTAAAATAAGAAAAATGGTTAAAAATAAAAATTTATTAAAGTGTGTTGTGTGTTGGTGCGGGTTCTTGAGGAATGAAAATGAAAAAATGAAGAACAATTTTGAACAGGTTTTTTAAAGACAAACCTTTAGGATCCACGATCTGGAATCTGCGAGATAACCTATCAGATCCCCTTCCGGATCCCCGAGGTTTGTACTATAGTCATTTTTTGCACAACTTCCTTATTTTTCGAAATATGATTTAAATCACTTTTTAACAAAGTTTAACACTTCAAATAAATTTAAAATGATCCAAACGTAGCATCCAACCCCATTTCATGAATCATAAACAAATAAAATGCAAATTGAAAAGATAACTTCTTCATTTTTCTTAATGCTCGTCAACTTTGAAAAAGTCACTTTTGGCTTAACTTTTAAAACCTACAAAATAAACATACAAATACACTTAAAAAACATAGAAGAAACATGGAAACATACTAAAGCTGTTTTAAACTATTTAATATGTACATCTCTCAAAAAAAAGTTTGCAAAGTTTGAACGTTAACTACAAAATTCACCTATATACAAATTCAAATCTCTAACTTATACTATTAGCCTCTTTTCACCCAGTCCTCCACTCCGATAAGGAAAACAATTAAAGGTTGAGATAATGTCCAGTGACATTCCAAATACATTCAATAGTCCAACAGAATCACAAAGTTGAAGGGCAATTAGCCAAATAGTTCACTTCCATAGTTTTTCTTTCTTTCTTTTTTACTTTTCTTTCTTTTGTGCTCCTTTCTTTTTCTTCTTCTAAGATACTGCATCTTAATTTGTTCAACATTCTCTTGCCTCGTCATTGTTGAATCCAGCTTTAAACATTGTTGTACACATCATGAACGAGGCTCCACTATACACTAATGCCTTGGTGAAAGATTGTCGATCATTATGCTAGAATTTGCAAGTACTGATCTAGCACACTTATAGAGAGAGAAACAAATGTGCCAATTTTTTGACAAATTTAAAAATGAAATTCGGCCATCACTTTGTTAATTGTGACCAACGTCTTGCTGGATTAGGCTCACTCCTTTTGATAGATATATCAGGAGACATTGGGAGTTGTGATCCAGATAAATTTATATAGTTTTAATTAGTTATTTCTTCTCTACCACAAAAAAAAGAGGAGCAAAATACACGCATTCGGATGTCCCTCCCCCCTTTAACTCCTGATTTTATCGACCATCAAGAAACTACACATATATTTACTGATAAATGATTATAGAAATTAATCTACATAAATTTCAAATTAGGAAAAGCAATGAAGCTTCCAGGATTTGAATCGGAGGGAATGCTTCACTTATTTGAATTGTCAAAAGAATGAAATGATAGTTAATGGCAGTTGCCACATAACCTACCATCTTTTTATTTTATTTTTTATCCAAACTAGATTTAAAACTTTCGGACAAAATTCACTAAACTTTTACTGAATCAAGCCGCCGTGCCTAAATTAAGCAACACTAGGACAAGCACAATAACCGTGCCCAGTAACTGGGGGCATCCGAGAATGAAGATTTGGCCCATCTCCGAACATACACCACTAAGACGAGCACAAATACGCCCCTCACAAGGCACAGACAAGCACACTTACCAACGAGCAAAATTTCCTTACTCAAAGACAGAGACAAACACAAACTACCAAACACCACTTGAGACGACCACAATTACCGTGCGAGTGACTTTAAGACATCCTTCTTTGATATAAAGAACATGGACAAATGGCTCTCTACGTTGCAAATGCAGATATAATGACCCAAGGGCTTCTTTTAGGCAATTCCAGCCATCCAACATGCAGTCAGTACTTGCAGTATTTGCCAATGAAGGCATTCTCTAAATTCTGGGAGCCAGAGAGAGAGACCCACGCAACTAGAGCTAGTGGAAAGCATATAACTAGCTCAAGCAAAAAGGCCCAAAATAACAAGGCATTTGGAACTTCAATTAAGCAAACCAAAACGATCCCGAGGGGTAAAAAATGTAAGTTCCGTAATCCATTTTCATCTGCCACTGGTACCACCAAACATCCCCCCCCCCCCTTGCGGGAAACAAAAAAAAAAAACACCCAACCCAAAACAAAGGCCGCAGAGAATAACAGGTAATAATGCAGAACCTAGCTAACAGCTCTCAACTTTACATCAGCTGAATCAGCCTACAAATAGTTTAAAAGTCTCTTCCATTCCATCAGGTCTTTTAGGCCATCATTTTGAAAATCCTACTTCACTTTCCAGCACTGTGTTTTGCCTTTGTGTGGGATTCCAGAGCATTTTCAGAGCCAAATGCCCTGTTAGGCATTACAAGTGTGAAATTTCTTAATACCAGAAACAGCAGCGCCTACCAAAATGTAAGTCACAAAGCAAAAAGGTTTACCTGCTGCATGTCTTGCAAGTATGTGCTCCACCTCCAGATTTTGGAGTTTGCTGATTTTTGTTCTTCCCAGCCTGTTTTGCAGGATGAGGTGTAGCCACATGCCCACTACCCTTCTTGCCATCTACACCGGTAATGGAACAGTACTTGAGAAAGGGTATCCAGAACATAAAAAGAGACCACTCTGTAATACATGCACAAGTGCAATAACAAACTAAAACCGTAACTGCACTAAGAGCAAGAAAATAACCTGTTTTTTGAGGAGTTGTCAATTTAGCTTTCTTATCAGGACCAGGTGTTTTGACGGCTGATTCAATAGCTCTCTTCTTGCTGATTTCAACCTTCAAAAGCAAAGATAAAACCCAACAAAATATTTAATTGGTATACCCATGCTCTTTAACCCAAAATAATCAAATATTACATATCAAGGACTACTACCTTCTTTGGTGTCTCTTCATCGCTTTCATCTGACTCATCATCTCCATCAGTGTCACCCTCATCCTCATCCTGAATAGGGAACAAAAATTACATAAATTGGATGGACCAATTGCCATACATATTCTAAGCAAGAGAAACAAAGACCAACAAATTCTAAGAGGCCAAATCATAAAAATAAATAAATAAAATCAAGGCAGTGCAAAAAATCAGAGCAACTACCAAGGGATT
Organism: Coffea humblotiana; assembly: GCA_023065735.1. Classification (NCBI taxonomy): domain Eukaryota; kingdom Viridiplantae; phylum Streptophyta; class Magnoliopsida; order Gentianales; family Rubiaceae; genus Coffea; species Coffea humblotiana. The sequence goes on from CM041213.1 coordinate 3,673,395, forward strand.
CTAGAGATTGAATCACGTAGAACAATAAGGCAATTTCCAGAAATTTGTAAGCTAGTAACTGTCAACCCAAAAATGCTACAGCTCCTATAGCCAAAATGGAAACTTACATTAATTGAAAAAGTAATACTGCATATTTCCTATACAATAACATGGGTGATTTCATGAGGAGGCTAACCACATAAGATGTTGCCAAAAAGACAAGTAATGAGCCTTTCCCTTTACGCATCAATGTAAAGAATCTAAAATGGCTCCAGTTAGGAGCAACTAAGCCAAGCCAAGCCAAGCAATCATTTTCCATACTTTCCTTCCAATGACAAGTGACCTAGATATATATCGTGTGCCAAATGGGATCATCATGGAATAATCAATTAAAGAATTTAAAAAAAAAAAGGCATACCAACTGTTCACCAATCTCAATCATAAAATATCTCATGTCCCGAAAAAGGTCAGCTGATCTACAATGTAAAGCCCTATCAAATAGAGACAAAAACTACCACAGATGACATCAGAATAAACAGATAACCTTCAGATTTAATACCTCATCCAAAGAGGCATCATCATCTTCATCACTAGAATCATCATCTTCATCACTGGAATCATCATCTTCATCACGTTTAAGGAGATCCTGATTTGGTTCCACAATCTTCACCTTTTGCTTAGAATCCTTCTCAGCTTTAGCCTTTTTATTGTCAGCAGGTTTGTCTTCCTTAACCTTGATCTCGGGTTTACCTGAAAATTGAGATGACAGACTGGAATATATCTGATTTTATAAAATTCAGTATCTCATGATCATAAAACAGAAACACCACTTTCTACACACCATTGTTTGCAATTGTAAGTGGAATCTCCTCTTCAGAATCAGAATCTGAACATAAGATACAGATGTACAGGTATTGAGCACCCAAAAAATGGACAAAAATAAAATCTTTATACAAACAGGGAAAGACTATACTAACCAAAATCACCCCCATCATCCTCCGTGGCGAAAATAATCGAGTCAAGGAAAAAGAATATGGAATTTATACTCCAACAGAGTCAAATGGAAAAAATTTTGATCATATCATCTTGTGGGAAAACTAAGATATTCCAAATAGCAGGTGCAAAGGATATTCGTCAAAAGGGTTGTTAGCCCTATAGCCATAGAAGTAGACACTTCCGCTTTTCCAGTTATGTGATAACTCAAAATTTCTGTCAAATACCAAGTCAAATTGTTGCTGAGGGAGTTTCTCAGAGAAAAGTGTTCCAAGAACAAGCCTCCGTCCATCCACATTCACAAACAGGCAGATGGTTTCATTCCCTTTCTCCTTTTTAACCTCACCAATAGAAGCCTGCATAAATATATCCATCCATTGAGGTTCAATTATCAAAAACAAAGATTAATCTCAAGAAGTTATTAGTGATCTATACCTGTGAAAGATGCAGAACCATACCCTCACCAGGCTCAACCTTGAAAGGCTCTCCACCTTTAACCTCAGCAGCTGGATAAAAAGCACGTCAAGTTAGATTGGCCATGTTATGTTCAAAACTACTATGTACTGCCGTAAAAAACAATAATTACTTACGCATAGTAAAACTAAACAAAACTACAAAAGAAATAAATCTATCTGCAAGACAGGACCAAGCCATAAATTGTCATACACAGGGCATTAAATCAAAGCCCATATAACGCTCTAAAAAAATCAAATCGTGCTCCATTTTTTCCATAAAACACATCCAAGTGTAAATTCTAGAATACACAACCACGTATAAAGGTCTAATTCCAGTATTATCTTTCCAACAGAAAAGCTTGCGTGTCACACTCAAATTAAACCACCAGCAAGTCAAACTCGACTGTGCATAGATACCAACAAGGCCTTGTACGAGTTCAACACAATTCAAAAACAGAGGGAAGCATAAAAGACCGTCAGTAACATAAATAATACAGTATTTCTGTTATAGCGTAGAGCTAATTGTGGACATTTGAATTGTCTCTCCCCTCTCGAAAGTTTACGTCCATAATAACAAACTTTACATATATAATACAAGACTAAACTATAATTTCGCATTATTCAGTATAAATTAGTACAACCACCTTTCATAAGCAATTAAAAGATAAAGATGTTCCATTTTATATGTAAGAAACGAATGTCTATTTTCAGAAAATTCAGCCAAAAAAAAACATATAAAGATGTGTCGGTTCATCTTTACATAACATACAAGCGCGTATATACATGTACGCCTGTACAATAAAACCAGAGTATCAAACCACCACCTAGCACCGCAAATACAACCGAGAAACTACTTCATCGGCCGTAGATAAGTGAGCAGTCAGCGGCAGTTAAACGAAAACAAAATTACACCAGAAAAGAGGGAAAAACAGAAACCAAAAATAGATAAGAAATATGAGTTGAAATGGAAGGAGGGAGGGGAAAAGCGAGTTACCCCAAAACTCCATTGCGGATTTGCTAAGCGAGAGACGGATAAAACGAGACGAAGAGAAAAGGCTTTAGGGTTTAAGAGAGGAGTGGGAAGCTAGGGTTTTTGTGAGAGTGAGGCAAAAAATGGAATTTCCTAGGGTTGATTTGTTGATGGTGGGATTTATATATAGAGGCGGAGGACGGGGTTAGGACGTGATATCATGCTGCGCGGACTACGGTAATTCAAAATGTGTCTGGTGCTTTACTGCTTTTCCATCTGGAGGAATTAGTCAGTGCCCGGATTTCATTTTTTTGTTTTTTCCATCTTTTTGCCTTTTTAGGAAGCTGCTGCTATTTATTTTGTGGAATATGTTAAAAACGTCCCTCACATTTTACAAGATGACTTTTTTCGTCTCTCACTTTTAAAAGTGTAATTTTATAATCCTTTACAAATTCACATTGACTAAAATTTGGTCCCTACCTAGGTTTCTAATTAGTTTTTTGTCGGAATTCACCACGTGCCTTGCACGTGATCATATTTTAAGGGCAAATTTGTCAAATCAAAATTTATATAATTCGATTCATAATCCCTCACATTTCATAAAATAAATTTTTTCGTTTCTTACATTTCACAAAATGAATTTTTTCATCTTTCACATTTTTCAAAATGAATTTTTTCATATTTATTGATTACGTGTGTGAATAATTTTTTTTAAAATCCATTTATATATTTATTTGATTTCACCTGAACAGTACGAATAGCATGTTAAATCAAATAGAGATATATTACACACTATTCGTATGCTCAAGTGAAATCAAATAGATATATACATGGGTTTAAAAAATTGTTAGTTTTTCACTTATATTCATTTTCTTTTACTCGAAATTTGAAAATAAAAAAGACATTTAATCCTAAATATTATCGAGTGTTTATACGAATTAAATTTGAATAGAAAAGTAAAGAAAAGAAAAGTATGACAAAAAAAAATAAGTGATTGACACTTTCAAATTTTTAACAAAATCACATGACAAGTAATTCAACTGTTGATCTTAAAAGTGTCGAATAGAAATTTCAAATTTAAACTGAAATTTGTTAGCACAATTATAGGACTCATTAATTAGATGACCTTATTATACAACTCAATAAATAAATTATTACCAAAGAAAAATGTCACAGATATTGAATAGGTTCAAATGGTGAAATCATATAAATATATACATGGATTTCAAACAAAATTATTAGTTTTAAACCCATATATATATCTATTGAATAGCATGTGTATAACTACGATTAGCATGTTTAGATGAAATCCTATAGAGATAAATTACATGTTATTCATACTGTTCAGGTAAAATCAAATAGACATATACGTGGGTTTATAGAAAAAAAACTATTCGTATACATGATCAATGAGGGATGAAAAAATTCATTTTGAAAAATATGAGAGATGGAAAAATTCATTTTTTCAAATGTGAGGAACGAAACAACTCATTTTGTAAAATGTTAGGGACGAAAAAAATTCATTTTGTAAAATGTGAGGGGACTATTAATCAGATTATGTAAAAATTTGATTTGACAATTTTGCCCTTAAAAAAATGATCACATGCAAGTCACGTGATGGATTCCGGCCAAAAACTAGTCGGAAACTTAGGTAGGGACCAAATTTGATCAATGTGAATTTGTAAGGAACGTAAAATTACATTTTTAAAAATGAGGATGAAAAAAGTCATCTTGTAAATATGAGGGACGTTTTGAACGATTTTTCCCTTATTTTGTTAATCATATTAATTCCAGTTGTATCTTTTTATTCGTTCTATTCATCAATACTAGCAATTTGCGTTTGAATTGCTATTTTTTGAAATTTTTATAGAAAAATATATTATAATAATTTAATAAATATAAGGTAAAAAGTGTGTAAAAAATATAATTATAGAAAACGTAAAAATTATTCACCCCTAACACAATCACGGCCCTAGTGAATCAAGATGCGGATGATCTTGTATTGCGTCGAAAATGGGTTAAACCAATAGAACAGGCCCATTAAAATGGGCCTTTTGAATTACGATTCCGTTTTGCAGGTTCTCGGGAACATTAAATGGTGACAAATGAGATTTGGAGACTGTCAAATTAAAATTAAAAACAGGTTGCTGTTCAGATGATAACATAATAGACGGTGGAACAGAGAATTGGGATGGAAGATTAATTGCAATTCAAACATTTTTTTTTGGTTCCCACTTGTTAAGCATAGAGTCTTCTCTAAAGGTTAAAAACTTATCTAATTATTAACAATTAGACAAAGTACAAATACTTTGTGTTGGCTCATAAGCATTTTAAATTTTCTCCAAAGATCCTAAATGAATGAATGAATTTTTTTCTTTTTTGGTTTAAAGCAACATTATTATAAGTTGATAAGGATGTTTTGGGCTTGGCCTCAGCATTCAACTCTACATTCTATAGATTCCGTTTGGATTGACCTATTTTTCAAAAATAATTTTTTAAATATAATATTACAATAATACATAAACAAAAACAACTCAAAAAACATTTCATCCATATAATATATCAAATATTTCAAAAAAAGCTATAGTAAAAATTTTTCATAGATATTGTTACAGTAAAATATTTCAAAAGCACTCCAAAAAACAGTTAATCCAAACAAATATGTGTGGTAATTTATATGAAGATGTGATATGAGTTACAAGAAATACCCAAAAAAAAAAAAAACTAGTCACCCCTTTTTCCTACATAATTCATTCTTAGGGATCTAGGATGGTGAAAAATAGCTAAAAACTGGCCTAGAGGGACAACATTTGGACTTTCAGTCAAGTGGACATGTTTTTGTGCCGGTAGGAGTTCTAACCTTATATCAAAAGGTCGTCAAAAGCATACTCGAGAAAGTGCAGCCTCGCTGCCGCTGGGCCTGCTTCCCCCTTCCCGTCCGCAGCTCCACGTCCCGCAAGAAGCCGCCAAGACAACGCAAATGATTTCCAACCATCCCCAATAAAATATATATATATATATATATATATATATATAGAGAGGAACATTGAAAAAGAAAAAAAAGAAGGAGCACTTGACTGAGCAGTGGAGAATCAAACGCAGTTTTATAAGTGAACTGAATCGAACTGAACCGCATCAACCAACCAACGTTCCCCAGCCGAAGCCCATAAGATGGATCTCAATCCCCTTGTCAACTCCCTCATTCCCTCCTCCATCTCCGTCTGTAATCTTATCTCTGCTTCTCTCATGCACAAGTTTACTGTGATTCAAGGATACATCGCTGGCATAAACAGCTTGCTAGGCATAACCTGCATTGATTTAATGTTCTTGGTTTTTTATTATGTATAGGTTGGTTTGCTGCTCTCGTTCTTCACGTACTTGGCAGTTGCTGGATCTATCCTGCCCGGAAAGATTGTTCGTGGGGTCACTTTGACTGATGGGACTCGCCTCCATTACCGTTGCAACGGTCACCTCTCCATCTCTCTCTGATATTTATTGAATCCCAAGACTCTTTCCTCCCCCTCACACCCCCCCCCCCCCGGGGGGGAAAAAAAGTGCATTGTAGCATAACGTTTGGTTGGTGGGCTCAGGATTGCTATTGCTGCTCGTTTTGATTGCCCTTCTTGGAATCGGGACCCAGTTGGATATTGTATCGCCTACTGTAAGTAATTTTCTCGTTTTGATTTACAAAATCAAGTTAAGCTACACACTCTCCAACTCATTGACGAGTCTTGCAGATAATTGCAGACCGAGGGCTTGAGCTTTTATCAACAACTTTTGTGTTCAGCGTTCTTGTAAGTTTCAGTTTTCGCCCATTGGAAATTTTTGTTGCATGATTGATCTTTATTAATTTGAGTAGTATTTCAAAATATTAACAATTTCGAACCTGATAAGATACCAACGATGAATGTTTGAGGATTCAGGTTCAAGAATTCACAATTAAGTTCATATACTTAGCTCGGGCATTGGAATTAATCACACGAAGATATATTGAGACAAAATATATATCTGTTGTAAATCTGACTACTTCTCTGAACTTTTAATCTTGCTCTCTTAACCTTATTTTGCTTGTAAATGCCAGGTCACACTCTTATTGTATGTGGTCGGTTGTAAGTCAAGTGATCAGAGCTCTTCTCTGAAGCCTCACGTTACCGGAAACTTGATTCATGACTGGTAACTCATACTGTTGATCTCTGCAGGCTCCTATTTATTAAATTAGCTTCCTTGAGTGATTAGATGTGCTGCTATCGTGCCTGAGAAGAAAACAACGTGTTCTAGTATTTTAATCTAGGTCAAGATGAAATTTAGCAATAATTTGCTTAACATCCATGGATTACACTGCTCTAAATTTTTCCAACAAAATGTTGTTATATTGACCAAGACTAAGAGACATGTACGCAAATGATAAGGAATAGATGGGGTTGGTCTTACTCAATTTATTATAATTTACTAAATTTGCATTAATTGCACCATCTTAATAGCATCTGCCTAGGTGACTAGAGATGTTTGGTTAAGAATCTTCATGTCGTTACATGACTCTGCCAGTTCTTCCTTCTGACCATCTCATGTTGCTATGCCTCGGCAATAACTCCACAGGGAAATCTTGACTATACTAATTTTTGTAGAACCCTTCAAAGAGCATACATTTTTGCAAAAGCAGAGAATTAGTCAATAATAGCTTAAATTTTTATTGTCCACCTGACTGAATTTAATTTCTTTTGGCTTACAGCTCCAGGTTTTTCTTTTTACTACTTCACCCAATTATTGCTACCAATGATGCATAATACTTTGTTATAGGCTGTTTTCTATTTAAATATCGTGATTTGCTATATTTATTCATACAGATGCTGAAACATTATCATAAAATTAGCATTCTTGCAGTTTTGTGATAACTTTTTAAACTCCATTTTATTCATGTTGTATTTCAACTGAGCACAAATGCCTTCTGATTAATCATCTACCTTGTTATTTTTGTATCCAAATGTCATCCAAAAGGTGGTTTGGGATCCAACTGAATCCTCAATTCTTCGGCATTGACCTCAAGTATGTACTCTGTACCTGCAACTTCTTGAAATCTTTATCACTGTGATAGACCTTCAGGATGTGACACAATAATTTACTATGCTTTATTGTTTGTCACTATAAGGGATTACATGTCTTATGCTTCAGGATGTGACACAATAATTTACTATGCTTTATTGTTTGTCACTATAAGGGATTACATGTCCTATGCTGGTGTTTATGGTTCAAGACATGTTTTAAGTGTTTCATGTGTTACTTCACATGTTTTGATCAAGTAAATGCTCAAATCTTCACACATTGCTTTGACACCTTTGATTGTACGTATATTTGACTTATGCTCTATTTCTCCTCGCTTCTGAGATGCACTGTCTATTTTACGTTGTATGTTCAAGTTTGACTTCTTCATTATTTTTCAGTGGTTAAAGTGTTGCCTTTAGGGGTTACATCATTTGCTAAATAATTTGATTATGTGAACAAAGAAACGACGTTCTATGATACTCTGCTTAAAATATTTTTTTTCCCATCTTTTGCATGTTACACTGTTTAATGCACTCAAATTTTGATGCCATGATTTGATAACTACCAATGTGAGCTTTGTTGTGATAACTACAACTTTCTTTTGCAGATTTTTCTTTGTTAGAGCTGGAATGATGGGTTGGCTCCTCATCAATCTATCCATTCTCTTAAAAGCTCTCAAGGATTCAAATTTAACACAGTCAATGATCCTATATCAGATATTTTGTACGGTAAGTTACTGGAATATTATTTCTTGTCCTAAGGGGTAGAAAGATGGATGGTATCTCACAATTTATGTAATACTTCATATTTTTGCAGCTATATATTATTGATTACTTTTCTATGAAGAGTTCATGACATCCACGTAAGTAGCTAATTATCATCCTTTCCATTTTGGTTTTCCCAACTTTTCCATCCTATTTCAAGAGATAACCTTTCACTAAAGCATGTAGAAATTCCAACACTTAAACAATGACAGATGGTATGGACTGTTTTTACAAAAATCATGTATTATGGATGTATTAGTGTATGCTGATACCATATGCTTGGTCAAATGGGATAATGCAAATGGTGTGAAGTGGGTAATGCCTAATAAATCTAGGCCCACCTTGCTGTATTGTTATGATGGGTACAATTACGATGGCATACTTAAATGTCTGGTACCTGTATCAGACACTATGGTGGGGGGCATAGATCCATGTATCCAATAGTTCCCATAGTTTGGCATAATGACTGATGAAGCTATCCTTGTTTTAATTCTTTTGTGGTTCTGTACTAATTCCCAATTTTTTGTTCTAATCTCGTTAGTTACCTACATGAAAAGTTTCCATGCTCCAACTTCATTTCTGGTCTGTAGTCCTCCTTTTGACAAATTTTGAATGCCCACATGTTATATAAGTCTGTCATGACTTATGAATTTAGTTCATATCTTAGGAAGATTAGGTGAAGGAACAGTAGAGAGAGTGAGAGCTCTTCTTGACAAAATAGTACAACTTTTTCATATTGTGAAATAGCTTAAAGTTGGCCTCAGCTCCTTCTTGGTTATTGGTCAATATTTTGACATCATCCCTAGAGTTTTTGGATTTGATCCCACATAACCCTTTTTTAAGGGAAAAAGAAAGGAATTACATGTTAAAGTGTTTTAGGCTTAGTTCTTGTGGTATTACTAGTGCTATAATCTTAAGCTTCTTAATACTGGTTCATATATGCCTAGTTTATGATTATTTCACTAGTTTGACCACTCTTTTGATGAAAACTGTATGTTTTTTTTTAAATTTTATTGCTTTGATATCTGTATATGAAGTGCACATTTAGTGTTTTGCCTCATCGTTCAACTTTATAAATTGTTTAAGCGATACGCTTTTGGGTATGGCTGTTCATTGCAGATGGGACATAATTGCAGAAAGATTGGGATTCATGCTAGTTTTTGGAGATCTAGTCTGGATTCCATATACTTTCAGTATCCAGGCATGTAATCTAGCTTGTTGCCTGTAATTTAAAGAGGATTCTTCCCTTGCTTACATATCAGGATTCTCTTCTTGCTTCCTTTCATCAATTTTTTTTTTTGGTTTGTCCTGCCGTATATGGGTATAGGTGGGTGGGCGGGGTGTGTGCTTGTGAGTGAGAGAGAGAGCCTGTCAATATACAGTATTTGGTCACATACACTTGCAAGCAAAGTCCTAGGAGACTTAACACAATTTGTTGGACTTGTTTACAGATGCCGAATGGAACTTTGAGTTCTTGTAAAACTAATATCTAATGTTAGTCAGCATCATATCTGCAATAACAAATTAACTTAATTTAAAGAGCGTCCTAAACTGCTGTTGCCTACCTGTTCTTTTGGTGCTAATTCGCTATTGAATGTGCCTATATTGCTAAACATTCTAAATGGCCCTAAATGTGCTGAAATTTCTTCTGCCTCCTTTTAAGAACCTACCTCCTTCTGACCTTTATTTTGATTCATTGGACAAGGACATAATTTCATCACTTCTGAACAATTTGTATTGGTCTCTGATTGTTGGTTCTTGAACTGGAATTAGTAACTGATATATCAGGGAGCCCATTATTGGTTATAGTCAGAATTAACATCCTTTTTTTGGGTAAGTGTCAGAATTAACATCTTGCTCTAGTATGTAATTGCATTCTAGAATTCCAATTCAGTTATTGAGTCAAAGTGGCCAAAAGATAGGAGCTTACTTTTTTGAATTGTCAGATAAGTTTCAAGTAATAATTCGAGGCAATGAAGTGGTAGGATACAATCCATCTATTCTCTTGGCTGTGAAGAGGGGAAATTGATATCTAGAAATTTAGCGTACTCATCTGCAGGTTCCTGAAATTGTGCTAAGTCTAAGATCTCATGTTGCGTCTACCATACATGCATCATGTTCTTTCTGATATATTTGTTAGCCTTTGTACCTTTGATTTTAACTTTCAAACTGTAGGATAAATTAGTTCTTTTCATTTTCTTTTACAGGGTTGGTGGCTCTTGCATAACAAAGTGGAGCTAACAACAGCTGCAATTGTTGCAAATTGCCTTGTCTTTTTCATTGGGTAAACAACTTCGAATTATTGAAGTTTTTACTAAGTTTTTTTATTTTTCATGTGTATTGCCCTTTGACTTGGTTCCCTGTTTTTCTTGGAAGTTATGTTGTGTTTAGAGGAGCCAACAAGCAGAAGCATGTTTTTAAAAAGGACCCCAAAGCACCAATTTGGGGTAGGCCTCCAAAAGTTATTGGAGGAAAGTTGCTAGCTTCAGGTTACTGGTAGGCATCAATTGACTTGTTTGCTTATTCAACTACTGTGAGCAAAATAATAGAAGTGAACACACTATAATCTATTATCATTTTCTTACTTGGTAGTACCTCATCAACGCCATGGCATGTTTTGGTGTTTCAGCCCGAGTAGAGCTTCTTTACTTTCATAATCTAAAATTTAGTTATCTCGAGTAAACAACCCTATCTAGATATCTTGAGTAACGCTGAGTACTGAGATTAGCCAGAAAGACCAAAGAGGAAAGACTTCGGCATTTGTCTCAGGCAGCCTGTGTTTCTGCTGCGTGGCTATTATTATAGCAGCACACCATCTTACTGAGTCTGGGTGATTCCAGATTACTTTCGGAAAGCAGACATTGCATACATTTTAGATTCCCTGCATTTTTTTTTCTCTGGATAGAGTTTTGATGTCTAAATTATTATATTTACTTGTTAATAACATCTTGTTCAAGGGGCATTGCAAGGCACAGTAATTACCTGGGGGATCTATTGGTTGCACTATCATTCAGTTTGCCTTGTGGTATAAGGTAACGTAGCTGCTATCTTTTCTTATTTTATCACGATCATGTGTTGTCAGAAACTAACTCCCAGATCAATGAATGCTTTTGTAGTTCCCCAATTCCATACTTCTAACCCTGTGTATCTTCTTATTTTGCTTGTATGGAGAGAGAGAAGAGATGAAGCCCGGTGTGCACAGAAGTACAAAGAAATCTGGAACGAGTACTGTAATCTTGTCCCTGGAGGATATTACCGTACGTCTATTAGCTAAAATTACCAATAAGCTGGAAGCATGTATTAACTTAATCGAGCATTGCAAGTTCTGGTGTAGAATTCTGTGTCTGGAAGAGTATCCCGTTGTTGTACATGAATTTGTGCTATCACTTGATTAGAGCTTTTTGCTTAATGAAAGAGAATTAGAGCTTTACAATTGGTTGTGTGGTCTCAAATTATGTCTTAGTTTGTCTTGACATTTTGCTGCTGTAAATGACAGCAATCAAGTTGAATGAAGTTTCAAGCTATATCCTATCTCAGAAGTAGAAATACATGTGTGTTGGTGGTAATGCGAACGAAAGGACTTTATTCCTAGTAACTTCTTAGTTCGTATAACAACATATTATAGTAGTGCTATGAGTTAATTAAATAAAATATATCCCCGCCTTACTTAGATTCTAAAGGAGATTATATTAATACTCCTCCGAAAAAACCTCAAGCATTCCTTTCCTTCTTTTGCATTGGACGAAGTTTAAGGAGTGGTTGAGGTTTTTTGCAAGGAGTGCTGCTGATATCCATTTTCCAATTCTTGGTGACTGTCTACTTGTTACTGTGAAGCCCTGCACAAGTGATTACGGAGAAAGTTTGTGTGATATCGCAGCGTTCTGGCAGTGGTCCGTCCCCGGGCCAGGGCCATCCTGCCCCACGTCTGCTGAAATCAACATATTTACCCGCCCTTGTCGCTGTCAATCAGCGAAAAGAAGTCTGGCAAAGGCAAAGGAAGACGCAATTGCAAAAGGGTCGATGCGACAAAAGAATTGGGATAATTGAGCTTTCTGACAATTTCATTGAATTCTCTCGAGGTTTTCGAAAAATTGTACATACCTCCCTTCTCATTTAAAATGATAATTTTATCCTTAAATATTTTAATGAAATTTTAGAATGAGTTTTAAAAATTACTTTTCATTATTTTTCCTTTTTATTCCTTTTTTAAAATTTTTCACCGATAAAACTATAGAATTATCGTTATTGCCTCTAGATTTTATTATAACCAAATGTCGAATTAGTGATTTTTTTGACTAGTTAATTTTATATGTAATCCAATGTTTTTGCTGATCTTTGTTTTGTATTTTTTTTGTATTAAAATTAACAATAAATCAAAAAGAAATGACCCAAAAGTATTACTAAATTATGATAATCTCACTACTTAAAAAATTTATAAATTCTAAATGAATTATTTCAACATTTTCTTTTCTATCTTATAAATCTAAATCCATAATAAAAGGCCATCAAAAATATCATATCATAGTAATAAAATTATTACTATTGTTGTTTATCAAATAGTAGATACGGACATGAAAAATTTGATACCTTTTTCTTATAATTATATTATATAATCCTATAATTGTATAGGGAAATAAATTAAAACTCATTCCACATGGGCATTTTTTGGGTATTTATTTAAAAAATTGTCCAAGTCAATATTATTTTAAGATTTATTACTAAAACTAATCAAATCAAAGGAGGTAAGTATAATTTTTCAAATCTCAGGAGAGTTCAGTGAAATTGTTAGAAACTTCAGGGGGAGGTTTCTGAAATTATCCCAAAGAATTGCAAAAACTTGTGCAGGTCTGTGACATAGACAATAGCCTTTGGGAAAGTTTCCCGTACTGGAAATGGATGGCTCATATGACCATGGAAAAGAAATAGTACTGCTCTATTAGCTGCTATTTAATTTATATTTTAACTGAAAAAAAAAGTTTCAAAATTCTTCCTCATCTCATGAGGATCTATAGTTGGACCCATTTCCTATCTTTCTGAGTCTGCGTTATTAGTTATCATACATAAACCTTGTTTTGCTGACAGTGGGTGCTTAAATAGTTGAAGGTATGAGCCGGAAAAGAATGCTTTAGCGCGTAGTAAATGTTAGTGCTAGAGTTTTACCCCGAACGATTCCCGTAGGGAATGGCCTTTTTTACGGTGGGGGAACGGGGAGGGGCTGGCTGGACGCTTGGACAACGTTTTTGTGGTGTGCAGTAAAGTATACACCGCGGCAAGTTTGAGTGATTTTCTACGGAATTCGTTGATTTACACGGTGTACACCCTCCAAAAAAAAAATAATGATAATGAAATAGACAGTGTAAGTCCCGGACTGCTATTTCATTCGTCAAATATTTCTAGGGATCCAGGAATTAAAAGTTTTAGATTCAAATCCCTTGCTCCTTCTTCACTTCTTATATTTCATGTTTCTCCTGCTTAAAAAAAAATTTTTTTGAAAAAAAAAATTCTTAGGAGCAAGTAGTAGGATGAATTAGGCCCCGTTTGGATTGCATTTTCCGTCATTTTTCATGGAAAAATTATTGTAGCGATTTGATGTATGTGAGGGAAAAAGATAATAGAGAAATGTGATCACGGAAAACGACGCAATTTTCCGATAGAAAATCGCAATTCAAACGGGGCCTTAGTTATCGATGAAGATATTTTACGTTCTACGCATTACGTGTCCAAGAATTTCTTCGTGTAAATATATTTAGATTCTTTATTCTTTTGGGGGTGAAAAAGCATATTTAGATTCAGATACATTTCATTGACTACCAAGATGTCAAGTGAAAGGGCACAATTTTGAATACGCCTGTGTGAAGTAAAAATAGCATTGCACTGTTAGCGAGCAAAGAATAGAACAAGCATGGTAAAGTCCAGACACTCTAATTCGAAAATTTGGTTTGTAGAAAGCCAGATCCAAACTTGTTGCGTTCCGTCTGTCAACAGTTGAATCTAACTTTGTTGCATTCTACCGGTAAAGGAACAGGAGGAAATTAATAAGCAAAGACTTGAACAGTGCAATCATAATGTGCCCCGGCCCCTAGATATCCCTGACAATATCAGATGCATTTATCATCATTTTTGTGTTCAATGATTATGAACGACGAAGATCAAGCAACGGAAATCTTTGGTTGTGTCCATGAAAATGCGATTTTGATTGACCAGAAGCACCCATCATACAACATTACATGACAAAGTCGTAACATTACACTGCCACTGGATAAACATCGGCGAATTCTAGACAAAACCGTGGGATCCGTATGGAATACTTAATTATGTCCTGGATATAGCACAGGGGCGAGGTGGGATGACGAAACCGAGTTTTACCATCTGCCGGCCACTACCTGCATGTGTAATCCCCGTGTCAATGCTGTGCTGTTTACGTTATTTTGCCACATTTGGCTCCATGCATGCTTAGTACAGTGTACGTGATGAATAATGATCCTCGACAAACCGTCATAAAAAAATGAAGATGCTACTGTGGATATGCAGAATTATGCGTTCGTGTAGGCTTAGATGCTTTCATTTTTATTTTATTTTATTTTTCTTTTTGGGACGCATTGTTTCAACTTGGTTTCTTTCCGAACTGATTCAAATGCAGATCTTGTAGAACTTGTCGCAGCTTATGTGAAACCTGCAGACCTTTCAAGAATATATTTACAAAATAATTTAGGTGTGGTTGGGCTGTTTTAATTGGGGGGCACCTGTTAAAAAAAACCCAACAATTATTGGGCTCCAAATTAGTATTAGATTTTAAACCTCGAATTACATCACTGTCTTCCTCGTCACATAAATGAAAAATGAAATTTTTTTATTATCAAGTATTTAATGGACACTAGTTAATACACTTAAATTTATACTTAATTTTCCATTTGACGAGGTGAATTATGGTCGGACGAGTCGAGTCATGAACGCACGAGTTCACCTGCCAAAAATCAAGTAGACGGGATCTTGTTCTCCGGTTTCACTCTGATGCTTAAATTAGTTAGAGTTCGGGAATTGAATGTGCGGGTTAGATTGCGTACCTCATTTAGGGGTATTATATGAGTACTTGTGGTAGTTGTGTCTAGAGATGGAATGATGAGATCCATTCCCTGTCTGACATCATGAGGTAGCATAGGACGGCGGTGTCAGATGTAGGTCTGACCAGTAGCAGGGTGGCTGATAGTCAAATTACTCCACCAGTCACAAGCCACGCAAATAGCTGATGTATCTGTAGTCTCGGGCAAGGAGATGGACGAGGTGGGACGTTTCTTCAGAACAAGCTCATCGATCACCTCGTTTATGAATGTCCGAGATGAGGTATCTGCTGTCGATAGGAAGTGAACGGGCTAAAACAGTCCGGGCAGGCCAAGGTGTCCACACCGTTCAAATGTGATGTATGCATTCATATGCATGCTGTCCCCTCCTTACATTTAAACACTCTCTCAACTAAACTTTTGCAGCGAGCGTCCATTTAAACACTCGTTAGACAGACCCAAACAAAAAACACCAAAAGGCCTTCCGCTTTTTCGAGCCTGATTTGGACAGGCACTGACATGGCCCAAATCAACTACGAGCAAGAATCCCTTTAGTATGCCGTTCTGTTTTGAGTTTCCCAAAATTCCAAGTTGGGCGGACAATTATCGTGAATTGCAAAGTAAGTAGTCTTATCCGATTAACCTCTTCGATGATGAATTGCAAGGTTATACACTTAAGGAAACAAGCACTTGCGAGTAAGAACGAAAACATTACTATGTCTATGTCACTGATTCATGAGAGACGTAACCGGGCAAAAACACCCTCCATCCATTTAAACAGCAGATATTCAATATAGAACGTCTAAACCCTCAAGAAACCTGACATTCGCTCAAGAGTCGAGAGTGACAATAGCAAAAAGATTAAGAGCATGCATGTTTGTGACATGGCTTACAGCGTCGGCACTAAAAGAGCAATTTGCAGGTCACATTGCTATAAATGCCATCGCCAAAGGTCTGGTTGAGACCTCTACCCTCACTACAAGAGCTCCGGCTAACATCGCAGTATGTGATCTGCAGCTTTGATGATGTCGTTTGAAGAAGTTGCACTGCAACATGAATTTGTGATCAAAACACAATAATATTTAAATCATGATTTCAACTCTCTTTTTTTGGAGCATCCTGAAGTCAATTTCATGATAACAAGTTTTTTTTTTGGAAAAGCTTTGCTTCGATTGAACACCGTAAAATAACAACAGTAACTCCAGTTGAATAATTTAGTATGTGGGGCATTTTCACTAAAGCACATAAACAAAAGAATAGAAACTGAAGCAAGTGTTTGTAAAAATTGATTTTTTAAGGGGGGAAAAAAAAGTAATGACGATTACTCGTGACATGAGCAAAGGTGATTGGCAGTTGTTGCTTAGACCAAATTTCCTAGTTAACCTTTTTTTCTATTCGATAAATAATTGTTCATTTCAGGCAAAATTCCTAGTTAACTTGTCCTTTTCATTCCAAAATTGTGACAATTCTCTATTATCTTTGTATGAACCTAGAATTGTCAAATAAAAACGGCTCCCAAAAATTTTGACTTGGACATGTCAAAGCCAGCATAACAGTCTTCACATGCTCTATAATGAGCAAGTAGTCCATATGCTTTGTCTAATTACTAGTCTTTTCCGATCAACCTCTTCGATGAATTGCAAGGTAATACACTAAGGAAACAAGCACTCGCGAGTAAGGACGGACCAAAAAACACGTACCTGAAACGGGTGAGCAGTCGACTTCCAAGACCTAAAATCATCAAAGGACCACTCAACACCGTTCATCTGTCCCCTCTACACTCTTTCTTTAACTCATCTGTACCATCGATATTGACACAAATCGTTGTTTTAGCATGACCGATTTACCGACGAACTTTAGCTCCAAAACATGCCAATTTTCAGACCCCTCCGATGTACCCCAAAAAACAGGAAAAAAAAAAAATAAGGCTACGACTTCGTACGGTGTTAGAACTTAGAAGATCAGAACAAGAACGTGGTAGTCCATTTTTTTTTTTCCTTATCAAACAAAGTGACGGTTGGTGTTGGGACGAAAGGTTTCTCGGTCGTTAGGAAAGCAGGTTGAAGTGCATAATATGTTGTAGACCAATTGGCAATTGCAACGACCAAAGAAACAAAAGTATGGCTGCAAACAAGTACTGTAATAGTCAGCCATACTTTTGTTACTTTTTCTGTCTTCTACCTACGATTGTGCACGAAAGTCGTGGTTCCGTTAGTTAAAACTGTTACCACTTACCAGTTTCCATAACTCTTCTTTGTTAGGAAATTTTTCGATTTTTTGGCCTTCAATGTTATTGCGGACCAAGTCTGGGTCAATTTCGAACTCGACCAATATTTGTTCGAGCCAATCAAGTGTAGGCCGCAGTTCTGGTAAAGGCCAAAATGGTCCGCCACGTCATGCCTTTCAAATTTTTATTGCTTTTCACTAGAGGTGGCAATTTGGATTGAGATCCATTTATCCATCCATATAATCCATAATTAAATGGATTTGGATTATTCATTTATAGTATTGGTTTTAAATGGTTGACCAAAGTAAAACCATTAAATTAAATGGATTTATATGGATTATCCACAAAAATCATATATATCCATTTACTTAAAAACCATATTTCTGTCTTGTACTAATGTGGCATGCATTTAAGGAAATGCTTTCATGATGAAAGTTTTATCTGATGTTGAGAAACGAGAGGGACCATCCTTGCTATTAGGCCAAGTGTTGTACCTGGTATGACAGGCAAGGCGCTTGACTCCCCTTAAGCAAGGTCTCGAGTTCAAATCTTGTGAATGGAAAAACAGGTGCTGGAATAGCTTGCGCCTCTTATGGGGTGCAATCTGGCTCAACTCCGGAATAGTTAGGGCCCAAAGTGGCTACCGCATACTGAGAGATCTGACAAAAAAAAACAGTTACCAAAATATTAAAATGAATTATAAATGGATAATTGGTTTTTATTTAATCCATTTAAATCCATTTATTAAATGGATCTAAATGGATTGGATAAATTTCATCCACCATCAATTAAGTCAAAACCAATTATGAACCATTTATCCATATTGCCACCTTTACTTTTCACTTTTTATGAATTTAAACTTGGCGCTTGCAATAAAATTCAAAAAGAGCTTAGCAGTGCATCCCTTTGATTTAGAGTTAGGATCCTCGCTCTCTAATTAATTTCTATTGACCCTTGGACTCTCTCCTAATGTAGGTGTTAGAACAAGAGTAGGAGTGGGAGTTAACGATTAACAAAAAAAAAAAACAAGAATATACTCATTAAATCATCAATTACATGATATTTTATTCTTGAGCTTTACAACATAAACCTGTAATGCGTTTGAGTTCTCCATTATTTACAATTTCTCTCTTTGTTTTGGGACTATTTTGGTTCTTTTCAATTTTCTACACAAACAACTACACTTATACTATCATACTTTACAAAAAAAATATAAAAGAGAGGGAAATTCAAATGAGTTATATAAAGGAATGAAAAAAAATGTTGATAGAGATAAAAAAAAAAGTGCATTTGCATATCATTTATATTTTCTAATTGTAAAGTGCGATATTTGAATTTAAGTTTGCTGCGCCGCAAACCATCGTGTCACGTCGCATAATTGTCAGAAGAATCCACGTCACCGGATTGGTTGGGGGCCTAATCCTTATTCGCAGGTTATTGCTTTGCTTTTGCAAAGATGAATGACCGCAACTAAAACCAAGAAAAGCAAGAGAGGACTTGCCATTTAGACAATTATTTGATGTTAAAAGGCACAAGGATGATAATATACACGCAATTCATTGGACAGCCATTTTCCAAAGAAAAATTGCTACATTTTTCGTGAATACATTTTTCAATCACCTTTTTACCTCACATATATCAAATCGTTACAATAATTTTTCTATAAAAAATTTAGAAAAATGCAATCCAAACACAACCGAAGTTCTATGAAGTACGTGCACTTGTATCATTGGTGAGAACTAGGGGTGCAAACGAGTCGAATTGAATCAAATTTTGACTTAATCGAGTCGAGCCTTCAGTTAATTTTATGAAGTTCGAACTTAAAAAAATTTATTATTATTATTATTTTATTTTTAGAAAAATAAAAAATAATTATTTTATTTTTAAAACTAAATAAAATAATAATTTTGCTTAATAAATAATAAAATATTAGAGATATATATGTAATAAAAAATAAAAAATAAAAAAATATATAATCGAACTTCCAAGCCGCTCGTGAGTCAACGAACTTAATGTTTTTGAACTCGAACTTGAGCTCGAGTTCGACTTGATTAGCTCGAACTCAAACTAGAGCTCAATATTGATCGAGTTCGCGAGCGGCTCAATTCGTTTGTAACGCTAGTTAGAACGTAAGTGTATTTTGATGGATTCGGGACCTTACCAGTTAATTCATACCATTTCAACATAAAATGGTTATTTTTAAATTTTTTATATCCTATTTCAATTAATTTACAATCTACCTAAATTTATTTAGGCCGCATTCCAACTTGTTTACACCTTAAAAGTAAATTGGTGTAAAATAGAACCTGTGAAGCACCATCTCGAACTTTGATTGGATTTTTTAAAATTTGTAAATTGTAATGATATTTGATAAACGTGTTTGTCAATAAACTTGTTACAAAAAAAAAACCGTGCTTGAAATTTTGAGAGATTTTACTTGTTCTTTTTTGGTATCATTCCTACGAGTGAAATTCGCCAGTAATAGTAAAAAAAGTGTTATTGACTTTTAAATTAAATACAGTCAAATATTTAAATTTTAAATTATTATCTTTAGTGAGAGATATGGTGTATTTTATAGTTTATCTCCTAATATTTTATTTCTCACACTTTATTTCCTTAACTGGTAGTTAAAATAAACATTTAGTAATGGTGCAAACTGTTGACATCAAAAGGACAATACTATTCTAAAAAAATAATGAATAGATATAAATGTTCACAAGTTCAAGTCGGATATAGCATATATTTATTTTCTTTTGTGCAAAGTTTCAGATTTATTCATTTGAAGTAATCGCATGAATGACGATTCTTAAAAAAATTTATATTTCAAATTATTTTACTAAAAAGCTCCAAATCGAAAAATAATTAGTCCATTGTAAAAATCAAAATTTTTAATTTAAATATCCAAGAAATCTCCTTACGAAATTTTTCAATGTCAAGATCTTTTTAAGGATGTCATTTTATCACATTCACAAGTTTCTTGGATTGGTTCTTCCTTATGATGTGATGAATAGCATTTAAATAAAAAGCAAGCAAATGAAAACGTGAAACCTTTTCTTTCTTGTTTTAGTTGCAAATGTTACGGATGAAGTAGAGATATTCTTTTAATGTAACGAATGATCAAAACATACAAGAAAACTTTTGGAAATCACTTCTTTATAGAACATGAAAAGTGGCATTTTCGTTAGAAATTTAGTGATTAAAATGGGAGGTGTTTTCATCAATTGCAATGTTTTAACAATCCATTTGCTAAGTAGGAGTGATGGAGGGGATAAAGTGAGAAAAATAAAATATTAGGAGGTAATGTAAAACATACCAAAGCTTAGGGCGACTTCCTGTGATTATCCCCGGTCCTTTTCTGCAGTCAAATGAATTCACAGTAAGAAAACAAAAGACTTCAATAAATTTTGCCTTGAATGAAAATGACAATAGATTGTTTGTAACTGACACATTTGTCGAAGACACGTGGCAAGAAAAGGGGTCATAGGCCGCATCACAGCACATAGAAATCGCGGGGCCATGCGTTGCTTCATTATCGTCCATCCATAACTGACGACCCCCAAAAGCTAGATATAGATAGCTGCCAAAAGGTATAAAATAGTAAAATTTGGAGTGGTGAAAAAACTGAAAAGATTCGCGGTTTCACTCACCCTCGGATTGAGAGTCAAAGAAAAGATAAAGGGCGGGTGCTTCGCGAGTCACGAGGAACCAGGTGGGGACAGGTGACCGACACTATCAACTTACACTGTCAGCTAATCGTTTCTTTTTTCTTTTTTTTTGCCCTTTATTTAGGATCAGCTACTTACGTTACGTTAAATGAGTAATGGTAGTAGTGTGTTTTAACGGATTAAGCAGGATACATGATACATTATTGTAGATTGGATAAAGATTGAATTTTTTTTATAAGTAAGAAAATTTAAACTCAAGACATATTACTTACAATCTCTCGTATCCTATCAATCAAATCCTCTCCTAATATTAGAATTTTAACGACCGTTAAGTCAGAGGTACATGTATAATTGTTTAATTAACTTTTTTTATTGTAAATATCAAGATTTTTTGCTTATTAAGTCAATAAACGTGGACTTTCCGGTGACAATTGTCTCCAACAATGTTGGAGTACCTCCAAGAAAGTATAATGTTTGACTTACTATTTTTACAAGTACCGTTAATAAGTTTAATATTAAATTATAAAGCTCGTAACTATATAATCACAGAAATATTACACGTGTAAGTGTGAAGTGTCCCGCAATTATTAGTATGCAAACAATTTGATACTTTTTGTTCATTGGCTTTTGGATAAGGTCGGCAGCGGCGGCGGCGACAGTGGAATGACAGTTGTTACACCAATAAGAAATTTTTAAAAAAATAAAGGTCAACACTCAATATTTTTATTATTTATCAACAGATTATTAAATATGAGAGTCGAAGACGTTAAATTCATATCCCTCCATGTAACGATAATGTTTTTAAATCGTTATAAAAAAAAGATATTTGTTTAAATATAAATGTATAAATTTTAGAATTATATTCCAGTGTAGCCGATTGTCCGAAAAGACCAGCTACGTATCATTGCCTATCTTTTTATTCATCGCATTTCTGGATTTGATGAGTGCTAGACATGCTTGATATTTTTGCTTTACTCGGCCAGGTTAACCAAATAACCCTGGTTATTGTAATAATTCTAAACAACCACTTTTCTGTTCATCTCATTTTCTGAGTTGTCCAATATTTATATGCATTTCTCTCTAGAACCATGTCATGGCTTTGTTCTCAAAACTAATGCAATATCATGGTTTTGTTCTCAAAACTAATGCTATTTTTTTTCTTAATATGCACCTTAAAAATATTAATTTTCAGGTTATAGCACTATATGATACAGAAGCGACTTAAAAGCAAAACACATCTGATCTTCTTCCGTTAGAGGCTTCAAAGGAAAAAGAGAAAAATTTGAACTCATTCAAGAAATAAAGTTGAAAAATTGATAATAGTCTCATAATTATCTAGTATTATAGTACCATGAGCTACAGCCTATTTATAGGCACGGAACAAATAAAATATTTAAGGAAAGAAAACAACGGAAAAAACCCTGAAATTGACAATAACTCGCGCCCAACCCAGCGTTCGGCTCTGGGGCCTTGTATCATCCGTCGCGGTTTGAGCAACAACATGGAAATTACTAGAAAATAAAGAAATAAATAAAATACTGAAATAATAATAGAGAGCTACACTAATGTTAGTCATACTAAAAGAATGTAAAAGGTTTCACGAACAACATTGTTAAGCATATATTGTTAGATTCAAGATCCAGGATTTCATGTTCCACATAAGTATGAAAACCGATAATCCTTTAGTGGTGCCTTTCTAGAGTCTCAAGAATGAAAATTAGAAGCTCTAAAAACAATAACAATCACAACACCAAAAATAATACTACCACTAATTACTAATAATGGCTCTGTTCAAAACTTCAAGCATTAAGGAAGTTTTACTGTTGGCAAGAAGCAAAAATTTAGGCTCTGTTTGGATTAGTTGTTTTTTGGAGTATTTTTCAAAAATTTTACTATAGTTGTGTATATGAAAAACTTTTACTGTAAATATTTTTTGAATTATTTTTAAAGGTATTTTTAAAATATATTTTTGAGTATTTTTATAATTTATAATTTTTTTGGGATGTTTTTTTTTTTAAATTTACATGACCCACCACCACCCCCTTCCTTTTCCTCAATCTCTCTCATTTCTCTTCCTCTCCTCCCCCCTCTTTCCTCTCCCTTCTCCTTTCTCCCCCTCCCTCATTCCCCCCAAACCCTTTCCCGCTTGCAGGTGGTAGTTGCGACTTTAGCCACCACTCTAACCACGACCGTCTTGGTTGCGACTTCTGGTCACGATCAGATTTAATCATTACTAGGAAGGTTGCGATTAGTGGAGGGGAAGGAAATTGAGAGGCGGGAAAAGGGAAAGAAAAAAGAAGAAAGGAGAAGGAGAGAGAGGAGCAAAAAAGAAAAAGGAGGAGGAAAGATGGCCAGAGAGAGAGGGTCGTAGGTGTGGGAATGGTGGAGAATGATAGGTAGTGATGTATTTTTTTTTGTATATTTGAAGTTATTTTTGATATATTGTGTGAATATAGTGTTTTTGAAATTATTTTTATTTGTGCATTACTATAGCATTGTGTATGAAAAAATTATTTTTCAAAATTTGAGGAATCCAAGCAAAGCCTTAGGTATTCTTATCACAATTTAGCATTATTAGTATATTTACGCACTCAAAAATGATAATAATCAATTTCGAAGATGACATTATACCTTGGCCCGAACACAGATCCTGTAAGGATTTCTTTCATATATAAAGTGGTTCAACATAAGCATGATGTTACCAATTAAGACGTGTAAGATATAACCTACTATATTAACACTTAGAAGTGTAATCTAGTCGAATCAAACTCAAATTAAAAAATTTGAACTTGAGCATGAACTTGAACTCATCAAACTTTTAAAAATTCATCTCAAGCTCAAGTTTGATTTTATTTTACATTACTCGAGTTCGTGCTCATTACACCCAATTGAACTTGTTTTGTGCTTAATCAAGTTTAAGAAATATAAATTTATATTTTTATATAATTTTACATAAGGGACAAAATAAATATTTCATATTCATAAATAAAAAATTAAAAATACATATATATGTGAAACTTGACTAAGTTCAATTAAATTCAATGAACTTTAAAACTTCATATATTAAATTCAAACTCGACTTTCAAGTAATTTGAACTACTTAAACTCAATCAATGCGAGTTTGAACTCAAGTTTTGACCAAGTAAACTCATAAACTACTTGATTGAGTTTGACTTATTTGCACTCACATTAACACTCGCATAAAAAGAAACCATTTATAGAAAGACATGCACTTATGGTTGTCATGAATGATAATTTAGCCAAAAGGGGAAAATTACCGTTTTGCTTGCTTATTTTCAAAGTATCCAATATGCTTTTTGTATGTAGTTATGGATAAGAGATGGGAATAATTATCTATACAAATGCTCTTGAATAGTATAATGACTAGTGGTAAAAGGCACACCTAATATGTGTGCAATTTAAAAATAAATTGTTTCTCATATAAACTTATTTTACATAGAATCTTTTATTAATGAACATGACTTTGCTCATTTAAGATTTTTTTTCTTTAAGAGCGTAATTTTGTTGTATATATATGAGTAGTTATATTGGAAAGATATGTTCTAGTATTTACAATGAAAATAAGTTGTAGTCAAGATAAAATTTAAATCCTGTGAAGGCAAAAATGAAAGTTCAAAAAGTAACAAAAAAATGTTTACATCAAAACTCAAAATTCCCACTTTATATTTGTACAAATAGTTAACAATGAATTAGAATTTGTTAATAGGTATTACATTGTTTAAGGACAGTTGCTCACTGTTACAAGCAGTGTTGTCAAAATCGCGATCCGGATCGTAGGATCGTACGATCCTACGATCCGGATAACCAAAATCGATCCGGATCGTAGTCAGAGTCGCAAATTGTATTAATCTACGTAGGATCGAGTAGGATCGTAGCAGGATCGGTAGGATCGTGTAGGATCGTACGATCCTACCTCGATCCTACAATTTTTTACAAATTTGTGAAATACAAGGCTCCATTTTGCAAGTAAATGAAAACATTTGTGGTAGGTTTGTAATTTATTAAAGAATTGCAGTCTTTAATTGCAATTTTTTAACAATTTTTGCCTCAAAAAGTCAAAAAAAACTCCTATTCTTCTCCTCTACCCAGTCCTCTGTCGTTGACTCGTTTCTTCATTCTTCACTTCAGCCTTCACTTTTCAGTTTTCACTTCTTCTCCACCGCTGCAGCTCAAACCACATAAGACCTGCGGCTTCTACCAAATACCAAGTACCAACATTTGAACAATGGAAAGAATTTAATTCAGATTCTACACAGTTTGCACTTACTATTTTGGCTTTGAATATCCTAATTTGACACCGCTTTCTTTCTTCTTTTTTTTTTGTTTTTGTTTTTGGATCTTTTCAATTGTCCGATTGGATCTTTTCAGTTTCAACAACATGATTTTGATTTGTCTACCTCTTTATAACGTTGATTTGTCTAAATGTCATCAAGTGAAATTTGCAATTACCAAACACAGAGTGCTTCACCTCATATAGATTATTGTTTTGTTTCCTACTTGTTAAAAATTCTGTTGTTTCAATTTATAAGTAGACATTTTTTTATTATGTTGTTCTTATTTTTGATATTGTAGCCTTTGCGGATCGCCAGCCAAGCTTCTTATCCCACTGCTTAGAATAGTTTAAATGTTGGCAGATGATATTTTAGTAGTTAATTTTGATCTTGAAAATCTTGGATTTGGATGTTTGGCTTTTTAGTATTTGTGGAGGTTGATGATTATTTTATATTTGAAATTATGATTGTGTAAACTGTAAAGCATTTGATTTTAAGACTTGAAATTATGACAAATAACTGTTTATGTTCTCTTCTTTATTACTTGTTAGATAGTAAGTAAAAAATGTTATATATTTATGAGTAACTTATTTATTTGATATCTTTTAGGATGTACAAAATGGTATATGAATCTCAAATTCATTAATTTAGTAAATTTAGGAGCTTTTGGTGGAATTTTACGATCCTACGATCCGATTCTGTGAAACTAAAATCGATCCTACGTAGGATCCCGATTTTACAAACCTTGGTTACAAGTAGTCTTGCCCCTTACTCATATGACCATATATTGATTTATTCTATAATCTAAATATATGATCAATGTAAAACATTTGATAGTAGTCACTTGATAGGAAACTCAAGGTCACACAAATTGCATGTGTCCCTCAAAACCAAACAATTAGCAAAAATAAATCCATTTTTCTCTTTTTCTTCTACTTTTTCCAATTTTTTTGACCAATTTCCCAAATTGGCAAACAAAACCTCATGAAGATTCTCAAAAATGCCACACGAGATTTTTAGACTGCCATTTTTAAATATTATCTAATTTCTCTAATTTTTGCAATCCTCAATTTTTTTCAAAGCTTTTCATTATAATAATCTTCTGCTCTATACAAAAAATCTTCCTAATTGCTCATAGGAATGAATTTGTATAACAAGTGTTTATGATTTATTTATCCAACAAGGAAATCGAAGAAGGTATATTGAGAAAATGCAAAGATAAAAAAAATAAATCAAAGTCTTGTTTGAAATATAGAGGAAAAGATATGTTAAATGGTACAAAACGAGTGTAAGTAAAAAGTTTTGAATTTGAATCTTTCTATTGATACTAAAAAAAAGAAAAAAAGAGTTGTTTGAAATGCAAGTTTTCTCCAAAAAATTTTATATTTTTTGTAAACCTATTTTTCAATCACTTTTTTTATTTCACATATATCAAATAATTCCTATAATATATTTTTTATATAAAAACTCTAAAAAGTAACAATTTAAATAAACTCTAAATTTGATTTGATTTTATTTTTTACTATTTGTTTAATGGCAATAGTCATGTGCAATTCATATGTTAGGTCCCTTCAAAATGAAATAGTTGCTATAACAGTAACAACAACAATGATAATACTAATTGAATAATTTAACATGACGAATCATAAAATATGAATCGAGCTATATAGGGCCCACAGAATACCACCATAGCCGTAGTTGACTGCAAAGATCCTGTTTCCCTCCATGTTCAACGAATAACCGATTTTTGAATAGAAATCCCATGAAACAACTAACTCGCTCCAATCTATCAAGTCATCCCAAACGATCAACTAAAGGCTACTCATAAACCTCAGACGCTAACCCCACCCCAGTACCGGTTACGCGTACGTAATCAAAGCCCAGCACCGTCTGACGTGGCTCATCAATTCACAGCACCGAACGCAGTAAAAAATCAGTGTGCATCCCAAACTGTGTGGGAAAACGTGCAGGAGTACGCCACTAATAAAGGGACCACTAACAGCGTCACTTAACAGCACCGCGAGAATAGGTCGGGTGAGATCAACCTAATGTAAAATACATAAACGGCGTCGATAACGCCCCTCTCGAACGCTGGCGTTTTCTTTTTTTTCTTTTCTGTTTTTTTTTTAATTTGTTTATAATCTTCAAAGCTTAGGTGGGGAAACTCTGTTTTATTAGTTTAATCACGTGTTAAGCCCAGGTGAAGCCGCTTCACACGCCGGTTCCACTGTTGGAGGAACTCAATTTACCATTATAGCCTCCTATGTGCAGTTAATGACTTCTTTTATGCAAATTGAAGAGGGAATTAGTTAGAGTATCCGACTTGTCATTTATGGGATAATTTATTAATAACATAATGGAAATCTCAAGTTTTTAATGAATTATACGTGTTTTAGTTTTACCGGCAAAAGAAGTAAGCAATTCAGCTGGGCTCAGTCCAGTCTATTTATAAAAGCTCTCTGGCTCATGTGCTTGGAATTTTTCGTCTCTAAAAAACAAACACTCTCTCTATATGCTTCACCGTTTCCTTCCGCCGTCCGCTACCCTGTGTGAGATCTCCGGCGACGACTAAGGTCTCTGGTTAGTCTACTTCCAAGAGTTGATTGTACTTCTTCCACTTTCTTCAGTTGTGTGAATTTTACTGTGTGCTGAGGTGAAAATGGCATTTCAAAGTGGCATTCTTCCCAGTAAATTGCTTTTGCTGCTTTGGTTAAAACATTTCACTCATCTGAGCTAATTCTCACTCTGATCTGGTATGGTCGATTGATTTTAAAATTTTTTATCAGAATTACATTAATTACATGTTCAAATTTCTCCACATTGAGAGAAAAAAAAGATCACATTTTTGGGTTAATTCCAGAGTTTCACAATTTAAAGGATGCTGTTCTGTAAGATATGGAAGTATCTGCAAAAACATGGTCTGCATGTTAATTTCTGCTTCTCAGAAACTTTTTTTACCTTTTGTTTTACATTTTTTCTATGGGGTTTGAAATGTTTTAGCAGGAAGACATTTTAAGCGTGGTGAAAGACCACCTAACTTCTGCGAACCTACGCGCAAGTTATTTATTTAGCACTTTCTGCAAACAAAGTGAGTGAAATAGAATTTACTGACAACAAAGT
This sequence comes from Coffea humblotiana, assembly GCA_023065735.1. Taxonomy (NCBI): domain Eukaryota; kingdom Viridiplantae; phylum Streptophyta; class Magnoliopsida; order Gentianales; family Rubiaceae; genus Coffea; species Coffea humblotiana. Next base: position 3,701,958 of record CM041213.1, read on the forward strand.
GTTGACAAATTAAGAAATTACCGGGCTTTGCTCTTGCAGAATGGAAGCAACGGTAGAGAACTCTACTGTGATTGTCAAAGGCCCTCAAATTGAGAATTCTTGGATTCCTTCCACCCCTGCGAAGCCTGGTTTAGAAGCTCAGCCAATCTACACAGAGACGCAAGAACGACAACCATTGCAAGCAAATTGGTCCCAACAATCCCTGCCATGTGAGGGAAATGCATCAGATGGATGTAGAAAGGCAGGAAAATCAATCAAATTTCAGCAAGAAATCAAAGTCCATAGTGTAGCCACATGTTGTGGAGAAAACAATTATGTGGCTGTAGCCAGAAACTCCGATGGTTTGGATGCAACATCGGCAGCAGAATCACGGCTTCATGAAGTCCCACTCAAATTTTTTCAGGAGTTGTCCTTGGAGACAGACAAGTGGGGCAACGTTTCTTTTCAAGAATTGATGGCACTCGCAGATGCTGCGGGCACTGCCAAAGCTGCTGAGGAAGCGAGTAAAATTACTGGTTTGAATGCTGAAAACATGTCATGTTGCATTCAGTTTACCCAGCTGCCAGAAATATCCACGAGTTCTTCACTGGAAAACCAAGGCCTGGATTCGAGTTCTCAGAATAATCCTAAGACACCTCATTGTGAGTCTAGTTGCCTTATTTATTGCTACCTATTACTTCTATCATAGAAAAGTTAACCTGTCAATCATGGCAGAAAGTTGCCAAGGGATTTCAAACCAATAAGAGAATGGTGGGTCAAAGTATGCTTTGAGGAGGTAACTTGCTACAGAATTGACTATTTGTTCACACAAATACTAAAAAAGCTACGTTGTTAATGTCTCCCAGCTCATAGCTGTATTAAGAAAATATAAATCCCGTAAATATTTCCTACAAATGAGTAATATAACTAAATAGCCAGAGTGGTGAAACTAGACTTGGTGAAGAAAGCCACATACCTTACATAGCTTTGTGCTAGAGTTTATCTTATGCACGCTTATCATTGCAAAGCCCTTGTTGCATCCCGCCAACCTCAGTTTCTATATGTACACGCACCAAACATTGTTCTTTATTCTCTGTTTACATGCTTCGCATCAAGAAAGCAGGATTCTGCCTATCGTGATGGAACATAAATAAACTCCAAGAATAATCCTGGCAATGCTTACCTCAATCCTGTTAATGAATTTTCCTTTGCAGGTGAAAATGTAATTTCTTCCAGGCTCTGCTTTGATCTGAATTCTACACCAAGAACAATTGCTGATGCATCAACTATACTTGTCTCTTCCCAATTTGAGCCTGTCACACCTGATCCGACGAGGAGAACAGATGGACGGAAAGTGTCCAACTCTGCAGCAGCAGCAAAAGAAACAAGAATGCAGAATGAAGTTATGATGACCCCTGAATTGCATGAGCTCCAAAACAATCAGTCAGTGCTGGTTGAGAATCAATCTTGGGCTACCATCTCCACTGTAATAGGGGAGAATTTCAAGCCTGAAGTAGGCAGTGAACAGCAGACTGATCTGACCAAGACACCACTGCAGAAGCCAAGGAGGAGAAAGCACAGACCTAAAGTGGTTGTTGAAGGTCAACCTAAGACGAAGCGCAATCGCAATCGGGGAACACCAAAGCCTACTGGCCACCAGGAAATTGCAAAACCCAAGAGGAAATATGTTAGGAAAAGTACAGTCAGCAAACCAGTGGATACTCCTTTGGAAGGCAAAACCAATGGAACAGATCTAGAAGCAACACCCAAGAGGAAATATGTTAGGAGAAGTGCAGTCGGCAAGCCTGTGGATACTCCTTTGGAAGGCAAAACTGATGTAACAGATTTAGAAGCAAAGCCTTCTAGTTCAGAGAATGTGCCAAAAAGTAAGAGGAAGTATGTCAGAAGAAAAGGGGTTGAAAAATCCACCACTCCCTTAGAAGTGGGGTGTACTACCAGAAATGACACAATGCCAGTTCGAGTAACACGAAGCTCCTGCAAGAAGTCACTAAATTTCAACTCTGAAGGCCGAGGTCCAGATGAAAGGTCCACACAGCCCCCTTTAGACGTTGATGCTAAGTCACATTCACAGGCTTCCATTCTAGAGGATCAATCAAGATCAACCATGAAGCTTGGACAGGAAATGGAAGTGGCACAGCCCCCTTTAGATGCTGATGCAAAGTCACATTCACAGGCTTCCATTCCAGAGGATCAATCAAGATCAACCATGAAGCTTGGACAGGAAATGGAAGTGACAGTTGAAAAGACTGAAATAGGCGTTGCTTATGACCTCACACAAACCATAGATCATGCATTCCAAGGCTACCTTTTTGTCAACGAAAGTCAACCCTCTGGAGATACAACTTATTGCACAAGCAATCAAAATGGATGTACGAGAGGGAAATGTCAAATAGTTTTCTCAGATGTAACTCATGACAAAGAGGCAAGCATTTTTGGGACATTGTCATCTGACGCTAGATGTGTGACAGGGAGTACTTCCAGCTGCAGCAGCAGTGCATGCTTGACCCAAGAAACACAATCAAGGAAATCAAAGAGCCAGCGATCTTTTAGAAGTGACGAGTCAGAATCTCGCAGGATAAATGCTACCGGGGCCCATTACAATTCATTGCAGGCATGCCAAGAGCTCTTTCCACCATATGGCTACAACTGTCAAGGAACTCCAAGCATGCAGTTTCCAACAATTTTCAAGAAAAAGAGGACAGAAAATTCGCATAAATCAGCAACTTCAAGCATTCTGCCAAAATCCAGTACCTATGACAATGATGGTTGGGATAGTCTATGCCCTTCCAATGATTCTCAGATATACAATTTCACATCAGGAACTGATTTTATGATGTCTGCTGCTCATTCTGATGCTAATAGTATCCCAACAACAGCAGCAGCAGCTGATGGTACTCGACATGAACAGAACCCTTTCGTTTGCCTTCCAATCTTGGGAAGTGCAGAAAGATTGACGAAGAAAAGATCTAAAGGCCCCATTCGGGTTCGAGATTTTGCTTCTCTGCATGAAATTTGGGGGCAGTTTCCTACGTCCAGCAGAGGAATGCTGAGTTCTGGAGTTTTAAAAGGACCACACACATGCATGGATGCTCTGGTTGCTGACAATCGGGCAAGAATGATGACAAAGAAGCGGTCAAAGAGAAACTCTGTTGCTTCAAATTCTTCCTTTTCAAATACCTATGATCATCAGAAATTTGCAAAAATGTCAATGGGTATGTATATATTACTCCTTTATATCTAATTACCAGTGACAATGAAATTATCAGAAAATTTTCTTACTTGGTGCATATGATGCAGGGTCTTCAACTAAATTGTGGAAAAATAAATCTTCAACAATTGATGCCATCATTGAGCAGTTTAACTGCCTTGATATACAAAAGGAACACAATGGATTGTTCAACCAAGAACAGAACGCACTAGTCACATACCAAGTGGACTATCCATTGCAGAATTCTATTGTTCTTTATCAAAGTAATGGATCTGTTGTACCTTATGATGGTTCGTCTTCTCAAATTAGGAAGCGCCGGCCACGGCCTAAAGTTGACCTTGATGATGAGACAAATAGAGTATGGAAGCTTTTGCTGGAAGACATAAACAATGATGGCATTGATGGAACAGATCAGCAGAAGGCACAATGGTGGGAAGGTGAACGGGACGTATTCCGTGGAAGAGCAAACTCATTTATTGCGAGGATGCATCTAGTCCAGGGTATGTAGGCTCAAAATTTAATTTTGCAGTAGTATACATCTCTTAACGTGCATAGACATAATTAAGAAGTTGATCTACATGGGACTAAGAACATCTCAGTGCTGTCTTAAAAGAAGATAGTATCTAACTCAGGACTTGTTGGTACATCCTCCTTAAATATGGAACTCGAACCTTGTAGCACGTGCTCTGGAGCAAGAAGCCAAAAGATTCTGGCCATTGTGTGTCATATAGCTCAAATTTACATGACAGAACACACCAAAGAAGTCTATTACAATTTACATTATACCTGTATAGAGAAGAACAAAAATCAGTGCTTGCCAACCAAAAAGAGAAATCAATTAGTAAATTGCTTTCTTGGTATGAAACATTTTCATTCTATTTCTGCTTTTCAAGACTATCATTTTTGGCAAAAGAAATTAAGAAATCTTTTAACCGTAAATGATGGACACAAGAAAGTCAAGCATTTCAGAAAATACCAAATCGACTGCCTAAAAATTTCTAATAGTTTAATGGAATGGCATAACTGTAAATATGTTGGCAAAATACTGACTGAAGGAAACTCTAGGCAGATGGAACAGTGTATGTGAACCTTCCATGAAAGGTTGAAGTGCAATGCATCTCACATAGCAAAAGTTGGTGCCGGATACTCCAAAATAAGTATCCTCTTCCTACACGGTTACATGATTCAGGCAGAAAAAATGTGTTTGCCATCTCAAATATGTAATAGGAGTGTGTTATTTTTTTCTTCCACAGGAGACAGACGCTTCACCCCATGGAAGGGATCAGTAGTAGACTCTGTAGTTGGAGTCTTCCTTACACAGAATGTGTCTGATCACCTTTCTAGGTGAGTTGATTTCTAAATTTCCACCCTCCTCACAAAAGATCGTAGTAGCTTGAGTGCCTGCAAAAACAACTTTAGTTTGTGTTCATTGCTGCAGTTCTGCCTTTATCTCAATGGCTGCTAGATTCCCTCTCAAATCGAAGAGTGATCACTATCATACACAACCATGTGAACAACAGACAACTGAGGGACAAGTAATAATAGATCCAGATGATACAATTAAATGGCACAACAAGGTTTCAAGTCAACTTGCTTGCCTCCAGGATTCCGTGACTCTATGTGACAAGGAGTGCAATGAAGAAGTAACCAGTACCAGGGATTCCTCTGGAGATACATCTGAAGGCACCAAAGCAACAAAAATTTTAAGATCCGTCTCTTCAGATTCTTCAGAATGTAGTCCAAAACTGTATAATGAACCAGATATTAGCAGCTTAAAATCTCAGGATGATCAAAGACTGGCAAGCTTTAATGGAGACAGCAGAGAACTTGATGTAATTTCTTCTCAGAATTCTGTAATTTCCTCTCACAGCTCTGTGGAGACCATAAACAAGGCTGAGTCATACTCACAAAGTTCCTCCGAAGCTGAACCAGCTGATGGCACTTGTGGCTCTTTTGTAAAACTGTTACAGATGGCAGGAACAACAATGTTGCATGGAGTTTATAATGAAGGAAGCAGGAAGAGGTCATCAAGTATCGGCATGCCAACCAAATCAGAAGGTATGGCCTGTAACCCTTGCAGTAAGAAATCAATTATCATAAATTGTTTAAAAGATATACATCTGCATACTAATTTGAGCCTGCACATAGGCGTGAATTCAGGATTTGGAGAGCTCAGGAACTTTGATCCGTCAGAAGATAACAGATTCTGTGATGCCTACAAAGAAAATGTGCTTTTTGTAACCGAACAAATTGGATCAGCAGAATCTTCAGCAGGAGTTCCATGTCAGAATACAATTGCTATTAGTTTCGAAGAATTACAAAAGTTTTCAATTGAAAATTCTGACTCCAACTCTCCTAACAACCATCAAAGGCCAATTGAAGATCAAGAGACTGAACTTGTGTCAGAAGTTCAAAAGCAAGAGAATAACTGCAGAGTTGGGCAAGTTTCAAATCCTCTAAGTTCTTCAGAATGTATTTTGGATGTCTCAGGAAAAACTCAAATAACTAGAAATCAGAAGGCTGTTCAGTTGAATCTGAATGACTGCAATACAATTGTGGAGAAAATTGATGAGGTGAGCCCTAGTATATCCAATGCCAAAAGGGGAAGAAATGGAAAAGAGAAAAAGGATGCCATTGATTGGGATAGTTTAAGAATACAGGCACTCTCTAATGGTGAAAAGAGAGAGAGGACAGCCAATACAATGGACTCAGTGGACTGGGAAGCGGTGAGATGTGCAGAAGTTGGGGACATAGCTGAGACCATCAAAGAAAGGGGAATGAACAATATGTTAGCTCAGAGAATCCAAGTATGTGTTCTAATTCTTGCATAAATATGGATTTTAGTCTCTCAGCCACTAATCATCACTGTCAGCTAATGATATCGAATCATGCAGGACTTCCTAAACAGGCTTGTCAGAGATCATGGAAGCATTGATCTGGAATGGCTGCGGGATGTCCCACCAGATAGGGTCAAGTAAGTGTATCAAATGACTTCTGATGCCAGTGCATAAAATGTTTTGCAATGTCAGTAAGCCTAACAACCTTGTATCATATTTATTGTGCAGAGACTACCTATTAAGTGTAAAGGGTTTGGGTCTAAAAAGTGTAGAATGTGTGAGGCTTTTGACACTTCACCATCTTGCTTTCCCAGTAAGATTAATACTTGAACCAAAATATTTAGAATGGTCAGAAAGGATTTACTTAGAAGAACTCATGTTGGATTTCAATTAGGTGGATACAAATGTTGGACGTATTGCTGTAAGACTGGGCTGGGGTACCACTTCAGCCACTTCCTGAGTCACTTCAGTTGCACCTTCTAGAACTGTGAGTTTTGGAGTCTCAATAAACTATTCTTGTTTCATCTCAGATATTAATGTTACTGTTGCTGTTGTACAGGTACCCTGTGCTGGAGTCAATCCAAAAGTTTTTATGGCCAAGGCTCTGCAAGCTTGATCAACGAACCTTGTAAACTTTGTTTCTTCCATAGTTATATCAAATAGCAATGAGTCCCTATGATTTGCTGACTTAAGATGCTTACAAATTGTAGGTATGAGCTGCATTATCAAATGATAACATTTGGAAAGGTATGCCATTCAATTAGGACGTTCTTTCCCCTAACTCATTTTTAAATTAAAGCTGAAGACTTCTCCTTTATTTCCCAGGTTTTTTGCACAAAAAGCAAACCAAATTGCAATTCGTGCCCCATGCGAGGAGAATGCAGGCATTTTGCAAGTGCCTTTGCAAGGTATATCCAATTTAACCAACTAGGTTATAGTTAAGGCATCAAAAAATTAGTAAAATGCCTTTCCACTTTTCAACCTCTTGGCAAAGGCCTTTATTCTGCCTTCATTCATGTACATGGAAACTTCTATTCAAGTTACTGGTAGTAAAAACTAAAGAGGAATCACTTACAATGCTATCTATAGCAAAATAAGAAGGGTCTTTTTTTTTTCAAATCTGAAGCAGGTGAGTTGAGAAAGTAGCTTATTGGAAGATTTTACTCGTAAGGTACCTTTGGTTAACAAGTATCTACCTAGAGGTTGCTCTTTAATTCTTAAGTTATTTGGCCTTGGTGTCTCAGAGATAGCTTCTGGCTTTAGTCTTAATTAGGTTTAAGTTTCTCTTTAACTTACCCATCTTAACTACAAATAAGCTCAAAGGCGATAATGAAAAACAGCAGACATTGATTTAGACAACCAGAGATTCCCACATTAAAATGGTAGCTTCATTATGCATATAAAATATGTTACATGCAGTGCTAGGCTTGCCCTCCCAGCACCAGAGGATAAAAGCATCATTACTGCAGCACAATACAGAGAACCCAATAGAAATCCAGAAGAAAACATAAATCACCTGCGACTGCCTCTACCTCAAGCTAGTCAACAATTGGAATCTGGTTCTCAAGTTGGAACCTGCGGTCCTATCATTGAAGAGCCTGCAACACCAGAGCCTATCATTGAACAGCCAGCAAGCCCACAGCTAGAACATACACAAATACCAGAGCTCGACATTGAGGACGCATTCCATGAAGATGAAGATGCTGATGAGATTCCTACCATTAAACTCAATATTGAGGAGTTGAATCAGAATCTGTTGAACTACATTCAAAAGAATGTTGTTTTAACTTCAGAGAGTGAAATGTCAAAGGCATTAGTGGTTTTAACTCCAGAAGCTGCTTCAATCCCCACAACTAAACTTAAGAACATAAGCCGATTAAGGACAGAGCATTACGTGTAAGTTCATTCAAGCTTAGCTACAAACATATGCCTGCAATTCATTAACTAAAGACATGTATAGACTTGCAAAACATGTACAAAGCACAACTTCTTGTCTTAAAAGATGACAGTATAATGAATAGCTGCTAGATGCCTAACTATCTACCAATTTAACAGCTACGAGCTTCCTGATGCGCATCCACTGCTGAAAGGGGTTAGTGTTGCATCTGCTTCTCATTTGACATATAGTTCCTGCCTACCATGTGCAACTGAACTTTCTAACCATCTTACTGTATCAAAATCCAGTTTGACCAACGAGAACCAGATGATCCATCGTCATACCTTCTCGCCATATGGACACCAGGTAAGCTAACATGATGAAATTGAAACAACGGAAACCCTTAGCAGAGGGCTTGAAACATGCTGATCAATGACTTATTGATGTATATTATGGAATGAATATATGAATCTTATACCCGTGTGTGTGTCTACTCATCAATAGTTTTTTAAGTGTAAATGGGAAAACCTCTCAATATCAGGTGAAACTATAGACTCTATTCAGCCACCAGAAAGATCATGCAGCTTCCAAGAATCTGGCAAACTATGTGATCGGGAAACATGCTTTTCGTGCAACAGCATACGTGAAGCAAACTCCCAAACTGTTCGAGGCACACTACTGGTGAGGACGCATCCTTTTTGTGCCTCTTACTTAATAACAGTGTAATTCCTAATTTATGATGACCCCTGTGCACAGATACCATGTCGAACAGCTATGAGAGGAAGCTTTCCGCTTAATGGCACATATTTCCAAGTTAATGAGGTACACAAGTCCAGCAACAGTGAAATCTTATAGATTCTATGAACAAAAGCCTCAAAAGGAACTTACTAACTGCAGGTGTTTGCGGACCACGAATCTAGCCTTAACCCAATTGATGTGCCAAGAAATTGGTTGTGGAATTTGCGTAGACGAACAGTTTACTTTGGAACATCCATACCTACCATATTTAAAGGTAAGTAATAGTAGAGTTCATTCATCGTTTTAGTTAATAACTAGTTCCTACTTCATCCAAGGTAGTTCCTGGAGTACATGACATCTTTTGTTTTCTTGTTTATTAGGACTGTCACAAGAGGAAATTCAATACTGCTTCTGGAGAGGTAAAAAAAAAAAAAAGAAATCAAACACCTTTTGCAGTTAATTCAGCAGCTTCATTTAAATTTTGGTAACTAATTTTGTAGCATTACGTAGCATGCACAAGGAAAGTACTTGCAAAAATTTAGTACAACTTTGTTTCTTCCGAAATTAGATGCTTGGTACTAGCTATCATATCCTGAAATGAGCAGTTCAAGCGAGGTTCAACAACATAATAGCATCTTATTTAAACACTTTGCTTCATTTCTTAAAAGGTAACTTTATCCTCTTAAACACAGTTCTCATATGTATTGACTCCTATTGACAGACAGATTTTGGACTTCAAATTCTGCTGGTTCTTATTTATACATCATTAAGGTACTTATTTAATAAGGAAAGTTTAATTCTTAAACCTGCTAAACAAAAATGTAGTTTAGACTCATAGGAAAGAAGTGCTTGGCGTGCAAAACCAACCTTACTGCTAGAAGGCTGACAAGAGAACTATCTATCGTTGGGCCAGGAAGTACCAGACATGATAGATGTCATATTTTGTCAAGAAAATTCTGGTCTTGCTAGCTGTGATTCTCATTCATTGACCAATGTGTATTAACAGGATCAATATGATGCTCTCAATCAAGGAAACAATCCACAAAGTATGGAACCATACGACAATGAATGTGTTAGAAGACTAAAATATATACTTTCACAACCTATTTCCTCTAGAAATACTCCATCTTAGAAAGTATAATGCGTTTCTAGCATGCTATACCTATTGGCAACGGTTATATCGCTTCCTTTTCCAGTTGCTTAATGTAACCTCTATGTTTGCTAGGGTTCGTGTGCTTAAGGGGATTTGACAGGAAGACACGAGCGCCTCGACCACTTGTTGCTAGACTACACTTCCCAGCCAGCAAGTTGACTAAGAAAAGAGGAAGGACAGATGAAAGTTAAGGCATTGATCCCTCACCATTGCTGCATTCTATAATATTTGGTGACATGGCACCAAACTAGAGGACTTGGATTTTGAAAGAAGTAAACAATAGTCAGCAAGTTTTGTATAAAGGCGATCACAAGGGATTCGGCATGTTTTAGCATAACGTGATCGTTAAACTTTTGTTGTATAGAGTCAATTAACTTAATGGAAAAGATGCCGGTCAGGGAAATTAGGTCATGTTTCTTTACATTACCACCTCGTTTCTTTATAATTGTCGCTTTTCCTTTTTGGAAAATTGTCTCAAATTTTGTTGGATATGGGATGGCATTTTAAAAGTGTGGTAAGACCAATAGATCTCCAGAAACGCTACATGATTTGGAAGCTTTTTATGGATAGTTTTGCTGGGAGTATTAGATTGAGTTTTGAGAAGCAATGAGGTATACAGATGAAAAGATGAGCTTAGTTTGGTCGGGTCTGATTAGCAAACCCCAGCGCCAAGCTAGCAGAAGTATATCGCCAGTTAACGCTTCGGAAACTGACAGGACTATCAAATTTCTAATTGTTGTTGTCAGTTCTAAAAATAGAGATTGTTGCGGACTTTGACATGTTTTGTCCCAATGAAAATAATTAGATGTGCAGCCGTTTAACAACCATAAATTCTCAGGTCTGGACAGGTATGGAACGGATTCAGACACTTGCCCTTGGACTACTTTATTTCCACAACAAGCGATGAATAGTTAGTTGCAATTAAGTGGAAGCAAAATCAAAACAAAATCGTTGGATGAAAGTAAGATGAGAGACTGATTCAGTTGAAGGAACAAAAAAGGAGTTAATCAGCTCTGGAACAAACTGTCAGGTAATCTATCCAGCTAAGCCCCGTGAAACCTTAGCAAATGCAAGAAACAAACCAGACGGAAAATGGAGTAAAAAGAGGCCAAAAAGTTAGTATGCGTATTGAGGGTAAACTGAGGATAGAGAGAGCAAAAGAGGGAAAAGTTTCTCAGAGATCCCCTCCACCGACCAAAATTCAATGACTGCTACCATGACCGGACATATACTACTCAAAACAGGGATAGGCGGTCCTCACGTTTTAGACTTGAATGTAATTTAACTCACAAGACAGGAGTAGCGAAAGGAGGAGAAAATAAGCGAAGTATGTAAATAGGGAGAGTTAAAGACACTTACCAAGCAGCTCTTTCGCCTTTTTGTTGGGAATCTGGGAAGAAACCAGGAAGTTTCTGCAGCTTCAAGATGAACTGAGGTGCCCAGAAATGCCTACGGAGGCCCAAATAAAAACTGCAAAAGAAAAAAGGCGGTCACTGATCTTATGGCAGTAGAACTCGGATAAAAGTGCCCCAACAAAAAATTTGCAATTACAACTTTCAATCTCCAACCGAATTCGATGCCAAACACAAACTTCTAAAACATACACAAATATACGGACGACTTCCCGATTCCGATCTTAGTTCAGACCTGATATGACGGATGAAATGAAAGCTTGAATACTTAAATCTAATCGATTCAAACCAAAATAACAACAGATTCAGAGGTCCATAGACTATACGTATACAGATACATGACTAACCCGTTTGAGCGGAGGCTGGAATGGTTATGGTGAACTGTATCGAGGCCTGAAATGATGACTTGGAGAGATCTAGGCTTGTTTGCTTTGCTGGGTGCAATTTGGTTCGGCAATTCTCGATCCATCTGTTCGTTTATCTATTTGGTTGTGAGGCGGAAACAGGTTAAGAAAAAAGAAGTGAGGGTTTTGCGCGTTTGGCAATTTTGCCGCTTTCCCGCATTTGGAGTTCCCTCCATTTTTCCCCTTCTGCTGCTTAGCATTTAAAATTCGCGCGCTAACAGGCGAGACATTAACGGAGTCAAACGTGATTTCATTAATGCCTCTTTTTAACTTTAGAAAATCATCATGTACATTTATCTAATAACTATTCTGGTAATTCTATTTCAAAACTTCTTCCAGAAAATGAAATGCACATTATTAAAGCAAAAAATAAAATACTTTCCAAACATAAGTAAGGTGCACTTTCTTTCAATTTTGAGAATATGCGTTAAAAAAAAAAATTCCGCGCATACATTTCTAGTTACGAGACCACGTGGAATCTTCCTCTCTATTTGGGTGTACTATAACTGCAAAAATTTTTCAAAGAAGAAGATAATGCGAATAGAAACTCTATAATTTTCAAAAAAAAAAAGTGCTAGTACAATAATTCGTGTTTGGATAGCTAATCTTTTTTAAATAATATTTTGCTTGCATCATAAACACATTTTTTAATTCATATTTTATTTCACATATATCATATCACAAAAAGTGTTACAGTATTTATTCCAAATAACATCTCAAATAATACTCTATCCAAATATTGTTAGACTTATTGCAAAAGATTATGGGATCCATGATGAAATTTTATGCCCATCCAACTAATCATTTTATATACGTACGTACACGCACACATGAACCTAGGCTTCCAAACTTTCCATTCAAATAGGTTTCAAGTGGTGGATATAAAAGTAATTCTTGAAGTTGTATATCCATACAAGCCATCTATTTCACTTTCACACTTTGAAGAAAAATATTCAGTTTTAGCCTCAAAACAAATGATTGGTCGAGGAATTTCACAATATATTGAGTGTGTTTTGATTGTAAATTATTTGAGATATTTTTACTGTATCAATTTTTGTGATGTGATGTATGTGAGATAAAAAGATAATTGGGAAGATAAAAATGTGTATTGAAAATTATAATGGTGATGTAAGCAAATATATTTGAACAAATAATCTCCTGTCCAAACAATATAATTATTACATGCTTTATATATTTGTCTCAAGTTACGTGCTCTTCCCAAGGAGTAATAATGATAAACTCTATTTTTATAGGGTGGATGGAGCATGGACAGCTATGGTTCCATTTTGAATCCAAAACTACACTGGACCGAACCATACATTATCCGAATAAAAATCCAAATCGAGAGTCAAAAATCGAAAATCGAAACCAGAGAAAAAAGCATATGTAAAGATTCCAATTCTACTTCTCTAAAAATGGAATCAAAATGGGAACTGTTAGTTTCGATTCTGGTTCAAATCGCATAAAAAGAAAAATGAAAACATCATGTATCTTTTTCTTATACTCAAAAGTGTTTAGCATATGATAATGCGATATATTTTCATAAACTTTGTATCACTTTTTCATTTCTTTGTTGGATTATGGACAAGAATTGGAGTTTGAATTTCTTTAATTTTCATTTTTTGGAGTAATGAAAAACTCATGATGAATAGATCTTCTCCGGTCTTGAACCTTGTCAAAAGGAAAAAAATAGAAAACAAAAGGGAAAACTTCCGGAAATGCTACGCCATAGCTTGTAAACGGGTTTTCTAATCTAGTAAACGTGGCAATCAAGTTGCAGCATCAATTATTCCCGTCACCAAACGCACATTTGAAGTGGTCCATGAGGCCTTCGCATGATTTTCTACGCACTCCCTTTCAATTACAACTTGTTGCAATTCTATTTAATTAGTGTTTTGACCCGTGCTATGCACGGAATTATATTTCAAATCAAAATAATATTGTATATATTTATATATTATGGTACAGAATAATAAATATATATATACTACAAATTTTAAAGAAGTGATGCTTAATATTTTGAAAAAAAAATTTATCTATAATAATTTACATGATAAAAGAATTGTTAACACATTTAAGGAGAGGGTTATGTTGGGTGGTAAGGTGAGAAGAGTTTTCTTAAAAAAGTCAATTTATCAATGTCCGACAAAACATATTATGTTATACCCATATATCAATACTTATAATATAAAAATATATATTATAACCAATTTATTTTCTTCCATTTTTAGAAAAAAAATCTTTCTCCTATCTTGTGCCCCTATAATTGTTGACTGCATTTAGATTAGCATTTTTCATAAACTTTAACGTATATTTAAAAAACAATCTCCGTAATATGTGTTTTTAGAATTCTCAAAATTATTAAAAATCACCATCATTTCCCTCTTCTCTTATCCGCCACCTAGCCATCAGATGCCTCCTACGACTTTCATATCTTCTATCATGGTACTACTCTCTCTATTTTTTTTTCATCTTTGTCATATTTCTGCAATCCCCTTTCTTCTTCTCTCCCTTCTCTACCCATCATTGTAACGCATATTTCTTCTTCAACCTTTCCTGCCACTTTTCAACTTCTCACCATTTTCTTCCCTCCCTCCTCCCCCTATGTCTAACCTCTAAATTCATATCCCTGCAACCCAATATATTTAACTTTACCTATCATAATGAAAATATAAAACTGAAAATTGATTACAATGATTGCAATTATTAGTATCTAAAAATGAAAATGAAAAACTGATAATATCCTCAAGTACTACGATCAATATATATATATATATATATATATTTAACATAGCAAATACATATTTACATATGAAGACAACAATAAGAATACATAAATAATTAATGATACCAAAAGTTATCCTTAATGTTTGGGTTTTGCACTCTTATTCAAATCTAATGTCAAATTTGGGCCAGATATATACAAATTAAGTAGTATTTTAGGGTTGAATGTTCTATATCTTTCTCTTAAACTATAATGTTACTTTTTTTAAAATTTTTTTTGGTAGAATTGGTGTTGTTATTATCATTATTTTTTTTATCAAAATTGAATATTTCAAAAAAAAAATTTCCACGTTAAAAGGCTAGTAGTACTTTGTTTTTTTATTTAGCGATTTCATAATTTGGATTTCATGAATGGTACCGTTCTTGATTTTTTAAATCCACGACATTATTTCATGATTATTTTTTATTTACTTTTGCCATTTTACTTAGGATTACTAAGTTAAAAGATAAAATATTGTCATTTACTTTTTTACTTTTACTAAGTTTGGCAATGCTTTCTTTTTATTTACCCTCCCACTAATAAACTTCAAACCAAATTCCTATATAAGTGGAGTCACTACTTTTTTAAATTAGTAAGGTATGGAAGCCACTTATTACTTAAGAAAATATTATTTGCACTCCATTTTTTATTATTTGCAATTCCATTATTTGTTTTATCATATAGTCTAATTAATGAAAATTATATAACCAAAATGATTATCGAAGTGTGAATAACAAAAATGGAGTGTAAATAATCTTACTTATTTAAATTAATAAGAAAGCATGAAAAGATGTTTATATTTGTTATCTTTTTTATGGTCTTATAGAAGTTTTAATTGTTGTAGAATCATAAATAACGCAAGGCAATCGGAAACGTGATGGGTTGAAGTTCAAATAGGATAACATGCATATTAACCAACAATTTGAAATGAAATTATTTTAAAAAGTAACCAACAATTTCAAATGTGAAGAGTAGATGTGGAAGTTGAGAGAAATATATTTTATAAATTAAATAAAATGTGAAATGCTAGAAAAATGGAATTGACAGTGGGAAGATGCATAGAGGCTTGTTGCTAAAAATTCCTTCTCAAATTTATATAGATATAGATTTTGTTCATCCTTTTATTGTATTTAATTTATTTTTAAAATTAATTTTTTATTTTTAAAAAATATAATATCTGAAATATATTTTAATGAGCATTTTATGGACACCTCGTCTTAGAAAAGAGATGTTAATTGTGTAACGGAGGTTCATACTTTGACTATTAAATTCATCTCTTTCACATTTATCACAGAGGCTTAGAATCTCCTTTGAAAAAGAAAAATGTCGATTAAGATCGTCAAAATTGCACGCATCCAGATCCGATTTGTTTGTTGAAGTTAGAATTGTTAGGGACGCAGCCGCTAATCTTAAGCGTCAAAAGCACGGGATGCCAAAATAGCGCGTGGAAAAGCAAGCCGCTTAACGTTTCATGATTTCGTCACCTTTCCCTTTTTAATTTGGCTTTGAATCGATCTCACGGAACCCCGCTGATTAGCAAAAAAATCAAACCGTCGCGTTTTTTTTTTACGGGCACAATCAATTGGCCACAATCGGATAAAGCGAAACCGAAAACATTCCACGGCTCACGCGCATAATTATTACTCTTCATGCTTGACTCGCAACTGCTAAACAATCCTGACTTCCTTGATAAAAGCCAATCGTCTGACCAAAGCCCGGCAAATCCCAAGAATTCATCTCTTTTCCGCTTCTCAATTTCGTAAAACAGTGAGGGACCACTGTAGCGGCGTAAATAATCAATTTACCATTTTGGTAACAAACTTTCTGTACTTTGTTTGACCATCGTTTTCATGTCGTGTATATATATATATATATACATACATACATAAGTATATATATATTTTTTCCAACAAAACGATTACAGTAAAAAAGTTTCAACAAAAAGCTCCTTAAAAAACAATTATTCAAATAAAATTTTTCTAAAAAATTTGTTTTGACAAAGCATAATTTATTAAGCATCGCAAGGAGTTCATAACACATAAGTCTATCATTATAGACCTGCCAGAGTGCTAAAATATTTAGATACTAGCTAGCATTACGTTAGTCAATTATCATAATATCATTGATGAGTATAATGGCTGGCTGGTCATAATATCACTAAAAATGCTAAGAGGCAAATTTATCTTTTGCAGATTCCGATTGAAACATTTTAAATTGTTCAAAATGCTCCAACTAGACATGAGCGATAGATTTATCTTTATGCTCTCTTTTAAATTTCTACACGTTCAAAACCTCTGCAAAAATATAGAGAAAATAGTTAAAAACATGCCTCACATTTTGACAAATAAATTTTTTGGTAATCTGTTTTTAAAATATTAATTTTACGTCCCTTACAAATAAATATATGTCAACAAAATTTTGTCCCAACTTAAGTTTCTGATTACTTTTTAGTTTGAAATCAATATATGATCCACATGCATTCATTGTTTTATGTACAAAATGGTCATCCCACCACTTTAATGATAAAAAATGAATATGGATTGAATTAAATACCACTGTTTTAGATAAAAAATGGATATGGTTCGATTATTTTATATTTTTTGAAGAACAAAAATGAATATGAATTTGATCTTTTTATTTAACTACAAATTAAATCTAATATTTTTATTCTTAAAAATTTGATCACGCGAGGTCACATATTAGATTTAGTGTAAAAAGTGAATTGAAATATAGGTTGGGATTAAATTTTATAAAATTAATTTAATAAAAAAAGTAAATTTATCATTTCAAAAGTAAATAACGAAAAAATTTATTTATTGGATGTCCCCGAAGGGACTGTAATAGTCTCAGTTCAAAACTAAAACAACATGAGAAAATCTATATCTATATGTATTACATAAGGGGGTTTTAGCAGACCCTCTCAATGACTTCTAAATTTCTCATTTTTTTTCTAGATTTTTGTATTTATTTTAATACATAAAAAGTAGTGGGTTATAACCAACCATATCACCAGTCAAATTTAAAATTTAAAACATTCCCACTATCTACTTCATAAACCGTTTATAGTTTGTTATTTATACTTTAAATCATGTTTACTCCTTAATTAAAGACAAATGCTCATTCGTATTCTATTTTAATACAATGTTACATTTTTATAATTAAGAAATATTTGTCACCACACTAACCCTATAACCACCCCTACAAATGAGCTTTGCAAATTACAATCACGTTTCAAAAAAATCACAAATGTGCAACTAAATGTAAAGTTGAGGGGGTAAAGTACAACTAAATGTAAAGTTAAGGGGTTTACTATATTTAACCCTAAAAAAAATCTCAAGAACGGAACAAGTAGTGGCTTATAGATTTTTATATTTATTTTAATACATAAAAAGTAGTAGGTTATAACCAACGCTATCACCAGTCAAATTTAAAATTTAAAACTTTCCTATAATCTATTTCATAAACCGTTTATAGTTTGTTATTTATATTTTAAATCCTTTTTACTCTTTAATTAAAGACAAATGCTCATTCACATGCTATTTTAATACAATTTTAATTCGGAAGCATACAACATGATCAAGAAATAGCAGAATCAATTAAGACTAGATTTTGACAAAAAAAATAAAAAATAGCCCTAGATGCCATTGGCACGTTGCTGTAACTTGCGATGCCAATGAGGACTATTTAGCGTTTTTTTTTTGCAAGAAATTGGGACACTGTAAAGTTTATTTAGGCAAACTTTGCCTCATCGGTGATTTGAGTATCAAGTTATTGAATATACTACAAATCCAATAATATCAGTCTGCTATAAAAAATAATATTTTACTAACATGTAGTATTTGCGTACGAAATTTCAGAGGTAAATCAAGTGTTTTTACTTATACTCTATATAATTTGAATAGTTTTTTAACGAATATAACCATAATATGCAGGACCATCACTTTGTACAATTGGAGTTAGCAAATTGTATATCAATCACAATTTAGATTTTGCTCGATACCTGTGCAATTGGTGAGTTCCATCAGTAATACTACATCAAACTTTTAATGTTATTTCATACTCTTATTAACATGTATTTCAAAAAATTGTAGGTTTGAAAATGATACATGTGCTCGAAAGTTAGTTATATGGTTGAGGTCAAGAAATTTTACAACATCCCAAGCATTGTTGATAACAAATTCAAAAAAAATATGGATATCCGAATATACAATCATGCATACGGTAAACTTACTCTATTTAATTTAATTGCTGCACACATTTTTTAAGTTTATAATCATAACCTATACATTTTTCATTCTTATTAGGTTAAATATTTTCGAATACTTGTTTACATTCAGAGTATTAACACAGAAAACATGTTCTATGAGCTATGCAAAAATTGTGGACAACTATGTGAAAATCATTTTTAAAAAACAATGTGTATACATTGTAATGACGTGGTCGACACTGTTGTTAGGTAATTAATTTTATGTACATTTAATTTCAACAAAATTTTCGGTATTGTATATAACATTTTATTTGTCAAACAGGTACAATGTTAATATACAAATTAAAGATTCCAGTGGTAACATGCATCTTAATCTACAGGACAGATATGCACGATTCGTATTTTGTTGTGATGCTTCTTATCTCAGATAATTACAAAGGAATGTAGAATTTCTTGATATATGTTTATTTTTTATAATGCTATTTATAAACTATATAAAAAAGAATACACTAATTTTGAATTTCGCATGTACTTAATTCTCAGGACAATGGTGATAGATCGTTCAACCAACGAATCAATTCATGTAAAGATCGTGCATTTTCATTTGTAGTACGCATTTCACAAAATTCAACAGAATTAATTAAATCACCAATTTTGACTTTCGTACTAAAAGTTGTTTTGTGTGAAGAGTGTTCGCACCTTCATGCAAGATTATCAAATCGAATGCATAATATTTGTAAGTATTTTATTTTAACAACATTTAATTATATTTATTTTTATTCATATATCATTCATTTTCTAATATAAATTTCTATTATTTTTTCAGGATTTATCTTCCGAAAAAGGTAATTTTTGAATAATATACACATTCTATCATATTTCAAATTATTGTTAAACAGATATTATATTTTAATTTTGTTGGTACAATTTTTTAATCTTTTTTAATTTACCCTTTTATTTTCATTTTTCAATAATGTTAGTGCACGGGTATTCACACTAGTTATAGTAGGTATTAATTAAGACTAGGAAGGAACCAAAAGTCTAAAACAGCATTCGTATTAATTTAAGTACCAAATTGCCATAGTATTAAGGTTAAGCCAACTGAAACCTCCTTTCTCTCTCCGACAAGATAGCGAAAGATATACCAAAAGTTCCTTATTCTTACACAGAGCTGACCATGCATCAGTCATAGCAATGGCTGCTTTTAGGGTTTCCAGGGTTTTGTGAATTTAATTTTTGGCACATTAACTTTCGATGGAAATGCCAGGTAGGCGATCGAACTACACCTTGTTGAGTCAATTTCCACCCGAGGACCACCTCCACCAACAGCCATCGAAGCACTCGGCCGTGACTGGCGGAGGAGCAGGAGTAGGAGGAGTGGCTTATTACGAGTCTCACTCCGTGGATAAGAGTAATAATAAAGGGAAAGTGGACAGAGGCGTATTCGATTGGGATTTAGTTGATCATAAGATGCAGAGTCGGATGGGGACCACGGGAGGGTTTCCTGGGTCGGTGGGGCTACAGAGGCAGTCGAGTGGGAGTAGCTTCGGGGGGAGCTCGATCTCGGGGGAGTTTTACGGTGGACCATCGCTCTCGAATCATGAGTCGGCGTTTGGGCATTGGACGAATGACGGTGGTGGTGTTGCCGAATTGAGGCTCAAGGCGGCGGATGCCTCTGGCGGAGTCGGCCCTGGGTCATCGTCTTCCAAGAGCTGGGCGCAGCAGACGGAGGAGAGTTACCAGTTGCAGCTCGCCTTGGCACTTCGACTTTCATCCGAAGCCACGTGCGCTGACGATCCTAATTTCTTGGATCCCGTGCCTGATGAATCCGCTTCGAGGGCTTCAGCTTCGCCTGTGCAATCAGGAGCCATGTCCCATCGATTTTGGGTATTTTTATCTCAGATTTATCCTCTTACTCTATGCTATCTGTTTTGAATCTTTGCTTTTCTGGTGGAGTTAATGATGGTAGGTTTTTGTGCTATCAATTGGTTTAATATAGCAGTATTTTAACCAAAACCATTGCTTGCAATTCGGGATTTTGATACAGTGGATGTTTCAATAAAAATTTAGCCAAGAACTGTTCCTGGTCTTTTGAGGCTCAGATTAATAGGCATTGTGAAACAGCAGATAGTTGGTAATAGAATAATTGCTTAAACTTGGTCCATGATGAGGTGAGCATGTTGTAAATAGTCCAAGGAAGAAAAATAGTTGATGACATTTTACTGAACTTATTGAAGTAGTCTTGTCATGGAGTTATCAATATTCTACTGATACTGCTCAAGTGATTTCCAAATCCTTCCCTTGTTCCTTTTGCCCTTTCCCATCTACAACTTTTCCAACCCTGCACATCTTATATTTCCTGTCTGAGGTTTCTGCTTTCTTAATGCTGTGTATCAGGTAAATGGCTGCTTATCTTATTTTGACAAAGTCCCTGACGGGTTTTACTTAATTCACGGAATGGATCCATATGTATGGAATGTATGCTGTGACCTGCAAGAAAGTGGTCGTATTCCATCAATTGAATCATTGAAGTCTGTTGATCCTAACATTGTACCATCAGTTGAGGTGATTATAATTGACAGGCATAGTGATCCCAGCTTGAAGGAATTGCAGAATCGGGTTCATAGCATATCATCTAGTTGCATGACCACTAAAGATGTTGTTGACCAGCTTGCAAAGCTAGTTTTCAATCACATGGGGTGAGTTTCAGATGTCCCTCTTGAGAAATTCCTCTGAATTCTCTGTTTGGAGATCTAATTTTGTTGTCATTTTCTTCTCGTTCCTTCACAAGGGGTCTAGCTTCCACTGATGAAGAAGACTTGGCTCCCAGATGGAAGGACTGCAGTGTTGACCTAAAGGATTGTTTAGGGTCTGTTGTACTTCCAATTGGTAGCCTCTCTGTCGGCCTCTGTAGGCACCGGGCTCTGTTATTCAAGGTATATTCTTAGATCTAGAGTTTCAAGTGTGTTAAATTGGAGGCATACTTGATGATTTCTTGACTGTCTTTTTGTCGCTAAGGCTGCCATTATATATTTATTATACATTAGGCATGCCTTTTCCCTTTCTCTTCCTGGTTATATCCTTTTATTCTTCTTTTTTAACCTGTTGTTTCCTGGAATTTGCATGTCAACAAGGAATTGGAACAGGAATGACCTTCTTGAAAGATGGTTTGGTTCAGAGCTTGAAGTGTTAAGAGAAAGTAAAATAAAAAAATTTGCGTGCTAGTATCTCTGAAATAGATATGAAATAGTCATGAAGAAAGCAAACAACAAATGGATGTTCCACTTTTATGTGCTGTCCTGTAAGGCAATTGAATATGATATGATTTGCATAAGCTAGGCATTGAGGCTTGTTTGAAATGACCTAGATGGCAATTTCAAAGTAGATGAGTTTCAAATAAATCATAGGTACATTATGTTGATGAAGAAAAAAAGGTGAAATTTCTGCTTGTAGATAGCTGATTTATCATGCGTAACAAGTAAAGAGTTAATGCCTCCGCCTTGAATTGGAGGAAATTTAGCATCGATTGCATGTATTGGCTTACCTATGTAATCTCTTTTCTAAATGATTGATTTGTTCTCATCATGACTTTCCCTTTCCCTATGTTTATTGTTATTGAAAACGTAATACTTTGCGTGCTTGTATGCTCACTTTCAGTTTTCTAACATCTTTTTTCCTCTTTTTGCCCTCTATTTATCCCTTTCTTATCTGACGAACGATATAGATTTGGTTGAAAATGACTGTTATACATCTCTCTCTGGGTTTTCTGCTTTTAAAGATTGAATTCAAAAGTCTAAACAGTTTAAAGTAATGTTACCTTACTTCCTATACTAAGATTTCTGGCTTTATTGTTTGCTGAAGAACTGACACTAATAATACAAGATCAATAAGGTCCTTGTATAAACAATATTTTGGAAATTAGGGTGTTGACTTTTGGTTATGCTGAAAAAAAAAGGCGTGTCAATTTTTTGAAGTTTGTTTTTTAATTAAGGCCCTTTTTATTTACCTTAGCTTCTTTTCTTCTTTTCGCTTCAAGTTAGTGAATTGTAATTCATTTTGAAAGTATTGGAAGTGTACATGACAGGAAGATTCATCTGCGTTCAATACAGAATTTTAATTCCCACAAAAGGGGCTTTTTAATGTGTATAAAAATGATTTTTGCAGGTGCTGGCTGACAGTATTGATCTACCTTGTCGAATTGCTAAAGGATGCAAATATTGTTTTAGGGACGAAGCTTCTTCGTGTCTTGTTAGATTCGGGCTTGAAAGGTAGACTATTGGAGATATATAGTGACATTTGTGATACTTTAATTTGGTTCAGTTTTCACAGAATGCAATATCTCTGACTAATGAAGAGAAACATCATCTCCAATGTGTTCCTTCATGCATATGTGACTTGCACTAGGGTGGTTCACCAATACAAAGAACATTTACTTTTTTGAACAAACATCTCCAGAAATTTTGTTTTGTTTTGTTGTTGTTGTTGTTGTCCTCATCAGTAGATGGTCAACAAGTTGGTAGTATGTGTACGTTTTATTGGACTGGATTTACTTTTCTCCCTTTGCCTTTCCTATTATAGAAGAAGAAAGGTGGAAAAGGTTTTTATTGTACCGGGTGTGGTCTTTCCAAATCAATTTTCTGCTGACAACTTTTCTTGTTACTTGGAGGATAAGGGTCAGACCTTTTGGAGATATCAGAGCTTTCACACAGGATTTGTGTTTAACTTTTAAGGATATTTAGGCTGCCTAAAGAGGTCATTGGCATCTTCCAACAGCATTGTTTTATTGATGTTTCTGGAGAAGAGTTAATGGGGATTATCAACAGTCAAGTTGAAGTTGAAGTTAATGGGGTTTTACTTATATATAGAATCATTTCAGAAATTGAGATTTTCTCAAGCAGCTTGGTTTCGGGGAAACCAACAACCAAATCCACCTATCCTTCGCTAGAAATTACATTATACATGCAACTTGCATTATCAAAATATACTCAGTCTAATGCTGCTCATTTGTGTGGGTGCATCTGTCTGTGTGATAAAAGCAAGTCTTTTTTGATAGTGATTGATAGTGACCTGTATTGGTATTGCTGCAGGGAGTATCTTGTTGATTTGATTGGGAATCCTGGATGTTTATGTGAGCCTGATTCATTGTTGAATGGTCCATCTTCCATCTCAATTTCTTCGCCATTGCGCTTACCTCGATTTAGACGAGTTGATGCTACAATTGATTTCAGGTCACTGGCCAAACAGTATTTCTCTGATTGTCAGTCACTTAATCTCGTATTTGATGATTCTTCAACAGGTGATCATTTCTTTATCCTGAAAATTCCTCAACGCACCTTTTTCCTCTCTCTTCTCTAGGAGATTGTATTGGCATTATTTCTATTCAAGTAATAAAAAGTACCTAAAGGGGAGTATTTTCCTTTTCTGCTTCAGTTTGCATTGCCTTAGTACTTTGCATTGCTTAGCTGTATGGGATTTAGTATTTTTAAATGGATATCTCTTTTCCATTCATAGTGCCTTTTTCTGGTCTGAGCATTTATGTGTGTGTGTGTGTATATATATATATATCTTGTTTTCATATAACTCAGCTTTCTTGCTGAAAGATGGTATTTCTTCTTATGTTGGTGCTGCCGATATTAATCCATGTAATCTTTCTTCTTTGGCCAAAATATTTTAGTGTTCGCAAGTATTATTTGGATTGCAAGGAAATCTCAAAGATATTTCATACTCTTTGATGAATGTCTAAGGTGCTTGCTTTAGCTTTTAGTTCATTAATGTCAGAAGATATTTCATACTCTTTGAAGATATTAATTGTTCATTACCAAAAATGCTTTTGGTTCTTAAAGTTTGGCTTTGTTTTATTGTAAGTACTATGTTCCAAATGTTTCCTGAAAGTAGACAACAAAGTTACAGTATCTGATATTTTCTCTTGGTTGGAGGCAACAGTTTTAGTGTTGCTTATCTGGTTGTTGGTTAGATATCAGTTAGTATGAAGGCTTAGAATTTTATGTATTGATCTATATCGAGAGTATTGCAGGAGCTACTGTTGAAGATGATGGAGACTCCACATATCATAAACAGTCTGATAGAAATTATATGGACAGAAACAGTGGTACACCTAGTTCGAGCAATCAAGATGAAATTCAAAATCCCTGGATAAAGGGTCGGCTTAAAGAATCACAGGTTTCCAAATTCCCTAACGCTTATAATATCATGGGCTCAACCAATATGGCTTTATCTGCACAGCACATTCCTTCATTTGGGCATAGACCGCCTAGAGCTCTACCAGGACCTAGGATGGATGCTATTAAAGATCCGAGGTTTGTTGACAGAGGTCAACTGGTTCCTATGGCAACCAGTGGGGAACTTAACCTTGACGTGGAAGACTTGAACATCCCTTGGAGTGATCTTGTTTTAAAAGAGAGAATTGGAGCTGGTATTTTCTCTATGCTGATCTAAGTGTTTGAGTTCAGGTTTTTGTTTTAGGGTGGTATTCCCAGTTTAAAATCAATTCATATATGTTTATACTCATCAGAGTAACTGGCTCTAATTTTCAGGTTCTTTTGGTACAGTTCATCGTGCTGATTGGAATGGATGTGTAAGATATATGTCCTATCTCATGGTCCAAACTTTTCATTGATGAATGCTAAAATCCCTTAAAAGGTTTATATGGGGAAATTATTGCCATTTGGCACATTTATTATGGGTAGATTTTTATGTGATTTCTCTTGATACTATTCTTTTTAAGGTTCCTTCAGCTCCTTATTTGGTCCTTGCATCAATGAGGACTCAATGGTCTCTGTATGTGTATTATTTGGGCAAAATTCTCGTCTAAATGGTTTTGTTCATATTTTGTTGTAATTGCCAATGGTTTTGTTTTTAGGATGTTGCTGTAAAAATTCTTATGGAGCAAGATTTCCATGCAGAACGATTCAATGAATTTTTACGGGAGGTAAGGAATATACTGGATTTGTCTGCCTTTCTTCATTCCCCACAAAAATATAGCTAAGTAAACATACATGCACTCATACGTGCTGTGTATGTATATATATTTTTCTTCATGTTGTAACTAACCTGGGATACATAATCTGATATTCTTTACATTCATTTGTATGCGCATGTGTCTGTTTTGTCCCCTCTCACAGTATTCTGTTGTCACTTCAACTTTTTTTCCCCTTTATCGGGGTTAGGTTCAAATTATGAAACGGTTGCGCCACCCGAACATTGTGCTTTTTATGGGTGCTGTGACAAAACCGCCAAACTTGTCTATAGTCACGGAATATCTATCAAGGTATCAAATTGCCTTTTATTAGCTTCAAACGCATTTGGAAGCACTGTATTTAAGATTATTCAGTTGTGCTCTAATATATTCTAGAACCTAAAATTGTATTTTCTGATTGTTACCTGTTACTGCTTTGAATTTCAGAGGTAGTTTATATAGACTTTTGCATAAGCCAGGCGCAAGAGAAGTGTTGGATGAGAGGCGTCGGTTGTGTATGGCATATGATGTGGTTTGTACTGTGTCTCTGTATGTGTTACTAAATTTTGGATCATGTTTCAGTTTTAAGGATATGACAAATCTTTTCAGGCAAAGGGGATGAACTATCTTCATAAACGTAATCCTCCTATTGTTCATCGGGATCTGAAATCTCCCAATCTTTTGGTTGACAAGAAATACACAGTCAAGGTAAGCTCAGACATTGATTGCATAAAGTTGTCAAATCAGCATGATTGTTGATCTGAAATATTTCGTCTTTTAGAGCTTTCAACATTTTGAGTCACAGTAAGCAAAACTTTGGTTTGCTAGAGGCTATTTGTATATCAATATCTTCTACTCAATGTTGTCTGATTATTGGAATTTCTCTCTCTTTCGTGAGTTTTTTTTGGCAGAATAACTGACATGGCTTTTCGAGATTTAAAGTGATGAATATGTTATTAAACTTAATGCAACTATAGCTAGCAGTGCAAGTTATTCATGCTTACATATCTACTAGTTAAATACATGCAGTTTAGCATTTCACGTTGTGCTCATTAGATATTTTTATGCAGTTTCCTTTTTATACTTAGCTACATTCTTGGGGTTGATGCTGAAACTATGCCATCTTGCTCTTCTAAAATTTTTAAATTGAGATCATATCAGAAAGGCCAATGGCTACCGGCTGATAAATTCTGAAGTATGTTCCTTAATTGGAGTAAATGAGAAATTTTAGATCTATATTTCTCTTGAAATTAACATTTTACAACTTTCTATAAACAATTGCTTGGAGTGGTTCCCCCCTTGAAGGGGCACAGGCTTGCAGAGCGCAATGAGGATCCTGATATTTATTGGGTACTAACTGTCATAGTTTTTTATACTGCTCTGCAACAAATTTGGTCTCAAAAAATGAAATTGTTGAAAACAATGACCTCATGCAAATTGTTGCTGATGGGATCATTGCCTGGACACTCATTACCCTTGAAGTTGATGCTGTAATTATCTTAGGAATTTGGATATCAAGCCTTCAGAATGTTGATTGATATACTATGTAAATGTTGCATCTTTTGCTATGTTGTATATGCTGTTGCCTTGTTATTTACTTGCTGCTTAGATGATTTTTCTCTGTAGGCTATTTTCTTTCTTTGTTGACTTCTATAGCATGTTTGTTTATCTAGTTCACCATTTTCACATAAATTCTGTTTGAAAATCTCGATGCTCTCCATTTGTTCAATTGAGAGGATTTACCTTATAATTGTTCTCCAGGTATGTGATTTTGGTCTTTCCCGTTTAAAGGCCAATACATTTCTCTCGTCAAAGTCAGCTGCTGGAACTGTGAGTACTTCAATCTATCACATTCATTGATCTAATTCACTTTATCAGACCATCGTGTTTTTGGCCTTTGTATGGGATTATGAAATTTGCTTGGTTGCCTTATCTTGTAGCCTGAGTGGATGGCACCAGAAGTACTTCGCGATGAACCATCAAATGAAAAATCTGATGTATACAGCTTTGGTGTTATTTTGTGGGAGATTGCAACTGGACAACAACCCTGGAGTAATTTAAATCCGGCACAGGTTTGGTTTTCATTTCTTTCAGTGGTTTCATCTTGCTCAAAGCGATCCGAAATCGTCCTTTTGGTTGACACGTGATAATTGCTATGAAATCATGATGCATCAGTTATGCACATATTCATTAGCTAGGGATTGATGATCTGTGGTCCACTTTTGGTCCTTAATGTGTTTATTTCCTCAAACTTAGAGCATAGGTTGCATGGTGCATTTTGGTGTTACAGCCATATGGAATAGGTCCATAGAGGTTAGACTACACTGTTAACCGACAAAACGTTTTTCTCAGTTTTTATGCTCGACATCAGCTCTAGCAATGGAAGAGGAGCAAATGGAATTCTAAATCAGTGTTAAGTTTCAAACTGATTTGCGAATAGTGGTTAAGCTGTTAGCTTTCTTTGTTTCCTTCTGTAAAATAGCTGGTGAGATACTGTATAGTTAAGGGTTCTGGTTCAGTTTCCACACTGAATCTTTGGTGTTTCTGAGTAGGAAAAATGACTAGAGTATTGGCTAGCTGGTGTGAATTAATTCTGAATTTGTATAACATAATCTTCCTTCGCCTTCAAAGTCACCTTTTTTACGGTCAGGTGATTTACTCCATGGTCACTGGCGGCTTAGCCTCTTAGAACAGTTGTATTTCTTCATTTACCAAGTTTTTCTTGTATCTTTTTTGAGCTAAGCCATGAACTGTAGGTGTGATTGTTTTTCCAGGTGGTTGCAGCTGTGGGTTTCAAGGGAAAAAGGCTTGAAATACCGCGTGATTTGAATCCTCATGTAGCTGCAATGATTGAAGCCTGTTGGGCCAAGTCAGTTGTGTCATTTCATAGTTTGTGGTTGAAGCCTCATCTTGACATTTATTCATCCTTTACTAATATGGCTTTGGTGATTTGCAGTGAGCCATGGAAACGCCCTTCCTTTTCCAGTATTATGGAATCCCTGAAACCTTTGACTAAACCCTCCCCCACTCCTCAGTCTGGCCATGGAGACGTGCCCTTGCTCACATGAATTTTCACGGTGTCCAAATGTGCACATATCTGGCAAATTTTTCCCTTTTTTGGTCATGTCTGGAGGATTGCTTGTAGACTATATCAGGTATGTTTATGTGGAAGGATTTTAGTTGGAGCTTATTGGCATCTAAACTTTATTGTTTATTATTACCATTTGCTTCCGCTTTTTTAATCTAATCAACGCACTTGTGTATCTATTCTTTGTTGTGAAACAAAATTTACCACAAAATATTATCCATCCACTTAAGGATGGCATTCCTATAATAATGATAATAAATAGTTATCTGTGGTTTTAGAGGCCCGGCTACTTATCTTTCCTTTGTACTGCAAAACTAACAATAGAAGGCGAGAAACCAAAATATGAGATTAGGAGTCATCTTTTTTATCTTTTTAATAACTTTTTTTTTTATTTTACATGCATCACATTTCAAAAAATTATTTCAAATAATCTTCTGTTCAAAAAATGTTGTCTATACATGTATAGGCACAATAGTTCTGATTTTTTGGGGGATTCCTTGTGCTAATTGTGTAGTATACATTTTTTGCAGGCTTGTTCATGTACATATCGATTCCAATTGCCTGTTCAACACATTTTGAGTTTTACACAAATCAGTAAATGCCGTTGCTTTAAAAGGAGATGAGTATCTGCACTTATATTTATACTCATTGAAATATTTGTTTACCTGAGCATTTATATCAGTGTTAGTGTGGAAATTCTGTTCATCCTTTTTTTTTTTTTTTTTTGTAATCAAGTTCTCTGTAATTGAAAATCTGGTTTATAGTTGCAAAAAGCACTCGAAATTTGAGTGCGACATGTAATATACATTGTATTAGTTGCTCATAAGGTAGTCAACTGATTGGGGTAACATCAGGGCTGGAAGCATAAAGGCATGGTTCTTTTGGCATGCAACCTGCTGGTGGATCTTTAGTTTGCGATTAGGCTGGAGTCTATCATCAGGCATGCATTTCTGCTGATAACGATTGATGTCTCCTATGACAGCTTAGCAACACGTGCTAACAGAAGCAACAATTCTTTTCTTTCTTTTTTTTTGGCAAAAATGTGGAAGTAACATTTATACAGCCAAATGCAATTCATGAGACCAAAGAAGAAAAAGATGCTGTAATAAGTAGCAGTTTCTAACATCCGCAATGAACTTTTCCCACTGAGTTTAATGTACGTAATGTCATTGTCCAATCTTCTTTTTTTTTTTATCCAACGATGTCATTGTCCAATCGAAAGGTACCAAAGTGTTTTAAGGCTTGATGACCCTGCAGTGGGATTCGGGGTTGGCTTGCTCTAGGGGTGAAACGAATCGAGCCGCTCGCGAGCGGCTCGATTCAAGCTCGAGTCGAGCTCGACATTTTTCGAGCTCGAGTCGAGCTCGAGCTGGTCGAGTCAAAGTCGAGCTCGAACCCGAGCTCAAAATATTAAGCTCGTTAGCTCGCGAGCTCGAGTATATATATATATTTTTTATTTTTATTTTTATTTTAATAGTAAAATTACATAAATATCCTTAATATTTTATTATTTATTAATAAAAAATATTATTTATTTATTTTTTTAAAAAAAATAATTATTTTTATTTTTTCGAGCTCGAGCCTCAAAATTACCAGCTCGTCGAGCTCGAGGTCGAGTTCGAGTTCGATGAAATTAAGTCAAGGCTCGACTCGATAAGGCCAAAGCTCGACTCGGTTCGGCTCGTTTGCAGCCCTAGCTTGCTCTTCCTGCATGAATCTACCTGTGAACAGGAAATTTTGCACCTGGCTGAACATAGTTCTATGTTAGATAGAAGGTATAATTTAGAAACTTCGGAGATTTTGGGCAATTTGACTGCACTTCTGAGATTTTTGTCATTAATTTAGGACCCAATGTTCGCATTCCTAGTGGTGAAATGACCGCTAATCTTTCCAACCTAAGATATTTTATACATATTTGTGGAGAGAAACAATCAAAATGTTTACTAATTGAATTAACCATAATTTGGAATTTAAAAGACAATTAATTTGCTATATAAAAGGAAATTGATACTAGATGCACTTTTCTATTAATTTACTTGATAGATAAAATGAAAGTTATATGTGATGTACCTGATAAATAAAAGGATTTGGATGTGAAAAATAATTGGGACGTTTACGAACTAAATTAAGATTACATTAGAAAAAATAATTTGGCATTAGAAAAGTGTTCTAGTTTTTTTTTTTTTTTTTTTTATGTACGTGACAATTAAAAGAAGTTGGATGTGAGGAGACTTCAGTTCTGTTGTTTCTTCTTTTTAGTGTGGTAATAACAAGAATCTTAAGGTAAAAAAATGTTTTGTTAGATTTCGAAAGTTGTTATTTTTTGGTAACAAATGATGAAATTTTTTTATTAATCGTGTGTAATTATGAGCTCATAAGTGAAATAATAAGCTAGATCGAACAAATAAATTAATTATTATTATAGATGAGGGGCGCTTTTGAAATCAATGATCTTCTCACGCCTAAAATCAAATTTTTTTTTTGAATTTGGGTAAATTGTGAAGAGGTTTTTAAAATTATCCCTAGATAAATAAATCTACACGTGGTTAAACATAGCATTGTGTGGGGTTTGTTACGCCTATACATATCAACACACACTTGTGTATGCATTTAGAAGGATAGAACTTTGTACCAATAGGATTGCATGTTTTCTCTTAACTAGTCTAAACACCCATGCTACGCACAATAGATCATATTTGAGAGGTCTTATCATACTTATGTACCTAGAACGGGGAAAATAATTAAATCTCCATGATTCTATGGCAATTAAGCTCTTTTGCGTCATAAATTTTGCATAACACAGCACTTAATAATTGTTAATATATTGTCTCAAAATGTTCCTCAACTGATTATAATTTTAGTAACAATTTAGTAATTTAATATATACAAATTTCAAATTTCAATTTTATCAAACGCACTCTAATAACTATATTAAAATGAAATCCAAATATGAAAAAAGAAATTCAAGAAATGCGTAACATGGTAAATATGTAACTGTTTATTTATTCTCTCGTTCGCAGAATCTCGTGCTGCGAAAACTTGGGCTCAGGTTCAATGGAAGCCTTGGCTACCTGGGCCGTCTTTCCCTCCAATTGTCCATGCCTCGTCTCCACTCTCCTCGACTAATAACTAGCAAAATCAAAGTATAGACTATCTCCTCTAATTTTATTTATTTATTTATTGATTTTGTTTTAAGTAATGAAAAATCTGACATAACGCACAGAAATCTTTTTTGTGAGCTAGCTTTTTTCAGGACGAAATTATCTCGTTTTGTCTCCCGCTTATGAAACGCTGCTTCAAAAATGGATCCTTCTGAGGGATTATTGAAGGGCACGAATGGCCGGGTCGATCAGCCGCCAAAAGAGAGTGGCAACCAGG
The DNA here is from genome assembly GCA_023065735.1 of Coffea humblotiana. Classification (NCBI taxonomy): domain Eukaryota; kingdom Viridiplantae; phylum Streptophyta; class Magnoliopsida; order Gentianales; family Rubiaceae; genus Coffea; species Coffea humblotiana. The sequence goes on from CM041213.1 coordinate 3,733,999, forward strand.
TGGTTGGTCAAAAAGCAGCCTGGAACCGCAAGGGTTTGGAAGAAAAGAAAGCAGCCGTTGATGAAGAGATTTCGAGGATGAACAAACTTCCGCCAAACAGCACTTACGCCACTCATCGCTTGCGTGTCTTGAATAAAATCCTTCACCTGTTATCTATGCAGGTGAACTCAAAGACTCCCTCACCTTCTAAGCCCCTTATGATTTTCTTTTCCTTTTTTCTTTTTCTTTTCCTAATATTTGCACTTTTCAATTGTTGGTTATCACGACTGCTGGTAACGTTGTTTTTTCCATACTAACTATATGTTGAATAGTGTTTTGGTTTGGAAAAGAAGGACCCCTGTTTAATATTTGTCCAGCAAATACAGGTGTTACCAACTAGTTTAGGATGTCAATTTTATTTTATTCAGTTCGTCTAGCTAATTTTTCAGCTTGAATTGCACATAGCCATGGTTTAACATTGTTGAAATTTATATATGACTTTTTTTTTCTCCTCGATTTTTTTTTCAAAGTAGTATCAAGTTTGTTTTATTTCTGATCTGCATATGTATGCTGTAGCTATAATCTCAAGCAGATGGCAATTTTAATCTTCGATTCTTATCTTTTCTGATAAACCACTAATGTTGTCCTGTAGGCCGTCTGATTTTGCTTTTAGTCCCCATATCATATGCACGATTTCCATTTGCACAAAATACAATGACCCTGTTCTGGGTATCTTTCTCTTTGCAGAGAACCACATCGCAGGAGGAGGAATTGGAATTGCTGTTTGCTGGTCTCTCTCTTTGAAGAAGCTTTCTAAAGTTTTTCAATGTTGATGCCCTGGTCAGTAAAAGTTTCCCTTTATATTTATATAGAACTTGGTTTTGCTGTGAATTTTTGCGTATTTTCTGGTGTTGTATGCACAAAGCAGCTGCCTTCACGTTTGAGGCTAGTACTGCATCTGGACCTAAGTGCATCATCCCTACCAGCCAGTTTTGTTGTAATCTTGTTGGTTGTTGGTTCTTTTTTGTTTATCTTTTGCCCTTTCTGATTTGAGGTAACGGTTCTGAATTCCTATTAAAAACATTGAAGAATGAGATGGTATATTTGTATTCACATTTGGTTCACTGTAAATTGCAGAACACGGAAATTGCAAGATGCCAAGAGGCAGCTGAACCTTGTATGAGATATGTGAAAAAATGGCGTCACAGTTTGAGTTGCTGAAATGAACATTGGTTCTTAAGGACGATACCAGATGCATGTAGACATCTTGTTCTTTCTCATTGCCAGGCTTGTGAAGTCACTGTATTTACACTGGTTATATCTCTGTAACTAGATACGGTGTCATATTTGAGTTGCTGAATTGAACGTTGTCGTTTTAGAAGAGTTTATTGGATGCAGCTAAATATCTTGTCCGGTTCTCATTTTGGAAAAGCCCATGGATTCACCGGACATAGACTGGTTATTGCCAATGTATGGATTCTGGGATGGGAACTTAAAACTAGAATGAAGTTCTGAGTCGATTCTGAAGTTAATTCCTAGATGTCTTTTACTTCGCAATAATTTTACTTCATTCAGAAGGTAATACGCACTTGTTGGTAATATTTCTTCCACGCACAGGCAGACACCACACCCAAAGAAGAAGAACGAAAAAGGTTGCCCGAATCAACTCCTTCCAATGAAGCAAAGCTACTCAATATACAAAAAGGATTTGCTTTTCTCTCCCTCTCGCAACTGCACTTTCAGGCATGTTATATGCCCCCAGCAAAGCCACATTCCAAAAACAAAAAAATTCAAGAAAATAGACAAATGAAGAAGGACGTTAGGATTTTAATAAACATTTTACACGGTTCTTCTCCGAGACGGAAGTGTAACTGCAGAATGAATGAGCATCTTGGTGTATTTGCCACAGAACTCAGGGCAAAAAGCAAATTTGTACACGGCCTCCTCGAAGTAAAACTGAGCGAGTGTATAATCCACGGACAAACACTAACCGAGTGCAAGAACAGAAGAAATAGCATCCGCATTCAACTGTCAGCGTGATCGAGCTCATCCTCAACACAAGATAAAACAACATTGAACCAAATTAGGAGAACAAATTGCTTCTTATGAAGATATCTTACCTCCCAGTGCTTGACAAAGCAGCAGAAGACATTCCAACAAACCCTCAAAAAGTGGCTGCTACACTGCGACCTGCCTCATTCTGCTATGAACCTGGAAAATCACAAACTTACAAGTATTTATTAGCAGGAAAGGATGGTTGAGCATATCATCATACTATCTAGACGTGCACAGTCAATCGAATGCGGAAATGAATTCTACAAAATCAGCTGTTAAAAGTTTAAAAAAAAAAAAATTGATGGAGCAGTTAAGAAAAAAAATTTCTCCATGATAGTCAATCAAACAAATATGTAATAAATTGTCCAATATTGAATTTCCGAGAATCAACTATAAGTCGGCCCAAGAGGCCGTTAAAGAAACCTATGGATCTAGTTTCTTAGAAGTTAGAACTTTCATCTTTATGCTGGCCGACTTGATCGTCAAGCTTTGAGAAAGGAAATTCATCATCTGGCCACTTCTCAGCACCTGAACTTCCGGCTGCTGGTAGAGAACCTAAATTCCAGATATCTGACAATCCACTGCTAACCATTAGCTCTGGAATCTCATAGTTCACAGCATTACCCCATATCTCATTGCTGGAAGAAGAAACACCAGCACCAGCTTCAAAATCCATGCTCCATGGTTCCTGTTCTTTGAGCATACTTTCGATATCCGGTGATGAGTATTCAGGAAAGTTCTTCTCCTTTGCCAAGTCATCAGGAGAAGTAACAAATACTCAGGAATCGCCTCTGGTGGAACTACAGTTTTCCCCTTGAGCAGTGTATCTTCGGTTCCCTGACTTGAAAATCCCCCTCCTCTTGGTTCTGAGATTGTCAGAAATTCAGACGTCAATATTACCTATTTGAAATGGTATACTATCAGACTGCAACCCAATATTTTCTCCCTTACCTTGTAAAGTAAATTCGGGAAGTTGTTCTACTGCACCAGGATCGAATTCAGGGGCAGCAGATGGTTGTGGCCAGATCACGAAAAATTGGTTCTATACCTCACAATCTGCCCTTCCAGAAATGATTCAGCTTTACCTGGTTCATGTGGCTGATGTTTCAGAAACTTTCTCATTGTTCTTGAAGAAGTAATTTGTTTTTGCTCCTTTATTTGCTTCAGGCGATCCAAGAAATCTGGATTTTGAAATAGCTTAGCCATAAATGAGACCATCAACTTCTGCCTACGCTCTGCTGCCTGGAGTTTTTCATTAACTGCCTCCACATGCTGGATTGTTCCAAGCTGCTGTTCCTGCAATTCAAAGACTTCTTGCATCATTAAGCTCCTTTCTTTCCTTAATTTTTCTACCTCCCCTTCCAATACAATTTTGCCTGCTTCACCAGTTGATCCAGAGGAGCCACCAAGTTGATGGGAGTGAGGGGATTTGCGCCTCTGAATGTTCTTCAGCAGATGCCTTTTCCCTCTTAAGAAACTCTCACTTGCAAACTCCCATTTGTCAGCATCAATCTTGCGAAACCCCTATCAAAATTGACAAAAATGGCTTCAAATTAAAAAGGCACATCGATACAAGGATCTCCAAACGGGAATAACATTTCATCTTATAACATATGGAATTGTTACACAAGCCAAAAGCAAACCGTACAATCTCACTGCTTCACAAACTGCTGCACTACATACTAATCATCAGTGCATCTGTAAGATCAGTAGAGCATCATATATCATAAAATACGTATACTTCCACAAGTCAGGTGGATTAACTGACCATGTTACAGAGGAATGTTAAGTTCTGACCTGCGAAATAGATGAACCTCCCAATCATCTTATTTCAAGGAGGTAAGGTGCATCATTACAGCAGTGCCTACAAGTTGATGCGAGGAGCATGAATGGTGCACCAGACATCATACAATTGAGGTCAAAATCTCCTAAATCTCCTTAATTAGGTAAGTTACAATTTCAAGAATTTCGAGGCACATGAAGACCTCAAAAAAAAAAAAAATTACAAGCAAAATTGTACTGCTAAGCGTAAAATGAAAGAGAAGTAATTTAAATTAAATTTTATTTCCTATATGAGTTGCTGTACAAACCGCCTCGAATCTCAACAAGATTCTTACACAACTGTTACAAAAACCCTCAACAGCAACATCTACTAACAGAATTTACAACAACTACAAGGGTTGTCAAAAAAGAATTACAAAGCAATAAAATTACATCTAAAATAGTCACCAACGAGAACCAAAGAAAAAAAAGGAGGAATTTTGTACGAGAGAGACAGAGCTCGGGCGTGCATATTAAGAAGCAAAAATACATACGTAAGTATTTAGTTGGCGAACAAAGCTGGAAAAATTATTGTGCTTGAAGTTCCTGGGCAATATTCTCCTAGCAAACTCCACGGGGTCCCACACAACGAAGCTCTGTCCACTGGCTCCCCACGAGATTATGGAGTCCAGAGCGGGGTCATCCACAAGATCAAAGGTCTTGGAGAGAAATGGCGGTACTGGAGTCCCCTGCAGACACTCCACAGGCTGAGGCATCCCAGGAAAACTCCGGGCAGCCTCGGTCGTCATAGTTTCCTCCGCTTAAGATACCTGGTACAATTTCTTGAAGATGCTGGCGAGATTCCAAGTCTACGAAAGGAGAGACCATCGAGAGCGGGACAAGTTCAGAAGACTGGTTCTCGGGGGGGGAAGAGGAAGGCGAATTTGATGAAGAAAAGACTGAATTCTCATCTCGATCGTGTGGGTTCATTATACACTGAGCTACCAAAAACGGAAAAAAAAAAGATTTGAGTTTTTGCTGGAGTTGTTTCGGAACGAGAGGGGAAGATTTTGGTGGGGGGTTTCGGTGACAGAGGACACAGTAATGTAGGCTGAGTATATATAGGTACTGGCCGACATGGCATGGAGGTGCAAAAAATATCAGTAAAGTGACAGTAACAGTAGTACCTTGAGGCGGTGGAGAGTGCCCTCAGCCGTCCCATCCCCTGTTCCAAGACACGGTGGTAAAATAGAAGTTCTGACTTCAGCCAAAGGGCAGGAAGACGTTAGTCTTATAACGTAGTAGGGAAGGCAACGAGTGGCCAGGGAATAACCCACCATAATAAATGCCAACCTTATGCTTCTGCTGCTACTGTGCTTTCTTTCTGGGACTGATTTTTTGTGGGTCATTTTATTTTTAATTTTTTGTTGTATATATACATCTGGTTTATATTTATTGCAGGTGCTGGTTATGGACGGCGGATGTGGGGTCGAACTGGGGAAGATATTTTGATGGAGGTGGGAATTTTGATTGGTGGTCGTGCGGTTTTGCTTATTTTGGACAGCTGGAGATTTTACTCTACTGTTGGGTCGAAGAAGATGATGATATCGCGCGTGTGGGGCCATTGGCCAATGGGATTGGGAGATTTTGCAGTGGCTTGAGTAGGCAACAGATGCGGTCACACGCTACCATACATTGGTTTGTTTGGATATGGACAGGGTATTATTTGGAATATTATTTGAAATAATTACTGTAATATTTTTGTGATATGATGTATATGAGATAAAAGGTGATTGGGGATATAAAAAAATGTATTGAAAATTGTAATGGTGATGTCAGCAAATAAATTTGGACAAGTAAGAAGCTGTCCAAACAAATCCAGATTGGATCATGCATGCTTCTTAAATTTGGCTGAGGCTCTGGTTGCAAGCACCTGTTAGAACGAAAGAGTCGAATCTCAGTTTGACCGGTAGACCTTCAATCGCACGTGCACTTGAACTCCCGGCAGGTAGTCAATGCCATGTTTCGCCCGTTACACGCTTGAGAATGACCGGGTCTCAAACAAGAGAAATTTAAAATCAGTTGATGAGCAAATTGCTGTGTTCATGGAGTATGAGACATGAAATGTTCAAATTTGTACGCTAGACATGCACAATGCTTCTGCACTATAGTTATACATTTTACTATAGTTTTTTTTTTTTTGAACAATACATTATACTTGTTAGTCAACAATTTTGCATATTCTAAGGCATTTATTGTGTGTGCGCTTCTATTCTATCGGTGGAATCAATTGATGAGCCAAAGTGGAATCAAATAATCACGTATCGGTGACAAAATAAAAATATCATAGAAGGAAATTTGTCAAGCTGAACAACTAATGAGAAGAGGGTCCATAAGCAATAAATATATGAAATATAATAATTAACTAAAAACAAATTATTCATTTAATTCTAAAATCTGACAAATTTATAGCCAAAGTCTAAAATTTCTATAACAAAAAAGAAACCCATGATAATTATGGGACACGAAGAACTGCAAAAGAGCAAAAAAACAACTGAATGATTTCTACACACTGAGGATGATGGACAAATCTCTAGATTTCAAAATAGAAGGAACCTCGAAAAATTTACACCAATCCAACTAACATTTAGTACAGGCATTCTTGAATATATTATTCTGCATTTCTTCTTATACAGTCTTCTAGTTGCCCATAATTCATTATTATAATCTTTGTAGTTAGTTTGGGGAGTAGCGATTCAACGAGAAAAGAAAGAAAAAGTGATAAAAAAGACAAAATTTTTTTTTTTTTGGGGTTGGGAGCCTTTTGAGGGTAGAAAAGAATAGAAAGCATATGATTTAGGTTGATGGTTTGGTACTGCTTTGGTTATTTTCTGAAATTTTTATAAAAACAATATATTTTTATAATTTAAATATATATAAAATAAAAAAATAATTAAAATTTATGTTCACGACAATGAATTTTTTTTTAAAAAAAATGACAATACAAATAAGGCCGATTTAAGTTCGAGTTGATGAGCCATAAAAGGCGATCCAGTCCAAGACAAGCCTGTTGTATTGTCAGAGTTAGCAACCCAATCAAAGAAGCCTCTACGACCTGATCCATGATTCCTTCCCCGCGAACGTCTCGTCTTTCCTGCTTCCATCCCGCGACGCAACTCTCCCTTAAGACCCCAGGGATTTTGTGTATACACTCTTCACTAGTGTGAATACCCGTGCTATATGCACGTTGCTGACATTATTAAAAAATAAAATTAAAAAGGTGAATTAAAAAAATTTAAAAAATTGTACCAATACAATTAAAATATAATATCTGTTATAACAATAGTTTGAAATATGATAGAATGTGTATATTATTCAAAAATTACTTTTTTCAGAGATAGATCCTGAAAAAATAATAAAAATTTATATTAGAAAATGAATGATACATGAATAAAAATAAATGTAATTAATGTTCTTAAAATGAAATACTTACAAATATTATGCATTCGATTTCATAATCTTGCATGAAAGTGTGAACACTTGTTCATACCAATTAGTTTTTGGTACGAAAGCCAAAATTGGTGATTTAATTAATTCTGTTGAATTTTGTGAAATGCGTAACTACAAATGAAAATGCACAATCTTTGCAATGAATTGATTCGTTGGTGAACAACCTATCACCATTGTCCTGAAAATTAAGCACGTGCGAAATTCAAAATTAGTGTTTTTTTTATATAGTTTATAAATAGCATTATAAAAAATAACATATATCAAGAAATTCTACCTTTCTTTGTAATTCTCTGAGATAAGAAACATCACAACTAAATGCGAATCGTGCATGTCTGTCCTGAGCAGTAAGATGCATGTTACCACTGGAATCTTTGATTTATATGTTAATATTATACCTGTTTGACAAATAAAATGTTATATACCAATACAGAAAAATTTATTAAAATTAAAGGTATATAAAATACAGAAGGCTGTGGCCCTTTTGCAATACATATAAATATAGATTTTAGAGTTTAGACCAGCTGCACCGCTTCTTAGCTCTTGCGACCCCTGCTCCCCACTCCCCACTCCCTATTAAAAAGGGCCACAGCCCAGTCCCCAGCCGCTGACCCCTCCCCAAATTTTTAATCCCCGCCCCCAATTCAATCAATCAAGAAACCTATCTCTCTCCTCTCTCTCCCCCTCACCTCGCACCTCAGCCCCTTTCCTCCTGCACCTACTTGCACTTTTTTCAGGCTCGAACAAGCCAAAGCCAAGGACCCCGAGTGACCGAATCGTCAATTTTCACTTTCTCCTCTCCATCTGCATCCCGAAGATTTATTTGCTTAGGGCTCACAATTATTATTTTTTTTAAATCTGTAGTAGGAATTTTGTTGTACTCTCAATTCTTTGGGGGTGATTTTAGCTTTGTATTTGAACTATGTAAATGACGAGATAGTTAGGTTTATTGCTTTTGTATTTTCTGTATTTGTTTTTTGAATTGTAATGGGATATGGAGAGTTTCAGGTAGACCGTTTGATAGATCTCGAGACCTAGGGATGAAGAAGCGTAGGCTTACCCAAGACCCAATCCCGCTTGGATCGCACCTCCAATGGCCGCTCCAACAGCTCCTTCATTCAGCAGCAGCGCCACCGCGCTGCCGTCTGCAAATTCGGCCTCCGTTGCTGCTGGTTCCAGATTTCGGGTGAGCGATAGGGGCGGCGCTGATTCCGAGAGCAGTGACTCGGTGCGGGGACCTTATCCACAACAGCACTTGCAGCAGCAGCAGCAAACAGATTCTGGAGCTTGTGAATCAGTACAAGACGGCCTTATCTGAACTGACTTTCAATTCCAAGCCGATTATTACCAACTTGACTATTATTGCTGGGGAAAATCTCCATGCTGCCAAGTCCATAGCGGCTACTGTCTGCGCCAATATCCTCGAGGTGATCCCAATTTTATAATTAGCATAACATGATTAGTACCATGTATTTACAGTTGCTTGAATTGTATAGGGAATTCGGATAAAGGAATGAAGATTCTATTATAAACAAATAGTGTAGGTTATTATAGTAGTCTTTGTTTTCCGTGCTTTTGGTGAATTCAAAAGGAGAAAAATTGTAACAAGGAGTGGTGCATAATGGAATTGTCGCAGTTGCAAGGGAACTGTTTTGTGGCATTCTGTGTTTTTTAATAGCATTCGAGCCATTCATTGCGTATAGACAAAAAGGAATTTTCAATGGTAAATCATCAGCTCAGCACTTGCACCTTATGGATATGGTTGGAATTGATTATTCTGGGGCATATTGTTGAATAATGAGTAAAAACTTATTTCATAGTGACCTTCAGATGTAATAATTATTCAGGACCAATCTCCACAATGGTCGCTACGTAACATCCATGACCTTGATGATCAATACCTACTGTGCTAACCACGTTACTTCTATGTGAGCTTCCAATTGTGCAATTCCACATATCTATGGTTTTCAGTACTGCAACTTTCAAGGTTATCTTTGACGATTTGGTTTGTGGATGGTTTTCATTGATCTAACAGAGTTGATCTAAACCGACTCTCTGGTTTCTATTTCATTTTCATTTTTACTATAGATGTGAAGGTTTGTAATTTCTTTTTTCTTCTTCTTGCGGTATTCAAAGTTTAGGCAGTTGATTTTGCTTGTGATTTCCAGCTTTCTATGGTGGTGCAAATGGATTTATCTTGAGCTGGATTCGTCTTATCTTTTCTGCAGAAGTGTGATGTCATATCCCTTACCCTGAAAGTGAGGAAGACCAGAATATTTGATGATATCATCCTTTTACCTTAACAACTTATATCGGCCAGCATCATATTTTGAGTTGGTTGTTGCAAAAACAAGCTCCTATTTTGGGAAGACCTGTCAATTTATGTCAATGTTGGGTGTTTTCACTTGCATTTTATCAGCTGAGAATTTTTCAAGTTCTTCGAGGTATTCAAGTGTTGTTGTCAGACGTTATCCTAGGCTATCTGGAATATCTTGATTTTCAAATCCACAGTTGATCAGTTTTTTGACAGCAACTTTGGCTTATTGACTCCAATTTGTATCATACAAGGATAGGGTAAAATAAGATTCAGGAGTTTGGTGCAGATCTCAATGTAATGGATTGGAGTGTAACCCTAGCAAAAAGAACATGTACCTGATTGTCTTTTTCTAATTCCCTTACTCTATGCTAATTTGTTCTAGCTGTTTCTCTTCTGGGATATTGGTAATCCAAATCAGTTCAACGAATAGTGATTATTCCCAGTGATTTTGAACTTTGATATCAATTGGCTTACTTTCATAATATATCCAGGTTTCTTGTTTGTGGTCACAAGATATTTACCTGTTGCTAAATGTGCTATCTTGTATGCATGTTTAGGGAAGTTCCCTATGAGTTAGTTTACTGATGATTGGAATTATTTACAGGTTCCTCGTGAGCAAAAGCTCCCATCTCTTTATCTTTTAGACAGTATTGTGAAGAATATTGGAAGGGATTACATCAAATACTTTGCTTCCAGGTTACCTGAGGTCAGATTCTAATACGTCTAAAATCTTGTCACCATGTCACTGTCTTCTAGACATTTCACATACATAAGCAATTTGTTTTAACATGAGATTTACTTGTCTCTGCAAGTGTAAAACATTCTTTTGCATTTCAATGATATGACATAGCTGATCAGTGTGAGAATTTAGAGTAATTTCTTGCCATTCTGGTTTCATATATGGTTTAGGAAAGTAGCCTCTGTCAAGTTATCATATTCTTCAAACTGTTTTATGTATATGTCATCTTTTTTCTTGGGTACTAGTAATACTTTCATGGTGCATTTATAGGTTTTCTGCAAGGCATATAGACAGGTTGATCCTTCAATACATCCTGGCATGAGGCATCTTTTTGGCACTTGGAAAGGAGTATTTCCTTCTCCAACACTTCAGATGATTGAGAAGGATCTTGGATTTGTACCTGCTACTAATGGTTCTTCTTTAGGAACATCATCTAGGCCTGATGCTCCCCGCTGCTCGCCCTGCACATAGCATCCATGTGAACCCCAAGTATTTGGAGGCAAGACAGCGTCTTGATCTGTCTACTAGGGTAAGGGACTACTTTTCAGATGTTGGCCTGTTCAGAGTTGGACTTTTCAGTCTAGAGTATCTCTCTTTTAATATTTTTGTGATTGTTGTGAAAATGGGGCAATCTCTTTTATCCGTTCATCATTGCTCAATGTTTGTTGTGATTGAGCGATCTTTCCACAGATGGAAGTGGGCAATAAATGCTTTTTCTGAAAACCCAGATTTGGACTTGTGTTATTCCATCCCTTGATGAGTCAGGCAAGGAAGTGTCTGACACCAAAACTCATGAGAGGAAAATTTTAAAAAAATTCTAAAATCACTTGAAAAAGTAAAATATATGAAAGCAGAACCTTCCCTTTACTGCCCACCCACCAATATATTGTATAAAAAGGTCACACTGGAATGATATTTTGATTTTCATAAACTTTGCTTTAGAGAAAGTGATTAATTAAGTAAAAGTGGATAAACATGCCTTTTAGTTTCCAAGTTACAATTTTTTTGGGGACAATTGGTTGACTTTTGTGGTTCCAAGTTGGTATTGGCGGCAAGCTGTTAGGATCATGTGCATTGTAATATCACTGCAGTGTAAATCATTCAATGCTTTGTGCATCATATAAACCTGATATCCTCACAGTTTTTTGTTATTTTTTGCTTAACTAGGCCAATGCTATACCGCTCCGATTGTTACTCTTGGTGTATATCTGAATGCTGCATGTGGAGACCTTTTTTTTAATTTTTTTTTGATGTGGACCTATGCAAATGTTTTGCTTTTTTGCATTTATGTAGATGTGTTGGCAATTAGCTTGTTTATTTGAAAAAAGAAAATTCTCATCCTACTCAGTGTCCTCGTTTGGGAACATAATTTTTTGAATCCTTATTGAGATTTATTTGATGGTGCCTTGTGGTGAAGGCCAAAGGTTCTGCCAGTGATATTAGTGGAAACCTGTTAAACTCATCTGAGGAAAGACTTGAAAGAACTCCGAGTGTTGGCTCTGGAAGACCATGGGTTGATCCTACTCTTAAGGTGCATATCAGATACATTATTTTTGAGTTTTGTGCTTTACAGATTTTTGATATATGATATTATGTTCACCTGAATGTGCAGAATATTCAGCATCCTCAAAGAGAACAACTGAGTGATGCCCCATTTGATGACTCTGAATATGATTCTTTGATGTTGAAGCGATCGGGCATTGCAATTGGAGGAGCAGGTGAAAAGTTCAAAGAGCAGGTATTTGATAAGACATGGTTTGAATCTGGAGGTGTCATGCCGGCTGACCAAGGGAATGGTTTTGATGTTAAGCATGGGTTTCCAAGGTATCCAGCTCTGAGGTCTGTAAGTTCTGCAAATATGCAACCCAGACCCATCTTTCCCAGTAAAAGCACCAGTGGGATGACTAAGAGCTGGAAGAACTCTGAGGAAGAGGAGTACATGTGGGATGATATTAACTCAAGAGCCACTGATCAAAGTGCAATCAATAGCTCTGGAAGAGATCGTTGGACACCTGATGATTCTGAAAGAACTGTGAGTACTAAGCAGTTATCCAAGCTTTTCAGTAATGGAATCTGATATTCATTTTGTCACCTTATCTTTGGTATTGGCTTCTTATTTTGTCATTTTTGGTATTTGACGATAATGCAATAAATAAGCTACTTGTAACAGAAATTCAGTATTCAATCAACATACCTTACGTTCAACACCACCTTGAAGTTGAAACTGAATCTAATTTGGATAAGATGGATAGTCATTGTACTAGTCCATGTTCCATGCTAATTACTTTAGCACAGAGAGACATCCACAGAGATCTGTTTTATGCTGAAGTTTTTCCTGGATCCCTGCCTTTTCTGTATGGCGGTCTTCTTGTCTTATGTAGCATATTAACTTGGTGATTTACTAACATTTGCATATTAAATATTTTTTTCCATCCTAAAGATACTGATTTTATTGTGGTTTGTTACACTTAAAGCTATTTCTTCATGTGTAAATAATGAAACTCAAGATCAGTGCTTCCAGTAAACGGCAGTAATAATTAAGTCTGATGTTGGATTGGGGACTTCTGAGATTATCACTTCTTGGAAAGATTGTTATGCATTCAAACACTAAATGATGTTGTATTCAAGAATGCTCTTACAACAGTATGACAAAATGAAATCTGTGGAACTGATGGACAACATGTTCCAGATGTCCATAACTTATAGGCATGGCAGGCAAATTTTATAAAAAAAGTTCTTTCCTTGTTATTTTTGAAATAAGGAGCCCTGGCAATAGGAGAATTGAGGAAGACATCCACTTTCAGTTCTAAATGTTTTTGAGCGTTATGGGAGACTGATTATTGTTGAAAATGTTTTGCTTGTTCTCGCAGAGTGAAGCTTCGGCTGATTCTCTATCCACTGAACAGAAAGGCCAAGCTGCTATTGGACATCGAATAGCAACATCATGGTCCCAGGACCCGGTCCTGTCAGAAGGGACTAGTCATTTGCCTTCTTCCAGAATCATGAATAATTCTGGAAGCTATCCAACATCTCTCGGTGGGTTGGCAACTGCTGCTAGTACTGTAGGTAGGCCTCTTTTCCATTCGAAAATAGGGCCTGGTGGTGGCGGAACACCAGGCTATAGTTTCTCAAGTGCAACATTGGGGCCCATGGGATCCATAGGACAACCACGACAGACTCTGGGAGCTGCATCACCCTCTGCACAGTCCCCCATGCATCAGCGGCCTTCTTCACCTTCCTTTTTAGTACGTGGAGCCAATCAAGTAGCTCACAATTTAGCTGAGCGTGACCAAAAACCAGCCTTGCCTCCTGCAGAGTGTAGAGCTTCTCAATATCCAGGACACCTTAATCTTGGGGCCAATTCTCAGCCATTGCCATCCCGGAATGCCCATCTTGCTAATTTGGAGAGACAGCAGCCACCAAGTATTTGTGCTTTGTCTTCTGTAGCATCTCCTCATTCTCTATTGTCTGAATCTATTCGTCAAACATCGACATCATCATTGCCCCAAATTTCAGGTTTAGATCTCTCCTCAGTGTCCAAAAATCCATATTCCAAAGATACCAATGCGGTGGCTACACAATCAAGCACTAGTAGTTTGCTGGCAGCTGTTATGAAAAGCGGAATACTTGGTGGTAATCTTGTTAGTGAAAGCGTACCTTCTCTAAGTTCTCAGGATGCAGGAGTTGCAGCAACTGAGGCAAGCAAGCAGCCTACTCTAACTAGTCATCCTTCAACCCACTCTACAATGGTGGGGCCCAGGATTTCACCTGCTTCTGTTTTGAGTCAGTCATCGAATGAAAACACGTCAAAATCCTCAATTTTACCCCAGAGAAATGGTGGCCAACTACCAGTGCCTCCTGAGACACTTCCTTCCTCCATCGTCGGTAGTGCCTTGGCACAGCCCTTGAATGCAGCTAATGCTGTCTCTGCTCCAGTTTCTAGTCTTTTGAGTTCACTTGTTGAGAAGGGATTGATATCTGCATCGAAGACCGAGTCAGTAACTTCTCTTATGCCAGATGCACCTGGTCGATCTCAGAACCAGAGTCTTGAAATTGCAAGCACAAGTTCATCTCCAATTTCCTTACCACTTTGTTCCTCATCTACCAAACAGGAGCTGCCTATTTCTGAGCTTACGTCAAAAGCCAAGGACGTGTTGCCCGAGTCCACTGCAGCTGAAATGAAAAATCTTATTGGTTTTCAATTTAAGCCAGATGTGCTTAGGGAATTCCATCCAGCTGTGATCAGTGAACTTCTCGAGGATCTTTCGTTTAAGTGTAGCATATGTGGTCTTCGGCTCAAAATTGAGGAGCAACTCAACAGACACTTGGAGTGGCATGCTTTGCGAGACAAAGATAAGAACAATTTGAATAAGGAATCAAGAGAATGGTATTTGAAATCAGTTGAGTGGATAGCAGGTAATGCTGGTATTGTGTCTAATAATAAATCAGCAGGGGTTTTGGAAGGACCCAGCAAGAGATCAGAATGTAATGAGCAGATGGTTCCTGCTGATGAAAGCCAATGTTTATGTGTGTTGTGTGGTGAGCTTTTTGAAGATTTTTACAGTGAGGAAAGAGACCAATGGATGTTCAGAGGAGCTAGCTATGCCAATGTCACTGGAATTACAAATGAGGGAGCATCTCAGGACATAGTCCATGCAAACTGCTTAGCAAAAAGTTCTCTTGATTTGGATTGTGCCACAAACATCAAGTAGTAAGTTTATTTAAGAAAGATCCTTCTATTCTGTAGAGGTATATGTTGTGGTATTTGTTGATCATTTGAATATACTTCTAGATTGGATTATCTCCGAGGATTTAGAATGAAATGGAAAAAATATGCGGAAAACAAGAGATGTTAAAGTTCTTTTTAAGTTAGGGCAGGATGACAACGATTTTTTTTTTGCAGTGCAGGATAACAATAAAGGTTAATTAGTCAGACATGCCATGTTCTCTCCTGTTTCCCAATTGTTTTACAATGTATTCCTATTTGTGAGAGCTCATTAGTCACTCTGATACACCTTAAATAGTCAAGATCTTTCCTCTTTGTTAGTTGGATTTGTGAAAAGATAACATCTCTTTCTTTTTATCAGTTGGGGCTTTGGCTTTCTTTTTGACATTTAAATAATCATATTTCAGTGTCTTTTGTTGATTGGGATTGAGTTTACTATGTCGTGGCTTGAATTTTGGCCTTTTATCTCTCGTGTTCCATTTTACAATCCAAGTTGTCCATATGATCTTTTCGTGTCATGGACCTGATTACCTTGCATTTGCATGTTTCAGAAATATATGAACTTGGGGTGAATTTCTGGCTTATGCTTTACCTTAGGAAAGGGCCATATGCAATGTATTGTATTTTTTTATGTATGGTTCTAAGTTTTTCTTTAAAGCACAAGCTAGTACTATCTGTTTCTGGAGGGACCAAAAGTATGAGTAGGATCTCTTCCAAAATTTCTTTGGGCTTCTTAATTTCCAGTTGGCAGTGCCAGGGCTCCCTTTTGGCCCCCACTGTGATAGGCCGTGCTGATGAGTACATTCTAGATATTAGAAGATTTTACCTCCATGTATCTGCTTGGAGAACATATGACCACCGCGCGCGCCCGGGGGGGGGGGTGTTGGGGTGCAAAATAAAAAAGTCACTGGGAGGGGAGCTTTTTTCAATGTGCATCACCAAATTGCACAGGCAGAACGAAGTTAAGGAAATTGATCATTCTCACATCTCAATGAACTCACATCTCAATGAATAACTCCCTTTGATTGCTAATATTGGATGCAGATAATGTACTCACGAAACACACACACTATTAGACCATTAAAACCCAAACTGTCAAGTTAATTACTGGATACTTATCCCTGTTTGTGATTGTTGCTCTATATTTCTGTCATTTGTTTGTTTAATAATTTTATTTTCCTGTACTCTGCAGATCATCTTTCACTTGCTGCGTTGTTGGGTTGTGGCTTTTCTGTGATGCATTATTAAAATTTTGGCCTTTCTTTTTCAGGCAAAGGTCCAGTAGGTTTTTGAGGTAAAATTTGGTGATGTAATGATCCTGGTGCATGAAAACCAGCAATTGGAGTATGTTCCTTGTTCGCCTCATGCAAAAGTATATTCAAGACTGAACCCTTGTATTCCTGTAAGTGTTGAGCTTGTTCAAAAGCTACCTCCTTGGTTTTCTTATTTAAATTTTTGGTTCTCAAGGAAAAGGAATAAAAAAAAGGGAAGATGTTTGTTGTCAGTTTCTTTTTCCATTTGGTTGAGTTGTCCTTTATGCTTTCTTTTCACCATATTTTCTTGCAAACTTGAGCTTGGTTCTGGAATCTGCCAGCAGCAGCATATATGAATTCATCAGCTGCATGTCCATTCCAAAGTCAAACTTCACATTCTGCACGAGGCTTACATCCTCTTTATGTTAATGTGATGGATTACGTTGGACTTATTGTCCCAATCCCCTTCTCATCTATTTATTTCGATGATGCCTTTAATGACCCTAAAGTAATGTATCAAGTTTTTGCAAACATTATTCAAAGCCTACTCAGTTGTGTATTCTGATTTCTTCATACTGTGAACTTCTACTTGTGGATACTTCACAAGATGGAAGATATAAGGCTCTATTATCACTTCTTAGTTTGTTGGGCAGTGGACCTTCTGTTTGTATTTTTATTATTTCGCAAGATTACTAGACATGGCACTTATTCAGGATTTACATTGGAGCTAGGATCTGGATGGCCATGTTTGCTTTTCCATTTTAGGTCTTGAGGTTCAAGTCTCGTACTAGCTAGTTGAAGATTCCCTTGATATACTTTGTGAAAATTTTCCGATGATGGTCAATCCTACTACTAGGTGTCATATATCGTTACCTCCAATTGTCAGTACCAGATTTTATGCTTTTCTTTTGATACTAGAAAGACAACTGTGCATTTTCTTGGAGACATCGCAGCCATGGACCTGTGATTTGTATGCACACAGAATGCTCTGACCCAGTCCATTATTTTCTGGCATATGCAAGGCATGGATACGTGTGTTCTTTCTGTTATGTGAATTTTGTTTTGTGCATTGGCTACTTATTTTCATTGGTTTTCGATGGAATAAGCTTCCGGTTTTATAACAGAAACCATAAATGAGTACTTCACCTCATCGGGTAACGTACTAGAAAGATTAACGCGCTGTACACCAGAACATAGTCCTACTTTCAAGCCACGCTGGCACTTGGGTGTCAATTAGGATGGTGAATCTGTTTTTCTGGGATTAGCGTGCAGACGCACGTGTGTTGTTGAGAAATATAGCCGATAGGCGAGAAGACAACTCTGCTCAGTCAAACGGTAGTGTGGAACAAAATTGACCCATTATAGATTCAATTGAAGATTAACTAGTCATGGCAGCGGCACCAACCTCAGTTCAGAAATGGCAAGCCAGTCTGCAGACGGTTCCACGCCCTTCACTTCCAAGGCACCGAGTTGCGTGGTCCTGGGGAATGTGATAAGAGTTTTGGGTCAAGCGGAGACTATACGTTTTTCGGAGCTGCTAATAAGGCAAGATTAGTTTTGACCGACTTACGCGATAGATAAATGGTAATACTACTGCACAAATAAAATTAGGACGACTAGATTACTTGACTCCCATTCGTTTAGTGCACGTATGGATGTGTTCGGGGCACAATTATCAAAGTTGTCAATGTTTTCATTCGATCACAAACTTCGACAAAGAAAGTAACGAGATTCACTTTCATCAAGTGATGAATTACCTACTTGATGCACTTTGGTGTCTGTAGCCTTCTGTTTATGCATATGCTTTACTGACGAATCTGTTGATCTTTAAACGAATACTAGTCAGACCCTTTGGAAGTCATGCAAGCAAATCATCTGCATATCACTAACAACAAATGGGAGTTCCCAATCTGCATATGACTATGACAGTCTAGACATGATGAGAAAGAGAAGGGGAAGATATGAGCAATTTGAACTTCTTTACTCCAAACCCAAACTTGTTGAATGCGCATTCAATTGTCATACAGGGTTCCCGTTGATGGGTGTTATAGTTATAGCATGCAGTCATGAGAGTCAGCTGTTGGTTGGGCTTGGATCTTTAGTGGATGATGAGGAGAGACAACTAGCTTTCGAAGGGAGAAAAGCTTGGAAAAGATTATCAGCTTTTTCAAAGAGAGGATTGATGCATGCTTTATTATATATCGTATCGTAAGGGCTTTCCTTACCGTGCCTTTAAGATTATTAGATAAGTCATCGGGCAATTCGAGTTTGCAAAGGCAGCTATTGCGGAAGCAGATGCAGTTATACATGGCATTTTGCTCTTGAGTTGCAGCAGGAGTAGTTTATCATCTAGGCCAGACCTACAGGCTACAATTGGCTCGTCAACCCTCCTCTACTTGTACTTGTGCCAGATTAACGGTGTCATATGTGGATTTTCAGGGCATTAGCTTCTTCTACATAATTAAAAAGAAAAGAAAAGGAAAAGACAAAACTACGACAGAGCAAAACGAATTTCTTAAGAAATCTCTGAAGACGTGAAGAAAAGAACACATGCTTTTGGTCAACTTAGCAACTTGCACAAAAAAAAAAAAAAAACTGCAAAAAGCAACTTAGCCCATTTTTCTACGGTCGTTTCCGTCAGCCACAAAAATGTGGTGCTTTTTCCCTTTTGTACGTGGCTCGAACTTGTAATTAGTTATACAAACAGCAAAATAATACTGTGGTAATCCATTGTCGTTATATCACAATTAAATACGTATGCATCAATAAATACGGGTTGATATAAAAGGATTTCTCAACTATTTATCTGGGGTTTCATTGCATGCATCGTACAACAGTAGATATTGCATCTCTATTACCTATTCAGCTCCTTCCCCACTTCACAGCAGCAGAGACGGGGAGGAGGAGGAGGAGGACAAATCACTCACTATGTAATAGCTTTCATCTGAATCTGCAGCTAGCTTAACTAGTAGATATTACAAGTAAGTATATTTGTTTGGTGTCTCGACAGTTTTGAAGTACTTGTAATCTAATAGTAATAATTGGTTGTCATGTGTTGGTTTTATACAAGTAAATTTTTTATGGTGAACCCTTGGGTTTATGGTGTTGGGTGTAGATGTAATCCAAGTGAGCCTCAGCGATCATCCTTCTCTGTGCACAAGCTTCATCCTTTCCATTGCATTCCTCCAGACCCATCAGCTGTAGAGATATAAAACCAAACATACATCTCAATCAACGATTGATTCAGACAGAACAGGGTAATCAATTTAGTGGTAACAATAACACATAGCGAGAGAAACTAGGTATATTAATAACAATTACTGGGTAAATAAAATCGAATTGTAGTAGTGGTAGTTCTTACCACTGGCCATGTCCTCGTCCGCTTTCGTCGTCGAGAGTGAAGATGAAGCTGCATGTAGATTCCATGGACTGTTAATTACCATGGATTTTGTGACGAGTAGTAACTTAAATATTAATTAGCACTAGTGTGTGCATGATAATATGCAAGCATTAGTGATTCATGAAGTTATGAAAAGGTGGAGGGAGAAATATTATCAGTATTTTACCTTGATTGGTTGGTAGAAGACGAGCGGAAATTGATCGGGAGATTAGTAAAAAGAAGAGGAGGGAGGTGATGTATGTATAGTATCCTCTTCTCATCGTTCTTGTCAGAATCTGATTGGTTTTTCTTGGCCTTATTCTTGAGCGGCAGAGCAGAAGGATATAGAGAAGATTTTACAGAACAGTGCGGCGTTGCGAGTTGTGGAGGAAGGAGTATGAATGGGGCAGTTGGGTTGTGGCATAAATAGCAGCAGCAGCAGCAGCTGGGGAAGAATTGGATAGAACAGGGGCTTTTTTTCCATTTTTTACATAAAGATGAGCCAACTATGTTAAGGCAGCAAAAGGCTATAATATAATGAATTTCAATTTTTGGGCATCCAGTAGCATACTGATAAGTAATAATAGTAGCACTAAAATCACAACAATGCCTTGCTGTCCCCAAAAAAAGAATTGATAAAATTCCACTCATATTCATAGGTTACCGACTATAAATATTGTTGTCAATATATATTATTGTCTTCTTTTGTCTTGTGACTGATGATGATGACTCAGAAGGGAGTGATTCAACGTGGTCGTTATCAAGGATTCATCGTTATGCGGCAAGTTCAGAAGCAAAAGAAATTCTGCTCAAAGAAAAGGAAAAACATGAAAAATAGTTTTTTTTTTGGTTGGGAGAGGGGGGGGGGGTGCGAGTAATTAAAATAGAAACGGTGAAGTAGTCAAAGCCTTAGACTAGCCGTAGCTGACAGCTGTTGTCCACGGCAACTCTCTGTCCACATAATTTATAAGGATTGATTGATTACTACATATCTTGGGATCGGTTCACAATTCCTATTTCCTACACGCTTGTCATACTCAATCCTCTCTCAGAAAAGTACTACATTGCCACACCTTTAAGACGAGTTTCCAAAAGTAAACAAGCTTTTGACTTAGGACTTGCAAATTCTCACGTATCAGTTCAGTGGTGCCATGAAGCACAACGCATGCTACTGTTGGATGCCTCTCCATTTGTTTTCGAGCGTTAGGAAGTCGGCTCCTCCTACTCAACAACGTTACGTACAATAATAGGCCACAGCACCAGCCACAGCCATGCTTGGCGGCCCAACTAACATCTAAAGTTGCATGCCTAAAAGGAGGAGTTAGTTAGTGCACCAATTGCAAATACTTTAGAGGTAATTATTACACATATATGGTTGATTCTGTTGCTTAAGTACGTGTATATGTACACTTTGTCCAGCATCCCAAGGCTTTAGTGAGTGAATTAAGTAGGAGAGGAGGAGGAAGAAGAAGAAAAGTGTGCCCGCCTCGAGTCCCTTAGTGGCTTGGGTGTATAACGCAGTAAGTTAGGACACCTTATAACCATTTGCAAACTCATGTCATGCTTTCGTTACGGGCTTTAGTTGCAAATCTCTCTTGCAATTCTCCGTCTTCGCTTCGCTTGTGAGAAAGAGAGTATGTTGACGGAGTTGGGAGCTCTTCCCTGTGTTTTCATACTCGGACCGGATATCGATTCGGTCGAACTCAGGGGTCAATAGGTTCGACCAGGTTCGATCGAGGTTGAACCAGATGACGTCATAAATAAAAATTATTTAAAAATTAAAATATTGTATGTAAAATGCCTAAGAGCATGTTAATATTAATAAAGGTATATTCATATATATTTGATGTTTCAAATATATTTAACAAGAAAATACAAAGAAATTAGAACAATCAAGTAGCAATTTATATTATTTAATGAACATTAACAAGTTTAGAATTAAAATTATGGACTTGATTGAAAAATAACATCAAATTTTAGGACAATATTTATAAAGTATGAAATATTTGAGATATATTAATAATTTATAACAACTTAGGTGTCAAAACTTAATATTGAAAATGTTTGACCTTTTTTTTAAAAAAAGGCTTTGACTGGACCGGTTCTTCTGGTTTTTTCCGGCCAAACACGATTTTTGTTCGGATTTGACCAAATTTTACTCATCCGGTTTTTTAGAATAATTCGAACTGAAAACTTGACCGATTTTTGGTTCGATCGATCGAACCGGCCGGTCCGATGCGAGTTTAGAAACACCGGCTCTTGCTCGTCATGCACGCTGGAGAATTTAACGTAAACTAATTTTAACCAACAAACCTGCTCTTTGATGTTGATTGATTTCTCGAGTCCAAATGTGAACGAAGCTTCCGTAGTAGTAGTAGTAGTAGTAGTACATAATAATCCTAGACAGAAATGGAATTTGATGCTGGCAAGGCTTTGAAGGAGCAAATTAATTATCATGCCTTATCTCATCAACAACGTACGTAGTCCTCAGCCAATAAAGCAGAATTCCGAGTTTCTCCACCCAAAACACATGACCCAAATTGACGAGAGTCGTGAAGAAGTAAAATCAGCACTACTAACGAGTACTGGTCTTTTTGATCGGTGCATGCATATGGTTGATCTAATGAAATTTTGAGTCACCGTCTGAACTTTTCTACGACAACTTTCCAAAAAGCTTAAACAGAAAAAGTTTTTGTTTCGTAGGGATTAGATCATGATCATCCCAAGGAAAAGACAAGTTTGAAGTGGGTTAGATGGAAGAGGTTCACGCCACTAATCGAGAAACTACTGAGTAGACGTGCATTACCAGCTTTTTTTTCCATACAAAACACATTACAAGTTTGAAGTTGTTGCGACTTACGGCTTTCGCCCCAGCCTTATCAAAGCACCAGTACTCGGTGTTTATTAGGTAATATCCCCATCAATCATGAAAAATACAGCACGCATGCATGTGTCCTGTTTTGCAATCGAAATCAATTCCATCCATCACCTAGATATTTTCTGGCGTGTAATTAATTAAGCACGTCAACTGATGCCTTCTCATCAATTAATCATCCATTCGTCCTAATCCTAATAATCTTGAAGATACACTTCATTTCTCATCACAACGAACCCCATCCAAACAAAAACACACAAAAAAGGGCGGGGGTTGGGGAGGGGACGTTTGAAATTCTCTATTCCAAAATTACCTTATATTCCGTCCGTTTCGTATTCATACAACTATCATATGTATTGATGCACCGATAACTCAAACAAACTGATTAAAAACTCAGTCAACAAGTCAAAGATTTGCTTGAATTATCCATGCATCAGTGCATGGCAACTGTATAAATACGGGATAAACAAAACAGAAACACGAAACAAGAATGTAATTTTAGGACAGAGGATTTAAAGTCGGAGGGGGAAGGGCTAACCATACACATGGGCGCCAGTATTTATTATTTGAGAATTTTTGTGTTCTGAGATGGGATGGTCTAATGTGAGGAGTCTATTTTTGGGAATATAACCATGGAATACCAATGTTCCAGTATTTTTGTTGTAGATGATCCTTTTAGTATTGAAAATGTTTTGTGATGAGTGTGATTTACTAGTGCGACTATGGACAACGTGAATGGATACGAATAAATCGTTTGATCAGCCAGAAATTGTCGGCAGCCTAACTTCTAGAGATGCTACTTTTTTAACATAAATCATGCATATATAATCTAGATTTTCCACACAATCTAAAGCTTCACGGGTTTCTTTAGTGAAAGAGTCAATTGTGGGGATTAGGAATTTCAACTCATGTATATATAATCACAATGTTTAGTGATGTAAGTTGTAAGACAAGGACTACCGATTGTTGAATTCGTGAAACTGGATGGCCCATCCATTTTTGGGTGCTTTAGCAAATAATTCATCCCAAAAAAAAGCTCATTAACAGTAGTGGGTGCCTACCACACGATTGTCAAATGCAATCAATGCTGTTACCGGCTAGTGCTCGTTACTTTTGGCAGAAAACATGCGTTTTTGGCTTTGCACGTATCTTGTAACGTAGATATTAGAATTAACTGAGGACTTAATCTAGTTAAAACTTCAAAGTCAACTATTGTCATAGACGATGGTAAGCTTTGCTCTATCTATGAAAAGAGATTCAGCGAAAGTTGAGATGGCCGAGTTGGTCTAAGGCGCCAGATTAAGGTTCTGGTCCGAAAGGGCGTGGGTTCAAATCCCACTCTCAACACATCTGTTTTCAACCTTTTCCGTTTTAAGCAAGGAATCTGCCCATGTCCGTCTTACACTTCTATGAAGAATCGAATCAACCCAACTAGCTGAAAAGTTTGTTTGTCCAGTTAGAGAATCAAAGGCCCATTGGACGCTCTGTCACCATTTGGACAAGGCCTTTTTCTTAGTATTATGTAACCAATTCCTGGACACTGAAATACGAATGCTTCCCCTCAGCAGCGGCACAGCCACTCCTTTTTTTTTCTTTTTTTTTTTAAATGTGTTTTAAAATTTCTGGAAATGATTTCTTTGAAAAGCTTTGATTTGGATGGAGTCTGTCAGTTAAACAAATTCCTGTGATTTTTACATTCATCCTGTAGCTGTTGGGTATTTCACTGTGATACCCTTGAAAAAACTTCCGCCAGACCGCCTTATAGCACATTGGAAAAAAAAGAAAGAAAGAAACCACGGATGCAATGTCTTTTCCAGCTTAACTAGTCAGCGTTGTGCATTTTTTCTTGGCTAATGCGCTGGAGGAATTAGATTAGATTATTCAAAAAAATTTATGCACAGGTTAGATGATGCGTCTAGAAGGAAAGTGATATGTTAAACAACATTTCTCACGATATTTCTAGTTGATTTCATTCAACTCATCCGATTTGACGACTTTTTAAAATAATAATAATAATAACAATAATAATATGGAAGCTTCTTCAACACAGTTTTTTTTTTCTTTTTCTTTTCTTGAAAAGCAAAGAGCTTTACATAGTTTGACCCACGCTCTTTACAAGTATCATGACCTAATACAGTGGCGGAGTCAGAAAAAATTCTTAGTGAGGACAAAAGTTATACTAAAATTTTTTACCTACTCTTTTTCTAGTTTTTTAAGCCAAAAAAAAAATTTACTAACAAGTACAAATGATGCATATATTCCATAAAAACATAAAAAGATAAATTCAAAATTATTAATGTAATAATAATTTTATTTCAAAAATAAGCTAAATTATTTACAAACACTCACTGCGAGTTTTCATATTTTGATAACTAACTTGGTTGTGGAAGTAAGAATGACTCTCGGTTGTGGAGAGAAAATGGGGGACCAGTGGAGGGAAGGGAAATTGGAAAGTGGGGGCAAAAAAAGTGAATGATATGATTTGATGAATTAATCAAGAGAAAGAGTAACTAGCTGCTTGGTTGTGGAAGGTGGTGGCTCTCGGTTGTAGGGGGAAAATAGGGGACGAGAGGGGGGAAGGGAAATTGAGGAGTGGATCCAAAGAAAAGTGAATGATATGATTGGTATTTGCTAGTTGAAATGAAAAGATTTTTTTTAGCTTATTTCAAATGGAATTTATGTCCCACGTATCTTTTTAAAATTTTAGTTTATGAATGAACTTAGAAAATCACGTAATTCTTTCATATCCTCTCTAAAAAAACTCTGGGGACACATTTAAAATTATATAAAAATTATATAAGTATTATAGGAATTTAAGGGGACAGTAAGGGCCGGTGCCCCACCTTAAATACGCCTCTGACCTAATAAGCTTACTAATGCTAGTAGCGCTTTATAGTTTCAGGAACAATAATGCTACCAATTAAAATGCTTTTTTTTTAAAAAAAAAAATCTCTAAAACGGTTGGCTGTTGAAGTACAAGTTGGGCTACCAGAATCTTCAAATGGCTAGCTATCTCCTTTTTTTTCCCAAAAAAAAATAACACGTTAAAGATACAGCCAGCAGATTTCGTGACTTGTGCGACTTTGTGATTTTAATCGTTCAACAGTTTGCGGTGATTAGAAACCAAAAAAAAAAAAAAAAGAAGACATCCAAATTGATGCTGTATAGTACTTGCAGCGCATGTACTTATTATTAATTAAGAGCGTGGTAAATTAAACAGGTTGAGCCGAATGTCAACTTTCTGAAAACAAAATCCCGTCAATTATCATCGAACCACTTGTTTTATTGCCTTCCCACAGAACATGTGAACACAGGCCAAACAACAATTATTATTCGCTGTTGGCGAGTATGAAGACGCAGATTTCTTGGATTAGATTAGAGGGGGCGAAACGAAATCAAAAGGATGGGAAGGTGCAGTTTGAGCAGCGGAGTTGAGACTACATTTTTATTAATACAGTATATATGAACGACATCAAGATTGAATACTTGAGAGAGAGATAGCTGTTGCAGGACTGCAGGTAGGGTCTGTTTGGTTGGACTTTACGCAAAGTCAAACGCCACTTCAATTCAGCGTGTTAAGTCAACATCAACCCCCATCGGTCCATCCCCATGTGGCCGCTATTAGCATTCCTCATTTAGCCCAACAAGGAAATAAGTACTTGCTAGAATAACACACAGACTTTTTTTTTCCTTTTTTAGTTTATACAATTACATAAAAAGAAAGTTTAGCGTTCGAAATACGGGAAAGAAAAGGCTATTCATCCCATAAAAATCAGGAATATTTAGTATTTTTTTTCATCATCTGTGTTAAATGTCGACAGGATTACAATTGAATTTTACCAAAAGAGCAGAAAAGTGTGTCCGTCCAGTTCATTTTACCTTGACTGGATAGAGAAACAAAAAGTAATCTAAAACTAGCAGAAGTAAGTTTGACTTGAATGGGGTATTAATAGTGGATAGATAGATCAGCCGTTTTGACTTTGCGCAAGTGAAAAAATTAATGCATGCAGAGAATGGGATGCAGTGCGGTGCGGACTGGACGCCATCCTTCCTTCCATCCTTGGGCCAACACGCACACAAAAGAATGACTAAATACAAATTTCGACGGAAATTGAATGGTTGCGCTAGTTAGTAGCCTAACCTAACCGCTGCTGCCACTTGCTTTCTTTCTAGAATCCCAACCGCCTAATCCTTCATGATGCCCGCCTCCTACGGGTTTTTTTCCCTTCCTAAAAGGAAATAAACGACAAGAAAGGGAGTCTCGCGACCACACCAAACTGGTATTATCAAAAAAGCATAAAATAAGATAACACGAGGATAACATTTTTATACATTGTTAGTAGATTATTTTCTTTACATTAACAGATTTAGATCATATCATGCGACATAAAAATTTAAATTTCAATTATGTACATGTAACATACATTTAAAGTTGTTAATGTAAAAAAAAATCACGACACAATCAATGTATAAAAAAGTTAATGCATAATATAATATACTTAACATAAAGACGTATATAACTAATGGAATCGGCTCAGTGGTCAAGGACGCAGATGAAAAATGAGAGGAGTGCAAGGAGGAACGGGAGGGTATATATATATATATATATCATATCATATAAGGTTCTGTTTGGATTACTAATGTGATTGTAAAATATGTTAAAGAGAATATATTTACAAAAACTATGAATCCAAACAACTCCGCGTTGTAGCCCAAAAAGATAATAAATTATTTTAAATAATATTTCGCTTGCATCATAAAACACATTTTTCAACTGCACGCTTTTTATATTTCCAACTACCTTTTTATCTCACATACATCACATCTCAAAGAGTGTTATAGTAATTATTCCAAATAATATTCAAATAATACCCTATCCAACAAACCCCATTCTTCTTGGAATGAGATGTTGTATGGCATAACCAATGGGTTACGTGCGAGCACAGAGCAGCCCGCAGGGCTTGAATCGAGTCTCAAAGGAAAAATGCTTTCCGCCAGACCACAGCCTTCCTGTTGGAGTTCTAGCACTAAAAAAGAAATGCGCCCACCTGAAAGCTAACCTGCATCACCACAAATCTCGTTTGTATCTCCAGAAATAAAATATTCACCTTTAACGTTATCATGCAACGTAAATTAATCAATAATCTCTTGACTTTTTTTACTACTATTTGTTTAATACCCTACCACAGCAAGTAGTGGTGGTAAGCCTAACTCTTCATACGGTCTACTGCCCTGCGCAGCACCAGGTCTTATATAAACACGCCTAAACTGCTAGCGATTTGTTTGTCGTATTACTAGTATTTCACCCGCCATCCAGACAAGGAGGTCTTCCGGGGTTCATCGCACAGCTTTTGGTGCTTTCGTTTCATGGCTTCTCTTCGTCTTCACGCTTAGTCTGATGTAATAGTAATACTACTCTACTACTTGCTCCACATTTATCGAACACAAGATTCATCGTCACCTCAGTCACTCGTTCGAACATGAACATGACTCAGCGGCTGCGGCTGCTCACCCTCCTGTATGTGATTTCATGTACCATCCTCAGTACTTGGTCAGTGGTTCGAGCCCTCCACCAGCCAAGATCATTTGACCAGTGGTTTTAAAGCCACTCCGAATCCAGCTGTCTCAACTTTCCCAGCCCATTCTGCACCGATTCCACGGGTAACTACTCGCTAGGCTTCCTCCGTCTCAACAAAACTCAGCTCACCCTCGCCGTCGTCCACGTTCTGTCCTCCGAAACCATATGGCACGCCAACATGACTCGATTGCCAACATGGTCCGATCCTACTCAGCTCACCTTCAACGGCAGCCTTGTAATATCGGATCCTCGGTCCGGGGTGTTTTGGTCGACCTATACGGATGGAGACCGTGTTTGGCTGTCCAACACTTCAAATCTCCAAGTTCAGAAGTTCGACGGCTCCGCCTTATGGCAGAGTTTTGATTTTCCGACGGATACCCTCGTCGAGAATCAGAATTTCACCAGTAACATGTCCCTCGTCTCTTCCAACGGGATATACTCCATGCGGCTGGGACAAGATTTCATGGGGCTGTACGCAAAGTTCAAGTCCGGGTCGGATCCGGGGCAGATATACTTGAAACACAGGGCGATGCAAGCAAAAGCGGAAATAGTCCAAGGTCAACCCATTTATGCAGTGGTCGAGTCTGACGGGTTCCTGGGCATGTACCAGAACGGGACAAACCCCGGTCGACGTTCAATCATTCGGCAGTTATCAGCAACCCGTGTCCGGAGTGAGGCGGGTGCGGATGGAGACAGACGGGAATCTAAAGGGATATTTCTGGACGGGGTCCAGTTGGATCCTGGACTACCAGGCGGTATCCGACCCGTGTGAATTGCCCTGCTCATGCGGGCCATACGGGCTATGCCAACCGGGAAAGGGATGCGGCTGTCTAAACAACAACGAGACGGAGCCCCAAACCGGGCGGTGCGTGTCACCGGGGAATCACAATCTGGTTGACTTTTGCAGCGCCTACGATAACAAGTACAAAGCGCTGAGAAGCAGCGGGGTGGACCTGCCCTACAAGGAACTGATGGGGTACCAAATCATGGAGAATTTCCAGGAATGCGAGAATGCATGCGAACGAAATTGCACGTGTTGGGGTGCGGTGTACAGGAACACCTCTGGGTTCTGTTACATCATAGATTATCCCATACAGACGCTAGTGCGGGTGGCGGATGAATCCAAAATGGGCTACTTTAAGGTGAGCGAGGGTGTAGGGAAAGGGAAGATGGACGTGGGATTAGGAGTCGGGGTGGGGGTGTTGTGTGGGGCCATTTTGGTAATTGGCGGGGGTTTAGTGGGGTATGGGTGGTATAGGATGAGGAGTAAACAGAGAGGGGTGAGCGGATACGTAAAAGAGGAGGGCATAATAGGTGGTGGGGTCGGACCATACAAGGATTTGGGAGCTGCCAGTTTTAGGTCAGTTGAACTATCTGCGAGATGACGTAAGGGATGATGGCATTGGGCATTGGCTGGATTGGGTCTTTTTCAGCTTGGACTCAAAAAGTTTTTAAGTACTATTTTCTTTATTGGGGTGGTGGTACAAATACTTTGTGGGACCGGCAGATCCGTTGGGTCAGCGTTGGGGGTGGACTTTTTATCTCTCTGTCTTTTGGGGGTCCCACAGTGCTATCCTTGGAGGAGGAGGAGGAGGAAGGAGGAGGAGGAGGAGGCTGGCAGATGCTGGAAGCTGATGATTTTCTCCTCGAAAACCAAAATTAGATCACGAAGCCAAAATGGACAAAAACACGGCCAGCTGAATGGGATTTTTATTGCGGGATTTGATGTTCCAATCCATTTCAATCAAAGTCGATCTCGTATATTCGGGTTGTGGAATAATGCTAGTTTGCTTCATAAAATTACTAGCATACAATGACAGCATCTGTAATTCCATTTTGCGTTTTTTGGTCCAACGCCACTTAATAGTCAGGTGGTGGATGGTGCACTACAACGTATGCAACTGTTTTTTTGAATGCCATGTGCTTCCATTTGGCAGTTTTGTGTTTGGATTGCAATTTTTTGAAGTTTTTATAAAATATGTATTGTAACGATTTAATGTATATTAAATAAAAAGGTGATTGAAAAAATGTGTTCAAGGAAAACGTAGTAATTTTTTGATGTAAAATCCCTTTCCAAAAAAGGCTAGTTCCATAGGCAAGCTCGTTTGTGTTTTTTTTTTTTTGGGATAGGTGATGTCTTTTTATATGATTAAATCATTCAAGGGACTTGATTTTTTTCCTAATAAATTCTCTTACTGTTCATATTACTACTTAGATATAGATAGATATTCTTTTTTATTTTGATCAAACCATGCAACACATGTGGACATGTGATATAAGAAACATTTTTTGTCCTTTGTCCGTTGAATAGAGACTCCAAACCTTAAAAAACGACAAAAAAGGAAGAGTAAACACAATGTATGTGTACAACTAAAAGAGAAACGGTACAACTAAAAGAGAAAACGGTACAATTAGTCCCTCACATATGGTGCTTTTAAAATGCTGCAAATTAGTCTCTTGGATAAGTAAAGCACACCATTTTAGTCCTAAAACCCATTTCAGGTAACTTTTTTGGATTGAAACAGCCACGTGACCATCCATGATAAAATTTTCAGGGCAAAAAATACCTCACATACCCAATCCCGCACAAATACACCGCACTCTAATCTATTTGTTTAAGCACTATTAGAATTAACTAATTGCATGATTAATTGATGCTTTTCTTTTCGAGAAAATTAAACAAAAATTATTCGTTTACAAATCTTCTATATTATATAAAATAATCCAATGAAGAGATATGCAAATTAAAAATAAAAAAACTACATCAAATGGGCCTTGTTGTGAACGAGTGAGGAACCTGGGCGCAACCCTCCATTTAATGCATGACAAAGACGGTCCACGTTTTTGGATTGGGCTTGGCAGTTGGCCCTTGAGGTGTGAACCCAACTGACAGGGCCCAGGGCATCCGTTTATGTCCAAATAAATAAAAAATAAAAAATAAAATAAAATGGCACACCACGTTACCCGCTACTAAGTGCAAACTGCAAGGCGTTAGCATTTAGAATTAGAACTCTCTGGTTTCCCCTAATGTGGGTTGAGCAAATTGCCTGAGTATTTGAAATCAATTTTAAATTTTGCAGCCATCTGTTAGTTCATCACGTATGGTACAGCAGGACCGGGAAGGTTTTCAGGCAGGTCTTGTACATATCCTCCTAGTTTGGCTATTCAGAGGATTGTCAAAGATCTACGTGGCATTATTGTGGAGTGGAAGCAGGTGTACACAAACCAAGCAAAATGCTCAGCTTTGTATTGACCGTTGAGTTGGGAATTCCATTTCCTGTTTTTTAAGTCCTGACACTCTTAGGTTTACACTTGTATATTGTTAGTTACTTTACTTTACTGATTTGGGTTCTCTTCCTTTTGATGTAGGGTTTCATATGAGTTGAGTCGAGTTCAGGTCAAACCTTGACTCGAACTCAATTAACACCGAGTTCGAATTGATCAAGTTGAATTCAAAGATAATTAATTCGTTAGTTCGTGAATTGACTCGATTATATATATATAATATTTATTTATTTATTTTTATTTTTATAATAAAATTACATATATATTTCTAATAAGAAAAATTACTATTTTATTCATTTTTTAAAATATAAAATAATCATTTTTTTAACCTCAAGTTTGAGCTTTACATTTGAGAGCTCATTGAGATCGAAATCGAGTCCGAACTTGATAAAATTAAGTCGAGATTCAATTCGATTAGGTTAAAACTCGATTCGATTTGGTTCGTTTACAACCCTATTTTGATGTACTGGACTAGGGACCAAGGGGGACCTTCATTGGTGTACACTTTCTTGCTTAGAAGTTCACAAAGCTTACCCTCCCCACCCTCCTTCCCCAACCCCAACCCCAGCCAAAATAAAAAATGGTGAATTATGATGGAGTGAGTTTCACAATGCTTGTTGCAGAAGTCAATAATCAAACTGAATTATGTTCTTTTGTGGGTTTGACTCCCTCAACCTTCAATTTCCTTTTCTGGTCTCGGTGGTTTGGCAGCCAATTCAAGAAAGCAAAATCCTAGATGACAGATGGAAAGTCATCAAATTCTATGATTTTGCCTCCTTCCATTAAACTACCAATATGCATTATTCTGCAACACTTGATTCCTGTTGTTTCATGACAAAATTCAACTGCAACGTTCAACTTTTATTATTGAAAGAATTGCAGTGATGAATGAAAACAGGTCCCTTCCCGCATAGGAACAGTGAAGTGATATAAATTAATACTCCATCATGGGCTTGCAGCCGGGGATCTTCTACTCTGACATATGATTACGAATAATACTTCTTACATTTTCCTATGGGCTCATGCACAATTGGAAAAGTTGCTGGACAACTTTTACTTCTATAAGTAGCAACAGTTGCAGACGAGTCAGTCATTTCTTTAGATACTCAATGATTAGCATTCGAAGGATAAATCCCGACAATTACAGCCGAGACCAATTAGTGTGCTGGCCTCATGAGATGGCTGTCCCCTGATCCGCGAGAGAGCAATTCATTGAGGAGGAGAAGCGAACATTAATTAGACACGAAGAGAAGAATAGTGTAAGCCTTTTGAGTCTTGACTCGACCTCCTCCGCGTCATGTGATGTAACAATCGCAAGATTCCCAGTTTCATCCAGTTGTATAATGACGAATTATTAGATACTCGTCTTCTACGGTAGTTCTACCTAAACATAGTCATGGGCTTGCAAAAATGCACTAATAAACAAGTTCGCCCCAGGTATCCGTTCTTGCTCGTGGGTTTTCTGATCAAAAGGCACTTCTTGTAACTTTAAAATGTTTTGGTTAATAATATTATTCAATTAACAATTGTTACTAAATTCATCGTATTCCTGGTCCTTTTGAGGCTGCTCCTCAAAATTGCTCCAAAACATTCATTCTTCTTCTTCAGGTCTCAGCAATCGGACATCCATCATTAACGCAGGCGCAGCTCTGCATCCTTGATCCAATACAACATATCAGTCCACTTGAGCCTTTGCTCAGAATTTGCCTCCAACTGTTAACCAGACTAGTAGAGTGCAATTTATTCGCCATGATTATTGGGTGATCTCTAGTTTATGGTCCCCGGCCGATAGGTTGCTTCATTTACAGCTCTGAGCAAATAATAACTTCATTCTCATGCACGCAGTTTACTCTTTCTTTGTTGGCTTGTTTTCAAGATGATTAATTTGGTCTTTCTCAAAATATGTACTATTTCAGATTTGCTCGAAGTGATATCTTGTTTTTTACTTTGTCTAAGTCCATCCAGTTGTCATCACTTGCTCTCAAACAATTGGAAAATAGAAAAAAGAATCCACAAACAATTGAAAAAGAGACGAGCTCAATCTGGAATTGAAATAAATCAGATGTGATTTTGTTGAATCTCTCAAAAATCCCCTCCCCCCCCCCCCCCCCCCAAAAAAAACTTTTACCAATCATTTGCTGTTGAACGAATTCCAGCAACCATAGTGATGAAAATTCTTTTTTATCAAAAAAAAATGCGCCAGATATAGACGCAAATACCTATCATGAGAGGCACGCTTCAAAAAGGATTATCTGAGAGAGAAAGTTGAAAGCTGCACGATTCGTCTTGGTAGGAGTACGAAAATCATAGTTTTTTTTTTTTGACCAAAATGTTAGCTTTTACGAAAATCATATAGTTGTGGTTGGATAGTTTGGGTTGGGGACATTTTTTTATTTAATATTTGTTTAGTTGATTAGGAGGTTCTAAAACTTGTAAGGAAAATAAGAAAAGAAAAAGTTTGAGAGTCAAATCAGAAATTTCAATTTCAATTCAATAATGCCTCTACCAACTAAACTGTGTGTTGAAAACTTTTATGCTTAATATACAACTTGATGACTTGTTTGTTTCTAGATAATTCACAAGTCATCTTAAAAAATAGTTATTGCTCGATTGTTAGAAAACCTTAGTCGATTTTAAGATATTATTGCCAACCGGACATGACTTGCCTTTCCTCGAAGGAAAAATGATAGTGAACTAGATAAGACTAGAAGAACATTATTGTCGTAAGATGTTAAAAAAATTTTATTTTGCACGCAGACATCTTTTGGCTAGAAAAAAATAACATCTGTGTAAGAGGGAGTGTGAAAATCAAGTTGTCGTCCAAAAGTGAAGCTGGATTTTGACAGCAATCTTCGTGATTTGAGCTTTTAATTATTGTCCTTATTTTTTTTGGTTAAGTTATTGTCCTTATTTTTTTTTAATTATTGTCCTTATTAACTACATCTAAGACTGCAAACGAATTGAGCCGCTCGTGAGCGAGCGGCTTAAGTCCGAACTCGAGCTAATTAAGTCAAATTCGAACTTGAATTCGAATTCAAAAATACTAAACTCATTAAAACGAATTGAGCCGCTCGCTCACGAGCGGCTTAAGTCCGAACTCGAGCTAATTAAGTCAAATTCGAACTTGAATTCGAATTCAAAAATACTAAACTCATTAACTCGCGAGCCGGATCCAGTTCGATTATATATATATATGTGTGTGTGTGTGTGTGTGTTTTATTTTAATAATAAAATTATATACATATTCTTAATATTTTAATATTTATTAAAAAAACTATTATTTTATTTATTTTTTAAGAATAAAATAATTTTTTAACTCGAATTTGAGTAGAGTTCGATTTCGAACTTGACATTTTGAACTTCTCGTACTCGAATTCGAGTTTCGTAAAATTATATTAAGATTCGATTCAATTAGGTCGAATCTCGATTCATCTCAATTCATTTGCACCGCTAGCTGCATCCGTTAAGTTATTAGCACCAAGAAATTTAAGAAAGTGGGATAGGAAGCCACTTCTGTTAAAAAGTATTTTGCCCGATAAATTTTCATCCTTAAGAGACATAATTCATGTTCTTAGATGCCGCATTACGTGTTCAAATTTGTACTTTCCTCCTTGCTCTATCTGTAGTCTGTAGATAATAAACTGGCTACATGTAAGATGACAAGATTAACCACATTGAGCAGGACCAATGGTTTTTGTTGGAGTTGGTTTGGCCTCTCAAGTTTTAACTTGACTGGTGGTTGATTCACTGCATCTTATTATAGACGACAGAATAGGCATGTACAAATCAAAGTCGCTTACCAACTTTCCTCCAACTGCACCCTGAAAACCACCTCACTGAAAACACAACGCATGTCAGTTGTATCCACTTACAATCCTCAGACATGACTGTCATGTTGTCACTCATCCCTTCTGAAAGAGTGGGTGGTTTTTGATAAAACAGGCATTTATGGTGCAGGACAGGGGAATCCCTTAGTTTTGATTTCCGCTAAAAGAGACGGCCTCCGTTCTATTATTAATGTTATATTTCACATTTTTTATTGTATCAACCTTTCGAATTGCTATTTTTATGGATTTCTGTAGGAGGAGTATTGCATGATTAGATGTATGTCAGATTAAAAAATAATATAAAATATATTCATAAAAACGTAAACTTTTTTCGATGAAAAATCACAATCCAAATAATTTTTTTCTTCCAAACGCCCCCATTGCCGTCGCACGAGATATTGAAAATGGGATGAAGTAATTCAAGTGGGACTCAAATCAGAGAAGTTCCAATGTGCGAATTAGTTAGGTGCGTACCATGCAAAACCCATGTCCGATGACTACTTTTTTGTGCGTGTTTCACACATCCCTTGGTGAGTACCAAACTTTCATTTCATCTACACTTGAGATGGGACCCGACCCAACAAGTATGATTCCTTGGAGTCGATGTGACTCGATGCCATTTTCAATCAGGGCAATGTTGGCAGCAGCACATAGATAGATACCAATTGACGCACTGTGGAAAAAAGACAAAGTCCTATTAAGGCTATTTAGAGTTGGAACAGATGGACGTGCATTGTTAATGTTTTGAAAAAAAGAGGATAAAAAGCTGGAACTCCAAAAGGCGGCCATAATTTTTTAGAGACTAGAGAGTTTCTTCCAAATTGGACAAATTGGCTTTTTTTCTTTTCTTTTTTCCTTTCTTCTAAACACTTTGTTGTGCTTCTTGTCGCACTCCAGTAACTTTTGCGTGGCAGAAAACGGACCTGAATCAACAATGGCAAAATTAGAGAAAAAGGTAACCTCATCCATTTTTTTTATATCGATAATAATTTATTATACACTTACTCTTAT
This sequence comes from Coffea humblotiana, assembly GCA_023065735.1. Classification (NCBI taxonomy): domain Eukaryota; kingdom Viridiplantae; phylum Streptophyta; class Magnoliopsida; order Gentianales; family Rubiaceae; genus Coffea; species Coffea humblotiana. Next base: position 3,770,291 of record CM041213.1, read on the forward strand.
TCCTACTTTAGTCCATTCTAAAGAGGAATTAACTGAATTAATGGAGAGATCGAATCAAATGAATACATTACATACAATCTAAATCTTTTAGAGAATCACATAGTACAGCAATCGGTGGAATCACATAGTAAACTTTTAAGGACTTGGTGGTGGCCGTAACGTAGCTTTGATCCTCAATGATGGAGTAGTTTTGATCCTGTAACGTTAGTTGCAGTTGATAGCCGTCCCAAGTGTTACTATTAATATTTGGGCCCAACTCTCTCCATCGTGATATTAACATGATTCGCAGCACATGCATTTTCGAAGTGTCAGTCAATCGATCCTCACCGGGTTAAAAATGCCACGGCATTTAATTTCAAGTACTGCATTTTAGGCGTCAAAAGACGGAAATTTCTATGGTCAGTTTAAGTTGCTATTTCCTCCATACTCATTTCTCAATTACGATCCTAATTTAAGTATTCAACGTCTTAAAGCCGTTCATTTAACGGTTAAAAATAATTATTTCACTATCAGACGGTAGATTTAAGATGAGGGTATAATCGTCGGATAAGTAGTAGAATCTCAATTTCTTGAGGAAAAATCTAACTGTAAACTGAACCAATATTAAAGAGAAACAACTAATGACCATAAGGAACAATCGGATCCGACAATTGGATTTTAATTATTGTCATTAGCCTTTAGATATATGTAAGGAAATTGACGTAACAACCTAATCTTTACTTGCTCTTCCCCTTCTAGCGTGCATTACATATGATTGGTTCAAGGATGCCTTATTAACAAAACTAAGATCCTTTGTTTTAATCCTTAGAATCAGATCCACCCAGTCAAAACAAATAAAAAATACATCAATCCTTTTCCCTTGTGCACATGATTCATGTATTTCCATTGAAATGCCACAGTTACATAGGAACTGTCACTGAAAACGCTGTGAAGTGAATCAACTATTTCGGACCTGCATTAGTGCGGCCTTTCCATTTCTTCTACCAAAATATGCACTTCTAGTCTAGTATTAGGAAATGGAAAGAGTACTTTGTTAACCCGGAAAGACCGTATTAAATGTTAGATGACCTGGCCTTAAGCTGGGTTTTACTGCTCTTCATGATTGGCCCCTTCATTTCGCTGCTCTGGTTAATTTCAGTTACAAGAAGTCTGTGAGGAAGAACTGTTTGGCAGAAGAAAGGCATATCTACAAATCCCAATCTTCCTTTTCCTTCTTCCCGCAGCAAAGGATACACACAAAACCCTCCTCCACTTCTCTCCCATAGACCCCAGACAACAGAGAAGTACATCACAATTCTGGCGGAATATTTAGGAGGGCCAGCTGCTTCTGTCGGAGTATTGGTTAAAATCTTGGTAGGGTTCTTTTGTCCAAAATGAGAAGTATTACTACCTGTTACAGTGAGCATTCAATCAAGGTTTCGAATTCGTATTGTTCAGGGCCTTCCGGTCAGCCTTACCTCTCCCCTGGCTTAATTCCTTCGGTTCAAAATTCGGTTACTTGTCTGTACAAAGTCAAACTCTCGGCCGAAAAGCACTTCTTCATCAAAATCACATGGTGCAACTCGGTAGGCCAAGGCTTCTCAATGAGTATTGGGGAGGACCGTTCTGTATCCAAATTCAGCAGAAATTCCAGGCAATTCAAGAAGGTCAAAGGCACAAAAGCCTTCGAATGCTGCAATTCAAGAATCGAAGTGCTCTGGGATCTGTCTCAGGCTACGTTTGACATTGGCCCTGAGCCAGTCAATGGATATTATGTTACGGTTTGGGTCGATTCTGAATTAAGTCTAATTCTTGGAGACATGGAAGAAGAATTAGACGAGAGAAAAAGCACGTCCGGTGTACAATTGCCAAAATTTTCATTGCTTTCCCGGAGTGAACATTTCTCAGGGAATGCCCTGTATTCAACCAAGGCTCAGTTTTGCGACGCGGGAACATGTCATGACATAGTGATCAAGTGCGTTGGTGAAGACACGGGATCAAAGGATTCGGAATTATCTGTTACTATTGATAAGAAGAATGTCATTCACGTGAAGAGGTTGCAGTGGAATTTTAGGGGAAATCAGACAATTTTTGTGGATGGACTATTGGTGGATATGATGTGGGATGTTCACGACTGGTTTTTCAATCCGTCACCTGGATATGCTGTTTTCATGTTTAGGACGAGAAGCGGACTGGATAGCAGGTTGTGGTTAGAGGAGAAATTGTTGGAGCAGAAGGAACAAGAGAAAGGTGGCTTCTCTTTGTTGATTTGTGCCTGTAAGACCTCTGACTAACTGATTTTCCTCCTCCTCCTCAGTTGCCATTCTATCTCCATACTATTGGGATCCTTTTTCTCACCGTGTGTTTTTTGCCACGCAAACTTTAGCTTTATAGATTAATTAACCATCAAAAAGAATTATACGACGATATATAGCAGTTAGGAGACCAAAGAAAATGAGATTGATTTGCAGATATTGCCGTTACACTACCATAGACATGGCTCCTTCCCATGGATTGGACCTTGTAGTTTCTGCTCTGTCTCTGTGATGAAACGGATCATTCCCCAACATATAATTTACGGGAATGATTCTCAATTGTACAGCTTTTACTCAATTTCCTTTGATTTTACGAAGATGATTGTTCAATGGAGTGCAGTGTTTATGGTCCCTCTTTCCCTCCCTCTCCAAGGTTGGACGTTGCATGTTAGAAAGTTGCTTCCTTTCGTTATTGCCTATTTGCCTCTGTCAGCAAATCATCCTTGCACTTGTAAGATTTAATCTAAAATCAAGCAGAAATTTATGAACCCTTAATCCAGAATTGAAGTTTTCTTTCGCAAGTACACCTGGTCTGCAGAAGTTTAGGGGTATAATTTGGTTGCTAAGGAACTTAGCCACTTTATTTGACAGCAAGGGTGCCGGACCTAAACTTTTTGGCTGTCCAGTCTGCAATACTTTTCCGGGAGCTGGGTAGTATCTATGATCTAAAGTTGCGAGTTTTGCCAACATATATAAAACAAGAAAGGCCGAAAAAAGAGACAGAATATATGCGTAAACCACCGGTGTCTAGAGAGCTATCTTTGCCTCGTGCGAGCAACTGGTAAAGTATCCATTGGCCAAGGTGTTAGCACAAGTTACGATGAGAAAACATTCTGGACACCAAAGTATGTTGGCTGCACCTTTTTTTCTTTTAAAACACCCCCCCCCCCCCGGGGCAAAAAAAAAAAAACCTTTTCTCTCTTTTCTTTAAAAGGCCAATTCTTTTTTGAAAGACTGTAAAAGTTCTCTTCTGATAATGAAAAGACTCTAAAAATCCTTCCCGTGCCACTAAACTGACTCTAGTGATACAGATAATTTCTCTCCTTGATTGCATTTAAAAAAAGAACAGTGCTTCTTCTCCGAACTGACTCGAATATTCAGTGTTTGGCTGATGAAGTTAGACCAAGTCAATTTTTTTCTCTGATTAAGCTAATTTCCAATCCTATCCTGTGGGCCGGTCGTTTCATATGCTCCTTTCAACCCTTGGCAACTAATCGAGAGATTAGAATTTAAATATTGCATCCAACTCTCTCCAAGATTAGACAATTTTGGAAACCCCCAAAAACAGGCTGCTCACCTTCCTATGTCTGCGTTCAACGATCCCAACCTTTCCCATTCAATCACTTTCCGGAGAGTTAAACAGTTGAGACCAATATGGCAGCTTCCTTCGTCGTTTGCGTATCACTTTGCTGAAAGCTCTTTCGTCGCTATCCATTTAGTACTTACCTGCCATCTCAATTTAATGCTTCAGCCGCTCATCACCGTTTTGACTCGGAAGGTTTATTTTTGGCTGCGTAATGAAGGTGTAGGTAGATAGCCAACATCCTATTGACTTATTCCTCCAACTTGAACTTCTCTGCAATTAAATCACTTAATGGGGAGCGAGGTTGATGGTTGTGATTAGACCTGGCAATTGGGCGGGTTGGGCGGGTTGATATTGGATTTTTATTTAAATGAATTATATCCAACCCGTCCAACTTTAAATTGGGTTACTTTTGGGTTGGGTCATATTGGGTCATCTCAAATCCATGACCCAAATATAATCCAATATATTAATTAATAGATTTTTATACATAAATTATCTCAAATATATTTTTACATACAAAAAATTTTTAAAAGCAACAAGAAGAATACCTAATCAGGAAAATATTCGAACAACCATGTTCATATGGCACATATTTAGAATTATCCATACAGGTTGTAGCTTCCTGGATTTTTGTTTTCTTGTTGGTGTTGAGCAATATTGCAATTCCAGGACATGGACAAAATGATGATGGCTCAATTCTAGGAGTCAGTGAAGCTAGGAGAGCACTTGTGCCTGCTATGCTCATGGCACTTGAGCAGCATTCAACCCCAGTGATATAACAAATGGACATATACTGGAACAGCTGCAGCAAAAATAAGATGGCAAGTATTAGCAACCAATAAATAAGCAGAAGCAATGGAAGAATTGGACACACAAAAGACAACCACATTTAGAATAAACACATAGAACTCATGTTACTACTTTCCGTGTAACTATAAAGCATAGCAATCATATGCTTATGCAAATACCCACTTGAGAACACTTCAAATGCGTATGGGAGAAAACAACAAACATGCACTATGAATCAGCTTTTGTAGTGATAATACCCAAACAACATAAATTCTAACCAACGAAAGGTATATAAGATGAGTTAAAAACAGAGTACAACAAGTATTCTAAAATATCGAGTTCACATGACATACTTACTAAGTATCAACATTTGTAGATGCATCTTGTTCAGCAATAAATCTACTAATATCAATTCCAAGATCTTGCTCCTCGTCTTCTTGTTCACCTTCAAAATCTTTATCAGGACTCTCTAAAATTTAGCAGATTTAATCAACAAATGAAGAAAATAATTAAAGAGATCCTAAACTACTGAAAATTAACAGTCAATGCAACTAAATATCTAATTTACCTTCACTATTATACAATCAATCTCGAGAACACAGTAGTGTCTCCACATTATCCGGCAACATAGAAGTTCGAAATTTTTCAAGAATCCTCCCACCATGACTAAAAGCAGACTCGGATGCTACAGTGGTAATAGAAATACTTAAGATATCTCGAGCCATAAGTGAAAGCACAGGATATCTAATTCTACTCTCCTTCCAATAAGTCAAAACATTCAAATCTGGTTGTTGCTTACGATCTACTAGTCGCTCCTCAAGATACAACTCCAACTCAGATTTGTTACCACTTGCCCCTTGTTCAGATTGGTACGCATCAAAACCCTACGAATATCATAATTATTGAACGTTTAAGGTTATATAAATTGAAACAAAATACAAAAACATGTGAATCAATTTTACTCACATCCATGAGATCTCTAGTTTGTCCATCATCACCATTAAAAGTACCCTCCATTGGTGTAGCAGTAATTGCAGTATTGGTCTTAGAGTACTCTTCGAACAAACGAAACAACTTTTGTTTAATACTAAGAACCTTTTCATCCCGTGATTAAGGATCCAACACAAAAAAGCAATATTCCACAAACTGGAGCTTGTAACGAGAATCCAAAATAATGGCAAATGATAAGATAACACTATAGCAGTCCCAATACTTTTGAAATTTGGTCTTCATATTAGAAGCCATTTCACTGATCAAAAAATCTGGACTATTGGCCTCTTTATTTAAGAGACATTGAATCTTCCAAATATTGGGAAAGTATAAGTTAGTTGTGGGGTATTTACTTCTCGAGAACAATAATGTCATATCATAGAAAGGCCTCAAAAACTCTGCAATCTTTTCGACCCTCTGCCATTCCTCTTCTAAAGGACACAACTTGTAGTCATCATCCACATCTTGAAGTCGAGAAAATGCATGTCTAAAAAGTAAGACCCTCTCAAGCATTAGATAGGTAGAATTCCATCTAGTTATTATATCCTGCCGCAATTTTTTATTTGTTTCCAATGACAGTTGTTTCACCAATTCGGCAAACTTTATGACCCTATTTTCATATCCTTTCACATACTTTACACTTTCCCTAATTTTATAAACTGCTTCATCAATTACATCCAATCCAGCCTTTACAATTAAATTCAACACATGTGCACCACAACGAACATGAAGAAATTCACTTCCACAAATGGAAGAACCATTAAATAAAAAATAATTTTGCAATAATCTAGTCACTCTATCATTATATTTTGCATTATCTAGAGTGATGGTGAAATTTTTTTTATCAATTCCCCATTCTTTTAGAAAATTAATCAGCTTTTCGGATAAATTTGGACCATTATGAGGAGGGGGTACATGACGAAACACAGCTATTCTCTTCTGTAAATTCCAATTCTGATCAACATAATGTACTGTAAGTGACATGTATCCATCACTCGTAATAGAAGACCATAGATCAGATGTCAAACAAATTCGGCCTTGTACAAGTTCAAGCTTTTTTTTGACCTTTTCTTTTTCTCTTCTATAAATCTTTAACACATCAGATTTAGCTGTATTACGCGAAATGCTTTTCACAGAAGGATTTAAAAATAAATGCAATTCTCTAATTCCAATGTGTTCCACAAATTGGAAGGGGTAGTCATGTTTAACAATTGCAATAGCCACCTTATCACGATATATCTCATAATCAATCGTGGCTAATCCAGTAGGCTGCTCCTCATTATGAGCATGACTTGCCAAATGGCGTAATAAATTAGATGTGCCACTCATATTATCTGCTAAGTACTTCTTACCACATGTTTTGCATATAGCTTTCGGTCTACCATGCTCATCAGGCTCTAACCTGTGAAAATGAGGCTAAACTGCTGAATGGGATCTCTTATATGTCGCCGTATTACTCCCATGACTGCAATCATCGACATCATGATCAAGATCGCAAGCAACCGACATATCCTGCCATAGAAAAGATATCAGAGCAGTCCAAGAAAGAAACATAACAACGACACCCCTTTTGGAAAATACTTACATGAGCTTAAGGTAGCACTAACTATGCTATTATTAATCTAAGCATGGAAAACATGCAAGTCACTCAAACTCATCAAAGTTCAAATTCATCCATCTAATCGTCATCAAAGTTGGTTGTGGAAAGTCATGCATGAACATCTATGATCTCATCAAGTATTAAGCAAATATCAACCCAGGGAACAAGAAAGCAAATTCAAGTATTCAACCAATCAATACTCTATTTTAGAATACAGAAATAAAAAAACCCAAGCTGAAAACTCTTTTAACAGAACACAAAATCGCAAGAGTCACAAATAGCATCATACATGTACAGGACAAGTTGAACTGCGCAGAACTGCAGAATTGTAAACCTTAATTCGACTAACAAGAATTTCTGGTTCACTAGATTGACCAGTGAAAGCTGAGACCTAACTACAGATTGGCAAATAATTTCAGTTTTAATTTCACCTCTATCATCAATAGTTTCTCCAATGACACTTATGATACGGCCAAGAGCAGCTCATAGCAATACACCTAACAAATTCTCCCTTGTATGCTGAGCCAACTCAAATACAAGTTGGATCTGATTATCAAACTCCTCCAGCACCATCAAATTGGCACCTCTCCTTCCTTGAATCTAATATCAAGGACAACATCAATCACTTGACAAACTTGCAGAATAGCACCCTTTCCAGTAAAATCTCGGTGTTGGTGTATAGAAACAAAAAGCCAATGGAGCCGTGGTGGTGTTCTCACTAGTATGATGATCCCTTCAACCTTAAAATCTAAAATCAACTTTTACTACAGCAATCGGTGTACTCTACTCCTAACAAAAAAAAAAAAAAGGGAAAGATCAATCCTTAAAATCTAAGGTCAAAGAGTAGCTATATGCTATGTAGCTACCTTTCAATACAGGATGCTTGTTTCAGTCACAAAAAAAGAAGAAAAAAAAAGGACGACGGTAAATAAAACAAAAGGGAAGTACATCGATTCCAAACAATGAATGAATCAGAACCCCTATAAACCAAATTTTAGTCTTCAAGATAGGAATAGCCCAGGACAAGAGGACGTACTCGTTGTTGACTAACGGGCGTTGCAAGTTGCAAGTGGTAATTGCAGACAGAGGAATGTGAGAAGCAGGCCGTCTCCTCAGGTCAAGGGTGGCCACTGCAGATAATCAGTCTCAATTCTTTTGTGGATTCGTTTTGGTTTTGCAGATTTTGTTTCTTTTGATTGAAAACGTTGTTAGTAAGAAAGAAAGAACTCTTCGTGGAAAAGGCAGCGAAGGTAAAACATCACAGAGGTGAATTTACTCAAGAGTAAAGGCAGCGAAGGTCTTTTCGTGTTCCAATTTTGTTTATTTGTTTTTTTAAGTTGGGTAATGGGTGCCCAACACAAATACCCAAACCATCCAAAATATATGTGGATTTTTATTATCCAACCCAAAATTGACCCAACACCCAATTTACCCAACCCAACCTCTCAGGTGGGTTGAGTGGGTTGTTGGGTTTTGGGTATAATTGCCAGGTCTAGTTGTGATTTTCACATTCGAATTTTGAATGGCTTACATACTTTTGGAATAAAATTTAAACATGTAGTCACATATATACATATATATATATTGTTTTATAACTATTATTTTAACTTTTTTTTTCTACGAAGGTGGTATTCAAATTTTGCCAGACTAATGCATCTCTTGACTTGCAATTGTACGTGGAATCCTTTGATCCATACCCCATTTAAGTGTCAATACTAGGACAAGTCAGACCCTTCATAATTTGGTTTGTTTGGATAGTGAAATTATTCCAAATAATATTTCGCTTGCATCATAAACACATTTTCTAACCCACATTTTTATATTTTCAATAATCTTTTTATCTCATATACATCACATCACAAAAAGTGCTACAGTAATTATTCCAAATAATATTTCAAATAATACTCTATCCAAACAAACCCATAGTTCTTCATCAAAACGACTTGTTTATCAAGTGTCAATACTAGGAAAAGTCAGATGCTTCACAGACATTCAGAAATAGTCGCCTGTGTCCCGCGGACTATTCTTCGTATGAATATGACAAGTAGCAAAAATGGAGGGTGCATGTATTACCTAAAGGTAAAAATATTCCTTCTACTTAATTGTGACCTCAGCTGATTTTTTTGGAAGAGTCGAAAATTCAAGGGCACAGTACTCGATGATGATGTAATTTGAGATTGCAAATTACATTTTTTTCTTTTTTTTTGTGTTTTCTTTTTTTTTTTGGCATCCTAATCGAAAAAGTCCTATACTATATTCAGGGACGGAATTAGGGAGGAGCCACTGCCCTCACCGCGCTGCCCCGCGCCTTCCCCGTCAAGTTTTAATATTGGATATTCTTCTCTTGAAAATTTACGAAAGTAGGTTCTTTGTAACTTTAAATTTTTTTCATTGCAAAAATTTTTTAAAAAAAAACCATATGATAATATACATAATTTTAGATATGTTAAAAATTGCTCTCTCTAATTAAATTTTCTGGCCGTCTATGACTATATTCTAATTCTAACAAAAGCAATCAATTGCAAAAAGATGTTGGCAATTTGTGCCTCTTGAAATTGAGAAGAATTACAGCAAAACGTGCCAGTGAACTTTGTTAGAATGTTCAAATGTATGAACCTCTGTTACCTTTCTACTTTGGTTGGTAAATATAACTTACTCCTGCTTGTTTTCGTGTCCTGAATATGCATTTTCTGTGTGGAGTTATGCCCAGTAATAGATAATTGTAACATCGAGAGTGCATCAAATCCGTGATCTTGGTAGTTTAGGTTAACCACGGCAGCCAAGCTAGCCCTTCCTATTGGGTTTTGCAGTCTATTCATTACTACACGCAGAACAGATGATGCAAGTTCTAGTGACACTGGCATGGTTGCCTCCCACTTAACTGCATTGCAAATCTTTTTTGAGACTTTGGTAGAGCAACTACATTTAATTCTTTTGGCTTCTGGGTAGTTTGGCTAACACTTTGCAAGGGAAATTGACTACGAACTCCACTTATAAAGCTTGTCCAACGCCAGTCGGAAAAGGAAAGAACAGAATAATGCATATACTATGTGTGTCGTAATGGTTGATGATTGGAGGTTTGTCTTTGATTATCGCTTGTTACTGTTGTAGCCGCCTAGATATCTGGTAGATCGTGAGAAGGCTTTGGAATTTCTACTGATGCAGGAACCTGATTTGCAGGCAAATTATCTCAATGATGCTGAAGTAATTAAGAGGCGGCTACCTGATTCCCCGTCATGGCTAGGGACATAGAAATACTGATGCTTTATAGTAATTGAGTTAATCTTCTGTGATTCAGGTAGCAAAAAGAATGCAATACCATCACGACAAACTTAGTAGAGTTGGTATAATGCTGTTCTACAACTGTCATTTTTTTTTTTGGTTTTCCTGTTGGACGGAGAAGAGTTACTTTTAGTACATCTAGAAGCATTGGACGATAGCAAGGCATAGCAAAAAGTCTATTTTCAGCTTGGAAACATCTTTGGATGATAGATACTATTCTGGTCAAGAAAACTACCGCGTGCATCAGATGGTTGTTAATCTTTGACTGTTTGCGAGTCTTTGAGCTCAATTTTGAATGAGAAATTTTTCAGAATTTCTATCCATGATTCTGCCACTTGCACACAAATTTCAAAAAGCTTGACTTGAATCTGATGTTCTTATTAGCGTTGTCTTTCTTCCCGTTGAATATGTCCTGTACTCCAGCTTCGTCGAAGCTAGGATATTTCTGCCCTTGTCCCATGGAGCATCAGCTGCAATTTGCAGGCAAGAATATTCCAGACTGGAGAAGAAGATTAGGAAGAATGTTTTAGTCACAGTAGCATCAATTTTAGTGTCAACTTGGTCGAGAATATATTCGCGGTAGTGAAGAATATACATGTAATGATGCATTCGGATATTAACAAGTGAAAAAGATGGAATAACTTGTGTGAGAATTTAGTGGACGATTCCCCAGCTACCTTGTGGCCAAGTGACCCTTGGTGATTCCTTTTTGAGATACACAGGGAAGGGTTGCAAACCCTGCAACGTTCCTTTCCCTTGTGCTGAGTAACAATCTGGATGTTCCTTGCGTCTCCGATCCTAAATTTTGACAAACAGGGATCAAGATCAGGACGCCTGAAACGATGGTTCAGTCGCTGGTGCCTTCCTTCCAAGTTCTGACGATGCTTAAAACGACTTTAATGCTGAATAATTACAATAGCTTTCTGTTTTTCTTTTTCTTAAAAAGGAAAAGAAAAGGACCAAAACCCTCATCACCTGGAGAATCAATTGTGAAGACAACTGATAGTTGGCTACAGCTCGACTTCTTGTATGCTGTAGTATCCCAGTGCCAACTTCCAACCCCCACGGCGGGCTCTGTCCCCACTTACTGTTTCTCGATTCCCTCTCTTCCCCAAGCCGGCGGTCCCTCGAGTCGCGGCACACAATTTTTTATTACTTCTTAAATCTCATGTGTCACTTATTTCCCCTACGTTGTTTGTGGGATGAAAAAACGCTTGGCCAGAGCATGGTAATGATCATCAACTGTATGTCACCTTATGCAAAATGTAAGAGAGTCTACTTCCGGCCCGGAAATGGAATTTAAAAAAAAAAAAAAAGGTCTACTTGACTTACTCTGAGGGTTATTAGGTCATGCATCATGAGTTGTACATACACGTAAATTTTAATCGTAGCTACTATTTGGAAATTTTAGGTACGTAACAGGACCATAATAATTGAAGTTTGAAAATTTTCTTTATTGGGTAACAAATGAATTGAATATTGCATTTTTTTAAAGGAATGAAAGAAAGAATGAATGTCATGGGAGTTGACCTGTCTGCTGGCCTGTTTTTCTATGCCGATAGTTATTACTTTTAAACATATTAGTGGTAGGATTAGTTTAGTACACTGCACTAATAAAAAAAAAAAAAACACAGAAGTGAGGGTTGGGGGCGCAATAGTCAATAGAGGTGTGGGCGATGGCGTGGTGCAGCCATCATTAGACATAGCCCGAATAAAATTCACAAATTGGCCGGGCTTTGCTCAATTAAATACTCGTTTGTTTTGGGCGTCAGCGGCTCAACACACCGGCGCCAAGATGCCGTCAAAGACAAAGTTAGTGAAATGGGACGAGGGAGTTTCGAAAGTTCATGTTATCCAAAGAGACAGAGGAATGCTTGTTCTTTCAAATCGAATCGAAGCAATTGGTTAGCGAAGAATCGGGAGAGCAATTGGTTAGCGAAGAATCGGGAGCATGGTTCGATAGGACACCGAACAGGCGCAATCGAACTGACTTGCAATGAGCCCTTTCTCCATCGTGACTTTGACGCTCAATTCAATATTATATTGTTTGTTAGTTCATCCATCTATTATTTATAAGGTTCCCTTGAATATGTACGAAAGAGTTCAGAATTATCCTTTTACTTCTCATAATTATTCCATTCATGAGTACGAGTTTTATTAGGTTACTAGAGTTAAAAGTCCTTCTTGAATTCTGACCCTGATTTTATCCTGAACATTTGGCTGTCCCCACTAAGATAATCAGTTCGGCTCAATTCGGGTTCGAGAGTGAGGTCCGAACAGAATTCCATGGCCCTGACACGTGTTCGTCGAGAGTTTCCACCTCTACAATTAGTTTTTTCGCCGCATTGTGTTTATAATCGTCAAGTTTTATTTTTAAATTATTATTATTAAAACGCACATTGGTATATAATTCTATTTAATTTTATCAATTATAAGGATAAAGACAAAATGTTTAACAACCCAGCACCTTAAATGTTTAATTTACATATCGGTTAGCAGACATATACTGATGAATTGATGGAGTAAAAATAAAAATTATATGTCTAAATGAGGAGAGGATGATGATCTTTCTGAATTGGGTCCTCTATGGATGATATACAGATTGCAAAAATCACTTCATGCTTTTGCGCTTTGGGTGGGTGCCAAGATCTTGCAATACCGTTGGCTAGATATGCTATATAGTTTATTGATGACTAAGAGGCATGGTGAATGAAATCCTGTACTAATACCTTCTATTGTTTCATCAGTTGTATTATTGTCTCTGTCTGAATATTTAGTTAAATAAATCACTTATCACGTTTTATCCAAAAAAAAAAAGGGAAAATGTAAAAACAAAGGACATGAATCAGTACAACATCCCCATATCGGATTAGATTGGAAGAAGGTGGGGTAAATAAAATAAGACACCCCCGGCGCCCCCCGGGGGGTGGGGGTGTTGAATTTGAGACAGAGAGAGCGGCAGGTGGCACCAAAAAGGCACTATAAAACGACATTAAAAGAAGAGAGGCACGAAATGCCTGTGGCGGGGGTAGAGGCCCTCCACGATTCACATCTACCACCCGGGGGCAAGGCAACCAAAAATTAACAAGGCAGCCAGCCGCCAAACCGTTGTTTTAGCTGCGGTCCTCGGTTTTGATCTCCAACACCCCGAAACCAACAAATTTCACGCCAAAAAAGTTGCTCCATCCCACAGGATTTTGTGTGGGCTGGAGCTTTCGCGAAACAACCTCGTGAGGTGGGCCGCTTCTTTTCCTGGTTTTGACCTCCTACCCACCAATTCTTCTGCCCGCGGTTTTTCCTAATTTCCTCTTTAATCCCTACAGGTTTTATTTATTAATTAATTACCTCTCACGCATCCTCACATCACTGAATAATGAATGAATAAACAAAAGATTGAAGAAATAAAAAAAATTTCGTGATGGATCATAACTCACAACTCGTGACTTATCAAACATATATTTTCCGATCATTTTCTTCGTTTAATGGGTTATGACAGTGGAGCCCCTTAGTGCTTTTGCAAGACCTTTTTGGTTTGCCTCTTTCTTTCTTTTTTCTTTTTTTATTTTTAGGATGATGGAGATTTTTTAAGTTTTTTTTTTATTTGTCATTTTTCATATTCTTCCCCGAGCAAACAGCGTTTATGCATGTATTTTACTTTTTTCTGTGCATCGCTATTGCACAAATCAAGTTGTCTTGAATCTCAATTGATGCTTGTAAGAGTTAGTAATTTGGACAAAGCAACTAGACATTAATCGTAATAATTAGTAGGGTTTTTATCAGTTTACCCCCTTAAATTATAACCCAACTATCAGTTTAGTCCTAACATTAACTTTTAGTCACTTAAGTCCTTGGACTAACTGTTGGACAGATAATATAAAGCACATAATTTCTTTATAGCGCACAAGCAGGATTGAAGATCTCTCTCTTTCTCTACAATAGGTACCTAAAAAAGAGAAGTGTGAGTCTAACTAGTGCTCATATTAAGATATATTTCACATGTTATATTTTTTAAAATGTAAGTTAATTATAAAAATGAATAATACAAGAGAAGACATGTAAGATTAAATAGAGAAACTATATAACTGCAAATGAAGGTATTAATTGTTAGTTGTGTATGTACATGATAAGTTAAGTAAATTTTAAATATATTAACGAATGTCTATTGAACACTCAATTAAAAAAATTCAAAAGAGAAAACCATATACGACGATAAATAAATTTTACAAACATCTATGAGATGTAAAACAAAAAGAAATAAAAATTACAAATCAAATTGCAATCAATTTCCCTTGTTTCCCCAAAAATTAGCAACAACCAATTAGAATTCCTATAAAAAGTATAAACAAGCCTAATCAAAATCAATGTTTTAATTTTAAACTTGTCTCCTTATTTCATAACTTTGAAATGACTTTTAATTTTTGACTTGCTGATTCATCAAAGTCAAGATTACACGAGCCATTAGACTTGAACTCAAGTTGAGTTCTAGTAATTAGAGTTTTTTTTAAATATATCAATTCAATGTTTTATGTCAACTAAGCCAAATTTAAATATAACACACATTACATGTTGATTATATTCGAAATTTGATTAGTTAGCAAAAAATTTAAATTTATAATGAGCAATAAATACTATTTAACTCTGACTTAATTTGTTAACGAATCAAATTTGATCAAAATCTTTTTTTGGCCCCAACACAAATACGACTACAATGGGCGTTGGGTTTCCACAGCTTTTGGCTAGACCGAGGTAGATTTGCCCATATTACAATTATGCATATAATAAGGAAAATAATTTCAGCCAAATGAATAATGATGACTAGTTCTTCAAAATAAATAAATAAAGAAAGAAAAAATGACTAGTACAGTAAAGTGGTAAAGTACTGCCCGAGGATGAAAATTGAAAGGCCCAGAATAACGGAGGACAAATGGTCAAGGGCAGAAGAAACCGCCACAAGTATCGGTTACTTGCAAGGGGGTCCAAAATCAGCGGTAAAATCGACGGTCATTTTCCATTTCGGTGACTCCTCCCAGAGCCACCCTACATTCCAACCCTCAATATTAAAACCCCTCCTCAAAACCCACTTTCCCCATTTCTCTATCGTCTGCGTCTTTCTTTTCCTCTCTAGCTATTGCAACTCTCTCGCTGTCGATTGCTTCCTCCGCCTTCCTTAGATAATTTGCAAACATGTCTTGCTACAAGGGCAAATACACCGGTAAATTTTTTTATATCTTTAACTCTCTTCTTTCTTTCTATTATTTTACCGATATATTAGTTTTTGAGTTCTTTTTGTTGTTGTTGTTGGATCTAGTCTGGATCCGTTACTTCCCTTGAATTTGTTTGGGATCTGTTTGTTATAGATTAATAGTCAGTTAACTAACTAAAACGAATACTTTTTAAATGATTCGATTATTTAATCCCGGATTGCCCCATTTGCTTATATCAATGGATCTGTAAAACTGCTTGCTTTTGACAACGATTACTGTACCTAATCACCGATTATCAGATCTTCAGTGGATCCTTATCCGTTGCTCTCATATCTAACAATTTTATAATTTCTGGATATATTAGTGTTCGGATCTCTTTTTTTTTTTTGTATTTACAGATTCGAATTGGTCTATAATTATTGATAAGACGGACTGTTAATAGTAACTTGAGTCATAACTGTTAGTAATAATCGACTCCTGTCGTGCTTTAATTTAATTGTCCAATCATTAGTCTGTAAAGCAGCTTAGGTTGTATGGAAATTTCTATTTCTTCGAGTCAGAAAAGCAGTCGGACTTGTTGACGTTGTAGATCTGCAAATATGCTGCATGATATAATCTCGGATGGATGTTATATGTTTAGTTTGTAACTATTTTGCTTTTTTTTTCTGAACCATGTCGTACTCTTCTGCTATCTCTTTGTTATCTGTGGCTATCTGTTTCTATGATATATTTGAGAGAGCAGCAGTTTGGTTAGATATCTGTATATATATCTGTGTTTTCATTCATCTAACATTTGCTTTTGTCGTGGTCTGTGATATGCATTGAACCTCACAAATCTCGTTGTTTCAGATGAGCTTATTGCTACTGCCAACTACATTGGCACCCCTGGGAAGGGTATCCTTGCCGCTGATGAGTCAACTGGCACAATTGGCAAACGTCTATCCAGTATCAACGTGGAAAATGTAGAGTCTAATAGGAGGGCTCTTCGTGAGCTTCTGTTCACAACTCCTGGTGCCCTTGAATGTCTCAGTGGAGTTATTCTCTTTGAGGAAACACTCTACCAGAAGAGTGCTGCTGGTACCTTTCAGAGATACATCCTAACTTATTGGTTTTGGTTGTGATGCCAGTTTTATGTTGACTTTATCTCATTTTTCATCCATTTGTAGGCAAGCCTTTTGTGGATGTGTTGAAGGAGGGCGGAGTCATCCCTGGAATTAAGGTTGACAAGGGTACTGTTGAGCTCCCTGGCACTAATGGTGAGACCACCACTCAGGGTCTTGATGGTCTTGCTCAGCGTTGCCAGCAATACTATGCAGCTGGTGCTAGATTTGCCAAATGGCGCGCTGTGCTCAAGATTGGCCCCAATGAACCATCTCAGCTCGCCATCAATGAAAATGCCAATGGCTTGGCCCGATATGCTATCATCTTGCCAGCAGAATGGCCTGGTGCCTATTGTTGAGCCAGAGATCCTTGTGGATGGATCTCATGACATTGAAAAGTGCGCTGATGTCACTGAGCGTGTGCTCGCTGCAGTTTACAAGGCATTGAATGATCACCACGTTCTTCTTGAGGGAACCCTTTTGAAGCCCAATATGGTGACTCCTGGATCTGAAGCCCCTAAGGTTGCGCCAGAGGTGATTGCTGAATACACTGTCAGGGCATTGCAGCGCACCATGCCAGCTGCTGTTCCTGCTGTGGTGTTCCTTTCCGGTGGCCAGAGTGAGGAGGAAGCTACTCGGAACCTTAATGCCATGAACAGACTGAAGACGAAGAAGCCGTGGTCCCTTACCTTCTCATTTGGACGTGCTTTGCAGCAGAGCACCCTCAAGGCTTGGGCTGGAAAGGAGGAAAATATTCCCAAGGCTCAGGCTGCATTCCTTTCAAGGTGCAAAGCCAACTCTGATGCTACCCTGGGGAAGTACGAGGGTGGTGCCTCATTGGGTGAGGGTGCTTCTGAGAGCCTCCATGTGAAGGACTACAAGTATTAGTTCAGTTTTTGTATCTCTTGTTTTCTGCTTTGTTTTGGAGAGTACATTGCAGGCTAGGGGTTCTAAGTTTCTCTTTGTCATTTTTCAATCTAATCTTATATTAGCAGACTGGCTTATAATAAGCTCGAGGAACGATCGACACAGAGTGGAGGTCGTTTGCCTTTTGTAATGGTTTTTCCTTGTTTTAAAGATTGGCTTCGTGAATTCAGTTGAGTACCTGTTTTCTTTTTCATGATTACTTGAATAATTTAGCAGCGCATGAGTTTTCCAGTTATAATAATAGTTAGGCACGAGTTTTTCCAACCAGGTACTTTCTGGTTGTGGTTTGTTTTTCCCGCCGTGCTCGAGTCCAAGGGTGGTTCTGATGATGTATTGTGTGCTGCCTGCATATTGTCTGCCTGGTTCTTATTCTTTGTTTTTGCTAGTGGTAGTGCGGATTGGCTCCTGGCGTTGATTTGTATCTTCCCGCTACTTGGTGATGAGCTTTGTGGTTGTGGTGGGTGTTGGGGGGCTGGGGGGGTTGTTGGTGGGGCAGAGAATTATATTCATGTCCATTGGCTGTTGAAGGAGGATGTCAAGTTAAGAGAGGGAGTATTCCTACAGGCTTTACAATAAACGAGTTTTCTTTTACTTGATGTTTTGTTTATCGCTTTTGCCTTGCTAACGTCTACATCGTGCTTTTGTAAAACTTGACTCTTCCTAATATTGTAGTCTATCAATCAAATTGAAGGAAATTTTGAGTAATGACTAAATTAATTTTACGTCATATATATATATATATGACTCAATAATTATCATCATATTCTTTGAATTTCGCCAAGTTCATAGCTGGACATTATAATACCAAGAACTACAACTATTTTAAGGTTTTTTTTATTTTGGCACAAGCCTTACATGTTGGACAACTGTTTAGTCATGAAGGTAATCCATAATTAACCAAAATTTTAACACAATCCGGGGAGAAGATGTTTACTTTGCATCAAAGTTTCGTTTCTTCTAGGGTCTAAACAAGTCACTCTCTAATGTTTAAGGTTATTTGATTATTTTTGACGAGTTTGAAAATTTATTCAAGTTTGATTTATTTATTTCTTAAATGGAACTCAGATGTACGAACTTTTATTGAGCCGAATCTAGTTCGAGTAGTTTAAACTTGTTACATATAAATTTTACTTTTATGTTAGTCGAACTAGCCTAAACCTAAACTTGAAAGTTTATCAAATAAAAAATATTATTCAAATTTAGTTTGATTAATTAGCAAATCAAATTTCAAGAAGCTCTTATCAAACCAAACTCAATATGAATATTGAGTAATTTGATTTGTTTTTTTAGCCCTAGTCCCTTTATTTAATTTTTTTGGGGGTAATAAGTAGAAGTTCTTATACTCTTGAACTAGGGACAAAATTTTGTTTATATGGCAAGTTGAAAAAAAAAATTAGATATTTACAAGATAGGATGGAAGAAAGTTTGCTTGACTTGTATAGTTGCAGGCAATTTGTACAATTTGGACCATGGGTAATAGGCCTAGGAGCTAAATGCCCTGTAATATTCAGTTGGGCCTCAATATCTATGGAGTTATGAACGTGGACTTGCCATGGATTCATTGCCAGTGATTATTAACTTGAACTTGGATGCTCTGGAAATCCCTCATATGCCCTGTTGTCGCAGCCAGGGCAAAAAAATTAAAAATGCGCTCACTCATATCCTCTTATGAAATTATAGTAAAAGGTTTAAAAATGAAGATAAACAAGAATCCTAAAACTATTTTATAAGAAGAGTTATTATCATTTTACCCCCTTAACGTTTGGCGTCACTATCAATTTCCTCTTTAATGCTATTTTTTAGTCATTTTACCCCCAAAACTAATGGTCAAATTTAACGGAATTTATTAATTCAAGTGATAAGACATATTTAACTTTTAAAATTATTATCACTTTACCCTCATAAACTATAACCTTATTATCAATTTATCTCATAAAGTTATTTTTTAGGCAATTTATCCCACCATTAAACCAACTTAATAAGTTAAAAAATTTTATAGGATAGTACCCTCTTTTTTGTATAATAAAAACAATAAAAAATTTAGAGTGGCTCTTCTCGTTTTTAGTTTCAAGAAAAAAGTCAAAACATTAATATCTTTTTTTGGCAATCTTATTAATATTGAAAAAAATAGAAAAATAGGGGAGTGAGAGAGAGAACTCAATTTTTTTTAATACAAACAAGAAAGAATTCAATATTTTTATTATTTTAAAATAATTTTACTTTTCTGTTTATTACCCAATTCCAATCCTAATCTCGAGGATATTAAATTAATATGATAATATTAGATTCTTCCTTATTTTTTTTATTTGCAAAATCTAATTTTCTGTTTCCTTCTGTCCTATCACTTTTTTATTTTTCAAGTACTAATAACTGTGAAAAAAATGAGAAAATTCTTTTATTTTTATATTTTTGGAATCTTAGAGTGAAAGAAAGGAAGAATAATTATTCCAATTTTTTTGTTTTTAATTAGATATAAAAAAGGTAAATGCATTTAAACATTTTTTAACATACTTTTTAGATTAACGATACCGTAAAATAAGTAGAAAATAATGTTAAAGAGTAAAACGATTGCATCACTATAATTTAAAGGAATAAAGTAATAATAACAATGTAATAATGCTATAAAATAAAAGAGTATTTTTGTCAAAAATTTATTAACATGTTCAATTGAATTACCTATGGGGTGAAGTGATTAAAAGATAACATTATGTGGTAAATTGATAGTAGTGATATAGTTTAAGGGGGTAAAGTGATTAAAAGATAACATTATGTGGTAAATTGATAGTAGTGATATAGTTTAAGGGGGTAAAGTGATAATAACCCTTATAAGAATTCTGCAAGTTTTCAAAAGTTTCTTTGCTCACAGAGACCATACTTACGATACATTTGATAAAACTAAAATCTAAAATTTGAAATCTGAATCCATTAAATTACTGAATTGTTAAGTATTAAATTTAATACATTTGAGTGTATATAACATTAAGTGATAAGTGATTAGTTTATCACTTATTTTTCGAAATAAATTTTGTTTAGAAAGTTCAGTGCCCCTAAATTAATTCAGATGTTCTATTTTTTATTATCAATCGCATCTGAACATATTAAGATTTGAATTTATTAAGTTTAAATGATCTTAAACTTATGAAATAGGACCTTAATAAGTCACAAAGTGATCTCTATCTCTTTTATTTTTTGTCAATCGGTAATTCCTATAATACACCTACTTCTACTCCTAATCTAACCTATCTAAAGAAGGGCACAACTGGGTCATAAGAAATAATCGGAACTGAATCACTATCAGACCAGAAGACTGAACCACTACATCTTGGGTATTGTAGATAAAACCAAAGGTGAAAATTTTTTATCATGCTAGTATCTACCATTGGATAAAATCATAAAATGGCAAACAAGTTCTGGTTAATGTCAGTACTATACGAAAAACTTTCAGCTCCTGGAGTTGTCATTGATAATCTTGCAAACACCATAAATTTTGTAGTGGATACCGCCAATAAATAAATATATAAACCTGGGGGATTTTTAGCTTTCCGTGAATTGGAAGGAAAGAGGGAGGGTGGTATTTATGTGTGTGTGTGTGTGGACTACAAGGAAGTGATGGAGTGAAAAAAAGCAAGTAGTTCACGCGAACAGATGAGTCACAGACTTACCTATTTGGGATTCTGAGCAGAGTGTTCTGGAGGAAAGTTAGGACAGTTTTGTAGTTGGTTCAGTAAGTTGTCAAATCAGCTTGCGTAGCCAAAAAAGGCTGATTGCGTAATTCAAAGATTCCTAAAATTGTTTGGTCATTTAGTTTCCCTTCTCAGTTCTCAGCAGTGGCTCAACTGTCTATGAGATTTTTAGGAAGCCTCGGGAGAAATAAAAAAACCTGGACTTCTTTTTAATTCCTTGTCATCTACTGCTATCACAAGTTTAAAAAAGGCTGCAGAATTTAAGACTTCTTCACTTAAAGGTATCAAATTTGCTTATTCTGGTGTTATTCCCCAAGTGGGAACCTTCTTTACTCCCAATCCTACGAGTCCCACAGCCACAGCTTTTGTCTATGAGAGTGTGCTGAAGATTATCACTACGTCAAGTTCTTCTGATTTCTCCGTACACTTCCCCTCCTACAGTAACTGAAAACTCTGCAGGTTTGCCTTTTGGGTGTAACTTGACCTGTCTCTTTAGGCTTCTTCTTACTGCTACTGTTTCTCTACATTTTGGAGTCTGGGATTTGTTTGCATATATAGAATTCTGTATCTAACAATACAATCCACGGTTTGATCTTTCATATATATAAATTCATGCTGATGAAAAATCTATAGGATTTCTGTATAGTACATTGAAGATTATAAGGAGTTTCCCTCAAAAAGTATTAGGTATGTATTTTGCACATGTATGTTGTCATTTGACGTTTTAATTCTGTACTCAGTACTCTTTTAATAAGAAATTGACAAAAAAGAACTAAAACAAGTGATGGGATTTTCTTTGCAAAACTCCACGATTGATTTTTTTTTTTTTTTGTTGGTATTTGAATGACCAACATAGCTTATCCCAACTTGATTTCCCAGCCGTCAATCATGGAAAAATTGATACTCCTAACATGATTAAGAGGTTAGCCAGAGGGTGATAGAAAATATGCCTTCGTGTTAATCTGGAGATTCTCAGAGCTGAGATCCTGGTTACTTACAGTAGTCAATTCTTATAGGCCAAAAAGAATGTACAGAAATTAAACATTAAGCTATGCGTGTTTTATTTTTGCAGATGACGGATCAAAAGAACAACTAGAAAACAGCAGATATGTCTAATCAGTGATCACTAAGACATGCCAAATTACTGGAATCCCACAAAAAAAAATCCTAAGAGGAAGGGATACAATGCAAAACCCAAGTGCATGAACGAATTCTATATAACACTGTGGCCTGTATTTATGCTTCCCTTCTTTGGGAGTTTTAAGTGGAGAGTAAAGAAGAGATAACAGGAAAAATAGGAGGACAAATTTCAGTGAATAGTTAATCTTTGTTTTCTTTAGAAGTGGAAAAATATGGAGAGAAAACAAATCAAATTTGTCAAAGTGCAAAATTTTGTTCATAAAAAGTCAAGAGGAATAATAAAAATAAGGAAAAATAGAAACAAAGATAAAGATAATCCACCCTCTAGATTTTAGAATTCTTACATTTATATCTATCATTTATGCATGTTGTAACTTTTCGTTGCTTTTTAAGGTAAACACCACTGTAATTTCCAATGAATTTAAAGTTTATGTGACGTGTTATCAACACTAGGGAAAAAAAAAAACATGGGTAAAACTCTTGGAATTTCTACTTCTTTTAATTTGCCATCTCGTAACTGAAAGAACCAGCCTCCTCCCTTTTTATCCTATAAACCCCGGAATAGGCCAAACGTTCATATCCTTTCAACTTCCCACTCTCCAAAAGGAAAATGAAGGCTTCTATACAATAGTAGATCAGCATTAAAAAAATAAAGATATACAGGTATAAGGGATGGATCCTGGTGAATAAGTTAAAAGATGTGGAAGAAGGAGGTCCTGCACAATCCCTCCAGCAACCCCTATATGACTAATTCATAGGAGTCCAGAAAGCATAAAGAGATTTGAGGATTGTACACCATAGAAGATGAATTATAACTGGATTACTCTCCTCTAAGCAATTATCCGTAAGCACTTCAAGTATGAAATATGGAAGAGAAAGTCCTACTGCCTGCAGAAATCTGAACGAGAACTCCGCCACGGATGGAAAACATCATAGGAAGCAAAAACCACAAAAAGTAAAGAGATGAGAAATCAGTTCAAACCAAATTCAATAGAATAATTACAAACTTTCAAATCCATTTTCTCATGATATGACCAACTAAACTTCAAAACAACACATATATGGACACCCCAAATTAACTCAGTTAGCAAGCTAAATATAAATGAACGCTCCTTAATCCATCCCAACAGAAAGAAAGCCAGGCTGTAAATGATCTCTAACTTCCCTAACTCATAAAGTCAGACATCCCTCGCTTTTAACTCCAGCTAAACTAATAGTCCTCTGAAGCTGATACAAATTAAGCACCTCAATAATGATTGAGATATTCGGCTCGCTTTTCAACTTACTGATTCACCCCCTTGCTGAATTTAGCTCCATAATTCTCCCACAGGTTCTCAGCATCACCCATTAAGTACCTATAGCAGCCATCATGCATTCCATGGCCAGTATCACCATTAGGAGGGGAAGCTCCTTGATCATTCTGTGGCGCATGTCTAACTGTTTGATCAGGGCCCCCTTGATCATCATTGGTATCACACGAATAGTTTCCTCCCTGACCAGTAATAGAGTCGTTGTTAAGGTAACAGCAGAATCTTGAGCTCTCCTTCCTTTTTTTACTGCACTTCATCAGATAGCTGCTAACACTATCCCACTTATCCTTACACATGAGTGGAGTCCTATCATAGCCCACACAAGCCATTTTGGCAGCTATTTCCTCCCAGAGGATTTCTTCCGGGCATCCAATTTGTTGAAATCTTGGCTCCATGTTTGTTCTCAATTGAATTAGCTTTGTAATCTCACATTCTGCCCAACTATCACCTTTCAAAAAGCTAGGGATGGTCTCGCTTCCGTTATCATTATGATGTTTATTCATACTTTGAAGTCCATGGGCCGCCATCAGTTCCTGATCATCAGGAGTAGTTGAAGCTTTCACTAATTCTTTTCCCGTTAACTTTTGCAAGGCTTCCATCATAGCAGCATCACGGGATTCAATCCATGTTCTCTCATTAGCCCAGAACCTATGCTCTCTTTCTACCCGAGCGGCCTCTTGTTTCCTCCAATCTTCCTCTCTTAGCATCCTTTCTTGTTCCTTGTGCTCAATTGTCTTCATCATGTTCTCCAACCAAGCCTCTTGTTTCTTCATCAGTTTCGTCATCTGCGAATCAATGAAATCCTTTATCTTGGCCTTCCAGCTCCTCTTACCCTTTGATCTCTTCTTCCTCTTTTCATTGGAATCATTGTCCACTGTCGCCTGAAGATCACTATCCTCAGATGAAGTAGTATCAAAATCAGAAGAGTTAGAGAGACTAAGGCTATCAGAGAGCTTCTGAGCCTGAAAGCTGGCTTCTTGATTGGATACGGAAGTAGTGTTGTTCGCTGCTGCATTATATCGAACACTGTTTCCAAGTAGATGGTTTTCGGAGACTGAGGCTGCATTGCTAGTGTCACCGTAGAGGGCTTCAAGCTGGCGAAAGAATCTGTAATGCTTGCCATCTTGTCTGCCGGCCTTCCCTTCTTTAGTTTTCTTGTAGTACTTGTACAAGTTCTCAAACTTCTCTCTGCATTTCTTCCCACTCCTTTGGTATCCATGTTCTTCCGACATGATCCTGGAATGGATGATCATAACAAAAACGCAAAATGATTGGTAATAAAATGAACTGATTATATATAGCTAAATTATGAATGGGTATTCAAGGAACCCTAGTTCCGGATAAAACAAAATTTGTTTAAAAATAAGCTTCATGTGATAATGATATCTTCTTATCATACATTTACTCATTTTCTTTCTTTTGCCAGTGCCTTGTGCCAGAACATAATTGTTTTGGGCCTCGTACAGCTTTCTATTCATGTCTTCTTCTTCTTTTTTTTTAATCTTATTTGTCTTTGACTGAGGCAAAACTAGCGAAGGCTTGACTATCAAATTTGCAAGCACCGATGTTTACCAAAAATTGAAGAATCTTTAATATCTTAGTAAAAAACTGTGTAAAGTATTTAGAAGGTGATTTAATCGAAGACCTTATGAATAGGAAGTAAAAGGAGCAGAAAACAAGGGAAAGGAAAAAATATGGAAGGAAGACGTGAAGAAGAGAAAACACCACCTGATTCTCCAACCAAACTTCCATGTAGTGTCACTATCTCAGGACAAAATTAGTGATGCAAAAGGATAGATTTGGTGTAAATGTTTATGTACGGTATCTGTAGAACATTAGGATACAGATGCACCTAAACTAAGGTTCTTGCTCATGAGCTCTTCTTCTAGGAACTCGAACAATCACTCCAGTTCCTCCTCCTCCCTAGTTTCCAAAACCTCCTCAACTCAAGAGCCAAAATATATATATCTATATATATATATATATATGGAAATGAGAAAGTAAAGATAAGAAAAGTCTTGGAGAGTAGCCAGCACATTCTCCGTACAAGAAGCTTGTGAAGGTAGGGTAGCAGCTAGTAATGGATAATTTTATTATTTTTTTTTGATAATAGGGTGATGGATGAATAGGGTCTACAGCAGAGAAAAAGGAATAGATGAAGAAGGGTTTAGTTCGTTTTGCTCCATCAAGATAGATTTTGAGACGAATGCGCAAGTGTTATCCATGTGTTTCTTGGTTTTCGTAGAAAAATGGAAAGAATGAGTGGGAATAATTTAACAAAGCAGATTGGATGGAGGAATTAGTGCACAAGCCCAGGCTTGGGTTTGTTTATGAATTAGGTTACATATGTATAGTTAGGCTGCATCCAAGTAAGTAGTGAGTGGTGTGGATATATGAAGAGGATGTAAGCATTAATGTAGTCGAATACCTTGAGACTTCATCCCACAAAGGACCCTTCTGATTAGCCTCCTTGAACTTTGGATCGAGCCTTGATCTGATCTCAAGAAGAGTGAGTGTCTCCTGCCTCGGCCACCTCCCAGTTCCACCATCTCCCCCACCAAGCCCGCAACCGGCCTCCATTTCCAGCCCTCCAGAACCGAAACCAATAGCAGCACCGGTTGAAAGCCCACAACGAATACTGGGTGTAGTAGTACTAGTACTAGAATCCGAGCGGAACTCGGGATGTTGAAGCGCTCCACCACATCCAGCTGAAGGGACCATATCCTGATGATGATGATGATGATGATGCCCCACCCCCCTGCCCATGACCATCTCATGATAGTGCTGCTGGGTGGGTACTACTGTCAGAGTCCGGTGTCCAGATAAGAGGTCCGGCGGCGGCGGGGGAATTGGGGCAAAAAGAGGCCTGCTGCCATTCATGTACTGCCTCAGATCAGCCATCCCATACTGATGCTCCTCCATTTCTTGCTTATACCACCATACACAGTACACAAACTTGAAAAGAGGTCGAAAACAAAAAACAAATGGATAAAAAAACTAGTAGGAGTAATAGAGAAAGGAAAAAAGCAAAAAAAAAAAAAAAGAAAAGAAAGAAAGAAAGAGAGAGGGAGGGAGAGAAAGATAGAGCGAGGAGAGGGAAGAAGAGGAGAGGGAAGAGGAGGAGGAGGAGAAGCGGAGAAAGTAGCGGGCAGACCCGGATCGTGTCCTTGCAAGAAAAAGCTTTGAATTTATGCAGAGTACGATATTGGAGTTGGACCCATCCCATCCCCCGATCCCAGTTCCCCACCCACCACCACACTTGGCTCCGTTAAAAGGACTTTAGAGACAGCTGCAAAAATATGCAAAGTGTATTTCTAGCTACTACTCAAACGGGAAGTGTGTGTTTAGATAGTAGTAGCTCAGTAGTACTATTAGAGTATTAATACTGAATGATGATCATACCCACACCTAGATTATCCCAGTAAAAAGGGCACCTAAAAAATAGTAGTTTGTTTTAGCTTTGCTGTATTGTGGACTTGTGGTAGCCTGGTAGGGGGGGGATGCACGCAGGAACAGAGAGCAGGGAAGGGGAGAACAAAGAGACGGTTTGGCGAATGGACAATGGACAGATGTCAAAGTTTCTGTACAGACCACCACTCCTTTCCTTTCCTGCTTACGCTTCTACAGTGTACTTGGATTTTAGATTTTATAAGATACTCGCTCACTCACTCACTCACTCGCCGGTCTCTGCTGCTACTACTTCTACAGCTCTGCTGCCCCTCTTTGACCGTTCTTTCTTTTTTCTTTCTAAATTGGGATTGGGATAATATCAGAAACCTCCACTAGGGTTTCCTTAATAGCACCCAGCACTCTTTTAGGTTTTTAAGAATACTAATAATCACTTACCTTCCTTAGTAATTACAAAATAATTATATTAAGAAATGAAATTCACTTTTTTCTCTTCTCCCTTTTTCCAACATTCTATCTTGTCTATATTTTTTTGGATGATTATGCGATTTTTCTTTTTATAAATTATCACAAATTGAATTTATTTATCTTTTTTTGAGTGAGTACAATTTCTTTGTTATTTTGATTTGATTTTTATAATGATTTAGTACAACCTAAATGCTTAGGTCATTGGTTTTTAAAAAGAGGTTGAAAAAAATAGGGCTCATGAAAAAATTAGTTTTGATCGTTAAAGTTGAATTAGTGCTGATGTATTATAAGTATTTTTTTGTTTTTTCAAGTTTGTACTTTTAGGGAGCTATGACTTTGTAATATGGTGGCATTATTTAAAATTGTTTTTTAAATGGTGCCTTTAATGGAATAAAAAAAAGTGGTTTTAGCGTATTTTGTTTAGCAAAATAAGCAAAAGAATATTTTAGGATTTTTTAAAGATTTGGCAAGTGATATTTTTAAAACTTTAAAGATACTAAGTGATATTAAAAGAAGGATTAATCTTTCAAATACTGATAGTGTATACATTGTCAATATTGGATGAATGATAACTATGCAAAATTTGAATTTAAAATTCAATTTTTGCACACATATCATGAATTAATCGATGATAATATATACACAGTCAGTGTATATAAGATTATTTTGAAGAGAAATGGAGATTTCTTGATATTATCTCTGTTCAACATTGACAAAACAAACAAGCAACAATCCTTGAGTAATTTGCTACTCTCCGGATGAAAGGCCTTAATTTATACTCCCGTCTTTCTCTTCGTACCTCTCTTTCTCATTGCTTTGAGACATCGTATTGTGCGGGAGAGACTCTTCATTACTACTAAGTATAAAACTAGTCTTCAATTCCATCACTGATTACAGTTCTCTTCTTCCAAGGAGTAATACGTATCCGTCAATGCAACCAGCAAAGGGTGTAATTTACCCGAGAGAGCGAGAGAGAGGCATAGGGTGTATAACCCATTCTTGCTCCCTTTGTCATCGTTGGCATTTACTTCCCGGCCACTCTCTTATCATATTATTGTGTATCATCGTCTCTCTTTTCCTAAATGTTGTTGTCACTAAAACAAAAAAAAATGTTGTGTCACTTGCTTTGGATTTTGATACGTCCACATTCCTTTTGCTCCTTTCATCTCTAAGACAGAATAAAAATAAGTAATTAAATAAATCGGGTCTTTTATTATGGGATTCAAAAATAAATCTTGCTATGACTAATTAACAGAAAAGGGTCCATGGCCTCCTACTTGCTAAAAAAAAAATCAATAAAGTAGGAATCCTAACTAGCAACCTTTAGTATCAAATGTATTTTTTCATTAACAAAATAGTTGGAGATCATAAGTAGGATTTTGACTATTGGAAAGACGAAGATGTGATGCTGGCCCAACATCTGTTTCTCTGTTCCCGACTAGCAAATCAATAAGCTGTTCTGTGCAGTTGCTCCTGTAGAACTCCAATAACAATTCCGGACAATCCAGTAAAGAAATCAGTTTACTCCAATGACAATTCCGGACAATACAGTAATGAAATCAGTTCAACCCACTCCTTACCGAGCCCTGCGAGATAAATAAAGGCTAGCTTGCAGGGAGTCAAACAATTAGGGTTCAACTTCAAGTTTCATTTGCCCATTCTTGTGCCCTAAAAGTTTGATTGATATTATTCCAATTTCCAAACAAGACTGAGACCTTTTTTTGATCTATTTTTTCTAATTTCCTAAGCCTTATTACTTTTGTTAAACGGAAAATCATTCAAAGCATCATTCATGTTTCGCTAAATAAAACTTTTAAAACGCTGAACTTTACCTTCCTTACAAAATTAATTCGACTAAATTTAGTTCCAACATAAGTTTCTAACTACTTTTTAAATTGAATACACCGCATGCTCTACACCTGAACGTTTTTACGTTAAAAAAATTTCAGATTCCATTTGTCATTAAACAAATTGCCTGATCCACATTCATTTTTACCCCTAAAAAAGATTCGTTGTTAAACAAATTGCCTGACCCACATATATTTGTGCCCTTAAAAATGTGGAATTTAATTTTTTTTGGACCTAACAAATGAACCATGTATGGATTACATGCTGGAATCAAGTTAAAAAGTGATAAAAAAATCTTGGTTGAAATGAAATTTGGTTGACTTGATTTTGTAAAGGACGTAAGTCAATATTTTAAAAATAAGGAAAGAAAAAACTCATTTGAAAAAAATACGATGGACACTTTGAATGATTTTTCTTTTATTAAATCATCAGGAAAAAAAATAGTGAGAAAGAGACTCAGACGGATGAGAATTGCTTAGTAACAATTGTGCTGTCTCGTCTTGCCTCCTTCAAATGGCCCATTCACTCTATATTAAGTGACATGCTGGAGATGTTGGTATACAAGAAGCGGCAAAAATCGACATCAATAGCCTTGTTGGATGTTTGCAAATTAGTGTGGGAGATTTACAGGTCAAAAATGAAATGTAAGCAGCGGCCAGTTTTATATTTCATTTCTTGATATTATTCTGTCCCATTCCTTGATTTGAGGATGTCATCTGGACGGACAGATAAGACATCATGCCACGGTTATGGATGGAAGGCCGGGAGTTAATTGAAGCCTATAAAATCTTTTACTATCATTTTTAACCCATCATCTAATTCATAATTCACAAAGTTGGGGTGCCTATTCCCTTTAAGACGACTTCCGCAGGAGTCATTACAACCACTTGCATATTCCTGCAGAGAGCTCTTTTTTTTTTTTGGGTACTAATTTTCCATGCATTGCAAAACATTTTCCTACGCCAAAAATTGTTGACTATCTAGAGGCCAAAAAGCACTATATATTCCACGATTTCATTGGTTACTGCAAAAGTTTGCCTATATTAGAAAATGATTTTTCCTACGCCATACATGTTGGGTTTTTTTTTTTTTGAGTACCTACCTATAGGAAGGAAGTAATCATCCTGTTTGGATCGCTATTTTTAAAAAAATGTATAGAGAAATATAGTGCAATGATTTGAAGTATGTGAAGTAAAAAAGTGATTGAAAAATACGTGCATGAAAAGCGTAAAAAAATTTTTTGGTCAAAAATTACAATCAAAACACCACCAGGATTTTTTTTTTTAGTGTATTTGAAATGTGTTGTGTTTTTTGAGTTGTTTTTAGAGTTTATTACTATTGATTTGAAAGACAAAAACAGCTTTTCAAACAAACTAGTAGATCCCTAATGCCACTGTAATCTTGTGGCACTCAAAAAAAAATTGCCATAAAATTAGTGCCACTAAAGTATTCTACCATGGCAATTTTCAAGAGAATACCATTAAATAGGCGTCACCAATTGAGTTTTTTTCTTGTAGCACGCTGTTAATGGACGTGGTAGACGTCCACGTCTCTCTATTTAGCCTGTTGAATTTAAGCCCAGCGCAGCCTCTTGAAAAGCACTAGCAACATGAAAAATTTGCAGATTTTAGCCATTTTACTGTATTTAGGTATGAAACGTTTTGCATCTCCAACTATATCTTGTAATAATTATGGAGACTGAAATTGTATTAATCATCTGACCACATTTATTGTTCATATAGGAAATGTTTAAGAATTACTTCGCAACGTTGTACCTTAAGCCCGGCACATTTTTATTTTCATCGCATTTAAAAGATTCTTCTAAGAATTGGTCAGAATCAGAACTTTGGGTCCGTTTGAAGCCAAAAATTGTCAATGAATAAACCCATTATATATTCCAGATGTCAATCGGATAGAACGAATGCATTCATAATCAAACAATTCACTGCTTCACCCATTATAAGAACTAAGTTCGCACCTACTGCTTTACTAATTGAGAATCTTTAAATTAAAATAACCGAAGTATTGAGTTTTTTATGAGGTGCATACAAGCTATGTATACAACTGATTTAATGAGGCCTGGCTAACGTCTTACAAAGCAAATTACTGATTATTAATTAGATTGCAACTGATGTAAATTTGCTTAGCATTAAACAGTTGCACTCTTTTAGTGAGTAAAAATATAATATATATATATAAGTGAATAAAATGACACAAATTTCGCCAAATAAAAACACAAATTTACCCCTAACAAATCACAAAAGTCCCAAAATGCAAAGAGAACCTTCCAGTCAATGTAGCATTTTTTCCATGCTAGAGCGCAATAAGTCCAGTACCACGACTAGTTTTGTTGAAATTGTGTCTAAATTAGCTTCTTCTTTTTTTTATAAAAAAAAAAAAAAGGAGTTGAGGAAGACTCCAAGCCTTAAAGGGAGAAAAAAATAAAACGAAAGAATTGAAAGTCAAACTACAGATCTCATATTAACCTCACTAATGTCCCCTTTAGAAAGCTAGGTGTTGATAATAGAGATTTTTAGTTGCATATGAATATTTTCACTGAAAGTTCACGTCCATTTATCGGTCAAAAAAGAAAAGAGAGTTCCAGTTCAAATATAGATTTATGGTAGAAAATGCAGCATGTTTAGAGAAACACAACACGTACAACTCTAGGCCACAGGAAGAGTGATCTGTGTAATTTTTTGTCTTGCCTCCAGTCAAATGAAATGAACCCATTGTTTTTCACCTCAGCAGCCACTCCCGATTTGAACTTGTTAGCTATCCTCATTATCAGACAAGCACCCATCTAATATAGGTGTTGTATGAATTGAAAAAAAAAAAATGCTGACTCTCATTTGTGTATAATTTTTTTTTTTTTTTGGGGCTATTGGTAAGGTGTTAACGAGAAACGCTTGTGAAAAGTTGATCGATATGCATGTGTTCATTGTTCATTTAAAAGCCGCAAGAGAATAATTAAATGCACCAAAGCTTATCTACAATATTAAGTCAAGGAATCCTTCATTAGGAGTTACAATGTAATTTATTTATTTTTCCTTAAAGATAGAAGGGGTAAAAAAAAGGCGGAGGCTGAGGCTGAGGAGTCCGCATCAATACCACCCTAGCTAATAGGCCCATGGCTGCTAGAGCTTGAATGCTGTGGGAATACATTAAACCAAAAAATGCCACCAATGACCAAACTATCGATACAGTTTTATTTTTGAATGCGCCACTAAATGAGAATTTTCTGGTACTTATAGTTAGGGGTGGCAATGGGGTGGGGGTGCAGGGGACACCTCTCCCAACTCCTGCCCCGTTGCATTTTTAATTCCTCCTGCCCCGGCTCCGTTCCCCGCCCCGCCCTGCCCCGCTTCCCCTGTGAGGGCACTCGTGGAATTAAAAAAATTATTATATAATTTTATTATAATTAAATTTGAGCAAATAATCAAGTATTAAAATATCAACACATCACCAAATTATTATTCATTGTAACTTCACAATTAAACTCATAAAAATAATTAAACAAATGTTATTTGGATACGATCTAATATGATAAAACAAATATAACTAAAATAATCAAAATTTCACTTTTGATACAAATACAATCACTAAATTATTATTGTATTTTTTTTAGGAAAAAGTGTTATTGCATTATGTGTAGTTAGTAATTTAACATAAATGTATTAATAAATTTAGTATAAATAATTAACAATTTTATTAATAGACATGTATAATTAGTATATAATTGATAATATCATTATATATATAATTATGTACATATATATATATATATATTTTTCAAACGGTGGCGGGACGGAGGCGGGAAATACTCCCTCGCCCCCAATCCCTACTCTAATGACCTCCACGGGTGCCCGCTCCCGTTGCCATCCCTAGTTATAGCCGCATCGGTTCTAAACATTATTCAGTTCATCATGAGATGCTAAGTAAATTGAGGAGAGATGTTGTTTCACTTGTTGTTTGAAATATTTGTCAATAAACAAATTAACGATTGCAAAGATGGAGGGTATATTTTTATTTCCATGCCTGAGTTGTACGATGGTTTCCCCCATATATAGAGAAATAATCAAAAAGTTTTGAAGTATATGATCCTCTCTCTCTCTTCCTTTCTCCCCCTCTCCCTCTCCTTGTATTAATTGGGATCACTAATGTAACCAAGAAAACAGAGTTCTACCTCCGAGGAAAACATACAATTTAAAAAGCTATAGAGGCGAAACCAAAGTGAATTCTGAAAAAGTTAAGCTAGGATTACATATGGACACTTAATATTTGTTACGTACGTGATTAGACGTGGTTAAACAGTAAGAATGTACGGACAGAAAATTTAAGTCAAGTCAATAGTGGACAAATAGGACGTACGTATTCCTGAAGGTTGTGTGGTGGCAGTACTAAGTATTGAAAGAAGAACGACAGTCGTCAGAGTGTCAGTCCATGTGATTGATTACAAGGAACACCCTGACGCCACTGTCAAATGTTTTACATACTGCCTTTTCCATTTAATACGACTTCAGTACGTACGTTTACGACTTGTTTTCTTTTTTTCTCAATTGGCGGTACGGTCTCGTCCATGTCCAAATAGGCCTCATTTGGATTACTGTTTTTTAGAATTTTTATCAATAAAAAAAATACATTGTATCAGTTTGATATATGTGATATAATAAAAGTGATTGAAAAATGTGTTCACAAAAATATATAAAATTTATCTGTTAAACAAAAAGGACTTTCCAAACAAGGCCTAATGCTTTTGGAGATAATTTAGTCTTGAATTCTTGATTCCAAAGGAAAAAAAAAGTTATCCAATATGAACTTTAATGGCAGTTTTTTTTATCTTAATTGATTCGACTTTTCTACAAATCCAATTTTCTAGAATTTGCTTGATATCATTTAGTGATCGTACTTTTTTTTTTAGCAAAATTGTAATACCTTTCATTCAAATCAAGAAAGAATGTTTGTACACAGATGATTGACCTCATATTTACATGTATATATTCCTCTATCTATTTACACTAATAAAACAAAGATTAATCTCAATTCAAGACATACAACTGAGAGGAGTGGTCGTAATCGTATTTGCACTCCTAGCATGTTTAACCAATTTGCTTGACATTTTATTAGGTTCACAGCTCTAATATAAATGTACTCTCACGCGGATCTGCTAATAATAATGCTGCTCTTGTTTTGAGTTAGTCATTGAATTTTAAACCAATTGATGCACCCCATCTTGTTAAACAAACTTATTTCATCCAGTGTAATTTAGAAAAGATGAAACTACAGAAAGAAACTGAAGGATTGGGTTATCTTTGTCAAACATATTTGTTCATGACTCCTCTTTTTTTTATTTGTTAATTTTTTATGTTAATCGTTGTTGACAAAAAAAAAACTTGTATTTAATGACTCCTTATTTTTTTAAAATTGTTATTTTATTGTGTTAATTATTGTTAACAAAAAAAAACCTTGTTTGCTAAGAAGATGGGTAGATCTCTTCGAAGTTGTAAAAGAATGAGGCTGTAAAATTAATGAATCATGAGGATATCATTATTTAGTTTTAGTCTTACCTAGAAAACAAGTTTATGTACTTTTCAAAGTCAACAAAGGAAATAGAATAATCTATATCTATATCTGTATAAATGTAGAAGTTTAGTTAGAAGAGTTCCAAAATCTTCATACCCTCGATATCTTTTTTTAAATTTTTTATTTATTTTAATTCTTAAAATGTAATTAGTTGATTTTCAAAATCTTGATTGTAGACTATACTCTCATTATTTTAAAATTTAAATTATTTCAAATTCTAACAACTTGATGGTACACATGACTTTAACATTTGAGAGGGAAAAGAGCTTTCTGACCCACATGTATTTTGGGTTATGTTTTATCCTAATCTAAAATTACTGTTGTGAATTCATTTTTTCTTTATCTTCAAGGACCACTTTAGTTTCTTCATGTATTATTTGTGTTTCATGATTATGACTTTATGAGATTCTCTAGACAAACAAGTATTTAACGAGTTCATTAGCATAGCTTCTTTTTTATTAGTATTAATAGTAAATTTATGCAGGTATGAATAATTGACAAAATAAAATAATATTATTATATATTTATGAATATATATTTTAAAAATTAATGTATCTAAGTGATCAAGGAATATATTAATATTGAATTAATTATTAAATTTTTATATGATCTAAAACTTAAAATTATATGTTCATATTTACCTAAATAACAAAAATGCAAAAAAAAAATTTCTTCATTAGGGAATACTAAGTTTCTATCAATTTTAATAAAGTAATAGTCAAAATAAAACCAAATAAAATTAATACATATAGACAAAATAATTAAGTAAATTTATAAATAAAAATAAAGTTTGTTAGAAGATAGAGGAAAATCATAATAAAAATATTTAAATTTATTAAAAGGATTAAGTTATTGAAAAAGAGAGAAATTATGAGAACAATTATTAAAGAATAGTTGGATATGGAGATGGGTAAAATCGAAGTATTCAAATGACCCATCAATTCTTTTTAATTAAGCATGCCATCTAGGAAAAAGAAAATGAATAATTAAATTAAGAAATTATATATATATATATATATATATAGATGCCTAGAAAAGGTTTTACATATTATCATCTATCTCTATTCATTTATGAATCCTTCATGCAATCCCTTTTTCGAAAAACATGAAAACCCAAAAATAAAAAATACAAATATATAATTGAAAGACAACAGCTGTCTAAATACATGAAATAATAAAAATAAAATGGAACAACTATCTAAATTATTGTGGTTGAAAAAAACTTATCCAATTATTAGGTTAAAACTACTAATAAATTTGGTAAATGAAACAACAATTATACAATTTTTTGAATTTGCTATCCGAAGTAAAATATGCAATTCCCATCCAAAATAAAAATATAAAAATGTAGTCAACTAATGGTATAAATTTGGTTGCACAAAAAATTGAATGATCCTTTTATTATTTTTACCTAAAAAGCTTATTTGTGACAGAGAACAGCAAAAAAAAAAAAAATTTGCACTAAAAGAAGAATGTCATTGTTATTCTCATGTCGAGTGAAATTCGAATACAAAATTATACAAAATATTTTTTTTTCAGAATTTGCAGCAAATTTGAAGTTTATGCATGTAATTATTTGTGACAATTTCAACTTTTATACATTATAGTGCATTGACAGCATAAGTTGTTTTTATGAAAATTAAAATATAAAAATACATTTATCCATTTTCTATGCATTGTCCATACTTCTATTCGTCATTTTACTCTAAATCTAGATTAAGAAGTTTACTCATCTATATTCACCAATGTTCTACTACTTAAGTTGCATATATTTTGAGCATTAAATTCTTGGTTTAGAAAATATAAAGCCACATTGAAAATTCTAAATTCATGTACTACATAATATTTTTAGGCCAGATAAACAACTAGAGATCTTGAAATTTAAAAAATTAAAATTACATAAAAATACGTATTTTTTAATTCTTCTTGAAAGAATCTGATATTGTTTGGATTTTACGACAAAATACAATGGATATGAATGATTGAGAAATGAATTTAAAATTTTGGTAAATACTTTTTAAATTTTCTGAATGTTGGACATGATGGTTGAAAAATGAATTGGCATTTAACAAATATAATTTTGGTTTTAGATCTATTACAATTCAACATGACATGTTTGTTTTTTCTAATGCATGTTTGTACAAAGTAGATGATAGCTGAAAATTGTTTGATATTTCATAGATTAAGGTATTGTTTATTACTAAATTTTCTTTGCGTTATGTATTCCTATAGTTATTTTATTCTTTTCTCATAACATTCTTTATGGCCATCGATAGCGCAAGTTTTTAGACTAGTGTTATTAAATATTAATTAACAAACACAGGAGTGCCAATTACATTTTTCCTCAAAAAAATTAGCCACAGCCATCCTCCAAGGGGTACTGTTCTTCGTCGGGGTCTAGAAATGATTGCGCTCTCAAAGTCTCCCTAGGATGTCAAAAAGAGACTCAACGTTTCAATTAGGGACACACGTTAAGGACTAGCAGGGGATGGATCCCCCTACCAATCTATTCACTTCACATACCCACAACACAAATCGTACGTCCAACCCACTCCTCCTCATCTAAAGAAGAAGAATTTAAGATGTGAGGCCAAAACTGGCCACAAGAATCCAAACCGCCCCTCAGCATTTAGGATCCAAAAGAATCACCGCTGTCCCTGATTGCACCTGTCCCCGGACTCAGTTTGTGTCTGGCGAACAACATAGCACAGAAGAAATTATAGAAGAGAGGAGGAGCTCCTCCTTCCTCATCGCTCAGCCATAGTACTGTGCGTGCGTCCGTGTGTGTGTTTGTCTGTGTCAATGTGAGAGATGGAGTGTGTGAAAGTGGATACGTGAGTAATGAATAAATCGTGTGGAGGAGGGGCATCGGAGGAGTTGTTAGGAGAGAAAAGGAGTCAGAACACTGATAAAAGATCTCTGATGGCTTGCAAACGAAGGGAAGAGAAAATGGGGGGAAAAAAAAAGTCAGAGGAACAGGGGAGCAGCAGAACGTTCCATCCATGATCCATGCACGTACAGACGAACTGGTGCACGAGTGGACCAAAATTGACGCTGATCAGGTGCTGCATTCGTCGATGCACACACACACCCCACCACTATCCTCTCTCTCTCTCTCTCATTGCAATTTGCATGCATGCAGTCACTTTGTCTGATCTTAGTGACGTTTCCACATGTTCATACTATTTATTGATTCTTAGTTGCCAAACAAAGATACCCAATATGCCCAACGATTTTTCATTGTCACTCTGTACCACTCAAAAAAAAAAATCCCCACTGTACCACAGACATACCATCTTAATTTGGTTTTTGACGTTAAATTTAAGACTAATCTTTTCTAGACCGCATAATGCATGGCTTCATAATTGTCATTGTCACGGATGTTAGAGATTTTTATTGAATGAAGTTACTAATGAAAATAGAAAGAGTAGTAGTGGTAGCACCAGGAGATAATAGACATTAATATGATTCATCCCGTGAGGATGGAATCAGAGACAGGTTTGGTCAATTGGTAAGGTTATGTGTTGGAATCTCATTATTGATGTAAAGGTTGTATTGTTAGATAAGTTGTAAGAGTTTCTATAAGTGATCTGTAATAATAATGATGATTGGATGCGAATCCATTTAAACATTTTTTCTTACCAACAAGAGAAAGGAGAGAGAGTTTGCGGAAAGAGGGACACAACGTTATGGAATACCACTACTAATCACATCATGTGAAGCTAGTCGTCATGGAGCCTTAGAAATCGCAGAGAGGTAAAAAAGCAAACAAAAAGACTACCATGAAAGTGGTCTCTCTACCATAGTTCAGCTATTTAAGTCTGGGACTGGGGAAAAGGAGATCACTCGTGTAATCTAAGGAGAAGAGTTTAATGAAGAGGAATATTACCTAAGAATTTTAACAACAAACCGAAGGGTTTAAAGAGGAGACAAAAGAATCTTTGCCTTAACATAATAGGAAAGTGGGGCCAACCCACGTTAGCTGGCGTTGGCCGTCGCAGGCGTAGATAATCATAACAGTATTTGAGATGAGGAAGACTGACGGACGGACGGAAGGATGGACGGATGGACGACCAGCTCGCCGAACTCAGTCTCATCACTACTTCGCCATACGTTAAGACAAGACACAAATTCACCGGGGTACGACCCTCCTTCCTTAGATCTTTCGACCAAATGCCCAACGTTATGTCCTATTTTACCTCGCGTCCGCAGAAATTTTCTTTTCTCTTGTTGTTTGGGTAAATGGTGTTAAGAAAAATAATTTTATCTGCTAAATGGCAATTTTAAAAACTAAAGCTTTTCTTTTTTAAATAAAAAAAAATGAAGCTATACATATAAACATAGTCCACATTCAATACCCGGTTGAGTTTCCTTCGTATCATCAATCAGGAAAAGAGAATTCGGACGTGGTGGTCTTGACGGCTAATACTGGCCTCTCCGAGTTTCCCCTTTACTCTTAGGTGATAGATACGAGGGGATTAGCCATTCCTAGGACGACTGTACTTAATTGACTCCTAACTTTTTGTATTTTGCTACTGTATTCAGTAATTTAGTATTGCATCATTGCTACCAAAAGAAAAGGACTCCTGTTTGCCATTAATGAAAAAAATAAAAATTAAAGACTCCTTCCTAGTCAGAGTCCTAATTCAAGTTGTCCTACTTTATGTTTTACGTTGTCCTCTAAAGTCTCAATTGCTAATTGTTGGCTCCTACATTGAAACATAAACCATACTAGTTCCATTGGGAGGAGAAGTAGTTGAAATTAAGAGTTTGTTTGGATAGTGAATTATTTACTAAAATTTATTTATTTGTATCGTCAATACATTTTTTAACTACTTTTTTCTTTACATATATTACATCAGAAATGTGTGACAGTATTTATTTTTCAAAAAAATATCCCAAATAATTTACTATTGCAAACAAGTTTTGATAGGAGTATATTATAAAGCATTGAAAAATTGACAAAGGTTTTGTGTTATTTTGCATTACAATGGAGCGGTTTCCATTTTTTTTTGAAATTTCAAATGGAATTACCGTAGATTATCCTTTAAACTCCTCTTAGTCATCACCCACAGCACCACACGGATAAAATAAACTGCTACTCTTAGATTTTATTTGATAATTTAATTCAACACTTAAATCTAATAGATTCAAGCCTTAACGTGTTTCAAACATGTTTGATAATAAAAAATAAAACGTTTAGTTAATTAAGTGTCTTTGAATTATCTAGACAAAACTTACTCCAAAATCTAGGTGAGAAGTTGCTCATTTGTTCAACTTATCACTTGATGTAGAATGCAATCAAATGTTAAGATTTCAATATTTAAAAAATTCAATAAATTAACGTATTCATATTTCAAATTTTAATCTTATCAAGTGAAGTGTTTGTTCTTTGGACAAATTTAATGTAGACCAGAACTAAATGCAAGTATTCGCGTGTAAGCGAGAGGATTATACAGTAGTGTTATCTTTTTATTAAACTTGCACTGCACACACATTATAAAAGCTTAAACATCGCTTTCAATATTCTAAATGGCATGCAGTTATTTATTAGTTTTTTCTCGAACCAGCAGAAAGAGATAATTATTTGGATGAAAAAAAACAAAAAAAAAAAGGCTCATTCTTCATAAGCCAACAAACATGGCTAAAATGTGTCAACTTACAAAAATGTCCAAGTGTTCAGGAATTATGAGAAGCTTTGGGGGCCATGGTTTCCAAGCCCCTCATCTCTGGATTTCTGTGTTGGAAATTATAATTGGTCTAGAATTTTATGGATGTGATCATGGGATCTGAAAACGGACCATTGCTTTGTCGATATTCGATGAGTTCTTCAGTGAATATGATGTCTGGGTCGGCAATGAAACATAAAGAGAGCTGCTTGGCTAGTACTAGAGTGTCTGATCAATAAGGGTCATCATGAATGACTGTGTGTTACCGTGACTTAGATGAGAAAAATTTTGAGAATGAGAGGCTGTCATGCAGTTATTTTACTAAAGCAAGCACTATCTGAAACGTGTAAAGCTTATACTACTACGTCGTATGAGGTAGAAACCTTTGAATGTAATTACATCAAGAAGTGCAAAAGAAGAAATTGATCACTACAAAGAGATGAAGGAGTAGGAAAGCATTTGGACCAAAAGTTAGTCTCCTCATTGCATCTCTTCTTCCGTATAGAATTTGCTTTTGAATTTATCTCAAGAAGACAAAAAAAAAAAGAATTCATGCCACATAGCAGAAAATAATATATAAAAATATATATATAGAGAGAGAGAGAGAAGCGACTACTTTCCCAAGCAATTCTCACAAAAAATTTTTTTTTTTTCCAAATAGTAGGGAAAGTTGAAGACTTGTCAATTGGCTGGCCACCATATCCCGCATACCATTCGAACTCAAGAGGGGGAACAAAGGGGACTAGATGAGGCCCCACAAAATTATTTGGTCACGGGGAACTTCAAACTGCAATTTAAACTTTATTCCCTTTAGAGATAATGGCGAAACTGAACCATGCTCATCCTTTTCACATAAAGCTCGTCCATTTTTGGAACCTCCCATTATTTTATGAGCAAAAAAACGAACAAGAAACTTTTGGTGTAGGACCTATCCAGCTAAATTATTTTATGACCTAGACTAGTGCATTATAATTTAATCTTACGAAAGGATTGCTTTATGGCGATTACAGGAATAAGAAATCATCTACTAAACCTAGGAATCTGTCCAAACCTATGCGCCTTCCCTCGACCGTTGCCACCAATTGACAAGGAAAAGGAGAAAGAAAGAGAGAGCGCTGGTGCACTAAGGAGAGCGAGTGGGGGTTGGGGGGGGGGGAGCCATAGTCAAGAAAAGTTTGATGGGTGGCCGGAAGACACGACGAGGCAGCCGCAGCCGCAGCCGCAGCCGGCTGGGATAGAGGTTGACAACCAGGCCATGCTTTTTGTACGTAATTAGCTGATTGTGATTCAAAGTTGTCTTATCGTCATACGGGGACTGAGTTGTCACCCTAAGAAAGCTTAATCATGATATGTTAGAAAGCTAATAAAAGCTTTTATTTAAGTTGTTATGAAAAGAGGCTGCCTTTTCCGCTCATATGATATCGATTTTGAATAATCTAATCCGGGCCATTTTAGACGGGGCGTCGCTTTAGCTAGTGAGTCTTGAAAAATGGATTAATTAGCAAAATCCCTTCCAAAGCTTTTGTCTTTAGAGGTATTCTTCTCTTGCATGATAGCAAAAGGCAAAGGAATATGTATTAGTGGGAACAGACAATTGTTGCTCTAGATATTGGAGGGATACTTCTTACCACAAAACACCAACCCCGTTGTTCTTTTCTCCATCCTTTTCAAGTGATAATGCATCGTAGGCTGCCCTCTTCAAAGTTCAGTTGCACTTGGGAAGTAGGACAAGAAACACGAAAATCTTTTTGCCATCACAAATTCGATGCAAATGGCATCACTATTGGCACTCCATTTGTAATTAATTTTATTTCATCTTTTCATAAATATATATATTTTTTTTGGGAAAAAAAAGCATATGAAGAAAATAGAGTGCCATTACCAGAGTAAAGTGCCTAAAATTCTCGTGTTCAACTGTACATGTTAACACATGGGGACCGGGGGTAGACCAAAATAATAATAATAATAAAAATTATGATAAAAAATTTGAAAGAGAAATAAATCAAAACAAGTGGAAAAAATGGGTTCTTCACCTCTCCCCCCCTTTTTTTTTTCTTTCTTTATTTGTTTGTGCGTGCAGGGCACCTGGTAACGCTCGTCAACCATTCATCTTTTCTATTCCATTCAGTGGTTTCTTTGGTTGGGAGTCAAAACGACATTAAACTATCTGTAGATTAGTTTCCAACAACATGGATTAGCCCAGGCTTATACTTAGGCCGACACGAAGGGGACCGACCATGGGCCGACAGAAAGTGGGCTACTTCTAAGATTAGTGAAAACACTGAAGCCTAATGCGCCTTTTAAACGTCCGGATTTACTATTTGATTTCTAATTTTTGGGGATGCGGCGAAATTTCAATAAAGGGCGTTTGATTACTCTTTAACATTTGCAAAAGAAAGAGCCTCTTCCGGTTATGTACGCTCCAGTTTTGATCCATCGAAATGAATCCCACAGAAACATTGCCCATTGAGACCTCCAATTCCCGAGGTCCGTCTGAATTGTTATTTTTACAAGTTTTTGTAAAAAAAATATTATACAGTAATGATTTGGTGTACGTGGAGTAAAATGTTAATTAAAAAATATGTTCAAAAAAATGTATTTTTTATTTTTTATTTTTTGCGAAGAATCACAATCCAACACATAGCAACTACAACCGATTCGCATTTCGAAAGCATACCCATTTAGGGGTCAATTAGTCTCAAAGTTGAGAGTGACTAAAAATAATTATTCCAACAAAGAAGAAATAGGAATAGAAGTAGAAGGGCATTAAAAGTCTCCATTCTCGATGGGGGCATTGCGACATTTATTAGGGCATTCTTTTCCACAAAAGCATCTGCCATTCGAATTTTCCACAATCTACATTGTAGCAGTAGTAGTGGAGTCCGGAGGAGATGGCGTATGATGACAAACTCCACCGGCCACTGGCCACCTCCGTGATCGCCTGAGCAAATGGCAGAAACTGCTTGGCCCATTGGGCCTCGTACTAATTATTTTGCTAAACGAGCGTTTATGAACCCCTAGGATTATTCAAACTGTCTAATTTAATTACTAGGGGTATTGATGAGATCCATTGTAAGTCTTCCCTTGGCCCTTCCTTCCCCACCCCCAAGAAATGTACATATTACATCCAAACTGTTTCAAGACCTAGTTCAATTCACAGGGATATTAGTCAAGCGAAAACTCTCTGTCTCGACTCTTAAGCCCTCTCATTTCTCCTTATAAAATTTGGAGTCTCCTTTAAATCATAAAAAAAAAAAAGTCCGCCCAAACTAACTTAAGATTAAGCTCATGCAAGGTTAATTAGTAAATTTCAACGTCTGGGGTTCTCA
Source organism: Coffea humblotiana (assembly GCA_023065735.1). Lineage (NCBI taxonomy): Eukaryota > Viridiplantae > Streptophyta > Magnoliopsida > Gentianales > Rubiaceae > Coffea > Coffea humblotiana. Next base: position 3,814,221 of record CM041213.1, read on the forward strand.
ATTTTGCATTAAAAAGAATAAATATATACCTTCAAATAACCAATAATAGTTGAGCCGAGTGTATCATGGCGAACACAATTGGAATCTAATCTAATTAGAGGCGTCCTTTGAGAGGGATCCCCTTATTTAATAGTGAGTCCAACGGATATAAATCCCGGAGGATTAGACGTGTCCATCCTAACCTTTTCGCATCGTATTAAAAAAGAACTTCAATATAATAACACACATGGTATTAAACGTTATCCTAGGTAAGGTGCACTTTGTCCGTTTCATTTGATAAATTCTTTGGACATCAAGAATTTACTTCACCGCTGAATCGTCACTTTTCCAATTCCAGGCCCTCTGCACGTTGTTACGAGATACTAGATTATGTTCCACAATGATGATATCATATTTGATGTCATAAAATTACTGGAGCTAGCAAATTAAGATAGTTCAGGTTGGCGGCCGTTCCGCCCGCACACGGTAGCGGCAACGCGGGTAGGACGTGTAGATGGGCGCTGGCGGCGCGGCCGGATTGCAGAGTTTCCATTCAAACGAAGGATATAGGTATAGGGCTGAGCTGGTGGTAGTAGTAGGCTAGTAGTAGGGGCTGAGTGGGTTGGGGCAGCAGTCGACATCGAAATTGAATGTTTTGCACTGCAGGACAGGGACTCAGGAGCAGTGTGTGATGTGGGTTAACACAGTAACAGTGCCATGCACAGTAGTACCAGACAGGTCATGGCCTTCAAGATCTCCAAATTAACCTTATCCTGGGACTGGGATTGGGGATTCTGTGCTCATGTTTGGGTAGGGTCCACGCCATCAATAATACTATGTACAAAAGTCTCTTTCAAAAGCATTGGTCCCCTTGGTGTGTGTCACCAAACCATGAACTTCGCGCCAATGGGACGAAAAGGCAAATTTTGGGACGTAGATTTCATCTGGGGGAGGATATCTTGAATGCCACTACATGTCCGCCGTTTTATTTCCCCACTAGTGCTACTCCCGCTGGTGGTGGTGGTGGTGGTAGCCGTAGTGGTGGTGGTGGGTTTAGGTATGATCATGATACGTGGCAAATAAATTAGTCTTCCTTTCTACCTCCCCATCCCATAATCATCTGATGCGTTTTCTTGAAACCCTTTTAGAAAAACTTAATTGATAAATTATTTGACCTTTGCTTCGTGCCCCCGTTTCTTAGTTTCATTCCCAAAAGGATTTGCCATAATGGGATTTTGTCAATTATTTAATACATGCACGTTTATGGTGATTATAAATCGGTATAAACAATTGCACTTGGCAGAGAATTCATTGAGCCATTCCTTTTTTCTTTTCTTTTTTTTATAGGTCGTCGGCCTTGTTGAACCTACGATAACCACTAGTAGTGCACTGTAAACACAAACTATAAGAATTTGATTAAATCGAGTTGAAATCAGGTAAAATGTAAAACATATTTTAAAAGTGGAGCACCAGTTCTTTTCTGGAAAATAAAAATGAAGATTAAAAATTTTCTTTAATTTAAAATATAGCGATAATTTCAAAAACCTCCCCCGAGGTTTCTCATAATATCACTCAGCTTCTCCGAAATTTTTAAAATCTCAATTGCCACCCTTGAATTGACATTTCTTATAATATTTTAACCCATTTGGAGGAAATACAAGAAAAATAAAACTTTTGTTCCAACACTACCCTTATGTTATCCTACTTATGAAATTTATGATAACAATAAAAACAAAATAAGGTTAAATTTTTATAAGGTGTAAATTTCTTAACGTAAACTATTTATTTTAGTTGTATTAGAACAAAAGCTACATTTGTACCTTGAAAAATTCACACATATGAAGAGATTATTTTAGTTTTCAATACAACTTAACCTACACCATGAATGAGAACATATTTACCCAAAAAATATCTTGACTTCCTTAATTGTAATTGTGCACGAAATTTTTTAAGGTGTTAATTACTCACCAAAATCCTCTTAAGTGGTTGATCTTGATTAGATTTAATTTATCCACATCTTTTACTGTCCCACCATGACTCCAATATAAAGAAATATGGCTCATTATTAGCTAGCAATTTGTTTTTTTTTAATTTACATTTTTTGTTTAAAATTTTATTTTGTTTTGGACTTTTGGTTAAATAGCTATTAAGAGTAAGGGTAATGTTGTCAATTTGTGACCTTTGATAGGAATATTTAGTATTGTCAAGTTGACAAGGGAGGTAAGTGAGATTTTAAAAACATCAGAGAAATTGAGTGATATTATGACAAACCTCGAGGAGGTTTCTAAAATTATCCCTAGAATATAATTAGGAAATGGGATGAGAATTTGATCTGATCAGAAGTTCCCCACATTTTCAGCAATTTCATCCCTTGACGTAAAATTGCTTCAGTGATCTAAAGAAAACTGATCAATCATATAACCGATCTTTCCACTTCCGGAATTCTGGTTTTCTACTTTTTTGGCGATAAAATCTAGGAATAAAAGTTTGTGAAACTTTCTGCGACATGTATTTCCTCTTTGAGCAATCTGTAATCTACTTTGTTCCGCTTCAATCTAGGAACAAAACCAGTGAAACTTTCTCCTTGCTACACTTTTTTTTCCCGAGTTACATAATCAAATTTCAAATTTTTTTGGACCTACCAATTTTACCTGTCAATTTTGACTAATTGGATTGACCTCTCTTATTGCCTGGCATACTTAGAAGGACCTGTACTGTAGTTTCTAGAATCATAATAATATAACCAACCTCTTACTAAAAAAAAAAAAAAGTAATTTAACCAACCATCTTTTCTTGATAACCTTCCGTGCTCGCAGGATGAAATTCCAAAAACATATTCTGGTCACATGAATGTCGAAGGAAGATATTGAAAATGAGAATTCGTCGTAATTTCAAAATTTGGAGGGGCTATCCTTGTTCTTAAGATTATCCTCGTTTAATCTTTTCTAAGTTTTTTGGTAGGTAAAATTACGAAATTAAAGAGAAATGTGGACGATAGCCAGGGGCCAAATCAAGACAGGAGAGCGAAGCTTCCTGAATACCATGTCTACCAGTCTATGTGGAGTATTACAGAAGATTGCTCTAAGCAGTAAAATTTTACTGGTCTTCAGGGCCATTTAGTTTAACTTGGAAAGGGAAAAAAATGGTTTAGGATTGAGGTGCAAGAGGGTGATTAGCCTAATCACAATCAGGTCGGTAGAGGGCTCCATCACACTCAGATATGCATAGTGCGCTAGCTTTAACGTCAGGAATCTTTCAGTTTCTCTTACTGCTTTACCCGCAACTCAAGTTTAATCGTGTTACTGCTCTTTCTCAGCAATCATTTTTTGAGTAAAAAAAAAAAAATTTATGTGTATTAAAGAACTGGCATTTTCTTCTGTGCCCAAAAGACTTGTAGTTTTTCGAAAGTTTTGGTTTTAGTGTTTGAATCGTCTGCGAACTGGGCATCAGCGCCTAAGCGTTTTAGCTACATGTCTCGCAGGGGTTTTAGCAGTTCAGAGAAACATCGGATTTGTTTGGATTGGCTTAATTTGAAATAAAAAAATTTACTTCACAAATTTTAATCACCTTTTTATCTTCTCAATCATTTTTTTATCTCACATACATCACATCACAAAAAGTGTTACAGTAATTATCTCAAATAAATCATCCAAATAAACTCTTATCCAAACAAACTCATCAATTTTGCTTGTAAAAACAAGCAAAAAACGCTTTAAAGGTACCAAATTTGGCGATATAATCGTACAATTTTAATCATAAAGGTCAATAAACGACTCCATCCATTTTCAAGTGTACTCTCTTACTTAGCAAACTATTTCTGACAAATGTTAAACAATATAATAAGTCAACTAAGCGTGTATGTCTTGCCACAAAAAAAAAAAGAAAAAAAGACAATAGACTAAAGCAAATATAGACGTGTTGCAGGGAAACATTAGAAAAGACATTAAAAAAGAAGCTCCAATGCAACAAGCAGGGAAACATTTTGGAAAAATTATTCATACTTATGTACTTGTGTCCGTCAGCCTGTGTATCTTAGGAGCCTATACACATTACAATCCACCTAAATCAAGCGGACAATAAATTTAGGAGAGGGTTGGTTTCGATGGTAAAATGGAAAAAGTTGTAAATAAGAAATTTTGGATTCAAATAACAAAAAAAAAAAGAACAATAAGTTCCTCTATTTATAGCTAAATAATGCAACCTTAGCACATTTGTTGAAGATCCAATTAGTTATTCTCGGTTTCATGCTTGATGTTCCTCAATGTTCACATGCAACACCAATTGTATGGTAGAATTTAAACTGTCAAATATCTCCATTACAATTTTATCATCCGTTTAATGGACAACAATTATTACTTACCGAGCTATTAGTTAAGTTCCAAGGATAGAATTTATGGTGGCTGGGAATTGAGTTTCTAAGACTGATTTACTTGAAGAAAACTGATGTTTTATATTATAGTGTTTGCGGATAAATAAAAGGACGGATAATTGGAGAAAAATAAACAAAAAAGCCTTATACAAGCTATTGTCATATAATTAATCTGACGCGGCTAGGCTTCGTGACCGGGAATGTTAGAAAATTTGTACAAGGGAAGATATATAACATTACCATACGTCTGGCTACTTTGTAATGTAAAGTCGTGGAGCTAATAATTTACATCATTTCAGTGGCGCCGCTTAAACCAAAAAAAAAGAAAAAGGTTCGTGTTTACATAGAAAGACTGTAATATTTTAGTTTCAATGTTTCACACGAATAATAGACTATGATCTAAAGAAACATGCCACTCATTACCAGAAAATCATATAGTAACATGTGATTAGTTCTTCCATAATCCAAACTTCTTGTGGCAATTTTTTGCTCTTCTTTTTCTCGTGAGTACAGATAAAGAGTTCAGAGTTGTAACCAAACATCACCTTTTTACTAGTATTATAAATTTTTTTTTTTTTTTGGGTCTCTCGATCTGTTATTGTTTTTGCAAGTAGGTCAGATACCTTAATCGATAAGAAATGCAAAATGAAATCAAGACATGCAAGCAGTGGTCGCAAATGCATTAGTTGATCTGGCCGCAGCAATTTGACACATTCTTAATATTTGACCAAACATCTGATGAAATGACACATTCTTATAAGGGGATTCCAAGAGCAGAAAGGTCTCCAACAATTAATTGGTTTTAAGTGAACTATAAAAGACCATAGATTCAAAACTTTTGGAAATAATCATTTGGAACATGCAAAAAGCTCATTTTGCTAATCAAACTTGACCCAATTTGATATTTGAAGACTACTCAAATTGTGACTCTAATTAAGACCAAAATTTTCTAGATCTCGCAGAAGGGTTTATATAAGGGAGATTCAATCCCAGAGCTGAGTCGTCAATGGATTTTCGTGCTCAAATGCAAGTGTGTGTATATATAGTACATGGATCTTCCAGCACTTTATGATGGTCCGATTGAGATCATGGGAAAAAATTCATTAAGGAGTCTCGAAGATTGAATTTCGGGAATTACATGCATACAAGGGTGAAAAGTTCAGCGCTTTTAGACAGATAATCGATTAAGATGCGAAAAAGCATACCACTTATCATTCTTTATTGCATAATGGAGAATCCATCTTACTGCTGAACACTAATTAGTTGTTCCGAGATCGTGAGTGGGTCATCTCAAGCCACAACTCCAACTCCAGGATATTTAGTATGCTATATACTGGGATATCAACATGTCACACTGTCGTGTGTACGTTCTTTAATTAATTATGCAATAGATTAAACAAAAAAAAAAAAACAAGAGCTAGTCCTCTCTTATATGTCTAATCGCTTTTATTATTATTTTTTCCTCTCTTTCTGGACACTGTTGCATAATCTCTCAAGATGCACAAAGACGTGACTGTTGTTGACGTTGGTGAATCCTTGTTCAGCCGAAGAAACGGTTTCCAACCCAGATGTCCATCATCTTGCTGGATTACACCCCAAATCTTGCACCTCGCAGTTCAGTAACAACTGGTTGGCACTTGGAACTCACATTCACTGAACTAAAACTATAACCAGAAACCCTAAATCCTCTGAATTCCATAAATGGCTGCATTCGTCCTCGTCTTCAAACCAACTTTTACGCCCCAATCTGTCCCATATTACATCCGACAAAAACATTCATCACACCCTCTTCCAATAAACCTGAGATACTCTACAAATTGATAATGTCAAGCTCGAGCAGCGGCACTAGCAGTGGTAACAGTGGCAGCAGCACTTCAGAGGCTCCTCCGCCTGGGAGACGCCCGATGTACCGTGGGGTGAGGCGTAGAAAGAGCAGTGGGAAGTGGGTATCGGAGATTCGGGAGCCCAAGAACACCTAACAGGATTTGGCTTGGTACGTTTCCTACCCCTGAAATGGCGGCGGCGGCCTATGATGTGGCTGCACTTGCTCTCAAGGGTCCCGAGGCTGAGCCTCAACTTTCCTTAATTCAGCTTCTTCGTTGCTGCCCCTGCCTCTGCTTCTCCACGAGACATTCAGGCTGCTGCAGCTAGTGCGGCCGCGGCTGCTGGTGCAGCAATGGACGCTCTAGCTGGTAATGCTGCTGCCCTCCATGCAATGAACCACGCTCTAAGCCGATAAAACTGAAAACCACATTAGTCCAACACCACCTGATCATCAAAAGGATCATGAGTTTATTGAATGAGGACTTAATCTTTGATATGCCAAATGTTCTAGCCAACATGGCTGAAGGAATGCTTCTAAGCCCGCCACGCCTTGACATTGTGGTGATGAAACTTCCAGTGAAATCATGGGTGCCCACGATCTCTGGAATCATCCCTAATCCCGTCACCGTTCCTATTGGTCCATTGAACTATTGTCTTAATCAGTATTCACCAGTTATAAGAAGTTAACTAATCGTGCATAACAGGATTTGATAGGACCAATAGGAATTTCGTTCGAGTTCACGACCGAGTGTCTTGCGTTTCTTTATCAGTACTTACGTGTAAAGGACTATGTATGTTTTGGAGTGCTGCTGCTTTTTATCTTCTCTATTTTCCTGGAAATGGTGCTATATAATCCTCCTTGATGAAGGTAAATATGCAGCAAAATGTGATTGCCTATCTCAATCCTCAACACCAATGCATTAATTTTTAAGAAAAGCAACTTAACGGATTGTCGCTTTGGACTTCGTCCGCCTGGAAATAGACTTGTCCGTATTGGCCATTGTGTTTCCATGGAGGAAAAGGATTATCACAAGCTAGCAACCATAATCCAGATTTCTCGATCATGTACATGCATGAAATAAAGAATCTCAATGTATTTTTCAGTGGAAATCCCACTCACCTCCTTTCTTCGTGAGTGTAATCAAGATAAGCTCAATCATGATTTCCAAGTTGCCCAAAAGGGGCAGAAAATCAATGGGCTTATACTTATAGAACCGGAAGAACACAGACATCTGCCTTACTTTTACCGTTGCCGTCATGTGGAAGACTGGAGAGATTGGAGAGCGCTAGATAGAGAAGGACCATTTGCAAACACGAGCAGGAAAAGAATAGCAGTTTAATTAAGTTTTGGAAGGAACAGGATGAACTCAGAAAGTGAAGAAACTAATTAATAAAGCGGCTGAAGTACAACAATAACATCTCAATCTTTATTGGGTGGTTTAGAACATACAATATGAGGTTTCAAATCAGAAGATAATTGTTTGGTTGAGAACAGCAATCAAGTTTGGAAGTTTTGTCAATCGGAATCATTACAAAGTTGATTTTTAGGGTTTCGTCCAACCAACCGAATAGCGCTGCAGTGCTTCGATCCCTTTATTAACTTCTATTATTTGAACAGGGAAAGAATGGCATTTTAATATGTAGATGCTACTGTTTACGCTCTTCTTTTTTTTTTTTTAATAAAAAAGAAGCGAAAGATCATGAATCCAAACTTCCTACTTCCCAATTTGTTTCACTTTACCCGGCTCAGTCCTCCCCCAATGCCTTGTTTATTAGCTAGTATTACAACACAAGCAGGGGCCCCAATCATACAGTTGGTTGACGTGTCATTCTCTGCTGACTTGGCAAAGCTAAGTGCCATCAGGATGCTGACACTTGGCCTGCCTTTTGTTAAAGTTCCCCATTCCAATTCCGACCTATGTTCCTATACTCCTACGGTGGGTGCAAGACTGCTAGCGGCTATGGACATAGGGCCATGCAGCATGAGAAAACAATTCTCGCTAACCTCTCTAAATGATGGTCTTACATTCCACTTGGGATCCTCGGTGACATATTCTCTATGCCAATCCAATGTCACCTCTATATTGCGCCAAGTATTCTGTTATTATTTGCACTTTAATTTTTCTAAATAATTCAAATTGGTTTTGGTTTAATAATAATAGGACATTTGGCGCAATATTAGAGGTGGCATTGGATTGGCATAGAGAATGTCACGAGGATCCCAAATGCTTACATTCTTATTCCTACCAATTCAAACCATTCATTTTACCCTAATTTTATCACACACACAAACGATCCCTATTGTAATTTGAAGCAACCCATTTGTTTAGTTTAATATGCTCATTAGTCATAACAAAACAATTTAAGGTGCAGTTTAAGCAAATTGAGAGAGAGAAGGCGGCTTTAACAAATAATAGCGGTATATCTGCTATTGTTTATATAGTCCACGAAATTGATTTGAGACGATTGGTAATATAAAATTTATATATGTTGGATTTGTAGAGAATTAGTGACAGAGCCAAGACCTAGGCTCAATGTGGAGGCAAGATTGTACATTTAAAATAATTTTTTTTTTTGAATTTTTATTCTACTTCCTATAATTTTTCCTGTTCAAGTAGTAATTAAATATATCTTAATTAATAGCTTCGAAACAATTGGACCATAGAAGAGATGCTTAAAAGAAAAGAAATCAGCTGTTCCAGAGATGATTATTTTTTTAAAAGAGAAAATGACCCGTTTCATCCCTCACATTTCGTAAAAATATTCTTTTCGTCCCTCACATTTAAAACGAAACAAATTGGTCCTTCACATTTAAAAATCCAAACTTTTACCATCCTAGAAATAAAACTCTCAGTTGTGAATCAAACCATCTAACAACCCGATTACAAATTTGGGGATAGAATTGATTGATCACTTGCAAAAACATATTTCCAACAAATAAATTAAAACAATTAAAAAATCTTAATTAAAACCCATTTGATTCTTTAAAAGAACGAAATAGTGCTAAAGCTCTCAAGCACTAAACCCTTAGACATATTCCTCAGTTTTGTTGCACTAAGGGTTTAGTGCTTGAGAGTTTTAGCACTATTTCGTTCTTTTGAAGAAATAAATGGGTTTTAATTAAGATTTTTTAATTGCTTTAATTTATTTGTTGGAAATATGTTTTTGCGAGTGATCTACCAATTCTACCCCCAAAATTTGTAACCGGGGTTGTTAGATGGTTTGGTTCACAATTGAGAGTTTATTTCTAGATGTAAAAGCCTAGGTTTTTAAATGTGAAGGACCAATTTGTTTCGTTTTAAATGTGAGGGACGAAAAGAATATTTTTACGAAATGTGAAGATGAAACATGTCATTTTCCCTTTTTTAAATTACAGGGGAAGTAATATTAAGAGGTAAGGGTATTCTTTAAAATTGAGGAGAGAGGGGGACAATTATGAGAAAAATCTAAAATTTTATAAAATTTTTAAAGCCAATTTTGTGATTTCTACAAAGTTGAGGAGGGGCAATTGGCTATCCTCACGTCAAGGTGGCTCCGCCGCTGTAGAGCGCACTCTTTTCATCCTCGTGATTTCACAAAAGCATAAACGTTTGAACAACAGTGTCAACGTAAAAGGAATTTTACTCAAGTGCCTTACCATAAAATGGCATGTCATTACTAAGTTTTGAAACCTATTGTACCCTTTGACTTCTACATATATAAATGATTTTTTTTTTTTAAAAAAAAAAAAGAAGCCTTCATGAAGTGATTAATAACGTAATTGGAACCATAGTTATCCTTACACCGGAAATAATATGTACAACTAATTATTACTATTAGGCTAGAAGAATTTTCCCTTTTTTTTTCTTAAAGAGGATCAACACTGAGACTCACCTACACCTCATGATAAATTTTCCTGGCATAATACTATATTTTAACAACGATACGTAGTTTAACAGGTAATCTCTTGCCTGGGGCATCCATTGAAGCTGTTGATATGTAGGTATGGAAAAAGGTTCTGCATCATTTTAGAAAAATGATATCTAAAAATTTGAAAATATAATCGAAAGGCTACGACAGCTACAGGTTGGGAAGACTCATAAACGACATGTCACACACATTGTGACTCGATTGCACCAAGATACACAGAGGACAAAAATATTTGAGCTTTAGACCTAACAAAAGCTAAAACCAAGAAAAGAAAAGAAAAAGATTTACCCATTACGACTATGCGGGGAATGATTGCTGCATCTTCAAGAAACTTCACAAAAAATCAACATTCAGATTCACAAGAATGGCTGCCAAATTTGACTGCACGTTGTTAGGGTTGGAGAAATCATGGAAAAGGGAGTTTAGTGCAGGGTCCGGAGGGGCCGCTCTGGTAGAAACTAGAAAATACGCCCATTAAATTTTGTAAATAGTCAGGTATGTGATAATTAAGGATAAGAGCAATGACTTAAGCTCCCGCGTCAGCCTAGATGTCAACTTTCCTGCTAGTGCTAATTATTTTTGTATTCCAATCCATGCTATCCTTATTCAGGCAAGTTGATGGTACGGGCTACCAAATTGGTCTCAGTCAGTGCCGCCTTTAGCACTCAAATCTGAACAGCGTGCACGCGAATAAATGTTAGTCTCAGTGCTGATACAAGTTGACTCAAGTGATAAGAATAAATTAATTCGTCACGAAAAATTACATGTTTGAAATTCGTTATCGATCAATTCGTCACAAAAAACTACATGTTCTAAATCCATTGTCGATATAAGAGTTGTGTTAATGAATCATTTACAAGTACCTTACGTTTAAATGCGGTAATCAGAGCCGAATTCACTCAACTTTTTTTTTTCTTAACCCAAAAAAATAAATTGGTCTTAGTCAGTGCCGCCTTTAGCACTCAATCAATCTGAACAGAGTAGACACAGAAAGACAGCTGGAACAATGACATAGGACAAGTGGATCCGATTTGGGTCCTGCTTAACAAAGCCCATTGTTTGTGTATCCAATAGGATCAAATATGCCAATTGCAGCTCGTCTCTCCAAACTATTGGACTCATAGTTCATCAAATGCAAATGCGGCTTTTCTCCAAAGATTAAAAAGTCTTTGAACTGCACCCTTCACAATATGCAGGCTGTAGAATAAAATTTTTTAATAAGTACCGTACGTACGATTTTATTTTTAAGAGAATAGTTGTAATTGCTCATGTCAACCAAAAAAAAAAAAACAGAAAGAACAGACTAGCCAGGCAGTGGATCGCACTAGTATTTCACCGTAGCCCCTACCATTAAGATAACGATTAGATTGGATAGGAGAGCAGACTCTAACATTGGCCAATAATCTTCAAGGTGGAAACCGGAAATTTACTTCAAGCATTATGTTTTTTACTGCTAAAGATGATGGCTAGCTACAATTTTTTTTTTTATTACTTATTATTCTGAGCATGATCGCAAGAGTTAGCAGCGACGTATAAGTAATTTATGTATATCAATGAGAAAAACAGTGACTAATGATGTCTAGTCAGAATTATATTATATGAGCATGCCTCGTATTGCTTACAGATTATGATTAGCATCTTTCTTATCTTCAGCGAATTATCTCGTCATTATATAGCAGCAAAGTAATCCTTTTCCAAATTATTGCTTTTCTCATCTTGTATGTGATACTCAATTTTTTGCACCAGTAGTTATAAATTTACGAGTTGTTCGATGGGAAGATCCCATGCTCCTCTTCCCCAACTCTTAGGGTGACAGAGAGTCAACAATAGGATGCATTCATCAGCCACAGTTCTCTATAAAATCCTTTGTTTTGTTACACTGATTTTGGATGATTATTTTTTTTGAAAAATTTTTTAATGTATTAAACTATTGAAAAGATTACATATGAAGTAAAAAAATAATTGAAAATCATGATGTATAAGAGTTTTATGAATAGAAAGGCTCTTTTGCTTAGACCCATTTTACATAAACATATTTTCGAAAAACTTCAAACATATTTTCTACTCATCTTTTTCAGTAACCATCTATTACGAGGGAAGAGTTAAAAAATAAAATAAAAAATAAAAAAAAGGTTCCATATCGAAGCAGAATCAATCTTAAACGTAAATGAAGCAGTTGATGCAACTATCTCGAACAGGCTAGGCTGCAATGAATATGAATTATATCAGCCCGTATTGCTCTGTTTAAATTGGACCGTCTACCACATTATCATATGATGCCGAATGCGATTCCGGTCAGCTTGTCACACCATATGGCCCAAAATAGGGGTAATTTCCTAACAATTGCGTTACAAATTTACAATCCACGATCCCTTTTAACTAAAGACAGGAGAGAGGCCCAAATATGCTGTTTATTGTTTACCACTCTCATGAACCAAAATTTAAACAACGACTAACCTTTTTTTTTTTTTTAAAGAACATGGAGCAAATGTAGTAATTTATAGGACATAACTATACCCTGTATATATATATATGTCCCTAACCATAGCCAACTCCTAACACATGCTGACAGTTGATGCGTGGCAGGGTTAGTTCTTGGCCCTTACACCATCCAAATTCTAGCATAGAGACTTTTTATTTGGGTACAATGCAGTGCCATTTTTGGCCCAATTCTAAGGACTAGGCACAAATCTAAAGGGAAAATCCTACGGAGTCTACAATAAATAATGAACTTGAATATATTCAATCTATTTTCTGACAGAGGTTTTGGATCTCTCCCAAAGCAATTAGGATTGCTCAAGAATCTGTACAATTCCGCATATCCAAAACTATGGAAAGAAATTTGAACCCTTAATCATGTAGAATTTTTTAAAGCCTCATAGTTTTCTGAGAAATCCAACTGAGGGAAGCATAGTCTTGGGCCGCTTGATGGTCGGGGCAATTGTTGGGTCTGGATCAAGTTTATGTCCAACAAAATTTCCAAACTCCAGCCCCATTCTGATAATTAAAATGATTCTAACAGAAAATTAGGCCTTTATTTCTGGCTATGTAATGGAGAAAGGTGGCTTGTTCTGCGGATGCAAAGGTTTTGGGGAAACATTTACAGTGCAGCGCTGTTATTATTTTAATAAACATTTTTCAGATGATGCAAGTTTCCATAACACGACCAAGAAGAATCATGAAATTCATATAGTTATCTATAACATATTCACATTAACCAAAAAAAAAAAAAATCATATTCCTATTGCTTAAAAAAGTTAGGAATACTTCAAAGTTGGCTTGGGAGACAGATATGTTGACAAAATCAAATCAATCTTATTTAGTAGTTTTTTAGCATTTGTTTTATCATATGCGGTCATGCCGATTATTATTTTTTTTTTTTTTAAGGTGCGGTGCTATAACAAGATATAAAAATACCAAAAATATGACTTAAACCAAAAGGGTCTCCAACTTTATTAAGTTAATTCCTTTCTAACCGTCGTTTCTTTTGCAGGTATAAATCCAATCACATGATACACAGAAAGCAGAAAAGACTAAATCATTATTAGTACTATAACGCATGAATTGATACATGGAGGGAGGGGGATTGAATATTGTGCAACTCTTTCTCTCTTTCTTTTTCAGTGCGGATGAACATAGCCAAGGATCGTGTAGAGGGTCTGAAGCACGGTGAGCACCAAAAGAACAGACGCAGCCAAAACTGAGATGAATGACCATGGAGTCTTGAAATACGCGTCCTTGAAGATCGTCCACTGAATGTGCCACTGAACGTGCCAATTGTTGAGGTAGTATTCGTTCACTTGATTGAACAGTCTGGCCAAGTAGCATGCCTCGATGTCAAACGACACATCCTTCCCCATATTATTGATGAATTTGGCAATTTCAGCAACCGTCCCAAAATAGTTATCGATTAAGCCCCGATCGCATAGAAATTGGACCTCCTTGGACGAATTTATCAGGCAATCCAAGAATGTAGCATAAGTCGTCATGTGTTTGGAACAACCCGCCTGACATTGCTCGTAGGCGACGCAATTCAACAGAAACGAGCTCATGAAATCATCCAAAGTAATTCTGGGCATCTCGATTACCCCCCCGTGCCTGAATTTTATGGCCAAGAAGCTCTCTTCCTCGCTGGGTTTAAGGTCAATTCCAGCGTACCGGAGATGCGAGACGCATTCGATTACGCGAGTGTTCGGAAGCCCATCGGGTTTAGGTTCGCCGAGTTCCGGGGGGATGAAGCTTGCGCGGAGAAAGTCCAGCAAATGCTTGCCTTCGAGTTCAAGGCTGCTGTATCTGGCCAAAACTGGCTCAGACCTTTGCACTGCATTGTTGAAGAAATTTAGAGTCAACCGGCCCAAAGACGGCCCTGATCCTTCGTCATCGGGCGCCAGGTTTGTCAGCTGAAACAAGCGCTTGAGGATGAAAAATGGAATTTGATTCTCGAGTCGTAAGAGGTCCCTTAGAAGGAATGAATATACCCACGACATCGAGGCAAGCGGATCATCTGGATCGGCCGGCACCAACCCTCCAAACATTCGAAAGATTTCCAGAATGAAACAACCGTCAAGAACCAACATCTCCATGAATTCATCACTGCTGTACCCTATAGTTTCGGAGTAACACTCCCTAGCCTCGGCTTCTAAGGGCTGCACGCCCCTCAAATAGTCCTCCAACCCGATGCCCTTTTCTTGCGTCCGCTTCAGAAGAGCGCCCAAGAATCTCCATTTGTGCTCTTCAATCATAGCTAGGTGGGGCTCGCCGTGGTGGTAAGGACCGATAGAGACTATGTTAGGCTGATAGTGCTGGCCGTTGACATCGTTAAGGCTTCGGGGTACTCTGAAGATGCAACATGAGCTCCGGCCGGCTGATTTGCTCAGAATTTGAGGAGCTGCAGATATCTTCCGTTGCATCAATGCTAACCGATCTTTGTTTACTTCCCATATCTTAACGGCGTGATGATGATGATGATTGTTTTCTTTTTCAACCCAATTGCTGCCCATCAAGAAATCAAGTACCTCTATCATCTATCGACATGCAGAGGCATCAAGTGATTCAGAAGCAGGAGACGGATTTGGATTTGTATTTGGATGGGGCGGCCCGGCCTTGCTGATGTTTTACTAATCAAAGTCAAGCATTGATTGGGCAGTCGGGCCTTTTGCCTTTTCTTTTGGGTAAGTGGGAGGTATTGATTGGCAGCCAATCAATAGGGAAAAAAACACCAAACGATAACAGAAGCCTTGCCATTTCAATCAATTGATTTGGTTTGGTTGTATAACTTGCAAAATTGCATGTCGTTTGCAGGCGAGCTAGAGAGGAGGATTGGGGACCACTTCCTGCGAGGTGTCTTCATATCTTGAATTGATGACTAGTATCTTATGCCCACATATGAGAAGTCGTTTTCTAATTGGATAGCAACTTGGATTTCAAGGTCATGTTCTAGACGTTTGTCATGATATTTCTTTTTTATTTTTTTGGGTGAAAAACTGTAGAGGAATTATAACGAGTGTGTTTGGATAGAAAATCATTTGAAATATTACTTGAAATAATTATAATAACCTTTTTGCTTTTAATGTGATATTATGTAAGACAAAAAAATAGTTAAAAGGATAATTAAGAAAATATTTGTATAATTCAAGGACAATAATATTTAAAAAAGAATTGTATCCAAACACGCCAACTCTGCTTTCCACAGCTGAAAATCACAGGCTGAATTATTCCACCAGTAGGAGTCCATCCAAAAAGTGGATTGGTCGTGTGCTGGACATACAGAGCTTTGTCCAAATGGTCCAGCCCATTGTGTCTTGAATCATCTACAGAGGTAGGTTACGGGCCTCTCGCTAGAATTTGTACAAACTACTATTCGCCGACCTAGGTACTAGACTGCACAGGCATAGTCCATTACAAGAGCTGTCTGGGTCCTCTTACCTTTTCAATGGATCCACAGTCGATATATAGGACGTGTGTACTGCAGCCTTTTTAATTTCGCACGACCGGTTAAAAACCCAAAAAATTTGACAAAACAAAGTGAGTAATCAACTTATATATAAAACCCAAAAAAAAATAGAAATATGTGACTACTGAGCCGTGACAATAGAAAAGCGTCCCCGATAGTCTTCTTGTTATGTGTGTGTTTGGAGATTTTTTGAAAAAATTATTTGAAATAATATTATTATAACACATTTTGTAATGTGATGTATATGAAATAAAAATAATTAAAAAATGTTTTGTGTTACGAGCCAAACAAAAAAAAAATTGGATATACAAAAGCTTTCTGGACTTTAAGAAGAAACATGCTATACATCTCGATTGATCTCTTCTCCTTATTATTGTCTACAGATTTTCCCTATTCGGGTACGTTATTCTTGACAATCGAAAGTAAAAGAATATAAATGCATTGCATGGCAAGAGCAGCACGCTTTTGCCACATTTCAAGTTGTAATCATGGACTATGGGATAATTTTAACTGGCAGCTAGCTGGAACCATTAAAACCACCGACCAAACACGGATTTGCATATTTGCATTTGTATATTAGATGTTTCCATAATGTTGGCGTTCTATTTTATGCCGCTAATGAGAACGAACTTTAACCGAAGCACGTATGCCAATAATTGTGCGTTTGATAACTCTACTTAATGTTAGAAATTGATTTATTCATAATTTTTTGAATTCAACACGTTTGACAATAGAAATGCTTACCACTTAATTGATCAAATACTAATTAATTTCTATACAAAATTTTCATTGAATCTTTTAAAATGACTACACATGCTATACCTCTCACATGCATAATACACTCTCATACTGATGATCTTGCACAAGGTACACGTTTGTTTTCTTTATACTCGACACACATTCTCTCTCTTACACACAAATGCGCATACTTTAACGCCGCTTCTAAATTGTTTCATTATTTTTTTCTCTTACACATACACACATTTTTCTTTTTCTTCAAATACACAAATAAAGGCATTTTTTAAGAAAAAGAAAGATATAAACATAATATTTGTGTGCTATTTTTATTTAGTATTATAATCCAATTCATTATTAATTGAATAGTATAAATTATACAATTACATAATTTAATATTTTTAAATTTTAAACTTCAGTTTTATCATAGATTGACCTTCCGCGTCCAATCCCACTCCACCCTTTTTGGCAGGCCCGTAGACAAGGACATATGCGTCGCAATTAGTTGGCCTATCAAATCCCCCTATTAGGGCCACAATGGAAGCACGGGTGCTCTCATTATTTTAATGTGTCATCCATCCACAACAAATGAAAAAAGCCTAATCATCTCTACATGCAAAAGCGCGTAATAGTCGAGCCCAATTATTGCAGTGATTTGGAGGTAGTGCCTGACACCTAAAGACAGACGGATAAGAGAAATGAAACGATCTCAAAGGCTGATTGATAACAGGGGGCTCCAATTAATCACGGTAACGGTAGATGATGATGCCAAATTGTTGAGCTTTCTAATAAGCTAGGTTGTTGGGCCGTAGTAATCAAGAATTCTACCCTTCACCTCGTCCTTTTTGGAGGTTTAGATACCACTTTGGATTTTATGGAGTGGAGTACAACAAAGCTTGAGTGGTTCCAGTCGCATGACCCATTGGCGACCACTGGATTGTGGTTGAATTCCTTGAGTTAATCACCTGTTACATGACGAATCATAAATGCTTTCACATCAATCTTGTGCCAAAAACTGAAATAACTCCAGCTCCACTCACTGTCACTGGCTGAGCTTTTTCACATTTTATTAGTACTCTCTACTTCTGTGCAACTGTGAAAGTGCAAAGGTGGTCCGGTTATTTTACAAACGACAGTTGCCTCCATTCCAAAACTCAATACTCAAATTAGTTTTTTTTTTTTAATCCTAAAATCAACAATAGCTTTTGTAGTGTATAATGTTGTTGTTGTTAATCTTTGGCTGGCCGTGGTTGCTGAAACCTAAAATGTAGACCCAGCAGTGAAAATGGGATTAAAAAAAAAGAAAAGATAGGCCTATTATCCAAACGGAGGGAAGGTTGATGATATTGTGAAAGTAACGTGCATTTGTCTCTCATACAAAAGAAAGCTTGGCAGGATATTCTTGGCTAAAAATTTGCAACTGAGTGTTAAAACTTGTGTAGTGCACTGTCGGCAGGAAAATATTGGTTTTGTTTTGCCAATTCCTTTTTATTTGCATATTTTTTGGCAGGAAAACACTGATTTACAAGTAATTCTCTAAAGAAAATAGAAATATTACAAGTGTTGTAACTTTGTAAATTACAGACTTTCTCAGCCATTAACTTATTCCAAGTCTATCCTTATCTTAATTCCTTATTCCTATACTTTCACCCTCATTTTAAAATCTCAAAGCATACAAGTAGAGATTCAGATGTTGCTTAAATGATATCTGTCTATCAATATAAATGCACCTACGAAGGCAATAGATGTGAAGGGAGTCTGACCAATTTCAAAAACGATAAAAACAGTAAGGTTTTTCAATATGGAGTGCAGCAATTGACAAGCGATGCTAGCAAAGGCGTGCACCCTGTTTAATAATTCAATTCAGTACTTAAAATTAATATGTTCAGAAGTGTTTGATAGCTAAAAATAGAACATTTATCCTAGGTGTAATTCGTTAAGCGATTCTGAATTATCTAAGTAAAAACATACACCAAAAAATAAGTGATAAACTGTTCGCTTATCACTTAATGTAAATGCAATATTTATTACTTTTATTATGACAAAATAGTTTTTTTGCTGTATTAGTATATGTTAACAAAGGAACAAAAGAAACTATTGAATATTGTACTGAAGTTTCTTTTCCCTCAAATAAACTTGCTTTTATCCCAGATAAATTTGTTATAATTTTTTATACTTATTTTGTGGTTCACTCTTTTTTTAATATTTTATTTTCAATAAAATTAAATCATATATCTTGCTAATAAAAGATACATTTTAACAACATCATTGATGAATAAATCGACACAAGGACAAAATTTAAAATATATGAAACTCAGTACTCAATTGTCTATAATTACCCAGTAGAGATACTACCAATGTTCAGATTCAAATCACGAGTTGTATTGTATTATGTTCAGTATTTAATAATTCGATAATTTAATAAATTTGGGTTCTAAATTCTAAAATCCAAAATTTAATCTTATCAAGCGCACCCTTTTAATCATATGTTTCTTGAAGTGCTTTGGTTGGTTTCATCTTTGATCCCGGGGAAAACAAGCAGCCGGTTGCATCTTCACCATGATATGACCAAGGATTAGGACGCGCAAAGCATCCGCTCGAGTACATAGGATAATAATACAACATCCATATACCATTACAATCTCAACCCAGATGAGGTTTAGTCTTGACAAAAGACCGGAAGATTATGGTAGCTCTTCCAATATTTCGTCCACCAAAAAACCAAAGATGGCAATTTCAATTTCCAATGCAGTTTCTTCCCTTTGCTCCTGAAACCTCTTCCACAGATCAAACTCAGTTCTGAAATCCAATTCGACCATCATGTCAATGGTATTAGACTCCACCTCCTTCCATGAATCCAATTTCTTGCAAACTCTTCCTACTACGATTTCCTTGTTTTCCGAGCTCTTGATTTCCCTCTTCTCCTCTGAAATCAAGTCCGAAACTAGCCTCTTCATGTCAGCTGGAATTTTCCTTCGATTCGGGAGGCTTGATTTCCTGCATACATCGCTAACAAATGACTCGAGACTGCAACTTCTGTACAATGGCAATAAGTCATTCTCCATACATTTCTCTTCTAATTCTTCAGCTCGTTCATCTTCATCTTCATCATCATCATCTAATTGTTCCATCATTCTTTCTCAAGTTCAACAGGATCTAGCTCTGCAAGTTTCTCGAATCTCCGAAGCTTGTACAGAAGCTGCTCCTTTGCCTCTGTAAGTTCAGCAAGAGTTGAAAAAAAAGAGTTAAAAATTTCAGAATCCAATTTCCTATTTGACCTTTTTTTTTTTTTAACGCGTCCAAAGAACAGATAACCAGTCCAATGATTAGACGATAAAATGACATCGAAGTTCATTGAATAGGGATCTTCTAAATCACCCACCAATTCAAAAAAAATAAAATTAAAGAGTTTTTTCAAGAATTGAAAATTCTAGGTAAGAAGACCTACTCTTGATAAACACCATAAAG
Source organism: Coffea humblotiana (assembly GCA_023065735.1). Taxonomy (NCBI): domain Eukaryota; kingdom Viridiplantae; phylum Streptophyta; class Magnoliopsida; order Gentianales; family Rubiaceae; genus Coffea; species Coffea humblotiana. The sequence continues at coordinate 3,834,458 of CM041213.1, forward strand.
CGTACAATTCGAACAAATTATTCATACAATGCAAAGTCAGACAATATAGAAAAGCAGAGGCCAAAAGAAAAAACTTTAATAATTCCATCAATCATTACTCCCGTGCAAAATTATCATAAACTTATTGAAAAGGTTGGTTATTGTAGGATTATCAGAAGACCAATCGCCCTCGAAAAGTAGCAGCCAGTAAATATTAAATAATTAAGACCACTAGGCTAAATTAATATTGAACGAGTATTATCTGCTGAAAATTTTAAATCCACCAAATTAAAATAAGGCAGCGAGAACCACCTAAATGCGGGTCAGAGGAGGAGTAATGAGCATGTTAGCAAGCAATACCCTGTTCCTGTACTTGCTAAAAGGAACAAAATAGGCCATAACAAGCAGTAACAGAGCAACAGAAAACAAAACTGACGTACAAAACAGCAAGAAGGATGTACTACTACATCGTCCGTCCCTCCTGATCATCAATTATGAAATTGGTTCAATGGATCCCACAAAATTGAATTTATGCTTCAAAATCAGCAAAATCTACCTGATTACGACCTTACAATCCCGTTGTTTCCACCCCTAAACGAATTCCAATAGCAAGTAGGTTGGAAAATGATGACCTCGCAACGTTACAGGAATATAAAAGCAAATTCAATGCTTAAACGTGCCTAAGCGAAAAAGAGAAGTTGGGGGTTACGTACTCTGTACAATAGCAAAACTGCATTCAAGATCGTAATCTTCTTCCTCGTCTTCTTCACCGCGATCCTCATCTTCTTCATCCTCATCTTGGAATGGAGGATCTAATACAGAAACTGGGCTGCACTGCTCTTTTTCATCCTCCTCTTCTTCTTCCAATTTCAATTTAGCGCTATTTTCATAGCCATTGCCTTCATATTTATTATTCTTCTTGTCCTTCAAGGAGTTCATGGAGACAAAATTTTAATTTTACTTGTAGCTCAAATTATACAATCTCAAAATTCACGCAATCACCAAGAATTATCGGCCATGAAAGTTGACTGCTGACTTTAAAACCATGAAAGTCAAATTTTGTATATCAAAAACGATACCAATTATTATTGTCGCCCAAGAGTCCTCTTCTCAGGGTTTATTATTCATTTTGGTCTCAGAAATAAAACAAAATCTTGATTTGTCTTTTGGCGAAAAAGATTTGGGTGGCAGAGGTAACCTGATCATAATGTATACTGTAGCAACCAACACACTGACGACGTGCGACTAGCCAAAGGTAAAATGGCATAAATAACCCTTTAAAAACACAAATAGCATCTTCAGCTTAATAGTAGTAATATGTGGGCACAAAAATTTAAGGGTATCTTGGTCATTGGCGGTCGACATTCCGGCCACCAAATCAGACTAGCAAGGTTGTTTTGGCCGACAAATAAATTACATGAAACTTCATCATCTCTTTTTTTCTTCTTCTTCTTCTTTTTTTTTACAACAATCAAAATGTTGTTCATTTGACTTCAAGATCAATCAAAATTTACCCAGTTGTTTAGATCATTCAGATACAGAACAAAAACTATCTAATTTTTCTTTTCCTGGAGCAAATGTTAGCGAATTTAATAATCTATCTTTAGCTGAGGAGTTTATGATGTTGCTTCAAAAATTGCTAGTTTTACTACTTTAAAATGTGAAAATTTTTCTCCGACATTCCAAAAATGTTTGTCGTACGGATCCAAGTAGAATTGAGTGGTTTAGCTCTTCCGTAAATAACAGCAGCAGTGTGTTATGATACCGACAACTACTACTACAAAACAAACTCAATTCAGTAAGACAGAGACAACAAACCTCTTCCTTGCGGCGGCTGGGAGATGCTGTAGGAGACGAGAAATCCGGTGTCCGACTACCACCAAAGAGGGGCTTCTCTGGAGGGAAAATCTAAAAGGGCTGGAGCAAAAAAGATTATCACAAGATGCACAAGCACCATTTAAACTCTGTTGAGCAACAAAAACCATTTCATGATCATTTAAGTCCTCCTCGGACCTACAGCCACTAGTAGAAGTCTCCATGTCCAAAGACTTGTTGTCTTCGTTACTCTCCGACCATCCCGCACTGCTAAGCCTACTATTGTTGCACGAACAAGAAAATGCTCCAACCTCAATATTGGTACTCTCCATGGCAGCTACATTTTCCTCCTTTTTCGCATCGCTTTTTCGCGGAATTTTGAATTCAGCGTCTCGAATGCCACCTTTCTTGTTCTTGTTTCGGTCCTTGAGTTTTTTAAGAATGGAAGAAAATAAGCCGAGACCCTTGTTTCTAACCTGATGTGATTTGGGCTTTGCGAGAGAGGAGGAAGAAGAAGAAGGCTGCTGTTTCTGAATCCTCATTGCAGCTTCGAGAAGTAAGGCAGCAGTCCTGGCTGGGACGTGGAGGAAAACTGTACCGGTTTGATTTCTTCTACAAGGACTCTTGGCCGGCGAAGGATGCAAATCAAGAAAAGGAGACATTCTAACGTCCACCGGAGAACCATGGAAAGATAAGAAGCAAGCATGCCTGCATAAATTGCTTTTGTTGACTGCTCTGGTTTCGATGATAGGCTTGCCCTTCTTGAGTTGTAATGATGTGGAGGCGGTTTTGGGAGGAGGATTATTGGACCTTTTAAGCAGACAGCGCCTATCGGCTATGTACTTCTTCAAGTGAAAGGGCTCTTGATCCTCTTTCAGAAGTTCGTGTAAATGGTTTTTGAGCAGCCATGGGATGGGTATAGAGAGAGCACCGGTACCACCACGACGGAAAACCCTATAAAATCTTGATGGAGATGATGATGCAGGGATCAGTTTTTGAATTGGGCTCGGAGTTTAAAGAGCTGCATGAGAAAGGGAACCAGTGGAAAGATTGGAGAGGTTACAACTAGAAAAGCTGTGATGTGGGTTGGGTTTGAAAAGAGAAGGGTAATATACGAAGTAGTAGTACTATGAAGAGAGAGAGAGATAAGGAAGGATGGAACGGGGAGACTTCCGGATTCAAATCTTGGGTTCAATTTGCAAGATCGAGGCAAGCCAAGATTGTGATAGATAAATTATTGAAAAGCTTAGTAGGCTACTAGATTAATGCAACAGTAGCAGCGGTAAGACGCTATAGTGCTGAGAGTGAGAGAGAGAGAGAGAGAGAGAGAGGCATACTTTTAGCATTGTTGTTTGGTTGTTGAAATGGCTGCAACTTTTAAGTACCACGAATTTCAGGGCAGAATTGACCGCTGGAGGACACGCCAAAGAGTGAATTCGGGCCAGAGTAACCCCGGCAGGCCGAGGGGTGGTGGGGGGATCGGTATCTCTGTTCTCTTTCTCGCTCTGCAAATTGCTTTTTGTTATCGTTGTTGTGGCGTGTACGTGGTTACCGTGGGAATGGGTAATAGAAGAAGAGGGCTGTGGTTGGGCCGCGAGGGCTGTTTATAATGGTGAGGTGGTTCGCCGTGAAACAGTGATAAAAGTGCACTAGTGATTCATGAATTACCCGAGAACTGGGTGCTGCCTTTACGGGACCAGTAAGGACTTTCCACGTGCTTTCCCAGTCCACAACTATACATTAGGAGGTTTTAAATTAGGGATGATCTGAGAAATTTTTCCTGATGTTTCTCATAATATTACATAGCATTTCTTAAGTTTATTTTTTAAAATTTTATTTACTTCCCTTGAATTGACATTGGAAGTGTTTGGATAGCACAAAATATCTCAAATAATATTTCACTTGTATCATAAACACATTTCCCAACTCAACTTTTTGTATTCCTAATTACTTTTTTATTTCACATATATCACATCACAAAAAAATGTTACAGTAATTATTCCAAATAAATTATTTTAATATCTTTGGAGGAAATGCTTAGAGGTAGGGGTGAGCAAATTCGGTTCATATCGAAATTCATAAACCGAATTCAAATTCAATTCGGTAATTTGAAATCGGGTATTTGGTAATTTGGTACAAATTCGGTACATATCGAATTCACCGAATTCTAATATGATATGAAATAGGTAATAAGATTATAAATTTGGTAATAACCGATTTCGCATTCAAATTCGATAATTGAAATAGGGTACCGCATTACCGCATTCGAATACCAAATTGATATATAAAATTATATAATATATAGATAAATGCTATTTAGTATTAGTATATACTACTAATATATTATTATATTATATAGGTAAATGCTATTAAGAATAATTAGTACATGGTATTATCATCATATCATGTACTTATAATAATAATATATAATAATGTACAATATATATTTTAGTATTTGTTAATTGTTATATGATTATAATAATACAAATATATAGTAATACATAACAATATAAGATAACTACTTATTATTTTATACATGAGTAACATGACTAGAATTAGATAATAATTAATACATATATGTATAATACTAAATATTAAACAATAAACATAATTAGTAATTTAGATATTGGTAATTTTGATACATCCTTGATCATTCATGTTTGAATTATTGAATATTTGAATGCGTAATCTGTAACTTGCAAGTATTAGTGTGCTCTAAATTTATATTACATATTTAACATAAAAATTCATATTATCTATTCACTAATCTTAAAGCTTTAAGTATATACAAGACAACTAAGCAGTGTAAGTGAATGCATGTGAATTGCAAATCAATGTATTAGTGTATTGACTTTCACAATAACTTATGTAAGTAAATAAGTTTTATTTTGATTTAAAATAAATTATAAGTTTGTAACTAATATAACTTATCACTAATCATTGTAATTTGTAAGTTTGTAACTAATATTACTTATTATTAATCATTGTAAATTATAAATTCATAAATTATCACTAATTATTGTACAGTCTAAGGTTTATTCTAATCTAAATTAATCACTTTTTATGTGTTCCTTAAATCATAGACTAAGGATTCTAGGTATAAGTGATCAAATAAATGCCAATTAAATTAAACCACAAAATGATTAGAACATAAATAAATTTGGGGATCAAATCAGTAATAATTTTTAAAAAAATCAGTTTTTTTTAATAGATGAATTCGGTTAGACCGAATTCATTACCGTTTTCGAATTTGAAATCGGTTGCGGAATGAATTCGGTTATGGTCATTTCAAAATTGAAAACGGTTTAGATTTCTATAGGCCGAATAACCGAATTCATTGCACCGAATTACCACTTTTGCACCGAATGCACACCCCTAGCTAGAGGGATAAAATTTATTTTCCAATACTGCCTTATGTTATTATACTTATGAAGCTTATAACAGCGATAAAAAAAAGATTAAAGACTAAACAGATGAAAATATGAGAACATTTATAAATGCAATAACAAATGAATTTTGTAGATATACAGCAACTAGTATCTAATATGACGAATGATATTTTAAGAAAAAAGATATCCTAGATGCATACTATATTTAGTTATTAGAATACCGCATGGACACAACTCACCTTTAGAATCAAAGACGGTTATTTTGAAGAAAAAAAAGCATCTGATTAATTAATGCCAACATTTTTACTCTCTTATTATCTAGTATAAATTTTAGGGAAAATATGAAATGGTTTTGGAGGTTGAAGGGAATTAATTATTCGTGGAGTCAAATGGATACTAGGTTTAATTGAGAAGAAACAATTTGTATGTTGACGAAAGTTGAGGACGAGTTTAGGAAGAATTTTAACTCTGGCATATTTCTCGTGCAACATTGGCACATCACCCGCCAACTACAAAGTCAATTATCATCACTTTTCCTATCTTTTTGTACCCATATGCAAATGCAAACAACAATAGAATTTGCAAAATCCCGAGCTAATTTAAACTGTTAATTACTGTTGAAGTAATTAATGGTGTCACTGACTCATTGGATGCCAACAACAACCAACCAATTGTGTATTTCCGTTAACAACGGCGAGCAGAATATTTTGCCGTACGCTGAACAGTCACACCGATGCCTAGTCTATACATCCAAACAGTTGCAGATATATTCTTCATGATTCGCCGCCGCCGCCGGTGGTGCTAACGTAGACCTCGATGCAGGAACAGCGAAATACTACCACTACTGCTACTACTAATTACTAGCACTATAAAAGGCTCCGCCTTTCAAATTCAATGTGAATATATCGGCGAGCTGGTATACATTTCCGGAATAAAGTGGTTTCCGTCTGAGCGGGACGGAGCCGAAACATGTGGGAAAACGACAAGAGGAGAGATTTGACGAGATCTTTGACGGTCAACTCGCCGTGTATATTGAATTTCTTCATTCCCCCAATTGTCTTCCGACGAAGAAAGTCAAATCACAAAATGAAAATCAACGAAGACTGAACCAGTGTCAAATTAAATAAGTATATGCATTCGTATGAATTTAGAAGACTGAACCAGTATCAGATAAACTGAGTATACATATTCATATGAATTTAAAAAAAAAAATAGTGATGAAAAGTAAAGTTTAAATTCTTAACTTTCCAACTCACAAAGATATAAGGCTTTGTTTGGACTGTATTTTTTCTAATTTTTTAGAAAAAATACTGTAATAATTTAATATATGTGAGATATAAAAGTGATTAGAAAATATATTCATTAAAAACATAAAATTTAAAAAATTACAATCCAAACAGTCTCTAAAATTTTTTATGTTTGATTTAAGAAAGAGCATTTAGTGTCAATTTTTAGAATCTTGTCTTAAACCGAAAAAAGGAAAAAAAATCTTTATTTCACAGTTAATTTAAACGGGGAATACTCTGCATTATACGTTTTTCAGTTCTCCTCTCAATCATTATTAGCAAATAAGTCACCGAATCCAAGCAGATATTGATGCGCATAAATCGGACCCACAGTCCACAAACAAGAGAGGATATGATGGAAAATCATTACGGTAGTCAACTAGCACTAAAGAAAAACAAAGAATTGGCAGCTACATTAATTCAGGTAAAGTACTTGCTTCTCTACGCACAAAAAAGAAAAAGAAAAAGACATTTTACTAGTACTAGTCTAGTTGGTAGTAAAAAGTAGGAGCAGCTCTAGTATCACTGTCCGTCCATGCGTGAACGTGAATGGGGAGTGGGGAAGCTTTGAATACAGCTGCTCGTACCTCCTCCTCATGTCCAGTCCACTTCAGTTGCTTACACCATTGAGCCCTCTGCTTTAATTCAAACTAAAGAATTCTTATTTTAGCGTGCCAGTGTACCTTCTTCCTGTAACCAAACTACACACTTTTTTTTTATTTTATTTTATTGACATGGAAATTGAATTGAAATACTGCTGCTGCAGCTGCTGCTACCACTACCAGTGCAGCGCAGTTTTAGTACTTGGAGAGAAAAAGATACATAGAGCAGCATATGCATATACTATCAATTAATTGATCGATAGTTGTTGTATTTGGGATATGTGACTTGGAGAATGTGACGCGTGACCCCCACCCTTTCCCATTTAACAGCTTCCGCTGGCGCCTACTTCTACAGCTTTGATTTTTTTACCAGGAAAAAATTTTTTTTTTTTTTATTAACTTACTTTGAGAATGTTTGTATGTATCTCTGAGGTGTGACCTGAGGTTGTTGGGTCCATCTCCTCCTCCTCTTTTTTAACGTGTCCCGTAGATTGTAATCATCATTTATTATCCCCTCCACTTTTTAATAAGTAAGGGACACGTACTAGTAGTAAATTACAAGCACCAACCGCCTTTTTTTTATTTTTATTATTACTCTCTCCTTCATATTTGAATAGATTTAATATTTTTCGTTTCAAATTATAATTTGTTTAAAATATTCTTATTTAATGTAGATTATTATTGAGTACAATTTAACTCATTTAATGTAAAGTTAAATAGTCATATTTCATTTAATGATGTAGGAGTGTTTTAGCAAGATAGTAGTGAATTCGATTTATTCTTCTGGTAAAATTAAATTAATTTTTCTTAAATTATGTGAAAAAAAATTTAAACCCATAAAGTGGAACTAAAGAATTATTATTATTGTTATTTGGTCATTAAAACGGCATCCTAAGAACGTCTCCGTTGGAAAAAAACACGCCCAGTCGCTATTTTCTAGTTTTTTTTTTTGTCGTCACAGGGGTGTCCGGAATCATTGAACCCGACTAATCTCCTGCGACTGTGAGAGCCCCTCCCCAAGGTTCACAGCGCGTTAACTCTCCCAGGAATCGATCTAGTGACCTGACCCTAAAGAGGGGACTACGAAAACCAGTCGATCTGCCTGGGGCGACTACGCGCGTTAGCTATTTTCTAGTTAATGTCCGTCCTTTTTACAGCCGAACATGAATGTTAGTGTTGTGATTATAACAGCGTTAGATTGTCCTGATTCATCCTGTCTTTTAGTTGCCAATCAACTTTCTTTTGAACTGTGTTGTCACTGAACGAAAACTTCCAACCCAACGTAATCACGCTGTAGCCTGCATTTTACCCACATCCCTTTACTGTCAGCTTAAAACAGAGAGTAACTACTTAATACTAGCAGTAAAGTTAAGCATTCCGGCTTCTCTTCAAAATTCATAACTCGCGACACAGCTGTCACTCTGGGGACTGCCGTAGAACTTACAAAGACAAGCTAAGGACCTATCTTATTTTGACACTCAGAGGTTTTTTGGTTGTCCTTTGACAACAGAAGAAAAGGGGGAAAAAACAATTGAAGAATAAAAGACATGTACTAGTTGCCGAAACCGAAACGATATCATGAATAAGGGATAGAAACAATTGCCAGTTCAATCATTTTTCTGCACGGTATGGTAATGTCATTTGAATAAAATTTAAGACACGATTAACTATCTGTACAACTTTAAAACAATACTGTAATATTTTGTAATTATTTATGTGAATCCCATAAACAATAATTGCATATTTGTTGTCAAATTCCTACACGCTTACTTATTAAGCAGCTTAAAAATTACATAAAATAAATGAGAGGTTAAAAACATTCAAAATTAATAGTTTGAGGGTCGGCTGCGAGATTTATTATTCGCCCATTGGCTTGGTGTTTTGTGAAGCAACGAAATTGCCACCCGTGCCGCAGGTTCAAATGGCTTTTTTCGACGAAAGGATCAAATTTATACACATTGGCTTGTTCAGGAGTTTAATTACTAGTATATAAAATAGATGAGGGATCAAAAATCTATAAACGAAGAGGTAGTTTGAGGGCTGGCTGGAGGATTTACTCTAAAATAAACTTGTGTTGGGTTTATAGTAAAGTCTGGTCGAAGAGGTATTAACAGTTTGCACGAAGTGATCTCAAAGTCTCTAAATCTGGCTTCTGATACCTCAAAATTCTGACCAAACAAGCACAACTGATTGTATTGAATTTAGCCAATTACAGTGCCAAATTTGTTTTCTTCAATGTTTTGGTAACTATTTCGGTACAGTGCCTAAAATGCCTAAACTTTGAGAAACAAAACTGCAATTTTGTGGAGGAGATATCTGTTCAAAGAATTCTTGAACCTGCACACAAGTTCTTGTGGATGAGGAAAACTGATTGGAAGATGCAAATCAAAGTAACTGACTGCTAGAATTTAAAGCACAATTTTTCTCCAATGATCAGTTCCTAAAATTATTTCCTTTGCTGTCTTTTATTGGCAGACACGGAAAGTTCTTGGCAGGTCATTGGCTTAGCTATATATATAGTTGACGACTTGCAGCTTCCAAGAGTTAGAAGTCGCACCAAAAGTTGCGGCAGAGTGTTTCTTCCTTTCAAAGCAGATTCAGATCACTATACAATTTTAATTAGGAACTAGGAGGTAGGAGACAGCAAAGACTAATAATGGAAACAAACTCCTATGAACATGTTCAAAGTTCCTTTTACCCAATAGTACCCCCGCCGCCCTCTCTCCAAAAAAAAAAGAGACCATAGAAGTAGGATAATTTAGCACTAGGACCCCTTTACATGCGCTCTACATCTCAAAAGTGAAAAACTTTTATCTTGATTGGATTTCATTATTGAGATTGGATACTCAGCAAGCTGGACGTGCGACAAAAAGCAGCTGTTTTTGGTGTACCAAATACAAATTATAACTCCATTTAACCACAGAAAAAGGTAAAAGCTGCCCGCACTGGTCAACTGCAGAATGCTAATGCTACTTAACCTATCATCTGAATTCCATATGGGGGCCATATCTACATGCTAAACGCAGAGAGGTGCGGTACGGGTTCCAAGGGCTCAGTAATCGGGAGGAACTGTCCATGCAGGTCTCTAGTTATATACTACTAATTATATTTCATTAATGTTTAAATATTTCTCTGTCGTGCGCCTCTACGTCTGCTATCTGCAAAGAGGATCCGATGCCGGATGCCGTAGCTTGCTGTATTCATGGATTAAAGTCGCGGTTTAGGTCGTGGCGAGACACATATTTCCGGCTATATAAATTATTCATAAAAAATACATATATTGTACTTTGCACAATCATTTTTTATCTATTTTAAAAAATGTATATATTTTTAACTAATTTATAATACATTATGGTTTTTTTGAAATATTACCTAAAAGAATTGTTAGAAAATGCTAACTATAGATGTTAAATTGATATTCACTAATTTTTATTTATTTCAAGCTATAATAATTATTCGGTAGGTATATTTTGTATGTGCCATATGTTATGTAGATGTAATCAAATTGTAGGATAAGTTCATAAGTACATTTTAAAACATTTACAGATCATGATACAATATAAAAAGTTGTAGTTTTCAAAGCCAATTCTTTATTGGTATTTCTTGCTTGGAAATGATCAACATTTCTTTTAAAGTACAAATAGGAGAGTTTCAAACCACGAACTCTCGTTTACACTGCTTCTATCCAAATCATCTTATTTAAGCATACAAAAAAAACTATAATTTTATATATAAATATAAAAATTTTAGTGAGGTCAGTAGGGACAATTCCCTCACTGCCCCCACTTTGTATCCGTCTCTGCTTTGCAGCAACGTTTTTTTTTTTTTTTTTTTTGAAGCGTCTGTCAGTAATTATGTGCGGAATTTTTTTCATCACGTAGCAGAAGTAGGGTTGACACTTAAAGAGGGAGTTTGGATGGAGGGGGCAAAGAGGTCTCCACGTTGACGTACCAACTAGTCCAACTAGTACATTAAGTATGAAGGAAATAAATCATCCATGTTCGTGTTGTTTGTCCTTTTCTGCGTTTATTTACTTGATTAAATTTCTATTTGTCGTCGGCAGCATAAACGAAGCTTTAATTATCCATGTACTTAGCATCCTAATTAATTGCAACAAAATTCAACCTAGTTAAATCTATGGAACTCTTGCATCAGATTCTTTGACTAAGCGCCATGTTTTATGTCCTCATTTCACTTGATCTGGGACTAATTAAAATCTGAAAAAGACAATGAGGGACTCATGATGATTCGTTTGGTCATTCCTCGAACCTTACAGATCGAAAGAATACCTTTTCAAAAGTGCCATCTTTTTTTCTTTCTTTTGTTTTAAATATATATATATATATATATATATAGTGTAAGTAAGTGGGAGGTCTCGGCTACTTCCTTTCAAACCATTTAACTCATCCCTCTCCCATCATTTCTAGAACCATGTGACCAAAATGAATTTTGCCTCCTGCAACAACAATCAGTTTTGGATTACTTGCAGTATCATTTGCATTGAAAGTTATTAATCACCTTTTTATTTTACATACATTATATCACAAAAAGCATTACAATAATTATTTCAAATGATATTTCATATAATACTCTATCGAAACAATTTTAATATTCCAAACTTCAATTATTTCTACCATAACTGTAGCACATTGTTCAATGATACTCAGAAATTTAAAAAGTGGAAAATTGATGCTTGCATCAAAACAATAAAATCAAGAAAAGAAAATGTGAAGTGGAAAATGTGATTGATAATTGTATAAAAAAAATATTCATGAAAATGCGAATTTTTTAAATTTAGCAATCTAAATAGGGTCTAAACTTAGACATGCGTTTTAAATTCGAAGAAATTGCTCGATATTCTAATAACAACTGACGTTAGATATTGTACTAAAATTCCATTGTCTACGTGTGAATTTTGCTGGTTGATGTCATCCAAGCAAATTGAAGTGATAACTACTTCCAAAATTTGATTGCAATATGTTCTACACCAAAAAATCTAATAAGAAAGGAGGTTTCTTCACATTTTGCTTTTCATTTTATTAATTCTTGATATTTGAAATATTCTTAGATTATAATTTCCATCAACATAATGGTTTCAAGTCATATCCATGTGGTCCTCCGTTTAGTCATACTATCTACATGAACAATATAACTTTTAATTTAAGATTGAGCCTTTTGTGGTCCTAAAAATTCAATTTCTTATGTAAAAAAGGGAAAAAAAAAACAATAAAAAGATTATAGTGAAGCTATTCGTGTTCTGTTTAACAAGTCCGATCCTCATTTACCCACATCTATTGCTGCGCTCTTTAGAAAAAGAAGAAGTGTGCGTGTTAATTTCTTCGAGTCAGGCATCCAGTGGAAAAGAAAACTAACGAAAAATGGCAAAGCTTAAAAATAATATTTTAATTGATGAAAAATAGGATATCTGTGGACTTTTTTTCCTTTTTTATTTGCAAATTACACGTGTTTAGCAAACACAATTCATATATAGTGATTCTGTATTATAATTTACTCTACATGTTTAGAATTCATGTACACTTGTCAATGAATCGAGTTTGAATTGAATTTAACTCAGATCTAACATAATTTTTATGGGTTTGAATCTGAATTTGGATCTCACTAAATTTAATGAATTTGAGTCTGAAACAAGAGAATTCAATACAAATTCTATCTATTAACATGCCTAGATAATATTTCATCTCCAAGAGAAATAAAAGGTAATTAATGATTTCCCTATTTGTAGAGCTGTTAAACGAACCGAACTGTTCGGTAGCTCGGTTCGTTTCGACTCGTTCGTGTTCGTGAAAGGCTCGTTCGAAATGTTAAACAAACTGAGTTCGAACGAATTTTTTTGTTCGATTAATAATTGAGCGAACACGAGTATATTCGCGAGTTTTAACGAACGTTCATGAACATACTAAACGAACGTTCGCGAACACGAGTATGTTCGCGAGTTTTAACGAACGTTCGCGAACATGAACATAATTATCATTTGACAAATTTTAGGGTTAATTTTATAGCTAGACTTTTATATTTGGAGGGCAAATTGCTTTGTTTTATTTGTTGTTTTTATGTTAATGTTAGTTATATAGTTAATGAATAATAGAATTTAGTCACTTAGTGCTTTAATTGTTTTTGAGAATGATTAATGATTTGCATGTCATATTAAAGGTTTAAAATAATTTAGATTCGAGCATTTCGAACATGTTCGCGAACGGCTCTCGTTTATGTTAAACGAGCCGAACACAAACTCGAACTCGAACACGAATTTTGCTTAACGAGCCGAACACGAACACAAGTTTGGAGTTCGAAAATTAACGAACGAACACGAACGTTGTTCGAATCGCTTAACGAACAGAGCTCAAACATGAGATACTCGGTTCGATTCGGTTCGTTTACAGCTCTGCCTATTTGAATAAAAAGCCAATTTTTGATGCAGGGCTGGCTATCCTACCCCTGTGGGCCCTTTAAAAATAACAAAAATAACAAAAAAAAAATCAAAGAAAACAATTACTTCGTCTCATTGCACAAATGCACCGTCATTTTTCAGTGCATTCATCCCTACCAAAAATCCGGTGGTCTATTTCCCACGTGTCAGAAGATGTCGGAGATTTGCTAGAACCTCCGCAATACATTGGTCTTTTACCGTCCACACTCCACACCAAGGTCAAAGTGGTAACCCGCTCCACATTGGATTCTTTTTCCTAAATTTGTACCAGTCACAGTGGTGCTTTCTCTTCACTTTTCCCTGCGCCATTTTCTATTTTGGCCAATTGCAATATTTTTTTTGGGGGCGGAGGCCAACAATCGCACGCGCGCCAGGTATGTCAAAACAAAACTTTGCTGCTTCTCTGTTGCCTTTCGCTGCTGCACGATGTTCATATGAGGGTGAAGAGTCCGAGAATTCTTGGAAGTATTTTACTGCTCGGTGTAATCTTGTGCTTGTACTAGTAAATTTAACAATAATGTAATTGCTATTAAGTGCTAGTTTTTTATAGCTAAAATGATGGAGTGCATTTTCTTCTGTATTATTCTCTAGCACGATAATGATGGAAATACCTAACGAGAGATAATTTAAAGCATCTAATACTGCTCGGTATTTATTACTCACTTCCACATAATTAAGTGAAGAAGTTCAACACAATTTCTGATGAAACTTGACCAAGAGTAGGGACAGATTTGAAGAATTAACAGTTTGATTGGATACTTAACAAACCACCTAAATTCTCAAGATTAATTTATCATCAACTAGGAAGACGACCACTCCCTCTTCATTCTCTTTAAAACTGCTCCGGTTAATGTCTCATTTCTCTCCCCCGCAAGCTGGGCTTTGGTCTCCGTCTCCCATGGCAGATGTCTCTTTTGCTAGTTTTATTTCCTTTTGTCTGAATAAATTCTTTCCTAACGTTTTCTAGCCTAAGTTTCTTATCCTCTAGATCTTTTCTAGTGTTAGTTTTATTTTCCTTTCCTAGAATCTCCTTGTGAGAGTAATTTTATTTTTTTTTTCCAATTGGTTACATTAAAAATCAAATCATTTGATGTCTTGGGATTTCAATGTTATGAGCAAGATTATGAATTTTTTTTAGATCCGTCGTAGCATTTGATTCAAGATCCATGTGAATTTGTGTTATACTTTGATATATCTGCTGCTATTAGTGAAGATACTAGAATGAAAACGTACTTTCTTCTTTAAAAAAACTACAAGGTAACACCTGGTGGCAGGGGGTGCAGCAGAGTTAAACTCCAAGTCAAAATAATCAACCTGGCTAAGATGCAAGAAGTTTCCAAATCTGGGCAGTATTTTTTCTTAAAGATTTTTTGAAAAAGAAAAGAAAAGAGAAGAGCATTTTTCTCAATCCGTCCTTTATCTAACATTCAGAAAGGACGAGACACAACAACAAAATAAAAACGTTGCACAAATTCAGATGCAAGATTATTTTATATTTTTTATGCGAAACCCCGTCTCTCTCGTAGGAGACATGCAAATCCTCCGTAGAATAGCAAAACGACAACGCACTTTGTCCTCACATACTCTCTCGGACATATGCACACGTTTAATTTAATGTAGCCGATCGATTCGACCATAAACGGGGTCTTTTCATGCAGTCAGTCATGAGGTCGTGCATGGCTTTTAAAATTCTTCTTCTTTATCAAATTTATGATTCGAATCCTGGATATGATAGTTGGCAAAGGAAAGAACGTAAAGAGATTTTCATTGACAAGAAAAGAACGCAAAAGACAAAAAAAAAAAAGAGGAGAAATTTCTACCATGCGAGCATACATTTGCATCCCCTTTCAGCCAAAAAATTAAAGGAGCAGACTACCTCCATCACTCACCCAAATTGTGATATGAACGTGTTTGGAGCACAAAGATTTGGTAGGATGGGCGAAATTGACATCTATTCGTGTTATAAGGCAATTACGATTTTTTTGGACGTATTCATAAAGTATGGGACCGTTGGCTTGTATAGGAATGCCTAACCATACCTCATGATCTAATGAAAGAAATGGTCCCTTTGGCGGCTAGTGCCGTGCGTTTTTTTTGGCGTCAACCACCTGACCAAACGAGCATTTTTGGTTGATGAATTTAGTTTAGAGCAAGCAATTGCTTAGACCATGCTCCACTAATTAGTAGTAATTACCCTAATATATATTTTTGTGCCATTTTGTCATGGCCATTGACCGATATGTTCACATGCCATTTTGTCTCTAGTTCGAAACCACCTTCAATTATTCTCGGGGTTAAGCCGTAAGATGCTGCTGTTTCAATAAATTAAAGCAGCATCATTTAAGGAAGAACATCTTGAGTGGGCAGTAGTTTAAAGATCTCTAGTAGCACTATTTTGTCAACGACGAAGGGTTTCAGACGATACCTTCACGTCAACTGGTAATTATTGGGCTGGGTTGGGACTTGATGTGGAGAGTTTACTGGCACAAAATCTGAATTTGGAGCTCTGGTGCTGGTGGCGGTGCTAATTAAAACTTGGCTCAATGATTTTTTAAGACAATGAAATGAAGTACTACAACCCGCCTTCAGGTGTTGTAGGTAACAAAAGAGATCAAATGGATTGCAATGGCTCAACCACATTCGATCACAGAAGGCACGGGACATCAGAGTAGTTTCACATGTGCTCTTTTTTGTTTAGTTAAAAATAATAAGAATCATATAAGTTCTAAGATTAGTACTTATGCTTTACACATCACGTCACACTAGATGAGAAAATTATATTTCCTCAGTATCAACTACACTGACTGTTAAATTAACTCAATTCTTTGCTCACAATTGTATTGCTTTTGAAATTAATATAATCAAATATCGTTTCGAAAAAAAAGAAGATTGCAGTGACTCAAATAAACATATCATTTTTGTGGAGATAGAGAAGTCCATTTCGATTGGAGGTAGAATTTCCCACTCGGACCCAAAGCTCAATCTACAGCGCAGCAGTCGCTTAGAAACTCTTTTTTTTTTTTTTTTGAGTGATCCTCTGCTGGCCTTTTTACAAAAGTCCTTCGGGCGCTGTATTTGAGACCGTCTCCATCTCTAAAGCCCAAATCTTATTGGACAAAGCCCCTTTCTTTACAATTTGATTGAACTGGGCGGACCTGAAACCATGAAATTTATCATCCTATAAGCACGTCTGCCTGGCCAACAACTCATTCTCATTTTGTCCCCAAATCCTGCTACAGTATTCACTACATTTAAAGTTGATCAAAGCCTTTCACCACTCTCTTTTTAGTCAAGGCACCGATCTCAACCTTGCTTTCCTCCCAAATTCCCAGAGTTCTGAAAAATAACCCAAGGCTACGGTTAACAGGATATTGAGTCTCGGATTAAGTCACTGTAAAAGTCTGGACAACCACATGAAAAAGCCCAAGCATTATGGGCCTGCATCATTTCCTGGCAGTGACATAGATGGGGCTTCATCAGTGGGCTCACTAAACCACATTTCTGCCAATTGCTAGATTTTTTATTTTTTTGGGAGTAGGGTAAACGAAAGGTTTGAATTTAAAACCTCCAACCTAGCATCTTTCCTAGCTTACTATCCAACCCAATCATCCTCTTTTGCTAGAAGTCGTTGGAACTAGGGCTGCAAACGAGCCGAGCCGAGTCGAGCTTTGGCCTTATCGAGTCGAGCCTTGATTTAATTTCATCGAACTCGAACTCGAGCTCAAGCTCGACGAGCTGGCAATTTTGAAGCTCGAGCTCGAAAAAAATAAAATAATTATTTTATTTTTTAAAAAAATAAATAAAATAATATTTTTTATTAATAAATAATAAAATATTAAGGATATTTATGTAATTTTACTATTAAAATAAAAATAAAAATAAAAAATATATATATATATACTCGAGCTCGCGAGCTTAATATTTTGAGCTCGAGTTTGACTCGACCAGCTCGAGCTCGAAAAATGTCGAGCTCGACTCGAGCTTGAATCGAGCCGCTCGCGAGCGGCTCGATTCGTTTGCACCCCTAGTTGGAACATTCATACACTTAAATCTTGTAGGGAAAAAGTAAGGTTTTTTTTTTTGTTATTATCACTTTATTCCCTTAAACTATATCACTATTACCAATTTACCCCCTAATATAATCACTTTACTCTCTAACATTGTGTTTGAATAGAGTATTATTTGAAATAATTACTGCAGTATTTTTTTATGATGTGATACATGTGAAATAAAAAGGTAATTGATGATATAAAAAAGTGAGTTGGGAATGTGCTTGTGATGCAAGTCAAATATTATTTGGCAAAATTGATATATCCAAACATAAAAAAGCATTTTACCCTATTGTTAATCTAAAAAGTATGTTAAAAAATGTTTAAATGTATTTACCTTTTTTTTATAGATAATTAAAAATAAATAAGACGGAATAATTATTCTTCCTTTTTTTCACTCTAAGATTTCAAAAACAAATTCAAAAACAAATTCAAAAACAAAAAAATAAAAGGGTTTTTCAAAAATTTTCACGCTTATTAATACTTGCAAAGAAAGAAAATAAGGAAGAATATAATATTATCGTATTACTTTAATGGCCTTGGGATTAGGATTGGAATTGGATAATAAACAGAAAAGTAAAGTAATTTTAAAATAATAAAAATATTGAATTCTTTCTTGTTTGTATTAAAACAAAGAATTGAACTCTCTCTCTCTTCCTCCCCTATTTTTCTATTTTTTTCAATATTAATAAGATTGTCAAAAAGAAAGAGATTAATGTTTTGACTTTTTTTCTTGATACTAAAAAGGAGAAGAGTCACTCTAAATTTTTTATTATTTTTATTCTACAAAAGAGAGGATACTATATTCTCAAGTTTTTCAACTAGTCAGGTTGATTTATTTGATGGAATAAATTGTCTAAAAAATAACTATAGGGGGTAAATTGATAATAAGATTAATAGTTTATGGGGGTAAAGTGATAATAATTTTAAAAGTTAAACATGTTTTATCACTTGAATTAATAAACTCCGTTAAGTTTGAACGTTAATTTTGAGGGTAAAATGACTAAAAAATAATTTTAAGAGGGAAATTGATAGTGATGTCAAATGTTAAGAGAGTAAAGTGGTAATAACCCTTTTTTTTTGGGCGAGGGATTAGCACTTTAGCAATGTAAGTTGGGCCTTTTGTTTGGCGGCAAGAGTCGGTTAATGCTGAGGTTGACTCTTAATTTTCCGATAATTGTAATTCTTTGTAAGGGCTTCACAAGATGCAGAACGGCCATTCATGTGGCGATAATAACTTCTACTTAGCCGGTGCCGTACCGAACATCTTTCCTCTATAGCCGTTACGATGCACAAACAACATAGTACCAAGTACACAACAGCGGCCTTTGTTTTTGAACCAAAGTGCACGGTCCCTTTCTTCTACATCTCCTCATGCTCCCAGAAAATAAATGTTGGTCATTCTACGCGGACTTGAAAGCATTGGTCAGCTTTAAAGCGGTCCATTTGGGTCGAATTTTAGAATTTAGAACAAGCGGACCAAAAAATTCTAGTCTATTTTGGAACGAGAACATTAACCTATACGTGTCTTGAGAAAATTTTTGACGGTTTTTAATTGTCTGTTTTCTGTTTATCACCTTTTTGTAAATGCAAGGAAGGGATGGTTGCATTGAAGTTTTTTGATTTTTGAAACGCACACAGCACCAAACGGAGGGGCCACTCCGTGTTTGCCACTATCGTTTTATTTCGGTTCCTTCTCTGAGGGAGTGAGGGGTGGACCAAAGGCTAAGGCACTCGCCGCACAATTATTAGCATAGGGGAATGTCTCAGCTTTGTCTTACCTATCCACTCTTATAACTAAGATTTACATGCTGTTTTCTCAGCCTCTGCTCTTGCCTCCTTTTCTTAGTTTAGAGACAGAAGTTTATTCAAAAAAATAAAGAAGAAAAATTCTTTTGGGGGTAGTAGGTGGAGTGGTTATAACAGTTGACCAGCAAATTAATCATATTCTACTCCTCCTTTCTTTATAAATATCAAAAAACTAACGTTAGGGCTGCATACGAAGTAGTGGTGCAACCAAATATGTTTAGCTTAGCCTTGGAAGAGTAATTAATTGATCGTTGCACCTGCCAAGCTCTGCCTCGGACACCTGTTGGTAAATCTTTCGCCATGAGATGAAATAAAACAACCAACACGGTTGAATGCGTGCTTAGAATCCTCAATCGGGATAGAGATTGAAAAAACTGACGGATCCCATTATTGTGACTCCGTATATTTATCTTATGCTGCTACTGATGCCATAAAAATGCTACAATCCCCATCCTTTTTCTTGTCCTTTTTTTTGCGTTGTAAAGCTCATCATTAATTAGCATTTTTGTGCGTACGTACATGGAGTCATCTAAGCTAGTAACCAGCAATAATTCAGGCTCAGTGCAGGTGCATACCAGCAAAGCACCTGGCTGTCCCTCTTGTCTGTTTGTTGCCCGAGTTCTAACGATCATTTTTCGACATCAGATATACACCAAAACCCATTGGCAGTTTGCCATCCTTATCCATCTCAACGTAAAATAGACACTAAACGAACCCCTCTTGACACGCTACATTCTTTAGTTACTGATTTTTCCTTTAACCGGTCCCTTGTATCTTTCGGCCTTCATTCTTATGCCCACACAGATTAGGATGACGCATGAAGCTACCCGTAACTTATAGCTTCTAAGGCCAAGAGAGGCAAGCAAACAAAGACCCCCACACATTCAAGGACCACATCAATTTGTGTCCTCCTCCAACAGACCACCCTGTGAAATTGCAATTGCAGAATTTAACATCAGATGAGACATGTCAGTAGGCTAGCCCAAAACTGTCCATGGACGCGTTCAATAACCATTGATGAACAACAACTAGCTGATAATGATTGTACAGGCACCAACTCTACCGCACATGCAACGGTCAATCAACTTGAAAGAGATGATAGAAACAAATATCCACGTCCTAATAAACTGGAACTGGATTCGCCATACTCATCACGGCACAGCTACCAGTTCAAGCTTTTGAAAGAAGGGCAACCAAAACCTTGAGAAAGTAAAAGAGTAAACAGAAGAAAATGCGAACATTATTTCTTCCCTGCACGCTACACTCTATTAAACACTTGACACGAGACAAGAGACGAGTTGAAATGGTACGCAAAAAGGAAAAAGAAAAGAAAGTGGAGAAGAATGCAACGTAGAGACCTGTTTTACAATTTTAGTCACAAACCTGTTCACTGGGGTGGGTATATATATCCCTGTCCTACAATCAGAAAGGTCCATCAAGAACTACAGACGACGAAAGCAGAAAATACAACCAAACTCCAAGCACCCGTGCATAAACAGAAATGTCTTCCTTAGAATACATCACACAAACCTATATTAACTAGTTCTTGACCTTGGACTATCTTAACGTATTGTTTCTATGCTCTTGCTCAATTCTTCCAACTTCTTCATCCTCAACTTTTCACTCTCCCCGACCAGCTGCAGTAAAATAAACCCAATTCGACATAAGAAGCCAAATAAACCGCTAAGGCTACCGTTCAAGCATAAATTAAAAAGCACACAAATTATCGGCCAGAGTATTACATTGCTCACCTCCATCAATCGGGTAATCAGCTGTACTTTTTCCTTGTTCTTCTCATTGAAAGCCTCCAGAGCTTCTTTGTATTCCTTCTCCTGCGAAACAGATGATGAAGTTAACCCTTTATTTCTTGCAATGCAAGATAAAGGCTCCACGAAACATCTTAAGAATGCCCAAATTTTTGAAGGCACCAGTAACATGTTTCACCTTCTTCTGGCAAGTCTGGCCCAGTGGTTTTAACTCTTTGTTGACAGCATCAATCTTCTTCCTAACAACGGAAACTTCCTTCTTCATTGGATCTGCTAGCGCTTCTAGCTCCTGGTAAGTGATTCATGTTTTATTCAAGGTCAGTGTTGAGAACAGCCCAGAAGTAATTACTTCAGATACCACGAAAAATAGGCAGATAGTAGTGATAAATCGATGGCACAAGTTATTAACTTGAGATGCCTAAAAAGAACACCCTGAAACTTTGTTGCAAGATCCCAGCACTTAATTGACCAGAAGCGAGTCACACTCTTCAAAACCCGCAAATCAGAAGGAACGGCTTGTCTACGTAATTAATGAATTGATTGTTGTAATACCAATTATAGACAGGAATTCGATGTGAGACACTCAGACCAGACCCTACTGTTAGCAAAAACAGAAAAACCCCCAAAATTAAAGAGGCAGACTTCATGTAATTTTACATTTTCTAGGCAGATATACTCTTTCCCCTTGGCAGACTACAGAAAACCACCTCAATTAGTCGGGTCTTGTGAAAAAATTTCACCTCAATTCTCTAGGCGCCTGAAACCCATACCCAAAACAAATAATTTATGCCAGAAATTATCCGCCTTCATACTAGGGTAAAACCATAAAATTTAATTCTACACAATATAAAAGGTGCTTGCCTTTGCCGTAAATAAAGTTCACAGGAATAACAGTAAAAACACAAATTAATTCAACAGAGACAGACTAATCACGAAGAATTTCAGTTTATACTTTAGGCGGTGAGGAAATAACCAATACGGCCCCAATTCTGTAATTCTTTTCGTCAAATTTAAGGTTTTTTTTTTGTGGGGGGAAGGGGGGCGGAGGCAAATAAAAATCATGCATGCAGTCTTCTTTAACAGAAAAATTACTGGATCAGTACAAAATCTTGAATTAAAAAAGAAAGGATGAGTACCTCACGGATAGTGGCCAAGCGCTTGGTCTCTTCTTCAATACGGCCAAGCTGGGCTTGAACCTTCTCCTTGACCTCAAGCTTCTTCTTCTCAATCTCCTCCTCCTTAGCCCTGAAAGTAGAGAGAGCAGACTTTGACATCTCCTCATCTTCTCTGCTCAAGGTCCCATTAAAGCTTAGGCTCCCAGAAATTTGACCAGACTGCATCAGCGTTTGCAGCTGCTCAGATCCCTGCCTCTGAGTTTGAGTCATTCTTCCTCCAAGACAGCAGCCGCTAAAGAAGAAACAAACCCTTCTTCTTCCCTCAATTCTTCCTCTTAGTAGTATTATCTTCTCTGCTATTCTTCTTCGTCTTTTTTCCCTTTCCTTTCCTTTCTTCCTTTCCTCTCTTTTGCTTTTGCTTTTCTACACTGGGGGGGTTGTGGTGTGTGGAGAGTGGGGGTAAAAGGGGGGGCCGGGCCCTGTGGGTTTGGTTTATCTTTTCTTTCTTTCCTGTTTGCAAGTGCTTATGAACAAGTCAGGCTGGCTGGCTGGCTGGCCTTGGCGTTTAAAGTTGTCAAGCCAGCTTAGCTTTCCTTTCTTTATTTATATGACCCCCCCCCCCCCCCCCCCTACTAGGCTAAAATATTTTTTACTAAATAAATAATTTGTTGTTTTCATTTTTCTTAATAAAGCTTATATAAATTACGAAAGTTGTAATGTCATGTTGTCATTTGCTAAAGCACAAAAGTGAAATGACCCAACCACCCAGTCTCAACTGCTCCGGAAATGTGTCTATGCTACTCATCCCTAATGAATGAAGGGATGTTACCGTTGCTGAGGAAAAAATAAAAATCCCCTAATGAATGAAGGCCTTTTTTTTTTTTTTTTTTTGGTGTGGGGCAGCTCTAAAAGTTCTACTCAGCCTTCACGGTGCTTTGCGTATTTGGGATTCGCGTATCTAATTTTTTATTTTTAGAAATTGAACTTTATTAACAGATTTCTAGTTTCTTAATGTACTGTTTTATTCCCTCTCAAGCAAAGACGTTACAAATGTGCGTAGGACATTTTGATGACAGAGAATTTTATTATCTGTTTGGATAGCACACATATTATTTCAAAGCTTTCAAGATCAATTAATATGTTTGATAAAGAGGTAGCTTTAAAAACATACCGGAACTTTTTGTTTTTGTAAAATTTTCACGGGTTTTTCTAACAAGTGTCTTGGGACATCCGTTAACACAAAAATATTCACATAATTTATCATATTTAGACACATATATATTAACAATTATTATCATTCCTCACATATACATACTTTTTTCATTTAATCTTATCGATATTTTATTATATTTATTTTTTAAATTAATTTTATATTTTAAAAAATATAACAGTTAAAATATATTTTAACGAATGTTGACCCAATTTTCACGGGTAACACAGACCAGACAGAAGCTAAACCTCGGAGGTAGTACAAGGTATTGGAACTATAAATCCCAACCTTTTTCTCTTTCCAAATAAATAAAGACTAGTAAAAAAAATTACGGGAAGCACCCATTGTTCGTACAGATAAGGCAGGGCACAGTAATCAAGTCATAGACTGTTTGCTGCGATGATTTTACTATTCAATTCCTAATTTGGATTTTTCTAATTAACCACTAAACCGAAGCTCATGGCCACAAAAAAAACAAAACAAAAAGTCTGACTTACAGTCCCTCTTTAGGTTATAAGTTAGGAATTTAAATTTTATTGGTAATAAAAAAAATTCAAAGACAGTGTCAGAACATTTTTTTGATCTAGTCAGGTCTGTAAATCTACTAATCTCTTACTCAGTTTTTATAGATTAGGTTATACAAATATTGTTGTTGCCTACAAATAAAAAAAAATATTGGATTTCTCTAATTGGAACAACACCACGAAACATTTCACATATTGCAGAAGAAATAAAAATTAGAGGAACTTTTCAAGATTAGAGAAGGACTAAAATCTGTAAGATGAGGTTACATTTTCTGCTCGTACGAAAAGAAAACTTGTTGAGCAATGTGCATTGTATCATGGATGATGGGTGCGGCTATGCCAGGCAGTTATTCTCACAAGTTGGTACCATGGCAACTTCAACTATTATTAAAACTTTTTATTCTCTGCTCTTTCCACTTGGTGTCTCCACTGACAGAAGCCCTTGATTTATCCTCATTACACTCACCTAGTATTATGGCGGTATACTCTGTCTCTATATGTGTATATATATATATATACACACACTCACACACTCACACACACTAGTGTTTTGCTTTTTATTGTAAAAATCTGCGTAAATAGGTATCTTCTACCGATCCAAGTTAAAGGGAAAACCATTTTGCGACGCAATCTTTTTGCCTGCCCCAAAAGACGGGCAGCTTGACATGTGCACTCGAGTGTTGTGCTTCCATCTTTGCTAAAGCTTTCAAAGTCTAAAGGTTGATGATTCTTACTGAAATTCTTGCTTCCTTCTTTTCCGTGCTAATAATCCCGGATTACCTGCTTCCTCTTTTTTTGAGATCGATTACCTGCTTCCTCTAATCTAATGTGTTAAATTAGCGACTCACTTCACCTTCCAATATACTTATCAAACCTGTTTCGTCTGTCTGCTGCTCTGCTCTTCCTTTTCTGCCAGAAGAGAGAGCTATGGTAATTGTTCGGTGACAAAGCAGTAATTCTCGAGAGACACGCCCACAACGCCCGCCCATTTCTTAGTCGTGCTCAAGAACATCAATTCCTAAGAAAAAAAAGTACGGTACGGAATTGCTATATTAAGGACTGAAAAGCTACCCCCAACAGATCTATCCTTATTAATTAAAGATAAATGGAGTTGTCAGAACGGATGACTCGCTGCGGATTTGAACGGATCATGATTGAGTAACGGATATAATTGAATCAATTTATTTATATGTATTTAAATAAATATTTATTTATATTTATTTAATAAATAGTGGATATGGATACGTTCAATTACTCATTTATGATCACTTGAAATTCTACTCTCTTTTTTTTTTTGCATGTTGTTTGATAAAAAAAAAATAATGGTATTTTATTATTATTAGATTGATAAAAAATTGAAATTCATTTGCCCAACATTCACTAAAAAAGTTGTATAATTATTTTTAAATGAGTATAAATTGATGGCTCGAATTAACTCACTATCCATCGTCAAATGGATTAATTGGGTATCTATTGAAATCCATTCAAAAATAATGACGGATTTGAACAAATTATTGGTGAGCGGATTCGAGCGACTCAACGTCAAATCCTCTCCCTCAGGAGCGTGAATTGTAGGTTGATCAGTTCTTTTTTACTGCTCAAGGTTTTCTTCTACTCCTGGGCCCTGACCTGGCAGAAGAATTTCGCACTAAAATGACCCTCAGATGTCTGTACAGATGAATTTTTAATCCTATCACTTGCTTAAGCGAAAAGTTTGGTATGGAGTGGACGGAAAGGGTTATCTGACTCCCACCTACGCTGATACAATACGACACTATACAAAGGGGAAAGCCTTAGGAAGCAAGCAGGAGCGGAGCAGCTGTTCCAACAGACAGCGACTTTGCTAACCTTTTGACAAATAGGAGAGTGCCGTTTCCAATTTCGATATCCAAATTCCAAGGCCCAATCTCTTCTTTTATTATGATTTACTAATTGAAAAAGGTATGCTATATCTTAGAGGGCATTAAAGACTATTACGATCCTGTACTTCTAACCATTATTAACTAATTAAAAGTCTCAATAAAACTTAATCTCAATGAAACTTAACTTCTAAACTCGTAAACTATTGGCCATTCCCTCCATTTTCACAATTAAGTCTCCTCTATTCCGTTAAATCTAGTAACGCTCACGCCTAGACATATCAAGGTAAAACACAAAAAGAATGAGGTGTAAATACAGAAAAATATTTGAACCAATAAATTGGGGATGTATGGACATTAATGCCCACGAACTTTCTCTAATTAAAGAAATGTAACGGCTACAATAGACTGAATGACCATTTATTTATGAGGTGGCGTTTGGTAGGAGGGTTTCGAATTGGAGAATTGAAATAAACTCCATAATTGTTGTTTGAATTACTATTATTGAAATTGAAATTTTGGAGTCATGTTTAAAATTTTGAAATTCCCCAATTTCCTAGTAACCTAGAGGATTTTGGACAAAAGCCAAGTCTGATTCCTATCTAATTTATCGAAAACTAGAGATGGTAATTGGGGCACTTGCCTTGCAGGGAGCTAATGGGAAGGAGAAAAAATAAACGGGGTGTGAGAACTCGAAAAAAAAATCCGATTTTAGGGTTTTATCGATTTTCGTGCACACATTTTTTTTTATTTTCTTTATTATATTCCTTTTACATATATTTTATAAGTAAATATAGTTTTTAAACCATTTTTCTAGTATAAGTGAGTTCACGAGAGATTTGGAGCGAATAACGGATGTGGGACCTGCTAGTGCGTTAAGTGAGAGAAATTCGGCCAATTGGGTTAAGTTGTGCAGTAAGGCATTAAATTACTAGGTGATAAGTGATAATTAGAGGTTTGTTAGATATTTGGTCATTAGTAAGCTAAAGGATAAGAAAGAAATCCAAAAGTGCCACGTGTCGCGACGGGATTGGGCCAAGTTTTTGCCTAACTTTTCCCTAACTTTACCAAAAGCTAATTTTGACCAAAATCATCTTCATTTTAGCATCCTCTTGGCTGAAACTTGAAGGGAAAGAAAAGAGAGAGAGTTTCAACCATTG
Organism: Coffea humblotiana; assembly: GCA_023065735.1. NCBI lineage: Eukaryota > Viridiplantae > Streptophyta > Magnoliopsida > Gentianales > Rubiaceae > Coffea > Coffea humblotiana. Next base: position 3,861,469 of record CM041213.1, read on the forward strand.
GCTTCAATTTCTTGTCCAAATCTTGAAAACCAACCGATAAAAATCCGAATTCCTCCGTAGAAATCGCTTATTAAGTGAGATTGAAGGTGCTTGTGGAGTGATTTTGCAAAGGAAATCTCTAAGTTGCTATCTTTCTTGAGGTTAAGGTATTTTTGCTTGGAACTTAACTTTTGTTCATAATAAATGGTGAATTAGTGGCTTGTAGTAGTTAAATAGCTTGTTTTGTAGATGATTTCATGGATTGAAGTGAAGTTAGGTGAATTTCTTATTTTCTTGGGAATTTTTCTGTTTTCATATGATGATCATAGTTGGCTTGAATTGATGGCTTAATATGGTATAGAATTGGATCTAGTGCGTGTTAATTGTGGTTACTTGCGGAAAATTTCAGCTTTGTACACAAGATTCCAGCTTAGGGTTACATGTGGTAGTAATCTGCCCTGTTTTTGCACTGTATGTTCGTCCTTAAGGAAGACCGAATCAGCCCTTACTCAAAACATGAAAGTTGTAGGTATTTGAGTTAGCTAGCTACTGGTAAAATTTCAGCTCAATCGGAGTATGGTAGGATGTAAAATGACCGAAATACCCTGACTGCCACAAGCTGCAATTCGTAAACAGTTTTGTGAATTCACCAGTTTGGGCTGCATTTTTCACCCTGATTCGTATCCAATTAGCTTTTGGCCAAAACACAAAACTTGTAGCCCTATATTTTAGCTTTCCAAAGCCTCTAAAAACACCCCAAACGGAGTTGTGTAGCCTGAGTTATTTCCGGTTAACGTCAGTGCTGACAACCAGACTGATCATAAACTTTTGGATCTGTGATTGGCAAATTCGACTTAGATAAACTATAAATTAGGTTAGGTGGCCTTCATGAAAGTTGTTCCCCCCTGTTTTAGCTTCGAAATGGTATAAGGGTCACCCCGATTCGATAACCATAGCTCCGATTATGACTAAAATACTACGAGATGCCAAATCTGCCATTTAGGTTTTGTCTTCAAAATTGATATTTGCTTGTACTATTGCACTTGTGTTGTACTTGGATGATTTTGGAGCCTAATGGAAGGGCTATTGTGGTAACCTTACTTGTGTGTATTGTGAGGCTGAATTAAGGAAAAGAATGAAGCCATAAATGGCTGGAATTTGGTAAACACAAAGGGCGTGCTGCCCAAATTTGCACTCAAGGGTTAAGTAGAATTACACTTGTCTTGAGTACGGTCTTGAGGACGAGTCTAACTCGATTTGTCTAGGTTATTCGAGTTTCCTTTTGTGGAGATATATAAGTTGAATTTCGGCCGAAACTTGTACCCTTGGAATTTACAACTGATAGAAATACGTTTCTTTCATTTCTTCGACCCAAACGGCATTTTTCACATATAATGGCTTCAAAATTTCACCGTTTGAAAAGTGATCAAGGGTTTTACGAATAGTCTCTAAATAAGTCTCAATTACTTGATTCTCGTTAAACGAAATGTTTAAGTTTCGAGCCTTAGTTACTTTTCAATACTCTTAAACAATATTTCCTCGCAGATTTGAACTCCAAGAGCGGAATAATACCCAAAACCAACGTGTAAAGGCACTGCATCTGTTGTGAGTGTACCACTCCCCTCCGTTGTTGCTTAACTTGGTTTCTGTTCATGTAATCTGTAATTTGAATGACTATGCTATTTGTTTATTTCGTTGAGACAAGGGTGTACTTTATCACCTTTGTTCTCTTATCAGTATGCCTATTTACTGTGGAAAATTTTGAATCTGTTATCTGTGCTTAATCTACTGCCGTTTGGACATTGCATCCAACGACTTTTCTGTTACCTCTGAGCTCAAATCCTGTGGCTAGTTATTCGAGTCGAGTCGGTAAAGGCCTGGTCGATTAGATAACGAACCACAGTAGTCTGTTTCTGAGAAATCTTTGGGTATTGAGACTCTGGATTTTCGGTATATTCGAGTATTACCACCCTCTGTTCGGTTGAGGTGTTCGGGCCCGGTAAGGGGTATGTTTGGTGGACGGAATTCGGTGTAAAGTGGGGTCTACGGACATGTTGGTTCTATCTATGTTAACGGAGAGTCAACGGGTTTGGATCAAGTATCGCAATTGGGCATTTTGGCTCCTGAGAGCCACCTGTATCCTTTCTCTTTGAAATGTTTATTTATTTCCCTATCTGGTGTGTATAACTGCATGATTGATACGTGAAATGCCATGATTCATGACTACTTGTACTTCTGGTACCTCATTGAGCGTAAGCTCATCCCTTCCCGTTATCTTTGTTTTCCTTATAGGGAACAACACTTTTGAACCATGATTTTGAAGAAAGTGTCAAGCTAGTGTAAATGTTATTTTGTTACGCTCTTTGTAATCAAAACCCTAGTTACTTTTATCAAGTATCACGTTTTGACTTGTACAACTTTCTATGTATGTACTTAAGTGTTTAAGCATGTATATTAGGTGTATTTGTTTGAGATACTACTTTTAATCATTCGGAACATTTTTAGTTGTGTGTAATCGGCGTAGTAGTCTCCGAGTGTTGTTTTCTTTGGTTTCGATCGCGCGTAATCTAGGGTTTGTGTGATTCGACTTCATAGTCCTGACGAGAGTTGGACAGGCGGTCCGCCAACCCCTTTGGTTCGCCTTAGGGGAAGGTGGGGCTGTCACACGGGGCCTGCCCTACCACCCATTAAAAAAATTAATATGTAATTATATAAATATACAACATATATAATTATAATATATAAGTATAATAATATTAGTATAATTATATAATTATTATATACACATATATTATCAATATAATTATAATATATATAATATTATAATAATATATATATATATTATCTATAATATATATTATAATATGTGTATATAATTAGTATATGATTATGATATATACTTGTATATCATAATAATATATTATATAATAATATATACTATATAATTATAAATATAATAATATATTTAATATATAATATACATTATAATTATATAATATATTAGTATAATTATATTTAATTGTATATATAATATAATATTTAATTAGTTACAAACTTATAATAATGGTATTATTAGTTATATGTATTGTATAATGTATATTAGTATATATAATATAATTTGTATTATTAATTATAATAATAATTATACATATTTACTAATAAAAATTATTAATTAGTTATATAAAATTACTAATACATTTATACTAATACATTTAATTAGTAAAAATTTCTTATATATTTCATTTCGAAAGAGCCAACGAGCCAAACATTAATTATAGTAATGATATACATTTATAATACTAAACCAAACAGATGTATTTGAATGACTGATTCTATTCCAAACTTAAGATGAATGATCCTAAATCTGAATCCAATTCCAATGTGCGAACCAAACGCCCGCTAAGATGAGATCAAAAGTTCATTATTAGTAACTTATTGAAAAAATGTTGCCCCGAGAATAATTGGGTGGCAGCACAGGTAATTTTTTTCTATTCCAATTTGTTTTTATCTGGAGCTTTATTGTACATCGGGTTAGTTGGTATGATTTGGTCAAGCCGTTACTTTTAGACATTTTAAAACGTTAAAATCACACAAAGTTAATTGGGGGTTTGGTTTTCTTTTCTTTTTGTCTCTATTTTTTCTCTCTTTCTGTGGGGGGGCCTTTTCAAGAAGGTTTCTTTTCTGGATAGCCAGCCAGCCAGCCAGCCTAAGGATTATACGGTTGCGATTGCGCGATCAAATGCGGTCATGGGCCAAGGAATCCCTCGTCTATGGACCATTTTATTATGGGGTTGTAATCATGTCAATTCGCGTGCTAACAGTAGCAGTTTGGTTACTCCCGTAGTAAGTACCTAATTAAATTTAATGTAGTTGCTTGTATCATATTAGTAGGAACTCTGCAGAGTTTGGAAAGGACATATGTAATCAGACAAAATCATTCGGGGTTTGTCCGGACTCAGGCCAATCTCAAAAGTACGGTTGAAGAGAAATTTGCCTAAAACTTTTTTGACAATTTTGTAGGAAAGTAAAGTTAAAAAAGTAATCACTCTTGATATATCATCCACCGCATCACTTACCTCGGAGTCATAGGGCTTGGAGGCGGTTTTATCATAAATTTTGCTGCCTAGCCTCTCATGATTGCTTCAAGTGCACTACTAATATACTACTTATAAGTAACAAAGATTCTCTATTTATAGAACCAATAAACAATAACATACCTCATGCTGGTTCCCTTGAAACCATTAATTGAACTCAGCTAAGCGCTGGAAATTGAAGTGGTGTAACATTACATTAAATTGCTGTCCTAGTCTTAAGCACTTTCACAAATTTATAGCCAAAGAAAGAAGCACGTGGATTCGAAGAACAAAAAAGAGCCAAGCTAATTAATACTATTTCCTCCGTCCCATTTTCATAGTTTTGTTTTATTTTCTTTTTTCGTCTGTTCCAAATTATAATTCACTTTCTAATTACAGAATATAATTATCTTTTAATTTTTCTAAAATACTCTTATTTAATGTAGGTTATTATTAGTATAAATTACCTTATTTAATATAGATTGTTATTGAATATAACCTACTCCATTTAATGTAAGATGAGGGTTGATTCTTTCTTGACCATCAATTCAAATTCCCATAAACTATCAATTCAAGTTTCCATGAATAATTAATATAAAGTTGTACTTTATTTAATATAAGGGTATTTTAGAAAAATAGTAATCTAAATTTGTTTTCCAACAAAGTTAATTACTTTATCTTAAACTGTGCAAAAAAAAAAATTAATACTATCAAAATAGGTCAGAGAGAGAGGAATACTTTTGCGAGTCATTTTACTACATTACCAAAAACAACTAATTTGTAGAATTGGAACAAAATGTGGGCCCTCCAAGTCTATTTGGCAAGTGAAGAGCTATGATATACGAAGATTATACTATGCCCCGATAAGATGTTAAAAACAACACACAGCACAAGCCACCAAGATGCTCGCTCCAACCATAGGTAGAAGATAAAAGCAAAGCGACCAACAAAAATATCACGGCCACAAATAACACCGACAACATGACAAATTATTATATTTCCTTTCAAAAACAGCAGAATTTATTAGAGAGTGTGTGTGTTTTCTCTTTTTTGGTTGGGGTTGGGGGAGGGAGAGGGGGTAAAGATGGGGTCCCGGAGATGGACTACTATGCAAGTATTTCTGAACATTCTTGCAGAAACGTTCTAGTGATTTTTCAGAAATAGCTATCGTTGAATATCATACTACTGTTATCTTAGCTGTCTCTTTGCCAAAAAAGAAAGGAAAAAGAAAAAAGGATTGGACCGTTTTGTGGGGTTTAGAAAGGTACTTGTTTTGTTGGGTTGTTGAATGTTGATAAGAAGAGATTCTTTCTTACACCAGATGGATGAACTGTTGAGTTTTTTATGCTCTCGTGTGTCTCTAAGTCCTGCATGTATAATAGTATCAACATGCCTATAAACAATGCTCCGCAGAGAGCAAACTTATAGTTGACCAAACAAGTTGGCAAAAGCCTTCTTCAATAATACCGGAAGGAAGGTCCAGAGATCATACACCGCTGATGCATTAATTATAGTTATACTACTACAGGTAAAGGCAGTAAGAGTATGGCTTACTCAAAAACTGAAAGACGTAATATGGAAAGTGATGTGCATTCATTTGACGTTGTGCAAGTACCTGCATCCATATGGACTTATCCATCAGATAGCGATTTTTTTCTTTTCTTTTTTTGGTTGCCCCTCCCGAATTTTAATACATTTAATAACGACAATTAGCAGATTCCGGATTCCAGTGGCCTGCAATTGCCGTCACATTATCCGACAATTTCGATTCTTTGGTTACCTGCATCCAATACCTTCCCCATATATATACATATATATATATATATATAGGAATGGCAACGGAGCGGATGCCCGCGTAGTGCCCGTCCTGTTGGGGAGTAATGGGATAGGGTGGGGGCGGGGACGGGGACTGGGGGAATTTTTTTTTCCCTGTTTCAAATGGGGCGGGACGGGGTGCATGGGACGATATTTCCGCCCCATCCTCTGTCCCGTCTCTCACTTCAATTTATTAATATAAATAAATGTAATATATTATATAATCTAATAATAATAAATTTAGAATATTTGGCAACTAAGCATAACTTTTATCTCATTTCTATCCAAATTCTTAATTGATATTTGGCACAAACATGTTACGTGTTCTATGAGTATTCCCAAATATTATCTATACAATCCAATTAGGTTTCTTAATTTTCTTAGTGTTTTATTTTAACAATTTTCTTGTTTCATTTTTTTTTCACTTTTTTCAGTTCCGTATTTTATTTTATTCTTTGAATTTAATTTTAATCTATTGAATAAAGGTTTCTAAAAAAAAAATCAAATTATCACTTAAGGACACCCACGGGGGAAGCGGGCGGGGGTGGGGAGAACGGAGGTGGGGGACGGGGCAGGGGCGAGGGGAGTTTTATGGCAACAAGACGGAGGACGAGGGAGGGAACCCCGCCCTAAATCTGCCTCGTTGCCATCTATATATATATACAGGTATAGATGTATATTTGTGTGTCGGTACTCTTCTTGGCCTATCTATCAATGGTATAAGACAAAACCCCTCAAAAACATTTACTTTGTCCAAAAGCCAAACAAAATTTGAAGTTCCGAGTGTACCGATATTCATCTCACAAAGAAAAAAAATTCTTGACGTGGTGGTAGCTGCATTCCTATTTGTCTTCTCTACTCTATGATATTTTTCTTCATTGTTGATGTAAGTTGGATGATGATATTATAAATTTCTAGTAACCACTAATTTTAACTCTCTATCATAACGAATTATTCCACTCTAAGTTGTTTTGCATAAAATAAAATTTCAAAAATATACTACAAGAAAACATATCAGATTTGTCTCAGTTGTTTCTAATCGAATATAGCTAGCCTTTGTGCTTTTGACCGAATATTATGTATATCTATCTAGCTTGTGTAAACAATTTAACTTAGTTAAGCTGGATTCTGTAGTCGGATGCCGACGGCGACGACGTACCCTCCCCACCTTCATGCTCGAGTCGACAATGCAGGCAATAATATGGGGGTATCAATTCAAGCAAACATCATTCCGGGAAGAAACGAAAAATCAACAAGTTAAATATATATATAAAAAAAAAAGGCACTACACTCTCTTTAAGTTAATCCTGAAACCACTCACCGAAGGCCCATGGATAATTGGGCCTACTCTTAAGCATGATGGCCTGGCCATATTTTACGGACTGGCGTGGCCCGTCAAGTCAAGTTCACCCCTACTTTTGCATGTTAACACTTGATCATTTAGCCAAACCATCCGCACAGGAATTCCCCTCCCTCCCTCCCTCCGAAAGTGATTATAACTTGCAAATCCTAAACCCGACAGAAAAGCTCTCGTAATTTTCCACAATATGTTGACAGATTCGTTGAAGAGGGCCAAGTCCTAGGTTGTTGACAGTACATGGAGATGACTTGTGCTTCCCTGGTGGATCCACTTCGGCATGCTTGAAGCCCAGATCCCAAGCTAATATGTGGAAAGATCCTTTAAAATTGTAGCCTATGGTTTAGTACCTTTCTTTCTTTTCTTTTCTTTTTTTTTTTTGTCTGACTCTGTTAAACTTAATCTCAGCCCACGACAATCAGAGTGTTGGACGCTTAGTCATTTGAGCCTCCGTGGCCCAATATATTGGGCTTTGCTAGAACAATAAAGACTTTCACGGTAAAGACTCTCAGCCCACGCATCTTCAGGTGAGTTGGAACGAAGGGTATGAGGAATTTTTTATTTTTATTATTTTTTGGGATATGAGGAATTGATGATAGTAGTACAGTAGTGTATTTTGCTAGTCGTAAAAGAAAAGAAATGGTGAGTGCCTCGAGAAGATGAGTCACGTGAAAACACGTGAGTTATCCCTGGGCGATAGATCGCGTGCCGGCGTGCTTTTGCTTTTATCTTTCAGGTTTTTTTTAAAAATTAATTTAAAAAAATAAAATAAAACACAGAGAGAAAAACAAAAGGTCCACGAGGGACCCACGTGAGCAGCTGTCTCTCTCCATTTGCCTGACATTTGCTCTGACAAAAAAGAAAACCATTTTTCTCTGACATAAGCAAACAGGGGGTCAGTGTCGGACGTATCAGACGAGAGTCGGAGGAAAGAGAGTTTGTGCCTCTCCCGCCTGGGTGTGAGCTGGGCCCTCTTCTTTTTCTTTTACTACTTCTTTGGAATTACTACTGCTATGCTAGCTAGCAGTAGTACCATTCCGTGAATTAATTAAATAAGGACGAAATAGGTGACTGGCACAGACGGACCGTACCAAACAACAGCTGATCCAAGGAATCCCTCTCTCTCTCTCTCTTTGCCGCTTCCGAGTTCCTACACTTCTCTGTTTTACCTCTTCTCCTTTTATTCGTACGAGTTGTATGCCACCCCGCAGTATTTTGCTGTTCTTCCTTCTTTCCTAAATACTACTAATAGAACAGAGAAGCCAACCCATATCTTTTTCCTGTTTCATTTTTGTTACCTAATGGATTGCTACAATTGTTTCGACTTCAAAGAGCAAAGAGTATAGCATCTGCTTCCTTTAGCCCAACTAAAGAAAAGTTATGCATTGAGATGAATGTCAAACCCAAAAAAAAAATCTTTTTGGTACAAGAAAATCAGTGAAAATAATGAATGATGGAGTGTGGGGTAAAGAGCTGAATAGGACAAAATTTTTTTTTTTTTTTTTTGTCGACGCAATAACTTTGCTATTTTGCTCATATTCCTACTCTGTACTAAGGGGATGAAGTGGATCCAAGTGGGCTAAGGAAGAATTTGAAAGAGACTGAACCACCACCGAACAAAACGGATGTCTTTGCACCCGTCGGCAAAACTTTCAGAAAATTCTGAAGATGCTTGCAAGCGGAGGGATCGAATTCCTTGTCCTACAGCCAAGAAGAGCCTTAAAACTCTGTCCGGTGACCAACTACTCCAAAGATAGGAGGCAGTTGGTTAAAGAGCTGAATGGAATTGATGCGCGAGATTTTTATGTTTGAAATTAAGGAGTTATGAGTTGGCCTGCTTACCTTATCTGGCCTTAATTAAAATATTTTCCAATATTGGAAAGGATGTCAGTTTGCTTTAATAGTTACAAGAAGCTGGACGTGAAATCTTCGCTGAGGGGCAAGAAAGCATGTCAGTATGCTTTGCCATTCTTTTTCCTTTCAGCACGGTCCTCTGTTGATACGAATCAGCGGAAGAAATTTCAGTCAAACTCAAGAGAGATGCATGTGAGACTCCAGTCACCTTCCCCTTTCTAAATATACTTAATTATTTTGAATGCACCTTTAAGCTTTTCACTACATATTTCTTAAACTCATTTCTGAATTACATTTTTTTTTTATCCCACATAGGAACCTTTGCTGTGAATCACTACAAAAGAAAAAATTGTGCAACCTTCAATTTAATAACAGCGCTGTGTTTGAGGTAGGATTGGCAATTTTTGATGATCAAAATATCAAACCTCTTACAGTAGCAATTATAAATATTGAACAATTAAGGCAGAGATACTCAACACGGTGACACTACCATACTAAAGCCGAATGAGATAAGATAAAGAAAAGATTTACTTTTATAATGTTAACTTTATATCTTTTACAAAATCAAGTACGTAAATTTTAATCCCAATTTAGGTTTTCGATTACTTCTCACCTCCAATTTAGCACGTGACCCACACATGATCCAAAATGTAGTTAAACAAATGACTCGATTCATATTCATTTTTATCTCTAAAAAAAAAAGATTTGATATGAACCATATTTATTTTTCCTTAAAAAGTATAATCGCATCCAATCCATATTCATTTTTTATCATTAAAATAATAGGATCTAACCTTTTATACATAAAAATGAGTGCATATAGGTCACGTGGTGATTTTAGCTCAAAAATTGATAGAAAACTTACGTAAAGTTAATATTTTAAAAATGAATGATGAAAAAATTTATTAGACAAAATATAATGGACGTTTTAAATGATTTTTTAAAGATAAAATAGTATATTTTGGTAAAATTACGAATCCTATGAATTTATTCCCAATAAAGAGAAAGGAAAATGAAAAACGCCAAATTAAAGAAAGGTTTGCGGCCTTGTGCCAGAAAAAAAAAGAAGAAAAGGGCAAGTTGTGTAGTACAGAACAGAAGAACGCAGCGTAGAGAAGGGCCCATACATACATACACATTCATAAAGCGGGCAAAGAATAGTCGCGTCGCATTGAAACGGTCGTTGATCGCATCGAGTGCTATTTTAACACTCGTCAGATATTTTGATCCTTTAACCTCTTACAGGTGATTGTTGATGGAAAAATATCCAAGACAAAAACTGGCTTTGGGCTGAAATGGAACTTCGCATTGTCAGCTCAGCTGGCTTACGTTCTTGACTGTCGTGACTTTGTTGTAGCAAATGCAGGGCACAACCACAAAATGGGAAAAAGCTCAGCAAAATCCAAAACTCGAAATCTCCAAATTGGATTAGGCATTTAAGCTGTTGTGTCCTGTTCTTCGTTCTCGCACCCTTCCCTAGCACTCCCCCATCGTAAATAATCCTGCAATACAAAACTGGTACCAAAAAAAAACCGCTGCTTCTTTCTGTTGTTCCGTTTCCGAAGTCATTACATTTCAAGAAACATCTCAACACTACTTTCTCCCTGCAGCTGCAGCTTCCGCCCTCTCTCTCTCTCTCTTTCGTTGAGTTTTTTATGATATTTTCTGGTGATTTTTTATTTATTCATTTATCTTTCTCTCAACTGTCTTGTCTGACTGTCTTTTCTCAAGTGCCCTGACGCTTCTGCACTGGTCCACTGACAACAAACAGATTTTTAAAGGTCTAAGGGGAGGAGGGACGAGATGAGAAGGCATATTAAGGAGGAGGGCGTCCACTGAAAGTCATTTCAGGAGCTTTTACTACAAACTTTCTCTTCAAAATCCCCAACAGCGCAAACAAAAGCTACTTGATCAACCAAAGCACTCACAAAACAAATCCCACATCTCCTCGTTCTTTTTCTTATCTCTCCATGGACTTCAATCTGAAGCAATGGAGGGAACATCATCAGGATGAGTCAGACCAAGAACACACTACGCCTTGTGCAAAGTTACCAACACTTCACCTTGATTACTCTGTTAACCCACAGCATCAGCCACCCTCAGGAGGACTCGTCTGCCCTTCCATTGTTTGTTACTGAACCAACCAGTATCAGCAAGCTCAGCAGCAACCTGTCAGCGCCATACCCAAACCCCACTGATTCAACTCCCACTCTCACCAAATATCCCGGTAACGACACACACATCTCTGTCGCTCTCTCTCTACTTTATTAGTAGTAGCATCTTCTTTTGCGTCTCAGCTACTACTCAGGAAGTTTTACTTCCCGCTATAAAAAAGTCTCTTTGTTGTTTGTTGCTTCTAAGTAACCAAGTATGTACAAGTATTGTTTCTCACTCTTTTTCGCTGATATTTAGTGCGATCAGGAGAAGCAGGAGGGATGGGGAGTTATTACTTTAGCTTGGCCCAGTGGCAGGAGCTTGAACTGCAGGCATTGATCTTCAGACACATGCTAGCTGGTGCTGCTGTTCCTCCTGAGCTACTCCACCACCTTGTCAAGAAAACCCTCCTCAACTCTTCTCATCATCATCACCACCCTTATTACTCCCCTCACCACCATCTTCATCACTATCCTCCTCATTTCCAATCTGCATGTAAGTTGTCCCTACATTCTCTTACATCTGCACTCCATCAAGTCAACGTGTTTCATCTAGATGAGGTGATCTCACCTCCTCCTCCTCATGCTAAAACGTCTTTCTACACCTCGTCTTGGAATAAGGGTTCCGTCTTAAAATCTTTCGGCATTGAGATCTAGATAACGCAGAACTCCAACATCATTGCATCAACCTTTGTTAGAAAGAGGTCTTTCGTACAGTAACTAATTAGTTATATTAATAGTAGTGTTCGTAAATATTAATGTTGTCCTTTGATTATATACGTATGCATTGTATTCTGGAATGTACAGTGCTGCAGTCGGGGTACTGGGGAAGAGCTTCCATGGATCCGGAGCCAGGGAGATGCCGGAGGACAGATGGCAAGAAATGGAGGTGCTCTAGAGATGTGGTGGCTGGGCAGAAGTACTGTGAGCGCCACATGCACCGTGGCAGAAACCGTTCAAGAAAGCCTGTGGAAATCCCCACTACTCGTACCGCTACCCCTGGTAATGGCGGTGCTAATGTGTGCGGCGGAATCCTGAAAAACAGCAGCTTCCTTGTTGCTCAATCCTCAGGATCTGCAATGGCTGCTGGTGGTAGTGTCGCCGGCGATACGCCTCATTCTGCAATTTCTGGGTCATCACCGTCCATTGATATTCTGCACCTCAGTCAAAGGTATTCCCTTAACACCCAGCAGCAATGAAAAATTACTTCAAAGAAGCTTCGGGCCTGTTTTTGTTCCTTACTTCAATCTTCCCTCTGGAGATCACCGTTTCATAAGTGTGTTTTAGCTAGTCTTGAGAATACTATCCCAGATTATAATAATTAAACCACGATTGAGTCTTTGATCATCTTAAAACGAGATCTAAATTCTCTCTCATCCGCTCGATCACCCTTTGTTTCCTCCTTCCTTCGTATTCTTCTCTTAAAGAAAACAGGCAAGCGAAACAGAGATAAACGAAAGCAGGTTCATAGAAAGTAAAAACATCAGCAGCTCCTATCAACATGGTGTTTTGTTTGGTCACGTATAGCCAATAACATAATGGATTCATTTATTATCAAATAAGAGTTGGGATAATTTCCATGAGCTAATAATTGGAATACATGTCCCCCGAAAGGAAGAAAGTAAAGTAAAATATGCATGCTGGGGCGGCGGAATGGATGAGCTTTAGCCTTTATGTCTTGAAATCAAAGCTGCTTTTCAGTTTTTACCCTGTCCAAGTGAGAGGCGAGGAGGGTCATCTAACTCTTTTTTAAGTCAATTGACTTTGGATTGTTCTTGGCCCAATTAATATCTTTATGGGTAGGACCTCCGCCCTCCTTTTTTTTTTTTTGGTTTTGGGCCTACAGCGTTTTGAGATTGATGGTGACAAACTCAAGCCCAACAACCCCTTGTAAAGAATGCACCAAATTCCGAACATTAAAAAATATATATATATTAAAAGGCCCCTCTTCGGCTGCCTCTGTTGCTTACTAGGACTAGGAGTAGTATTTTTCTTTTATTAAAATCTATTTCGTTTTTGCTTTCCCTCTTTGACTCCAAATCTACACTACTGTTTTTGGTAGATCCTCAGAATCAATAGTTCGATCCCAGAATGATGCGCACGGAGATGATACTAGATCGAGTGGGCAGATACTTCGGCATTTTTTCGATGACTGGCCTCGATCACTTCAGGAATCTGAGGATGGAGGAAGCAATGGGACTTCAGCCACTACTGACCTTTCAATCTCAGTTTCAGGCAACCCCACCACATCCGACTTCTCTTTGAAGCTCTCCACCGGTGATGGAGATGACACTACTGATGCTGAAAACGTAGAGCGGGAGAGAAGCCAATCGAACTGGGGTGTTACCGGTACCTGGGGAGCAAACCAAGTGGCTTCAATGGGCGGACCACTTGCAGAGGCCTTGCGATCATCAACGTCCAATTCCTCGCCAACCAGCGTTCTACATCAATTGCAACGGGGCTCTGCTTCGGAGACCAGCTACGTCAGCACTTGATACGAAGTTAGTTTGCATACACATATCCTCCCATTATTATTATTGTGCTGTTTTCATTAAAGTAATTTTTTATTTCTTGCCATGCTGCTGCACACTCTGAGCTGCTGTACAACGTAGATCGTAGCTTTCTCTTTTTTTTTTTTTTTATTCGGGCAGATTACTATTTTGCCACGTTCTCCACCATTGTTGAATTTCGTCGAGCTTGGTTTCCTGAGGCCGCATCACACGAGGCCCGTTTGGCATTCCATGTTTTTTTTTTTTTTGACAATTTTCTTTATTCTGTTAAAACTTGTCAAGCTGGTTAAACGGCCATATGAAGTTTTGCTTAGATGCCAGACTCTTAAAAGAGGGAAGAAAGAAACCACGAAATACATGACTCGGTTATTATAGCAAACGGGTGGAGTCAAAATGGCAGAAACCTAACGAAGGAAAGGAAATATCCCTAAAATGAAAACAAAGCAGAAACATCATCATCCAAAAATAAAACATCTAAATACAAGACTGATGCTTGTGCCACCAAAAGACCCTCATAACCAACAAGTCCAGTTTGCTATACCATGTACGAAGGTCAAACTACTAAACAAATCGCTGCTCTCACACTCGCTACCTGGCTATAAATATGATTTACATGATATCTCCTGAGCTTTGCCAGTAGTATGCCTATAATAGACTTATTAAGCCCTAAAGCTCAGCATTATTAATCAGTTCCATGCCTTAAATAATTTTGTCTCATTCGTCATATCCTTCAAAGAGCAGAGCAAGAGAAATTGCCAGTCTGGCAATGGCGCGCTCCAAAACGACCCATCTTTCACATATATCCGACTTCAAAATTCCGTTATTTGCCAAAACAACCACCAAGGCATTTTTCAACCAGGGCGCCGGACATTTATCCATCAATAGGCTCCAGTTATCCTTTATTGGAGCATAGACAACTGCTGTGGCGAGCGGGTGCAATAAACCAAAAATGATCTAGGACGATTGTCATGCCATCCTTCCTGCAAAAGGCAATGAAAAAGAATAAATTCCTAGCTTTATTTTCTTTCTTTGGAAAATACATCACACACCTATTAAAGAGTATCGAATAAGCTGTACAGATGTGAAGAACTCTGCATTGTGATCAATTCTGCTGAAACCTTCAAATAGTGGATCATCCGAGTCCAAGACTACCTGGAAACAATATTGACTTCGTTTACTGGACAGTAGAACAAGTGGGAGACCATTGCTATTTATGATCGATCATTCTCCGAACCCATAACACTTCAAAATTTGGTCATTCCAGTTTATTCAAAACAGCTACGTTAGCAATTTACGAACTATCCAAGGAGTTTGCTTCTAAGTAAGACTACGAGGCATTCTTTTTTATCAACTCGACATATGCTGTGTATCTCTCATGTTTGAGTTACATAGATTCTATATAGCAAAGCAGCTTCAAGTTAGTTTCACGATTTTCCTTATATTCTTACCATAAGCATAACCATGATTCATTTCTTCAAACTGGGACCTGAATAGATATTTTTTACATTTTCAAAAAAAAAAATTCAACTTTTCACCAGCCTTGCAGAACCAGCATTATTTTCTCTTCCGGATGCCAGTTCTCTATCCTTGAGTTGTTTTCTATCAACAAATAGTGTATTACTTCTTCCAGTCACAACCAGGGACTGACACCAGGAACCATGTCATTAGTCCAACCAAAGATCATGTAGGGAGTATATCTCAAATTTGTCGTTCAACTGGCAGATTTTATCATCTTACTCGAGTATCCTCCTTAATCTGAAATACTAATTAAGTAGTCCATTTTCACTAGAGGTAAAGCAGCATTCTGGGAAAGGTACATCATAGACCAATGGTTAAGAAGCGAAAAAGAGAGACACTGAGCTGTGTTAGCATTAGTTGACCTAACCTTGTATTTCCCAGGCTTGAGGCATCCAATCCGGTAGTCTGAATAACTGTTATTCCAATGAAAGTTAAAGACAAAAACTAAATCTCCTCTTTCAAACACAATTACTCTATCTCCTTCATTCTTCCGTGATATATACTGGTGCTCTGAAGTCATGAACTGCATGTACAAAAAAGAGATGCCATTAACATGTAGAAATCCAAATCTAGATGCTGGAGAAGGATAAAACGCGATGTCTGGGGTACAATCATGGACTTATGCCTTGAAAATAATACTGGAATGAGAGGTCAGTGAACTAATACGATTAACAGCTAGTGGTGAGTTTTGAAATGGTTGGAGTGACGTTGAAATTCATATTGACATTTGATACCCTTGCTTTCAGAGCTCTTTACATATAACTACATATATGTATTAGCAGTTAAAAAGAGAGAGAGAGGTATATAGGGCAAAAAGCACAACATACACCATAGATTTCTTCAAGATGCTGCATTCCCTGGTCAAACTCTTGCATTCCACGGTATCTCAAATAATCCGCATCACCCTGATTATTCAAACGTGATTTATTTTTAGGCACATCTGTCAAGATATTCTGAAAGGGATGCATTGAAACTTGGATTCAAAAAAGTTCAATATACTATTACATATGCAAGTTTCATTGGTACAATTCTTGGCAATGAATGTAGCAAATCAACAGTAAATTAAAATAACAAGAAAACTTAAAGAGAGCTTGGGGTAATGCACTAAGGGTAAAGATTAAGTAGATCAGTACACATCATAAAGGAAAGAGAAGAGTGTGTTGAGTGATCTTGGCTCTCTGAACCCGTGTCATTAAGCCTATTCAGGAAGACCTTCGGGAATATTACATGATTTACAAGCATTTAAAGCCAGATGTAACTAATTTGACAAAAAGCATCAACATAAGAAGCTATGCTCCAGATGTGCTCTGAAAGACTTATTGTGAATTTTGTACGGTCAAACTAACTTGGTGCCTTTCGATTCAAAGCTAGAATTTCATGGTCACTTTAAGTGGCTTTTCCCCAATAAAACTCAATAAAATATCTACAGCCCAAGACAGCACGTTAAACCAGCAGCAGCTACTTGCATATGAAACTTTAGGGCACTTTTGTTGAACTGATAACAGTGTTTTGCCAAATCTAATAGTAGTACCATGAGCAGCCCTATTCTACCCACACTGCCAAAAGAACCACCACTAAACAGGTTTAAGTCCAAGTTCATTCTATCACTTGCAAGGAGCAGAAAGATGCACGCCCACCTACTTCTCCCAACTCAGAGTTGGTTTTTGAACAGCAGTTTCAATTCGGTTGGCAGGCCAGGTGACAAATTTATGTTAAGGTTACTTATTGTTCTAATTTAACAATAAAAAACTCAGTTAAACATTTCAAGGACTACCTACTGCCATCATGCTTTGTCAGCAGAAAGCTCACATGGATAACTTCAGTAAGCTCATTCTTTCCAATCTTTAGAGAAATCTTGATAAAGAGACTTTCGTAACTTCACCTACTTGTTAAGATTAAGGCAGTTAATGTCTCTTTTTCAACAAATCAACTTTTGGCAAATAGCAAGTTACCCAAAGGCATCCCCACACAGAAATCTAAAATTGACCTTGTCTCACTTCCAATTTAGCTGTTGTAAAAGAATCTAATACTTCCCACATAAGTTAAACAGAGATGTAATCTAAGCCTCTCAGAACTCAGCAAAGATAAGACACAAGAAAATAGACCCGCATGAAAGGCAAACAATAGGTACTGACTGTAGGCAAAGCTAGGGAAGAACCATACCAGATCAAATCTACGCCGGCATTTGTCAAAGCTGTTATTATTCCAGGGACTACTTTGCCATCAGGAAGACGGTTATCAAACCTCGGAAAATCTATCCACTCTGATAAAGAAATGCAAAAAATCATAATTTGCTATAAACCATGAAACAATACAAAATTCACATTTTTTTCTGGACAAAATAGCATAAGTTGGAAAAACCAGATTCATTATTACCAGGGTGCCCAAATTCATTTCCCATAAAATTTAGATAGCCTTCTCCACCTAACCCCATAGTGATTAGTCTGATCATTTTGTGCAATGCTATTCCACGATCAATTAGAGGAGTTGATGGTCTATCCAATGCCATAAAATCATACATATCCTGCAAAACATGAAAACGGAAGGATATATGAACAATTTACGCGCAGATAGCCATAGAATTACATTGTCGGGGAAATATATACGCATCTGGTTCAAAGTCCTGGAATAACAGATTATAAAAATTTCTTTGGCCATGTTGACCACAAGAAAGTCAACCACATTGAGCACTTAACTAGGCCCTTCCCCATCAACCCAACCCTTCTGGAAATCTGATAAAGCAAAAGTCAAACTGAAGCATGCAACCAGAAGAGCAAAAGAAAGGGAAATTCATTTAGTAATTATTCGAATACTTTAACCTAAATTTGTTCCTTCCATAGACTTATTCAGCTGATGCAAATTCACTATGCTTTCAGATGGAAGAAACGCCTAATAAACTTCATGGCTAAAATGACAGAAGTCACCTTACTAACAAGGCTAGCAACCATATTAACTGAAAAAAATAACACTACTAATAAAACAAATGGGTCAATCTTAGTTTTTGGTAGAAAAAAAAAATTGACTTGGATCGGGAGAACTATCATGCAGTATGATACAAGGACAATGAGAGTAGGGCAAACCATGCCCACCACTTGTTCTCAACATAACATCCATTTTTTTGTAAATTCCATATCCTTTTGGGCATCTTTTCAAGGAAGCAAACTTCTTCAGGAAATTGAGCAACAAATCTCAATGATTCTTGGTCCCTTAATCTGATATAGACTGCACTTTATTTTTTCCCTTATCTCTTCATTTTGTTCTTCTCACCTTCATTTTTCCTCCCTTTTTTTTTCGAGGGAAGGGGGGGGGGGGGAGATGAAGCTAAGAAAGCCATTACAAAGATATATCAAAATATATGTACTCAACCTTGTCCATTAACCAGAATGCAATTGTTTTATCGCCTACTAAAGCCTGGTCATGACTCTCAGCATAAGCCACACACTTTCTCCAACCATCTTCTATTTGTTAGCGTATGAACAACATCTCCCATTCTCCAGTCCTCATCTCTCTTCCTGTGTCACGTGAAGCAAAGCCAGAAGCTTTAAATAAGCTTGAGATCATGACATATAATTAAAGTCAAAACGAGGATGCTACTTAGCAACAATCAGATTATCTAACTACATATAGCAAGTAGTACAAATGCTTTCACATTCTGATCAGGATAAAGATTATCTAACATACATCACAGAAAAGTAGCATGAATATGTGCAAACAGTGCAATTTTAAAGCTGAATAAATTGATGAAAATTATCACAGGAAACCTAACATCATGAGTTATTCATATCCACTTAAGAAGGCTGACAGTATTAAGCTTAAAGCAGGACAGTGTGCAAGTAGTAGTGGACTCCCAAAGTGTTTTCTCAAGGATGAGGATGCCCATCAAGGTTTTGTAGAAAACAAACTATTCCACTGCAAAGCACTACAAAGAACAGCTGAAGGTGGTCACCAAATACTATATAAGGTACTCGAAAACCAGAAGCATTTTGATCAGCTCAACAAGATATCTCCTTAAAAGAAGAACTACATTATGCCAGAAAAACAAAAAGCCTTGAACAGAACTGCAGTATTACATTCAAATAGCAAGCATTTGAAAGCATCAAACTGGAGTATTGTTAAGATTAACCTTATATTCAAATGACAAATGTGCCATTGGCAGTTTTCCCAAAAATTTAGAGGATGCTCATGTAATCCTACAGTTAAATCTTTATATGACTCAAGGTAGAAATGATTTCATTATGTCGAATAACCTTTTGATTCTTTTAAGCTAAGCACTAACAGCAAAAATGCAGCCTATTTCAATATCTATAAAGCATTACTAGTATTTGAACTTCTAGGGGTAACATACTTGAGCAACTCAATCCACTTATCAGCAATAGCCATGTGAAGCGATAGTCAAATCCAACCCCACCATCCTGAACAGGAATGCAGAATGTTGGCATGCCCACTGACCTGAGATAAGAAAACAGAACAGCAATGCCAGTATCCAGAGTCCAGACTTGTAAGGGACTAGAACGGTAGCTATGTAATGTAATAGGAATGGTTAGTACAAGAGCTAGCTTAACAATCAACATCAAAATCAGCTAAAAAGAGAACCAAACAACAAGATGGTTTACTGTCAACAGATTTTTGTACAACAAAATGAACATTCCGGTATGTTGGAGTCTAGCAACACTGCTGGATTTATTATTGAACTCAACTGACAAAAGATCTGATGCATACAAATCATTAAAGTATCAAATTCAGGAGGATTGTGAACCTTGATGTGCAAGAAGTAAAGAGAATCTAGAGGCATCTTGGCTGAATTTGCCAGAGAATGATAATTCATATGAATTCAAGTGCTAAGGAACCTTCCACACACTGTTTCATTAGAGTTACGAGAAATTATGATGACATAAGTTCATAAGTTTGTCATAAGCATAATTATTCTGTTCTAGAGAATATGGTACCCAGAAATCAAAGAGGATAGATAACGTGGCTTTTCTTTGTTATTTATTTTTTTAATTCTCCTGAGGTAGCAAGAAATGGAAATGGACTTGCCCAAGTATAGGTGTGACAGATGAGTGCAGTTGGAAAAATAGAATCATGAAGATTCTCATAACGGCAAACAATTTCAGCAAGTTAGGGGGCCCAGGACATTAAATCTGCTCTTCACCTGTAAAGGCATCATGACTGATCCACTTATCACTTTTCCTTTCTCCTAGGACTAAAGTTTACAAAGTGTTGTTCTTAGATTTAAAAATAAAAATAAAAAAATTCCACGTTACAAGAAAGGTCCAAGCATCAATCTACATTGATGCGCTGGAAAAGTCAAAACTTAGAAGCTATTCCATGAATTCCGAGACAGAGGATGGTTATGGTGGACCGTGACAGACATGCTGCACAAGAAATCTGAAAGAATTCTTGTGAACCAGGTATAACATCAAGACACCTTGACAGTAATATTGGTTGCATATTGAGAAGCCAACCTTTATTACTTCTATAAGTAAGATAATTCTTATAGTGCCCACCACCATATGAACAGTCAACCTCATCTCACAGATGAGAAAATTGTTTACAATTTGCTCTTTCCCTTTTGGGTCTGTTTCTCCCCTTTCTACTCTATTTGAAACTACACCTTCCCTTTTTCTCTCTCCACATTTTGCAGATGTTATTGTTGTTGACTTCAACCTCTAACATAGTATCTTCCCCCCCCCCCACCCCCCACGGGGTTAAAGACCTGCTTATTTCTTATTGTACAAAGACCCCAAGCATCCACATATATAAGATTCTTAAATCCAGTAAAAGCAGAACAATTAACTGACGGAAACTAATATCACATCTAAAACAATCGCCAAATTTACAAAGCATAATAAAACAGATATACATACATCTTCACCAATGGTAATAGCATTCAGGAAAGGAGCCCATGAATGAGATCATTTGCAAGCATCAAATAGACCACTGCATCAACATCAGTTGCATATCCAAAATACTCATTGTAAGTTCCCAGTAAATCCAACCTAATAAAGTGGAAACAATGTCAGATAAAGTACTGATATACTGGGTAAAGAAATTTATCTGCCATGGGTTTCTGCCACAAAAGATCATGGAACTGTGATCATGGAAAACCCCAAATGAAGAATAGGTCTGCATATATTCAAGGTTATGAAAAACACAAAATGATGGGACAATATGTTGTGCACATGTCCAGCAGACAAGACCAAACCCTGCTTATTTTGATTTGGCAACCGAAAACAATTACAGTAACATTGGCTCATCAAATGATTGATGTAAGTTATCCTACTCAAATAATTGCATAAACACATGAAAGAAATCAAAGGCATTAACACATCCACCTTTCCAATGAAATAAAGCAGGAGAAAGAGGAGAATAAGTGGCTAAGGATATGACTGTACGACAAAGAGCACAGTCACCGGATTCTAGATATCTTTCTACAAATACAACCATATTTCAGGGCATCAAGGAGTAGTCCTAAACACTTTTGAAGGGGACAGCATTTAATAAAAATCATGATGTTATAGATAATGATATCGTAGCCAAAGCATTCATATATACACATGCCTGCAAGCCATGATGAGTGTACATCATCGAAGTCACACCATCAAATCTGAAGCCGTCGAACTTGTACTGGTCCAGCCACCATCTTGCATTTGAGAGAAGATACCTTATTCACCTATAACAGAAGATGATTTGATGCAAACCTCAAAACTAGCTTTTCTTAGGGGGCAAAAAGGACACATATTTCATGCAAATGAATCCAAAATGGCAAGATGGCACATACTTCCCAGTGTTCCATAGTTAAAGAGACGAGAATCCCACATCCAGTGATAAACCCCTCGAGCCAGAGTGGAAATAACAACTATCAGTGCCATCAAACATGTTTAGCCCATCCAAAGTATTAGTTTGACGCATGGGCTAAAACAAAAAAGTAACTTTAGTTAGATTGCCTCAGTAAAAATATAAATACTAGCATTTAAGTTGCAAAAATAACAGTGGATAAAGGAAGAAAAGGCCTGTTAGATGTCAACACCAGAGACAAATGTATTGCGAGTTACTTGAATTCAAACAAACAACCTAAAAACTGCCCAGCCCTGAAAAAACCATTTCGTTTCCTAAGAAAAGAGGTTTCACTGAGTACTTCAAATTGTACCTTACATGTAGAGGCAAAAGGCATGGTGTACAAACCATCCAATGGACAAAACGAGAAACCATAAGACGTCAACAATAACGCAATGAAACAAGATCATAAACACTACCTGTTCAAAACGTTGAGAGCATCCTTAACCATAATCCAAGATAATTAGCCTCTTAGAAGACCAAATGGCTCTTGCCAGATTGGAAAGAACAATAAATTACTTTTCTAAAATAGCCATTTTGGTGCACAATGACCTTGTAATTCTACACTGATTGAGGGAAGGTTTATGAGAAATGAGGCTGAAGTAAGAAAGTGAAACTAATTTTTCTGTAAATAAGTCTACAACTCGTACTTACTAAGATATTCTGTTAGAAGTAACTTTTTCTGTCAAAATTTGAAAGACACAAATGCATGACTTCCTCACGTAACAAAACCCAATAAAAAATTACTAACATTCCCACAATTCCTTTGCAATCAAAACACTCTATAAGCAAAGCAAAACCTTCTACATTCAAAGGTGCAAGGTAACCTATATTTCAATAAGCATAAGCCTTCACAAGTCACACTATGTAGCCATCCTAGTGAAACAAGTGGATTGTTTTTTGATCAATTAGACAACATCCAAAATTTGAGATATCATGTTCCAATACAGCATAATATGATAGTAATGATTTGGAGAGAAAGCTTCCGCTTTTCAAAATTCAAATGCATTGTGCCTTTTTTTTTGTTGAAGGGTATAATGGAAGTGCAAAAGTAAGGTTATAAAGGGTGGTTTAACAGTTCAATAATACAAGTTCTTATTTATGTTTTTCTTCATATCTGAGTCAATATTGGTGCTACATTATCAAAAGCGAAAAGATATTAACACAACACACAAAGCACAAAGTGGATACTTAATCAACCAAAAATGGTATTTCTGTGGGCAAAACACAAATTCCAAATGAAATGTTTCTCTTCTTCTTTTTTTTGGGGGGGGGGGGGGGGAGGGAGGAGAGGAAAAGAAAGATCAGAGAAAGAAATATTATTATTCTCTAGGAGAAATCTTATTTAAATCAAATGAAGATGCAAAAGGGTCATTCAAGTCTGACGAAGTCTGCTCTGGAAATCAATGTGCAAGTCTTACCTGTGCACAATATCCATCAGAACAATCAAACCAAGCTCATGTGCTTTATCAATCAAAGATTTAAGATCATCTGGAGTCCCACAACGGCTGCTAGGTGCAAAGAAATTTGTGACATGATAACTGCAGCATATGAATAAAAGAAAGAAAATATCCCCTTAGAGTGAAAATCAAACTATCAAACATCCAAGAGACTGCTGCAAATCACCATAAAAGACGACGTAAAATTGCACCACAGCTGCAGGATATTTTTGCACAATATGTACTGAACAAACCAAATAGAACAAAAGAATTACCCAAAGCTAGCATAATATGAATGCTCTTGGATAGCCATGATTGAACAGCATTATAACCAAGCCTCTTGATACGGGAAGCACATCATCCTGAAGTTTGCGTAGGTATTTATGATAGGTTCCTACATTCACGAAGTCGATAACATTGTTAGGACAAGAAGGGAAAATACAACTAGTTGAGAAACTATTCTGACATCTAAATAGGAGCAACATCAGTCATCTCCTCCCCAAGTGATGCCAGAAGAAAACAGAACAATATACACCAAATTCTGTATATGATCGAAAAGTGTGCAAATGCCACCTAATAGTCCACGGTGAGAACCAAATATGGGATTATTAATTCCAAAGACTTCAATTGACAAATAGTCCAAGATTCTAAGAAATACTACTTTTATTGGATTTGTCATCTATAACTTGCTAATGTGTTGATTGATCAAATTCCCATATCTCAGAATTATTCACAGAAAACTAGTCAGAGTGAACATCAGTTGCAATCTACCCTTAACCTCATACATTTAGGATCCCATTAACATACTACTAAAAAAAAGAGCTGAAGCCAAACAGAGTAATTCTTCTTGGAGTCAAGATTTCAATGTTCTGTGTTCATAAATGATTTGCAAAATTGTATCAATACTTGGTGGCCATAAATCCACACTCCCACTAAGGCTTCTTCAAAATAGAAAGAGTCATATACAATACAACACAAGAAAATGCATTTTGTTCACAAAAATTATTCACTTTCCACTGTCAATAACACATCTGAATCAGTGATACAATTCAGCGAAGCCCAAATATCTTTATCACTTTATTTATAGCCATGTAGTTGCCTATCAGCTGCACAGTTCCCCTTAGGTTTCAATTATAGGAGAAAAACAGGACCACTACCATCATTTTATGGAAAGCTTGTACATACAGATTCATAGCTCAATAAACTCTTGACTCACAAGATAATAGCAATCAGAGAAAATAAGAAAAATTTAATCTATACATAAGAGAGGAGGGATCTCACACTGTACTACTCATTCCAACATGAGCCTCATATATCCTGGAGTGATTTTGGTCTTTTAGGCCGAGGATGCTGAATACATACTTTTCCTGTTGAAATACATTTATCCAAAAGTTATGAGCATGAGAGGTCAATAAGTAGAATTGATTTAAGTTAAAAAAAATACAAAAAGTCATCTGGGTTAAAAGCAAAAACGTCCAGTTTATAAGATAAGTATGATGTATTTCTTAAAAATTAAATAAGCTGCAAGTTTATGGTATTATAAACAAAGGGAAAGGCAAAAGGCATTTGAAAGCACAATAAATCATCCTCAAAAGTTATAAGGCAACAATATGCCTAGCTGACAATATCTAAATGTAAACCGTTTTTCATTTCGATAACATGAAACCTCCCTAAACCACCACCACTAAGCAGTAAAAAAATGATAAGGCAAAAAACTAACCTCTTCTGGAGGATCGTAGTATATCCCGTCATATGGAATTTCACCAGGAGCCTGAACAGCAAACTTAATCCATGCTGGAATCGAGTCTTTAAGGCAGATGGAGTATCCATACGTACCTAAATTTGGAAAATGCAAAATAGTATTATCTGGACGGTAGCCCATTTGCATTTCTACGAATTACAATATAAGTGCTCAACTACTCCATACAAGGGAAACAGACAACGGGACGCTATTTTGCTTTAGTTTTTAGGAAGGGGGATAGAAGGGGAGATGCAATTAGTGCATATACATATATATACTTCCACAGTGATAATCAGGCAACAAGTTCACAAGTCAAAACTGTCAGTGTCATGTAACATGTATGACATAGAAATTCCCCGGAGAAACCTAACCTTGAGCAATTGCTAAGACTAATTTCATCATATATCAAAAATGTTAGAAGCATCAAGTTACAGTAGTAAACATGGCAAGGAATATGGTCACAGCCATGTTAGAAGAGATGACTCAGAAATCCTCCAAAAACCTATCGTTCAGAAATTGCTAAGACCAGTCTCATCAGGGCATCCCAATTTGAAACTTATAAAGCCTTCCGTTCCTTACATGAATATTTCAGCAACAAATCAGCTAAGACAATTACCATTAGCATATAGAACAGCTATTGCATACTTAGAACAATCAAAAGCAAGTAATGAGCTCTATGGAGTAAAACTAAATCAATGAAGCAAAAAGAGAACAAATCTTGAACAGCATTAGTAAGCTTCAAGAGTGAATTGAAAACAAAGCATTTAACACAACATAGCATTTCCGTAGCCATTACTTTCACTAGCTCAAGGATGACATAATAAAGTGTCACATGGATAACAACAGTGGAATAATTAATGCAGTTGGAGGAGGAGCCTAAAATTGGTTTGCAGTTACTCCCTTTGTCTCAAAAAGTTTGTCACTTTTCAGAACATGTGCTTTTTTAAGAATAGTGTATTTGAATGGATGAATTGTGCTTTGTTTACAAATTCTATGCTTGTTTGATACTGGCACTTTTTTAGAACCTTTCAGTAAATCAGGTGATGAAAAGCAAACTTGGGCCTGCAGTAGTTTGTTATGTTTCCCAAATGCCTAGTGCATGCTTTTCACACCCCAACCAAATAAACATGTGTGTCAACCATTGCATGCTTTTTGCAACAGGTAAAACATTTGAATGATAACTGCAAACTCCAAAGCCCACAATGATGATGTAAGGTGACAACTGAATGCAAAGGGCAAAGAGAGAAATGGTGGGAAAACTTGTTTGCCAAATTTAGTATGTGACGTTCATTCTGGGACAAGCCAAAAAGGAAAGCATGACATTATCAATGGGATGGAGGGAACACAATTTATGGTATTGTACATGTAACACCATGCATCTACTGCATACCTATTTTCAGGGATTAGCATTCTAATTGGATCAGCACTGACTAGGGCAAAAGACATGTCAATATATCTCAATAACAGGCTTGTTTGTTGTAAACAAAAATGTATGGTTTTACATGTCAAAATGTTCTCAATAACAGGCTCATGCAAGACTCTCTCTTCTAAGATTGGTTAGATTATCAAGCTTAGAAACTATCACAAACTTCAATTTGGTACGTGTTCATCAGGTATAACTTCCTTTAACATGGTGGACTGCTCCAATTACAGTTGTGACCAAACAAATTCTGTGATATATTCCACAATCCACTTCTGCAAGTTGAAGCAGTTGGCAAAGGGAAATAGGCAAGTGAATATAAAATTTAAAAATAAAATAAAAACCTCAATGACAAAAACCCAGGTGTCCTGCCTCTAATGTATCCAGGAATCACCTTTACACGAGAGCCATGGGGAATTGGGGGCGACCCATCAGCATTGTTTGGCAAAAAGATCTCCCAAACGCCAAATTCATTCTGTATAAAAATAGTCAATAAGTGCCATGTTCCATTAGAAGATTCAACAAAACTAAATTATAACAAATGAAAGAGAAAATCTTGCATGTTATTGGGATAAGTATCTTGCATGCTATTGGAATAGGTATGCCAATTTTACATTGCGTATCATAGTATGCTAAGGAAATATGCAAGTCAGCATTTTTCTGCTCAAACGAAAGCATTTTAACAGAGAGGGAAACCTCCTTCACATGGAAAGACATATCCATCCTTCACTGAGAGTTAAAATAACAAGGGATAATTTCAGAAACCTCCCGAGAATTTTAACAATTGCAGTCCCTCCCTTGAGATTTGAAAAATTACAGAAACCTCCCCTAGAAAGTATGTTTGGTAACAAATGGTGATGCAAGCACAAAACATCCAATGAATATCCTATTTCGCCCCTATTTGATTCACAAAACAAATTGAATGATAAAAGAAATCAAATATCAGCATTACTTGTTAAGTAAAAAAATTTAAAGTAGTTCTTTATAGCAAAATTTAGGCCATGCTTTAAGGCATTATTTTTTAATGTTTGGATTTCTTTTTTTTTTTTTTTTGGTGCTAAGTAGTGAAGAATCTGTTTTTAACAAATGCATCCCTACTAGTCAACTATTTATAAACTAAGAAAGAAGTCCAATTAAATGATCTAGGAATTGAATATAATGTATTAAGTGAAATGAGTTGAGAGTTTTTGAATAAAGAAATATTTGCAAAATGTGGTTTTCTTTTTTCTTTACACCCACTTATACTTAGGATTTGTAGAGTTGTCAAGGCTATTATAGTCTTTTCATAACACTAAGGGAGGTAAGTGTAATTTTTTAAACCTCAAGGGAGGTGGCTGCAATTGTTAGAAACCTCAGGGGAGGTTTATGAAATTATCCCAAATAATAATTTGATTTTCAAAATACCCCTCAAATTTTGATAAAAGGTTTTCATTGCTCCATCAGTACCTCAGTTTTAAGTGAAAAAATATAGATGACTGTTTAGTCACTTTTCCCTACCGGTATGAGGGGGACTCAAAAACTACTACTGATGGATTGTGCTAAACATCGCTATACAAAGCTCACTGAGATCTGTTCACTAGCATGGGTCGGCAAATATACACCATTGCTATTCACAAGCATACCCCATCCGAAGATCTTAAGACTCATATATTATCATGTCACAATCAGGTCACCACACCGGACATCATTACCTTTATCAATACAAACAACAGTGGCATCACACAGATCACAATTGTCCCAAAACAGGACTACAGCATGCTAAACAAATATATGAAGAGCAATAAGATATACAGAGTAATTAGCATACCTGAGTCATGACATCAGCGTTAGGATTCCAATTGTTGAAATCTCCAATTAGTGTTGCCCACTGCAAGCATCATAAAGTAAGGAACTGACAACTCAAAATAAAATCCAACAAGTTACGCAAAAAAGGTTCGATTTTTTCATGACAGTTAATGAATTAAAAAATACTCTATCTATTGCTGCTTGCCTATGTATTTGCCATTGTTAACATAACATGGCCATAAATTATCAACACTTTTCTTCCCTGATTTAGAAAGTCAGAAACAGTTTAATAAGCTGGCATTTGTTGGGAATCAGCAAGATGATTTAATGGAGAAGTAATCATGAAGAAAAAGAAAACATTTAGTCAAATAGACCATATTGGACAGCACATAAGAAGAATAATCAGATACATAGCAAGAAAACTAGCCAAGCTAGATTAAAACTTGTAACTTTACCCTGATTAGCCAGAACTTTCACACATACACTACTTCATTAGACATGTCGTTCAACTGTATTAAAAGGCTATGCCAGCACAAAGCTCCCACTATTTCAGGTGCTAGGAAGAGAAATGAAACGTCACACAACATGCAGAGACCACTTTATATGCTTCACAAAACCCGAGGCATATCTAAGTATCCACCATGCATCCTAATTTTACTTGGTTAAACTAGTAATAATCTGGCCGATGGAGAGGATGAAGTTCAATGCATTAGGATTCAATAAGCATTATTTGTTGTAGAAGAAGCATTGAAGCCGATATATCCATAATCAAATGAAATGAATCAAATGAAATGCATCCATGAACCAAGATGGAAACATTATTTTCTTCCCAGCACCACATCCTAGATAAAAATTCAATGAAAGATGAACAGGAGAGATATTCCAAAAAACAAAAAAGTTAGTTCCCAGCAATTTAAACTGCAATCCACCAACCATAAACATCTATTGACATGCTTTTATACAAATAAACAGCTTTTCCTGTAAGGTTTCAAAATAAGATTTGAAAAAGCAGAGCAGCACATATTGACAGAGATAAAGAATCTAAGGTAAACTGTGGGGACTTTGGCTATTGCAAAGAGAGTAAAAAGGACACAAACCTTGGCTCCAGGAGCCCACTCCCTGTAAGTGATTCCTGTGGCACTGGAAACACAATAAAATAAGAACCTCAACCTTTTCACTGTAACCATGAAAAAATGTTCTTCAAGACATTAAAATAGCATAAACAACATAAACTTCTGGATCAGACATAGGAAACAGCTTGAGTAGAAGGAACATAAACTGAACACAAGAATGCACAGAATCAGTAGTCTAGACTCCCTTTTACACAAATTTAAGCAATCATCAGGACTGTAAATGATGTTCCCAGACAACATGAAGATTTTCTACCCATGTTTAAGAGGCATCGTAATTAGGTTAAGGTACAAATTCAGTTTTCCCAAATAGGACCAACCTATGACAGGCAAGTAACCTTCCCATGCCACAGGGTCCAAAGGCTTTATACTAGTTACCTATACTTAAAGATGCAAAACAATGTCCAAGGGCATCAGAGCAAGAGGTGCCATCTCTCAATTGAATTCTATCTGATTGCTCAACAGGAGTACACATTCGACAGCCAAGTACGATCATTAATTACTCAATAATGTTGTGACACAAATAACATGGAACAAAAGCAAAGGTGTCAAAAGCAGGCATATTGGTTCCACCTTATCTCTAGGATGGTAAACATCAAGGTGTGCAAGAACTTTTAAAGGATAATCTAGGTAGCACAGTAATACATCAGGAGAAATACCTGCGAGTGAAACCAAATTTCTCGTAACCACGAGAAAATGCTTCTAAACCACCCTCATACTTGTCTATTGCATCTCTCAGTTTACGGTACTGACCATACCTGTGATTGGACACCACATCAGGCCACAGTTCAGGACAAAGAAGCATTAACAAAACAAACTAAAATAGGCAAAAACTTTAGTTTAGTAGGCAATAACTCAAGTGTGTCCAATAAAATTGAGATTTAGATATGAAAGGAAAAAACTAAAATCTAAGAGAATGTATCACATTCCACAGTGCACAAAAGAAGCTGAAAATTGGAAGGCAAAAAGACAATTTGCGCCAACTATTTAGTGGATTTGTTCTCTCTTACTTTAACTAAGAGAAAGTAACAAAAAATAAAAGACACATTTACTCAAGGCAAAGAGGGGGGAAAATAAAATTTTCAAATTAAAACTTGCTCAATTAGTTACATAACAGAAACCAACAGAAGATTTCAGAAAAGAACTCTTTCTGTTTTATGATTTTCTAATAACCGGAAAAGGGATGAGACATTACAGCTTCAAAGGTAGAATAGATAGATTTTAATTCCACAAACATCATTAGGAATGAGATAAGAGGGCAAACTGCACTGATAATGCCAATTCCTAGTAATAATCTATGGTCAATAAAGCAACAAAGTGAATCTTAAATGATTGGGAAAGTCAACTTTTAAAATGCACAACTTTAAGTATTTCCCCACATTTAAGCCCACCCAACCCATCCTTGTAAGGGAAATGTAATATAGTTTTGTGCCACAATCCTACAAAAAGTATTAGAGATAACCAGCAAGGTATGGAACCATAAGACCATCAACACAGAAAGATTTAACTAATAAACAATAGTCTTTTTTGTTGTTTGACTTCAAGGGAATTTGGAAACTCATTTTTCACTGAATCTCCAAAAAAGTTTTGCTGCATGCATGATTCAGGGGGCTGAGAGACATCTTACTCGATACAAAAGAAACAACTAACTTCCGGGATAACAGTCAGGTCTACTTCAACAAGAATAAACAACATAGACTAAGTCCAGGTATTTGGCATATTGAAGGATCCACATGCTTAAACTAGAGAAAATGATGAAAAACAACGACAGAGAGTGGAGGGATAATGGGACTAGCATTCCAACCTGTAGTCAAGATGACCACTAAAATTTCTCAAAAGAGGATCTATCTCGTATATCCTCTGCCCATTTCCAGGTGGAGGAATGGTTCTTTTTCTGACTTGTTCTGATTCTCTACTAATCATCTCCTCCACTTCCAAATCTGTTAAACCCTTCACCTTTTCATCTTCATGTACAGGCAATGAAGATGCAGAATCTTGCGCTTCATCACCTTCACCATACCCACCTCTGGGGTCAATATAATTCTCCTCACCTTCAATTTCACTTTCATTTCCCATCTTTGAAGCGTCAATAGAAGCCTGAAACGAAGTGCAAAGTCAAACTACAAATACCAATGAAGCAGGAAATAAAAAATGAGAACTTTGTTTATCAAAACAAAAAAAGTCAGGATTTATGGACATTGATGAGCACAAGTTTGAAGTGCAAATGCAGCATTTACATGGGAACTTTGAGGAGAAATGGGAGAGAGAGAGGAAGAAGACAAAACGGTAGAAGAAAGGATCTAGTTACATGAAACATAATACAAATGCGCTGCAAAACAGACAGACAAAGGCTTTCCAAGAAATTAGTTAGAAAAACTTCCCTACTACACAGTACAAAAACTAGATATAATCTACAAAAGCAACAACACAATTATTACTCCCAATGCAGGTTACTAAAGGACTATGCATCCAATCAGTGAGGCAGAATAAACAAGTGAAACAAATGCAAGGAAAGAATTACAAGAGACTCTATTTCATAACAAATTCAAGTTAACAAACACAAAATTAGATCACAATAGCAAAAGTATGAGATTATTAACATTCATTAAACAGCATCGAACTCATTCCCACCTAAAATATTACACACTTATGAACCCTGAATAACACAATTCAGCATTTTCAACACTATAAAGGTGAGATATACATTGCAAACAAGAAAAGAGTCCTGCACTAATGACTTGAATAAAAGAAAACTGTTTTTTCTTCTTTTAAGCATGTTAGCATTATTAGTATAAGCTTTGTATCACCTATTTCATTATCCTTTTACTGTAATTTGCATAAAAGTTTTTCTCGAACATTTGTTGATCCACATCCATGACATATGATATATGCATCAACATCTTGATACTTTGGGCCTGAACATGATTTCAATGTTTTTCTAGCATGCATTGCTCAAAATGGATAATATCATGACTACATACCTGAGGATCTTCTAAAACCGTCTGAAGAACCTCTGGTGGCTCTTTTGATGATGAGGAATCATCAACGTCACTGCCTGGAACAAGAATCTTCCCGGATGCAGCAACTGTAGAGGAAGGGGATTCAGAGTCATAAGCCAACCTGCTAGCAAGGTTCTTCCCTAGAAAAGAACACCACAACAGCTACAACTTTACCCCGTCTTGGAAAGCATAATGGTGTACATAAAATGAACCAAATGTAAAGAAAAAGCGGAAAAGTCTTCTTTAAGTGGTGGTCAAAAAGAAATAAACCAATCCATTCAGGTAGTCAGTTGGGAATGTTTCCTAGAAGTAAACACTTCAGCCGAATTAACCCCTTTGTGCCCTCAAGGCAAAAGGGTTCTTTCAACTAAAAAAATACCTGGCAGAAAAAAAACAACTCTAACACCAATACAGCCCTTCACATCTTAATACTGCATTTCCTTAATGCTACCGCCAATTCGTTACAAGTTATTGTATGTGTAACCCAAGACTATTAAATGCTTAAGTGATATCAAAACGTCAATGGACCTTCAATTCAGTCAAATACCAA
The DNA here is from genome assembly GCA_023065735.1 of Coffea humblotiana. Classification (NCBI taxonomy): domain Eukaryota; kingdom Viridiplantae; phylum Streptophyta; class Magnoliopsida; order Gentianales; family Rubiaceae; genus Coffea; species Coffea humblotiana. The sequence goes on from CM041213.1 coordinate 3,894,629, forward strand.
ACTAAACGTTGGGGTTGACAGAGTAAAATCCTTGTCAGAGCAACACTCAAAAATCAAAAATAAAAAAAGAAAAAGAAAAGGCAGAAGTAATCCGCATCGCACACTGCGCCGCAACAAATCATTTATAATTGAGACAAAAATAAAGGAAACCGTGTACGACAAAAGCCACACGGACCTTCACGCGTTCCATTTACAACTATTCATTCGCCAAAAACAGACCCAACAAGTCTAACACCACAGGCAAAACACTACAAATAAAAACAAAAACACTCAATCCGACATACCCAGAAGAAGTACATAGAAATAGAGAGAAAAAAAAAAAAGAAAGCGAGAGTTTACGTGAAGAAGAGCGGTTTCTCAAGAAGAAAGAAAGATGATCAATCTTCCGATCAGCATTAAAACTCGCTCGAACCGACTTGTTCAGTGACGACGAAGACGGAACAGTGGGAAAGCGGACTCCTGATAACGAGTACACCATATTTTTTTTTCCCTCTCCAGCAATATAATTTTAGGGTTTATTCTGTAGATCTATTGCTCGTGGAAGTGACACTACTGCTACTTTAATCTACTACCAGCGCCCGAGAGAACCGTGAAAAACCTCTATTAGCATTAGTAGCAGTAGACGTAAGAGGTGGATGGTGATGGGATTTTGAGTGATATTTGAATACTTCCAAGAACTTGAGTGTAGGAGCCAATAATGCGTGTATATGTGTGAGATGTTGCAGCCAGCCTGCATGGGATATGGGGCGTGGGGTCCAGTTAGACTCCTCTTCAATATCCTGGATCGTCAATTCAATTGCTGACGACTTGAAACGGAAATCGCCATGGGCCTCCCCCCCTGCACGTGTGTGGGCAGGGCATGAATCTCAAAAAAGATCAGGAACGAAAGGCTGCCATCTCAAGTCTTTACTTTATCATTTACTGCTTGATTTCTAGAGAAAGGTTCTTTTTTCAATTTGCACCTCTGTGGTCACGAACCGGCTGGCAGCATAGTTTTGGGTATAAGGATAATTTAAAAAACCTCCCCTAAGGTTTTTGACTATTTTACTTAATTTCCTCAAAATTTTAAAAATATGCTTTCCTCCCTTAATTTGATACTTCTGATAATCAAACATTCTAATAGTCAAAAATTTAATGAATATCCTAAAATGCCTTTATCTTATAAAGTCTAAATTATTTTTCTAAACAATTATAAAGTAATTTAACACAATTGTAAAATTAATGAATGTCAAATTTCTTATGCCAGTATTTGTAATTTGATAATCAACTACAACAATGAATATAGCAGGCTACTTTTTATACTTTATTGGGGATATAGATTCTTTTTAAAATAGAGAATAATGTGTTATCTTGATTTTTTTAGAGTTAGTAGACTAGTTCACTGATGGAATTATCATGGTTTGATAGTAATTTTGGACCATTATTTTAGGCTATTATTGATTTATTCCTAATTTTGATTAAAAAAAGAGTTACAAAAAAATAGATGATATTAAAATTTATATATAAAAAAAAGATACTAGTTTCACATAGGTTAAGGATAACATAGTTTGTCGTATTTTCTAATGAAATATAACGATAAATGAATAAGAATGAAAAGGGAAAAATTATAAAACTCATTCTATATATAAGCATAGCAACCAATGGAGTTTTATTAGAATGTTAAGGTTATCATTTTAAATACACAAGGGAGCTATGTGTAATTTTGAAACTTTAAAGGTATTAAGTGAAATTGTTAGAAACTTCAGGAGAAGTGTCTGAAATTATCCCTTTAGAATATTCTCTTATCAATCCTATATTATTTTCCGCAACCCGAAATTGGAAACAAAATATCCGAACTGATAACGATTTAATACCGAATATTTCTAACGGGTGCACGCGTTATATTTGAAATTTCTCTGCCTCGGTGTGCAAATGCCATTCCTGACTAGGCGCCTCATCTCAGGTGAACGGTACTTATCAATTTTCCTTTTAAAGAAAGAACGCATACATGTGACATAAGCTCAGTACATTAGACAAGTGTCACATAAGATGTTCAAATATCTCTGCCTCGGTGTGCAAATGCCATTCCTGACTAGGCGCCTCATCTCAGGTGAACGGTACTTATCAATTTTCCTTTTAAAGAAAGAACGCATACATGTGACATAAGCTCAGTACATTAGACAAGTGTCACATAAGATGGACAGTTGCTAAACAACTACCATTAGAGTAGTTGGACACCAAATATTTCTGTGCATTGGAAGGTCAAAGGTTTTTTACATCCATATGTACTTGTTTAGTCCGATGGTGGTGTCATTTCCTTAGTATAAGTTAGAGTAAATCCGATGGTGGTGTCATTTCCTTAGTATAAGTTAGAGTAAAGGTACATATACATAGTGATAATAGAAAAAAAAAAAAAGATGGACCCTTACTTTGGGTGCATAGTGCATCCGTACACACCCATATAGTCCGATTGTGGTGTCACCCACTTAATATAAGTTCAAGTAAGAGTAGGTGTAAATTATGATAATAGAAATTTAAAAAAAAAGAGATGGACCCTTACTTTGGGTTAAGGAATGTATTCATTTCCAAGATTTTCCTCAAACGTGGTATTAAAGTTCCTTAAAAAAAAAAGACTGCCTAACATTAAAGATGGCTCGTCAAAAAGAACACATATATATATTCACGTGGCAGACGTATAAATACGGGACAAATGGGGTAAAAGGTAATTTCGGGACAAAATATTGGAAGCAATACAAAATAAAAGGCTATTACTCTTCTTCTTTCCTATAAAAGTTGAAGTACTACTACCATTTGACATATAAAAATATTAAAAGAATAGACCTTATATATATTGATAATGTACACACTATCACGGTCGGTTTGATGTACGATACATATGTAAAATTTGAATTTCAAATTCAAATTCGAATTATGTGTTATGTATCAAATGGTGAAAATATATACACTGATTAATTCATATTAAAATGACATGGTTTTTCTAGATTCTCTTAATAGCCAACTTCTACGACTGAACAAAAAAGTTCAAAGGAAACAGCTATGGAGCACGCATAATCAATTTAATTTTTACGAAACACTAATAGCATATGATTTCATATTTAAGACTATTCATAATTTGGGATTATACGTAAACTTGAACCGCACTTTGTTCATTTACTCTAGTGGTTGTAAAACTCATATATTGTTTAGATTTTTTATTGCAAAAAACATTTCTATTTTTCATGAATATTCATTTTACACATTTTCAATTACCATTTTACTTTATATACATCACATTGATTTACACTCTAGAAATCACTTCAGTAACTTTTCCCAAAAACTTTTTTCAAAAATACAATCCAAGCAAGATTTGCCAAACTTCTGCAATAGCTCTTTTTAAAAAATAAAAATCCCATCTCATGCATATAACAAAGTACATTAACATGCCAAAAAAAAAAAAAATGGAGTAACTACACTACATGACAAGTACTTACAACGATGATAAAGATAAAAATATTGTATCAAAACTTGAACGCGTTACAAGTTTCAATAAGTATTTGTCTACATTTCACAAAAAAAGAGATAAAAAATTTTGATTTTGAGTAATATCACAAGATTACTTGCACAATTAATGGTGTACAAACTAGTTAAATTCTTACGTCATTATCTTAATATTCTTACCATTTGCAGCCAAAAATATGATTTATTTCACACATTTGATAAGTTCAACTTCGCATCTTGAGAAATTGAATGAAAACTTGATTCAGTATCTGTGATCTGTATTTTATTTGCTTTTGGATATAGCATGCACCTTAGGATGGTTTGGCTTGTCTTGCACTAAGTCGCTCACCATTTGTCATTTATCAAAGCCTATGCATTCTCATTCAACACATTAATTAAACTTTGCCACTCTGGTATTGCGTTTTTCTTTTATTTATTAACTCAACTTGTCTGGACTCATAAATGTGAAAGTATCCAGTCCAAAAACAACGAAAATGAGCAAACTAACGCACTAATAATATTATAAGGCCCAGGCCCATTTTACGAGGCAATCGAATTTTCTAAAATCAAGCCCAAGATGGTTGTAGTGCCTACTGGCTAGCATCGATCGCAAGCCACGATTCCCTAACATTTTCCACAGTGATGTGAAGAAATTTGACTCGTTTTACATACAGTGAGTAGTACAAGTACTGCTACATATTTTCTCGCTCGCCTTCCTAAAAATCTAGGGCTTATTTAAGGTGAGTGGGGACACCTTGTATAACAGACTCAGCCTTCTCTCTCCTCTTCCGACCGAGCTGAGTTGTTAAGCTTCGGTTAATCTTCCCGGCAGCATCTCCGGCTGAGGTACTTCCTCGTGTCCGATTACACATGACAATTAATAGCTGCACAACTTTAATTGATTCAAGAATTTTCGCCAAATGCATCGAGTTTGCTTTTCCTTTCTTATGTGCATATGCGTACGTTTGACTAGTGCTTTCGTCTTCTTAAGTTGGAAATATTCTTATCAAATTAAACGAATGAATTCACCGGCAGGCACATACATGAGGTATATTTGAACTGTGTAGATCAAAATGATTTCTTTAAATATTTGAACTGTGTAGATTCGTTAATTCAATGTGTTGCTTTATGTCGAACCAACTAGATTGACAGAGAATACTGAATGTTCTTCACGTTTTGAAGGTAAATATCTAGGAATTTAGCTGTGCTTGTTGACTTCTCTCATATTTAAAGGACGTGAAGTTTGAATGTAATGTTGTATGTAAGTTTGAAGTCGAGAATATGACTTTGAAGGAAGTTATCGGTGGCACATTAATCCGTCATCCTGCAAATTTAGGTGCAATTTATAAAACTCGTGATGTGCTATATGTTTGTATGAACTATTCAATGAAATCAGGGAAGTAAACGAATTGTAATACAATAAGTTAATGAAAATTATTTAGGCTGCTCAAGTTTGTGGCCGGAGATTATTTTAGTTCCTCAGTAGCATTCAGAGCTGGAGAAAACTGGAGACGAAAAAAGTTTTTCAGAATGATTGACAAACAGAAATTGGTATGATATGTATGGAGATGTTTGACGATTCAAATCAGGATCGTCTTTTATTAATCATGTCTTCTACTCAGATTTCCAAATGTTTGCTCAACTATTACCTTCATAGGACATAGTAAGGATGCTATATTCTGCAGGTTATAATCTCCTCTATCTGTAGGGTCAATACTAGAGCTTACCAGAGAGTAATCCTATTGTATGGCAAGCCAATCGCATTATGTAGCAAAAATTGCAGTAATTAATATTCTTAAGTTGACACAGAATCTATGTCATACATGGTTTAAATGCAAAAGAGAGAAGATCCTGTTGGTGAATTACTGAGCTCCATTACTACAGGTGGTATGAAGAGACGTATCAATAGTATCAGTTGACACAAAGGTTTAATTTAAGCATGTTCTGCAAATGTGCTGTTCCATGTTATTTCTACCTTGTTGAAAAGGTGGTTATGAGAGGTTCACTAGTGGTTGTTGTAGCTTATATTATCATGTAAGGTTCTGATGGCTGACAGAATACACTAATCAAGTATCTGTCCCAGTAGTGTAGTTTTATTTGTGCAGTCTTGGTTATTCATGCCATCGTTTCACCCTGCTGTGCAAATTCTGATTGGTTCATTTCTGTTTGAGGTTGTTGATGTAGTTGTACTGGAAGCACATCTCCACGAGCATAAACTAGGCATCTCTTCAAATTTTGACAAAGAGACCTGAATATGGCTGCAGCAGAAGAGAACAGTACTCTCTTCCCAATATTTATATTGACACTAATGGCTTTTCCTCTAGTACCGTACACATTAATCAAGTTATTCCATGCTGTTTCAAAGAAGACTACAAACATTAACTGTCAGTGTTCAGTTTGTTTTCGGTCTGGGAAATATCGCAAATCAATCTTCAAGCGGGTTAGTGGATGGTCTTTAGTTTTTTACTATGTTTTACTACATTGGATCTGTAAGCTTGAAACCTCACTGTCAAAGTGACATTAATTCTTCCTGTGTTAATTTTCAGATTTCAAACTTTTCGACTTATAGTAATTTGACACTTGTACTCTTGTGGGTCATCATGGCAGTTTTGGCTTATTACATCAAACATATTAGCAGCGAGGTAATTTCTGTCTTCCATGAAAATTTCATGCAGAAGTATGTCAAGAATGAGGCACACGATACACACACACACACACACATATTTCCCTTTTTGGGGGTTGTTCTGATAATGCTAGTGTGGAGGGTCAAACATTTATTTGACATTGATTTTTTTTTTTTTATTTTACATTGAATTAATGACTCAAATCATATGTTCCAAGGGTTTTTCTCAAATACTTTATGTTCTAATTAATGTGCTTCTAACTGCTAACTTAGAGAGGCTATCTAAACATGCAATTTAGTGCACCTGAAATGATGTTTACACTTGATATATGAATTATATTACTTGTTTGCAAGAATGATATGCAATCACAAAAACTCTAGTATTGCATTGCATCAATACTATCAATACTGAGAAGTATTAGTAGTATTTTTTTTTTCTTACAGTTCCCAATGAAAATATTATAAAATCTTCACTTGCTTATCTATTGTTTCATGTTTTGTTGCATTTGGACATTTTTTTGGCACTCTCTTTAACATTTGTTTAAGATGCTTCTTGCAAATGGATCATTCTTCAAATTTTTTTTAACACTCAGGTCCAAGTGTTTGAGCCATTCATTATTCTGGGACTGGAAGCTGGAGCTTCTGATTCTGAAATTAAGAAGGCATATAGGAGACTTTCCATTCAGTACCATCCTGATAAAAATCCAGATCCAGGTTGAAGGTGTTTTGATATTTTGCATTCTATTTTCTTTGAGCTCAAGCCAGTGAGAGCCTGATGTTTTTCCTGGATTGCATTAATCTTGTTGATTTCTCATTAAATTTTCTTAGAGGCACATAAATATTTCGTGGATTACATTTCAAAGGCTTATCAAGCTTTAACAGACCCAGTATCACGTGAGAACTTTGAAAAGTATGGTCATCCTGATGGAAGGCAGGTAATAGAATGTTACTACCATGGAGAAGAAAATGTGAAATGGTTTCAATTTTACCTGAAATTTGAATTTCTAGAATAGTGATCTGAAGTCAATTAAATCTGATTTTCAGGGGCTTCAAATGGGCATAGCCCTTCCTAAATTCCTGCTAGACATTGATGGATCATCTGGTGGAATCCTTTTGCTTGGCATAGTTGGAGTTTGCATCATTTTGCCTTTGATGATTGCTGTCATATATTTATCAAGATCTGCAAAATATACTGGAAACTATGTGATGCACTCAACGATCTATACATATTACATGAGCATGAAGCCGTCTTTAGCTCCAAGGTAAGGCATCCTCTAATGCTCTGCTAGTGTGCTCCATATCAAGATCAAAACTTTGACCTCAACTATGTATCTGCTTGGTTGCAATTGAATTTTTATATAGTTTCCATTTGTTTGGAGTCATGAATGTCGGTCTAAGGTTTGAGGAATTGGAGTCCGCTTTTTGCCTCTCTTCTATTAACCCCCTATAAAAAAAAGGAAAAAGAGAAAAAGCAGAAGCTTTGCTTTTCAATTTCCCCAACAAATGTTTCATATATAAATTTGTTTAACACTGCAATGTGGTTTGGATGTTATGTATTATTACATCATCAGGTAAATTGACAAAAACGTAGATTTACAATTTTGTCCGTAATCTGTCTTCGAAGCAGGTGTTTTAGTGTTCGTTATGCATGAGTAATTGCTGAAGTCTTTTTCTTTCATAGAGACTCTTGAGCTACTAATGTCTGTGTGTTAATTAACATGTAGTTTTAGTCTCTCAATACTGTTTGTGATTTTGCCATGTGATACAGTAAAGTCTTGGATCTCTTCGTGAAGGCTACTGAGTACAGGGACACTCCTGTCCATCGGATTGATGAAGAGCCTCTTCAGAAACTTTTTGTATTAGTCAGGAGTGAGTTGAATTTGGACGTGAAGAACATCCGCCAAGAACAAGCAAAGTTCTTTAAGCAACATCCTGGCTATGTGAAGGTCACGTGTCTAACATATACATTTTGAGTTTTCCATGAAGTTCTTCTTTCCTCACAGTCTGTCCTCTCTTTTCTATTTGCAGTCTGAATTATTGATTCAAGCTCATTTAACTCGTGAAACATCAGATTTATCTCCAAACTTGCAACGTGATTTGAAACGGGTGCTTGAAGTTGCTCCTCGTCTTCTTGAAGAATTGATGAAGGTACCATACTTTCTTATCGTATCTGTGCTTATTTATTTGTTCCTTTTGCTGTTAGACTTCGTAATAAGATGTTGCTACGTACTGTATTTTCATTTAAAATTGTATTTAGACAACTTATTTAAACATGTTCTTGAAATCATTGATGATTATTTAAGTGGGTATGTTCTTGAAGTCATGCCTGAATGATTTGAATGTCGTAATGATTTGCTACTGGGATACTCCTCTTTGTGGTTTCTTACCATGAAGGTTTTCTGGAAATATTCTTCTTGTTTTTCACTTTCCAGGATTTAATATGTGCTGTGATCTTTTGCCTTACATGAAATTCTTCTTGGTGCAGATGACACTCATACCTCGCACTCAACAGGGGCATGGATGGCTGAGACCTGCAACTGGCGTAGTTGAACTGTCCCAGTGTATCGTTCAGGTTTCTATAATTTACAAAAACAACCACTATCTGTATGTTGGTGCTGAATGTTGCCAATCTTTATTTTCTAATCATAATTTTGACATTGAGCCTTCATGTTTATTTTATTGCTGCACAAGGAACGTTAACTCAAGGTTTTGTATGTAACTTCAAATTACATTTTGCTTACACCTTTTTCATCCCGTTCACCTGTTGTCATTTGGTGTCTTTTGTTTAGGCTCTTCACTCTAAGTGTTCTGTTACAAATGAAAGGAAAAGAGAGAAACAGGGAGTGAGGGTGTCATGTTATTGACTTTTAACCTCAATCTTTATTCACGCAAGAAACAGATACTGGGGGTCTCATGTTATTGACTTGTAACCTCAATCTTAATTCTTTAGCATGCATTTCGATCTCATGTTATTGACTTCTGACTTCAATCTTAGTTCTTTAGCATGCATTTCGGTCTCATGTTATTGACTTCTGACTTCAATCTTAATTCTTTAGCATGCACTTTTGGGTGCATCAGCACTATTGAAGGCTTTATCTCTGTTTGATAGAGAAACCAGAGGACCTGAATTACTTTCAAAAAAACTAGGTCTTTAGATAGTTTCTTTATTTGAATTTATATCTATTTAACCCTGATATCTTTATTCTCAGCTGATGTTGATAACATTTAGAATGGAGTTATATACAAAATGCTTTCAGTTGTATCTGGCAAGCAAGAAAAGATACAACACTTCTAGAATTGTTTTGACTAGTTATTAAATGATAGAGAAGATAGAAAAGGCTTTTATCTTCCCTGGATACGTTGCTGCAAGTTCATTTTTCTTAGATGTTTGCTCCCACTATATTGATTAGCTTGAGTTTCATTTGGGATTCACATTATTTCCCAGCCAAGTTTGTAGATATTGGCTTGTGAAGTTGATTGCAAATCTTCGTTTTGCATAAATGATTTCTCAAATTATTGAGGAGATTGATTATGTCAGGTTGCTAAGAGAATCAATTCTTCATTTCTTTTGACATTTTAAGCATGCAGTTATTTGAGGCAAGCTTTCTTAGGCCATTTTTTGAAAGCAGCTTTTGTAACTATGAGCATCCATTCATGTTACAACCACGACTAATGGTTTAATTGTCTAGAAAGTTCTAACATGGTTGCTTTGTCCATCAAATGATTACCATGTTGCCTTCGGTTTCGTCAGGTTTATAGTTCTGGTGCCTGAAAAGTTGTCTGCTATTTTATCTAGGTTCTTTTGTTATTTTCCCTCATTTGAAGAAATACCTTTGGTAGTTATTTTGTCTGCATGTGGGTTGTTGAATCCAGGCAGTGCCATTAAGCGCAAGAAAAGCAACTGGATCTAGTGAGGGCTATGCACCTTTTCTGCAGCTGCCACATTTCAGTGAGACAGTGGTGAAAAAGATTGCAAGAAAGGTTCTCTCTCTCTCAACACCACCAACCCCAACCCCCCCCCCCCCCCCCCCACACAAAAAAAAAGAAAAAGAAAAAACACAGATTAGTACTATAATCTTTAACTTCACTGCAGTCACCAAGCAGATTAGTGATTGCCATTCTATAATCTTTAAGTTGACACTTGACAAATCAGGCATAGCTAGTAAACTTGGCCCGACCAGGCTCAGCATCATTGATTTGATTATCGCCTTGCTAAACCCTTTTTTGTGCTGAATTTTTCTCCTCCTCTTTCGCCCTTCTTTTGCTATATTTATGATGTTGGCAGTAGATCCTTATGCATTTCTGTTTATATTTTTAGAAAATTCGCACATTTCAAGACTTCCGAGATATGAAACTGGAAGAGCGTGTGGAGCTTCTCAGTCAGGTTGCTGGATTCTCTTCTTCCGAATCAGAAGATGTGGAGAAGGTTCTTCAAATGATGCCTTCAATTTCACTTGATATCTCGTGTGAGACTGAAGGTGAAGAGGGGATACAAGAGGGTGACATAGTCACACTGCATGCTTGGATCACTCTTGAGCGTGGCAATGGTTTGATTCGTGCCCTTCCACATGCTCCATATTTTCCCTGCGACAAAGAGGAGAATTTCTGGTTGCTGCTTGCGGACTCTTTGTCAAATGATGTCTGGATATCCCAGAGGGTCAACTTTATGGATGAAGCTACAGCCATCATTGCTGCATCAAAAGCAATTCAAGAGTTGAAAGAAGGCTCCGGTGCTAGTGCAAGGGATGTAAAAGCAGCTGTTAAAGAAGCAATCGCTAAGGTTAAAAAGGGATCTAGGCTAGTAATGGGCAAGTTCCAAGCTCCAGCTGAGGGAAACTACAACTTGACTTCTCTTTGCTTGTGCGACTCCTGGATTGGCTGTGATGTGAAGTCAAATCTGAAGTTGAAGGTTTTGAAACGCAGCAGGGCAGGTACAAGGGGCGTTGTCTCAACAGATGAGGTACCCACGTTGGAGGATGGAATTGAGGAAGAAGATGAGGAGGAAGAAGAAGAATATGATGATTATGAGAGCGAGTATAGTGAAGACGACGAGGACGTGAAAGACACAAAGAGCAGAGGGGCTGTAGCCAATGGTTCTGCTCACAATAAAAGTAATGTTTCAAGCTCTGATAGTTCAGGAGGTGAGGAAGATTAGAAGCTTTACATTTTTTTCATCATCTCTGTCCTCTCCAGCATCTTGTTTTTCCTCTTCATTTACAGTTTTGTCTTTAAATTTTTTGAGAGAAAGGGGAATATGTTCGTGCTACAATCTTAAATTTTCCAGTTGTTACGTTTCACCAGTACTTGAACCTCCTGGAAAAGAAGAAATATGCAAATTTGTACCTCAAAATTGCTAATTGCCCATTTTATGAACACAAATTCTTAAATGAACGTGTTAATTGCAGAATTTGCCTGAGAGTTATATCTTTGTAGAGTAGGGCGTAGTATGTAAAGACTGACAAGTGAAGTGCAAGCAATGACCCAGCGAACATGTTGCAAATGTTTGCGGAACAGATTTTTTTACGAAGCTAAAACTTTTGATATCTATTGAATATTTTAGCTTCAAATGCCGACGAAATGCTGTTCATAAACTCTTATTCTAAATCTAACTTAATAGTTGGGTTACTGTAGCTTTTAACCTTGATAGTTGGGTTGGTATTTTTCTCGAGATATGATTTGTTCTATGTGGACTTGAAAGCTATAACATTTGGAATAGAAGATTATTTGGGATACTTTTTTGAAAAAATACTACAGCACATTTAATGTAATGTATGTAAATAAAAAAATGATTAAAAATATATTTATAATATAAGTAAATAAAATTATGCAAAAAATAAACCATCCAAACAAACTATTTGCATTAGATGCCAGCCTTTCATAAGTAATACTCCCCCTGTTTGAAAATATTTGTCACATTTTGGGATTCCAGCCTTTTAACAATAATAGGTTGATAGTGATGTTAGTGAATTTATTTTCAAAATTAATCTCAAAAATTCAAAATTCAAAATTGAATTTAAAGTGAAATATAAATAAAGGTGAAAATAACATTGAAAAAAGAGATCAAAACTTACTTTGACTTTGATAAGATAACAAATATTTTAAGATATCTCGAAATGGAAATGGAAAGCGTGACTCTGTCAATGGGACGGAGGGAGTATAATTAGACTTCTATAATTGGACTACTTCTAATGACTAGTTGGGCAAGTACATGATTTACTCAAGATGCCAGCCTCTTAGAGGTGATGGCTTCTAACATTGGACCGTTACTAACAACTTACAATTACATGACGCCGTAAAGACATGGTACAGTTCCAGCCTTGCAGGCTCAATATCTCCATTAGTTGAGCTGGAAGGTGCTCAATGCCCATGAACCTGTGAGTTATAATTACTTTATCAAATCATCAGTATCACGGACAACCATCCTAGACGGAAGCACCATTGCAGCCACAGGATTATTCTCCAGTCCACCACCTTGATCTATTATCAACCGAAGCCCTTCGACGTGGAGCTTTCCATGGTGACCACTCAACACAATCGTTGGAGTTTTAGTAAGTTCCTACGGAAGTGGTAGAACAAACGCAAGTGTTCGTTACATTCTCATGCTACTGGCTACAAGTAAATTGTCCTAGAAACGTAATCATTTTATAAAACACATTAACATGATAACTTTGAGAACTGAAAACTGAAGACTGTGAATCTATCTAATGTGAATCAATGCACTAATCAGCAATTACCTGAGGAATTTCCCAGACATTTTTCCTCCCACTGAGAGCTTCCACTTTAGAAATCCTCGTGTCCTTGGCTTTCAGAGATTCCACCTGTTTTTGAATCTCTTTGTCTTTCTCCAAACCAGCATGTACAGCAATCAATTTACAGTTTTTAATCCCTTCCTCAGTCTCTATGCTGATGTTATCCTGTAATGCTCAACCCATAAAACAGAGATTTAATATCTCGTATGGAGTTACAACCTAAAAACAGTAATGGAAGCTCAAGTGGTTTAGCAGTCTAGAGGTAGTTGTTTAGTCACCAAAGCAAACTCACTAAAAGAGATATACTGGCGCAATAACAGTACCTCCTCATGGACCCAAACCAAATCAGCAAGGAACTTTTTATGTTCATCAGGAACAGCCTTCATCAAATCTGAATAACATAGAATTTTGTGACGAGAAACTATAGCAATTAAAGTTCACAACTCAAAAGCTACAAAAGTAATGACCTATGGAAAGGAAGGGACCTTTACCATTGAAAGTTCAAAACCTACACGATGAGGACTCTTAATATTAGAGGAACGGATATAATGCCAATGCTGACAGTCAACAAGAAAGCAGTCAAGCCAGTTTCATATCCTTGTTAACTTAAAGAGCCCCTTTTCATAGGTGGATATATGAAGAACCATTTACACATGATATGAACAAAAGAATGCCAACAGAAGCATCCCAGATTAATAGAGTATAGCCACGACCAGACAAAATGATCGACAATGCAAATATATTAGAAATTTGCAAAACGCCCAAAAGTATACCACATAGGTTCAACACTCCCATCGACCCAAGATATACAATCTTGCATTGAGAAAACAATCACTCATCAATGTAAACATGCAAACCCAAAGAGATGCAGCGTGCCCAAATAAAGATATATTCAAGCAGTATCAAAGTATCAAATTCATATGGGCATTGGCTAATTAAACACAAAAGTTCGTCTGTAGAAAAGAAAATCATACAGAAGCAATCAACAAGTGCAAGGACAATCAAAAGGGATCCAAGAATTACTACAAGAAGCAAGTTTTACCAGCAGATCCATGTGGAACTCCATAAGATTCAAACGTGGGGCAAGCATCATAAATCGATCCCTTGTACTCAGTGCCCTTCAGCGAATTAAATCTGACAGTAATTTTGCCAGCCCATCTCCTTCCCTGCACATGCATATTCTCAAAGCCCTCACCTTTATACCACCCCTCTCTCTCCTCATTCATCTCATACTCCTTCCAAGTCTCCGAGAAGGGCGAGCCATCCGGAGGCCTGGGAAGGACCCCCAAGAACGCCCCAAAGGCAAGATCATGGTTCCCACACAGAAAAACGAGGGACTGTTTCGGGTATTTCGAGGGCAAAGATATCAAGAAATCTATGACTTTGCGGGTGTCAGGACCTCTATCGCAATAATCACCCAAGAAAATGACGAGGGCAGTCTCAAAATCGGACGGGCCTATGAGGGTTTCAAGATTTGTCCAGAGTCTCTGGAGCTTGGTCACGTACCCATGAATATCACCTATGCAACAGACCACTCGGTGTTTTTGGGTGGATTTGGGGTCTTGAGCTTCAACATTTTGCCCTTCCATGTGCTTTTGCTTGCAGTTGCTGCAGCATTTGTTGTTCAGTCATTAATCGTTTAATTGATGGGGGGCTCTAACTCTACACGTCTTTGCCGTAGATTCGGGATTGACGGGAGGATAAAAATGTGGTTAGGAATGTTGAACGTGAGGTCGATCTTTTCTACTACTTTTATTGTGGGGGGCCGGGGGATGTCAATGGAGTATTATTTTGACGTTTTACTGTCTTCATAACTATAAAAAATTACATCAAAATCTGAATTATAATTTAATTATATATACTGTGAGATAGATTTAGGGAAATTTGTTGTAATCAGCTTCAATTGAGTCGTCTTGTAAAGGAGGAGATGATTTTTTTAGCACGGAAGTCAAAATAGAACCTTGAAAGTTGAAACACACACCGCTCACGCTAGTGGAAGGAAAGCAACCTCCTAGATTTTAGATCATTCATGGTACATTTGGTGCAGAGCCACATCTAATCAAAACAATTTACTTTAAAAAAAAAAAGAGAAAGAGAAAAGAATAAATCCCTGTAAGGAAAAGCTACATTGCCGAAATTGTGGGTGTGTTGTAAGGACATCACCACTTGACTAGTCTACACAACACAAAAAATTAGAAGTCCTAATGATGTTTCAGAGCTGTTTTTATCTAGTCTGGAAGTTGAGGTACCTGATGCCGAGAGCAAAGCCAAAGGCGAAGAGAACTACCCAGCAAATATGAACTACGCCAACCACTGGAAGAAAGTCATGATCATAACCCAAGCCGTGCTTTAGATACTCCTTCACTGTAACATTAGGAGACCCAGGCACCACAACTTGGTTAGTTTTATCACCAATTTGACAGGTTATGGTACCATAGAGAGACCAAGCCAAGGGTGAACCCCAGTAATACCACCTCCACCATATTGGGATTTGCTGAAACAATAATATAAACCAATCATCTATCAGTCTTAGGATCAAGATAAAATGTCTCAAGTATTCCATGCTAAGCCGCCACATTCTCATTAGAATTGACTTACTGTCCTAGGAATGAGGAAACCCGAGAACAGATTCCAGAAGCTCATGAAGAAAGACATTGAAATTGCAGCAACTTGAATATTTGGAGTCAGTGCGACTAGCATCATCCCGAACATTGTGTAGTAAGTGTAGCACGTCAACAAGAAATAGTAGAACAAAAAGAATTTGGCTGCTGTCCACTCGAATCCGATCATTGAGTAAATAATAAGAGTGTACACGAAGGCCTGAATTGAAACGTAGAGCACCTCAATCGCTACCTGCAAAACACCATGAAAATACTCTTACTAAATTATCATTGTCGTTGTTTTTAAGTTACACACTACTAAATTATCTGATGTGTCTCCCGTTGAATTTCGCAAAAGACTATTTTTCTGTTGGCTATGTTATAATGACAAATCAACATGTATCGAAGGTTGCTGAAAATGAATTATATATATATATCCTCTACACGTACGTAACAAAAATTTAGTAAGTGTGATCGATCAGAGTGTCCTTGTTAAGTTTTACCTGACCGATGGCATAAGGAATTGCCGAATACATCCCAGCTCCTCGTTCACGGTAGAAAACTGTTCTCTCTATGGAAACCACTCCCTGCACCGAGGAGGCATTGGTGCCTCCCAAGAAGATGACACAAGAATAGATAGCTCCCATAAGATTCAGCAGATCTTGCTGTACTTGCCTGCCCAGTGAAAAGCTTCATCAATAAGAGCCTACTTTCTAGAGTAGTTTCTATAAGCAACACATGCATAAAGGCTCGGGTTTATCATTTGACAAGAATCACAAATTTTTCGACATCCTTAACAGGCATTCAAGTTTAGTCATTCCGAGCGAGCAAGTCATCGGAAGAAACTGTAGACTCACATTTTTCCTCCCTTGTCCCAGAATATGACACCGAAGATAACGCCGCAGGCGACTGTCAAAAGGAAACGAAAAGCATTATATCGAGGATTCCGCCAATACGACAATCTTTGTTTCCAGAAACAAGCTCTGATCTGAGTGAATATGGGTTGGGAGTGCTTTGTTGGAAAATAAAGATCCTTTGAACCAGGTGGAGCAGTACTGAGTTCTGCTATAAGTTCATCATTTCTCCTGCAAGTTATCCAAATGAAGACATGGAAAGAGAAAAAGACGAAATGCTTAGAGAAGTCGGTCATTCGGATTTTACTTATAAAGGGATGATTCGGCAAAAATGTCAGCAAAATCAACTTGCAGCTGAGCCTCAACTGACGGAGTACTGATTTCCAACATCCACGTGGCAGGATTATATCCAGCAGTAATCTTGGGAACTCCTGGGACAGCCTGCAGGTGGAGAATAAATCAAAGCCCATTGGGAATTTCCTGGCTGACCTTAGTTTCAAAGACAACTAGAATATGTGGAAAGAAGCTACAAACACTTAGGTTTTCCCTCGGATAAATTTTAACCAAATAACAGTAGGAGATACACTTGCCTCAAAGTAATCTATTAGCTTTTGAGAATTGCGACCAAGTGGTCCTGCATAAATCACGCGCCCTCCTCTCTTCATCAAAAGCAACTAGAATGAAAATATGTTTAAGTTTAGAAAACTGAACCAAGGGGATTCCACTCGTTTCTCTGCAAAGAATAAATTGATATACTAATGTAAACTGTTGTCACTCTTACCTCATCGAATGATTCAAAAATGTCTATGCTTGGTTGGTGAATCGTGCACACTACAGTTCTTCCAGTGTCCACAGTATTTCTCACAGTGCGCATAACAATGGCAGCAGCTCTAGCATCAAGACCAGATGTTGGTTCGTCCATGAAGATTATGGATGGATTGGCAACCAACTCTACAGCAATTGTTAAGCGTTTTCTTTGTTCTGTTGAAAGACCATCAACTCCTGGAAGGCCAGCCAACAAATTTCTTATAGGATTGAGTTCAACCAGCTCCATTACTTCTTCCACAAGCATCTGCAGTCAAATTCCAAAGCAAAATATTAGTAAGATGGTTAGCAAAAAGTTGAAGGATACAATTATCAGTCAATTTTTATGTTGAAGATCTAAATGAAGCACTTACCTTCCGAGTGCTTTCTTTTACATCAGCGGGAAGACGAAGCCAGGCGGAGTATAAGACAGATTCATACACGGTAAGATGAGGTGAATGAATGTCATTCTGTTCGCAGTATCCGCTTATTCTGGCAAATGTGTTCTGGTTTTTCGGGTAACCTGAGATGCAGATGGTTCCTTCAATGTATCCTCCAGTTTTTCGTCCAGCTAACACATCCATCAAAGTTGTCTTCCCAGCACCGCTAACACCTACAAGTGCTGTCAATATTCCAGGTCTGAAACAGCCACTAACATCTCGTAGTAGTTGCAAACGATCCTCTTGAACCCCCTGACTCTTCATTTCCTGGTAAACCAATTGCAAAATGTTAGACATGAAAGATCCATCTTAGGCATTCTGAGACCCTTCATGGAGAACCAGGGGGCATTTCCAGTTTGAGTTTTAAATATGAAAATCTGAACAAAAGAGCTAGCAGCGTTGTTTTTAGTGCTTTTTATCCAGTCAAATGTTTTAGCACAAAATGAAAGGGTTGGTGTAAATTAAAACTCTTACAGCTGGCATATCCACGGAGTAGTTAATATGGTTGAAAGCTATAGACAATGGCTGGAAGGGTAAAACCATGCCTTTCTTGTCATGTCCATTTGCTTCTGTGCTACTCGAGGCATTTCTGGGTTCCATATCAGTTCCTGAAATCTTATATACGCCTCAGACCAGAAAATTAATGAACAACACAATAACCGTTATATTTCATATACGGTTGGGGCAAGGGAACATGTCATGCAGATGTGATGTACAATAAAAGATGCTTTAATTCGATGAGCTTTGAAGCTGAAGCTTAATTTCTTAGTTGCTTTAGAGTTCGTGAAAAAAGTTTTCACATACACGATGTATTACCATATAATTAGAGAAAGAAGGAGCAGTTGTGATTATGTAATCAGAAACATAAGATTTCAAACTCAAAAATCACACCTTAGCAACACCTTAACATTAATCATAAAATGTCGAACCATTAAAGACAGACCAAACCTTGGGATGTTTCCTTGTTGCTTGCAGAAGATGAATTCTTTTCTTGGTTTTCATCCAAGACTACTGTTCTTGAATCACCCAAGGCTGAAGACAAATGCATTGCAAAACTACTTCAATTTCTGGTTTTTATTCCAACTAAAGAGAAAGAGAAGTTCGAGTCAACATAAGAGAGTTCCAACATGTAGTACTCACGGTTTAAGAAAGTCAGTGCTACAACAAAGAAACCATTGAAGAGAACGGAGAACCCCAATAGTGCTGCAATGCATATCCAATACCAGGACCACTCTGTATAGAAGCCTCTTCCTTTCAGGAGGGCTTTCCCTACCGTGGGAGCATCGATTCGGGGGTCCAAATTAGGCTGCATCAAGTGAAATGTTCTAAGATTTTAATTTAGGACTTGCAAGTGCAGTAGACATAAACAGACTAGAGGATAGATTGTAGAAGGCGGATTATGTAGAAAACTTACTGCACTCCATCTCTTGTCAAGAAATTCGCTCATGACAATAGCATTTTGTCCATAGCTCATTGGAGAAATATAGGTCGCCCATCTTATCCATGGCTTAAGGGCATCTTCAGGCAACAATACAAACACACTTTAGCAACGGCCAGTAATCCTAAAAATCAATCTGCCTTGCAATTGTACTGCATTTCTATTATACCATGCAAAAGTTGATTAATTTAGCTTCTCTACTCTCAAAAAATGCGTAGTTCTTTGTTACACAATATGACGTGAAAGTATTTTGTACTGTGTGAGAATGATATCTAGGATTCTTTAAGGAGAATTTTAAACACTCGCCTTTGGCAACCACAAATCCTCCGCACATAAAGACCACTAGCAGAGTGAAGGTACCCAATGTGTTTGCTACAACCTGCGTTCTTCCAATTGCTGCAATAAAGCGGAAAAGAGAGAGAGCCATCGTATGTATACAGAAAAATGTCAGGAACTGTTGGAAGAACCTACAGCATATGGAAGAGAATTGTCAGTGCTGGGGATTCGATTTGAGAATTTCATTGCACCATAAAATACGAGAGTAGAATTCACAGATTACAGTCATGTTTCCATTTAGCGAAATAGCTGAGAGAGATTAGACCGCATGAAATATTTATTTACCTGGCAGGGGAGGGAGCAAGCCCCATCGTATAATATGTGAGGATTATCCATATTGCTGATTCCATGAAAGACAGAGGGACCCTAAGCAGAAAGACTGGCAAACTAAAAGCCCATGCTGGATAAAATAGGGAATCCCTTTGTTTGAAGAAGATAGGAAGCCTGAACACCGTCATTGAAAGTTCAGCCATTCCGTTGAACATTATATTGATAAGACTGAAGAAAAGAGCTCCAAAATATTTCCCTCCATCTTGCAATTGGCCATGTGGCATCTGCGTTCTAAGAAACACTGTGGATGAAACAATGGCCATTATTGTTATCTGAACTGTCTTGAAAATGTACACAAAAGAATTTCGCTTCATCAGCAGCCATTCTCTCGAAAAACATGCCATCAATATTTCCCAATTTGAGAGACCATATTTGTTTTTAACCAATGCTGCTGGGTGGGTTTTGGGTTTATCGTAAGGCACACTGAGCTCTTCTGCAAGCCGTTGGCCAACATGAAAGGCTTTGAAGGCTTCTGCAAGCTCAGGAACTGATATGTATCTATACGGCTGGTCTTTCCGGAGCCAGTACTGTACTTGATCCTTTTTGGAAGTCACCTCTTGAAGGAAATCAGCAACTCCTTTCCTTTCAGGACACTTGAAACCAACATGCTCAAAGAAATCCAGGACATGTTCCCGTGGACCCTGATAGACAATTTGACCTTCTGAAAGCAATATAATGTCATCAAATAGATCATAAGTCTCAGGTGCTGGCTGCAACAGAGAAATAATCATTGTTATATCCCTGACGTGAACCATGTGCTTCATGTGGTTTACTATCTGGAAAGTAGTGGAACTGTCCAATCCAGTGGATATCTCGTCCATGTAAATAGCTGTTGCTGGCCCGACCAACATTTCACCTGCATCCAGTTGAGATGCAGACAACGTACTATTAAAGACACTTGAAGCATGAACCAACATCCCCCTGGGGAGCTGACAGCTAATTTCTTGAGACAACCAGAGCACAAATGGTGTCATCTCTTGGACAGGTAAAAGCGTGCTCCATTTCTTTTTAGAATTACTGTATATTGAATCAATATTCCTCATTGACATTTCTCTTACCAGAAAGAAAATAGAGGAACAATCGAATTACAGTTGTGATGCTAACACAAAACGAGGGTTGTAACTTGTAAGCTGAAACTCTGGGATTTTACCTGTGGTAACACGCTTCTTCTGCCCCCCTGATATACCTCTTTTTAGCTGGTCACCAACCATGATATCCGAACAAATATCTAATCCAAGAAGCTGTAGTAGAAATCTGACTAGTAAATTATTTTGTCGAACTCGAAATCCAAATGTTGAAAACCAGTGTAGAAACTTAAGAACTGACCTTGAGAACACAATCTGTGGCCAAATTACTTTTTTGACCTGCCACTGCTACAGCCTTCATGAATGCATCAATCTCAGGGTCTGGATTTATTCCTGCTTCTTTCTCGCGTCTTGAGAGTTCAGCTAGCATTTCGTACCTTCGGCCCGTTCCCAGGCACCGCCTCGAAAAATCCAATGTCTCCCTGACGGTCATTTCTCCATGATGTAGATCATGTTGACTAACATAGGCACAGGTTCTTTGGGGCACAAATTCATCCATCTCGTGACCACAGTATGTAATTTTTCCACACGTCTGTGTCAAAATGTTGGTTAGTGACCTATTAATAATAATACCTGGGAGTATATATCATAACAAACACCGTTTCAAATACCATATGGATGAGTAAATAGCTGGAAAAAACCATTGTACCTTTAGGTTATCTTCAATCTTTCCTGCAAGTGCCTGCAGCAATGTTGTTTTTCCCGCACCTGGCGGACCAAGAAGTAGTGTCATCCTGAAAACAAAATAAAGTTTTTTGTTTTCAAGTGATTACTCCGAGGTCATTGGAATAAAACGAGTTGCAACACACACACACACACACACATATATATATAACGTAGATATTGTGATGCAGCAGACTGATGATCAGAACAACAATTATCCAACTAGGGACAGAAAGATACCTAGATGGTTTGACGATTCCACTGATATCTTTAAGTATAGTTATTTTTCTCTTATTGGAAGGGGCAAGACGAATTGATCTCGGCGCAGTCTGTGTCCATGACAGTTTACATTGACAGAGAACATATAAGTCACCACAAAACATATTAGTACCACCTATCTATTCTAGCTTATGTATGTTTTTTTTTGGCGCATATTCTAGCCTACGTTAGAATGATTACTCAATCAAACACAAGATTAGTAAATGTAGATGAACTTTTTCAGTTTTTAGACAACAGTAATGTTTCTTGAACTGATATATGGACACCAAAATCACAACTAATAAATGTTAGAATTCTCAGGAACGAACATGAAAAGAACTGGTTATCCTCTCTAATTTCAAAAGGTAGGTTCGCGTGGTGATTTACCTCAATTACATTCAGGATAGCGTTCAGCAAAGTTGGAATTGCTCTACTCCCAACATGAACCTCTCCTTCGACAGATAAATGTTCGTAACGCACCTCAATTGTTGGAACCTGAATCCCAACCCTGCATGCATGCATGAGCGTTAACAAACATTAATCCTAAAATAAGAACCAAAAGAAGAATTTTTGTTGAATGAGAATATTTAAGGCGAACCTATCAACCCGGCTTCTTAGCCTCTGGAGAAACTTTTCATAATCTTCCTCAACAACCCTCAGTATATTATTAACCAACATCCTCTTCTTGTCTGATCCTAACCTAACGAGGTCCAATTCGTGACCCACGACCCTCCCGTCATCCAGAACCTGCCTCAACACAGCTTTCCTCAACCTATCATAGGTTGGCAGCCTCTCAATGGCAGCCCACTTGAGCTGCTCCTCATCTTCCTCATGTTCTGTACTTCCACCAAAAACTTCGGGAGCAGGGTGCCAGGCCTCCCTGAAACTGGCCGACGCCCAACTCGTGCTACCAGTACTCTTCCTTGCTAGATCATCACCCGTTAATGCCAATGCCATTGTTCACCGTGTAACACTAAGGGCGCGTTTGGGGAGCGTTTCCAGTCTGCTGCAGCGGAGTGGATGCTATGCTACCCCTCACGTTTGATTAAAACTTACTCAAACCAATTAAAAAAAAATTGTCCAAATATTACTTCTTCAAGAATCGCGCCTCACGACCAAGCACTCCTGGGAAGGATGTCCACGCACTACTGAAAATGCATGGGAATAATGAATTGGTGATTGAAGAGAGAACCCTTGCGGAAGCAAGATTTTGGGTGGATTCACAGGACAAAATGGAGAAAGAGAGAGAGAAAAAGAGAGCGAGCGAGGAAGTTGAGGGTGCGGGTGTCATGAGATTTATAGCTTGGCGGAAATTAATGAATGAATTGTATTCTTGGTACTGAATGATATGAAGTCAATGCTGGAAGCCCGGCTGTGACACTACCACTGCTCCAATTGTTGGAAATGGAAGCTTCTAATGCGGATATAATTACTTACTACTAACGGAGTATTTGACATTATTACGGCTTTATGCATGCAGGATTATCTTACCATTTATAGTCCTTTAACCATAACCGGCTGTGACACTACCACTGCTCCAATTGTTGGAAATGGAAGCTTCTAATGCGGATATAATTACTTACTACTAACGGAGTATTTGACATTATTACGGCTTTATGCATGCAGGATTATCTTACCATTTATAGTCCTTTAACCATAAAAGATTAGGAAAGAGATTGGATGATAATTACTAGTATTTACTACTCAATGCAAATCTAGCTTCGTGCCTCTTCCTTTCTTTCTTTTTTTCTTTCCTTCTTTTCCCCCTTGGTTGGCTTGGGGGGTTCGTTGAACTTTGTTTAAAATTTTTTTTTCCGAATTTTTATCAGATATTCTTGTACATATTTTCTCCTTACAATGTTTTGCTTCTCTCTGTTATCCTTTATTGTTCAATTTTATGGGTGAGATACTTAATCGAAAGTATCTCTTTATTTGTATCTCACCTTGCCAAATTTACCTGTTTAAGAAAAAATGAAAGAAAGAATTCGATTACAAAAATGTTCTAAAAGGTTGAGAGAGAGCATTTATTCGAGAAGATTCTAAAGAATTTTCCCCTTGTGAGAGAAC
Organism: Coffea humblotiana; assembly: GCA_023065735.1. Lineage (NCBI taxonomy): Eukaryota > Viridiplantae > Streptophyta > Magnoliopsida > Gentianales > Rubiaceae > Coffea > Coffea humblotiana. Next base: position 3,918,353 of record CM041213.1, read on the forward strand.
ATTTATTGGTTTCCTTTTAAAAGTATTCTAACAAGACACTCATTGACACCTATATTATATTTTGCCTGTTTATATGAATGAAAACACTCGCATTTATTGGATTACTTTTATCAAGACACTTGTCTAAATTTACTAGTATATTTTTACAGCAAGACTAATATTTGAAACCTCTCTTTTGTTACAAAATTAACCATACCTTTCATATTCTGGGTTGGGTTGATAAGTTCCTGCTAAAAGGGTGTAAGAGTGTAATTAATTTAAGAAACGTCTAAATGTAAAGGGTGTAATAAACATGAATCTGTACAACTACACACTATATGATAAGTTTGGGATTAATTTTTTAGTAAGAGCGTTATTAATTTAGTAAACGTATAAATATAAAGGGTGTAATAAATGTGAAAGTGTGCAGCTATATGATTAGCTTGGCGTAAACTAGTTTTATTAACAAACTCGATATCTGTCCAAAAAAAGGTTAGGATATAATTCAAATGTTGGATTTTTTTTAAAAGGTAAAATCTATTTGGGAACATATATAAATACAAGGACATGTATTAATTATTAGTATGTATGTATATGCATAACAAGTTGTGTGGAATTTTAGGTTCGCTATTCACTAATATGTAGATGGTACCACTACAAAAAAAAAAAAAAAAAACGTAAGAAAGAAAGATGGGCTTCACCGACCTAAAAGAATGGGTCATATTCTAGATTTTCGATCCATACATGTAAATCTATACGGTCATATGGAATACTTGATAGCGCATTTCCAACATGTAAATTAGTAATACTGGTTTAAGAATCCTCTTCCTTTTCAAGAGTCTACTCCAGCAAAGGAAAAGAACAGCTACATCAGTTGCTTTGGTTAGGACAAGCGTATAAGAAATAAGATTTAGGATATCAATTGTCAAAAAACATACTGAGTTAAAGGCTGGCCCAATTCAGTGGGATTTTGGCGGGATGAGCTATGGGGGTGTAAAAAAAATCCCAAAAATCTATTTTTTTCTTCCACCTTCTATCACCACTCATCTTTTTTCCTTCCTTCAATAACTAGAGCCTTTCTTTGACTACCGCTCTAGTAAGTTTCTTGCTATCCCAGACCAGTAATAATGTTTCTTTATGTACAGGTGTCTTATGAATATCCAACTTGTGGAGGTCAAAACTGCACCTTTGAAGTTTACACCTTGCTATCTTCACATAGCTCAAGAAGCACCTGTCAGAAAACTGAAGCAGACACTTGAAGATTAGACGAAATGTGCACGCCGGAAGTAAAAGAGGGAAGAAGTCTCGTGCCAAAAGAGCTGCCTTAGTGCAATGCATGATATTGTCTATGCATGTTACCACAAAACAGCCTAGACAGCTAAAACTTCCACAAACCATGCACACTAGCAGCTGTGTCAGGCTATTTGCATTTTACTGAAACATTTTCTTGTCCCCTTAAATCATCATTGAATTGGGAATTTCAAAGAAAAAGAATCTATGCTTAAAGCACTAGTATTTTCCATGTGCAGCATTATTATTATTATTATTATTGCAGAAAAAAAATATGGTGAGAACCTTCAAAACCTGTAAAAAGAATGCCTCAACTTACATCTGGAATGTCAAAGTCACCGTCGCTCGCATCACAAATATCAAGTGACATTTTCCGAAGCATTGGCATCTGCAGCCAGCAACCAGAAGCGGATCAAATATGCAAGTTCATAAATTCAGTTTCACTAAGAAATGGAACTTAAAAAGGATTTAAAGAACATGGAACCAGTAAGCTCACCTCTGAAGCCATAAGAACAATAAAGTTTTTGGGAATTCCAGTGCCCTACATCTTGAAATTTAAAGTTCAGATCAGGCCCACTGAATTGTTACAAAAAAAGGTTAAGAGATAAATTATCTCACACTATAGGTGATCTGGAGAATTCTGAAGCTTTTGAAAAATTTTATTAACTTCAAAATCGTCCTGAAACTGTTCCATATATGCCAAATATCGCAGGGATAAAGGGAACCAGGGATATTTACCCAATTATTACATTTCTCGTTGAATATTTAAAACATAATTTTGTTTGTATTAGGTTCCCAAACACATTTAAGTTGAATTCTATGAAGCCAACTTCAGTTATTTGAGAGCCAAAGCATATTATTATTTCTTCTCCCCCTCTGTTCCATTATCCTGCTCTTGCTTCTTTCCTCATCAGGTTTTAGTTTCACACATCTGCCCTTTCTCAATCAAACTGTGGCAACACCATAAGAACAAATAGCACCTATTCAAGTAAAGATCAACTTAAATATATTTATATATATATTCTGACCACCAGGATTCGGTTCTGAATCGACTTCTCTCTCTCTCTCTCTCTTCTTTTTTCTAATATCAGTTGCATCCATGTTATTGTTTTTCTAGATCATACAGTTGATCAACTTTATGTCTTGGTGAGAAAATTTTGGTTGTTTATAGTGCCTCTTCAACCTTATATGTCTGTGGTTTCTCCTCAAATTGAAAATGCACCCGCATAAGTTTGAGGCTTAATTCCCCTGGTGTAGTCATTGAACTTGGTGAGTCCATTTTCATTTTGACAAATAATTATCCTACAATATCTTGAAGAAAACTTGCAAGACAAAACCCGAGTCATAATTTTGGGACTTCTGATAATCTCCAGCATAGTTGATGTCCTGATAGCTGTCTCAGTCTTGGCCTTGACGACCTTGTTCCAATCCTTGATCATGATCTTGCGGCATCTGATTCTTAGCTGCCTGCTCCAACTGAATTGGATAGGCATAAATAGATTGGCACTCATACTGCCTTCTCTGTAGTTTCCACAAATTTTGAAGATTTTGGAGATGGGCATATGTAGTAACTGTGGCAGCTCTGCAAGCTTCCAAGGCAGTGACCACTTCACCCCAGTGTGAGTTTTGCCTCACATTTTTAAACCAGTTTGTGGTTGTGGAAGGAGAATTACTCTTTGTAGACAAACCCAGCGATGAAGTATATCTAGTTTTTTGTGAAGTCAAGAGACGAAGTCAACTAAGGTCAACTTTAAAGCCAATCTCCAAGAAGTCAACTTAAAAGTCGATTTCCAAGAAGTTGACTGTAGTCTCAAGAGCTCAACTTCCACATTTTTGGAAGTCCATTAAACATTAACAAAATTTTTAAATTTTAAAAAAAGCAATATTTGCTTACACGACCTGAGGTACAAAGGGGAGTCAGGCAATATTTCAACTTATTTTCATTTGTTAGCTTTAGAGGTCCAAAGGGGAATCAGGCTACAAACTTTCTAGACCCTGAAAGCAATAAAGGGTTCAATAGTCTTTTGAGCTCGAATTTCTTAAAAAGATGCGCAACAAACTCGAGCATTTTGTGCTGAATCAAAAGTAATTGTTCAACAGCAATAAAGTATTCTTCCTGACTATGAACCTTTATTTTATAAACAGATAAGCAAGGAAAGAGGCAATTAACAACTCACAGTATGACGTAGCAAGAGATCTTCAAGGGCTCGACAGTTCATAAGAGATGAAACACCATGGGCTGTTACTTCCCCACAGTCCTAATAAAAATTAAGAATTGCTGAACATGAGAGGCAGTAGGGGCAGTTACTGAGAGCCACATAAGTTTAGAAATTGATGAATAGTTTATTTAGTATGACAGAACCAGTAAAAACATTCCTGTCACCATAGAAAAAGCAAAAAGAGGAGAGAACACCTTGAGAGGTCAATAATGAATTTTGGAACTCTCTGCAGACTTTTGAATGATATTTGAGCATTAAAGGACCCCAGGTCATCAAAAATAGGTAACCTAATGTCTCGTCTTGCTATTGATTCTTCTGTAAAATGCTTTGGGTGGAAAATTTTTTGACCAGAAATATAGCTGCTATAGAAAGATCACATCCCCCAAAATGTTCCACTACTAGTAATGTGCAATTTGTGCTCAAGAATTGCAGTCACAGAGGCTGTAACAAGTGCATGATCTGAATGACTGAACTAAATAAAACCTAAAGCTGGCAAAGGAAAAAGCTTAACAAGTGATTGCTTAGATCTCGTTCCCCTCTTGTACCAACAAATTCCCAAGTCGACATCTATGATAAGGATAATGGAGCCTTGGGTACATAAAACCCTCTCTTTCTTTCTTTCTTTCTTTTTGTTTCGGCTGGGGGAAGGGGGTGGTGCGGGGAGAGGTGAGAGGTGAGAGGAATCATTTCCAGGAGGGACTAAATCGTTACAGAGCTACAGCAACATATATTTTAGAAAGGTGAATGTGGCACTCACTTTTGAAGCTACAAGAACCTTGAAACTTTCACAACCACTTAACAAGGCAGTCAGGAGAAAATTTATGAAATACGGATCTACAAACCACCAAAACTGTAAATATGGAATTTAACAATAATGCCAATGTCCAAGGCACATCCAATAATGAAAAAGAAAAACGAGGCAAGACCTGATTCTGTTAGCAAGTACTGTTTTTGCAACACGAGGGAGTGTTCCTCCTCCGTAGTAATACTGCTAACAGTTTAAGGAGAAATACATGTGCAATGATTTATGTATTAGCAATACGCTCATTGCTGAAGGACAAAATAAGGATGATATAAGTTTTAGAGCAATGTGACAAAGTGGAATTTGAAATGTACAACCCCTAAGAAAATGCACACAGGACACAACTCCCAAAGTAAATGGAAGTGCATACCAGCTACTATCCTTCGAATACTTTTTGAGTTTTGAGAACATAATCTTCCTATACAAATCTCAAGAACTAGACAAAAGATGACTAACCTCAAGATGCATAGAGATCAAACCTGGCCAGCCACATGAAATGATATCTTGGGATTCTACAAACAACAGCAATCAAAAATTAAATTTGAGTCATTTATTGCCTCACAATTCAAAAGTTCTACTTGAATTAACAATAGGGTGCAAAATCAAATAGAACACAATGAATAGAATCTGCCACCTGCAGCAGCTTCAAGAACATGAGAGAGGATGCAGGTTCTAAGAAAATGCATTTCAATCATTATTACAAACCTGGATTAAGAAGTCTGCATCCAAGCAATGAAAGATCAACCAAATTTGGACAATTTTGAGTCAGAATAATTAAGTCAGTATTCGTCATCCAAGCTGCAACCCTTTCAAGTTTCAAATTCCTCATATTTGGCATGCTGATCTGAAAGCTTAGTGAGGAAATCTGACCAAAGCAATAGCAGAGAGCCAGTACTTGCAGTTTTCTAAGGGTTTTCATAATGTTGATCACTAGAGAGTCAGATATCACCTGTTATAAGCAGAACATATTACCCACAAATTTCACATAGTTCTTCACATATAAAAAGGACAAGACATCAAACTACTCTAACCAAATGGTTTCAAAGCAAGCAAATAAAATCACTTCTTATTATGTTACTAGTCAAGGTAAATCAAAAAGGAAAAAGTTGTACATATAAAGTCTGCAGAGATTGAAAATGATGGTGAACTAGATGCGTATGCTGCAGATAAATGAAAGATTGCAGGAGAAAATGCAAATTATTTTGATGTCCTGAGCAAGAACATAAATTGGTTGGGTTTGTTTTCTTCTTTTGGGGTGTGAGTGGGGGGAAAGTGGGGCAGGGCTTGTGCAAAATTAATATCTGCTTCAGTTGGCTTAGACATTTCTCTATCATTGTCAAGGCACAAGATGAGTAAACATATTTCTCAATCATCATTAATATCTGTTTGGACATTTGTCTGAATAGAAATTATATGCAAATGAAGGAGAAAAGTACCAAGAGTAACAGATATAGAACAAACAATTAAAAATGAAATTGATCTACAATCTCTCACAATCTGTTTGTAGTTTATGTACTAGCTATGCCACAGAAGATTCAGCACCTGATGACAGATATGATTTGGTTTGAACACATATAAGAAAGGGCCACAGTTACCTGGAAATAAATCATCAGCGTTTCTAACAAAGGAGAGAAAGCAGGTAAGAGTCTGAGCCCATCATGCCCCAAGGACCCACCTAAACCAACTACCAATGTCCGTAGTGATCTAATTGCAGGTTTCAAGCTCTCCAAAGAAAAGAATGAAAATCCCCATCCAACTGCAATTTCCTCCAACTGGCACGACTTGCCAAGTTCAGAATGCAACTCTGTTGAACTATATGCCAAGTTAGAAGGCTCTCTGCCTTCAGCATCCATAAAATTCAGTGACAAATGCTTACAGCCTCTTGCTTTCAGGCATTTCAGACCAGGATTTCGATGGATTAAGTGAGCCAGAGCAAGGCTAGAAACCTAAGTGAAAAATTTTCTCATCAAACAAAGACATTGCCATGAAAAGCTTTGGAAACCAAGTGTTGAAAACCACTTTCATGAAACAGCAAAGAGAATCCTATATGGTTTATCAGTTATCACACCTTGGTTTCAGAAATATCTAGCATCTCCAAGGAACATCCTGGAAAGCGATAGAGAGCATCATCCACAAGGTGGGTTTCCCTTAAAGATACACTCTTTATCATAAGAGTTTGAGATAGAAGTTCTGAAAGAGATGCTTCACTGACCCCTGCAATTAATAACAATGTCAACATTATAATCTTGAGAGCAACATGTCTACATTCTTAAATGGGAAGGAATAAAACTTCAGCCAACGGAAGAGGAAAAAAATTATATCACTTACCCATGCAGCCACCTATATGTAGAGTATGGAACTTAGAAGCAAACGAGTGCAAGGGTATTTTAGCTTGTGGCTCTACATGGTCCTCAAGGTTGTGAACACCAGAACAAAGCACCGAGATTGATTCTTGCCCAAAATAAGTATCACAAGCCAAGATTGAGCGAAGCAAAATGCAGTTTAGTATTACAAAAGATATGCCAGAATCTGTTACTGACATACAACCATTAAGGTTAAGGTAACAGAGGGATGCACATGATTTGGTGATCTTACGCAGGTCAGAATCTGGGGAAAACATAAAAAATGACAGTTATGTAGCACAGTTCAATAATTATCAAAGCATAGCACTGTTTCAAACACAATCAGAAAAAGAGTCACAGCCAAAACTCAGACAGCACAGTACCAACAACCCCCCCACCCCCCCAAAAAAAAAGTGAATGAAACACACTCTGGAACTCAACAATCTAGAACCGGCAAACAAACAAATTGTACAAAGGCTTAATAAAACAGCACATTCTAACTGTATGCAACAGGTGCATGACAGAGGAGATCAATTTCCAAAGTTGTTTTCAACTGAGCTCGACAGCTCCAATTCCAGATAATAAACAAGCACGTGAGGAATAGGTGAGTTTGATTATCTCACCAGAAATATCACTTCTGCCCTGCAATGTGAGCCTTGTGATATTTGAAAGTTGTGGTCTGGACATGTTACTCAACGAGGCATCCCAAGGGCAGTGATCATCATTTGGAAACTCTCTTGATCCTAGGGGAGATAGAGCAGGGTGTGAAGATACAACGGATACTTTTGCAGGTATAAGAGGGCTAACATCCACTGTTAGGTCAATGTTGCACAGAAGAGGAAACCTTGCCAACAAGCGAATCAACTTCTCAGTTCCAAAGTCTACATAATTTACCGCCCTTAGCTTCCTCAAGGATGGAAAGGACTTGGAGAAGCACTTGAGAGCATCCTCAAGATCCAGCATTGGACAATTTGAAATATCCACCTCTTCTACAGCTTCAAAAGTCAAAGTTGGCAAGTGATCCACATTGAGATATTGAAGGTTGAGCAAAGGTTGCTTAAATTTTTTCCTTTGCATTATATCCCTGCTGTATAGAGGAGGAAGTAATGACAAGAGCAGAATAGGCCTAATTTGTGGGCAACCTGAAAGATCCACCTTCTGCATGGTGAAACTAGGGATCAGTAAGTTACCAATTACTATGAGAAACCACCAGATGTACAAAAGCATCTGTGTGTCTGCATACTGTAACATGTTTTATTCACACATATAAGCATGCTCGTATCTGTATGTGTGTTTCGGCCCACATAATTTACAAGGGGTAAAAAATGCAGATGAGTAAAACCTTAGTAAATTCTGTTAATCGAATTTGCATACAACTCAAATCACAATCTGCACATATGTTTCCCACATCGACAGAAGGATGTCCAGCTAGCTGAAGGATAGCATCAATGTTTTCATCAGCAAAACTCTGCAAAGAAGTAGCATCTTCTTTTACCTAAGAAAAAAGAAAATTTAGATAAAGTTAGTTTTTTAAGATTAAAAAAATGAATTAAGATAGTTATATTTAAAAGAATCCTCGCTAGAGACAGTTACCAGCAAGAAACCACAGAGGCAAACAATTACACCGTATCTGCAAAAACAATGGTGAGAGAGAAAGTTAACATATTGATGAAACATATTAATAGCCATTATGTGAAAATCTTCAGCAATTTCCATGTAGAACATGTCACTAGTTTCAGGATACTCAATCCAAACAGTAGAAACTTAAGAGCAGTATAGGGAGAGATCTATGTTGAAATGCTACATTGTCTACAAGCCTAAACTGGTTTGGTTTGGATAGAGGTTATTTGAAATATTATTTGGAATAATTACTATAACATTTTTTGTAATGTGATGTATGTGAGATAAAAAGATGATTGGGAATATAAAAAGGTGGGCTGAAAAATGTGTTTATGATGCAAGCAAAATATTATTTGAAAAAATGGAGTATCCAAACAAACCCAGTAGTATCCCAGGAAAATACCATGCGTGCTCCCATGAATATTATCAATGTTATGATTATCAATTAACATATATCAAGGAATACGACACCACAATTTTAAAAACTGGTTTGTTTGGATAGAGGTTATTTGAAATATTATTTGAAATAATTACTGTAGCACTTTTTGTGATGTGATATATGTGAGATAAAAAGATGATTGGGAATATAAAAGGTGGGTTGAAAAATGTGTTCATGATGCAAGCAAAATATTATTTGGAAAAATGGGGTATCCAAACAAATCCTAGTAGTATCCTAGGAAAATATCATGGGTGCTCCCATGAATATTATCAATTAACATATATCAAGGAATACGACACCACAATTTTGCCAATGCAGCACTAGAAAAAAATTTGAGGAGAAATTGATATGCTTAATTAGTCCTGGTAATTTCAAGAATACGACTTTGCTAGGTCAAGAAACAGCAACTCAGAAAGACAATTCAACTCGTTCATTCTTGAGGTAGATGAATTAGATGCAAAGTTTATTCCCTCCTGTACCTGCAAGGTAAATTGTTCCAGCACCATTTTCCTTTAATAATTCTTTCCAGGAGAATAAATTTAAATTCTAAGGTCAAATTGCAATTTGCCGGTAACATTTTAGTGGACATGAACTCGCTATTCATACATTTCAATTGGTAAACTACAGATGCGCATATAGCTTGTGGTTCACTACATGACTTCATAACAAGAACAATATCTTGGAGCAGTTACCCAACCTATCAATTTGAAAGGGCACGTTACTGTCACTAACGTCCAGTAACCAAGCTTTGCATGAGCCAAACTCTTTCTCCATTTTGAAATTAATAGGATAGATAATCATACTAATATGCTTGCTTGACCATTTATTTGATAGGATGCTTTCACAAAGTGGAATAGTTTCTTTATGTAAAACAAGGAAAATTGGGTATCAAAAGACATCTTATGGCTAAAAAACTTGTTTACTCTTCTTATTCTGCCAATATCACAATGACATCCAAAGCCTACTATTATATTCTCTTTGCAGTCTTCAGTCATTCAAACCAAGCAGCAATGCACAACTTAAATGCAAGAAAATACAATTCAGTGAATAAGTGATACATTTCTTAGAAGTTTGTAAGATTGTGTAGATAGATTTTGTTTGGTTAACATCACCAGCAAACCCCAATTCCCAAAAACAACCTGTAGAAAGACAATCAATCTATTTACAGACCATGATTTGCCATAGGAGATTTTGCATTCAAACTTTGGCAGAAGAACAACACTGCACCAAAATTAAATAATAATGGTAACAAAAGAATATGAGCATGTTGAAACTTCATCTTATTTCGAAGATCTGTAAATCAGAATTTCTATTCTTCCACTCAGTAAAAAATGGCCTCACGATACATTTTGGTTACAGTCCTTGGAAGATCTAATAACCACTAAAAAAAGAAACTCTTAACTGATTCTTATGATAGTGAACAAGCATCTACCTAACGATCCAAGACATGAACAGAATGGCTCTGAAGGATACCTGTCGCAACATGCCAGTGCAACCATCTTCAATAGTGTTTTTTTGGATGTTAGCAGCAAGCCAAAGAAGAATGGCATCACAAAGATATTTCTCGCTGTTAGGTATAGGTTAACTAATATCAGCATTATAATTGACACTATTAATCTACTACAATGACAAGTTAAAAAAGCAAAAAATCCAACCTATCTATGGTCAATTCGGGATGTTGAATGCATGTATTTAGTAACTGGTAAGGAACATCCAAAAAAGAGTCACACAACATTGCCCATTTCTGGAGAAGTATAATATACCCAGTTAGATTGAAGAAAAGAAGGGACCAGCACAATTGGTGATGGAAGTAGATGATTTGGCAGGGATAACAAATCCAAAATCCTAAGCACTTACGAGGTTCCTTGCTAGATAACTCGTGCAAAGATGTAGAATCAAATCATTTACTGCAACATATTCCATTTTCATCTATAAGATGGAATGATATAACATACATGTCAAAACACAACCTAACAAACAAGATCTTATAAATGCCATTTTCATAGTTTCCAAGCACTAAAAATCTTCCTTACCGTGCTCTACACCATACTTCCAAACACGGATCAAAGCATCTACTTGTAGTTTTGGAGTCAATGGGTCCTTGGAAGATGTTACTTCACTCAACCAAAGCTGACATTGCAAGAGCAGCGATTCCACTCCAAAAAATAGAGCAGCCTGATACATAAATAGCAAGTTTGAAGAATCAAATGAATCATCTCAGAAACAAGTCATATTTCTTGTCCATCTAGACTTTAAAATATACAACATATTAGAGTAGAACAGTGGCAGCAGAAAAAACTACATAATACATGAAGGTTTTGTCATCCCAAAATTACACCAAGTCATTATCATCCAAAATATAACTCTTCCATTCAAAATGAGTTTATACAGAGCTCTTAAAGATGTCAAATAAAGAAAGAACAAGTTATTTTCCAAGAGAAACTGCATTACACAATGGGTTTGACATGTTTCAGCAACAAACTTGAAACCCATTCTTTCATCGGTGTAAATATGAATATGGATGAATTTCCGAAAACAACATGCTTTCATGAAGCAGAATAATGAAAAAAACATGCACAATGATTACTGATAAAATTCTGTTGTAAAATCCTTCAACTTAATGCCACACTGTCTTCAATTTAACCGAAAATATTATCTATGGACACAGTAACTTTATGAAGTTTGATGTTCTTTTGAACTGTTGAAGGCCAATATGATGAATGTTTGGCTCCCACAGTTATCATGCATTACTAGATTAGATTAGGTCTAGATGAATATAAATGCATGTGCTGAATCTGCTTAAGTTCTATACCAATTACGTTCAGTTCAAGTATCATGAAATCAACCTCAAGGGAATTAAAAATTGTCCAAAGAAATAAAATGAGAGTTTGGTTGAACAAATAAGATTCATGAGGAGCCAAATTGCCAAGGGGCCACGAACGGAAACATAAATACTTTAGTTAGATCGAATCTACAACTTCAAGAAGAAACATGTTGGTGTTCGTGATACTCTTATGTACTTCTGCACTTATGGGAACCGTTGTTTCTGTTATTGTCCTCCTGAGCATCAATCTTAGTGTATGTCTTCCAGTTATTATCAAGTTAAACCCTTCATCCATCTTGAACAAAGAAGTTAGGAGCATTCTTTCCACTTTATACCATCAACTCTCCATTCAAACAGAAGGAATATATACATATATATATAAGCTTTCGTGATGTTTGCGGCGTATGACAGCTTGAAGCACATAAATTTTTGAAAAGCAGGATTCCAAGTTCAAATGAAGCTTCTAAGCCAAACTGTCAAATGTTGACAAAATCAATAACATGTTATAACCTCTTATGGTCTTACCTCATAGAGAAGAATAAAATTGTCAGAGGTGATCTCCACATAATATCCAAACATAAACCTCAAAACACTCAAAAATGATTGTGCGTTCCAATGAATTGATACCAAATCCAGGCAAGATTCACTGTAGAAATCAACAAAAAAAATGTTTTAATAGGTACCAAAGAGCTAAAATATCACAATACTTTATATCCGGTAAAAAAAAAAATTCTGATCAATCTACTGATAAAGTGATGAACAGTAATACCTAAAGCTTCCAGATAAGAGACCGCTAAAATAGGAAGACATTTGAATGGTCCTGTAGAAAAGTTGTCAAGAAATACTCATTTCAAAAGAAGAGTCTAGTGGAACTGCGATTGAACTGGATGAGAATAGCAGTACAGAATTATAAGCATGTTAAGGAAGGAAGATGAGGCATTCAGTATTAGTTTGCCTGTTTCGATTGGCTTTGATTTGGACGATTCTGTGAGTGAGAATGGAAGTCAAGTCCCATCTGTAAATCTCAGCGGTTGAAATGGAAATCACATCTTCCGCGTCATCTTCAACGTCGTCTTCCATACACCTTAGAGTTACGAATTCCTCGTCTTCGTCCATGCCGGTGTTCGTCGCCATGAATACACTGCTACCAAATTTCTCTCCACTCTCGTGAAAAGAAAGAACCGGGATCGGTAAAGACCCGAGTCACTGGCATAAGAGCTATATAAACACTAGACTAGACGCCGGTCAAAGAGTTTGTTTGGACGGGAAGATTTGCCAAAAAAAGTTTCAAATTTTTTTTATTTACATCATAAATATAATTTTTAATTATTTTTTTATTTTACATACACCACATTATAAAAAATATAACAATAATTATTTCAAATAAATATTCAAATAACATCCTATCCAAACAAAATTAACTTGTCAAGGTTTTTATTCACTTTCCCCCCACCCCCCCATTTTTTTGTAAATTTCTCTTTTAGACTCGGATCCAATTGAAATTTTTTCAGGCCAAACAGTTCACTTGCTTCAAGGGAGTTGTGGAGAGTATCAGAATAGGCTGCAGGAAGGATCCGAAGGTGGGAGCAATTGTAGAAGATATTCTTAGGTTGAGGAACCAGTTTGAGAAATGTTACTTTTCCTTTGTCAAAAGGGAAGGGAACTGTGTGAGTCATCATTCGGCAAAACTTGCCATGCAAGTGACAAGTGATATAGAGTGTGAAGAGTCTTTCCCAGTTTGGTTAGTAAACTTAGCCAAGAAAGATGTACGAGCAGTTGCTCATCCGGTGTAATTTGAATATTAATGAAAGCTATTATCGTTTTGGAAAAAAAAAAAAAAAAAAAGCACCACAGTTCACTTGCTTCAACAGGGAAAGAGACCATTCCTGTTTCCTTCATAGCTGTCCAATTTCCCTTCCTTTTGCAGTTTGCTGTACTGCCGAAAAAGAATAAACCCAGAAAGAAGTAGTGGACGTTGCTTTCACCTCTTGCGTTGTCATAAAAAACCTGACCCATCTCACAAATCCATGGGCACATCATTGATTCGAGAAGCAAAACCAAACTGCACAGTGGGTCACCATCAAAATTATGAGAAGGGCTGGGCTTGCCATCCTCATGTTCTGTCCTCTAAAGCCCAAAAGTGAGTTCCTCCCAACATTTTCCTCGGTGAAGTTTCAGTAAAATTCGGCAAATTTTAAACATGAGCGCAAACTACAACTTCTGTAATAGAAATCGCTTTTTTCTGGAGCTTTCATAGAAAATTTACTGTAGACATTTGATGTATGTAAGACATAAAGTAATTTAAAAAAGGTGTTTAAAAAATCTAGATCTAGAAGGAACAAGCTTAGCTTAGCAACGTAGCTGCAGAAGGATGGGCTTGTGCATGGGTTGACGTCAGTTTGGGAAATCGGATTCAGAAAAGTGGTCCGCAGAATCTGTTCGAAGATGGCTATTTCACTTGTTGAAGAAGGCAAGCAGGAGAGTCCTTAGTTAGTCCTCATCATAACTCAATGAACAAGTTAAGGCAGTGGACAACCATGGACCGGCAATGTAAGGGGATCCCTTGTTTGAAGCGAAGGCAGAACCCATGATGATTACCTAAGAAGCACATGATCTATCTTTGTTAAATTACTCTCATCTCTGCTATGCATCAACCGGATTTTTCTTGTGACCGAAATGTCAGATGTTATAGATGTAACTGCAATTTTAAAGCAATAGAAATTATGTACTGCAATAGGTGATCTCTAGCGTTGTTTAATCTAAACAACCTCCCAGAGTTCTGAGAATAGAAGGCCTCACAAGCGGATTTTCCATTACTATCAGTACAATGATATCTAGCGGAAAAGTTGGACCGAAGACATATGTACAGCTCCGGTTTCCACAACAAAATTCTCACTCACACTGTTCTTGTGGTTTTTAAGTACAAATACATGAAATTAAATAAAGATGGGGGGAGCCTGCATCCATGTCCAGGAGGCGCCTCAATGACAATTACCTTCTCAAAGCACCATAGTTCCTTGTGGGCCTACAATCAGACTTGTTCGTTAGGTCGAATACCTAAATCTTAAGAAAGGTTGACGGCTGACCTGTACATGTTCAACCGAACAAACTCTCCACTCAAAGAATATTGGGAATACTTTTATCCAGTATATTACAAGCATTAAATTCTAACTTTAGGAATATTTGATCAAATCAGTGGCAAGTTAAAATTTGAAAAAAAAAAAACTAAATAAAAGTGATATGATCAGCAATAAATACTTTATGCAAGAAGTTAGGTGCTGAACCATGCGGAAGAAAAGGTGACACCAATGGTGGAAGGCTTACATGCATGAAAGTTTTAATTAGTCAAAGCTTAAAAAGAACAATTACAATAGTTACTCTACAAAAATGACAATTTTTGTAACATTTTTGTAGGTCTAAAGTTTCTCATCTTTCCTTAAAGATAAAATGATGCAGCTCAATAGCTGGGAACATTAAAGTACATTAAAGAACTAATGACTACGGATCATACTCCTTATATCAAATTCATCCACCGAAGAGAATTCCTAGAATATAGTAACGTGGATATTCCCGGCACTACATGCTTTGACCCACATAAAACTGTACACATCATTCAAACTTTACGGTTTCAACTTACAATTACATATTAAAAGTGCGAAAAGATGCTAGAATAAATTGCAGTCAGGGACTTTAATATGTAAGCATTTGTGGAAAGAATCAATTGCTTTCATCAAGCAAAAGCAACAAAAGGAACTAGCAAGTAATCACAATTAACATGACAAGGAAAGCATCAACAGTAGATTCAACTGCAATAATTTTGAAAGGAGAGGGATTTGGTTCTTACAGCAACATATTCTAGAATTTGGTGACATCAGTAGCAGCAGGAAACCCCAAAAACATGAGTTGTTTTGAATGTCACTTACCCGAGTTTGAGATCTATTTTTCTTTGCCATATCGTCATCGTCGTCGTCGTCATCATCTCTGTTCATGAGCATCTTGTGAAATGAAGACGACGCGTTATCTGATTTCCTTCCCCTTTTTAGAGGCTGTTGTAGAACCTCTACCCCTTCCCCTTGGAGCAGCTCTTTTCTGTCCTTTGCCCCGGACAGATTTTTCATCCTATAACAAGCCAAAACAAAATTATTTGCTAAGGGTGTGTAAGCATAGGTATACCATTAAGATAGTTTAGAGACAAGAGTTTAAAACTTGCATATACTTATCTACATGTTAGTCAAAAGCAAGGAGGTGCACATGGAAAACAATTTAAATTGTATCCACTACCTAAACAAATACCTATAAATCTAAGTGCAAAAATCATAAATGACCCAATTACAGGATATATCGGTTTGACATGCAAATACAGTAGACCCAGGCAGATATGATCTGGGTACTCTACTAGTTTGAAACTCATCTTTATATACTTTTTTCTTGTACTCAAGCATTTATATGTTACAAGACTAAGTTAGAGGAAATATTGTGTTATCTTATATCATTTTTAACTCATGATGTAAACATTACACATGCATTTTGTTTCCATGTCAAATTCACATTACACGTTATGCATATAATATGATCTCATCCAGAATATTCAATTGCTAATTACCTCTGGATCCTAATTAAATAGAACACATTTTCAAATTCCAGAAATAAATGTTACTACTGGTTGGTGTATTAAAATTCAGATCCTCCATACAAATCTAGAGCCAAATCATGTACAAGTCAAAAAAGGCCCAGCCATTATGAAGCATATCTAGCCCATTGCTAAGCAGAATAGCATCCAATTCAAGAAGGATATCCGGCGAGTCTATTATAGAAAAGCATAGCAATATGAAAAGGGCAACTTGGCTTGAAAACTTAAAGGAGTCCTGGCACAAGTAAATCAGTTGGAACTACTCATGCTATGCACCAATAGTTCAAGTTAACCAGAGACAGTCTCTACCTTGAAGTGTACAAATACGATGCACAAATGCTCACAGAGGATGTTTTTCTTATTCATATAATGAAAAAAAAATCATACCGAACTATTTTCAATGTCATTTATGCAATGTTCTGCTCCATCGTCACTTGAAGAAACCACATTCTCCTCATCTTCAGCGATGGTCCGCACGGATGCCTCTGCTGCGGCTGATGCGGATCTGCAAAAGGTCATCAAAAGAATTTGTCCATACTGTTAACCAGATGTTCATGGAGAAGGCTATATCTGCTTTCTGCTCAGACGAGTTCACACTACAGAACATGAAACTAAATAACTTCTTGCTTCATAGCTTTCAACTGCATGGACATGTCACTATAAACCAATAGCTAATTCACAAGCTACAATTCCAATTCTATAAAACCATTGCAATAATACTTTTGAGTTCTGCAATATCAATCAGATGTGTTGAGACAAAGTCAGTGAGGAAATACATCAAAATATTACCGGAACCAAACAAGAGTTCATTTAGAGAGAATGTGAACAAAAAGGAGCAACAAAGAAAAAACATAGACAGCAGTTGTTGGTAGACTGCCTGGCCAAGACCAACAAGTCCAACTCCAATGCCTAAACTTCTGAACTCTGATGATGTCATTTTATCAGTATCATGATGAACAAAGAAACTGTTCCACTAAGCCAGCAAAAAAAACCAGCTTAATCCCTGAACTTATTTCAAATATATGGCAAAACTCACAAGCAAAGCACAACATTTTCAATTCAGGTCCAACAAATGCATTGCTCAGCAGCTCAATTCAACGAACAGGTATGAAAATCAGATTGAAGGAAGTCTTAGTCTATGTCCTGCATGTAACTGAAAGCTATGAAATAAACCTAAACATCAGGATGAAGGAAGCTTATCCACTACACTTCTCGTATTTCAGCTTCCTCCCAATGAAAAAATCAGCAAGGAGAAAGAAAAACCGATCGTAACTACATAATGCAGCAGACTTTAAGTAACTCTCTGCATTTTGCAAGTCTAGTACCTTTCCTTTTTATTTCTAAGCAGACCACACATACACAACGAATGTTGAAAAGAAATTCAATAGTGGAAACCACCAGAGCAAGAACCAAAATTTACCAGAAGGTAGGAACTTGGACACAATGTAATAAAATTACGGAAAACCAATAGATGCAAGATCTTTCTAAACATCTTAGTATTAAAGTGTTGCATCATAACTTTCGTGAATCGAAATTGTTGAATGAAGTAACAACTCCAAGATCTTCAACTAATGTCAATCAGAGTAGAACTCAAGGAAGGCTTCATCAAGCACAAATGATTGCAGTGAGGAGGCTCTAGTTCTGATATCAGTTCAAGAACTACCACATCATATGTAATTAATGAATTCTTCAAGAGTCAAATACAAATATCCCAACCATACATTTAGCCTTATCACAAAATGGTACCTGCCTCTTCTGACAAATATAACGAAGCAAGCTAAGCAGAAGTTCTTCTATGCACGTCTACAGTCATCAGCTTGGAAAAAGGAACTAAATGAACAGCATGGTAATCACAAAAGAACAAGGCCATACCTCTGCGACTGGCGCAACCCCATAGCCATGTCAAGGGTTGTTTGCTTTAAGTTGGTAGAAGACCTGCCTCTGCCTCTGCCTCTCCCTCGTCCTCTACCTCTGGAGGAAGTCTTACCAACATCAGAAGCATCTTTGCACCCTCTTGTCCTGGCCTTTGAACTAGACAACACACTGGTGTCCTCATCATCACTAAAGGAAACTGCACTTCCAACTCCAGTATTTCCCATGTCCTACAAATATCAGAATAACACTTTGTATGAAGATCCATCTAATATAAACCCCATATATACTGCAGAAAATCCCTAGATAGAAAAATTCATCATTGGCATTGAGATGCTTACTTCCAACAATTGTCCAGAAGATGTAAACTGCAGCGTATCTTTTGTCTGAGAGGCTCTTTGTTTGACTCGATCCTGCAAATGTTTTGCAAACTCCCACAGATAAGATGTAGTTTTACAACTTATGACCAATGTGCTACTCTCTAACCACACAAACCAATTTCACGCTGCAAACAGAGCAGTTGCCTGCTGGCAAAATTCTCTTTTAATGAGAGCTTGCCCTCACCAATAGTAGGTAGTGTTGACTAACAGCATCTAATATCCAAACTGTCTCATGAGTTACATGCATATGCAGACTGACGCAAAGGGGAGTACATAATGAAAACATCCACTGCACAAGGCACCTGTGGCTGCAGGATAGGAAGAGGGAAAGACATAGGCCTCTAGATCACCAAGTGCAAGCTTGGCATTGCACAATAAGTACCCTCCTAATTACCTCCCCCAGCTCTCCCTCAGAGAAAGAGTGTGAGCATGGCAAAAAATTCAAAAAGTAGCAAAGATAGCTCATATGGGCAAAAGAATACAATCCCTAATTGAGGAGCTTTCCGTCTGTTACAACATTAGCAGACACAAACAGCAAAATACATGTATACTTGTGGCACAGAATGAAACTTTGGCAAACCACTATAAGTTAATCTAGCATGCTTAGCATGCAAACTCACGGACATTCTCAATTAAATGTTTCTGCACCAAGTCATGAATATCACGACTTATTTAGACAGCTTATGTTTTGATCCACAGAGAACAAGGTGAAACAGTCACGTCAGCAAACTCAAAATATACTGTGACCAATAGTTGAGTGAACCATCTTGCCCAAAAGAGAAAAAATAAATCAAACCATCTTGCCTATCAAAATTTCAAGAATCTAACTGTAGTTCTATTAACATTTACGAGTCGCGCACACAACAGTCCCCTTCTTCCACTTTTCCCAAAGAAAACTGGAAAAGAAAACATGCTCACCAATATATTTACTAATGTAAGATAAATTTATGACCAAAGCAAATGACCTCATGCAAATGCTTTTGTCAATTGAAAAGGTCACAATAGCAATTTAATTTAAGTTGGATAAAGGTTTCTTGCCTGCAAACTTTCTCCAACTTTGACAATTATATCTTTCTCATCAAACTTCAGTGAATCTGAATCCCGTGCAATTTTGTTCTGATGAATAATACCAAATCATTGTATTAGAGTACAAAGAACATTGAGAAGAAATTTCCTACAGTGCAACCTTGCTGAACAAAAAACAATTCAATGTCCAATGAAACAGATTGAATACTTACACGAGTTTCTTCAAGATTGTACCGGACACAAGAATAAAAAGCCATTTTGTCATCTTTGTTAACAAAGTTGTGTAATGCAATATCCAAGTCATTAACAGGAAGAATCTCCATTTTCTGTGTAAACAGTTAGCATCAAATACCACAAATGATGAGAGGAAAAACATAACAAAAAGAGGAAAACAGGTTGTGTAAGAATTTACAACACTGTTAACCCTGAATTTACTATGTAATACATTCGAACAAAAAGAGAAATCATAAGAGGGAAAAAAAAAAAGTCTTCTGTATCAATGAAAAGAAGTTGATATACAAGAGTAAAGAATGTAAAATATAATTGAAAACTTCATCACATTGTTCAAACTCTGCTCTGTTAGAATATTTCTTCAACTCTTTGCAGGAAGTGAAGATAAAGCAGAGACGAGGGGATACTTCACGCTTTGTGACGTGCGACAAGCCACTTTCAGCAATGAGAATGGATTGCAATTAGAAGTAGAAAGGTACTAAAAGGCTCAGTTGTTGGATTAATCTATATTGAACATAAGAAGTAAAACAGGTATCATAAGATTCAGAATTGAACTAATACCAGATTATGCTCGGCAACTAAAGCTTCAATGTTTTGCTGATTTAGTTCTTCTGGTCGAAGACGCTCCGAATCATCAATTTTAGCTGGTAACACATGAGAAACTTAATTAATCAAACACCAAAAAAAAAATGGAGTAACCTTGGATCCCAGATATAAGATATGTAGGAGAAAGGAAACAAGAGGAAGAAAGTGGATTCTATTTGAATAACTTACACCACATTTTTTATAGCACCCAAGGCATACCCACCAATTGAGCATACTCTTGTCCTTTGATTTACCAAGGCATTCAACTCCAACTTTGGTTTTTTTCCAATGTCTAGAAAAGTTTTCACAACCAAATTTTAGTTCTCTTCCTGTTCTGCCATTGAGCCTTGACTTATGCCACAAACTTATCATCAACAATAAGTTAAATTGAATGTTTAACCCTCTACAACACAAGCAACCAGCTAAGTATGTCGCTCAAAAAGTCACCAAAATGCTAAGGTGACATATTTAGGACATGAAGGTTCATAGAAATGGGCCATTTAGCATCTGCAGTAGATATTTATCGCTCATAGACATCTAATTCTGATGTGAACCAAACTTCCAGAATCAATAGCTATATTTAGTATCTATGGCTACATTAAACGTTACAACTTTAGTTTACAAAACAGACCATTGTGTGTTGAAGAAAGAAAATTCAGTTGATAATAAAATTAGCCACCGAGAAGGTTCCTCTCATGGTAAACATTGTTTACTCTCACCTATTATATGGAACAAAACCATCACCTCTATTGTACGAGTATACAAGTCAATTTGACAAAACATCTAAATGCAATTATTTGATGGTGAAAGTTAATTTCAAAAAAGTCTTTTTGATTAAAAGTATAACACAATATAACTACTTTGTACATATTCTACATAAGCTTGTAGCAAGCCATTAAGCATTTTTCATGTAACAATTACACTTTCAAATATAGTGTAAGAACAGATTACACATCTAGTATCTTCTCATTATCTTTTTCAAGAAATAATATATTAGTATCCTGCAAGTTGACATAAATAAATGAACCTTTTACCACTAAAACAAAAGAATAAAGATTAACATCCTTGAAGTTACACTTTTAAGAGGGCATGCCGTATCCACGAAACACCAATAATCTGACATCAAATAAGACTATAAATACCTTCCTTCTGGTCTTTTCTTGAAATTTTAGAGAATATGAGAATATCCTGGGGATTTGCAACCTATAAACACAAAACTATTATGCATCTGTAGAGTTCAGGAAGAAAAGAATACTATTTTCTCTCTCAATATAATAAATGGAAGAAGGTACCTTCCCCACATACTTCTGTCCAAACCTCTGAGGATTTATCGTCATAAACCAGAGTAGTCTACCTGTCACACTCAAATGAGCAGGATGGATAAGAATTATATAAATAATGACAAATGCAGAAAGGAGAACCACATACAAGATGGGAGTCACCTTTACTCGAACCAAAGGAAGCTTGAGTTCTGACTTGTTAACAGCCTTTTGGCCAGACCTCTTTAACCAGATTGCTCACCTACTCCATCAAAATTTCATTTAAGTTTGTCCAAGATTAGTGGGAAAACTAAAGAAGAAGACAAATACTATCTAAAGAAAGAAAGCTAAAAGAAATTTTCAACAGACTTTTTCTTTTGAACCTCCAATACAGCTTGATATATGTGAAGACCAAAAGAGTTACCAAAATTACAAGAATAACATTTATGAATCTAAAAATATGTGCCATGCTGAAGACTGAGATAGGCAAAATATATCGTTGACCACAAACCATACATATTACACATTACACATTATGGATATCAATATCTCCAAAAGATGTACATACACATGTGCATAACCCCAAACCAAAGCAACTCAAATTGCCTTTGATAAGCTGGATTGACCAAAAACAAAAAAGTGAAGGTTGGAGTCGGCCTAAAAGTTGATAATGTTAAACTTTGTTTGAAGTGATATTTATGCCCAATTTGTTTGTCTTAGATCAAGATTCAACTCTTAGTAAGTTAGAAAATGAAACTAACAGTGAACAAATAAAATTGTCAAATTACCATGTGGCACTATGAGAGGCTTGAAGCCTACATCGATAAGTTACTAGTAAGTGAGATTTCATCATCATTAGAGCATCAGAAAGTGAGTTCAGGTCAAATCTAATAAAATATAAAATAAACTCTAACAAATCAGGATGTCCGGAAACAGGAAAAAGAAACAGTAGAATAAGATGTTTACCACTTTGTCCAAATGCTCAAGAATTGAATTTTGATCATTAGAATCAATATCAGGTTCATCCTTCAATACAACCTGCACCAGGAAATCTAGGCAGTTAGTAAAAGTCCCATTCAATAATGAACACAGCATGAAAAGAAACTACCTCAGTATATTCAAATGGCCTGACCGAGGTCAGTGGAATCTTTGTTGGGCGGTATTGATTTCCCTATACATCGGACAGGCACATAATTACAACATCTTTGGAAATGTAGAAATGATAAGAATATATGCAGCAGGAGAACTCTAGGAATTGGCCCAAAATTTAACCTTAATCTCCAAAAGAAGTACATGCTTTTGTTTTGATTCACCCTCAATTAGTGATGTAGCAACAGAAGAACCTGGTTGAGTAATGTGGAATCCCATACCCGGAACTTCCTGCACATTGATGCAGATCAACCATACATGATACAGAACATATTTTGGGCAAACCAAATACAAAACCTCCACACCAGGGTTACCTGAGGGTCAACTAAACATTCGTGTTCATGGCCCCAGACAATGAAATCCATAAACCGTGGTAGAAAATGCTCATTTATGGCATTTTTAGGATTTGTCTTCACTCTGAATGCAAGAAATCAACCTCCATCAGTACAGGAAAAATTGATACTGGAAAAAATGAACCAACAAGATTAAGCATGTTTTCTCTCGTCACTATTATATACCACGTGCCCTCAGAAAAACCTGTTTTGATGAAGTACAAGGATATTGAACCAGTCTGATACTTGACAACCTTCTTGAGCTTCAGGTCGCATCCATTGTACTGCATGTGGTGTCTACAGTATCAAGAGAAGTCAGAGTGGATAGCTAGTGAGCAGTGGAATCTTTAAAAATAAAAGCACCCAAAGAGTGTACCTGGAACATTCTATTCAAGCGTTCATCTCTAATGTTCCCAAGGCCATAAAGGGCAACAGAAGTCGAACCCTACAATTCATATAGTTAGAAGACCATATATCAAAATATCCAAAAAATACATGCATCAAATCTGTATTATCCATTAAATAGACACGCTGACAGACCTTCCTAATAAGAATGGGGTAGAGGGTGATCTGTCCAACTCCAGAACCACCAAGGACCGTTTTTCCGAAGTAGTTCACAAGATTGCACGCCGAAAGTATGTCAATAGCAGAAAGGTTGTCCTGCCATAGTGGACGGCAATAATAGCCCACAGAAAATAGTGTTTAAGAAGATACATATGTAAGTGGCATATTAAGATAAGGCTTTGGATTGCACCTAAAATTTTTCAAAAGAGAAAAGGCAGCATTCAAACCTAGAATAAACTATCAAATATGAACGGGATATCCAGATAAGATCATCATTTTGCTGCAAAAGGAATAGGAATTATAGAAATTTGGCAAAAGCATCTGAGTTACAGCTATGCATCAGCTCTTAGACTCAGACAACAGATTTTACTTGAAACATATTGCAAGGAAGCACCTTAATAACACACTTTTTCCCTACAAATAGATCAACTACACATTTCTATGCAATGGCAAATATAGGTAATATGTATCATTTTACAATAAATTCCATACCACTCCAGCAGGATCGTCGTGATTTCCATGAATGCTGAAAACTGGCAAACCAACATTAAAATGGGGGTCTTCATAATTTAACATGACCAAATCTGGAGAGATCAACAAGTACAAAAGGAAGATGGAAAATGTAAATAGAACTTATACTGCACAATTCATGCGAAAACATGCACTCAATATATAATGACCAAATTGAAAGTATTATACTCTACCAGGAAGAAGTACAAAATGTGCAAACTACTAAAAGATGTGAAATATCTGAATACAAAGCACTCCTGGAAGTCTGACATTCTAAAAGTAGCTGCAGAAAGTAGATATTTGAAACACAAAACATTTAAGAAATAATTTCTCACTTCTGCCGCAGTATGAAGGCAGATACACAGTGAATCAAGTGCAAAAGATCAGCGGCTCAAACTTTTCAACTTCTTTTCTTAAAGGTGTTGATCAAGTAAAGAAAGAGGAAAAAACTGAATTTAAACAAATGCAAATCCTAGTGCAAAGATAGATCATTACGAGTTGGCAAAATTCACTGTCTGATCACTGACTACTTGGAACTGCACAGGCTGATCATTAAGGCAATAACGACGGAGAATCTCCATAGCTTTTACTAAGGTTGACCTGGAGGGTTTGTTCTCATGAAACAGATCACCACCAAGGAGTAAGAAATCGACCTGAGGCAGATAGAAGATGTGAACAGTAGCCGTAACACTTAATACACAAAAAAAAAAAAGAAAGAAAGTTAAACTGGTAGCTTCGATAAGGTTAGATAAGATGGAACAGACGCTAAATGCCTTCTTAGTTCCTCCGTTCTCATTAGAAGAGTTTCAATTACAGCTTTGATAAGTAAATCATTCTTTAGGATATTGAAGATCGGTTTTAGAACCTCCAACTTATTATTAAACCGAGCAAGCTGTTATGAGAGTCAATCAAACTTGCCCAACGTAGACATGAGACCAACCATTAACCACAGTTCCAGTAAAAGAAAAATATTACTTGAGGTTCAATACATAGACACCACGTCGCAGAAGCAAATCATGGTAATACCTGTTTTTGCTCCGCAATGGAGCATATTTCTTCAAATGCCCGAAACGAATCGTGCCTGCGTATTTCATCCTTTTCCATATAGCCAAGGTGACAATCAGTAGCAACCAGTATACGCAGCGTATTGCTCGCGTCTTCACTGAAATAAGAATTTAAAGGGGAAAAAATCCTTTCCTTGTTAGCATGCATAACCACAATAACAAAATCCTCCTATTCTTTTCAAACAAGTCAAATAAGCAAAGAGAAAAAAAAAAGTTAGTAAGCAGTAATCTCGAAAAAGCTATAATAGCACACCATATGAATACCTGCCAAAAGTGACACTCAGTAAGGAAACCATGGACAGAATGGAAATTGTTGTTTTACCTTGAAGAGCAGCTCATTTCCAACAATTTTCAAGATCAAACCAGCAAAATTAACCAAGAAATCAAAAAACATCCGCAGCTGACCAACTGAACCCTAGGCCTATGGCGCCTAAACTCTCATATAAAATTAGTTTGCTCAACGCCGGTTATGGTAGTGACGGAGTTACTCAGTACCTAAAGAAGAAAAGCGAGTCAAAATTAAGCGGCAAAGAAGTGCAAGGCGGAAAAATATACTAGTGTCCGGCGGCGGTGGAAGCCGGTGAGGACCGACTGTTCGGAAGAGTGGCGGGGAATTTAAACGAGCGATGTCTAGACTCCAGAGAGTTGAAGAAAATGTGACACTGAAAAGTGAAGGAAGTCAAGTGTACTGAAAAAGTTTCAGGACAGGGAAAGATTCTCGGTCACGGCGCGGAGGCCGAGCACATTTTCATTCATGGGTCTTGACAAATTCCTAACCCAAAATTGGGCCCAATGGTCTAGGTCTACGACACAAAAGGGCCGATCGTGCATGTCACCGCTGACCTCTTTCTTTGTCAGACGGATGTAGGAATAAATCAACCTCCGCTTTTGTTTTTCGAGTAAACCGTCTCAATTTAATTAAAAGTTAAGTTGAATTTTGATCCAAAAAAATGTCTTTTTAAGTAGAAAAACGACAAATATTCAATTAAATAACTACTTAAGAAAATTGTTCAGTACAATATTCCTGGGGAGGCAGATTCCCCTTACATCATCCAACAAAATAGTTTTCTTGCTATATTTGCCAAGAAATCAGCTGCCCTATTTGTTTCTCTATGAGTGTGTTTTGGATAGAGTATTATTTAGAATAATTACTGTAACACTTATTGTGATGTGATGTATGTGAGATAAAAAGTAGTTGGAAATATAAAAAGATGGATTGAGAAATATGTTTATGATGCAAGCAAAATATTATTTGAGATAAATTTGTAATTCAAACACACTCTATAATAAATATGCTTCATCTTAACTTCATGAAATCTAGACAAAAGTGCCCTGCAATTTGTCAATGTAATTTAGTTGAATTGTAAATGCTATTTTCATATGTATCTCTCGAGCCAATGTAACTTCATTTTTATTTTTTAAGTGTAAGTGGATCTTCTCCCGTAGTGATCAACTCTTCCCTTCCTTCTGTGTCGATGTAACTTGTTAAATTAGTAAGCATCATTTTTCAACACTAAAATTTGCTACTTGTAACCTGTAGGATGTATGTTAACCGTGTAAAAAAAAAAAAAAAAATACTCTATTCCATAGTGATTGCCTGCTATACCTTGCATCAAATAACATCTTTACCTTTTTATGAATTATAACAGATAAAAAGTCAAGAACAACTAATTTTCCTTTTTTTTTTTTTTGTCGATAGAACAAGGGTTCTAATTAGTGTCCTATAGTTGTGCCTTTAGATACTCTTCTCTCTTTGGTTTTGTGATTTGCTGTCAGCTGCCTCTGATTTAAAACCAATTACCCTTTTTTGCATCACAATCTTGTATAGGCAATCTCAAGGCTTCTGTAGATTAAGCGGATATTTACTTGGATATCACAAAGTATTACGAATTCAGTAGGGAAGGGAACAAAAACAAAGAAAGAAAGAAAGACTCAACAAACTCCAATGCCTGATGAGTTAAAATTAACCAAAGACTACAACAAAGAAATTAATCTCTAAGTAAGCATTACGTTTCTCCAATTAAACTACTGTAAAAGATTTTCTTTTAAAGATTTTAAATAGATTAAGAGACAAAGTATTATAGTAAATATGATGCATCATATGGTTACTGAATTGGAAATGATTGCTCAGGTTTTAAGCACCAGGAGCCCTACTTTGGAGTGGTGGACACGGACGAACAGTCGCAGGGAAAGGTATCGTCATGACTCCGGAGGAGGACGTCTTTCCTATGGAAATTCCTGTGGCAATCACATGCAGCGCAAAGAAGAGACCCGGGGCTCCCCGCATCTCCGGCCGGCATGAATTCACAACAACCATCTACTGCATATCTACCCGTATTCACGGCATGGTTCTTCCGGCAATCTCTATACAATATCATTACACTTGTAGTTTTCGCCTTCCTGGAGCAGCACGTCCTAGTAATATTATTATTGTTTTCCTTCTTGGACTTGGACAAAGCTGCTTCTTGTTCGAGGCTGCATGAAGAAGTAGCATATATGCATTATCCACCAGGCCAGAACAGAGACGCGATAGCTAGCTCCGGTGGACAT
The DNA here is from genome assembly GCA_023065735.1 of Coffea humblotiana. NCBI lineage: Eukaryota > Viridiplantae > Streptophyta > Magnoliopsida > Gentianales > Rubiaceae > Coffea > Coffea humblotiana. The sequence continues at coordinate 3,946,020 of CM041213.1, forward strand.
TGATTGTTGTCCTAATCCTATTAAATTTTCTGGGCGGGCGTCGATGTCAAGCTCCGCATGCGTTAGCACTTCAATATGACAATTTATAGAGGAGATGTGCAATGGACGAGAGTGAAAAAGTGAAGTCATACCTCGCCTCCAGTTTGGTAGCTAATAAGTACAATTCATATAAAAGGCCGCCGAATGAAAAGGTAGGTTTCCTGTTACGCTGTTAGTTGAAGATATACTAATGCTGCCTATCCTTCATTTATTAATTTCTATTAGTAGTATGATACTTGTATAGAAAAAAAAAATTTAGTACTATAATTATATTCTTACAATTGCTCGTGTAGGGAGAGAGGGAACAGAAATAAACCTATTTAAGTTCATATTTCAGGAAATTCTGGAGAGAAAAGATAATTAAGAAAGTTCGATCTCTTGACCTGTGCTGGGCCCGGGGGGACGAATTTGGTCCCTCCTCTAATGGCCAAACTCAAGATAATGATAAAGAGATGTATTTTTGCAGCAAAGTTCCTGAGAGCTCTCACAGTTCAATAGAGTTTAGTTTTATTCCTTTTTTATTTTCTCTCTTTACTCACAAGTTAATCAGCAAGATCTAACAGACATATTGAATTTCACATACACTTGTGAAACTTAAGCTTAAACGTATACAACGGAAGCCTCCAATAGGACCATTACTCTGTCGTTGCTAGACAAACACTTGATTAACTGCTAATTGATTGGGTGATGCAAGTGCGAAATCGAATTTTTTTTTCTCTTGTTGATTTGAATCATCTTGCTACTTTAAGACGAAACGGCAAAGGAAACTTGTGTAATATAGCTTAGAGCTGTAAAAAAATTTTGTTATTACGGTAAGTTCATAGTTCTCTCGCCGTCTTAAACGCAGGGAAAAAAAATTAATTTTGGGTTAAGTAGTTCGGATTAACTTCAGGAACCTCAGAACGGTCAAAAAGCAAAAAGAACAAAAAAGCTTTGAAGGCCGAAGGCTATTTCATGCTGAAAACGGAACGTTTTTTATACTAAAAGATCCTACTAACTTATATTTGTTAGTATATCAAAAGTTATTCAAAGGAGAAATTAGTTTCTCTATTTTAGTGCACAAAAGTTTGTCAAATATCACATCGTATTTGTGTAGAATATTGATGATGCATAAAGCTCATTTGGGTCTTATTTATGTAGTACTACTTACTATTAAAGAAGAAAAAGAAGCTTCTCTTTGTGTCTCAGCCTTGTACCGGCAAAACTGCAGTCATTTTCAGTTGGCTCAGTTGCTTCTTTCGGTTAATCAATGGTCTTCTTTATAGGCAATGAAATGCTCAGATGATCAAAACCAGCCGCGTTAAGGCTCTGTTTGGTAAGACGTAAAATATTTTTCCTTAATTCCTTGCGAGAGTATTTTCCATGCAAGGAACTATTTTTTTTCCTGGAAAATATTCACTTTTTTCAATGTTTTCTGTGTTCTGTTGAAATTTTTAGTTTCGAGTGCCTTAGGATCATCGATTTTCAGGTGCTTTCCCCACCACCGAAAAGCCATATTCCTTGTTCCCACCACTTAAAATAGCATAATCACTCAACATGGAAAAAGACAGCCCATTGACGTCACCAGGCTAGACATATCAATACCATGAAACGGCTGGTGATTAAAATGTCAAGCAATGAAAGCGCGGAAGAGAAGGCATGAATATCTTCCCGAGTTCAAGAAATAGGCTCTGCTATTCTTCATGCGTATACGAACAATCAAACAACAACCTCCAGGCACCAAAATCAAGGCAAATCTGAGGCAAAGATATGTAATTTTGATTTAAGAAAACTCTACAAAGAAAATTAAAATGATTGAAGAGAGACAGCCGCAATTGACAATGATCCAAATTATTGGCAAATTTGTAGTGTCGGCGTTGAAGGCGAATTGATCGATGTCACAGAGATTAGAGGGAAAGTGACGAGCAGGGTCAGGCCTTTCTTGATTTTGCACTCATCACAATCTGAAACATTGCTTTGAAAGTTGACGGATGCCTATAATATTTAGTCGGCGCCGGTGGGACGAAACAACTTTTAAGTAACTTTGGACGGGCGCTGTTTTACATAGGACGAGCTAAAATCTTTTACTACATGGTAAAAGTATCTTCAGTAGCTTTTCTGCAACCAAACACCGGAATCTAGGAAAATGTTTTTCCCGAAAAAATTTTCACCCGAAACAAACGGGCCCTAACTCTTCTTCCTTTCCGGTAAAAGGATGAGGCGGTCTGTTCCAGACTTGCTGATGAAAAATGGTCTAACGTTTTACCCCATTGAAAAACCCCGGCAACCGAGCATGCGGTACATTATCATAGTCTTGTAACGTATACAACTCGGGAGATGACCGATGCAGGACCAGCACAATCTTCTGTTACGCATCATGGGAAGTTTTGTCAAGTCAATCATACACGGGCCACTAATGGCATCTAGGACGGATTATGTACGGTTCAACACACAGGACTTGCAGATGAAAGAAGTCAATCCAGACAGCTGATCTAAATCTCCCTAATTAGCAGCATTTCAGATATGGTACCAGATTGAAATTGAAAAAGGTGAGCCTTGATGTAGTAGCATCCTTGCTACATGCTCGAATTAAAGATGACACACAAGCAAATTAATAGACAGCATAATGATGCAGAGGCTGTATTATAAAGGACAGTAAGAAACAGGAGGATTTGTTCTGCTTAATGCGGCATTTCTTTCACAGTTTGCAAGTTTGGTTAGATGACTTAGATCCCAGAAACGACGGAAGTTCGACCATGATGAAATAGAAGAAGAAAGACAACAACTTTTCTGGAGCTTCATGGGGAAATTGTAAAATCTCAAGTTTGTGCTTCTCCATTTTTGAAGCTTTGGTACAGAGAAGAGTCTTTCGATCTAAATTTGTCAAATAAAAGATGGTACAGCAGCTGGAGGAACCCTTTTCTTATCTTACTCTTCCGTAAAACAGGATATAACCAAGAGGGGCACACTTCTATCTCCCAAACCAAGTGTAGCATTCAATGGAAAAGCTGCACATTCAGCAGCTAATTCGTGGTTAATTAGGCAGAGAGGACCCTTGAATAATTTGTCAATACGTTATACAATAAATACTCCTTGCACACCCCACCCCCGAAAAAAATCCACTTAAAAAGTTGGTAATGCACAGACCTCAATAAATGTATTAAAGAAACTTTGGAATATTTACTTTTCTGTAAGGGCATTTTAACTCTTAGATACCAAGTACCTACAGAAGTTGGAGAACTAAAATGTGCAACATATTTTCAAGCCCAAACCTTGACTAGCTTAATCAACAATACTGCTACAAATTACCAACTTCAATAAGCACCCTCAACTAAACTAATTATAATGTGAAACACAAAATCATTTAAGAACTACTTAAAACTTATAAGATGCTGAAGACTAACCAGGTTCCTGAAGCGCGCAATATGTTCCAACAATTTTTTTGCTTAATTGTCAACTAAGCTTGGTTGCACCAAGAGTGCAGAGACAGTTTCTGATGAATAACTGGTCTAATTTAACCTGCTTTCAAAGGCTGATAAGTAAAATCGACATCAGACCTTCAAGAAATGAATGCAACAGAAGCATTAATCAATGTTGCATTATCTTTAGAAAGAGTGAATTTAATATTCACTAAAAGATGCAAATCATAACACTTATCAGAAAGGAAAAGAAAATGTATTTTCAGATTACCGCAATTTTGGACAAGGTAGCCACTCTGCAAGACATGCTTATACAGGCAAAGAATTCGCCATCGCATAATTGGCCATGAAAGAGCAATATTGACCAGATAAATATCACAGCCGATTTCAGTATGTTGCTAAACATTTCTGGATCAGGAAGGAGAAAATTTTCCGTGATATTCCGGATATACATTATGAGCTTAACATTAGTTACAGCAAAGTAGAGGAACAAATTATTACCTAAACAGACAGCATGTCCTAGAAATGAGTTGCTCTAGAACAATTCAAACTCCAAGTGCTCTCCTGTAGCATTGTACTCGAGAAATCTCTTTCCTTTATCCTGAGAGACTACTTTTGGAACTCCAACATCACAAAACTCGGGTATTATAGGTGGTATAGCACAGCGTATCAGTGCCCAATTCAGGTCATCAAAGAATGGATGCCGCTTGATCTCCGCAGCTCCAGTTTCTGTCCCCAGTCTATTCTCTGGTTCTTTAACTAACAGCCCCCTGATCAGATCTCTTGCCTGAAAACTAACAATTGGGCTGTCTGGAAACTTGAGATTTTGCAAAAGCACATTGGCTAATGTCTCTTCATTTCCAGAACCTTTGAAGGGAGTCTTTCCATACAAAAGCTCGTAAAGAAATATACCAAACGTCCACCAATCTACAGCACTCCCATGGCCATCTCCCTTAATAATTTCTGGAGCCAAATACTCATGAGTACCAACAAAGGAGTTGGATCGTGCCTCTGTTGGCTCGGCCACAAGCTGTGGCAAAGATCTACACGGGGTTGCTTGTTCAGCCTTCTGTTTCCTTGTTTTTGCAGTTGCAGGTAAAATTCTAGGGCTAAAGCATGAAACTTTACATGATGGTGCAGCACAAAAAGGATCAATGCAGTTTGATCCTGCGCATGGACCAGATATCCTTGGCGGCTCCAACCCAAGTGAAGATGACTTTATAAGGGTAGGGTTTACTGAACATCGAAGTGACAAGTCAAAATCCGTAAGCATGATGTGGCCATCTTCTCGCACCAAAATGTTTTCTGGCTTTAAATCACGATACACAATGCCAAGCATATGCAAGTATTCCAGAGCAAGAAGAACCTCAGCAACATAAAACCTGTATGCAATACGTGTCAGTAATGGTCAGGGGTTCCACAATTCAAAAAATATCACTTATAAATGAGCTATTAGAATAACGGCATACCCACTATATTAATTTCCAACAGGTCGGCAGTTCACAAAAGTCCAAGCCTTGTATAAAAAACAAGAAATTTATAGTGACCTATTGAGCACAGATTTCCGACCCAAGTACTACGAGAAAATTAATTACCACTTATGGCTGATAGATGACTTCTTCCACTAGTACCTACTTTTTGTTTGATGTGGTTTAAGGGTTTAAAATATAGGCCAAGGAAACACTTTGGTTCTTCTACCTTGCTGCATTTTCAGGAAAATATCTGCCTGGCTGCTTCTGGCGGAGAACATGCAGATCTCCACCTGGACAAAACTCCATAACCAAACATGACAGGTTATCTGAGGTGAACTGTGCATACATAGTAGGAAGAAAAGGATGATCCAGCATTCTCAGAATCTCTCTTTCAGTTTGTGCCCTCGGCATCTTCTTTCTCCTTGCCAAAAATTCATTATCCATAACTTTAATGGCAAACAGGGAGTTTGTTCCAACCAGTTCAGCAAGATATACAGTACCAATGTCACCAGAGCCAAGCTTCTTTAATAAATTAAAATGGCTCAAACCAAGGAAGCCATGCTGCTTTTTCACAAGATTGATGGCTTCCCACCTTACATCTTTTGACATGTGTGGTCTATTGCCACAACTAGACCCGCTTACAGTGCTCTCCTCACTCATGCTTGTACAACTGCTGTACTCACCCATGCTACTCTTTGAGCTTTGTGAGAAATCCCCTTTCTCTTTAATTTTTGGTATCATGTTGCCTTTTCCAGCAGGAGTGCTAGCATTTTCACAGTCCTTTGAAATGAGACCAGGCTTATTTGTTTCACAGATCCTACTATTTGTGGTAACCATGGAGGCAGAATTTGAATGAGCAAGTGATGAAGACTCCTTACTCAGCTCCTCTTTCACATCTTTCAAGGAACACTTGCATCTCTGGCAAACTAATTGGCTGGAATTATCACCAAAAGCACCATATACTCCGCAAGCTGCGTCGGATTTAGCTGCCGCTATTATGGACTCCTGCTTTGTTTTCTTCAAATTAAGATTCTTATTCCTGGTAACAGGTTTCAATGCAGTGGCAGTGGCTCTGGTTGACTTGCTTTCTTTCCTGGTTTTTGATGCATTAGATGGAGGAACCATTTGCAACTTGCCCTTCCGTCTTATCTTAGGTGTTGATTTGCCCAGTATTTTCACTGAAGTTCCAACTTTCCTATTTGGACCACTAGCAACATTGTTAGTGCCTGAAGTGTTCTTGTCAAGCTTTGACTTACCATCAGCATAACTAGGGGAAGGAACAGGAGAACTTAAAATCTGGTTTCCCCCCTGAGAGGGCACCATTTCCAATGGCTGAACCTCAATTTCCCTGGATGTAGATGCAATCTCATTTTCTCTCTGAGTTAATCCCGTCTTCTCTATGATTGGCTCAACAGCAGGTTGTGAAGAAGGAAGGGTGCTTTGGCCAGCTGACTCATTCTTAGGCTCTTGGCTTTCTGCCTTAATACGCATTTTTCCTGATGCTTGGGTCTCAACTTTTCTTGATGCAAGGGAAATTGCATGGTGCAGTGGAGAGTTTTCTACACTTTTCATGGTGGGTTTAACACCAAAACGGGGAGACGAGTAGGCACTTTGGGTTGCAGACGGCATTTTTGGCTCTTGAAGGGATCTGTGAACCCTCTCAATGCAATTCGAAGTGCTTTCTTCAGGCTTCAAAGATATTTCAACTTTGCCTTCTCTAACATCACTTAAGGGAAGACCAGAATCCCCAGCTTCAATTACAACAGACCTATACAAGTTTGTAATTCTTCCAGGTTCCAATACCCCTGGAGATCCTGGTGGCTTTGATAATCTTTTGAGGGCAGCCATTTCAGCTGCCTGAGATATACAAAGTCCCCTCAGTGCCTGCTTCAAGGACACTGGATCGGAAAATCCAATTCCTGGTGAATAAGAAACACCTACCTTCATTGGCTTCTTTGAGGCATTTTTTCTGGAGAACCCTGCATTTGCACGGTCTGAGAGATCCAGACTCTTTGAAGTCCTAATATTGATTCCCTCAAAAAGCCTATTGATATCATCTTCTAAAGACTTATTAGATCCTTTTTTAACTGGAGGTTGCCACTCTCGTTCATGTCTTTTTGCTTGATAACATGTTTGAGGATGCCGAGTTGAGCACATCTCTTCATTTGATTCAACAATTTCACAACTACGACTGAAAGAACCCATAACAATTGATAAAGCTCGCCAATCACATCGACTTAACTCCACAGCAAGGACAAGACAGAACAGCAGATTGACTGCGGACCATATTTCTCCAATCCTTTGGAAGAAATCAGGTTTTACCTCAATGAAAGCATTAAAAAAAAACTGGAGCTTCACCGTATATGCTCTATGAAATACTCAAACTTGAGCCACTGCAAGCCGCCCCACCCATGTCCTGTAAGAACACCAAATTTCTCATTATTTAAGCCAGAAACAATTGATTCTATTCTCTCAAACATATAGTTGTGCACAGACACACTACAATTCATATAATGAAAAAGCACATCGGGAATAAAAGTTGTCAATTCAATCGAATGAGAACTTCATTATCTTTTTGTAATAAGTGAAAAAACTGAATAAGATTTTCTAGGCATATGTTTAAAAAATAATAAAGTATAGTGCCTCATAAATTAAGTGGCTGTTTCAATCATCACTATTTAGACTTTAAAAAGAAACTCCTATCTGCACCAATTTCATCTGCTTGGTCACCATCATCTTTGTTGCCTCCACACACAGTTGAATATTTGAAAGATTGTAACAGTAATCCTCTAATTATCAATAATTTCTGACAGTAACCCTAAAAAATGAGCAAGATACTTATCATTATATGAGCAAAGGTGCCTCCATCCATATCCAATGGTGCAATAGACCAGAACGGACTAATAACATCACTATCCAAATATCTGAAGCGCAACCTATATCAATCATTGTCAATTTAAGCTTCATCTTAACAACCAAAATTTTGTCGAAGCTTATCTTCCAAGTGCCAACGGATAGGCCCAATACCATAAATAATATTGGTACCTAAGGCCAAGTCTTTCAAGTACATAGAAGCAATCCATCCTTACCACTATTCCTCTTTTAACTTTATTTTACAGTTTATCAATTAGTAATAGTAACATATTAACCAGGCTGCATACCATTACTCATATTCCCACCCGAAAAAACAAAATCAGGAAGAAGAAAAGAACGTCGTTTGTACTTTTATTTACTAATCAAAGAGCAAAAAATTAAAATGACCTTAACAAGATCCACAGCCCACATCACTCCAAGCAAAAGAAAAAAAAATTCAAAAGTTATATGTTCAACACGTCTCCAACTATCCCAAAGAACCAAAACCCACCACTATAATATAATCACGGAGCTCAAATAACATGAAGAGTATTGATCTTGACGTAATCAGTACAATTTTACCAAAAATTTACAGCTAAAACGAATTTAAATTAAAGACATTTGCAAGCAATGAGTAGATTAGTTAGACTGTGATCAACATCAAAGTAAAGTAGATCGCCCAAAAACAAAAAGGGAAAAAAAAAAAAGAAAAAGAAAAAAGCGGCCACCTCCTACCTTGATAAGTGGAGCTGCAAAAGATTCGAAGATCTGAGCACTTTGCAAGTAAAACATGAAAATGTACTCGACCCCAGGAAAGAAAAGAAGAAAAAGAAAAAAGTTTTGGTATACAGCACTGAAATGAAAACCCTAGTGAGTATTGTAATGATTCTGGAGAAGGAACTGGTGAGCATTCGGTGGGGAGAGAGAGTGGGGAACTGGGGACTGAGGAGAGCCTCCGCCTCTCTTACCACTTAGATTAGACCTTAGTACTCAGGAGGAGCCTCGTGAATTACATTTCTTTTTTTCCTTTCTTCCCGGGGATACGACACTGTTGAGATAGTGGGACCGCCGTTTTGTAATTGTATAGGGACATGATGAGGGTATGGGTCCCATGAAAATGCCTTTGGATTCTGTATTCTTGTTTTTATATTACTGGTTGTTTTATCAATAGTAGTTTATTTTTTTCATATTTAGTTTTCTTAATAACTTCAGAGAAGAGAAGACGAGGAGAATCCGCACATACTAAACTTTTACCGGTACGAAATTAGCAACAATTTACTCCATTCTGACGACTCACCGGTTACCGCTTCTCAGTTGTCTGCATGCACTCATTAAAGATGTTAGTGTCAGCAGACTCAGCACGTACTAATAAATCCACTGCCTGCTTATTAATTTGGTAGAAGAACATCATTGCCCGCTCACTTTTGGTTTTTTTTTCTTCACGCTATATTTTTCCCACAATCATTAGTAGATTAATCTAATTTGATTAGAATTTGATTAGACGTTTAGAATCTTGTCTTTGATTTGACCACCGTGCCTGGATTTTAGAGTTGATGAGAGCAGAAAGTCGATGAATAAGACGCAATATGGTGTGTGATAATTTTAAATGATTATTTTTCTTGCACTGACCGACTCTGAATACAGTACCAATTTTAGATGAACGACGTTATATAAATTTTGAATTTTAACTTCAATTTATGTATATGTATTATGCATTTAATGGTTGTATGCACTATAAATATATATAAGATTTATTCAATTTTGAACAAAAAAATAAAAATTTCAATAATTTTTTTTCACTTGTCATTTCCTAAAATATCTATCAAATTCAACAAACAAAAGTGACATAAAAATGGTATTGAATAAATTGGCATTATTTTTCTTTGAACAAATTTTAGAAAAAGGAAATTGGCAAGAAATAGGTAGGTGCAATTTTTTTATATGACTTATAAACGGGATATGGATTATTATTAATAGATTAACAAAAAGGTAATAAATTTATAATTAAATGACTAAATTACTGTCGTGTACACTCCATCGAATCATAATGTACACCTCAATGAACAAAAATATATACTTTAATAAATGCATATATACACCTGAATGTGCACATTAAAATCGATATATTTGTGCTCGAATGTGCTAGTATGTACACACAGATAACATCATACTTTTGTCTTCAAAGTAAAGTTTTTTTACCATTTATGAACAGTAACTTACACCCCATTACTAAAAGTTTCATCCGCATTTTAAACATCTAATCCTGAAAAATTCCTGTGTTATGTATGTCACGATTTTTAATTAATGAAAACCATCACAATACGGTCAGTTATACCGCCTCCTTCTGCAGCTGGACAAGTAAGTTAGGTAAGCTTGAAGAATGGCAGATCTACTCAGTTGCTTTTCTTCGGATTATGACTTGAAGGAAATGTAAGTTAAAATTTTTAATTAAAATGAATAGACGATACTCTGTTTTTTGTTTCTGAAATCGATAAGCACCAACAGAAATAAAAATTAGGCCAGCATTGTTTAACATGAAAAGGACAACGACGTACAAACTGTGATCGGTTACGCTCAACGGGAAGTACAACAAACTACTCCAATGTCGTTGGGTGTCAATGGCAATAACAGTTGTATATACATAGTGATTGCTGTTGCCTAATGCAATATGACCATCAAATAAAAAAGAGGAAATAATTTGCTGAAAATTCTTTGGGGGTCACCTCAAAGATTCTCCAAATCAAGCACAAATCTCAGTGTAATATTAAACTGGGGAAAAGAAAAAGCCATCACTCTTATTTGGGACCACATGATTCATCATTAGGGTAATATTTTCTTTTCTTAAACAACAATTTAGTAATTGTCAACGTAATATCAGTTGGTAGCTCACGGCGTGGCCCATGGGGTAGAGCAAGCTGGATAAAATTTTGACGTGCAAAAGTTCGACCTAGTACTATAGTCATAATTATTAATCCGGTTCGAAACTCAACTGAACGTGTGATCAGGTCATTAGTTCAATCGCAGGCTGAGCGGTTCAATCGCAGATTGCATAATAGTTATGTTATATAATGTTATAATATATTTTAAAATTTAAAAATAATAAATTTTTTAAGTTGTGGTTCAATTGGTGGTTCAATCGGCGATTATTTTTCAATTCATCAGTTGAACTGTCGAGTCGTTGACCGATCAAAGAATTTATTGCTTAATTAATTTAACTAGCAACCCAACCTGATCCTATGATCGGGTCATCGGATTGACCGGTTCGATCACTAGACCGGATTGGACCAGGTTTTATAACTATGATTCTAGCTCAAGAATCCCTTCGACTACTACTCATCGCTGCTAATTATGGAGGTGGATTAATTCATTTGAATAAAAAAATTTTGCAAAAGGAAATTTTGGTATGTGAAACTCCGTATTGCCAATATGGCAATTTCTATGTCGTGAACAAGTAACTATATACATATCATGCAACAATAATACTAGTTCTTTGAAAGTACCAATGACTCCCCCACGCACCCAGCAAACCCCGGGGATTATTTTGGAAGAAAAAGGAATTTTGATGGGACTTTGGGACGATTAAATGGTAGCGAAGAAACAACACTTGTCAGCGTGGGCAGCATAATGAGGTGCATGTATGGCCGGATGCGGAAAGAGGGAAGTATCACGCTATAAGCCTATAACTATCTGGCTGGCCGAGTTCTGCCTTCCCTTGGCATTTTCCCCTCATCGATGAGACTGACATCTGCTGCTGCACATCCACCGTCCACATAATCGGTGTTCATGCCTACTTTGGTACAATAATTCAAAGCCACGGCTGCAAATGAACAATAGCTCCTAGATAATATAGCAACGGCATTGACCCCGCCCCCCAAAAATCCAAAAAAAAAAAAAGAAACAATTTTATTGCAAGCTACTTTGCTCCAAAAATTTGGCAACGCCAACTCCCTTTAAATTGTTTGATCTGTTTACTTTTTTCTCCTTTATTTTTTTTTATGAAACGGATTATTACAATTTGAATTCTAAATATTTGAAGTAAGAACATGTACTAAAATATTTTCCAAGTAAAACCCACGTAAGAACTTGGATATGTAAGATTTTTATTTACATACGTACATGTTGGTAGACACTGTCTTATGTTGTACAAATGCTTGCCACGAGTTAAAAAAAGAGTCTTGCTATGTATAACACCCTAAGAATGCTATCATCTATGGTCCAGATTGTTTAGGAAAATCAAAACCTTAATATTTAAAGAAGAGAAACTATTAATTTATATCACTTTTGGTTAATAAAATTTGTAGACAAAAATGTTACTGAACTAATTAAATGGTAAATTTTGGATCATTTTGTCTAATTCTGCCGTGGACGGAGATGGAATCAACATTACATGGCTTTCAGGCGTACTTTCCCGGGGCAAAATCGTTTGAAGAGTTTTGCTCGAAGCTTTTCAGTTCATAAGCCTAAACCACCTTCTTCCCGGAATGGGTCGCTCCTCACCTCTCACTTCCCACATGTGATGATTAGGGACACCAAAGAGAGCATATCAGATGCTACAATCCTCTGTTTCCCAGCTCCATAATCCATAACTTAGTTAAACCAAATTTGATTTTCTTCTTCTTCTTCTTCTTCTTCTTCAGGAGGGTTTCGATTTTGAGGGTCTGTAAGGGTGAAGCAGAGGAGAAGAGAGATTTCTTTGGGTCCAAATAACAGATCTGGGCTTTTTTTAACTTGAGTTTCCAAATAGGTCGTGCCTTCTCAAAATAGTCAAGGTGACAACGTGTCGTTATGTCTTCTCTGCTTCATCTTTAATTAGTATAATATGTTCCTATGAGGAGGTTGCTCGTTTTCTCTACAAGAAGATCTTACAAGGAAAAGGAATATGGATCTCGTTGCCGCTGTGTTTGTGAAAAGTTTTGCAGGCCTTAGAATTCCTCATGTTTGTTTGTTTGATACTAAAACTTCAAGATCCAATCAGATGAGATATGATCTGGGATTTGGGATTTGGTTTTTGAACAGAAAAAGAGGAATCTTGATTCATGGATTTGCGTTTTTGGGACATGAAGTAATTATAGAAAGTGATAATGACAATACCATTTGAATTTGATGCTAGCAATTTAGCCTCGCAAGAAAGTGCGATTATCATGTATTGTTGATAACCCGCCGTCATTCTTAAACTCAAGAGCTTTACTTGTGAAGTGTGAACATGAGATTTAATTTTGCTTAATTACAAAGTGAGCTTACAACAATTTTGTGCATTAAACTTTCAATGTCAAAATCTCGATTTATATTATCAACCCATAATAAAACACTTAAATCTGTTAGTTGTGAAATAACAGATGAGGACCACTGGGCTACATGCCAATACTGGAACTACGAGAAAAGATCTTTGTACAGGATGCAAAAGGAGAGAAGGTCATCTTCAATCTTTATCTGATAGGCAGCTGAGAACCTGATGATGCCTGCCACATGAATAACGAGACAATCCATTTAGGTTTGGAGACAATAAATAGTGGGGCAAGTCCTCCAAGCTAAAACCAGAGATTCGACGGAGAGATAAACCTAGTGATGAAACGTGGACGCCGAATTGCAGATCGCTTCAAGGAAGGCTATACGCATTGTTATGAAACCAGGCCGACAGTTTAACCGGTCAATCCGGTGAATCGGCCATAAAATCGAGTTGAGTTGCTAATTTGATCGTTTGAGCAAAAAAATTCATTGACTTGTCGACAAATCGACAGTTCAACCGACTAGACGGTTTTGTAAGGAACCCGATTGTTGCGTTGGTGATTCAAACCTCAAGTATAGAAATAAAGTGTACTCACCACTAAACCAACAACCCATTTGATGTTTGTTTAGTCCTTCCACGTTATATATTCGACTTTATTCTTATTTTATTTCTTCAAAACAAAATTTATTTGAAATCTTTTAATAAAATTTTATTAGTCCCCAAATTCTATAAGTTATGAAATGGATTTAAAAAGTAACATATTACATAATTCATTTTAAAGGTAAATATTATTCTTAATAACCTTTTGCACTTAAAAATTATAAATAAACTAGATAATTACACTTAGATAAATTTTTATATTTAAATTTTGGTGGATTACTAATTAAATTTAGATTTTGTTAATTCTTATAAGAATTAATGATTCTATAATAAACTGAACTAACTGAGTATTTACTATGACATAGTTTATTATAGTTTCATCCATATCAAAAATTATGAGACATAATATTTAAGTATATTTGTGACCTACCGGTTGGACCACTCATTCACTGGTTGAACCAATAATTCGTTGACCCACATTTTTCATCGGATTTCTTCCCGAATCGAGTTTAATAACTATAGCCATACGCCAATACTGATGAATGTACGACTAGCAACTAACGAGAATCAATCTAATGGAGAGAAAAATGTTTGGATAGTCTTTGGCGTGACATTTGATAATTTTGCATAATAAATTACTGTTCCACGAAGGCAGAGGGGATGTGCAATTACTTATCATGAGATGACTAATAATGGGGACAAAATTATATATAGGAGGATGACTTCGTATTCAGTGACTAGGTGGAATTAGGCACTTATCATCATGCATGCTTGTAAGTTGTTAATGTGACAAAAGAGACTTAATCCATACACAAATTGAGAGTGCTACAAAATGATTAGAGATCCTAATCGATATCGGGATCGAAGAATTAGACCCACTTTTCGGGCCGCGGAGCAAAGCAAGCAGTCCTTGGGCTGTCCTGTGCTTGTGAGGGTGAATTTTATTTGTACGCAGTTAAATCCGCAAGGAGCGAGAAAAAAGGAACACGTAAACCGTGATTTGTTCAGCACATGCAGGCGGCTGGTTCCAAGTAATGGTTGGTGGCTCGGAACGTACGACGCGGACAAGGAGCATGCACATGCCCAGGGGTAGTTTAGCAGTAAAGCGAGCTCTTGGGCTGAACAAGGTTCGTGAGTTTGAATCTTTTTTTGCATTTGAATTTTTCTATCTCATTTGGGTACGTTGTGAGGGCTTCAGCATATCTCATGATTTGGTGTGCCGACTTGGGTCTAAAGTAACTCAAGTCAGACATATTTAGAGTCATAAAAAAATAAAAATAAAAAAAAGGAGCATGCACATGTACTGCTTGTTATCGGCTGATGCAGAATGGCGCGTGATTGTGATGATAATTAGCACCATAAACAAGCACAACACTTGAAAGAGGAATTGTAAATAAAATATTCTTCTAAATTCAAAATCTTTTATTTAAAAAAAAAAAGTAGTACATAAAACTCTAAACGTGGATCGAGGAAAACGAATTCCTTCCTCGCATGTCTCTCAGCCCTTGTTCCAAAATTTGGTCCGAAGTCGTATTCACAAAAGGAAAAAAGCAAAGAATTTCTATTTCTCGCGATCTATGCTTCCACGACTTGAAATGTATCATAGTGACTTTTCAAAATAATTTCATTTTATGTATATTTATCCATTTAGAGATAGAATGAGGGTACATTTGATAAAACTGAAATTTAAAAATTTAAATCTGAAATCTGAAATTATTAAATTATTAAATTGTTAAGTATAGATATGATACATTTGAATATATATCATATTAAGTGATAAATGAATATGTCATCACTTATTTTTGGAGTAAGTTTTACCTAAAAAATACAGTGTCATTTAATTAATTTAGATGTTCAAATTTTTATTAAAACAAACATGTCTGAACATGTTGAATCTATTAAATATAAATATTGAATTGGATTATCAAATAGAGCTTGAGTTTTTATGGAAATCAAAATTTCTCATCACAACAGTCTTCAAATTATGGAAATCAAAATTTTGTTTGAATCGCATTTTCTGAACTTTTTGTAGAAAATTTATTGTAACGATTTGATACATGTGAGGTAAAAAAGTGATTGAAAAATATGTTCACGAAAAACATAATAATGTTTGAAAATTTGCAATCCAAACACACTCGATTCTTCCGACCTTTTCCTTTTTTTTTTTTTTTGTGTTTCCCTCTTTTGGCGGCTTTGAAGAAAATATACACACTCCATTTCGAAAAGAAAAATAATTTCAGGGTGTATATGTATTACTGTCCATTATGATAGACGCCAGCGTCTCTTTATATGCTTTTAGCATGTGTAGATGCAGAGAGACCTTGGACCTTTGGTCGTGCATTCATCAAGGGCCACCAAATTCCTTGCTCTTTCATCCCTACTCCCTACTCCCTACACTCTGTTTCCACATGTCAGGAATAAGGGGGCCCGGTGTAAAATTTGAGGTCTTCGACGGGTTCATTATCATCAAAGTTTGGTGGCACAGTACATGTTTCAGAAATCTTGTTGGACCATACGTCCCTTTCGACAAATAGTGAACTACTTCTGGTTATTTACGTCTACAACATTTTGAAGCAGCGTATCTGATTTCACGATAAAAAATAACTTTATACAAATGACAATTTTTCTTTTTTTCTTTTTTCTGCACGGTGATAATGCTGCCCATATCAAGCTTGGGATTGAAATGGATCCCTACATCTTCTGGCATTTGGACTTTTCAAAAAGCAAATTCTACACATAAAATGTACAAATAGAAAAAAAATTAAAAATAAGTACGTTCTAATTTCTGAATCAGACGTTCACGATGATGAATACGATCGCAATAATACTAGTATATTCAAAGTTTTAGATTCTTTTAATAGTACTTAAGCTCTTTTCCGTCTCTAAATTGGAGTAGGAAATTTAAGAATCTTGTAAGAACCTATGAATTAATTAATTACTTGCAACTCACGGACAACCCTTGATTATCAGAAAATAATTAGTTAAAAGTAATTCTCTGTGCCTAGTCCTGTGTGAGAGCCTCATATGTTAGTTAGGATTCATACAAAAGGTGATCATCGAGGACCAACTCAACGTATTAATTATTGAGAAAAAGAAGGGGAAAATAAAAAAAAAGAAAGGAAGAAAGAAAAAAAAAGTGTGGAACATGGGGTTTGTTTGGACAGGAAATTATTTGTCCAAATTTATTTGCTGACATCACCATTACAATTTTCAATACATTTTTTTATATTCTCAACCACCTTTTTATCTCACATACATCACATCACAAAAAGTGCCTACAGTAATTATTCCAAATAATACCCTGTCCAAACAAATCCATGGTTGTTATGATGGTGACGGATGGAGATATTTTAGAAGTCGGTCAAAGCTTTAATGGAATGTGCGTGTATCATAGGAAGTTCTGTGCGTGATAGTATAAAGAAATAGAAATACTACTAACTTCCATGCTCACAGAAAATGATTTTGGAGCGCAGGTTGAAAGTGAATAGGCAAATTGGTCCCCTCTTCCTAACATCTTTTCATGCTTTTTGACTAATCCCAAGCCAATTGCTTTCACGCCTTCGTGTTTTTTTTTTCCGTTCTTTTTTAAAGGGTTCTTGAATCCACAACGGAAATCGGAAAACCTTGGGATTGAAGGTAGAATGACCAAAAATGTCAGGGGTCCGAGACCTGAGATGAGATGGTACCATCGCATTACCTTCCAAGTTTTCTTAAAAATTAAGGGACGGTGCAAATCTGCATTAATGTTTTTCTTCCAAACCAATTTTGTATAAGGTCAATTGTTCCAAAGGGGGGTGGGAAAGCGAGTGAACAACTGTTTTCATTAAGGTTTTATAGTTAAAGCAATTCTTAAAGAGTTGAGGGACCTGAATGATTAAGTTTACGAGTAAAGGGGACATGGATGGTACTACAAGGTCCACAAGTGTAAGCAATCGTGACTTGGTAGCCGACAGCTACAATGTTTTTTTTTTTGTTATCATTCAAAATGATCAAGCCGACTCATGTTGCCGCGCTTGAGGCTGGATGATGGGTGCCTAGAATCATACAAGTATGCTTATGTACTAAATGTGTAAATGATGATGGTTAATGTTGTTATATAGATTATGCATATTAATATTGCTACGCGCTCAATTGAGGAAGGATAACATATTCTTTATTTTATTTTAACCTATACAAATCAAATGAATGTGTAAAATGGTCCATTATTAGTAATTTGATGCTAGCACTACGTGAAGTAATGCTGTTATTCTTGTCTTATGAAGCAACGTGACTCTATTTTATTTTTTATTTTTTATAATCCACAGATATTCGCATTCATTTTACGGTTTGCGACTAATTCTGTTCGATCCGTGTCTGATCTCTTGCAGAAAGAAATTCTCCTAACGTTATTTTCTTCCATTTCTATGGGCTTCGAACCCGAGCCCCCTCCGCTAGCAATGTGACTCTATAGTTTAATTAATAGTCTACACCAATTGGTTCATTTCCCAACCCTACAATTACAAGCATTAACCATCTACTTTAGGAATGCATTGGCAAAAGGTTTGTGAAAATCAACCTTGCTAATCGTTTTCAACACAAAGAAAAAATTCATCAACAAATCTAACTACACGAGATAGGGGTTTCTGGTTAAATTTTTCTCTGTCATTTCTTAATTGCTTCCAGATTTATTTACTACAAAATAAAATAAAATTTGTTCAGAATGCTTCTTTAATCCAGTCATTGCAATGACCACAACGAAAAATGATGAGTTGGTAGCAGTTATTTTTTATTTTTTAAAAAAGGGATCTAGCAATTACGACATTGTTTAAAATGCATGCAATTTTCAAAACTTTTTTGAATTTGTCACGCAATTTATATGAACTAGCTTTCTACCATTAAATAAGCTGATTAAGGAATTTTGCTATCGTCCTTTATATCTGTACTCCTTTCCTTTTTTTCCCCCCCCTTTGAACACAATCAATTCCACATATTATTGATAGCAGACCCAAACCAATTACATAAATAAACCTCTATAAAGTTAAATAACTATTACGTCCACAAAAGTTTCATCAAGCTAATATACATCCTGAAATTGTGTCCTTATCTTCATTTTGCAGATGGACGGAGAAGATATAAAAAATGCAGATGATGGAGAATGGGATACCAGTCAGAACACAGATGATAGCCTAAGTGGCTAAGTGATACTACTGTTCTGATAGTACTATTCTTCAAAGCTTATAACCGGAAAGTAATATTTGCGCTCTCCATTTTTAGTGAATGAATTGGAATGCAAGAAATTAAGCAATGGGTGCAAATATTAATTTCCTTGTAATGCCACCGATATAATGGATCTAAAGTTTGGGCCTTCATGGCCATTGTCCACGCTTGTGATTGCAAAATGAGAAACTGAACATTTAATACGGTTGGTCAACATTGGATCCAACGTCTAGCTTGGGCCTTCCGGATATGCTAACCATTTTTCTTCTTCTATTTCTTTAGGTCGTGCATTGCGGGTGTAGCAAAATGTTGGAAAATAAATGCCTTCAGCTAGCGTATTTCATTCCTTATGGGTCAAAATAGTACTACTACTGTCATTCCCTTTGGAAACAGTACATTTAAAATTACATCTAATGCAATTAACGATCACTCAATTAGGGAACGTAGTCTGAAGTCGAATTATCGATGTCAAACGTCAACATAGTTGATCGGTTTTCTTTCGCTTTTATTTACACGAGCTCGCCGGGAATTTGACAAGTTTTGCATGCCAACATGAACAAAACCACGACATGAAAAAAATGAAAGAGTAAATTTTATTTATATACTATTATTGTTAAATTCATGATATATGTGTAAAAATTAAAATTTTAAATAATTATCATTCATTTAACATTAACAATGTACAATCAATGTAGTAAAAATTAATTTTAATAAAAAGATGCCCTACTCTCGTTCCCGAATCCTACTCCCTCCATTTTGAAACGAAAGCCGCCCCCCGGGGTGGGAGGCGGTGCAATTTGGACGACAGCAAGCAGAATGCGGACAAACAGGGTCCAAGAAGCAGTGGCCAGACTGGACTTTTATGCTTAGCTTGCAGGCCCCGAAGAGGCTGACATAGTGACATATGGCTGAAACACGTAGACGTAACGGCTGACGCTGATATGGCAAAAACTGTTTGGTCCTTCTATTTTATAGGGTGATGATGCCTTGCAATGATTCCTTTCACACGAGACTGATGACAGGTCTAAATTTACATCTCATTTTTTCTTTTCATTTGTTTTGGATCCCAGATATTCTTTTTTTTTTTTTGGTCAAACCCCAGATATTCTTATTGACTATCATTAACCTCCCCCTTTCTCGTTCTTATTTCATTTTAACTGAATTGATCTCATAAATCCTGTTACTGTTACTATTCAAACAAAACAATTTACCTTTTCGACTAAGCAAAATACCATTCTTAAAAGAAAAAAGAGGAATTATTAGCTAAATCAGCACTCTTTCGTATTAAAATATACAGCATTTCTCTAAATGACCACTAAAATTGCCTTAAGCATCTAGTCTTATTTAATAAATTTTTAGAATTTAAAAAACTTTTGAAGGAGAGTTTGTCTTCAATGTTAATGATATTTTTACAGATTTTTATGTCTGAATATCCATTTTTCTCCAATTTTACATATTTTGCTAGGTATAAAATGCATCAAAGCCTACAAAAATGTAAGCACGAGGACACACACATAAATATATGCGAACAGTAACCCTTTTTTTTTGGCAATTAAGGGCCTGTTTGGAACTGAGTTTTTTGAGAGTTTGTCTAAAATTTTACTGTAGTGCACTGTAGAAGTTTTTGAAAAAATTTTGTATAAATTTTTGTAAGGTGAAAAACTTTTTTTTTCTTTTTCTCTTTCTCTTTCTCATTCTTTTTCTTTTTCTTTCCTCTCTTCTTCTTCTTCCTTTCCCCTCCCCCTTCCCGTTACCTCTGCCTCCCAGCAGCAACGTAGCCTGCTCCACCCCCTACTCCGCCACCGGCCCACATCCGGCACCTCCGCCAAGGCCTTCTCCAGCCCCTCCTCCCACGCCTCCACCTCCGACACCCACCACCAATGCCTCCACCAGCCCTTCCTCCTACTCTCCCGCCTGCTCCACCCCCCAACTCCACCACTAGCCCCACCTCCTGCTCCTCCAGCAACACCTCCACCTACTCCTTCACCAGCACCTCTTCCAACGCCACCACCAGCACCACCACCACTACTCGCACCTCCTCCAACTCCAGCACCACCACCACTACTCGCACCTCCTCCAACTCCAGCACCACCACCGGCTCCTCCACCAGCATCTCCTCCAATGCCACCTCCCGCCACCCCTTTCCTCCCTTTCCCCTTCTCCTCCCCTCCGCCCTTCCCCCTCCCTCTTCCCTCGCTCGGCAGTCAGTGCGCACCTCCTCCACCAGCCAGTCAAATTTTTTTTTTTTTTTGCAATTTTCAGCCTTCCCCTCTCCCCCCCCCCCCCCCCACAATCTGGTGCGTGGAAAAATCCCCCTTCCCCCGTGCGATCTAGCCTCGCTACCAGATCGGGCAGAGGGGAAGGGGAAGGGTGATGGGGGAGGAGTGGGGAAGGGAATTTTTTTTTTTTAAAAAAAAGGGTCATACAAACTGGGTAAAGGGAGAGGATGGCAGGGGAAGCTGTGGGGAGAGGGAGAAAGGCAAAAAAAAAAGGAAACGGCGCCGAAGATGGTGGTGGGTTTGGGATGGGGGGAGGAAGAAGGAAAAAAAAAGGGGAAGGAATTTTTTTTTGTGTGTTTTGTGTATTTTGAAGTGTGTAGGTAAAAAATTTTGAGAAGTTTTTTTGGGATCCCTGTAGCAAAAGTTGTTAATAAGTTTTTTTGGATTCCTGTAGCTAAAGTTGTTAAAAAACTAGTAGTTAAAAAACTTGGGGTTCTAAACAGGCCCAAAATTTTCTTTCAAATTTAATCTCATATATTTTCTTGCAATCATGAGGGCATACACATTGCAAAAAAGTAACATTTTTTTTTGTAACTCGTTTTTCTATTAAGTTCAATCTCACGCATTTTCTTGCAATCAAATACTATTGTGTAAATAAGAAATCTCGAGACATCTCACTTGCATTTTCTCTCTCGTATTATCTAATCTATCAATTCCATTTGGCATCAGTTTGCATGTTAAGTTATACAAATCAAATTTCCCTTGAAACTCCATTAATGGAAGACAAGTAACACTATCCAATAATTCAAATTAATGTGCTGTCATATAACATGACACTTGAATAATACAATTGTTTTTTGGGTTTGGAGTACTATTTAATGAGATGCTAGCTAAAGAGTGTTTGGATAGCATAAATATCTCAAATAATATTTCGCTTGTATCATAAACACATTTCCCAACCCACACTTTTACATTTCCAATTATCTTTTTATCTCTCATACATCACATCACAAAAAGTGTTACAATAATTATTTCAAATAAATATTTTAAATAATACTCTATCGCAAACAAACCCGACTAGCCAAGAAATTGTACTGAAGGCCAAAAAAGTGAGAAAAGGATATGGAGTAAAAAAGACGACCCATGAATTTTTTGAATCATACAGTTTTTTTTTTTTTTTGAATTTGGAAACAATTTTTGAATCATTCTTGGAGAAGGGCAAGACGGTCAGTAGAAGCAACTGTCGTGGCGAATATATAGTCAGCAGAATAAAGCGGCAAGTGATCCGCCACGTGTACGGCATCCATTGACTTGCGCTACGTTCCCATTTTACGACAGCACCAGCCGAGCCCACTCAAAGCAGCAGCAGCCCTCGGCTCATCAGTCCACCTTATTGTATGTACCTCTAAACGCACCACCAAATTCATAATCGTCCTCCCCCAGGCCCCAGCCCCAAGGAGAGAAGAAACTCTCGCTCCGTCGCCGGCTTCATTTATATTGAGCGACTAGTATTGATAGTTGCAATTCGCAATCCGCATTTTGCTCTCGTCTTTGACCCCCCAAGTCTCTATTTATTGACTCGAAACTTTAGATCCTGATCAAATATATATATTAAAAAAAAAAGGTAAAGGAAAACGAAAATGGCAGAGAAGTCATTCAAGTACGTGATCCTAGGAGGCGGCGTTTCTGCTGTGAGTACAATCCTCGATCGCTCATGTCGTGTTAATTTTCAATTCTAAATTCCGAAGTTTTATGAGAAAATTCTTGTTTGCGTGAGACTATTCACTTGATTTATTCATCAATTTGCTACGGTATGAGATCTGATGGCCATGTTTCTCTTTCTACTAGCCTTCGTGATTTACAAAACGGCAACGCTTTACTTTTTGCCCTATTTTTCCGTCCATATGGAGGTGGTCAGAAATTGTGAACAACACAATTTGCTATAGCTTCTGCTTTACTTATTTATTAGCTGTTTTATTTAATTTGTATAAGACGACGACGACGTTCCTATGACAAAGATTTTTTATGATGG
Organism: Coffea humblotiana; assembly: GCA_023065735.1. Classification (NCBI taxonomy): domain Eukaryota; kingdom Viridiplantae; phylum Streptophyta; class Magnoliopsida; order Gentianales; family Rubiaceae; genus Coffea; species Coffea humblotiana. The sequence goes on from CM041213.1 coordinate 3,969,056, forward strand.
ATGCCTCAGGTTCCAATTCAACTGTCTGTTAGTTTTGTTCCTTTCACTTTTAACTTGAATCAAATTTATGGATATTGCCCGGTCAGGCGAACTTTGAGCCAAAACAAAAATGCCAAAATACTCGATATATTTTTTTTGTAAAACTGTGGCTCTTTTTTGATGAAACATTACCTTTGATTTAAATACAATGTTTGTGTAGATTCAATTACCGCAGTATATGTTGTTGGATGCTTTTTATAAGATTACTGTATTTCAAACTTCATAAATGGTGAAAATCTAATCGGCCAAAAGGTGCTGAGAATCCAGTTTATTCCTCAAAGTGTTTGGTGTTTTTGCACTTCAATTGCTCATGTTATATGACCTAGGTCAAATTCAACTATTAGATTTCATCAATAAAAATCTTCTTCTTCTTCTTCTTCTTCTTCTTCTTCTTCTCTCTCTCTCATCTCTCTCTCTCTCTTTCTCGAAGTTTATTGCTGATAGTTTGCATTTTTTGAATTTGGTTACGACCGTAGGGGTATGCTGCCAGGGAATTCGCAAAACAGGGAGTTAAAACCTGGTGAACTGCAATCATTTCAAAAGAGGCGGTATGCATCTTTCAACTAATGTTTATTTTTTGAATTTTTCTGTTTAGAATTCCTACATACCCTGTATGTGTGCTTTGCATCAGTATGTAGAGTGACGTGCATAAGGCGTTCATTTTTGCGATGAAAACTTATGCGGAGTTCATAATTGTGGAGAGAGAAAAAGAGAAGAGGACAACATGTTGTACACACTCATGGTGTCTTAAACCTTCATTCAGTTGCATTAAGTTTTAGAAAATAAGGGCATATTTATTATTTATGTTTGTAATATGTCTTTATTAAACATCTCAAATTGGGGTGTCGTTTACAAGGCTATTGTCCTTCAACATACATCTTCCGTACCTATGCTCTTAGGCAGCAGTTTAAAAGTTCTGGTTACCATTTTTCAATGAAGCTGCATTTGAAGAATCAATATCATAACTCCAGGAATGTATAATCAATCAGGTGGTAAAAAATTTAAGCTTGGGCTGCTTGGTTCTATTGTTTGTTCTTTTGCCTCAGTGAATCCACACCTGCTTATGATTATTGAAAACTAAAACTTCCACTGCAAGACTTTGTGATATTTCTTGATCAAATGACTGCCAACTGGGGAAGCCTTTTCAAATTGAATCTTTCAGGTTGTCAGAAGTATTAGACTCTTGTCCGTGTATTTTAAATAGAAGGGAAATTTGTTCTGTGTATATGTTATAAATGTCTCTTGGTTCCTTCAATCACCCAACTCTGTCATTTTGAAAAAAGAAGTGCAAAATGGTTTGTGACAATTAGGCCCTATAATGTTCTTCTTGTTGTTTTTTATAGGAATCTAGGAACAATTATTTAGAAATAACAACCACTGGTGATGTAATTTTCTCAACATAGATATATCATATTATTATTGGTGCCTGTAGCTGACGGGGAAAGAAGCAAGAAAAATTAGCCCGGCGCTAAAAGCTCTTACCAGGCGTGCTGTTTATTTGCTAACCTTACCTGCTTATAATTAGAATTAATGTCGGTGAATTAATTCAACTACATTGCATTTTCAGGTGGCTCCCTATGAGCGCCCTGCACTAAGCAAAGCATACCTTTTTCCTGAGGGTAAGTTCTTTATTGGAAATTAGTTTCAACAGAATACTATCTGAACCAATTTTAAATAACTAGCTTAGAAGTCTTACCGTCACTTGAATTTCTTGACTCTCTATATGTTTGAAACTTTCTTAATTGAGGACTAGTTCAATTTCTTCAGGAACTGCTAGACTCCCAGGTTTTCATGTTTGTGTTGGCAGTGGAGGGGAGAGACTGCTGCCTGAGTGGTACCCGGAGAAGGTAGAATTCTGGGGAATCATGAGTTTATCTGCTATTTTTATGCGTAACAATGCAATTGCCGGGGCTTGTCTCATTATTTTGTATATTTCTTCATCCATAGCTTCAGAATGAAGTTGAATCTGTTTACAGAAGCTTATTCTGGATGTTCCAGGGATATCATTGATCCTTGAGCACAGAAATAGTAAAAGCAGACCTTCCTTCAAAGACACTCATTAGTGCAGCTGGGGAAACATTTAAGTATGAAACGCTTATCCATTGCAACTGGTTCAACAGTAAGTCCCTAATCTGCAAAGTTACAACTAACAAGGGAATTATTCACGTTTCGACTTTGTGCCCCACGCTCTTTATATCAATTCAACATGTCCGCAGGTTATAAAGTTGTCCGACTTTGGTGTGCAAGGGGCTAATGCCAAAAATATTTTATACTTGAGAGAAATTGATGATGCTGATAAGCTTGTGAGAAGCAATAAAAGAAAAGAAAAATGGCAAGGCTGTGATTGTCGGAGGAGGGATACATTGGTCTTGAGCTTAGTGCAGCACTGAGAATCAACAACATTGATGTCAGTATGGTTTACCCAGAGCCCTGGTGGCAGTAAGTGGAAATTATTACGTCATCTCATGCTTTATTATAACTGTCCAACTTTTGAAATTTAACTCATGGTTTAGTTAATGAATTCCTATATTTTTCTGGAACAATATCAAGGGGAACTTGAAAGATTATTATTGGGTGAAATAGGACATAAAATTTCTGTAGGCCACTACTTGGTCAAACATATTTTATTTGGAGAACTGGGCATTTACTTCGTCACTGCTATAGAGGAAAGTGGGGCATCTTGTTTTGAATGCCAATGAAGTACAACTTATAGCATGTATTGTGTACTCTTAGTTGTTTCTGCTTGACCCAGTCAATCATATGATTCTGTAGTGCCCAGGCTTTTTACATCTGATATAGCTGCCTTCTATGAGGTTATTATGCAAAGAAGGGAGTCAAAATCATCAAGGGTACTGTAGCTGTTGGATTTGATGCACATGAAAATGGGGAGGTATAATACATATCCTTATGAACTGTTCCAAATTCTCCAGTAAAGAATTTTATTTATGAGCATTATAGAAATCACACACTGCAATCATGCTCCCTTTTATAGGTTAAAGCAGTGAAGCTGAAGGATGGTAGGGTTCTGGAAGCTGACATAGTTGTTGTTGGTGTGGGAGGAAGACCACTGATAACTCTGTTTAAAGGACAAGTTGAAGAGGAGAAAGGTGGAATTAAGGTGTGCTGTCTACTTTCAATGTTTTGTGATTTTTATGTTCCAACCTTTCAGGCTTGCCCTATGTGTTTCCTCGTGGTGTAGATTCTGAAATTAGATTATATGATAAAAGATTTAGTGTCTAAGTCTTGTTTGCACATTTGAATAGATTGCCAGATGTCATGCTCTCTCCTTTTGGAAGCTGGAAAACATATGAAGTACTGTTGCTATAATTCATGGCATATCCTGTTATGATATTAATTTTCATCAAATCACATGGTTTTTTTTTTTATGTGGTAGTGGTGGTAAAAAACTTGATTATCGGCCTGTTCTCAACTGATTTTTTGAAACTGCTTTAGCTTCTGATTCTAGAGAATCTGTTATACAATGTTCTCAACTGCTTTATCTTTTCTGCTTTTGGCTTTTTTAATTCTGAATTTGGTTTTTTAAAAATTAACTTTTACAAATATTAGAATCAGATGAGAATAGGCCCAAGCATTTCATGAAGTCCTTGTCATAAACGTTCATGATTATTGCATGGTCTGAATGAGTTTTTCTTTCTTAGTTATTTGAATATAAAAAAGATTAATATTTTTCTTAATCAGTTTAATTACAGTATGTCACAAACAGTGTGGATGTTACATAGAGATTGCCTTTTTGTTGCAGGCTGATGGATTCTTCAAAACAAGCGTACCTGATGTATATGCTGTGGGTGATGTTGCTACTTTCCCTCTGAAACTTTACAATGAGATCAGGAGAGTTGAGCATGTTGATCATGCTCGCAAATCTGCTGAACAGGCTGTGAAGGTATTTGTTGACCTTTTTCTGAGTTTAGTAATTTAAATTCTGCTCTGATTCAATATACATTTTTTTATGTGGGTTATTTGAATGTCATTAGACTGAAACAAAAAGAGTTTGCGAAAGACCAAAACTGTGACAAGTATCATCTTTCTTTCTCTTCCCTTCTGATTCAATTCTCTTAATTCACGTCTTTACTTGATGAACTCTGGAAGTCCTCTAAAATGGTCCACAGTTTCCTAAGACAGCCTACTTTCTTCTTTTGATGATGAAAACTTTCAGCAGGACTTGCTCTAGGCAACTTTTTTAGTTTTTCGGATGTCTTAATAGCAATGAACCTTAAAAATCTGTGTCTTCCATTTCGTCACATTTTCCATGAAATTTTTTCCCAGAGAAAGATAAAAAAAAAAAGGTTGTGCTTTTCCAATTTACACAAATGAAAGCCAATAACTGATAAGAGACGTCTTATCTGAGCAGGCAATTTTTGCAAGAGAACAAGGGAAGTCTATTGATGAGTACGACTATCTCCCATACTTCTATTCTCGTGCCTTTGATTTGTCATGGCAATTCTATGGTGACAATGTTGGAGAGACAGTGCTGTTCGGAGACAGCAGTCCAGATTCTTCTACTCACAAATTTGGATCATATTGGATCAAAAGATGGGAAGGTCATTGGTGCATTCCTGGAGAGTGGCACCCCTGAAGAAAACAAGGCAATTGCCAAAGTTGCAAGGGTGCAGCCCCCAGCTGCCAGCTTGGATGAGTTGGCAAAGGAGGGTCTCACTTTTGCATGTAAGATTTGAAGGTCTTTTTACGTATGATCGGGGGCTTCTACAGGGTAATTCTTTTTTATGAGCTGACGACGCCCCTGCAGTCGATGGTCGGCTTTTGCCCAGTGTAAAGTTGGATATTACGGATCCAATTGTGCTTACAACTTGTTTCCCTTTCTCTGGAAGGATTTATATGTAAACTACGAGCTTTTAAAGTCATTGACCAGGTCTCTTTGTTTGTGTGATGTATTTTCTGTTACTGAATATTCTCCGGTGAATGAAATAACGAGCTGAGAATTTAGGGCACGACCTCTTTAATCAATGGCTGAAATCTTTTTTAAAACTATAAGTTGTTTTACCAATGTCAACCATCCAAAAGCCGTATACTTTGTTGTGTAATAGGAATCCCAGCTTGGAATGCTTCCCCACCCAATAAAGGGGGATAAAAATCTGGTCTTTTACAATTTCTAAAGCCGGTGGACAGTGGAATCTGGGATATGACTCTACGCTCGGTGCTTGACCAAGCATGAAGTATGGGAGAACTGTACAGCAGTACTAAGATGTTTAGGCTTTATTACAGTTATACCCCTTCGGCGAAATTTGAAAAATATTTCATTTAGCATCATCCATACTTTCTCCAAGTTATCAAGATTAAAGTACGGCTCGTTTTTACTTCCAACTTTAGGAGACACTGATACATTATTGCTTTTGTGACAAGGTGTTGTGTTGTCTTTTTTTCTCCTTTTCTTTTCTGAAACTCAAAAGAATAACTAGCAAAATGCTTTCCGATGTGCTTGGACCGTATGAAAAGTTAATACACATTACGTTATTAAATGTAAGAATTTGTCATTTTATGAGAAAAAGTAAAAGACGCTAAATGTATGTATGAGATATTAGTAATAAATGTTGGAAAAGAAATTAACAATAAGTTTGTGGACTCTCTATTGGTATTCCAATTGGATTAAATCTATTTAATCAATTGCGCAAGTTGCAACTTGAAATTTTTTTATTTATGCAAACAAGTCTATATTTGTTCCACGTCATTTGTTTTAACCTAATCATTTACATTTTATACAGATAAGATACCCCTATATGGAAGGTTTACATTTTAGGTGCTAAGATTAAAAAAAAACAAGTAAAGTCTATCTGAAATATTTTGGAGGTTGATCACGTTACAAGTCCTTATATTCACCAATTACAAAAAGTTCTAATAAATTCTACCAAATCTCACTACTTTCAAATTCCACAAACAAATATTAACAAATACTTCGTCTCAAGATTAAATTAATTTTAATCATTTTGTAGTTCCGTGCATAGCATGCGTTGTCAAAAGCTGGTAAAAAATTAACAAAATGTTTGTCATTCTCCATTAACAGAGTACTCTGATTCTAGTAATAAAATAAGTGAGAGAGAAAATTATTTTATTAATATTTTGTACATTTCATTGATCATTAGATTAAATTGAAGTGACTTTAAAACTTTATGGAACTAAATGGTCCGAACTAAGGTTTAAGGGCCGAAACGAAAATGGGGTATAGCCCGACTGATCAAGGTGCAAAATTGAATTAAACTTTTTTCGCTCATCAAAAAAAAGTTTTTTTTTTTGAATTGCATATACTATTTTTCCAATTAGTAAATGTTACTAACTATCCTCCTAAAAAAAAAAAGAAACAAAAACTTGAAAATCGGAGTACAATTTAGCTGGTGTTACGCGTAAGCCATTAAAACGCGACCCGCTTGAAAGCCACCCCTTTCCCTGGCCCGGATGGGAATACGGGTCCAATCAGACCCGGCCATAATTTCCCGCATAGCAAGTAAAAACCAACCAGAAACCCTAGCTATATATACAAAAGATCGAGCGTTTACATCCCGAGCATCATCCTCACAATTTCCAGCTCCATTGCCTTCACAGATCTAAAGCTGCCCAGGTACACACCCCATCTCCAACAGGATTACTCTTGCGTGATTTTGTGTCGTTTTAATTAGTGTGCCATTTAAGTAATATCTACTTTACTTGAGGGTTGACGTCTGTTTTAAAACTTGTATTTAAATGGGCAGACGAAAAGAATAGAAAGGAGAAAGAGATGAAGGTGGTAGCAGCTTATTTGCTCGCTGTTTTGGGCGGCAACACCTGCCCCTCCGCTGAGCATGTCACCAATATCTTGAGCTCTGGTACTTCAAATGACTGTTGTATTTCGTTATGCACATGTGTGTGTAAATTTGACAAATTTAAATTGTTGGACTTTTTTTTGCTACTTTCAAGATGGTTGCAAACTCTACCACGGTTCCAACTTCTAATTAATGATACTTTAAGGGGAATTCCATTTTTTTTTTTTAGCCAAAATGTAAGTACTTTTTAAAGTTATATTGGAATCAGTGCTTAGTTTTTGAATGCATGCAAAACAATGTCAATATCTGAATGACCTTTCCATGATGTCTGTTATGGGCGCAGTATGGCTGGATACTGATATTATGCTATTAAGGCCTGTGGTAGATACATTTGTTGTTGGAGAATGTTTTGCTCCATATGGCAGTTGATATCATTTTGGGCTAGTACTGAGGTTCCTTGAGCTATTTTAGTTTGTGTGTCACGCTTTTCGCTTTTGGGGCTTTATTTTTATGAGGTTCCAATCATTAATAATGTGCGGGTTGCCATGGGAATTGCCTGTTCCCCCATCTGTATTTGTTGCATGGGTTGTGTCATCTTTCCTTTTCTAACTGGGGGTTATTGTGGGTGGTCAGTTGGAGCTGAAGCTGATGAGGATAAGATTGAGCTCCTTTTGTCACAAGTCAATGGTAAGGATATCACAGAGCTTATTGCAGCTGGCCGTGAAAAGTTGGCATCTGTACCTGCTGGTGGTGGTGCGGCTGTTGCAGTAGCAGCTGTTTCTGCTGCTGCTGGTGGTGCAGCTGCTGCAGAGTCCAAGAAAGAGGAGAAGGTGGAAGAGAAAGAGGAATCTGATGAGGTATGATTAATTCTCGTAACGTGCGGGTAATGGTTTTTTTTCCCTCTCTGATCACAGTTGTTAAAAATTTTTGCCTATTATATGGCTTGGTTTGCTATGATATTGTTGACACAAATGAAATGGGATTGTGAGGTCATGATAGTCAGTGCGGTTTATATCATTTTGATCTGCAAAAGTTGTTATGCTGAGATGATTAAATTGTTTATGCACCTCTTCTTTGATATCAAAACCTTTACTCTCACTTGATTGAAATGGTTTTGCTAGTTCCATCTACTTGATCAAGAGGCCTGTTAGCACTCGGACCGGTTGCAGCAGGCTATCTACATTTATTGACCATTATTCTTTTTGCCGTTGACTAATTTTTCCTTGTTTTAGGTTTATCTTTTTCAAGTTTTGGCATCTGACATTTCCATCCTTCCAATTTTTGTAGGATATGGGCTTCAGTCTCTTTGACTGAGGGGTTGCAGTGTTTATGGATTCTCTACATCAGGGACAAAGCGGGAACTTATTCTTTTTTGTTTTTTTTTTCGTTTGGTTTTGGAGAGTAACTTAGTTTTTGGTTTTCTTAGTAGTTGGTGAAAGTTACGACAAAGGCTGAAAATGCAACAGGACGCAATTTTGGTCTATTTTTCTGCTGTAGAAATGGAAGCTCTTCTTTCTTAGGATTGCTCTTTTACTCGTCTTTTTATCATTTAGTATCTGGAAATACAGTGGTTGAAGTATAACCCAATCAATAGGCAAACTGTTTTGAAAGTGGGATGCATTCTTGCAAAAGTTTTTTTTCTGCATTTTACCGCCTCCCTGCTCTCCTCGGTTCGTTAACTGATAGAAATTTTGTGTAATATGATGGATGGCTATTCGAGACTTTAAATGTGGATTTCCAGTTCATGGTGGTTTGTAGTAAGAAACAGAGAGAAGAATACAAGCACGATTTATAATTGAATATGCTGCGAATGTAACAAAACTAGGTGTGTTGTTGTCTGCAATTGCCTACGACTTTATTGTTTGGATGGTTGATATGCGAAATGTCCTTTAGATTCAAGAATAGCTAACCGTGACCGGACCATGTTGGGTACCAAAAGGATTTGTGGGCAAGACACGTCTGGATTCTGCATCTCGTGGGAAGGAGAATATAAAAAGCTTGATGATTGATGATACGTATCATTAAGACCCTGAGCTAAGGCTTGTAGCGCAAAATTCCGTGATTGAATGACTGAGCACAGAGAGAATAAAAAAGCCGAGAAAATTGGGCTGAATGACAACGGGCTGCTGAAATTAGTAGTAAGAGAGGTGCCCGGTTGGCGCTGTGGTATGCTTCTTCTTCTCGAAATTGTTTGATAAGGTAACAAAGCATCCAATGTAGAAAGCATATTTGGTCCCAAATTCCAGAAAACCGTGTTAAAGCATTGATCATTTCCAGAGAAATTTGTGCAAATGCCATAACTCTAGACGAACTTAATAGACAGCTCATGAAAAGAATACAAAGTCGAGATGCAAGTTGAAATGCACTGACGATAAGGTTTCTGCACGGTTGATGAAGAGGATGAAGTGGATAGTTAGTTATCCGTGGGTAGGACTGTCAATGGGATTGGGCCAACCCGAGTTCGGCTCTTTGGCCCGACAAAAAGCCGGATGAGCCTGACCATTTAGTAAGCCGATCTGAGCTTGAGCTTAAAAATTAGGCCTGAATTAAATATGAATCGAGTTTGGACCTTATTAGACTCAAATCCGATATAGGCCCGGCCCTTTAATTACCTATATATATAATATTTATATTTGATATTATGTATAATTATATATCCAAATATATTATTACTAAATACTATATATATATTATATAAATTACAAAGCACAAAATTACATCTAAAGACTCTTACATAAGATTTCTTGAGAACCAATATTAGTAATGCATAACTAAATCTCTAACTTTTCTTATTGATTGAATAAATTTTTGTATTAGCATAATAGTGGTTGATTTCTTTTTGGTCTATAAACACAAATCATCAAGCATATTTGGATTTAAATCACAAGACTATAAAAAAAGTTTCAACTTTTAAAAATGTCTTGGCTTATGATCGCATGTTTTATTACTATTTTTTATGTATTTTGAACGAATTAAATATAAATGTTGTTAAAAAAAATTTGGTTTATATACTTTTTAAGAACTATTATTTGTTCATGTTTAGTTTTAATATTATAGTCTTGTAAATGTTAAATTAGTCTTACAACTTAATAGTTGTAGTAATTATATTAAGAAAATTAAGGAGAGTAATAAGTGAATTTGGGTTAAACCCGATTAAGGCTCACAACCCGAATATTATGTGAGTTAAGTATGAGTTTCACATTTATGAACTCGAAACTCGAAAATGTTTCAAATTAAATGAGTTGAATTTGAGTTTATCAAAACCCGACTCATTAGATCCGATTAATAGGCCCATCCGTGGGATAGTTTATTTCTATAAAAGTGCATAGTTTTATGGCCTAAAATTATTGTCTTCCAGACGGTCGACGCGCATTCACCCGGCAGGGTCAGGCTGCGCTTCATCAATTCCTGTGGATTATGTGGAAGGAAGCCTAGACCCACTGAACCCAAGTCGAGAAAATGAAACTGCTGGGAATACGATTGATCAGTTGGGTATACGTTGATTCAAGAAAACTTTATTGTGATATTATCATTTATATGTACAATTTCTTTTTCACTTTCCGTTTTTCATTTTCTTATTATTGCACTTGGTTGCCCAATGATTCCTCGTGAATTACGTGAGCGATTTGAGGGATAAAATATTTTTAGTGACAAAATGTGATTAATGGCTGTTTAAATTTTTTGCCGTCATAATTATTGATGACGCATTGGATCTGGGTTCCATTGTATTGCTTTCTCTTTCGTGGACCCAATCTGTCGGCCACGTGGATACCCATACGTCCCGTCTGCTTTTTGGTAGCTTTGCTTTTTATTACATTCTTTCAGCCTTCGTTTTCTCTCGGGATAATTTGTCTGGTAGTATCACTTAGCAGTTTTGAAGTTTCAAAAACATCTCTCACCTCTCTTATTAATGAAATGGGACCTAATCATTATCTTATCATTATTGTATTTATCCGACTACCACCGACAAATATCCGCACATGCTTTTCTTTTCATTTTTGTTTGAAACGCTCCTGGACTATTTTTTGATTAAAACCTTTGACCTTAAAAAAACATTCCTACTTCCCTTACCCCAAAAAAAAAAATTCCTATTTTAGGAGAATTCTTATTTATTTGTTAATTATGATCTTTTTGGTCTTTGAAAGTTTTATTAAATTTTGTTTAAGTGGATTAATTTACAATCTCTCTTACCTTAACACCCAAATCTATTCCCCCCTCCCCCCTCCCCCACCAAAATATTGCCATGCAATCTTTGAAGTTGACAGAAGTTTTTTTCCTTTTTTTTTTAGCTGGTCATGATTTTCCAAAAGAGAAATCATTCATAGACCACAATCCCATCTTGGTTTAAATCCCTTTTTACGCACTATTAAATGAAAAGCATGCGTACTCAAGGGAAAAATCAAATATCTCTTGCAGAAAATCCTACTGTACTTTTTTTTTTCTTTCTTACTTCGTGTCATAAGAAATTAGCAATTGTTGCTTAGCGGTCTCCCGTCTTGTCTATCTAAAACTGCTCTTGTTTGTTTGATTCAATTATGAGTATGTTTGGATGAGATATTATTTGAGATAATTTTTTTTATATACTAATGTCACACTTTTTTACGATATAATATGATGTATGTAAAATAAAAAAATAATTAAAAAATTAAAAATTAAAAATATGTATATGATGCAATTAAATATAAATATATTTGCAAATAACAAGTTATCCAAACAAATTTGGGATAAAACTAATACAAAAATATATTGCTGTCACTGGAGACCAAAAGCAAAAGTCTTGAACCAAGAAGCAGCTCAGAAACCAAAACCCGATGACCCAAAAGAAAAAAACAAATTACTACATTTTATTAAGTCGTCGGGTCAACCGAATCGTTGAGTACAACAGTAAAAAGAACCACGTGATCCTCGCCAAGTAAAACCACAAGCGGTTTAATTAATCAATGGGCCGACCGTAAAAGTGGCAAAGGTCAGAACTTAGAACTGAGTAGAAATTTTCTATTCAAAGATTTTGCGAGTTTTTTGACCAGCCGCCATCAGTACTTCCAAAACTTCACCCTAAAAAAAAGAAAAAAAAAACCTTAAGTTGTTTCCTGAATGTTCAGCGGGTTCACAAATTTTGACTGCCGTGTAGTCACCGGCCACTAACTTGCCAGGAACTACTACTAGTAGAATACTCATTGTGATGGAAACGTTAACCTGATTGTGAATATTACAAAGAAATATTTTGACAAGAAATTTGTGAATGAGATTACAAAAAAAAAAAAAGAAAAGAAAGCGTGTTCATTTTAATATACTATTTTGATTGAGACAGATAAACTAGTATTACTTATTTCTTTTTGTCACATTAAGAATCAAAATTCCTTCTTGATTTGACTTTAATGCTGAGTAAGTCTTCGCTGCACTGCTAAATTCCGCGTATTCTTGAGTTGGTATTAATTGGTGGAATTTTCTTCATAATATATAAGTTGTTGGATCAACGCCTTTGCCACTAGCAGAATTGACTGCTGAGCAGATCAAATTTCGTACTATAACATTTAAGTTGTGAATCACGAAAGCGTTGGAGACTTGTGTTGCATTTGCACGCTGTGAGGGGGCAGAATAAATTGAGAGTGTGAAGAACGAACTTGGTTGTTGCCTTCTTGGTGTATGCTTGAAGTAGGATAGAGATTATTTTGAAACTCAAACTAGTAAGGAGTCAAGAAACACGAGTGCAAAAGGGAGTTTCCTACAAATTGGGACTATAAGTTTTACATTTTGTGCCCTCACTCGCCACCAATTTTATCTCTCACTCAGAGCTACCAATACCAACAATGAAAACCAACGACCCTTTGATTTGTTGGTCACCACTAAAGATTTTTGGTCTTGTTAAGGTAGGAGGTTAATGATTCAAATCTTACCTCCTATCAATGTGTCATTATATATGATTTCTTCTAAATCCATACGAGTGTATAATGCACTTGTCTGATCCGATAGTAATTCAGTCTCTGTTAACTTTTCTAGATTCCGTTAGACCTCTTCCTACCTTAAAGATAAGTTAGAATAGAAGTATATTAGACTAACCGTTACTGTCTAAACAATGAACCACGTCCACGAAGCCAGCACAAGTTGGCCAGACATAAAAGAGGCCACGTGGAGAAACTACCGGGAACATGGAAGCTTGACTGCAAATAATCAAAGCCACCAAACGCGAGTTATTTTTATATTTTGCTGCTATAAAAAAGACCAGTAGTAGTATATCTTTTACTAGTCTATAACGTATAAAAGCGGTATATTTGTTTTATAGTAGCAAATTTGGGTGAGGTGGACATGCACAATCACGATGTAAATAAAACTAACAATCCACGGAATCAGCGATGAAGCTTCATTGTGAGATTTAGACCCCAACAACTTAATTTTGACCGGTATAGACCAGCCAGTAAAGAAATCCTACTTTAGTAGGATCAGCATATGTAAATGGAGAGAAGAATTGGGTGACTTCTTGATTATAAGATCAGCATTATTTCTCTCACTTGGAGGAATGGCTTTTGATCGTCATTGAGTGGTAATATTGAATAGATAGATAGAGTCTTAGCCAGGTGTAATCTACGCTTAATCAAAAACACCCTCATCACTAACTAGCACCAATCGAATGACCATAAACTCTTTACTCGACATTCACATTTCGTTCAGTTTTTTCAACTCTTCCGCTGTGCAATGAATCACATCTTCTTTGATTGACGATAGATAGCAAAAAATGTCACACCTTTTTTTTGGTGGATAAAAAATGTCACATATTGTAGTCCATAAATTTACAAGGTGATAGCTTGTGATTGAGTTAGCGGGGGCACGAAGGGCCAGTTGGTTTACTACAAAATACTATACAGCGGACTGAAGCGTCATCTGTGTGCTTTGATTGATTTATTTATTTTGGATAAAATATCATAATTTTATTAAAATTTGCACTAATTGCAAAAGTTACACTATCAAACATATACATAGATATCAAATAACATACCTGAAGAATAGATGCTACAAATCCGAAGAATAGATAAAAATTATATTATGGAGTTTCAAATTTGAAAAATGAGATAAAATAACTGTAACTCTACGAATATCTTTGCATGTTTTGAATCAACGTATCTGCTAATTAACTGCTTCACATCCATATGTTACGGTGAAATATGCCAAATAGACCAAACAATTTCAAATCTGATAATCAAAATATGAAAAAAAAACTCAGATCTAATAAAAGAAAGATAAAAAAAACTACCAAAACCTCTCACTAGAAATCCCTATGAGAAAATAAAATTCTCACTAAAAAAATTTAGGAGAAAAAAAAACTGTCACTATGCAACCCTAAGATAGATGAAACTCTCACTAAAAAATATTATAAGAGATTTTATTCATACAAATAAAAAGAAATTATAGAGAAGGTTATTCAGATATGCTTTGTTAGACTGTAAGGGTGGCTCTTTAACTTTTGAATTATATCTCCTCAGATATTCTTTTTGTAGGATTATATAACTATTTAGTACTCTATGTTTTGACAAAGGATAATATGCCGCAGCTCATTTCTTATCTCATCGCCAACCCAAATTTATGTTGAAATGAGAAAACTGCTCCTACTAAGTCCAAGTTGTTGAGAACAACCTATCATACGCCATTGCCATCCACAACCTTTTCTTTTACGAAGAATGGTAAAAGAGAAATTGTGATTGTGGTTCGAGTCTTTCGACAATGAGATCCTGTCCAGTCCTGGCCTTTGATACGGATGTAGTAATTGCACGGTCATTGTCGCCTGATGGGCTCACACGCAACAGGACAAACGCTTTGTATCTGCGAGAGCACTCGATGTACTTTGTATATTGTATATTCTACGTATGCAGTGTAGATTGGCCCCAAAAAAGAGAGAGAGAGAGAGAGAGAGATTTAAGATGTATACATCTCTGCTCCGTCATTACAGTGAATTTTCATGCCAGCAAAGAGTAATAAATCTATGCCAAGCGCATATTATTAACTCCCAAGTGGTTAAACGTGGAGATTGCAGTTCTCTACGTGTATATTATTTGTTGGCTAACATATACTACTTGTAGCATACCAAAACAATGCAAAGCCATCACCAACCCAACAAGATTTTGACAAATTGAGGCATCGAAAAACAAATGATGTCCTCTCGTCACGATCCACCGACATGATAAGAACTAAGAAGTGCCGTCCTTTTGTGCTATGATATTTGCAAAATTCGATTTCTCTTTTCGGAAACCGACTACGAAGTTGCAAGAGCATTTGATGAACTCTCAATTTTAGTAGTAGCTGTGCCTGTGAAGATTGCCAAAATTTAGGCCCCCGACATATGAATTTTTTTGGTGTTTATTTGTCTAAAATTTTACTGTAATTTATTGTAAAAGCTGTGAAAAATTTTTTAAAAGTGTGTAAAATTTTCGATATTTTGAAGTCTATAATTTAAAATTTTTGTTTAAGATTCTCGTAGTTAAGATTTTTAAAAACTCATGACAAACAAATTTGGTTAATAATTTATTTGCTAAACAAGGCCTTACTTTCAGATGTCTCACCGAAGTCCTTAAAAGTTGCTGATCTGAAATATTATTAATATCCTTGAATAAGCTGACAATTAAAAAAAAAAAATCAAAGATGAGCAACTCAAAACATTTGTTTCGCCCTAAAAATAACTTACAATCAGCTGAGGCTGAGAGAATTCTCAACTACGGATAACCACGTTGAGATCAAATTACTTTTATTTTTTGTCAAAACATTAGGTAATTTTAATAGATTTGCAAAGTTGTACATTTACGAGTAAAGATTCAAAAGAGTTATACAATCAATATACTTGAACACTGAAAAATAAAAAATGAGCTAATTATAAAAATGTGCTCCTCAGTCCTCATCTTGTATTATGTCCACAGCATATCATATCAGCTAATTCTATTATAAAGCTGACATTGACCCTTATCATCCGCACAGATCATAGCCGGAAGCGTCCCGTCCAACCTAGCAGGAAATTTTATCCAACCTAGCAGGAAATTTTATAGGCGAGTATATATGATTCACGCACGCTCGCTCGCTGGTTGGAGTGTTGGACTTGAACTTTTGTTTTTGCATGCGACGACGTCGACTTGAGTTCGAATGGCGTTATGGTCCTAGCTAAGCTAGCCGTCTATTGTCCTCTTCTCGCCTTTTTGTTTATTGATAACTAAAAAAAAAAAAAACTGCTCCTGTCGTTTTTGTGGAAGCTGATAGATACTCTTTTTTTTTTTTAAATTCTTTATTTGCATATAAATCAATCTTGTTTCATCAACCATGACGATGGTAGTAATTGCTTGCTTCCATTTCATATTCACTTTTCAGCGCGTGACTGCACCATCGGTTTACATTCACCCAAATCATTCTTTGTTGTTGTTGTTTTTTTTTTTTAGGTGAATGAACGGGCGTGCTTTTCTATTGCTCAGGCCAAGTAAAGATATGGATAGGAGGTTTCTGACAGTTTCACTGCTCTCCCCTTAGGTTTTAAAAAATCATTTACTTCACCTAAAACTAATATTCTTGTAACAAATTATCCCAATTAAAAAAAAATCAACAATAAAAAATGATTTCAATAGTGAGAAAAATAGTTTATACCAAAAGTACCCCTCAACTTATTACTAGTTGGTTGATATAGATTCAAAAGGAAATATTAGTTAAAAATATAATATAAAGACTAAACTTTAGCATGAGCACATTAAAGTTTAGTAACAATGATTGTTTTCCATAGAGTTGCACAAAATAGCACAATCAAAGTATTGGAGAGGAAAACTTATTAATTTGGAGTCAAGATTTACACATAAAATTCCTAATCTCTTAATGTTAGAATTTGAAAATTTTTGAACAAGAATTGAGCAAAACAAAGTATGGCCTTTTCAGGGGAAAAAAATCACAATATATTGCTAATGATAAAAAAAATGTTATATTTTTTGAATTATTTCTTTAAATTACGGGGCCCATTATTTCACATGATTAACAAGAAATTTCCATCATTTATAATTAAAAAAAATAACAACTCTCAAACAATGTTTGGATTAATAGAAAGGGTACGATTTTAATGGAAAAGCAAATAAATCATGGAAAATTTTGTTTCTAACCATCTTGTTTGGATTACATATACAAATAAAAGAAAAAAAACACCAAATATTTTGAAAAAGAAAGGAAAGAATAGATTATGTGCAGTTGCATTTTATCTATAACTTAATAAAATCTAATTGTAAACATATTTAATGCTTTACCCTATTTTTGTGTATTTTCATATACATCTTGTTATTCTTATGAAAAGTTTATGAAACAATAATATCTTAATAAGAATTTTAATCTTTTTTAGGAGAAAGAAACTACAAGAACTACTAAAATATAAAAAAGAATTTTACAATGTTAACAATTACCGTTATAAAATTTAGTGTTCAAGATTTTCAAATTTTTTATTTTCCAAATCATGGTTAATTTAGTATAAGTGACTTAATTGTTTATCTCACTATAAAGTACGTAATATTTTCTAAGTTGTAAGGATAATAAAGTCATTTGACCATCCATGAGATAAGCTTTGGGTCCCAAATAGCTTATATGAGAGGTAATTTATATTTTCAAACTCTTAGAGAAGGTCAGTGAAATTGTCAGAAACCTCAAGGCAGGGATAAGGCCTTTTGCTGTGCTTGGTTCATCACCTCTCTGTTTTTTATTTTTATTTTTATTTTTTTAAAGCCAACTGTGACTATCCTGCCCAAAAGAAGTCCAACTGGATTTAAGCATGAGAATTTAAACAATCAAATATCATG
Source organism: Coffea humblotiana (assembly GCA_023065735.1). Classification (NCBI taxonomy): domain Eukaryota; kingdom Viridiplantae; phylum Streptophyta; class Magnoliopsida; order Gentianales; family Rubiaceae; genus Coffea; species Coffea humblotiana. The sequence goes on from CM041213.1 coordinate 3,986,664, forward strand.
CAACGTTGAGGATTGCGTTTCTTTGAAAGTCTGTGGTATATTTTGGATATCATACCATGGCTGATGAAATAATTACCTTTTATAATTAGATTGTAACAAATTTAAAACTTTAAATTTCAAATTACTATCATAATTAAGACATACACATTGAAGAAATAGTATGTTAAAATATTTTTCCTTCTTTTGAATGCATTACAGAATGGAATTGAGGTCTCGTTTGGAGTTGTAGCAGCTTATTAACAAGTATTTTTTCTAATAAAAATTTCAATAAAAATACTTATCAAATGTTTAAGTGCTTTTAAATATATTGTTTAGAAATATAGTTAAATAAGTACTTATTATATTGGATAATGTGTAATTTAAAAGTTTTTAAATGTATATATATATCTTTATTTAGTTCATAATATAGGATAAAAGGATTAAATTTAATGTTTTATTTTTTCAAATCACAAAAGCTAATCCAAAGCACCAAATTTGAGCTTTTGCTTAAAGTATTTTTAACACTAAAAACTCCACTCATAATTTTATAGAATATTATTCACTAAATGTTTTAAAAGTACTTTTAATACTAAAGTTGCTTATTTTACTAAAATTACCGCAATTCTAAATGGAACCTAGGAGATCGTTCGAACAGCTTTTGAAGGTTCACAACCCACAAAAATTTTACGGAGTATCTTACCTATATAATAACTAACTTATTTAAGATAAATCTAATTAAATCTCAAGTTGTAATATCAATTTAAGAAAAAAAACAAATGAGGGAAGAAGCTTTCAATAAATATCTATGACTCCAAATTGAAATTTGTTATTTTCGTTACTAGTTGCAAGATTTGAATGATCTGGCAAAACATAAGATATAAAAACTTAAATAAACAGATAAGAAGAGAGTAGGACTCGAGTTGACTGTCTCATACTACCACAACCGAGAAAAATATTGAGGATCGTATATTTACTTATTTCTTTAGGAGTTTAATATTCATTTCCAGCACAACCAACCCATAATATGAAGTGAAAATTGTCTTTATTTAATATTTAACATTTTTTTTTGGCGTAAACCGTGGCGATTACAATACAGCTAAATCACTCAGGCGCGTGGACGTTTCAACCGCTGCATTATATATAAAATAGTCCTCCTCCTAATAACATCCATACAAATTGACAGGTAGGTTTGCCGGGAACTACATGAGTACGAATGCCAAGCCAAGCACCACTCTTCTTCAAGCGCTCCGACAATCGACGACTCTGAACTCCCTCTGGGCATTAACCCTTACCGACTGATTTTCCGAGTTGACTCCGAGTCTCTAGGGTTAGTTGATGACCCAGTCCCATCCCTTATGGAGGTCGAAGCTCACGCACTCTCTTCCTTTGATCTAAACTCCTCCCCTGATAATTTCCCTTTTACTACCACCGCTGCCCGTGAGCCTCCGGAGCTCCGAAATTCTCAGCCCTTCCGGAGCTCCGAACTTCTTGGTTACTCCGAATCCGATCATGCCCCCGTACGCGAGGATTTAGGATCTCCTGTCGCCGCAGGTGGTAAATGCCAAGACGTTGGTGGCAGTGACCGTATGGCTCCCGTTGTTTCAACTCTAGACTCCGCTTCTCCGGTGGCCAATGCATTTACCGGAGAGGAGCCTCTCCCGGAGAAGATGGGAAGATGTCCTTCGCGTGCGGCGATGAAGCTGCAAAAGGTTTACAGGAGCTATCGTACTCGACGCATGTTAGCTGACTGCGCCGTGGTTGCTGAAGAGCTCTGGTAGATTATCACAGTGATTTTTTTTTTTCATTTTATTTATGACGTAGTAAAATATATTTGCTGGAAAACTGCGATTCCGCACGTATTTATGGTCCCATCCGTTTCTCAGTTTTTTTTTTTTTGTGAGCTTCCAAAGTAATAGAATGCGTTATCTGCGTTTGAATTTGTAGGTGGCAGGCGTTAGATTTTGCTCGATTGAACCACAGCACGATATCTTTCTTCAATTTTTCGAAACCGGAGTCGGCTGCGTCGCGGTGGAATCGGGTCAGCTTAAATGCTTCCAAGGTAAAAGTGGTAAACTGGTAATAATAATTTTTTTACTAGAAAGTGATCTGAGAATTAATTAATAATTACCACTCTATATACTTTGAGGATCAAATATCCGTGTAATAGTAGGAGCTAATTACATATAAATAGTGATCATTAGTTCGAAAAGGCGGCTATAATTGGAGTTTTGACATTTGTGGTTAGGTGGGTAAAGGTTTGTCTAAGGACGCCAAGGCACAGAAATTAGCTTTTCAACACTGGATTGAGGCTGTAAGTTACTGTTCCTTCCTTCCCTTTACAACTGTGTTCTCTAAAATAATCCCACCTTTAAACTGTGACCTGTGCTTGCGGGGTGTGAGTCTGATTTACCAAGTCTAATTTAGAAGTAAAATGTGTTTGAGCCAATGGTTATGCTTCAATATTGATTCCGTGTAATTTGACATCTAGATTGACCCCCGGCACCGATATGGGCATAGTTTGCATCTATATTACGAAGAGTGGTGTAAAGGTGATGCTGGTCAACCCTTCTTTTTTGGTAAGAGAACTGGGATTTGGCTTTTAATTTTTTTTCTGATTTTCACCATTTGTTCAGTATGTATTCGGTCATACATGATGGCTATAATTTGTCACTATGGCATTTGGATATTTAGTGTGTGATTAGCCAAGCAACATGCAACTGTTGGAAAAAGAACCTCAGCACACCGAGGGCGTGGCAGGAATAGTTCAATATGTGTCATGAAACTTGCCTGGTTCCCTCTTCATATTCTTGCGTAGAACTGTAAGAGAGGAATAAACTATTTGCCATGCGTGGATAAGAGTTACAAGAGTCTCCCAACATGACTGTTGAGATAAAATTCTCTGTTTATACTAATAACAACATCGACAAGATTTTGTAGTCTGCAAGTTTCATAGGTCCATTGTACACTTATCAAAATTTGTGGTACTAGTGAAGAGTGATGATAATGTTAAAAATCAGAAGTTCCACTGCAAATGCAAATCTAAATTATGCACTGTTGTGCTACTGTTTTAATTCCTCAAATATCTGATATGTGTTCCAATAAAAACAAAACTGAGTGTTGAAAGCTTTGGATATCCATTTCCGCTGTGCAGGTTGGATCTTGGAGATGGCAAAGAGGTCGATCTCACAGCATGCCCACGCTCCAAGCTTCGTAAACAGCATATTAAGTATCTTGGACCAGTAAGTGGTTGAAAAGAAATGTTTATGTTCAATCTGTTTTGTTAGTATGCCATTGGTTCCAAACTATATTTGCATGTTGTAATCAAAAGTGGGATACTTTTGAACTGATATCTTGCAACTTGAACGCTTGCAATATAGGAGTAGTATTTTTTGATGTTCTTTCTCCAAATTGTTCAAATATTTTCAACAGTTCCTTAAACTGGGTTTTTTTTTTAAAAATGTTGTTGCTATCAGAAAGAAAGAGAACATCATGAATATTTGGTCATTGAGGGGAAAATTTTGCATAAACAATCTGGGAAACCTCTTGACACAACAGAAGGTTCACCAGGAGCAAAATGGATCTTTGTAATGAGCACCTCTAAGAGACTCTACGCTGGTGAGGTGAGAATTAAGCCTTAAAATCACAACTACTAATTCCTTTGATGATGTGCTCTCAAACGTCCATGTCAGTCTGTTTAATCTTGTACTGTTAATGCTGCAGAAAAAGAAAGGAACCTTCCATCATTCCAGCTTTCTTGCGGGAGGCGTTACTTTGGCTGCTGGGAGGCTGGTGGTAATTGATGGAACACTTCAGGTACAGTATTTTTCATACTTCAACCTGAAATTTTATGTTGGGATCTGGTAGTTCCGTTAGTGGACATTAACGGGCATTTAAGGTAATTAATCATAAATGATATGATTTGAAGTATTCTTACCTTGAAACTATAAACTGGCATGCCTACAAGAGTGTGGGATAAATTGATGCATTTACCTTTCTTCAAGAAAGCAGACAATGAGTTGCCAGCGTATTGTTCAGGAAATTTTATTTCTAGGTTGCGTGACATGGGTTTATTGTCTCGTATTAGAGGAGTGGTTTGACTTTCGTCCAGCTTGATATTGACTTGTTCTTTCAGTCAAACCCACTGTAAGCAGTTGTGGTGTCATACTATAAGTTGTCTGATACTTTTTCACATAGCATCTGATCCGACTTGATTACAATTGTTCATTTTTGCAGTCTATATCGCCATACAGTGGACACTATCGACCCACTGATTATAGCTTTGATACTTTCTTAGAATTTCTGAAGGCACATGGAGTCAATCTGGATGAAGTTGAGGTATCTCATTTGCTTTGCTTGTTTTGCTAAGTTCTTCTTGTCAGAATAATTTGTTCAATCTACTCCAAAAGGAATACGCACCAAGTATTCGACAGGCTAGACAGATATGAAAGAATTCAAGATATCGATTCTTTACTTAACTCTGCCATGTTAGATGCTCCACCAATCCAGTAGCTCTACCTTAGATTCGTCATGCACATTTGGAGCTTTCTTTGGTTATGATCTCCATATAGAACTTACAATGTTTTGCTTTGAAAATTGTGTGCTTAGATGAATAAAGCAAATGAAGATTATGAGAATTTTGAAGAAGCGAAGACGACAAAAGATGAATCAACTTCTGAAGTTTCAACAGTTTCCGATTCCTGCGAAACTAATGCTCCAGATGAAGGGGCCGTGGAAACAATTGAAGCTCCAAAACTTGAAATTAACGTCAACTATCAGAGGTCTGGTGGGCTTCAGAGCCCAAAAGCAGAGGTGCCCAAGACGTCAATATTGCAAAGGATCAACTCAAAGAAGGCTGCAAGGTCTTACCAACTGGGGAAACAACTCTCTCTGAAATGGTCGACCGGTGCTGGGCCTAGAATTGGTTGTATTGCTGACTACCCTATAGAACTGAGGATACAGGCCTTAGAGTTCACTAATCTCTCACCAAGACTGTCTTCTACATCTGCTACACCCATTTGGGGTACTCTTCTTCCTTCGCCTATTAGATTGCCTTCGCAAGAACTCGCTAACGGTGATTTGAAGCTGTCCGGCATCTGAGTTTATCTTTAGTTATCTAGATTGCTTGTACTAGCAGGATGCTGTTGTCATATTACCTGTGCTATCGTTCCCCTGTAAAATGACGAAAAAATGTTCTACAACCGGAACGCTGTCGTACTGTTTATTCTTATATGTTCTAGCATTGTCCTTTTCTTTGTTTTTCCACAGTTTTATTGAAAACGTGTCAGCAAATAAAAGAAGCCACGTAGGTGCCTCATAGGCAAATCCCATAAGGCTCGAGACACTGAACACTCACCCCCGTCCCAAAGCTCCCCGGGAAAAAAAAAAGGACCTAATCAGCAATGGCTGGTTGGGGCACGTGCCAGCACCCTCCAGTCCACATATGAAACAGCTAACGTGGGCAATGGGTAATGCGTGGCGGAAGCACAAATCGGAGCCTGGGACTTGGAAAGTGCTGCGAGGAGGCGGCGTGTAAAACGACTATTGGGGATTTGATACAAAAGGCAGAAAGAGACCAAAACGACTATTGGGGATTTGATACAAAAGGCAAAGAGACCAAAAACTCCCTGCCAGAAGAGATGAAAATGCAGAACGATACATTGCATTCTTTGGGAAGGATAAATTCATCATTAAATTTAAGGATCACGGAAGCTTGACTGGTGGTCGTTACAGTAATGTAAAGGAGAATGCTTTAATGTTGTACATAGTTTGGGAGAGCCTTTGTGGTTATCCCGTGATTGTGAATATTAACGGCCGTATGATGTATAATTATTAATAAAATATAAAATATTATTTAATTGAACGTGATCGTTTTATATGCAATGAGATTGTTCAATTGATCGATAATAGGAAAATATCTTCGTAACTGGTATCATAGTGACTGGCATCACAGTGCTCCTGAACGCTGTAGCTAGAGCAATTGAAATTAAGAATATATATCATAATCAGACTGATTATACAGGGAGCAAACAAAGAAAAAAAAGAAGAGATTAAGGAGTATTGAGCAGAGAGGTCAGCGTTTGAGGGACTAATTGGTCTATCATACCATGTTGCTGGACTGGCTTCAATCAGTATGGCAGCCAATCCAACTAAACGGGAAAACTGCTACTACGTTACATGTTATTGGTACAGGTGGCGACGTCCCATTACAAGTCATGTAAACACTTTCGCATAGTGGCAGCTGACTTCTGCAGATAAAATTTTGCTTGTGAGTTTCCTTCCAAGCTTTTTACTCGTGCAGCTTGCAATGTGTTAATCGAAAAAGGAATTCGGAGGCACCAACTTCATCTTCTCGAAATTTGGTTAAGTACAGCAAAAAGAATATTCATAAGAAGCAGTCATTTCTTTAATTTTTTTTAACCCTTTTTCTTCAACACGGACGTTTAATCCACAATCAAATTAAATACCAACTGAAATTCCCTAAACTGGTGGCCGATAGATTAAGATAGGACTTTTGACATTGTGCCTACAGTTACTCCACACAAGTGATGCTGACATTAACCATGACTTTCGCCGAACAAAATTCCCCTTCACCATCACTTTGAAAGACCTTTTCTGGTATTGCTTGGTGAAAGACAGGGCCTTTGGGACAACTGTGACAGACAGAACCTTAGGCGACTTAACCTTTGCTCTGTATACTGTTTTACCTTCCCCAACATACGTCACCGTGCGGTAGAAAATTGCAGAAACGTTGGTATTGTTCGACGTAGGATCCACCAGTTGCAGGTGCATGGAGGGGTAGTTCAGACCATCAGTTCCTTTAGCAGATGGGAAGCTTGAGCAGTTGCTTGTCCTGTCGCCAGTAATTACTCTAATGGCTGAGTCGTTGTATCCCTCTTTACAAAGAAAACTCACATAAGAGTTGACATCGAGGTCATAGACTAGCCCGGGATCCAATGCCTTTCTCGGGTTGATTTGGCCTGCACCGGGAGGCTAATGCGAGACCTATTGGCTTGATCTTCATTGATTTTGCTGAGTACAATACGGAACACAGGCACGATTAGCAAGCTGAAGAAACGACTTAATTAGAAGTAATGAATCCATTATGGTCGATATAAGTTGCACGAGGCTAGAGCTTTAGGCAAATTTTAATAATTTAACCTAGATGATGGTCCATTTCTTTTCTTTTTTATACAACATCCGACTCATTTCTTACCGGTAGTCATCAGAGCAGACTTGATAGCAGCGGGAGACCATTTGGGATGAAACGTCCTGACATAGGCGGCGGCTGCAGCAGCATGAGGACATGCCATTGATGTTCCTGACAAGATATTATATTCTACAATCCGTTTGTCGCTGGTATCACCAGTCAGGGAAACCAATTGGGAATAAGCAGCTAATATGTCGAGTCCTGGTGCAGCAACATCAGGCTGTTCATCGAAAATTCATCAGACAGAGACCAGAGGAGAGCGAACGAGGATAAAAATTAAGGATCATTTTACCTTGAGAATGTTGAGCGCAATCACTTGTGGTCCTCTGGATGAAAAGGATGCAATGAATGGTGCCGTCATATTAACTGTTACTGCCTTGTCTATAACAGCTTTGGGGGCCCTGATTTGTCAAATTGCATGTTAATTAACACTACTTGACATGCTATTGTATACCATGCCTAGTTCACCAATCTACATATATAGTTGGATAATCAATTGAAAAATGCGTAATAAACGTACTTGGTCGAATTGATGTAGTGATCAATCAGTTCGCCGTCGGTAAAATTTACAGTGGTTGCAGGTATCAAGTAAGCAAAAGCCATGTCTGTGTACTGATCCGCTGACATGATTACTCCGACTCCTCCCAATTCTTTAATGGTGGAGTCTTGGCCTCGTCCACGGCAGAACACTATGTTGCCTCTCACTTTACTCGCGCTTAGAGTGCCATAATCACAAGCACTGCAACAGCGCAGGTGCAAATGTGACCAATGCTATCTGGGCATGTTGCAATCCACACAGCACAATTCAAACGGATATTTTCAGACCCATAAACATTAATTACCTGACATTTCCATAATTCGCCGTGCTGCTATTTGCTGCACGATCGCCGTTCGTTAAAGGATACATTTGTTTCTTGGGTGTGAAAGTGTTAATAGAAACTCCCTGCCAAAAAAACCAAGCCAAAGATCTTCTGATACAGTACATCAAAAGACTTGTTTTTATGACCGAAAGAAGGCAAATTTAAAGTCTTACAGATATTGTGTCTCCTTCACCCAACTTGACGGTCGATACAAATTGTCGATCTATGCTACTAGCAGCTACAGTCATGATCCATGGGGCGACATTCTCAACGGATTGCAAATCAGGCCCGACATTTCCTGCAGAACAAGAAGTCAAGATTCCTCTCTTCAGAGCATGGAAGGATCCAATTGCCATTGGATCCTCAAAGAACCTTCTTGAAGGTCCTCCGATGGACACTGATATGATGTCCACGCCGTCAGCAATTGCAGCATCGAACCCTGCTAAGAGGTCCATGTCGTCGCATCCCACACCCCAGCAGACTTTGTACATGGCAATACGGGCCGAAGGGACTCCTCCTCGTGCAGTCCCTTCGGCCAGGCCGAACAAGCTCGCATCTCGAACGGGTACGCCAGCAGCAGTAGAGGATGTATGGGTGCCATGTCCTACAAGATCCACTGGACTAATTGGCCCGTCCGAAGGACCTCCTCCCAGATTGAAGTATTGTGCGCCAATCACCTTTCTGTGCATGGGAAGAAAATGATCATCGCGATACTAATTAGTACAAATTTAGCTTAATCCTAGCTTTCAACACCAAAAAAAAAAAATCTTGATTTTCCGGGCGAAGTTGGAGCCGTCCAAAATACCGTTTATATGCACGATCATACATATGTGCCGAGATGTGCAAATTGGGGAAATTTGAGTACAAGAATAAATTTGATTTGTTACAACTTCTAGAAAAATTATTTTGCTGTTTCAGTTCTTTCACCAGTTCAACTGGCATCTTAGTCAAATTAATTGGGAATTCTTAGTAGCAATATATTGTTTTTTTCCCCCTTTTCATGCACTTCTCTTTGTTGAAGATTAATTAATGAGAAAGTAAACCATTAATCTCCATATTAAGTCTAGAATTTAGTACCTTTCTTTACTAAAAATGTTCCAGTAATATGAAATTTGCAAAATCTAAAACAAACAAAGATGAAGAAGAGAGAGCTTGAGGTTGGAGAGAGAAGGCAAAGTTTCAAATGGTTAAAAAATGTTATAAATACAATTAAAAGATTTGTACAAAACATAGTTTCATAGTTCGAGTGTCATGTCATGCAAAAAAATTGTTTTGGATCGCGTATGCGTGCCAAGGAGAATGAAGTACTCCGTGCATAACGATCTCTAAAGTACTAGGAAGACATATATGGTCATACAGTTCATTGCATTTTTTTTTCTCTTTTCTTTTCCTTTTCTGGAGAGGGGAAAGAGTTACCTGTTACATCCAGTGAAGTTAGCACCCTTGGCGCATTTGCCCTTCCATTTTGGAGGTGGAGGTCCGTAGCCTTCATCACTGAAACTTGGTGACTTAATCCATATTCCTACAATTATGAAAGTACATATTAATTCATTGAAAACTTTAATTTATGGACAAAAACGTTAGAATTGCTAACCAATTAATGATCTACATTTCCTAACCTGTATCCAGGACAGCAACTATGGTATCGCTCTCTACTTGATGGTTTCTTTCAACCGTCTCCGGCATTCCAATGAAATCCCACGATCTTGTGGTTCGAAGCTTTTGTACAGTGTTAGGAAACACTGAAACGACGCCCTTTTTCTCTGCATTAATGTTGCAGAATCAACATGTTGCATCACATCAACGATTAAATTGAAGAAAACATAAATTATTAGTACTCAAATTGATGACCGGAAGCAGCTGATTCCATGCATAAACTTACGCGATAAGCTTTTAGCTTCATGAGGCAGCAGTCTTGCCACAAACCCGTTAAAGCTTCGTCCGTAGCTGTGTATCTTTGATTCTCTGGCTATCCTTTCACTGAGAGTTGAACGAACAAATCAAAAAGATTAGAGGACAGTTTTCCATCCCATTTCATACCCTAGCTAACCAAATAAATCCTTCTACAATTAAAGATGACAAATTGTGTTGACCTTAAACATGCAAGAGATGAAAGCGCTGTGTAATTAATGTTAGGGTGATTACTTTCCAATTGTTTCTTGCAGAAGATTGTGGTGTTCATCCACTGTAGATATCCCCTCCTCCGGCAGTTCTCCCATGTACACGATGTATGTCTGTGGATCAAGAAAATCGTTACGTTCAACAAGATAAAAGAAAAGGACTACTACGTACGTTAGCCTACAGGATCTATAGGCAGCAGTAATATTAGCAGTCTCCAATCACATGAGGATGAGATACCACTAAAAGTTGTCACAAATTTCAGAAACGGAAGATTGAACTTTTTATTTCATCTTAAAGCATCATTGGGTGGTGAAGTTCAAAATCACTTTCATATGAAACAGAGCTACGTTTTATTTATTCATTTATTTGTGAGGGATTCCTTTTTTTTGTGAAAATGAAGGCATAATGTTGTTGCAGCCAGCTCTATGCGGCGCATGAAAAGCCTAAACAAGTAAGATGTACCTTTCTTTCATTGTCATTGGCTCCATTAATGAATGTAGCTAGCGAGAGATAACAGAAACATAATAATAGTACGTTGTTTGAGTTCATCTTCGCAGCCTATGCAAGACCAGAACTTTCTGCTGTCCTATTACTTCTATCTCTCGTTTGATCGATTCGGAAGAGCATGTGGCTATAAGTAGTTGGTCACAGGAGGACAATTCAAAACTTCAACATGCAAGAGATGGAGAGTGGTAGATTTGACCGAGGAGCAAAGAATGCAAGCACCAGAATTTGGTGGCTCCAATTAAGGATCTTCTCGAGTGACTAGATCCCTACCCTCAGTGACTTGGACAATGTTTACGGAAACTCCATGACTTCTTCTTTTTCTGGGTAGTGTTGTCTTTATTTCTATGCATAATATTTCAGAATTTCGTGTAATATCAACCTAAAATAATTTCTTCGTCTGGTTGTCTTGGGACATTGACGAAGTCCTAAACCATTGTGATATAGTGGCAAAAATGCACGTGCTATAAAACATAAATTTTCAGTTTACAGTAAATTGTTAACATCTCTTTCACTTCATTTTTAATAAATCTTGATTTTCACTCATTTCATTCCAATCAAAGTGCATCATGATACATCATTATTCTGTTAATATAAAAAGTTTAAACAAAGATGCATATTGACACATCAAAAACATTAATCTCTTAGAAACAAATAAAGAATTGTAGCTTTTAATAGTCATTTAGGTAAAGTATCATATATTGAAGCTACGTACTAAGTATAAATAGATGATGTAATTCACAAAGCGGAGTCATTTATTTGGAGATTTTGCATTCTCGTCAAAACTTAGATATAATTCAAAGTTCAAATTAATGCCAAATACCGAACCATGTGGCATCTTGATCATCTTAAAATTGATCGATTTAGTAAATAAAAATAGGATTTAACAAAGTTGAATGCTCAATAATCACTTAATTAATTTTACACTATGTAGAAATATAACTTATTTTAATTTTACACTATGTAGAAATAAAATTTATTGCTCTATATATTGAATTATTTTGTTATTAATTTAAAAAGCTGAACTATAGCCTTGCAATTCTTGTTAGAGTTGTAACAAATGTCACTAAAAATTTGGTAACACAAAAGGAGATTATGGATATATCAAAGCAAAAAAAGAAGAAGAGGAAGGAAGTGGTCGTGATAAACAAAAATTCAAGTCATCTTTGTCAATCATTTGCATACCTAATACTATGTTGTTTGGTCATGTTATCTAATTAAGATTAATATAGGTAGCTATTTCTTAAACCAAAAGAAGAAAACCTGAATATAAAGTCAAAAAATGGAATAAAGGCACGATTTTAGATACAATTAATTAATATGGGTATAATGGAAATAAAAAATGGATCCAGGTTGGTAAAAATAAGTTATCAGGGCGGAAAGATGACAATTTCATGCTCTTTAAATTTAGGCAGATTATAATTTCATCTTTTCACGCTCTTTAATTTAAGTTGATGATAATTTCATTCCAAATTTCACTACGTTTCGAACCAAAAAGATCCACACATAACAAGTAAATGTCCTCAATTTGAGAGTGGAAATTTAAGTGCAGTGTTGTAAGTTTGGGAAAGAAAGCGAGATAAAGAAATACTTTAATGACATAAACAAGCGAAGGGAAGAGAAGTTTGGTATGCTAAAAAAAAAAAAATTCAAACCGTTTTTTCTCACTCATATGCAAACCTATTATGTGTTTTGCCTTATTTTCTAATTAGTTAAGATTGAAACTTGTAAGTGGGAGGCACAGTTTTACGTCCCCTGCACCTTGTACATTTTTGCACTACTTAATTAAGCACAAGTTAATTGAAAAAAAAATCTAATAATTTTCTAAACTGAAAAAGAAATCGAATGAAAAGTCAAAGAGGATAAAATTAAAAGGCGTCGGCAATGCATATCAATCAACTCATAAAGGTGATAAGAAAGAGTTTACTGAATACAACCCCTAACAGTCCGGTGGACCAATTGTCATATTGTGATTCATATAATTGAACTCTAGAATAGAATGTACAACACACAGGCAGTACAAAGCAACTGATTCTTCATAAAATTTGTACGACCATCGTATCAGTTGCATTACAAAATCCACGTGCCGCTGACTATGATAGTTTACTCTTTCATCGACAAAACTGCAACTACGGTCTAACTTTATAGTTTATACTGGTAATTTACCCTTCTTTTCATTATTTATTATGAGAACACGTTATTATTATTATTGTAGCGGGCGGCCGAAGAAAGGAACAGCCAGTCTGGTCTATAAATAACGACATCCGTCGATTTTATCCGAAATATTTCCCATCAGTTACTCAGGCATAATATGGATTAAATTGCACATAAACTTCTTCTAATGGCTACGTTATTGGTTTAAAAGGCGGACGTGTTTAAATTGCACCCAGGGATCTCACTTCATCCCATCGGCCAGAAACCAAATTTTAGGCAAACCCACCAAATCAGATAATTATGCCAAAATCAGCTGCTCTAAAGTCTGAAGACGGAGCCAAATATTTCTGCAGAATATAACCGTGTGTATATATTAAAGTCGCGCACAGGCGGAAACTCGCAATACCGCCTCCAAAGTCTTGTTTGGACAAAAGATTATTATTCACTCACCGCACGCGTCAATTTCCTGAAAGCGTACGACTCCAGCAGCACCTCCATAGCAGAGCCAATCTTCACTTCCTTTATTTGTATTCCATCTCACTCTATGCATAGCTACTGTCTTAGACGGGAACACTTCAACTTCTTCCACCTCCCCACGCATAATATCTGGATTGTCTTCTCCAACCGTGATAGGTCGCTGATCAGCTTCTGAGTTGCTGCTGGTTTTCACTTTGCCTGCCTCTCTGGTCTCGGCCACCACCATACAATCAGGTCCGAATCCCGAATCCAGATCACCCCTCTTACACAAAGCTGCGTATACATTTAAAGTCAGAAACACTCGATAAACATCTACTATGAAACGTTTTCGACTACCCCTTAAATTTCAGAAAATAGCCATGTAATAATACCTTTATGCTTTTCTTCTGATCGAACTTTTACAATCTTCTGTTTTGCTCTCTTCTCTTGATTAGAGACAGATATGTATCCACGCACAGTTCTTGGGGCTTCGCCCCACTCACGTAGTGACTTCCTCATTGGAAATGGAGTATTAGGCAAGGAAGTGAACACTGTGAGTGTTGAGTTTTCCTCAGTTAATGCTCCGCAAAGAAAATGTGGCGCTCGATTACGCAGAGGATCCTTTTCCACTGCTCTGGTAGTCAGCTGATCACCGGGGAAACGCCAAATTTTAAGCACAGAAAAATTTGGGTTACGTGTGCTGGAAGTGTACAATTGTTCACAGAGAAAATCAGAAACACACACGGTACTGCAAGTCCTGCTAAGTTGTGCAGATTCAATAGCTAATGGATAGCTCAATCCATACATGCTAAGCGTGCTTAGCCAGTCCTCAAATCTGTTATATTTTTTAAGTGAGACCAAGTTGCTCATGTTTAGGCTAATTGGTCGATTTATTAATCAAAGTTCTCAGACTTGTTAACTTCTTATAGTATGCCTGAAAATCTCACTCACAAATCAAAGCAATATTATCTTCTACCTCCTCGCAAGAGGTAGATCAGATTACACCATTAAGGTCATAAGTCATAGCCACTATATGCTTACTAACATAAAAAGCGTGATTCACATCAAACATATTAAGTTCAATAAATTCCTTCAGGTCAAACCAATGTAACAGAAGTGTTAAATTGAATTGAGACCAAAATGATCAGCCAATACAGACCTGGAACCTAAGAGCAGTACCATCTGCACCACAATATGGCAACCATGCCTAATATAGCAGAAGAGGATAGATGTATCATGCCATCAGCAATACAATAAACCATAATAAAAGATGTCAAGGAAAGATAGGAAGTAAGATAACGGTCTAGTACAGAGAATAATCATCCAATTCTGGTGGAATATTATATAAACAGAAAGTGTGGCCTTTTACATTAGTTAACTTATTTTTTAACTGAAAAATTTCAAAACGATGACATCCATCCCAACACATTTATGTCTTGAAACGTAAAAGCAGGCATCCCAAGCCCTGCCATCACCCCCAAAAAAGCCACCAAAATTGGTACGCATTGCATAGCCTATGGCAACACACCAAGAATGAAGGGAAGCATGTTCAATTTAAGTTTCACCACTTTAAGCAGTAGAAGGGTATTCTGACATAGTCCATGGATGAATATGCCCAAATATGTGGTTCAATCAACTGAAATAAAAAACTTAAGACATAATTTAGAACCTGTCAACCGGGATGTGTGAACGCTCCAAATCTGAAATGGAGAGCATAAGTAGCTGTGAAACCCCTTTTGTTGTGCACCTTCAAAAGGTTTTCCGGTAACAGGGGCATCGTTTGCAGCCTTCAACAGGCTGAGAATCCTTAGCGCTCCATCGTCAAAGGATACAATAATACATCTGAAGCAAAGTAGTCATTCATTTAATAAGAAAACAAAATGGTATTATAGTTAAAAGAAATTTAATTTATCTTCTCTCCATTAAAACAATCAAACTCACACCTGGATCTGGTAGCCAGTCCAAACTATATATAACCCTTTGAAAAGGATAAAAATCCCACAAGGGACGAAATGGATCACTGCAAAAGAAAAAGTATATAAGCAATAAACTCAATCCATAAAAGATGCATCTATATCAACTCCACTTGTAATGCAGAAAATCTCCCAATTTGACAAATATGGCTATTAACATGCTATATATCACCAGCATTCTGGGCACCATATACATCACGACAACATTTGGATAGTTCATGTGAAAATTAACATGCAAAAGCTCAAAATGAAAGCATAAGAAGACATAAATCATATGCAGCAGGAATTTAAGAATGTCTTAAAATTTCTACACCAATATTATTCCAACGCCAACAATGGGCTGCACAACTAAATTCACAAAATGTTTGCACTCACAAAGTTAAACCTTCAAAATACAACTACTTAACCTATTTATACAGAGCATGACAAAAGATCTTAGAGCAATCTCAAGTATCCAGATGAAAGATAGTCCAGATTCTACCTGCCTAAATGAAAATAAAAAGAAGATGAACAAAGAGGAATAAAACAATAAAATCTTGTAACAGACAACTATATTCTGCTAAAAGCCTTTAAATTAGTTACCAATTAGATGAAATGAATGAGAACACGTAACTCACAATCCAAACCTCATTACCCGAATACCAACTGGCCCAATGTGACAATTCATTCCAGCGAGCTTAACAGAATAGTAAATGCTACCAGTGAACTGAACAAATCTCACAAATTTTAGCAACCTTCAATCGGAACATGAAATGAACCAAGGTCTTTTAAATCAAAAATTGCATGCAACCCCATATATTCAATATCTCCTTCCAAGTAAAGCTTAAGCTCTTATCCATAAATCAAATGCAACCAAGAGATAAAGACACATCCTGCAAGAACATATTAATTGATCAAAAGGGAACTCTGAAAGGATAGCTGATGAACCCCTCTCTCTCTCTCTCAGTCCATTTCCGACCCTCCTGAAGAGCCTCCTCTCCCCCCCCCCCAAAAAAAAAAAAGAAAACACAAACAACCTTCACTTCCCATGACCATTTCCAATGCTATATACTGTCTCCAATGAATAGCTGTTATGTGTTTCTAGAGCCTTATTCTCCAACTAGGTTTCTAATTTAACCTCATCACCAAATGATAGATGCACCTTAAGGAAAGCTACTGAGTCTTGAATCTAAGAATTCTTGGCCACAGGAGGAGGCATTTGGAAGATTAAATAAGAAAGGCTAATGTACATATGCCTCTCAATCCAGCAGTTAGATCTCAAATGCCACAAGACTAAATGATCATATGTGACCAAACAAGGCTTCATAACATTGATGGCTGTTTGTCAATCCAAGAAGCAACCTAACTGTTGATATTATGGTCTAAATAACATAAATCTCCATTTCATAGCAAACAAGAAATATACAGTAGTCCACTTACAGCTGTAGATAATAAAAAACAAGAACAACAAAAATAGCAGGAAATTATGTTTACCGTAGGTCCCAAAACTTCAAGCCTCTGTGACCAGCAGTTACAATAATATTTGCACTCTCAGAATAGCTGCAAAAGTATACTCAAATAGCCCAGTAAGTATGAAAGCATATCTTAATGGGGAATGAAGGCGGAAAAAAAAGGGGCCATCAAGAGCTTGATCTGCATGTCATGACATGGGGGAGCCAAACAGGGTTGAGAGACAATACATAGTAAAATCAAAATTATGAACCATCTTTACATGCAAGGACTTCAGTGGATTAATTATAGCGTCAAGATTGTTAGCATTTGGAAAGGTGTGAAGCCTCCTCAAATGAGGCTTGTTTTTTAAGAGTCTATGTTGTGTTTCAACCAATGTCTGAATGTCATCACTGTGAATCTCCATATCAGTTGTTTCCAACCCAATTCGATAGTTTATAACCTTCACAATTAGGTATGCGGGTGCGTTAGATCAACAACAAAAGAGCGCAGGAGATTATAATTATCATTTTCTGCAGCTTCTTAAGATGCACACCTTAAAAGCATCCCTCAAAGTTGTTTCAGCAAGCTGACAAAGCAACTTCATTTTTCTTTCGATGCAAACAAATTTGGACAGCATAGTGACTAATAACATCTCAAGAAGGTACAACCAAGATGATCCGCAGTCACTAATCTTGATTGTACTTATCCAAGATCATTTCAGATATGTCAAGTGGGGACATGTGGGGTAAAATCATTTTGAGAAATCAATGCAAGAAAAGGAAATCATACAATCATATTTACCAAAACAAGTTAAAAGTTAAAATTAAAATGTCTAGAAGTAGACATGATTTGCACTTTTGAGAAATCATTTTGAGACTTATTCTGCCCATCAATTCTATTATCATCAGATTTGATTACTGACTTTTCTCAGAAACTAATCACATACTTCAACAAGAGAGTGCTGTATTATCTTACTTTTGGAGTTTAAATTTCCAAAATCTGCAAACACAAAGTAAACAGGCTGCATCACTTTGATCTTTCAGTGAAACCTAGTTTTTGGAGCCAAGGGGGTGGATTGATCCACCAACCTGGGGATCAAAGAATGACAGAGAAGTGCAGCAACAAATTCGTACAAAAGAATCTATACATATTAAGGAACTCATAACCCAGTGAAACCAGTTTATTATTATTATTATTTTAAAAGAAGGTAAATCCAGCATTACCAACCTGCTAACTGGTGCCCAAGTAAGTGCTCTAATAGGAACTGTGTCAGCACTGAAGCAAAGCAAAGGCCTTGTCTCTAAATTATGCACAAAAAAGGTCATATTAGGATTCACTAGTTTGGAACGTCCACCATTTGCCAAAGGCAAAATCACCTTTCATAACCTGATATATCAGCAAAAGATGAAGCAAAAAGTAAAAGTAATCATGCAAAGATAATACCTTGTAATGAACCAGTAGCACAGAATTTCCACAAGGCAACCTGAAACAGCCAAATTCTTAGTACCACTTAACATAAGAATAATGGAATTGCCCCAAAAACAGATGATAAAGGAGTAATTAGAATATGAAATGCAAAATCACATTATAGAATCATCTGCAACAATTGTTTTATTTTTCTCCCATGTCATAGCTGACCTTTTTGGGAGTTTGTGGGGATTGACAAGGGGGTGGGGTTGCATAGCATACTGGATTTTAAATCTTTGAGCGAAGACCAAAATGACAAACAGTAGAAGTAGCAAATGAAACATGTACCACTCCATCGTGACATCCAGCCAGAATCATATCATGTGGAGAGGATGCCGACCACTCTAGCGTCAAGGGAATACTGTTCAATGGTTGCAGTAAATGAATTAAACCTAATAAAAGTGCACGACTGAGCATTGTCTACTGAGTCAGACAATGATGTCAACATCCGTTACATCCCCAATGAAAACATGGCAAGCCAAATCGCATAACAAATCCCTAATAAATTCCATGCCAATTCAGGCTTCTAAAAGCGCAAGGCCCATCTTTTAGCTAGAACAAACATCCAAAAGCTCAAACTTCACTAGCTTAAAAAGCTACACTGTTTGAAGATGTAATATGGTTTTCAAGTCAACCTTCACCAGCTTAAAAGCTACGCTGTTTGAAGATGTATTATGGTTTTGCAACTAGATAAGATAAATTGCTCAGCTTCTTTTGGATCAAAACCTTGGCACAGGGAACAACAAAACGGAAAAGAAACACAAGGAGGGAGATCGAGTCATCAAATAACTTTTTTCTGGACAAATGTAAGTTAGTATCTATTTCAAGTCAATCATTAAAATCTTCATTGGAATCTTCCTTGGAAGTATTTCAAGAATTACTTGTTGATAGAGGCTCAAAATAAAAGAGTGTTTATTGCTCAAGTAAAATCTTTGGAATCAATCACCATTTTAGTGAGACCTTTAACTGGTTGTCTACACAACAAGGACAGGGAGAGTAGAATAGTTCTTTCATTTGCAGGTGTAATAATGTTATAAAACTAAGAAGAATAAATGGCAAGCTACCTTTGCCTACCGCCACGCTTTATTGTTGGACACCTGAATACTGGTCTCAATCTTATGAAGCGAGGATCAGTACCTTCCTTTTGGAGAAGCTGAGTATATAACTTTCATGGTACGAGGAACAGGAACCTCCCAGCTGTATATAATAATTAGGTCCATGACAAATAGTCAGAATAGCATCTCTATTTACAGTACAACACACAATAAATAATGCTAGCAGGTGCCACAAAGTAATTACAAGAATTTGACATAAAGAACCCCTATTTCCCCTCACCCCCAAAAAAAAAGGAAGAAAAAGAAAAAGGAAACCAGTATCCATGAGTCAGTATACAATTTTCCCAAGGCACTGATGGTCCAGTTGCTAAAATATCAGTGTAGCAGTAGGACATCTACAGGGGATATTTCCCTTTCTGGAAGAAAGAAAAATGACAATATGCTTGACAATGCTTGTGTCTGGATACTGTTTCTTTTTCATTTTTGTTATCCTAGAGGGGTACATTCATTTAAATTCTCCCCTTCCTACATATAAGTTCTTATCTTCAGGAAACTATGCATCACAAGATTAGACTTAGTTTCCAAAAGAAGTATGCAAGACTGACAAAAAGCTCATTACTTTGATCGCACATATAAAGCTTCATAGCATCCAGGCATACAGCAGAGTCTCATGCTCATTCTTATGTTCTTAAGAGCAGATAATCAAACAAGCTAAAAGAAAAAAGAAAAACACATAAAGTCAAGTATAACTGCACCAATAAGAAATGTGTAAAGTTTAGATCTCAACCAATAAGCCAAGCACACAAAAATAAAAAATGTGTAAAGTTTAGATGTCAAGCAATATGATTTAATAAACAATTCTTACACTTCAAGAGCACCATCTCCGAGCAAGACAGCAAGATAACCCATTCTTTGTTTGTCAGAAACATCACATGGACGCCATTTTGCATCCCAGGCAACTTCTCCATTGTGAGCCAAACAAATACCATTCTAGGCAAGGCAACATCATTGGGAATAGAGCAGTTAGCTGAGCCAAAATCACATGTGATCATGTTAAGTGCTACGTTTTCTTCTGTTGGAGGATTTGCGAGGGACAGTTCAGCTTCTTGTACATCTTCGGAAACCTGAACCCTTGTACTCCCCTTATCCTTCAATCTTATGCGTTTTGAAGGGACAATCACTGACTTGGATTTCATGGTAGATACTTCTAGCACAAGTTGGGAGTTCTCCTCAAGGACATGATTACACGTATTTCCAGAAACCAAATCTCCAGTAAGCAATGTGGATGAACATTTGGTAGCAGGAGTTTGCACCACTTCGCTATTGTTTACAGCTTTTTTGGTCGTCTGCCACGTGGCTTCATCTGTTTAGGCGACTTGGTCTTAACTTTTTCATGATCAGAAGTATCAACCAAAGCCACATCTCTAGAAACTACAGCTGATGAATCTTCAAGGTATTGTACAGCAGAAGTTTGAACTTTTTTCGCTATGAGAATTTCTATTATTTGAAGATCCATTTATAGGTTGGTTTCTTGGTTTCCCTCGCCGCCTCTGCTGTTTAGATGATTCAGTTGTAGCTGTTTCACTATGAGAATTTGTATTATTTGAAGATCCATTTACAGTTTGTTTTCTTGGTCTACCCCGTGGTCTCCGCTGTTCAGATGATTCAGTTATAACTGTTTCACTATTCCTTGAAGTTCTTTTCCGTTTTTTTTGAACCTGAGATTGCATGTCCTTTTTCATGTTTGTACCCAGTACACACCATATCTGGACAAATCCCCTGCCCCTAAGGGGTGCACCAATCTTGTGGTATGAAGATTCAGGAGGATGAGCAGCAACAGCAATGAACTGTAATTAAAGGGAAAAAAAAAAGACTGGAATTTATCAAACATTCTTATCTAAATTATTGCAAGGGCAGTCTATTAAGGCTTACGACCATAATCAGACCTTTGACACAGTCATACTCTTCCAATTTTTGTCCACATGAGACCCCAAACCCAAACCACAATTCAACCATTAATGCATGAATACTATACCATAGAATTTCTGTTCAATTAAGATTTAACACCAATCTAAAATGGTAGAGGTTTATTAAAATATCCATTAGATATTTTCTAAAATTCCAATTAAGAACCTCTCTGAAAGTTTCCCATATACAGATTTCCATTTAAAATCCAGTGAAGGAGGAAATCAAGAAGACATGGAAGCAATCCAAGAGAAAGCATCAGACAGAAGTACCTCACTCTTAATACTTGAGTCGGAATATGAATGGACTCTTGGACACCAGTCCAATGCCCAAACTGAACCTCCAACATACATTACAAAATCTTTGCTGCAAAATATCAAATTAGAAGCTCTCCAAAAGGTAGTAACACAAAATCAGACAAAGAGCACTAAAATCCTTAGCAATACTTCTTAGTTGGATCCCTTATAGGAAATCCACAGGATGAAGAGACTCAATAAATTAACAATGTAATATATCATCAAAGATGGCAAAAAGCATTATGCAGACAAAAGGAAAGATTTGCAAAAGACCAACTGAAACACTCTGCACAACAAAAATGTCAATAAGCCAAACCATGAACATATTTAAACCATTAAACTATATATATTGCAGAAGAAAATTAGAAAAATGGTATACATTCAAACAGATTGAGAATACAATAACTGCCATAATTTGGCTTGTTATCAACTGATTTGAATTGTGGATTTACTCATGTTTACCCTCTACTTCCGGTACCCATCCATGTTTAATCTCATATTGGTACCTAGAGAGTAGGTAGGAAGACAAAGATCTAAGCAGATAAAGTGGTAAAATAAAGCATAAAAATGAATTAAACATCATTGTCAAATAAGTAGCCACCTGAGTTCTGAAGAAGTTGCATCCCCATTTTGTATATCTTTCTGCAGCATCAAGAAAGTCCAGTGTTATATCATTCACATTTAAAAAAAAATAAATAAATGCTGAAAAAAAAAGCAGACATTCAAACGAGTACATATAATGTCGCATACCTTTGGAACAGTAGCTGATGAAAACTGCGGTAAACTTATTTCACCCATGAAATCTCTCCCCTCCTTGCTCTGATTTTGACAAGAAAACCTTAAATTCCTCGATGGGTAATTAAATTCCCTCCACTCTCTGCAAGCACGGATTCATCATAATCCCTTCTTAAAGAAAACCCAAACTTAGCAACTAAAACTCAACGGCTTAGTGAACATAGCCTGGAAACCACACTTCATCAAAACAGCATGCTTCTCCACCCAAACATAACAAAATATAAACTCCAGTCAATTCAATTATGTCTTGCTAAACAGCACGTTTCAGCTTACTTCTATCCGATAAATGCATCTCGGTATCAATTTAACGGTAAGGCATCTCGGTATCAATTTAACGGTAAGGAAGCATTATTCTTGTTATCAGGTCCATAATAACTAAAAGAAACCACAATAAATTTTTTAAATGATATTTAAATGAATCTAACATTCGAAAAAACTAACCTTAAGAATGTGATGGAAGATGACAAGCGTTGAATTTCAGCAGGATCAAAATCGTCCATATCCGTCTCTCCACAAAGCTTGGAGATATTATCCACTGCTTTGAAGTGATTCTCGACGGAATCATCGAATAAGGAAACAGTAATTCCAGGCGGAAACTCACTCTTATCGCCGCCGGTATTCTCCTTGCGGACCGAAAAACCCTCGTCTTTGCCATCGACAGCGGCCTCCTTATTCACCTTCGCTTTCCTTTTCGGCTTCAGTTTCTTCATCCGGTTATACGCTTCTGCGATTGGAATGTCCATGTCGATGTCGGTTGGCGCTTCTTCTCCAGTTCCCTCCATTTTTCTTTTTCTCTTTTACCCTTTTCTTTTTTGGCTTGTTCAAAGGGAAAACACTATCGCCACGGCAGCCGTTTATCAGTGGCGCGTGAGTGTAGGAGAGGGGATTCGAACCTCGTTTCGAGAATGAGATAGTTTTGCGCCTTTTAAAAGTTTGTTGATCAATGTTTTATGTGCAGTGTCGTAGACCGAAAAGCAAGACTCCAAAGCCCAATTTAACGTTGATGGATATCCATTGCGGCCCATCTCATCTGACATCGGTTTCTATTTTCGAAGAAACTACACAACAAACTGCTAAGTTAAAAAAAAAAAAAAAGGAATTTTCAAATTTATGGGGACATTACAACGATCTCTTCCAAGTTTTTCATAATAAGATCCTACTTGGTTATGATTTGCCAAATTATTTCAAGTAATATTTCGCTTGCATCATAAACACATTTCTCAATTCACCTTTTTATATTTCTAATTATTTTTTATCTCACATATATCACATCACAAAAAAGTGCTACAGTAATTATTCCAAATAATATTCTATCCAAACACACTCATTGTTATTTGAGGATATAATTTAAGCAAATAGAAAAATCAACATAACCATTAGGATAAGCCCAATGACCAGATGAAAGCTGATGGCTCTATTTGGATTAGTTGTTTTTGAAAGTGTTTTTGAAATATTTTATTGTATTAGTGCATATGAAAAATCTTTTATATTATAAGATGTTTTTAAAGGTGTTTTTGGGAGATATTTTGAAGTGTTTTTAGGATTTAAAATTTTTTGAAGTATTTTTTAAAATTGATACCACGACCCTCTCCCTCCTTTCTCCTCCTCTCTCCTTTCCCTCCCTTATCCTCTCGTCTCTCTTACTTCAAATCGACGCAACCAAATGTTTTCCATTTTTGTTACGGGTATATGACAGTCATTCGCCAATGGAATTTTTCAAACCTGACTTAGGTTGCTCCTAATTAGAGGTGTCAAAATGGGTGACTTGGGCGGGTTTGGGTTGGGTAAAATGAGTAATGAGTATAAGTGAGTCAACCCATTTATACCCATTTAATTAGATGGGTATAAATGGGTAAGTCAAAAAATGAATTGGGTAACCCAATTACCCATTTATAACCCATTTATTTTAACTTTTTGTAAACTCATTTAAATTCATTTTTGCAAACAAAGTTATCAATTTATACCACTCTTTACACCCGTCATTAGTTTTAAATATTTACTTATAATGTTCAATAAGCCTAATTATCAATTTTTTTCCTATCCGTACTCTATGTCACAAAATTACATACTATTTAATAATTGAATAATAAGAATACAAAAATTTGAATTAAGTACTATAAAAATTAACATAAAAACTTAATCCAAAAATTTTGAACCCCTAATATTTTTTCATGTGTAAATTTTAAATTTCATTTTGGAAAGGTAGGAAAAGAGGATAAAACTTATCATAAATTGGTAATGCTAAAAAATGAGTAAGTTAACAAATTAAGAGAAAATAAAATGATAAAATAAAACCAATAAATAATAATAATAATGAAACAAAAGTAGTTAACATCATAACAAAATGAAAAATCTGGAAAAAAAAATGGGTGGGAGAAGAGAGGAGATTTGGAGGAAAACAATTCTAAATGGGTTAATTGGGTTTGATGGGTTATCAAATAATACAAATTTATTAAATGAGTATTATTGGATAACCCATTTATACCCATATGCAAAAACTTAAGATACCCATACCCATCTATTTATGGACGGGTATGGATAAATTTAATTAAATGGGTTGATTTGCCACCAATACTCCTAATATCCGTGTCCCTGTTTGTACCCATCACCAGGTGTTACAATCTCTAGCTCCACATATTTTTCGTGGCCCCTACCACTATTGCTACTGTTGAAGTTGTTGCCTCTGCCCAATTCCAAAACTGCGATGTTTGACCCACCATTAATCCTCAACTTACCACCCAGAAGTTACCATGGCAAAGCCACTCCTACGATGGCCTTCGCTTCTGGCAATTCATGGTTTCCGGCTCCGTCCATGGCGTGTTCGAACACATGGCCATGTTCCCCGTAGACACTGTTAAGACCAGAATGCAAGTTTTCAGCTCTTGCCCCATGAAATCCTCCAGTATTAGCCAAGCTGTTCAGTCAATTCTCAAATATGAAGCCCCAGCCGGACTTTGCCGTGGGATTGCAGCTATGAGCCTCAATGCCGGCCTGCCCACGCAATTTATTTTGCCATTTATGAAACTTGCAAGAAAGCTTTGTCCCATGGGAAAGGACAATAATCCCCCAACCCACACGGCCTCGGGGTTTGAGGGGAGGTGGGCGGTGGTGTTAAGTAGAAGGAGAAAATGGGATAGATTTTTTTTTGGTACGTATTCGTGAGTTATTGTATGGATTGCGTTTTTGGAGTTATTTTTATTTGTCTATTACTGTAATATTGTATTTGAAAAATTAATTTATAAAAAACAGGAAAATCCAAACAGAGCGAATATAATTCAAGCAAATAGAAAACTCAACATCACCGCTAGGATGAGCCCAGTGATCAGAAGAAAGCTCTTAGAGTTCTCCTCGCTGCTTAGTTCAGGAAATCTTTTGTTTTTTTTGATAAACAATTTGGAGGATTTCATTTACGATGAATATGTGGTTACAGCATCAATGACATTCTTGGGGAAGTCAATAAACCAGACTCTAACCCCATTAAAAGATAGAGACATTTTTTACAGAATGTGGACAGGAACATTATTGGTCCTCCTCAGTGCTCACATGACTAATTTTGACATACTTGAAACTAGCCAACATTGACCTCATGCCATGTATCAAATTCCCAAGAAGAGACAGCTCCCTGCCATTGTTGTTTAGCTTCTATACAATACATAGAGCATCACCGCCTCTAGAATAAAGTGCGTTATTCCAAAATCTCTAGCAAATTGTAGTGCTTTAAGGAAAGTAGGACACTCTACATGCTCCGTACTCAGGGCTCCTGAAATTCTCTCAGCCATAGCTGCTTCTAGCTGACCCCAGTCGTTCCTCACCACTGGTCCCATTACAGCTCCGTTCTCCGTGAAGGCTCCATCCACATATTGATTTTTAGCATGTTTTCTTTTGGTGCCACCCATTTGCCATGATTCAAAAGGGTGCACACCCCATATTTTGAGTGTATGCTCCAGTACTCCTCCATAAAAAGTCTAGCACATATATTCACCAATCTGCCATACTTCTCTCTCTTTATCATCAAAAATCTTAGACCTAAAAAAATCAACATCCTAAGAATAAGAACTAATCCCGGTTCGTTCTTTTTGAAGTTAAATTAATTTTATGGTAATGGACATGAATAAAGACAACGTGCCAAGAATAAGCAGTAATTCCGGTTCGTTCTTTTTTTTGTTTGTTTTTGTTTTTTGTTGATAAATTAATTTTATGATAATAGACATGAATAAAGATAGATTTTCATTCTTAGGAGGAGTTGCAACAACATAACACAGTTATTTAACCTAAACTTTCATGGACCTTTTCCATTACGTGATTAGTATAGGTTAATGTACTGAATTTAAATCTAATTCTATACTTAACCGAATCCACTTAAATTACTTTTAGATATTTTTGAATTTAACGTTATTTGTTTTATTTGTTAAAAAAATTATAACACCACAATCGAATATAATATAGTCGAGGAGAAGAATGAGTTGGATGATATAAAAGGAAAGAACATAAATGAGACGTCATAAATTCAAAATTTTCCACATACATTTAATATATATATATATAGACACACACACTACGGCGGGATTACTTTACCACTTGTCCTTAATGACTTCAAAAACATCAATGCGTTGGAAGTTTGTCGCATAAGTTTCTAATGTGGTACCACGTTAGCCACTAGTTGGGGAATAATAGGAAATACAATAATATTTAGCGATTAGAATGGGAAGAAAATTTTTTTGTTTAAATGCCATCTTGTCATTTGCCTTTTCTTTTCTGTTCTTCGTGGAAGGCCATAACTGATCAAAGATTTGGGGATTGGAGATGACACTTCGTAGAAGCACTGAAAAAAAACAGTGACAGGCTATGAAATTAAACTTAATTAGTACGCCAGTTAATCGTGCTATCTATCCATCGGCTCTTCAAATATCTATCGTGCATTCACTCCGTTGAGTGGCCATGACAATTCTGTCGGCTGTCATGGAAAACGCAGACGCCTAAAAACTTGAAGAATCATTGGCCAATTTTTGTTGGTTTAGTACGGACTTAATCAATTAATTGCAAAAACTATAGCTCAAGCAGCTGCCTTCTGTTCTCATTTGCCCATGAATATGTGGACATGAGATCTTTGAAAGCTCGTGTGGTTGAAGGAAAAGGCCTGTGCAGTTATGGGTGGGACAAATTAAAATTTCCTGGCGAGAAGCAAGAGTGTCATTGCCTTCAAAGTTCAATTTGAGCCAATTCCCGACTAAGCGTTCCACCAAAAACATGAAACTCATTAATTCACATAGCTAGTCTACTTCACATGTTAAATTAAATCAAGCAAAGCCACATGAGATGCCAACAGCCTCTTAGGCTGTTGGTACCACTAGAGTCTTGGTGGAAGTGGGAGGCAAGGGTTTCACCTTGCCATTTAATTGTGATTTTCTTTGACGAAAAAATTTCGTCGACTCTCTCTCCCCTTATAATGTTATCGTTGTAAAAAAAAAAAAGGTCAATTGAAACTCTTTGATTGATTCGAGAATAATTATTAGACAATGCCCAATAACTACTTCAGACCAACATAAAATTTTACTATCACCAACATTACAGAATTACAAGAAGGATAGGAAAGCGAAAAGAGAAAATCGCTAGTAACCTCTCGTACAACACGTCACATTTTTACATGTATTATTTTTGAGCTATCAAATCAAGGCAGATCGACACTTTGCTAATTTTACTACCAGTTAGGGGTGGGCAAAATATCCGATCCGATCCGAAATCCGACTAACCCGATCCGATCCGATCCGAAAAATAGGATATCCGATCCGATTTTTCTTAGCGGGGCAGATGCGGGTCGGGTACCCGCAAAAACGGATACGGATACGGATCAGCAAAATAAAAACCCGCGGGTACCCGACCCGCAGGGTATATTATATAAATATTAAAAAATAAGGGTTCATTATATAATTTTATAATTTTAATCCTAAGTGTAAGTAAAGTGGTTCACAACCTCATATTTTAATCTCATATGATCCGCCTCTCCTCATCTTGTCTAAAAAAAGTGAATATTCTTGGTGAAACCTGAACCAAATGAATAAAAACAAAGAAAAATTTGTGAAACTCTATCATAAAAATTGTTCATCCCTTTCATTCTGTTTCATTTTTATTCTATTTCCATCGATCTTTTCTGCAAAATTTTTCATCAGTTCAATCAAAAATTTGTGTTTGGATCTCCAATTTTCTGTTAGCTAGATAATTAAAACATTTGTGTCTTTCATTTATTTATTTATTTTATTGCAATTGTGTCTCTTAAATTTGTCTCCTTTATTTTATGAAAGAAATTTTTTTTTCTTTTTCATCACCTTTAATACAACAAGGTCTATTCCAAAGATGTAAGAAAGTTGAAGAAAATTTTTCAAGATTATTTTGGTTATACTTTTTTCAAAAATTATTAGCTCTGTTCAATTCTTTTTCCCGACTTGATTCCACAATCGACTCATTTTTGATGCAATCTTATACCATAATATCCTTAAGGAAATTGGAAAAGTTGTCATATACATATTATCCTTGTATTTGTTATGTTGTAAAAGGATGAAATGCGTGAGAATGGTGATGTACTCAAAATTATCATAAAATTTCGTTTTATCCTTGTGTTTGTTATACTTGGAAAAGTTGGAAAAGGTGTCATATACTTATTATCCTTGTGTTTGTTATGTTGTAGAATAATGAAATGCGTGAGAATGGTGATTAATATAATCAAAATTATCATAAAATTTCGTTTTATCTATTAGATATTATAATTCTAATATGTACTAAATTTATGAAATCGGTTTGATTATTGGATGAAATGTGTGAGAATGGTGATGCATGGATTTGATTATAATATCTCTACCAATATTCATTGGAAAGCATACTTTTTTTTATTGGAAAAACATGTTGGTATTAAGTGAAAAATATTTTTTTATTGGAAAATAGTTTTTTTTTTTAGGGGCGGGTACCCTATGACCCGCCCCTTTTTTTCGGGTACCCGAATAGCGGGTACCCGAAAACATTATGAGCGGGTTAGGGTCGCAAAATGGCTGATCCGATATTTTAGGGTCGGGTCAGCCAAATCTTGTTAGGGGCGGGTACCCGACCCGTGCCCACCCCTACTACCAGTTGCTATCATAGTTATAAAACTTGGCTCGATTCGACGGTCGAACCGATCAATCGGTGAATCGTCCATAGGACCGAATTGGATTGTTAATTAAATCAGTTAAGCAACAAATTCGTTAACCTGTTTAAGACTTGAGAGCTCAACTGGTGAACCGAAAAAATCGCTAGTCGAACCATTAGTTGAAACACCAACTTAAAAATTTACTATTTTTATAATATAAATATATTATTATATTATATAATATAACTAATGTACAACTCGTGGCTGAACCAATAACTTAGTGATTGGATCACCTCTCTAAATTGAGTACCGGACCGAATTTAATAACTATGGTTGGTACCAAACCTTCCCGCTACAACTATACATATATGTACTCCAGTTGTCTAATTTACGGATTTGGTCCCGGACCATCAGTGTTAGTTATACAAGTTAGTTACAAAGGGGAGACGCGCAGTGCTGTGTTTGGTTGCAATGGGAGATATTGCAGATCAAACGATCAAGGCTGATTTAGGTAATATCGGTTTTTGTGGGCCAGAACCAATCTCTGCTGTTGAAATGTCCATATGATTATTAATTACCCAAAGGGATAATTTCAAAAACCTCCCTTGAGATTTTTAACAATTTCATTTAGTTTTCTCGAAATTTTAAAAATTACATATATCTCCCTTGTCATTTAAAATGACAATACTACCCTTAAATATTTTAGTGAAATTCCCTTGTTTGGTATGTTTATACTTAGAATGACTCCAAAATTATTTTTTATTCTTTTTTTTTTATAATTTTTTGCCAATAAAACTGTAAAACTACCTAAATCAGGAAAGTAACCTTTTATAATCGTATAGACATTTCAAATAATAAGTAGTGGTTTTGTAATCATGTAGACATTTCATAATTTCCCGTAAATCAAAAGGAAATGTAGTGATTATAGTAGTGGTTCTACAGTTTATATGATTATCATTCAGTCTATATAGACTACTTACACATAGTCTACATATATGACTACAGCCTATATGATTATTATAGTTGCTTATCAAATACGTAGTAGGTATGAACATGAAAAATTTGATACCTTTTCTTATAATTATACTATATAATCTTATAATTGTATAGGAAAGTAAATTAAAATTCATTATACAAGGACATTTTTGAGTATTCATTTAAAAATTTGACAAAGTCAATATCATTTTAAGGTTTTGTTACTTAAACTAACAGATCAAGGGAGGCAGGCGTAATTTTTCAAACCTCAAGGAAACTCAGTAAAATTGTTATAAATCTTAGGGGAGATTTTTGGAATTATCCAAAAGCACAATCAGCGAAACTACTTGCCCGCACAGTTATATGTAAGCCGCAGCTCTAATCGTTAGCACATCAACAAGTATTGTGTTCAAAAGCTACACTGCTTGTGAACCGACCAATTTTTACTCAACAACACATAAAACTCCATTAAGGAATGTTTGTGGTTTGTCAGGTTTTATTCCCAAATCCTCTGGTAGCGAAGTCGAACTTTATATTGGCTAATCTTGCCAAGTCAATCAAGTTACTCGAAAGCCCTCTATATCCTTCCTACCCGCCTGAATCCCTTGTGGTGGCACGCATATACACTCTGGTGGGATAGAGCAAGCCTAGGAGAAACCTCAGACTCGTCCGTGGCTTGTATGCCCGTAAACTTTCCTGCCAAAGCTGCTTTTCAAAAAGTGTCGAGCTCTGAAACCAACCCCAACCCCAACCCCCCTCCAAGACAGAATAGTGTATTTCCATCTAAAAGCGTCACAATCGGGCACAGACTCTAATTGTTGTGTTGATCATAATATAAAGTTGATTTGCTTGTGCGCTAATATCAAAAATCATAAAAGCTCAAAGCTCACATGTAGTTGTTGCACGAGATACGTAACACAACAAATGCACTAAAAGATCATATTATAAAAGAATGTTTGAGGTCGATATTACGTTACTTATCTATCATGTAAATAAAGAATCAGCTGGTCCAGTATTGTGATACTGTATTTTTCTGATATTGTGTTCCTTCTTCGTTTCTCAGTGATCATAGTGGCATTTTTTTTTCCTTCATTTTAAAGAGAAGCAATAGTGATTCTTCATCTACCCCCTGATGATGATTCAGAGAACTTTTTGGTAAATGATCTTGCCAACTAACTTGTTAGGAATGATAGTAGCATTACAGGCGCTAATTGTTAACATTTGAGACCTTAATTAGACAATCCCCCGCGCCCGAGTATCTATTCCATAGGGGTTCAGGTATAACCATAGTGGAGATCAATAATTAGTTAAATTAGAATATGATTAATGGTTTAGAGTTGTCAGTAACACTCCAATTTATAGCTATATATGTAATTTTGCCATTCTCAATTTACATTGTGATAATTAATCTTTTTGTGCCTAACAATCCGTCTTGGCCCGCAAAGCTTTCATCTTTTTCCACAAAAGAAAAAAAAAACAGTGGAACTTGGACGTTCACTAGACTCCATCAAACACATGCAACACTCAGGCTACATCGTAGTAAAAAGTACAATTCAGACTTGGTATTCATTTCTTATCTAGAATTCTGAAAACATCCGCATTCTAAATTTTCTTTTTCTTACGAGGCATAGCTACAAATAGAATTTCCAAGTTAACCATTTAAATGGGAAGGAGATGCAACGATACAATCTGAATCAAGCACGGGGATTATGCACCACCTGTTCAATTGCATTGTAAGAACTTTTCGTGATCGATAGGTGCGAACTAATAGGAAAAGAAGTAATGAAGTCGCTGGAACTTTTTTTTTTTTAAAAAAAAAGAAAGAAAAAAGAAAAAGAGGGAGTAGCAGCATATCAGGGCAAATAAAGCATGGGAGGTACAAGTTAGGTATTGAGGGTGGAATCAAATGCTTTACGAACTTCGATATGACAATGAGTTCTGCCAATTAATGTACAATTTTGTCCTCCACAATTTCGGGGAACATATATATATATATATATATATAGGGGATATGGTGTACCGAAACTGAGGAGCTAATCCTACACTAGAAACATCAAAATACCAGTACAAGAAGTACAGTACAAAAACAACAGCCATATCCCCACAATGTATGTACATGATAAAAAAAAACACCGACAATATCAGGTATACATACTTGGAGCCGACGAAGGCAGCCAACGCTTGATAAATCTCGTTTTCTCAACAAATTCACGGTACAGCTATCTAGCAATCCTGAGTCCACCATCTACCTGCAAATAAAATCTTAAGGACCTCGTACTTAATGGAGATTACTTACAAGTTTAGGGTTATAGAGAGATGCGCATCTAGAGACTACCCGAGCTTGATACTCTTATTGAGCTGCAGTTGACTCCGCGCTGATGGAGCTTTTCTTTCCTCGGACCAATACCGGCAAACCACCGTGGAAAGTGGCCGTCAGTCCAGGAGAGAAGCGCGGACTTCGATGGGCTTCAGCTAAAACGATGTGAAAGTCTCGCAGCAATGAAATTGCTACACTCTTGAGCTCCACAAGTGCCATATCTTTCCCCAGACAGACCCTTAGTCCAGCTTGAAACACCGGATACTTGAAAGGGTTTTCTTGAAAGAAGACGCCATCTCTCAACCACCTCTCGGGCTTGAATTCTAAGCAATCGGAACCCCAGATATTTTCCATCCGCCCCATCGCGTAAGGATGATAAGTAACTCGTGTTCCCTTCTTAACAGCGGTTCCATCAGGGAAGATGTCATCCTCCAGGCAAAATTTTGAATCGAATTGTACGGGTGGGTACAGTCTCATACTCTCAAAGATTGCAGCATGCAAATACTGAAGCTCTCTTAGTTGTTCCAAGCTGGTGAGCTTTTCTTTAGGCCCCACGACTCGATCAGCCTCCCGTTGAATAGCAGCCTCGACTTCCGGGTGGTTAGCCACAAGCCAGAAGAAGCTTGTCAAAGTCGAGGCAACTGTGTCGCGACCTGCTAGGAGGAAGCTTATTATAATATCTCTCAAGTAGGTTTCATCAGTGACGCTGCCCATAAATCGAGAGAGAAGATCTTTGTGTTCGGAAAAACCTAATTTTCGGCGTTGCCTTATGACTTCTTTAGCTAGTAGGTTGATCATCTGGATGGCTTTCCGGAGTTCCTTCTCGCTGCCTATATTCAGCATCCTTTTGACCTTCCAAGTAACAGGTGAAGCGGTCATGGCCCTTTCCGCCGACAATCTGGATGCTAGGTCAAAACAGACAGCAAACTCGGAAAGCGGCAGGGATATTTCTAGACACCTGGGGTCCAACCCAAACGATACTCTGCAAATACAATCGAATGAAAATCTGCGGAAAACGTCTTGAAAATCAAGAACGCGATCTTCTTTACCCGCTGCGAAGGAGGATAAAAGAGGAATAAGGCGATTTTCGATCTCGTGTTGGACAACATCGAAGGCGTAAGATCTCATGGAGATTCGACACAGCTCAAGACTGGCCATTTTCCTCTGGAATTTCCATAAATCACCGTCAACGTTAAATATGCCCCGGCCGAGAAAGTCCCCTAGGATGATCGAAAAAGGTTTGCCTTTGGGATAATTCTCAAACCTGGTTTTGAGTATGTACTCAACATTTTCGGGATTAGCAGTGATTATATTGCCGAGTACGTGTACGTGAATAGTTTGAGAAGGCGAATCCTGGAGGAGATAAGTGTACCAATCGCACAAATTTTTGAATTTGACTGACCAACTGGAGCCAACATAAGCTTGGCAAATCACACACTTGCACCAAACTCTTGGCCTCATAACAAAATACTTCAGGATAAGAAATACAAAAGCCATCGCTAAGGAGAAGACAAGGAAACAGAAAGCTTGAAACTTAGGCACAATAAAACATGAAAATTGGGTAGACTCCATGGATGGGTGATTTTTTATGAAGATAAACAGGGTGCTGGCAATGGAAGGAAGGCCAATAAGAGTAGATAGCATGGACTAAGGAGAAAGAGACCAATATGTATTATTTTGAAAGAGTTACATATAATGAACCAACAGTTGAGCAAGGGAATACAAAACCAGGTTTCACTGTTCTTCATTATCTTAAGGGTAGGAAACAAAATTATATCTGCAAAAAAAAAAAAAAGAAAGGTTGAGAGCATGGATAACGCATGGGCTAAAGCGAAAAGTCAGTTTGATGACGCATCTTTCTGCACCATCCAACCAAACAGTATATAAGACTCTATATAAGCTAAGCTAATGCAATATAAAGTTTGTACACATTCCAACACGTGCTCGTATTCTTTCATTTGTACCCACTCAATGGGTATAAAATTGGCTCCGCAGCGTGGCGACTCATGGGAGCATGTTGTCATGTTTATGGGTGTTTACTGAATTATTTTTCCCTTTGAGAAACTGCAACTAACGCCATTTTGCCTCTTTCCAGCTAGTGTGGTCGAATCATGTGACTTCATAATGGCTGGGTTTGGTCTTGCTCCCCACAACAAAGCAAATTTTCTGAAGTTATTCAATTCATAAAAATGAGGACCCAAAAAAAAATGTATCTAAGTGCAAAGGATACAAACTATTAATATGTGATTCAGAAAACAGAATCCCTTTCTGAAGTTCTCAAAAAACTAATCTTGTACCATGTTATATAAGTAAATTCTGAATTCTGAATTATGGTAAGTTAATTGATTCTAAGTCATACATTCAAGATTTGAATCTGGGTAAGTTAATTTATTTGTACGATTATTTGATGAATGAATCTTTTAAAATCCCACTTTCTGTTCCGTTGTTTGACCCACTTTTTATTATATTGATATTTCTTCTTCATAAACATCCTATTAGGGCTGTAAACGAGTCGAGTCGAGTCGAGATTTGACCTTATCGAGTCGAGCTTTGACTTAATTTCATCGAACTCGAACTCGAGCTCGAGCTCGACGAGCTGGCAATTTTGAAGCTTGAGCTCGAGTTCGACTCGATTCAAGCCGAGCTCGAGTTCGACTCGATTCAAGCCGAGCTCGAGCTCGAAAAAATAAAAATAATTATTTTATTTTTAAAAAATAAATAAAATAATATTTTTTCTTAATAAATAATAAAATATTAAGAATATTTATGTAATTTTACTATTAAAATAAAAATAAAAAATATATATATATACTCGAACTCGCAAGCCGGCTCGCGAACTAACGAGTTTAATATTTTGAACTCGAGTTTGAGCTCGACTTTGACTCAACCAACTCGAGCTCAACTCGAGCTTGAATCGAGTGGCTCGATTCGTTTGCACCCCTACATTCTATTTTAATTCTTTTTTATTTTCCTAAGTTTCAATAAAATGAGTAATATGCAAAATTTAACGGACTCAAAAAATCAAAATACACAAAAAATGAGATTTTTTGTGAATGTTGTGCTTTATTTTGTGATTTTCTATTATATATAATTTTTTGAGATTGTTGTATTTATTTTTTAATGTGTTAATAGTTATTCAATAGTAAATAAAAAAGAATTAAAATATGATATTTATGAAGAATTAAAATGTGTGACAGAAGATTTATCTGAAAAGAATAAAGAATTAAGCAGAATAGCCTTGGATAGACACAAAATTTCTTGAGCTCACTGGCTCTCCATCCAGACTCTAGTGGAGCAAACATGTACTAGTACCTTCTCTATTGAGAGATTAACTGTGATCTGTTTTAGCTTCTATACCTCTTCTTTCGCCATAATTATCGCTTGGTGGGCAGCTTTCAGATGAATCTTCTTGGGATGCGACCTTGCAACGGTAAGTCTATGTTCATGGGATGGGATATATACATATATATATATATATATATATATATACACACACACACAGTGTGTACATGTGTAGTGTTTTGACAAAAGGGAGTGGTATATAATATATCGTCAACCATACAATCACAAGGTGAGGCCACTCGTCATTGGTGCCATATCTGATTGAAGCAAATTGGATAAGCCATTCCATGCATGGAGTAAACTTTTTCAGAAAGCAACCGATTTCCGGTTATGCAGTATGTACGCTAGTTACATCTCAACTGTTAAACGTGGTAACTGGAGCGGAGAAACGGATGGGGCGATAGCAATTTCAGAAGGTCCAAACTGGTGTTCTTCCATGGCGACAAATTAATCAGAATTTATGGGCACCCCGTAATTATCACATTCATGTTTTTGGCCTTCAAGGTGACACTCCCACATCCTATATATATGGGTTAGGTTACATGGTGTTGTTATTCACAGACAAGACTTTAGATTAAGCTCGACAAGTTTGGTTAAGTATGGTATCCGGCTTAATTTCATTGGAGAATTTAGGCCAGAGCAGTCCCGTCAGGTGATGTTATGTTTCACGAGCAAGTAAACCCGGCCAATTATTAAATCGGCGGATCACGAGATTAGTTTCGCTACCTGACATAAACGATTTAAGTAACATGATGATTGCTTGCTAATTGCTATGTATAGTAGAAAATGTACATGCATGTTCTTGCCACCTTCATACATATGCCCATTCCAAATTGATTAATTCCAAACACAGGTACTATATGCTATAATTTTCACAAAAAATAAAAGGGCGGAATCTTTCTATTGTATGTTTTCTTAATAATTTCCTCTGATTCCTTGTATTTGGACGGTTGGACCCCAATTAGCTCAAATCTTTACTCCTAATCTGATGCTGCTGGTTCTAGTAGTCGGCAACTCCCAAGCTTGCTTGTTAGGCGTGTCTTCGTTCTTTTGCATGAACTGCAACTTAATACCAGGTTTCCTTACATACTTCGCAGCTTCTAATCTATCTTCTGAATAAATACCAAGCATGTATATTTTTCCCATTATGGGATGGACTTACCAGGTACAAACTTCGGTATAAGAAAAAATTTTCTCCTCTAGCTAATACTCCAATCAGAATTCGGATGTTGTGAGCTTGTCCTTGTCAAATTTAAGCAGAAAGTTTAGATGCAAAATGGAAAAAAGAACACCTAAAATATGCCTTTGTTCTTGGGGGGGGGGGGGAGGGTATGCTATTCGAAGCAAGGGGTGGTCATCACCGTTAGTGCCTTTTAAATGCTAGTTATAATGAATTAAACTTCGTTCTCTGAAGACGATTTGACCTCTAGCGAGGCTGGTTGCAACACGTAATTCAAGTTTGGACAAAACTTTCCCATGTAATTAAGCTAATGAAATCTCTCTCTCTCTTTTTTTTTTTTTGGGTTGAGAAGCTCTAATGAGAATTAAATCTATGTGCTGAGACATGTATCAGTATCAGGGGCGGCACTATGGCCCGTTTTAATTGAAGCTAGTCAGCGAAATTTCGGGAGTGGAGTACGAAATGATGCTGTTTAGCATTTGTATTTGACCATTAAAATTTTGTATCATATCAACTTGAGAAGGAAACAGACTGAAGTGCGTTCTGGACAAATTAGTAACACCAAATTCTTCCAAGATCCAATGAGGCCAGACAGCTCTTTCAAATTGACTGTGCTTTCTTTAAACGGAAGGAACATTGACATGTGCATATGAAACGAACTGTGATTTCTTTTCTAATGGTACCACGTTTCAATTAAGCCAGCAGCAAGTTTGCAAATAAAGATTTCTTTTTAGTTTATTTTTTCTAATAGACACCATTCTAGGGTTTGCAAGCCCGTCTGAATTGTTATTTTTAAGAAATTTTTTAAAAAAAATAATATACTATAACGATCTGATGTATGCAAAATAAAAAATTAATTAAAAAATATATTTACAGGAAACGTAAAATTTTTTTTCTGACAAAAAAAAATTACAATCCAGAAAGGAGTTGTAACGAATAAAGCGCCCTCATGGAAAGTGGAGAATTATTGACCAGAGGAGCTGTAAGTCATTGAAAGAGTTATTCAACGGTTAAAGGGAGATCAATTAGCTTTGTTGTCAGTTTCTGTTGAAAGAAAAATGATATTAGCGATTAATTGCTGAGTTTGACTAGCTCATGAATTGCTAAACAACCGTCGGATATGCAAGGGAACAATGCCAAGCACTCTTGTACATCAATGATTTTAGGAAAACAATTATATTTTATTAATGGAACTCAAATAGCAAAGAAAAAGAAACACGGGAATAAATTTAACCCATAATGGCAAGACCCATCCATTAGGAATAGGATCATCCTCATCATACTGACGTGGCGCAATAAGAGTAAAATATATAAGCATTAGAATTGCCAGCAACATGTCTTTAAAGATTCCTAACACATGTAACCAGGCCCACCCATTAAAGTATAAAAGGAAATATTTGCTCTTTCTCTTTAATACTTAGAATATGACAACCGCACACAATTTAATTGATTTGATGCTTCATCTATAATTAGTAAATTATAAAAAAATTTTAAATATATATATATATTGAAACATAATCCTACCTACACTTTTTTTTTTTTTTTGGGTTTCTTGTGGTCGAGCAACAATTTGCAGATCGCAGTATTTAATTGTAACAGATTTAAGACTTTAATTTGAGCTTTCCAGTTTGTTCGAGACTAGGGCCTTGTTTGGAAGCCAAGGTTTTTGTCAAGTTTGTTTGGTACAAATTTTTAAAAAACTTTAGTTACAGTAATTTCAAAAAAAATTTTAAAAATTTTAAATTATACACTTCAAAATATTAAAAAAAATACACACTTACAAATTTGTTTTTAAAAACTTCTACAGTAAGCTATAATAAAATTTTAGACAAACATTCAAAAAATTAACCTTTTCAAATGGGGACTTTTCCGATCAACAAAAACAAAAATTCCACGTCGATCGCAGGTATCGATTTTCTCATAGACACTGAATTTATTAATAATTATTATTTTTTAAGTACCTTGAAATCCCGTAGATTTTGTCTTGCTTCGGTCTAGATAGAATTTGTAATTACATTTATCGAGATCCAAAACGACGACCGAGACAGCATAAAGCAATTGTAAATTGATAATCAAAAAAAGAAAAAAGAAAAACAAGAATGGCGCACCATTTCAAATTTGTCCATGCACATGTGCTCCATTTGTCAATCACCCCCAAAAAGGCGGATTATAAAATTAAGAAGACCAAGAAGAAGAAAATGATTTTGTCAGTCGTCTTTAATTCCCGAGAATGCACGGGCAATATAAGCTTTGGAATTGGACAAAAATTCCACACGGTGAGTTAGGAAAGTGACAAAAGTAATCTGTTCACTTAGAGGCCAGAATAAAATTACTCCACGTGGAAATTTTCTGTTTCCTTCCTAAGAGCAACTCCAATGGCCTCCCATAACATGGACTCGTTACATGGCCGTGTAATGAACATTAGAATGACGTGTGTAAATGCTGTCGAAAAAGAGGAGATAGTGAGCCCCTTTTTTGTCATAGATAAATTTGGTTAAATATAAATAACGGCTAAAATTTTATGATGCAAGTTAATCTTCAACTAGTGGAAATACCCGTGCTACGCACGGTGCTGACATAATTGAAAAAAAAAAAAATAAAAGGGTGAACAAATAAAGGTCAAAAAATTGTACCAACAAAATTAAAATCTAATATCTGTTTAACAATAGTATAATAGAATGTGTATATCATTCATAAACTGGCTTTTCGGAAGATGGATCCTGAAAAAGAATAAAAATTTATATTAAAAAAGGGAATGATATATTTATACAAATGAATGTAATCGAATGTTGTTAAAATGAAATACTTACAAATACTAGGCATTCGATTTGATAATCTTGCTTGAAGGTGCGAACACTCTTCACACCAATCCACTTTTAGTATGAAAGCCAAAATTGGTGAGTTAATTAATTCTGTTGAATTTTGTGGAGTGCGTACTATAAATGAAAATGCACGATTTTTGCATGAATTAATTCGTTGGTCGAACAACCTAGCATCATTTTCCTGATAATTAAGAACGTACGAAATTAGCGTATTTTTTTACATAGTTTATAAATAGTACTATAAAAAATAAATATATATTGAGAAATTCTACCTTCTTTTGTAATTCTCCGAGATAAGAAGCATCACAACCAAATACGAATAGTGCATGTCTGTCTTGTAGATTAAGATGCATGTTACCACTGAAATTTTTTGATTTGTATGTTAACATTGTACCTGTTTGACAAATAAAATATTTTATGCAATACAGAAAAATATATTGAAATTAAATATACATGAAATTAATTACCTAATAACAATGTCAACCACGTCATTACAATGCATACACACTGTTAGTGTGCCAAATAATGTCCATGGAATCACTACGTGACAAAAGGTTTTAATCAACTGAGAAGAATAAAAATACCCAAAAAAAAAAAATTTCAAAGTAACCGCTGTGAGGAGAATAAAGAAGGCCTAGTAGGGTAGAAGTCTTGAATACGTCAAACATATCATAAAGTAACATGCATTAAGTTGGCAATAGAGAAAAACTCTTTTATCTTGCTGTTTTCATTAGCACACGAAAACTAAAAATAAATGTAACTGATAACACCTAGATTTTATCACTTAAGCAACACTACTATGGTTTTTTGCACATTAATATCATGAATGCATTTTGAGGTGCATCAAAAGATTAACAGATGGAAAGAAGCGATTCCTCTTCCTTTCATGCAAGTCACATCCTTGTGTTCAGATTTAGCCGAAATAATATCTAGTGATAGAAGGACATAAAATAACAGAAGGGGGAAAAAAATGGACCCCGAGAGAATTGACCTGGAAAATTAAGCCGGCGAGAAGGTTGATTTCCGTTGAAGTCTCTGCACATAATCTCTTCCATAGCTGCTCACAAAACAAACAAAATCGATACATTTACAAAATCAATAGATAACCAAAAACAAAGAAGAAACTGACAGAGAGGTAAGTTACTTAAGTCGATTAGCAAAAGGGTTGGAAAAAAATTATAGGAATATACAGTACCGAAATTTTTAATTTGATGCGAACGACGTTTTAATCGGTGCAACCTGGATTTTGTCCTTCGAATTTGATTTGAGATTTCTCTTTCGTCAGCACAAAATCGTTGAAGCTTTTCCAACTGGTGTGTGGAATCATTGCGGTGTACGTTTCGCTTTCTAAACAAACGTTTCCTCCTTTGCAATCTTGCGAATTTGAAATTTAGTTGTTGTTGAAATGCTTGTAGGCGTGCATATTTCATGGTAAAATTAAGTTAAAGACTAAGATTGACACCAGAAGAAAGATGAAAGGGATAATAGATTCTTAATTGGAGTAGACTCTTAATTAAAGTGGAAAACGTGGGAGTAAATATGGGGGGAAACGTGGGATGATGATAGGAGGATTTGTAGGAGGGGTTGCAGGATAAAATAAGAGATAGTGGGAATAATTGAAGTGGGAAACGTGGGAGAAAATATGGAGGGAAACGTGGGATGATGATAGGAGGATTTGTAGGAGGAGTTGTAGGATGAGATAAGAGATAGTGGGAGTATTTTAAATTTAAATTTGATTGGTGATAAGTTTTGTTATAAACCCACTATTTTTTTGTATTAAAATAAATACAAAAAATCTAGAAAAACGAATGAGAAATTTAGAAGCCATTGAGAGGGTTTCAGCTAAAAACCCCTTCTGCAATACATATAGATATAGATTTTTTTTTCAACGGTTGTTTTTTGGTTTTCTCTATATAAATACACAAGACATCTTTTTTTTCTTTTCATATTTTATTATTCTACTCTATTATTTCTCTTGCTCTCTCACTAATTTTTCTCAACCTCTTTGCACAATTTTCTAAAATTTCAATATTTTATGATTATGATGAGAATTTTAGTAGTTTTAGAAATATGTTAAATGTTCCAAATATAGAAAATTCATCCTCCTCACAAAAATCAAAACCACCAAAATTATCCAAATTTCAAAAAATAACAATTTATTATTTTTTGATAGATAGAAAAAGATATATTGTTCAAATTCAGAAATTAATATATTATTTTTTAGAAAATAAAAAAATCCAAGAGGTAAAAATTTAATGAAAGTTAATAATTTATTTTTTAAAAATAAAACAAAATTATTTTTAAAAAGATTACTTTATTCATTTACAGGATATAAGTTGTATATTATTAAAATAAATATTTGATTTGATTGGGAATTCATACTATTATACTATGGTGGATTATACTATATGGAATGTAATTCATTATGAATGAGAGGGTAATAAAAATAATAATAAAATATTGACGTGAAACGTGAATTACACGAAGCACCATGAGAATCCATGCTTACGCAGGACAAAGGACCGGCCTCCTGCTGATTGAAACACGTCGCACCGTCAATTACCCGAATGAACAGTAAAAATAGGAATATATTAAATATGTATGCTGATCAACCAAAGAAAGAAAGCGACACTCATGATTGTCTTTCCCACTAACTCCTCCTCTATCTTAATCATCCGTGATGGATGTCTCAACTTTACGGAGTGCTCTTAACCATAGATTTTTCTTCTGAACGACGTCAAGTTTTATCTTTTGAGTCGCTATTACTACCGTGATGCTGCTAGATTCGGAAGATGGAAAGATTCGTTGTTTTTAGTGTCTTATAAAGCATGAATGGCAACAGTTGCTAATGGTTTTAAGGAAAATGAAAAGAAAGATATATACACGAACGAGTTATTCTTAACCACTCAAAGTTTATTAACAAAATTTATAATTTTAGTTTATTTTAGAGCAAGTTATCCACGTAATCATTAAATTTTTTGAATAGTCAAATTTGCTTATTCAACTATAAATAGTATGTTTTTATCTGTTAAAACATTAAAAGTGTAAATTTTTTGATCATTTCATCTAATTTTTAGATCTAACCATTAATAATATGTCTCATGAGTCATACGGACCCTTAGATCTGGTAGAGAATTTACAGTGGAATCAAATGAAATGATCCAAAATTTACCACTTTTAATACTTTATTAGGTAAAAATATACTATTAATAATTGAATGACTAAATCTTAATTATTAAAAAAGTTTAGCGACTACCTAAATAATTTGTTTGTTTATTTTAATGTTTTTCTTGGTGTGAATTCTCGTATCCTAGAATGGCATTGTATTGATTAATCACGTTCTTACTAGCGAGGAAAAAAAAAATAAAAAAGTAAGAGGAGACAAGTGGTAATATTTTCTTCCATCTTATTCGGCAGTCAACAAAAGAAACGGAAAATACTTTCCAAGTGCATTAAAAACTTTTGTTTTCCAAGATTACATCAGCTTACTACCCTTTTTTTTTTCCACAATGGGGAGAAAATTTTTATAATTGTGGCATCTCTTGGAATATTCCATTATCCTTTCTATTATTGCATAAAGAACTCCCACACCTCTCTCTCTTCTTTTCTTGGTTTTTAATTTTTCTTTCCACATCACGACTCACAATTAAGCTGTAGGTATTATTCCATGTCCTAAGTACCGTAAGATGAATTACTACCTGGAAACATGATTGGTCGAATGTGCTTAATGGTAGGCCAGCAGAGAAGTCCACCGTTTGCTTACCCTTTCCAGAAGAAAAGGTTTTTCTGGTTAATCAAGATAAGAATTAACCACAATGATGCCATCAAATACAAAGAATTTACAACTAAATCATATTACAATTAACTCTCAAATAGTGGATAAACGCTAATCTACAAGTCGACTGGAACAGAAGGGCACCTTGACTCATTACCGTTAATTTTTGATGCAATGCAATTGGCGCTGCTGTAGTTTCTCCAAGCACTAATGGTATATTAAATTATCAAACACAGAAACAAAACCCACACATATAAATATAATGAAATTTTACCAAATCATTTATGGAACAAAAACAATTGCAGAATTATATGAAAACCGGAGCCCCGCACTTGC
Organism: Coffea humblotiana; assembly: GCA_023065735.1. Taxonomy (NCBI): domain Eukaryota; kingdom Viridiplantae; phylum Streptophyta; class Magnoliopsida; order Gentianales; family Rubiaceae; genus Coffea; species Coffea humblotiana. Next base: position 4,030,791 of record CM041213.1, read on the forward strand.
TCCAACCCGCTCCCCGTTCTAAGTTTAGTTTTATGGAGGGGTGAATCTTCTAGCCACATAACGTTATGGGATACGTCAATCTTTCATAACGGCTGGTCTGCCATATCTAAAAAAGATAGCAAGTACCAAATGGCATCCATCCTAAGGTATCTAAAAAACGCAACCTGTCCCGCACTAGAGATCGATCGCTACTAAAAACAGCAGTGTATGTCCCACGATCATAAAATTGAAGCAGCAGACCAATCCAAAATAATCAACCCCAGTTGGTCCGTTCGGTCAATGCCTTTTCTGCTGTTGCGCGTTGAAAACTCGCGTTAATCAACCTTCGCAAAATGGAGTAACTGTTACAGGGTAACAAACTTGGTTGCATAGAGATCACTTCCGAATTGAAAGCGTACTTGAAAGCAGCACGCTTCTTCCATAGTAGGCGGAAGCGTAGCGCTATTTATGAATATGATGAGGGGGGAGCGATAAGTGGCATTATTATCACGTAAAGGGTGGGTTAAACATAAAAAAATTCCGAGTAACCGTGCGCAACATGCATAGCATTTCAACAACACACTCGTCAGCTGTCACTACCTTCCTTCCAAAGGCAACATTAGGAAAACTACATGTCTGACATTTCCAAAGCCAGAAGAAGTGTATAAGAAATCTTCTTTGTGTATTGTATATAGTGATGATGTGCATCAGAACCGATCATTGCATAAAAAATACATTCATTCGACCCACCACTTTCCCAGAAATCTATTGGCTAATGTAATAATCACTTGTGTTAAACAATACATGAGGGGCTACCACAGAAGCAAACACCAAAACAGGAGTTTAAAGAGGCCGGCAAATGACACAACATTCAACGAGAGGACAAAGTAGGTTTCAGGTAGAAGATGTCGATCCAAAGCATCTGCTCAGCCGAAATGGACGCATGAATTATGTGTACCGTTAACTTCCACACCAGCAACACATCATTATTAACATTATTCATTCAACTATTGACTTCACGTCATCTATTGTTGTTCATTTTTTTTTTTTAAAGCGTGTCTATCAGTACGAAAGAATTCATTAGCATATAATGAGAGAAGTTCAGGATGAGACAAATAAGTGTATCAACATCGGATCCTCCTCTACCATCCAAGAAATCAGATAAGATATGCTGTTCCACACCCACAATCGAAATGGCTCAACACTTTTAATATTTAATACATCTACTGATTGGCACCCTCTATAAACAGGTATGAAATCATGAAGCTCTAAATATAGAAAATTAAGTGTATGAGTGGTCGTGACCCCTAAACCCTAACTTCATGACACCATTTTTCAAAGGAAGATCGTATGATGGACGTTTTAGATCCTATGGCACCCAAATATTTCCACAAAGTCCAAAGTCTCTGGCTAATTTGTGTCTTTAAACATGCTATAGTTCCTGAAATCATCATGACAGATCTGAAAAGTAACCACTCAAGTACAGCAACAACTTAATATGTCATCAACGAAATGAAAATCACACCTCTACATCCTTATCCATCCTAATGGAAGACAAAAAATCATAAACAAGCTTTCAGTTCGTTTATACTCATGAATTTTGATGAATGAATTCCTTGAAAACAGATGCTCTTAATCCTGGTGAACTATGTTTTACTGAAAAAGAAAGAAACAACCACCAAGAAGAAAGATCTGTATCTTCTTGGACAGATATGAACAAAACATAATAGTAATAGACACACACTGGTAAAGTGAAATATTCACAGGTAAGTAGGATGTCTGAAAGAGCAAACTACATGAACAAAAAAAAATTTTTTTTTTTAAAGGAAACTTCATATGCTGGGCATGTTTTCTAATCCATTATGTAAATCATTAAGTCTAGTGGTTAGCTCAAAAAACCTCTCTGGAACAAGCAAGACAAGTTTTTCTGCTGTGAAAATTGCTCTTTTGTTTTAACCAAAGGCTTTCTTTAGAAGTTAGTGATCGGAAATCTGATTCTCTCGAAAGTTCTCATCAAATGCTCTAAGACAAGACATAGAAAGACACATGCTGAAGTACAAAATAAACAGGCAACTTTAGTTATTCATTTATTTGCATTGCATCGCGTGCAATAATATCTTCTATCTATGATTTATCATCAACAGCAGTTCCATTTTCTGACTCCAACAAACATGTCCTCAAGGGAGAAATATTAGTAAGTTATTTTTTACAGGTTTGAAAGATAAGACATAATTTTCAAATCATCTGAATACAGGACATGGGTTTTTGACCTGAAAAACTTTCTCCCAATCAACAGTTAATAATTATACACATATCATGCCTTCAACAGTTGTTTCGAGCATAGTTTTAATTGTTCATTGTAGTCCGAATTAACTGGAAGTATAATGTAAAACTCATGAAGCAAAGTTTTATATCAGAGCAACACTAAATGGAGTCACAGACTACATTGCTTTAGTTCCACTATTATGTGCAACACTAACTGCTCAATTTTAGCTTTTACATATTGGTTGAAAGCGGTTTCTAATCTATGGAACGAGCCTAACAATGAACAAAAGCTACAATTTAGACAAGGAAATATCTTAAAAAGTTAAAATTATGGAGAATCATCGAAAAACAGTTGACAAAGAAATCTGTATGTACCTTGATAATCATAAAGGCCGTGTATTTTTCACAAAAGTCTACTCATCCACCTCAAGCCACATATACTTAATAAAAGAACGTTAGATGCCTGTATCATATAGAGTACCTCTGAAGATAACTTAAAGGGCTATATATTTCCAAGAGTCAAGAAACAATCTCTAATCTTTATCCAGGCTAGCAAGAGAATACATGCACTTTTGGCAAAGTCTTTCCAACTGGGAGACAAGGCACTTCTCAAAGGTACTTCAGAATTACTATAAGATTAAAAACTTGTAGAATTTCGAAAGGTCCAAAAAAGATGCTTCCCATATTGGATCATTAATAAATCTCTACACTTTACCGTTCAAGGAGGTGAAACGCCAACCAAGGAGTTAATTAAGCTCAACGCACAAGTACACTAGATCCATAAACTTTTCATGTGCAGACAATGACAGTTTTTTTAACACTCAATCAAGTACTTCAGAAAGTGGACACAAGTACTTACAAAAATATGTTTATATGTCTGTTTGGATATTAAATAAGTATATAAATACATGACATAGCTTCTTATGCTTCCAATTTTCAAGGAATGACAGGTGGTAGTAATTTTGACTTGGCAACTGTATTTCATAGGTGGACAAAGATGTCTCTATTCAGGAATGGATGATGCTTCAATCAAAGACAACTACCCATAATGTGAACTAGAGTACATTTCTCTGCTTTGACACAAAAGTTGATGCTTCAATAAGATTCTTTAGACCTAACTGAAACAAAATCAAGATCTCTAATGAAACCAACAAAAATAGTCTTTCTAAAACAATTGAAACGGTTCTCTGCAGTGTGGCTGCTAGTCACGAAAAGAGAGAGCAGTATAGACCAAAGTAAGGATAAGTATAAGCTACATGTAATGAACCAAGAAACAAAGAAAAGGGCAAGGCCTTGTGTTTGCTATTCAGAAAATGCAGATTAGAGCACAAATCAGAAACCAAAACACACGTGAGGCCAACCATATGTCTAGATAATCTTCATTGATAGTCGTCTATTAAATGCAAGTTGATATATAATTTTCCTCAAACAAAATGTGCTAAAACTCAGACACGAAAATTCTTACCTGCCAAGGAAAGAGAAAATAAAGGATGGTTTCAACCAAGTAAACAAGAAAAAATATTGCATGTTGCAAACAACTTGCACAGGGAAAGAGCTAGACCTGCCTTGTGAACAATCAAAGGGCTTCTTACCTTAGTGTACCTTGCTTCCTTGACAAACACAATTACGACAAGGAAAGAACTAAAGAAGAGATGAAACAAAATGAAAAGGATGAGATTTTATTCAAGATCATGTGGGCAACAATAAAGTAGAGTACAGAATTATGGTATAACGCCATATGAATAAAGTAGAGTGTACCTCAATCAAGCTTGCTTTATATCAGAATATTGTACCAGAAACAGCATCAGTTTCTGTGTGCATGCAGTAATGAAAACTATTAGCGAGCGAGCATAAATAATGATATTAATCTCTACAATTGGAGTATCATTCTGCAGTCTTCTGGAAGCTCAATATGACAAAACAAAGAGTTTAACATAAGAAAATGCCAAAACAATATAACAAGGTTTGCTACTTAATATGCCCATCCCCTGCCAGAATATGCTTTTGAATTGTGGTGTCTAGTTTAAGGTATTAACAACGTAATAGAACAATAGACACTGAATCTTGCTTCTTCATTTCTTAGCTAAGTAAGCACATGGAAATGTGCACTTGGCAGACAAAGCTAAAAAAAAAAAAAACTTAGAAGGACTTCAAGATTTTAATAGTTAAGTTGCAAGATAAGCTAAAATGCACAAATTAATTGCTGTATTCTTAAAGATAAGAAAATGCGATCCTCGACACACTGCATACAAGAAATGTGAACGATTGTTAACTTGTGGCAGTGGCATGTACTCTAATTACTGACTTCAAAACTTTTAAGCTTTTGATCCTCACTAACAAGCTATTAAGGGCTTAACATGAAATGTCCAGTATTTAAGGGCACTCATGTTCCCCTAAACATTCAAAACTTACAGAAAATGCAATTTTGCTTCTTAGATTTACAGCCAATAAATAAAGATAAAAACAAAATGGTTATCCACACATTCAAATAGCAAGAATCCAAATTACAAAAGCATAGAGACACATAGATCCACCTGAGCTGCATAGGCGTCATTGCCATATTTCTCCTTAATTCAGTACAAAATGTGAATAAACTAAACTCTAATGGAAACATTAAAATAGCAAATTAATTATTCTACGCTTGAGAAGCCCATTTAAGATAAATCTGAATTGTAGCTCAGATAGATCGTAATTGCTGTTTCAAACCCTTTCAATGAAGAAATACAATTTTTCATGGATAGTTTTTAGTGTACCAGGTATATATCGAAAGCTTAAAACCAGAATTAGCAAAAGAGACTCCAACATTTGTAAATGATGCATTCTTTTTTTTTTTTTGCCAGGAAAATAAAACCATTTTATTTATCAAGATAAGAAAACATATCTAACAATTAGAATTTACCACTCAGTAATAAACAAGCTACAATAGCTAAAACACAGGCTATTCCAGCTAATCAGATCTAACTATATAAATTCTGCAGACAAATTTAACAAATCTCTCTCATTAATCAAATGATTCCAGCTCAACACCTTCAGATGCCATTTTCACATTGTTTATACATGCGTATAAAAGATAAAAACAAATAAACTAAAAAAAACAGAGTAAAACTAATACACCAGGACGTTGTACATAAAAAAAAAAACCCCGAAGATCACGGTTTCACGAGTACTTTGAATAAAATGTTTAATACTTGAAAGAAAGATATCAGAATACATCTAGCCCATTAATGTGTACAAAATATAATGACTAATATCAAGAATTATGGGAATGATTGAGTCCAGAATACTTTGTAGTACGATTATGGGCAAAATACTTTGAGTGCAGAATTATGACTGCAACGTTCAAGAATACTTTGAGATCGAGAAGAAGTTGACAATAATGCTAGTTTAACGTTAATGGTGATGAAAATTGAAAACTAAACCTTGCCCTTGACTCCTTGTCTCTTCGGAAACCAATCTGTTCCTCTCCCACTGCAAGCGAATGGAGCAGAGAGTGGCGCTTCTTTCAAGTTGTTCTGCGAAATAAAACAGTAGACACTCAAGAGTGGCAAGTACGTTTTCGGCCTTCGGGGTCCATCGACATCAAGGCAATGTCCGTCCTTTGTGTTTCAGGAAGAGAAAACACAAACAAATAATAAATAAAACAAATTATTTTGTGTTTTTAACAAATGAAGTATAATTCTTTGTGTGTCTTGACAATTGCAAGCTTGGATGTATACACGTAATCTTGATCCATAATCAGATTTTTTTTTTTTGTCTTTTTGCATATTTGATTACATTCAAGGTTGTTTGGGGGACAAAGAATGTAATTGAAAGGTTTTAAAATTCAATTCCAACCACTTATACTTTAAAAAAAGGCCATTTGGATTTTAAAAAAAAAATCCTTTAGGTTCATTGTTTAAACTTACTCCATAGATAGATAGATGATATCAAAATATTAAGTGAGAGCTTCAGCTTATGACACGTAAGTCCAATGTCTAGTTCGTTTTTTATTGTACTTTTTTTTCTGGATAGAAAAATATAAAAAATTGCAAGATTTTTTTTTCCTTTGCCTTTTAAGCCTTTTCCCATTTGAAATAGCCTAAGAAATTACATAATATTTACCGGTAAGTCTTGGTTTGAGATGTCAACATCGACTACTGGGAAGGAGAAACAAAAAAACAAAAAAAAAAGTCTTTGCTTTAACACACATTTTTAAAGGGGTAATTAAAATTTTAATCCCCTAACTATTGATTCAATTCCAATCTGATTTCTTATATCCTTGAGAGAACATAAAATTTCCCCCGCCTTATAAATTATTTATTCCTCTTCGCTACCTACAAATATCCTAGTTTGTATTCATATGTCATGAATATTGTTTGTTTGGGAATTTTTTTTTTTGTTTCGTAATTTTATTCTTGTGGTTTTTTTTTTTAAAAAAAAATCTGTCAAATTAATTGATCTCGAGCTACTACCATATGATTGGTTATTGGGCCTTTTGAGTCCGTCACTGAAAGTTGGTGTTAACTTGACAACAGGCCTGGCACCAAGTGGAGCTGTTAAACTAACCACTTGACGGGCCTCTTTCTTTTGGAATACTTGAATGCTCCTTCATTTAGTACACCTGGAAACCATTAACTGTTAAAAAAATAATAATAAATCAGACTTACGAGAGAGAGAGTATGTGTCGTTAACCGCTTGTGCTCGAGACTTTGATTTTTATTCATATCGTTTCCTCGTCCTTTATAGTTGGGTTATTATCACTTTATCCCTTTAAACTATATCATTATTATCAATTTACCTCCTAATGTTATATTTTAGTCACACTATTATCAGTTTTACCCCTTAATGTTATATTTTGTGACAGTCATACCAACTTTATCACTACTATCAATTTATTCTCTAATGTTATATTTTAGTCACGTCAAACGTTAAGAGCATAAAGTGATAATAACCCTTTATAGTTTTATTGTGATTGCAAATTTGAGTGATTTATATAGTTTTTTTAAAATTAATCTTCATTACATTGACAGTGTATATATTGTCGTGTTCAGATGCATGCCACATATGTTGATTTGAATTTCAAATCTAAATTTTACTTATGTGATATTTATCTAACTATGATAATGTATACACTGTTAGTATACATAAAATTTATTTTTTTAAAAAAAGTATATATATGTATTTATTATCAGCTAATCCCACTCCCACCAGCATACATAGGAACATGAAAAGCAAGCTATAAGTGCTCCATTAGGCATTGAAAAAAAAAAAAGATAGACAGCAGGCCATTCTTTCTGAATTTGGGAGAGCAAAATCGTAATATGAAATATGCTCCACGCAATAATTTGGGCAAGTTCTGTGCAATTTTGGTTTTCTACATGTTCTTTGGGTTTCTCGGTTTGATCAGTTGTAGCTTGAGCACGACTCTCAACAACAATAAACAATTTTTACAAGCCACTGCAAGGACCCGCACATTTTTTTGTAAGCACAATGACGCATACAAAATCCAAATGAAATTTTTTGTTCTCTCCTTATTTATTGCATTAAATTGATCGTCCAAGAATATGCAGACCAACAAATTTTCAGTGCTAGAAAAAGGTACAATTTCCAAAATTGGAAAAGAAGTGGTAACTAGTGACCCAAAAAGAAAAAGAAACGAAGGAAAAAAGTCACACCACAACATTTCATGACTAATACTAATGACTAAAAAGTGGTAGCTAGCAAATTTGCTGAAGAGAAGGTTTCAAAGCCATAGATACAGCATGCCACCCTGCCTGTGTTGGGTGCACCCCATCCCAGAAGAATGCAGACTTTGCATCGTTGCACACCGTGTACATTTTCCGTCCTTTATCGTCCACGCTTCCACACGAATATGCAGTGCTTCGTCCCATACAACAAGGCTTCAGAGGAGTTTCAAACTTCAAAGTTCCTGCAGTAATCGACAAGCAGCAGCAGCATGACTTGAATCAATTAATTGCTACATCTCATCAGATGAACATTTGAGTAAAAATGAAGTTGTGAGATTACCTGATACATCTCCTTTGTTCACTAGTAAGGTTGTGAAGGTGGTATAAAGATCAAGAACGTGGTATGCAGAATCCCTACTCTCGTTATTCAGTTTTGACACAGCTTGGTTCAATAGTAGATTGTGAAAATTGACGGCTGTGTTCTGCGTGACGTTGCATTGTTGGAATGACGAGAGAACTGTGCTTCGAGGGAGACAGCCAAGGGGCTCCAAAGCTGCCACAGCTATCCTCCTGGCTCCCAATCCATGAAGGCGTTTCAAGTTCACGGCTAGCTGGGAAATCAAGCTTGTAGTGAAGGCAGGCAAACCCTGTACGTTTAAGGGAAGATACATTAGTTCAAACACTAAATTAGTGTCCTACCACTCGATCAAATTGGAAAGTAAGAATCAGAACTGCAAGCCAGGGACAATTCCTTTACGAGAGTTCATGTTTCCTGAAACTCCATTCCAGCTTTTTATATTATGTGAAGGAAAGTGGAGTATGAAAAGAGTATTAAGAGTTCTCATTCTAACTGACTGCCAACTTTTGGACGACAAGTCCCTTAAATTAAATGAGAAATGAAATGAAATATACAATAGAAACAATTTACCCTCCCGTAGTTTTGTATTCTTTCTTTCTATTTTGTATGTTTTTTTGCCTTGTAATGTATGTACTCCAGAAAACCTCAATGAATTTAAAAGAGATAGATGCTCAATAAAGTAGGCAGGTGGTAAGTTCACCTGGGCAGTGCCACCTTTGGCATTGTAAGCACCATAATCATTGCCAGCAACAGTGACCAGAAACAAAGATGAGTGCAAGTCAGTTTTGTTATAAACTAAATCCTTGAGAAGTTTCTCAAAGAAATCAATCTGAGTGGTCATGTTAGGCTCCAAAACCAAAGTGTCAAAGACGCCAGTCCCTCCATAAGCAAAGTTCACTCCATACCGCAACCGGTTTCCTGCATACTTGATCCATCTATACGCTACTGGGGACTTCATTCCGTAGAATTTAGCTGTTCACATCAATTTCGTTTACAAGAAAGGTCAATTTGCCTGTCATGCAAATTTATCCTAATCTAGTTATGCTAAGAGGAAGTGAAAATAACATGCACAGTCAGTTTCCTTCTTTTACTTTCCCCTTCGTCTGATAGTAGTAAATCTATGAGAAATGGTATTTAGACACCGCTTTAGTTTTTTCATTCCACATCTTTAGAGTAAAAGTAGTTTGCTAAGAATAAAAAAGTGAAAATAGTGTTCAAGATTTAAAAAAAAAAAAAAAAAGGCAGCGCAAATATCATTTCCCTAAATCTTTACTAGCTTATGATTGAACCACCACTAGAATCGCAAGTAAAGCATTACATATTTCACTTGGTGCATGACACCATTACTTGAAGTTCATTTAGATATCAGTGCCAGAGTTAGGGTACCGCGCTAACAAACTACATGTCTTTTATCTCTTAGTCGTTACGCTATGTAAGTTGGGTTTGGCTAAGGTTAAAATAGCTTTTTAAGTGTTAATTTTTTAGGTAAGAATGAAATTAATTAGAAAAATATCTAAATGTAAGGAAGTAATAATTGTGAATGTGTGTATTCATATAGTAAATTAAATGAGATCTAGACGTTTTAACAAACGTCTCAAAAACACAATTTTAAAAAACAAATGCTGTGCAAAATGATATTACACCGCAAGCAAGCATGGAAAGGGATGAAGATTTGGATTTTATAGCGAAAGGAGGATTTGGGCAATCATGCAAGTGGGAAAAGGCTAATCAAGATTAGGACAAGTCATTGAAGCACTAAAATTGGTTAGTGTTATTTTATGAGCATAAGCATCCTAGGCGTCTCCCTTCCTAGCTCCCTAACAACAAAAACAAATTAAACCCACAACAAATGAAAATGCGCCAACCAAGACTAGACGGGCAGCTAAACCTGCCAGATTTTAGCGAGAAAGAGAGAAAAAAAAAGAAAATCATGGCCATAATGGATTTTTTTTTTTCCTTATCTTCAAAAGTAATAAGATCATGTGAGAAAGTAGAGGTGAGATAGTGAGATAAAGAAAGATGGGAGATACTAAGCTGACAAAAGGGGAAAGACAGGAGTCAACAATGCAATATTTACAGACACAAAAGAAGAAAACATTAGACAATCTGATAACCTCTTGTTCAATAATGAAGGAAAGAAAGGAAAGCAAGATAGGGACGGGGGAAGGGGGCGGGGGGGCAGGGCTGAGGGCACCACCAGTCAGTTGTCACAACCAACCCACTATGGTGATCACTTAGTAGTACAAAGGTGATGCAAAAAGTAAGCTTGCAGTTGTTTATGCTGCAAAAAAGAGAAAGCGAAAGATAAAGTGCGGCAGAATGATGATAGAGCCCATTCCAGACCATGCTATGGTACAACAGTAAAATACTCCATGATAATAATAATTCTCGAGCCAGGCAAAGGAAACATAAACCATGAGCACTTGAGCAGTAAAAAGAGAAAGAGAAAAGGCAGAAGTTGAAGCGTTACCAACGTAATCAGTAAGGACACGACCATCCGAGAAGCGGCCAGTGGGCTTCCCTGGAAAAGTGATTCCATATGGTTCCTTCCACGAACTTCCTACAGACTTTTGAATATTTCCAGTGTCGGCATACGAGTCTCCGAACACAAATAGCTTTGTGGGTCGGAAACCATATCGCTGCTTCTTGTGGTGGTGGTGACGGCGATCATGATGAGGTGACGAAGCATGGACACCGGCATTCCCTGAGGAAGAAAGAAAAAAAAGGTGGTGTTCATCCATGCTAGCTCGTAAAATTACAGAGAGAAAATTCAAACACCTGCATTAATTATCATTTCTCAGGCCTAGTTACATCGTGTAAAATTAACATGGCACGGAAACCATGCATGAGGAGCATGAAATGATGAGTATATTACTAGTACAAGTTAATTTTTGTCCATTAATTATCAAGAAGGCTGCTACTAGTGGGATTTTGGATACAGCAAAGAGCTGACACTAAATTGGAGATTCTAAAGCTATTTATTGCAAATTAACCAAGGATATGATATGGGGAGAGGGAAATATGATAGTACTATAATCGTATTTTGTACCACGTACCTGCTGCAAGAATTGAGAAAAGGAAGAAAAAAGAGCAGAGGACCAACTTCGGGAGGTCCATCCTCAGATTCAGAAAGATAGAATTGGCGGTCCTGATAACGCAAGGGGCGACAAGTTTAGAGATGGGAATTGGGAAAAATCGCAATTGGAAGTTTGAAATGCGACTGTGCTTTCGGGTCCTTTAAATACAACTGACGTTAAATGGAGAAACATACCACGCAAGAAGAGAAGAATGAGCCAGCCCGGCCAGCAATGAGGGAGTGACGATTTGAACAATTCTCATGGTCAATATGGCCCGATATTGGGGTCCACTCCAGTGTCTTGTCCATTTTTTTTTTTTTTTTTTTGTGTTCTTCGTTTTTTCACCCCGATTCTGTACTGGAAAAATGGACCACAGTGCAGATTTGACCTATAGCTTGTTGGGTAGAAATCTTTGCCTTTCACTACTATTTCCATTCTCTTCTTTTAAATTTGTTTTATTTATCACTTCACTTACTGTTTTCCTGTTAAACACTAGTTCGTGTTTGAATTTGGTTACTTAAGATTTAATGAGTGATTAGTATCACTACAATTGGCAAGCAAATCTAAATGAGCTGAAATTAGAGATCCACTGGTGTTTTGATTAAATGTCAAGTACTCCCTGTTTCTACACTGAAAATTGACTGATGTCAACAACTGATTTGGTTAACATAGAGCATTACTATAACATAATGAGTTAATTAACAAAGCATCTTGTTTATGTTTTACCGACCTTTCTATCTCTGCTCTCATGTAAATAATTCATTAACAGCGTGATATTAACGTAATGGTGAATTGAAGTTGGGAAAAGGTCTTCATCCTTTATTGTTAACCCAAAATGCTTTGAAAATAACTTCTCTATTCTCTTTTTTTTTAAAAAAATTTTTTTGAGCGGATAACTTGTCTGTTCAAGTAACAACAACATTTTGGGTCAACCTTCTCCAATTAGTCTACATCTGGAAGGTGTTTTCGCTTTTTTTAATGTTATTTGTGTGCATGTGATTTTGCTTCTGTTCAGACGATTAAAGAGGTAGTGGGAACGTTTAAGAATGTAGAATGTGAGAAGAGGTCAGAAATTTTTTTGCTGCAGGTGCCCTATACTGCTAATAAAATCGGGCGTCTTCTGTATTATACCTTCAAGAATACCAGTTGAGGCCAACAATATTCTATTCCAGAGGAGGAGACGATGACCAAAGGACTAGGAAAGGTTCAAAGTAGAAGAAGAGGTGAAATTTTTCAAAAAAAAACAAAAAATGGGGTGGCCATCAGACTCTTTGATTGATTTTGCCTTTGACCCAAAGGGAGAAAGACAAAATAGAAACAACCAGCACATTTTTTTTTCGGTTTTTTTTGGTCGGAGGCCAAGAGTGTGAATTATTGGTCGAGTAATTGGCTTTGGGTTGTAATGTTAAGTAATAAATTTGATACATTTAATTGTATATGATATTAATTGATATATAAATAGTTTATCCTTCATTTTTTGAAAGCAAATTTTATTTAAAAAATTCAATGTCACTTAATTAATTCAAATGCTCAATTTTGAGTTATCAAACGCATATAAACAACATCTTAAGGTATGAATTCATGAACCCATTAAATTTAATTGCTAAATGGGATTATCAAACATGACCCCTGAGGGGGAAGAAAAATGGAGAAGATTCAGTGGCCCAATGCAATTAAACAATTAAGCAAGACAGGTCTCCAATCCGAGTCAAATGCAGGGGGCGGGCTGCCTGGAGAAACAACTCCCTTCAAATACTGATAATCAACTCCGAACGTATTTCTGGTAATTTACAACGAAACGATGGAGGAGGTCTCTAATCCAAAAGCCTGAAATGGCACCCTTCGAAAGTTCAACACATACCACTTGTACGGTTTTAAGTAAATCTGCTATATTCAGGTGTGAAGACATTTGTATGTAAAAACACGTGGTTGTTTCTTTGAGGCCTTGTTTGGCAAATAAGATTTTGGCCAAGTTTATCTGCTACAAATTTTTTAACAACTATAACTACAGTAACCTTAAAAAACTTCTCCAAAATTTTAAATTATATATTTCAAAACATTCAAAAAAAAATTTCTATAACTTCTACAATAAAATTTTAGATAAACACTCAAAAAACTGCCGAATCAAATGGGCCTAAATTTGTTTCATAATAATTGACTCTTCTCCTTATTACTCGTTCCAAATTCGTACCTTTGTGTGCGCGCGTGCACGCATAAATGGGTAGTACATGCTCATCCATGATGGCAGAACCAATTTTATGCTACTGACGTCATAAAAAAGAAAAAAAATATATCCATCTTAATTGTGCATAGAAGCATAAGAAAGAGTAAGAAATTATTTAAAAGTATTGCTTTTATTTTGGGTGATAAATTCAAGAAGAACAATAATTAATGTTAGTCTTTGCATGCATGTGAGAAATTTTGTGCGTTAAAAGGCGCTCGTCTGAAAGCATATACCGGCGCACTAATGAAATTCTAAATGATCCCAACTGCGAATTATAAGCTGAAAGATGAAGAGGCTTATATGTTAGGGCTTTAAAGAAGGTGGTGTATACCCAGTTCTTAGTTTTAGGCCCACTCGATCACTGGCGAATATTTTGCCACATTGGGCCCAACAGAGAGAGAGAGACAGATGGTCCTGGGCTCGTGGCACCTACCTTTGGGTTTGATTCTGAAGCCCTCAACCTACCTTTTAAGCATTCTGGGTGTAGATTGTAGAAGAAACAACTGACCATGTTGACAAGTAGCCCTAGATGGTTAAGAACATCACCTAATTGTGCAGCATGTAAGTTTGACCTTTTGCATATTAATTGAAGCGCGTCTAATTCATCGAAACATTTACTATAATAGTTTTCCCTTCTTAAATGTTGGACGAAGTTCGTACTCATTTTTCGTAGCCATTTTGTTGACAATATTAATAAACTCAAGCCAGCTGTTATAATGGCTCCATACTTTGTATTCGAGCGGAAAATTTTTTTTTTTTCCACTTTAGCTTTCTTGTTTTGTTTTACCCTGAGAAGCAGGAACTAAATTTGTTCTTGACTACGATTTCCCTTATATTCCAACCAAGGAACGTTTGACTTGTAATAAATATTTCAACAAGGGAGAAAAAAAAACAGTTTAAATTATGCCTCGTTAATCCTAAGTGCATATAACAGTTGAAATCAATCTCAGTCTGTCACTCTATCCCCCCATTTTTTTCTGTACTGTAAGTGAAAGAAGAGCTCGTTACTCTGTCTGGCTCCGTCTAATAGATTGATCCTTCATTTTACTGCAAAAGCTTGATGGACAATACCGTAAAAAACAGTACAAGTTTGAACCTATTCTCGAGAAATTATGGCTTCCCGCGACAAAAGAAGCAAAAAGTTGAAAATGATGAAATGGTAACATCCAATTGCATATTTCATCATAGAAACTAGCAAGACAAGCTGCCACAGGCAGTAGTTCACGCACAATCAAAATAATGTATTGCCTGAAAAAGAAAAACAGAGGAGGGCCATGGCATTGAACCTCAACATCCGGTTCTACAAAACAGAAGAGCAACAAACATTCGAGCTTAAGAATAAATTAAAAGGAGAAACATCTACATATTTGTGAAAGGGGTGATCTTGATGACTAATCCAGGGAAAACATCATCTGGATCATGAATATGGGGATTCTGCTCAACGATGTAAGGATCCCCACATTTCTCACTGATAGTATGCAGAGTCTCTCCTTCGCGTACCACATAAATCTCATCACACGGCTGTTCAAGTAGTAATGAGGATAATATTTGCTGCTTCTGCTGTTGCACTTCGAACTCGTCCTCAGTTGATTCACAGCAGCTTAACACCAACATTAAAGCCAGGAACAAGGCACAGTACCAGGACACCGTCTCTGCTAGAGCTGTCGATGGATGGATGCGGCCTGACATATTATGTTTTAAATTCAACAACTCTTCCTCGAACTCGTAGCGACGATTGTTCCCTCTCTCCCTCTCTCTCTATAGCAAGTATGTGCATGCACATGTACCAAAAAATGGTCTCAAGTGGAGGAGAGTATTTGCAGGACTCTTAGTATTGAGGATTAGGAGGAGTTAATGTTGTTGTTGCGAAGTAAGCTAAAGAGATGATGATGTTTGATTTGACATGGTGGTCGTTTTGGAGTACAAGTGCAGGTCATTGGAGTGGTTAAGCAGCAGTGTTCCTGCTGGAGGGGGAGGATTGAGACGAGTTCGTTTCTTGGGGGTGGTAGGTAACTGTCTTAAGTGAAGAAATATTGGAACATATAAAATGAGGGAGGGAAAGTTGGTTTAACTGCTTTATTAAATGGTAGTGAAGACTTGAGATATCTCTTGATCATAGTTGATAAAGCAATCATTCAACATTTTTGACTTGCTCTCAAGTCTCAACCAACCTTTTTTTTAGGTTCGTTTCCGTGACTAGTGGTATATATGGAGTAGTAGTATATGGCTATGTGCCCCATTCTTTACTCCTTGAATGTCAATTGTGGGCATATTTCGATGGAGTGGTAAAGAAGGATGAAGAGCCATTCAACGCATTACCTGCAACAATTAGCCATAGCTTCTGTGTTTACAGATATCAGTAAACTGTTTATATCGGATTCTTTGTGCGCGCGCAGGAAATATTTATTAAAACTGTCAAATACATATGTAATTAAGGAACGTAAAACATTTTTTTTGTTAGATTAATCTTATATACACTGTCATCATTAGATATATGACACGTGAGCAAATCCATCCAATCATGATAGTATATATACTGACGCGTATATAAAATTTACTCTTTTTTTTTTTAATGTAGGAAGAACCACACGGGTGCATAACTTGCAAAACGGGTTTCTTGATAATTATGAGAAGGAGGACTTATCAGGAGTGGATGTCAAAAGAGTGAAGGAAATGTTGCCCCTAATTTCAACTTTTTGTTGCGGGATTTACAAGTTAGAAAATTACAGGAGTCAAGTCATTATATACTCATTAGTAGAATAGAGGGGGGTGTGTGTGAGAGAGAGAGAGAGAGAGAGAGAAGAGTCCTTTAACGATGCGTTTTTGGTAGCAGGCCAGCTTAGTTAGTATAGTGAGATGGGAGTGGTAGTTGGTCATTCGCAGGCGATTGGGTTTTTCTTTGGTTCCTGAATTTGATTTATTAGTTGACGTTTATGAATTAGAATTGAGGTGTGGGGGACAGTGCTCGTCCTCCTTTAAACGCCAAGAATTGGTCATCAAGTCTAATAGAGTATATAAGTACTGTTCTGGCAACGGAATACCTAAATCGTGCAGTATTATTATGCCGCTAATAATACGCTAATGTCACATTTGACATAGACAAGGTGTTTTATCACACTCCAAACATTGGAGCATTTTTTTTTTTTTTTATGTTTGGTAATTAAAGAAGGTTATTTTATAGTAGTAACAACAACGGAACCGCATTATATGGTTGACTTTTCAATTCACAGTTTTTTTCTGTGATGGCGAACCTTTGGCTTGACGATGATGATGCGACTGCAGAACGACTGCAGGATGCTGAGTGCCAGCAGGAATTCTATGATTAATCCAATAATGTCATTTGCCAAATTGTCACACTCAAATCTATCTTGTGAGAGATCGCTGGTTTAACTTCAGATTCGGATTTTGACAGACCAACGGATATTCCAAAATCTCGTTTCGTATTTAATAATTCAATTTAGTGCTTAAATTTAATGGATTTAAATCTTAATATGTTACACTGAACTAAAAAATTAGAATATCTAAATTAATTAGATCACACTGAATATTCTAAATAAAACTTGTATAAAAAAAATAAGTAATAAATTATTCACTTATAATATATATTGAAATGCATCGAATTTAGTATTGATTAATTTAATAATTTAATAAATTCAAATTTTAAATTTAAGATTTTAGTTTTACTAAACGCACCCTAATTCTAGTGCATATACTAAGTTGGTATTTAACTCGAAGCACATTTTACAAGGCTCCATTGAAATATTGCTCGTTCTGCATCATAAATACATTTTTTAATCACATTTATATCCCACACACGTCACAAAAATTGCTATAATATTATTTTAGATACTTTTTTTTCAAATAACCCCCTATCTAGCCCCATTTTTGGTGTTGTCGCATGCCAAAGCGAGTGATTATAGACCATTAAGTCTGGTTTCCCCATTTTCCTTTTACTTTCCAAGTATTTTAATTTCTCACCCTCCAAAATTTCTTGAATTTTGCACACATGTAAATTTAATCCTCCTCCCTAGTAACTTAATTATACCACAAGTGGTACATCTCAACAGGAATGAAACTTTTTAAAAAAAAAAAAAAAATCATCCATTTCAAGTGCCCCCAATCCGCAATTGCATAGTATTTTAACAAAGAATACTTGCAACATATCCCGGATAAATTATCTTTATTACGTCATCAAATGAACATGTATCTGGTGTAAATAAATCAAAGATAATGAGCAGCATAAGTCCACCATTGCCCTATCTTCAACAGAGAAGTACCCAATTGCCGCAGGGAGATGCAGCGAAATCAGCTGTTAGAGGAGAGGACGCGATTAACCATCCATAATGGAGTTTCATGACCGGTCCAACATGCACAGAAAAAGTTAATGTTTATGGTCAAGGTTTCATCAAGCTTTTCATGATAAAGTTTAGCACTTCATCCACATCAACAGTCCATGCTACAGAAATAGGTGAATGGCCTGTCCATGGGTTGCTTGAATTCCATCTGTATCAGAGTATTGAAGTTAATTAAACAAGAACCTACGACCCGGAAAAAAAAAAAGCACCTGAGAAGTGCAAAGCAAGCAAGGTAAAGCTTACTTTTTCAGCCCTTGGTCCATCAGGGTATGCCCCGCGCTGATACCCTGTGTCTCAACCCTCACAACCCCCTTCTTGTATGTGAAGAGATCAGGCCGGACTAGAGCTACAAAACTAACAGGGTCGTGAAGAAAAATTCCTGCGCAGGCCAGTATTAGACATTAATATGTGAACCATCAAAAAGAGAAGATCTAAAAAGAATTTGAAAATAAGGCAGGTCAATGACAAATTGAACGAGCGTTGTAAGCAGCCAAATTACCATAGACACCGTCAGATTTGACATGCCAGTCACGGTAGAATTTGCAAATGTCACACACAAATTGAGCATGTTTTCCATGAGATTGTCTTAGTTCATCAAAGGCAGCATCTGAACTTCACAAGACAACAATTATGAGAGAGTAACTTCCAATGAAAAGATTCGGGTGGGAAGATAGGCAAGTGGTAAATAGAAAGGGAAGAAAAACCTGTCATTTTGACTTGCGTTGTGATATTTATGCCAACAACATCAACATTTGCCCCAGAAGTGAACACAACATCTGCTGCTTCAGGATCACAATAAAATCTGCAAATCAAAAGCTTGAACACATTATTTGACTGACTGGAAATTGAAAGACTCAGATGTAATTTGTCTTACAAAGGAAATCAAGTAGATCTTCTCTAAAAGACAATGGTTCAGTTAATGAAATATAAATAGACAACATTCACTAGTTGATAATAGATTTCTCAAATCAATTAACTAAAGAAGGGGAAGATATCATATTCACGGAATCAACCCAAGTATTCCTGTATTGGTGGAGGAGCACGAGCACCAGAAGCTCGAGCAGACTTTGTCAACAGGAAAGAAACACAGCAAGACATGAGCCATTTGTTCAACAGTGTTAACATTTAAAGGAATTCATAGCAAATGAACAAGTTTTTGCGACAACAATTTAGACACCTAAAGTACTGTAAATGCTAATTTAAATTAATCACACCCTAAAGGGGATAAGAGTTAATGATCTATCTCCATATCAATGCAGTCAAATAGAAGGCACTGCTGGTGTTGCATACATTTGCTTCAGCAGCAGGATTGACATTTCCCAAAGCAAAGAAAGCTCCACCAAGTATTACAATTCTTTTCACCTTGCTTGCAAAGGATGAGTCCCGCTTGACAGCCTAAATGAAGAAAAGATAAACATGTAGTTAAGCAAGCAAATGAAGTAGAACTTGAAGCAGAGAAAGTAATTCACAAGGCATGTTTCACTGGAAAAAATTTCCAAAAACTTACCAATGCCAAATTGGTTAGAGGTCCCAATGCAAGTATAGATACTTCGCCAGGGTATTCAGATACTTTATCAACCAAAAATTCAGATGCACTTTTCTCAATCTTCTTAGATTTTGGAGGAGGTAAAAATATGTTGCCAAGTCCATCTGAACCATGAACAAAGTCTGCGACGCATGGTGCCCCCCCCTAAAGGAAAGAGCATAAGCAGGATGTATCAAATACAGCACTGAAGCTGAAAACTGAACAAGCATACTTAACACTGAATAATTTTTTTTTAGTTGACAGCGAATGTTATTCTATTAGCCAAGTAGCCATCAATAAATTTTTGAGTTATCATAATCAACTATAGATCACTGACTATACTCACAAGAAAAAAAACCAAACAGTTAATTGACCCAAATGACACAAAGTGGTTACCTTGAGAGGTCCAGGGCTACCCTCTGCTACAGGCACACCTGGATATCCTGCGATCTCACACTATCCTTTTGCACATTAAAAACAGAACTTGATCACGTACACAATCCAAAAACAGGAAAGATTGCAAATTTTGGGAGCATAAATAACCATGCAGAAGAGGAACTAAAGTACAGATATAACATACCAAAAGCAATGCATTGCGAGTAGCACCTTCAGTAGTTACATTACCATATATTGTTGTCAATCCCAATATATCCAAGTCAGGTGATTGGAATGCCATTAATATAGCCATGCTATCATCTGCACATCAACAAAACTCACACTTCAATCTCAAGTTCGAAAGATCAGAACAGCCAGAGATGTGGGAATATAGGGGCTTATTTACGTGTTTGCACAAGCTAAACAAAACGTGATCTAACCGTGTAAAACTAATCACCCAAAAGCTCATTGATAATATATTTTGCTGGATTGTCCGTTGAACCTAACATAACTCCATCTAATAATTCCAAAATAAGTACATGAATAAGGATCAACAGTCTTTAAAAAGCATCTCGAAACCTCTAATTACCCCCAAGCCCCCCCCCCCCCACCACAAAAAAAAACCAAAAAAAAAAAAGAAGAAGAAGAAACCAGGAATATTGTAACTTGAGCAAAAGACGAATATATTATCATCAGTAATACTTATTTCAATTCCACTATTACGAAAGATTGGAGTACAGAAGAAAATGCACTCAAAGACTAAATTTTTCTTTAGATTTCCAATATCAAAATTTACTTCCCATTTTTTTAAAAAAAAAATTTCTCTCCCACTTTACAAAATACACGATGTTTATATAATATATCTATGTGCGATTGGAGGAGGTATAAAAGGCAAGACAAAATATATAGATTTTAGTCCATATGTTTTTTCCGCTACAAAGGGAACTTTTCTCCCGTTGAGGTAGAATTTGGAAAAGAAAATGCCAAAAATTAGAAATAGCACGCCGAAGGATGGAAAAACAGACATAGATTATAGAACCACAAGAATCTAGAAAGCCATAGCATTTTCCCTGATTCAAAAGTACGTAACTTTTTCAATCAAACTTTGCTGTCATAATACTATATTCCAGAACCAGGCCCACTGTAGCCACCAAAAATGAAAGAAACGCACAAACTCAGAGGAAGATACCGCATTATAAATCAAAAAGTTGCAGAAAATCGAATCAACTTTCCAAGACTAATTGAGCTGGGCTCAATCTGAAACTGATATTAGTATTATACTCAGACAACGAAACACAAAAGCAAGGAAATCCTGAAACTTATGAGTTAGTAATTAGTATAAGAAAGGCTGACCAATGCCAGGATCGGTGTCAATGATGAGGTTGTGTCGCTTCATGGCACCAGAATTGGCAAAATCTTCGGCCAACGCATCAGCCATCACCACCCCATTATCGCACCCACCATTAACCACACGTGAATTGGACATCCCTTTCACAGTACAGTTGATTGCAATCTTTCCGGTAGTAGTAATACAAAATTGGTAGATGAGAGAGTGAAAGCAGAATTGGGCAGGGAGGGGGGCTTGGAGTGCGGGCCTTAGGCACACACTTAATTAGAGAATTATAGGAAAACAAAGACGCAGCCGCTGGGGACCAAATTCATAACAAACAAAGAGAAAAGAAAACCAAGTACTGGTTGTCTAGTACAAACAACTCTTGTTTGAGACTAGACAACTAGCGGTGAAAGAAAGATAGAGGAAGAGTTGTATAGGAACTGGGTGAGGAAGATGCCGAGAAGGTATGGAAATGCCCTCTTTCCTAAACTGTTTTTGGGTTTCCTAATTTTGTTTAAAACGCCATCGCGCACCACGTTTCCTTGTTTTGTGTTTCCCTAATGTTTGTGTTTGGAAATTGGAATGGCAGCGACAGATACACCAAAAACAAAAATAAATAATTATACTTAGTTGGACCTAATTTATCAATAGTGATTAAACTAAAATTAAAGATTGAACCACACCATCGTCCACTTTATTTGTTTAGCAAAGGAGGATAAAGACAAACTAAGATTAACCACATAGTTTACAGACTGTCACGTTTTCTAGGCAAGGGTAACGTGGATTGACATTTGGCAGTGTCCTCCAATTGCGAACATTCAACTCACTTAGTGATAGTCGATTTGTTAGTAGAGAATATGCTTACTTCCTTGTTAAGCATATCGATTAATATGCGGATTAATTGGGATAGTTTTGTTTTTTTAGAAAAAATAAGTTTGAGTGGGTCTGGCTCTAATCACCAGCACACAGATCTGGACATGATTCCGAAATTATAGAATACTTACATAAATTCTTAATAGTTTACTAACATAATTCTCAATAGTTTACTAACATAATTCTCACGTTGACAGCACAAAATTTTTATGAAGAAGTGGGATGTCCTCAACAACTACACTAACTTATATTGGCGGATTAATTGGGATGGGGTGTGTGTATATCATGTTATCCTTAGTTGCTACTAATATTGCTTAGATACTTGAAAAGAAACTTTTTGCCCAATTTTTTTTCCTTTTTTAACTATACCAAAAAATAGGACTGTGAATAAAGTTGAATTAGTTCAAGCTCCGCTCATTGGTCTTTTTTAATAGGCTCATTGGCTCGTTTGACCCGTAAAAAGGACCAATGAGCCTTATGTTTAATAGGATCGAGCAGAGTTTAACCTTAAATAATATATCTGAATTAAATATGAAACGAGTTTAGGATTGATTAGACTCAAACCCAATTAAGGCCTGCCCAGTTCATTCGTGTGTCTAAACTACGTGATCCCATTGTATTTGATAATTAGATAGTACAATTGACACGCCTCCCCGTTGCCCCCACAATAATTGCTAATTAATTAAACACGAAATGCAGTGCAGAGTATTCCTTTGTGGGCTGACTCGGCTCCACGTTGGGACCATGGACGGCTATTTAAATACGTCTTCGCACCCATCCGTCCACCGACTAAACTCCTCTTTGGATCGGAAGTTTTCCAACTGCTTGAAAAAAGGACAAGGTGCACAAACGGATGCAAGTGGAATTGTTCTGGGCGATTTTAGTCATTTTTAACGGCGCGTAATTTTGGTTGTACACAGCGTAATTTTATTTGTATAATATACAATTTTAATATAAAATTTTGTGAGCCCCACGCACGTTATAAAAATCGATGTACAACTAGTGATTTGAACCGCACATTTTTTGGGCCAAAATTTGGCCGTGAACAGTTCAAGAGCGGTCATTCTAATGACCGCTCCTACCCCTCTTTCTAGGCTCCTCCTTCCTATAAAGTAGAATATGATAGATTATGTTCTAATTTCTTACATAAACCCCTTTACGCGCCTCTTCTTGAAAAATATGATAGATAGAATAGATTATAAAAATATTATTGTCGTTGAAAAAAAAAAACACATCTTCACACCATTTTTTTTTAAAAATATTTTGAAATAAATGAGAGGTCTATAATGCAAAACTTCTTTCTCACCGACATGAAAGGACGTATACACGGAATTACTCAAGTGCCCCAGCCGTCTCGAAATTTCCCCGATAGCAAATGCACGAAACACCTCAAATTTCTGGGCGTTCACACAGACTACTTTCACGATCATGTTTCTTGAATTAACCAAGCAAAATAAGTTTATAGAATGCGATTTAATTTTTCCTGCACTTGCGCGATATAATCGCAGGCTGTAGTCTATATCTGTGCAGTTTCAACTGTTCCTTTCCTGTTGATAAACAAACATGTAAAAAAAAAAAAGCCAATTAAACAAGAGGAACAGGTCATAATCCTTGCAAGAAAAAACACAAGCATCTTCAACCCAGCATTCCTTCTAGGAAGCACAAGTGCCAATCTGTTTTAGGAGGATAGCCACGTTAAGAATTGAAAAATTTTTTAAATGTTTCGCCTTCACTTGTTAGAATAAATAGCATCCCAGAACGAGTCAAATACGTTGGTCTGAGGAGCTAATTCTATCTAAACAAACATTAAACCAAAAATGCCCGCTAAAATGCATGGCAGACCCGGAGTCAAATTACAATTTTCCAAAAATCCCTAGCAGGATCTTCAAGTTTAATGATAAAAAAGCTATGAAAAATCCCTTTTGCTTTTTCTGCTTCATCTTGTCCACAAATTCCTGTTAGTATCAAGCCCCTTCATCAAGATCACGCTCTTCAAAATGCGTCCTACAGTCATTGGAAGAATAAGGAACCTGTAAGACAAAGTAACAGTAGTGTGCTTAAAACTATACAATTCCTTGAGGAACTTAAAGGAGCAAAGTTTGTGGCAGAATCCCACTCCTCCATTGTGATTTTTTGAAGACAAAATCAACTAAAAACACCGGGTGGACACAGTTGCCTTGGGCTTCAACTGCTAGAACAAACCTCTGCACATAAATCAAAATGAACCAGGGTGGAACCGACATAATATAAATTGCCTGTGAAAAAGACAAATGCGCAACGAAACACAAGATAGCCAATCCTTCCCCTTCAGGGCATAATCCCAGTTGATTTAATCGTTGCATTTAGCACCTTTGAGTTGCACTGAGGTGCTCTTATTTGATTTTGCATTTGCTTTCACAGCTTCTTTTCAGCTGTAACAAACGAATTTTAGAAGCAGCACCTAGTGGTCATTTAGAAAAAGAAAATTTAGTTATCAAAACTCTCAACTTTTTAAAAAGAATAATAAATTGCAAGAGGTTAAGCAAACAAGAACAGAAGCTCAGTAATAAGTTGGATGTAAGCATTAGAGTTCTGTTGCCTTGAGGTAGCAGAAATGCAAGCTTAAGGTAACGATTTCATGTTTCTTGGTTATGAATTAGTCAACAATGCCCATGTAGATTTGATAACGAAGCTCAAAAATGATATGCATCTATCGGAACATTTGTTTGCACAGGCACTTCAAATGCAAAAATGTTCTCCACAATTTTGTCTTTTTTCCTGCTACAGAATTCTTGGAAGAAACATGATATGGTGGTTTTGACATGGTTAAACTTAGAATAAAAACTCATCAAAGCTGCGTTCTACTAACTCTGGATATCTAATAGCCACCATACATAGATACAATAGGTGGAAATGAGGGGGATGCTAATATTGATAAAGAAGAAATGAAAATCTAATCCCCAAATAATCACACCACCTTAGCATAAATAAACTTGATTCTCTTTAGTTAGAAGCTCAGGTTCATGGTGGTGCAAACAGTCTGCCTCACTCAGGAAACTTGAGAAAAGCGACAACCCTTACTCCACCCGTGGAAACCAGCAGTTCAAAGGTTCCTCATCCAGGTTCACGCCTTTTGTCGGGGGGGGAACCCACAATACTTGTAGGACCTTTAGCTAAATGACCCTTAGGATGTCCACCCGCTTGTCCAGCAGAGCTCCTAGAATTCAATGTCTCACCAGCCAAAACTGATTTCTTAATCTGTCAAAGGAGATGGAATTGTCAAAACACGAAGGTAATGCTGTCTCTATGTGTGAATTCATGTATAAACACGGAAAAGTGTCTACAATCACAATAGAAAATGAAGCAGTACGTACCACTGCAAGTCGCTCTCTATGAATATCACTTGTAAACTGCAAAACCATAAGAATGATCAGCATCAGAAAAGCTCTCAAAGCTATGTCATAAACCAAAATTTGACCAAAGTGTATATATTTCATGTTAAACTCCAGAGACAAAATAAGTTATAGGCTGCCAGCACAAAAAGAGCAGTCAAAATGTTTTACCGGCTTTTTATACGTCTTAATCTCATCTCCACTGAATTCCTGGAAGAGTCGTATTCCAGTTTCTTTCTGAATGAAAGGATTGACAGTGTGTTAAAAACTGCATTTTGGTCAACCGCCATGAAGGGAATTCCAAAACTAACCGAGATGTAGAAGAATGTCCTTTGCTTCCAATGTGGCAGATTTGCGATGTTTAGCCAATGAACAACCAAATGTCGTAATCTGGTAAAGGTAAAACCGGATATTAAAGAAAATAAAAGAAATCAATCATAAGTCACTGGTAAGCATAATAGTGAGCAACAAGAAGATCACTTAATACAGGTAGATTCTATCAGACATGTTGAGAATAATATTTAGCCAGCCACTAATTTTCCAATTTCAAAGAAGGGCTTCTTTGAAATTCACCTAGTTTAAGTAGCACTTTCTACAGATACTTGGCAACTTCCCATTGAAGAGAACCCAATTGGGGAATGTAACCACCCATCTACTGCTCAAAAGAGCACAGTTCCAAAATATCTAACCTGACAAGTTATATACGACGGAAAAGAATAGGTTTGCTATGTGATCTAAAAAAGAGACATAGACAATATATTGCTTCTGAATATGGAAGAAAGTTAGTTCACCCTATTTCTCCAAACAGTCATAGGATTGACAGTTTGAGCAATCATGATATAATATTCTCTTTACCATACAAGTAGAACGTATTTCAAAAATCCAATGCCTCCAGTTAATATATTTCATGCAAAGAAAGTCGTCAATTTGGGATTGTAAACATTCCAAAATGTTTGTTTACTGCCAGAATACACTAAAACTTAAATTAAGTCAAGAGGTCAAGCATGCCAGAGAAAAAGCAAACAGTGTCAACTTACAGAGTCCACAAAATCCTCCGCAATATCCACAAGAATGTCTTCAACTTCTGGATCTAATTTTTCTGATGCATCAACCTATCCAAGCGTGGAGTGAATCACAGTGCCCATCACAGAGGAAAGCCACTAGCACATGCATAAAATCAACAAAGAAGCAAAAATGCTGATGTATGCAGAAACAACTCAACAGTGCCCTCATATCCAGTGTATGAACAAGGCAATACTAAAGTCAGACTGCACAATTTACAATCTACGAATTCATATAGAGACCTTTTCAAGTAAATAACATAAAAAGAGAAAAAGGAACTGAGAAGAATATCAAAATAAAGAAGGCAAGCAAAATTTGCTCCAACTTCGCCTCACCCATGCAATCTAAGGATGGATTAATTGCAAGTTTCACCACTCAAATCACAGTAATCACACTTTGGCTGGCTGCAACCATAATGTAGGTTGCATAGAATCAAATGTTATAGAGGACAACATTCAGCATGCGATCGAGCACGACAGGGACATCACATCTTCTGAATTCTGATACTGGCCGGACATCCTAATTGTCCCACTTCAGAATAAAAAAATGGATTTGAATAGTTAAAATATTAAACTAAAGGATCGATATATGGCAATAGATACACAGTTTGACTAGGTATGACAAATCCAGATTTTTAAATTTCTCATTGTTCCCATGAGGACTGGGCAGCAGGCACCAGGAATGCATTCAGAAACTCCTAACAACTTAAGCCAAGAAGAAGCTGACAAACCCAAAATTGTAGCAAAATTCACCATTTGCTACTTTGAGAAGAGTGGGCTGAAAAAAGGCAAACCATTGAACAAAAGAGGCAAGAACTTGATCATATTTCCAAAACAATTGCATGAAAACCATACTGATCCTTGAAACAGCCAGAAAAAGTCTAACTCAAGCTAGCACAGATTGATTGAGTAGGTCAAAGAAGATGTAAAAAAGAATATAAAAATGTTAAAGAGAGACTAAGTGTTAATGCTCACGTGGGACACTAGTTCTTGAATGCTTCGTTTGCTTAATATCCTGTTACAAGATTCCTCAGGTTCTGCACTGGGTGCCCGGATAGGGAGCCCAGGCTGTACTGGACTGGAAGGTATTGTTGAATGAGAAGGTCTTTGAGTTCCCAAACTCGGATTCCTTGCAATCTGCTGTTGATTAGGTAAAGATTGCTGAATCCTGGATTGTGGAAGTTGCTGTCCATAATGCTCTTGAGTCCCAGCCCCTGAGGTAGAAGGTTGTTGAGATTGTTGTGAGGAAGATGCTTGCTGTTGCTGGGAAGTTGTTGTCATGGCATGGTGATGCTGTTGAGAAATATGAGATCGCTGCTGCATGGATTGCGGGCTAACCTGTGGCCTTGATGGTGGCAAAGGAGGCTTAACCTGTGATCCAGAATTCAACCAGGGTTGATTCTGAGGCTGTGGACTCTGCGAACTACCAGGTGATGGTGATCCTGGAGATCCTACTGATGAAACTCTTAACATGCCATGACCCTGAAAATTCTGCCAGTGGAGGAGACAAGAATAAGCAACAACATAGCCACAACAGATGCCCTACTTTTCAAAATCCCAGTCATGGATGCCGATAGCTTGTAACCAATTTAAAATGCACACTAACACATCCATCAAGCAACTGTCTAACAATAGAAAGAACACATGACTAGGGAAAGGACCAATATTAGTTGGAATGAATTTTCTTTTCAGGAAAATAACAAGAGAAACTTCTGTCTGAGATGTCAAGCAGTTTCAGCTTAAGCACCTATCATGTTCCTTTAATTTAGATAACCAACAGTGCATTTCATGAGCTCTGAGCAATAAATTAGCTTCTTGATATGCAAAGAGATTACAGATGTATTTTTTTTATCATAATTTAGTATTTATTATTTTTGTTTTGCACAACGTGGTCAGAGATTGGATCTCATCCTGTTTGTCAGTAAGTAATAAACTGAAATGATGCAGAAGATCTCTTTTGGGCCATGAGGAGGAATGGCCGCACTCTCCTCCTTTCATTCTTTCGTTTTGGCTGATAATTTGCATTTTACTAATTTAATAGAGTAAGTAGCACTCCAAAGGAATTATTACAAGGAAGATACCGGTGTTCAACCAATTAATCTCATCAAAGATCTTCTTTTGCATCAACGCATTAACCAAAATATAACAATGTTTCTTCCTCCAGAATATCATTAAGACTCGGTACTTTAAATTCCAAGGTGACAATGTAGTATAAAACGTCCACTATTTCTTAGTCTGGACTTAAGATGTCCACAAAAGCATCACACTCAAATATTGAAATTCAAAGGGCAGCATAATATCTACTTCCCAGACAAATTAATTCACAACATCACCAGGAAACCACTGAGCAAATCACAAGTATCAAACCATCCCACGTGATGAAAGAGGATAAACTTAGCTCTTGAAATACATGCACAGACCTGTGTAGCAGGGGACTGGATACTGGGACTTGACTGCGGTCTAGGGGATGACTGCACAGGCCCTAACCGGAACCCCTGGTGGCCGCATTGCGGAACTTGAACCCAACGTTCCCATCATTCCTATTCCCTGCATTCCTCCCACAGTTGGCCTCACCTATACATTGCACTACAAAAATATATCTAGCAAATACATGACATTTTCACATATTTACAGACAAATTTTGAAGTCCAATAAATTATAGACGGTACCTGGGAAGAGCTTGAAGTAGGCCCAGAATCAGTGACATTGCGGCCCAACCCACCAAAGGGTTGCACAAAGAAGGCGGAGTGAGTGATGAAAAGGAAGTGGGCGGGGGCGGAGGAGTTCCCGGGTGATGGGCGGGAACCCCAATGGCCATCCCGCCCCTTGGTGGCGGCGGCACAAGTGAAGAAGAAGAAGAAGAAGAATTGGATGCAGAAGCAGAAGAAGAAGAATGATGATGAGGGGGAAGAGGAAGAGGAGGAGGAGGGAGTGCGAAGTGTGATATAGGGGTAGGTTGTGGGGGTTGTTGCCAGGCTCTATTGAAGGCTGCTGGTCTTGTTTGGGTGTTGGGGGTTGGGGTGGATGTTGGGGGTTGAGGGTTTTGGGAAGGAGAAGGCAAAGAAGGTAGAGGAGGTGATGTGGTTGTGGAAGGGAGTGAAGAGGTGGAGGTGGAGGTGGAGGTGGTGGCGGTGATGGGTGGTGGAAGAGCGGCGGACGATGAGGCGGTGGAAGCCGTGGTTGTTGGCGTAGAAGGAGAGGGTGATGGTGGTGGTTGCTGCGGAAGTTCCGGTGGTTGAGGAGTGGATGGCGGTGGTGTTGGCGTCTGCTGCTCCATTGAATCAGCGCTGTGGCCTGTTTGGATTTTAGCGTCTATATTTGTATGCCCTTAGGCCTTTTTTTTTTTTTTTTAAATCGCTTTTATTGTTTTTTGGTTCGTCGCCTCTTCCCTGTTTGCCCTTTTACTTTTATTTTTACTTTTTTTGCTGTTTTGTTTGTTTATTGTATGTAAAACGTGATAAAATGACTGATGTTGGGTTCCAAATCGCGGACAGTTTTAAATTGTTAGAAACCTTAAAAGGGATTTCTGAAATGATCCCAAAATGAAAGGCAAACTAACCGTGTTGGATTTGCCAAGAAAGAATGGGAATTGATTTCGACGTCAAATTGCTATATTTGAGTGGTATACTATTTGTTTTCATATGTCAGTCCCTTGAATATGAGATCAGAACCAAAAAGAATATGTGCAGAGATAATAACACGAGTAAATATAATTTGCAGTTTTGCACTACTACATCAATCAAAACAACAATTCGAGCCTTCAGGCACATTCATATTGTACTGCCTAGCAGCAGCTTTGAACTTCATCCTGCAATTAAGAGAAAAGGCAAATTAATCTAATGCGTCGACCAAAATGGTAAATGTAAAACCCCAGTCAATCACAGAACAGGCACACAACCCCAGCCTATCAGCAGTGAGAACACCCTTCTTGCCTCTTCTGATACAAATTCATGAAGACGCGGCCTGGTTCCTGACATCTGTGGTTTCTTCATCAAGCAACCGGCATTGTGAGTTGGGGTCTCCTTCCTCAGCAGCAGCAGCAGCTGGATTCTTCTCACTGTTGAATCCACCAAGGCATTTAAACTTACACGAAGATGCAACTCTATATATTCAAAGAAATGTCATTTGAAGCCTACAAATCGAGGGGTCACGTAGAATCCTACAAATCGAGCTTGTCTTACAATCTTCATTCAACTGCTGAAAGATCAATGTGCAGTTACTGCCGTAAAACGTTTTTCCTTCACTGAACGAATTCATTAACTTGTATGCACACCAAATTCATATACACAACCAACACGAGAATAAAATTCATTCCTTTTTCAATCATACACTCGTGTCTACATTCACCAAACATGGCGCATAGAGTGATACTGAAAGTCAAGATATTTGGTATACAGAATATTGATCATGCAAGAATGTATATTAACTTGTTATGAAATCTTTGGTCAGGAAGGAACGCTTGCCTATGTCCATTTTAGACTAAGAGTTCAGTCTAGGATTGGAAATACCTTTTAGAGTATATAATCAGGCCAACAAACACAAGTGCAAAGGCTAAATAGTAAAGCCAGTCAACCTGCAACAGCAAAAGAATCATGAATGAATGATTTGAGTTGCAAAGCTCTCTGCTGTCTATCGAGCAGAGTGGGGATAGGATATCCTAATCATCACTATCAGAAGTCATGTCATAGTCTCACAAGAAAATCAATCAGCAAGCGAAACCAAGGAGCAGAAAAGAAAGGGCATCCGTAGAGGTGTATATGGAAAAGAAAGCTTACCTGCTGCTTGTAGAAAAATATCCGAATGACAACTGCCCACATGTCAGACGTGAGAATAGAGAGATTGAAGAGAGTGGCTCCACTCATCTGCGCATCCAAAAACAACAGAGAAAGCAGAAGATGATGTCAAGCAGCAGATAGAATTCAACATAAGAGAAACACACATCCTTACTTATACTGCACCATCAAGCTGACCTTCATGACGAAAGGAACAACCGAATAGAATGTAAAGCTTGCGACTGCGTAACCAAAGAAGGCCAATATCTGAAGATCAGTCAAAAGAACCTCAGATACAATATTTGGCTTGAAAATAGTAAATAACAAATCAACTGGTCCTAACAAAATAAGAGGCGAACCCCAACATTTTCTAATTTGAACAACAAGCATTCATAATCCAATCAATCACTTATTGACTATATATCTTCACATGCCAACGCATGTGAATATACCAAAAGGGCCATGAATTATACCAAAAGAAACCTCATTATGAATTCACAGCCAACGTGTTCTAAATAGCAACTTTCATCATAATGCATCAGTTAAAATCTGCAGATCATAAAAAGACAAACTGTGGATTAGCTAAGGCAAGAAATATTTTGTTATATAATTTCTAAGCAAGATTTTGCCAATTAATTGAAGCCAGTAAAATGTCAGTGGAGAAGATTAAGCACATGATATGCTAAATTTGACATAGGATCCCAGATAGAATCCTTAACCATAACGCAAACTTCAAGTTTGCTGGGAACAGAGAGGTTAGTGACAAATCTGGTGTCCTTGTCTTGAAGTCAGTCAACAAAAACAAACTGCGTTCATATAGCTCTTTATTCAACCAATTAAATGAACGAAAGGAGATGTATAGTTTATATAATGCTTGAATACAAAGAAACCATCTAAATTCACTTACAATTTCTGCAGACCACTTTACAGATTCCAGACTCTTACGCTCCATGACAGCTCTGAAGGAGGATTATGGAAAAACATACGAAGACAAACTCTTTCCATCAAGATGATAGCAAGAGTGCTAAGAATTTATAATATGGAACTGCATAAGCTAGAACAATGTATTATCAGAAGAGAAGGATACATCTCCCCAATACTCACAAGCATTGCAAAAAGACTAAGTAGGGCGACCACTTCAACACGATCTTTTTTCTTCACACAAAATTCCTGTACAAGTAAGATGTAAGATTAGATATAAACTCTGTAGCTTCACATTTTGCATGTTTAGACTTCAGAAAGTAACCAAGAAGCAAAAATCTAGTGAAAACAACTATTAATCTTAAATTGATAGCTGTTATCCTCTTACTATTTGCATGATGTACACAATCAAGCAGAAAGTCCAGCATTTACTAACCTCACCAACATTGCTCAATGCGAAGAAAACTGTGCCCGCAATTACAAGTATATCACCAAGAATAGGCCTTGAACCACCTGAAAACACAATGGTAGTCGTATGCAATACTAACAATGAATTGTGGCTGTACAAGTTAGAGCAGTTATAATATTCTTGAGATGTCTCCTTTTCTTTCTTTTACACTTTCTTTAAACAATACTCCACTTCAGTTCCATTAATTATAATGATTGCCTTGCAAGGACATCATAAAAAAAGGAAGACCTTGATGTTTACAGAAGTAATCATGCAGTATAGTCAGTTAAGTGATCAAACAATGCAGTCAATTTATGAACCTCAAAAGAAAAGGAAAAATTCTTAAAGAAGAACAGATATATCACCTCCACCACCCACCGCAGCATCAGAAAGAAGAACCACAACGAGACCAGACACACAGACAGCTGCACCAAAGAACTGCCAGGGGCTATACCGGGTATCGAGGAATGTCCATGTCAGGATGATTACCCATGCTATTGTCCAACAATCCAGGATTGTCACGCTGGTAATTGATGAATACTGGTATGCTTTATTAACTGCAAGAGAGACATTAGAAGCTTATCACTCATAACACAAATGCAACACAGCAGAAACTGGCAGCCAAACAAGTACTGACTATCGTGTATAAGAACGAATGGGATTACTAAGCTCTTCATGGAGTGTTATTGTGGCATCCGTCCTAATTCCAGCTATGTTCTCACAGATTTTAATTTTACTTTTTTCATTCCATAAGCATTCTCTAAGAAATATCATTTGAGATTCCTTTCATCTAACGTAGGAATCATCAGTATCAAACAAGGAACTTTTATTTGTGTTCATATTGTTGTGCGGAACATAAGCAAGGCTAAGAATGTCATTTGCAACTCTTGCTGTAGGCCTCAGAGAGTAGCGGAGAAGGTAAGGTGGATTAGTTGTTGCTTACCAAGATAATTCCCTTGGACATCAACAAAACCTAACAGAAGATACCAATACCAAGGGACCTGCAAACTCAACATGGTATGTGCCGATCACTATATGAAAGCAAGCAAATTAGTTTCAATCACAATCAGTTAATACCCAGAAGCATGATTTAGCTAGAACCTTTACTTTCAAACTATAGGGAAATAGAAGCATAACACGTAGCAATTGTTAAGAAAATACAGCTACCGATACTGTGTAAAGTCAACAATCAACAGTACTTAACAAGCTAATTCTACCAGCAGTTTCTGTCGTCTGTAAATCAAGATGCCTCCATACACCAAAGTCAAGGCCGAGTAAGAGAAGAATGATAGAGTAAGAGGTGTATCTGCACCTGCACGATTTCCCCAAAGACGATAAGATAAATTAAATTAGCGGAAAGTTATAACATTCAGATATTTGTCCACACTGAGAAGGGCCTATCCCAAGAATGAAAATCAGAAAAATCTTGAAACAGAAATAGCGAAATCCTCAGTAGACTCTGGGATACTTTTTAAAAGAAACAAGAAACTTAGCAGCGGCATCAAGAAAAAGAATCTAAAGCCTGCTCAAATCGCAAAGGGCATTCAAGAATGAAGAATATATGAAATAGAGAAGAAAATTTACCAAGACTGGCTATCAGTGAAGAGGTGAAGCTCATTAATGCCATTACAAAAGAAACCACTTGGCCAAGAAACAACAAAAATACTAGCCTCCACATGTCTTTATTCTTCAACCGCCTGGTGAAGTTCACAACTAAAAAAGCTAGCTCACCAAGCTGACGGGAACCCAGAACACAGAACGTTAGAAACAATGATAAAAGGCATAGAATTGTAGTGGAAATGTGAATCTGAATAAATTGCGTTTGTCATGCCTGATAGGAGTATCTGGGAAGAATATAGCAGGAGAAGTATCAGTTACTTTGTCCAGTTTAGCTTGTCTGTGTCAGAGATCCACAGAAAGTTACATGACATTTCTTTTCATCAAGACGATTATTAGATGCTATGATTTCAATAAGCCGAAAAGAAAGACTTACGGAGTAAACAACAGTAGTGAAATTAGTTTTTTTAAAAAAAGATAACGTTTAATTCTGGTAAACGAGAAGATGGAATGCATATTAATAATGGCAGGAGATCCATATCTGCCGAGGGAGCAAGGGATGCAAGTCACCCACCGGTCATATTTTACCCAACAGGTCCAAATACAATAAGTCGGGTGGGAGTCTGCACATGGCTCAACCGCTCAACCAACCATGACTCCTCATGGCATTTTTTCTCTTCTCTTTAACGCATTCAACACATTTATAAATCTCTTGGGATTAAGGGAAAATCATTCAAAACGTTTGTCTCATTTTATAAAATAATTTTTTTCATTCTTTATTTTAAAAGTGTAATTTACATCCCTTATAAATTTACTTTGTTCAAATTTAGTCCCTACCTAAGTTTTCGACTAATTTTTTACCGGAATTTATCACATGCCATGTGATCATATTTAATGGGCAATTTTGCCCTTCAAAAATGTTCACATGGAAGGCACTTGGTGGATTCTGCTAAAAAATTAGTCGAAAACTTAGGTAGGAACCAAATTTGATTAATGTTAATTTATAAGGAAAGTAAAATTATACTTTTAAAAGTGAGGGACAAAAAAAATCAATTTGCAAAATGTGAAAGACATTTTGAATAATTTTTCCTAAATTTATATGTTCTCAGCAAGTAATTTAATTTCACACGAATACTTCGTATAAAAGTTTGAAAATATATTTTACTAGTTTTTAACCCGTTTCGTAAATGGCACTGCACATAATTTATTTAAAAATTTTGTAAATTTGAAAATCATTGTATGCAATAAAAAAAATACAAAGTAAACTTTTAGTTTTTAAAGATGCAAAAGAATTTGATTTAAAGATGCGAAAAAACAGTAAACATCTCGTGCAATTAAGCCGTAGGAATGAATATAATTATGGGATGTTAATTTTTACGTTCTCAGGGAGTAAAAATTTCACACGAATAATTCATAAGAAAGTTTGAAAATATTTCTAAAGTTACATGTATCATGTATGTCAGTTCAAATAAACTCTTGCGTTAATCCATGCAGGCAAACTTAGGGTGTGTTTGGATTGCAGATTTTCAAAGAAAAATTGCTACGTTTTTCTTGGACATATTTTCCAATCATCTTTTTATCTCACATATATCAAATTACTACAGTAATTTTTCTACAAAAAGTCCAGAAAAATACAATCCAAACAAAACCTTAATTTGTCCATTGCAACTTAATCTATTTTTTTCTCCTCTTTTTCGGATGGACTTTCCATACGCGGCATTTTGTTAATATTAATATTTTAACTTGAGTTCGAGTCTTAAAATGAGAGCTCATCAATTTACTTGTGAAGCACGTACAACAAGAGTAACACCAGAAAAAGTTTAAAAATTTTCTTAAAATGACGGTACATTATTGTGTATAGCACACTAAAAATTTAAAAAAGTAAAAAAGAAATGAAATTAGGAGAAGGGTGTCACTGCCTCTCCTCTTTACCTTTTTTCTCACATTTATCTCATCTTCCCTAAATTTATACATTGTAATGAATGAGTGAGATTTATGTCATGTCGTATGAGATATTTTGTTGGTGAAATACGAATGTCAAATAAATCTCAATATCAAAGTAATTTTTATGAAAGTCTTCTAAAGTCAAAATTGTGAACATATTTTATGAAATTAGATCTCGTTTGAAAATATGGTACCTTATAAAGAAACACTTGTGATACAGAGTACTTTTAACAGAAGTGCTTTTAAATTATCAAAAATTAAGCTCCTTAAATTATGAAAAATTAATTATAAAATATCTTAAAAGTACTTTTAGTGTTTAAAAAAAATCACAATCTCAAATGGGGCCTTAAAAAGCATAAAATTTGAGTTTTGCTGATGTCACCGGCCGATACAAATGAAGTTGATTTAAAGAGGAGGAAAAGGAAAGAGTGTCAAGTAATTTGAAAAAAAGAAAAAGAAACACAAAAGATCTTCGAGAGCTGTTAATACGGTAGAGAATCCGCGGTAATCACCATCCGACCATTTGCCTGATGGCGAGTGCGGGTTGAGTCAGCAATCTTCCCAAGCAAAGGCAAATTGACGGCAGCCTTCAGGAAATGAGTAGCAACAAATTGGCCCAAAAATCCGAGATACGATGGACACAGCTAAGCAAAACACGTAACCGTCACCAGAAAACAAAAGACAACCTTCACATTCATCTCCTTATTCTCCATTCATCCCCTTATTCTCCGTAACCCACCCATAAGCACTCGACACGCATCCGCCCACCCACCTGTTCTTCTCTCTTACTCGAGCCACCTTTCCCAAACCGCATAACCCTCACCACGCGTCCCATACTCCACCCTCACCCAAGCCTCACACCCCATCACGATCAAACTAAACCCTCTTATTTGATAATTCATGATTTAAAGTTAATAAATTCAAATATTAACATATTCAGACGTATTTGATAATAAAAAATTTAAATATTTAAATTAATTAAATTGTGCTAATTTTTTTGGATAATTTATTTAAAAAATAAATAAAAATTCATTCACTTGTCACTGAATGTGTTATATATTCAAATATAATAAATTTAATATTTAATAATTCAATAATTTCAAAATTTAATTTTTAGACTTTAATTTTATCGAACGCACCCTAAAATTTTCCGTGAGTTTCACTTTTTGGTCCTTTACATTTACTAGCATCTAACAATGGTTTCATTGTAATTGTTCGGGGCATTAAGTTGGCAATATCAAGTCCCTAATATCTTCATTTTATTGGCAGTTTTTACTGCACGTGTTTCAATATTGACTTTTATGTTTTGATAATCAAGTCATTCCGAAGAAGTTTAGCAAATTATGCCTGAGAAATTAGAGACATTTTTTTTTTTAAAAATGGAGTAGAAAAAATAAATCAAGTGACTTAAGTTCAACGACTCCTAGTTAAATGGAAATAAACTTGTCAAACCCATATTAGTCTTAGCTTAATTAGCTAAAGAACATATAAATCACTTGAAGTCGAATGCAGTTGTATATTGAGAATATGCATACATGACGCTATACATGCTTTTGACGAGTACTTGGATATTCAAATGGCACAATAATATTTTTGAAGAGAAGCTGAGAAAAAATACTAAGAATTTTTCAAAAGAAAAGAAGTCGTGAATATATGTTTTTTAATAGTAGTATTTTCTTCTGTAGTTACACATTTATTCTTTTGACATCGAATCCTGTGAGGGTCTAAATGGATTTTTGATTACCTGGATAGGTAGCCAAATTATCCCACATTGAAATGGGATTTTTCCAAACCACTGGACCAATGGCTCCCCTCCCTACTAAATTATAGAGTAGGTTATACAAATATCGTTGTTGATAAAAAAATTTTTTTTTTCCATAACACAGGCATCACATCAGCCATCAGTAGACCTGGCAATTATGCCCAAAACCCAACAACCCACCCACTAATTTGAGAGGTTGGGTTGGGTAAGTTGGGTTTGGGTCAATTTTGGGTTGGGTAATAAAATCCACATGTATTTTGGGCGGTTTGGGTATTTATATTGGGCACCCATTATCCAACTTAGAAAAAAACAAATTAACAAATTAAAATAAAAAACAAGAAATAATAATGAAAGTAAACACATGCTTTTATTTAATTTAGGAGCTGTATGATCAGAGCCAGAAAATTTGAATTTCTAAGCTTATGCCCGTTGGGTTGCTTGCCAGCCTTCCGAGTTCTCAATCCTAAAAGGCCACCAATGCTGGCTGTTTTGAACAAGCTAGTGCTCTAGCATTTGCACATAACAATGCTCTACAGGCTGTCCTCCCCAATCTTGAACTCCTGCTCAAGGGTTTCAAATACTGCAACTCCAATTTCTATGATTGGGCTCCTTGATAGGATTAATGATCCCACAAAGTATGGCAAGTTAACAATCCACAAGTGTTTTTAGTGTGTTTGTATGTGTAAAAATAAAGTATTTCAAAAAGAGCTTAAGAAGTGAGTGTGTGTTTGTATCTGTGAGTGTTTTTAAGGGTGTGAAAATGTGTTTATTTGTGTGAATTTTTTTTTATTGTATTTGAAAATGTATTTGAGAAGAGTTTATGTATCAAAATCTATTAATTAATATATTGGATCATATTTGGGTCATGGGTTTGAGTTGATCCAATATGACCCAACTCAAAATTAACCCAATCTAAAATTGGGCGAGTTGGATGTAATCCATTTAAATGAAAATCTAATATTAACCCGCCAAAAATCCGCCCAATTGCCAGGTATAGCCATCAGGGACTAAAGCTGTAATTCTCCATCATCTTTTACTTTCCTCATCTCGTTTGCTTTCTAGATAACTAATTTTTAGCAGTATTAAACAGCTGAAGGTTGGAGCGATAGCGGGTGCAGAAAAGGCTCGGCCTCCTTTTTGGGCCATTCCAGCTGTCCCTTACCCCCTGATATTTCTTTATTATCAATCGCTATCATTGTCATTATTCAATTCCGTTCCAATCTTGTTCCCTTTCCTTCTTCCTTCCCTTCCTTCTCTGCTTTCTTTTCTTCTTCTAGATTCCATTTCAACCGTCCCTTCCTTTCCCCCTAACACTATTGACCTGTTAAAAAATCTACAAACCCACCCCCCCCCTCCTTTCCTCATCAGCATCAGAAACCAATTCAATCCTTCCTTCCACCCACTTGCCCATTCTTCCACCCTCCTTTATATAGCCTATCAATCGATTGTTTTTCTCTCTCTGTATTGAAACAAAATCAATCTGAATTATTAGCAAAAGAATATCTCAATTTTAAACTCAGAAATGGCGGAAGAGCACGGGTTTCAGGCTCCGGAAGGCCATCGATTGTGTGCGAATAACTGCGGCTTCTTCGGGAGCCCGGCAACCCAAAATTTCTGCTCCAAGTGCTACAGTGACTTATGCCTTAATAAAGAGGCCGACTCAAAAGCAAAGCCGGTGATGGATTCGTTGTTTGCTTTAACTTCTTCTTCTTCTTCTTCTTCTTCTTCTGCACCAACATCAGCGTCGCTCAAGCCGGATAATTCTACGGCGGCGGCAGCCGCAGGTACTGAAACCGTGGGCTTGGTACTCCAGGCGGCGGTGCAGCCGGTGGCACAGCCTAATAGGTGTTCGGTCTGCCGGAGGAAGGTGGGGTTGACGGGATTTAGGTGTAGATGCGGGATAACATTCTGTGGGACCCATAGGCACCCGGAGCAACACGGATGCTCCTTCGATTTCAAGTCCATGGGGAGGGAGGCCATTGCCAAGGCTAATCCTCTGATCAAAGCTGAGAAATTGGAGAAGATATAATCAGAGCCCTTGGATTCCACGTCTCCGGTGGACCGTAGATGAGACGATGGCCGGGAATGATTGAAGAATCGGGTCCACATCGGGGCATTCGTCCACGAGACACGTGTGAATGTTTATATGTGCTGTATATCTTTTATCTTTCTTTTTTTTTCCGGATTTTTCCCCTCCTCCTCCTACTCGTAGTTGTAGTTTTTTTTTTCTTTTTCCTTTCGCTTTTTTAAAAAACTAGTATAATTTATTATGTGGTCTGGCTTGATTGTAGAAAAAAAATTTAATGGTATGGGTGTTAAGAATTAAAAATTGGGAATTTCGATATGGTCAGCAGGCCTCGCTGATTACTTGTGTCCTAGCAAAATTTTGAAGAACTGCGACTCATCCGCCCGCGCGGGTGGAGTGGAAGGAAGGGGCCGGAGGAGCGGGGGCGTTTTTGGGGGCGGGGTTTGGAAGGAGGAGCCGCCAATTCGACTAGTCTACTTGAATGGGATAAAGCTTGAAAGAGGTCTTTGGTTTCTTGCTTTCCAGCTGCTGATGAGACTTGAGAGACGGGCCTTTAGAAGTTGACATTCTAGGGATAAAAGGAGTATAAAAAGTTTGGTCTTGGTACAACGAGCTCTGAAACTTCTTTTTTTTTTCCGTCGAATATAGTAAATTAATTAGATTAGTTACGGAGAAGTTGGTCCTAAAGCAATCTAAAGGGATTCACCAGAAATTCACGTGCAGCCAATTAGAAATTCACGTGCAGCCAATTGGTAATTGAACGAGGCTCTGGAAACCTTAAATTCAGAGTAAATACCCACAATCTTTCGACGGGGTGGTGACCCAAAACCCAGCCCCCCAGCACTCCCTCACCAATGAAGCTCTGAAAACTTCAATTCAATAGATATGTAGTACTAGTACTTTACGGTCAGAAGTGACTTGCAATTTAGTACCCTCTGTCTCGTTCAGAAAATTCTACTTTTTTAAGAATATTGATTAAGTTGTGATATTTGTGCTTGTTCTTTTAATTTTTATTTTCATAAATTTAAATTTTGAATTTGACTGATAATATGTATATAATTAAAAAAATGAGCTATATTGAAAGAAGAGTGTAAAAGTGCTTTTAACTTTGTTAATATAATAAATATTTAGGACGTTTTAAAACGAAAAGCATGAGAATTTCAATGGAGGCCGGAGGGAGTAAGGAGATAAGATAACAGTACGGTTGCGACAGAGACCATAACTAGCAATTCTAAATATAACAGTAACATCACTGCAAGTTGGGCTCTATGTTTCTACATCCGATAAAATGTTGGGTTATGTTTTTCTATATCCGAATAAAAAATGTTTTGATGATGGTTTAGTTTTTGTTAGTTTTATCTAAATTGGTTTTCTCTAGGTCCTGTTGGGTCTCTCCCTCTCTTAGGGTAGATTAGAGCAGGAGTACGAGTAAGATTAGATACCTTAGCCCGCTGTCATCTGATAAAAAAAATAAAAAACTAAAAAAAGGGTTCCGATTTCTACGCGTTTGATATTTGGTGCAAAGAAACTGGTGTACATGATAAGCTTTACAGACCAGCTGATGCACCTTCATTAATTTTACACGTTGCTCTTTTGAAAAAAATTTTTACACGTTGATAGTGGCAAGCAAACAAAAAGGCCAACGTCCAAGTCATCCAGCATTCTTTGCTTTAGTGGAAAGCTCATGCAGGTTCTTCTGGTTCAAGTAAAAAGTTCGTACATGGAATACCGGTCGAAATTGGGCAGTTGCCTTCTACACCATGCACAAACAATAGAATATTCCCGTTCTGAGGCAGCAAAAGAAACAAATCATATATTCTGCTACTAGATCAACATGGTAGAGGTCTATTCTATTTGGAAAAACAAAATATGCATGCTTTAGCGGGACTAGTTAATTACTTAAGTTATTCTAGAATGAGCATGGTGACAACTCGGTGATGTTTTTTTTTTCCTTCCCCTTCCAAAAGATATTCTGAACCCTGGGTAACGTAATTGAGCTTACAATTACTAACAAATTGACACAATTGGGGCATAGTATAAGCAAATCAAACAATGAATCGGGCCGTCATGCATAGAATTCCATTTGCAGCACCAAACTTCACATAATTATCACACGCATCCTGTCACTCTGTCGATTAGGATTTGTTTGTGAAGATAAATATTTTCCTCCAGCGACTGCTCTCCAAACAAATCAAAGAATTAGTCAATGGTACCCTGTCGAATTTGAAAAATTCTTTAAATGGTACCCAGTTTTAGTCTACAGCGTGTCGTGGTAGATGGAGCTGATGTAGTTTCATTGCTCATATTATCTTATATTAACTTGTAAAGATATTATTGGATTGGATCTCGCCGGCCATGACCGTAAAAGTGTCGTCGATTCGGTGCCATGTAGTTCCATGGGCGTTCACTATTCTCAACCGGGCTTTCTGCCTCCTCATGTATATGTAATTGACGGACCACCAGAGAATATCAAGTACGTTGAATTATTATTATTTTTTTTTAAGATCATTTCTTTTATACGATTAATGTGAAAGATTTCCTCCTAATTAGCAAAATTTAAGTGGCATGGCACGTGCGTATGTAAAAAGTAGGCTCCGTTTAGATTAGCTGTTTTAGGGGTATTTTTCAAAAATTTTACTGTAACAGAGTTTTTAGAGTATATTTTTGGAATATTTAAAAGTAGTAGAGTTTTTAAAAATATATTTTGAAATAT
Source organism: Coffea humblotiana (assembly GCA_023065735.1). Lineage (NCBI taxonomy): Eukaryota > Viridiplantae > Streptophyta > Magnoliopsida > Gentianales > Rubiaceae > Coffea > Coffea humblotiana. The sequence goes on from CM041213.1 coordinate 4,073,396, forward strand.
TTTTTAAACATTAAAAAAATTAGAGTATCTTTTAGAATTTTTTTAAAAATTTTTATAGTACTTGAAAAACTAATTTTTGATCCAAACAAAAATTTTGGACTTAAATATTCAAACATGTTAGCGTCCAAAAAATGTTTACATCCCAATGGTATATAGATAAATTAATACATAAATTGTCATTTCAACAACGTTGTTTGTATAGAGTCGGGAAGGGAACTTCCCCCAAAAGAAGCCAAAACAGAAAGGAGGTTGCAAATTGGAAAGCTTCTCGTACATTAATTAGTCTTTGCTTCATTGAACATTTCCCAACATGTACACATGATGACGTGATAGATAATTCCACCTGTTGATATGTGATTTCTTCTTTTTTTTTTGGATGCTGTCATTCTGTCGTTGTATAGGGACTGCGAGTGGATTTTAGGGGAATTTACCTCACGTCAAGGCAAATCCCTTTGTTGTATCCTCCCCGCCCCGACTGTCGACATACAATGGACCGCACGGATCGGCTACCAGGAAAATGTAGGCAACAAATTACGAAAATTCATGCAAAAGTATGTAAATTGACTAGAAACGATTCATGGCCCTCTTGCCAGATTTTTCAAAATTACTGCACTAAATCAAGAAAAAAACTAGACTTTCGTGAGCATGAGCATGACCCGCAACCGTACCATATCAGTTACAGTAATTCTTTTGTGACCTTTTTCATTTATGCTTGCGCTGAAGCAACATTATAATCCAAGGTGTCCTAGCCCTATCAATAGAATTTTTTTTTATTAATGTAAATTTGGTCTAAAGGTTTTATAATATATGCAAGAATCATATTTTATATATGATGATGCAAGGAAAAGTAATGACGAGAATCATGGAAGATGATATTGTTAGAGATGACAATAGGACAGACGTTTGTCCCGAAGAAAAAATAACGAGGTGGGAAAAATAAGTAGGAATAAGAAAAATTCTTCTCCCCTACTTTAAACGAGGCAACGGCAGGAGAGGATACTCTAGCCTCGACACTGCGTCGCATAATAAATGTTATGTATATATAAAAGTAAGAATAGAAATTCTTAATTAGTTATTTGTAATTGTAATTAATTAGTTTTGTATAGCACATTAGGTTAGACTATTAGGAGTAGTAATAGTACTATTTTGTAGTAGTGTTTTTTTTTAAAAAAAAATTTGATATTACGTGCATTAATTATCTGTATAAGAAAAAAGAACTTAATCCGAAACAATTCTGACAAGCCGTTATAACTTATAAGCATTAAGAGGAACAAGACAACAATCGCTCAAGGGGGACGAGGCAAGCTTCTCTCGCCTCAATTTCGTTCCGTTACTATTCCTAAATGCCATAAAACAAACTAATATTCAAAAGCGAGTATCCAACTATTAAAGTAAGCCACCAAGAAAAGCCCTCGATCACAATTCAGAACCTGAGCAGATTGCTAACCGGTGCAGGCGCGGAGCTGACATTAATTGCTTTGACGAGTATATTAACCAAATAGGGTCGTAGACCGGGTTTTAGTTAAATATGTGGGATAATTTCAGAAACCTCCCTTGAGTTTTTTAAAAATTTCATCTAACTTTCTCAAGATTTAAAAATTACACATATCTCCCTTATCATTTAAAATGATAATACTACCCTTAAATATTTTGATGAAATTCCCTTGTTTGGTATGCTTATACTTAGAATGACTTTTAAAATTATTTTTTAATTCTTTTTCCTTCTTATTCCTTTTTTAAAATTTTTTGCCAATAAAACTATAGAACTATCACTATTACCTCTAATTTTCATTGTAACCAAATGTCAAATTAGTAATTTTTTTAAATGAACTAACTTTATATGCAATCCATGTTTTTGCTAATTTTTATTTTTTGGTATTAAAATTAATAATAATCAAAAGAAAATGCCCCAAAATCACTACTAAATTATGATAATCTCACTATTCGAAAAATTTATAAATTCTAAATGAATTATTTCAACATTTTCTTTTCTATCTTATAAATTTAAATCTATAATAAAATACCATCAAAAGTATTCTGTCATAGTGATACATTATTGTTATGATTATTTATCAAATAATAAGTATGGACATTAAAATTTTGACACATTTTATTATAATTATACTAGACAATCTTATAATTATATAGAAAAGTAAATTAAAACTGATTACAGAAGGGTATTTTTGGATTATTCATATAATAATTTGATCAAGTCAATATTATTTTAAGGTTTTGTCACTAAAATTATCAAATCAAGGGAGTTATGTGTACTTTTTTAAAATCTCACGAGAGATCAATGAAATTATCAAAAAACTCAGGGGAGGTTTCTGAAATTCTCCCTAAATAACATTGCGGAGGCCAGGCGTGTTGATGGGTCTCAGGAGCTGACATCAATGTCGCGTAAGTTACCAGCATAACAAACTGTTTTGCTGACTGTCCCTTGAATGGCAATTTCCAATTGTGATCGAGAGATTTGAAAATTACATTTAGAGAATGGGCTTCATTATATTCGCTACCATTAAATTTCTCTTCTTCCAGACCATGGGTATGGGGCTTCACCGTTGTGTTTTCCTTGGGTCACCGCTGTGAAACTCATTATTGGACAATTGACCAATCAAACTCGCATTAATCAAGCAGCTGAAAAGAGATGATGGTTAGCTTAGCCTAATGACTATAAGGATTGAACTCTCAAAAACAGAAATCTTCTGAATCAGACTGAAGAACAACAAGTCCTTAAAGTCATGCCCTACCCGTAAAATTGCGTCCACTTTTGTATAGGAAAATTTTAGAGTTTTCTCATACAACAAAATATTATAGTAGTAAATTTAGAATTTCTCATACAACAGCAAATATAGAGTGTTCAGGTCAGCCTTGTCATATTTCCTCAGGGCACAAAATAATAGAAAAATTCACTGTTATAAAAACAAAAGCTTTGGTTTTTAAAACCTTTTTTTGTCTTATTGAAATTACACGCCTCAATAAAAATAGAAAAAGAAGATATATGACACACTAGAGAAGTATAGGCTTCACAAACTAGAGCCCGTTTGAATTCCATTTTTTAGGATTTTTTTTTGGAAGTTTTTGTTATAAAATAACAATTTTTTAAAAATGTGATGTGATGTATATGAGATAATAAATTGAATAGAAAAATATGTTAAGGACATAATACCCAAAAGAAACAAAAAAAAAAAAGGTTTATTTCCCAAAAAATAGCAATCCCATTGAAGGCCCTTATTTTATTTGGTTCGCAAAATTTTCCATAGGCTACCATTATTCTACATTCTACAGAACTCTACCTCCTCGACATTCAAAGTCGATCTTGAAGGTGGACTCCAAACCCGGGACCATATTTGCAGTAAATTAGAATGTCCGGAAGAAAGCAAATAGAGCCAAATATATACCATGTCTGATCTGCTCCTCGGCCCAGGGCCATTCCGAACCTATGCATTTTCCGGTAGTTTTCTATGTTCAAAGGCCTGTTGCAGACTTTCATCGTGCGTGGCCATATATGTTATGCTCTCATGTTATGAACCAGAAACAATTGAAAATTAAAGAAACATAATGAAAAAAACCCTTATAACAAAAAAAATAATCACGAGATTTCATTAAAGTGAAAGCAAATGGACGTAGATGCCTATGGAATATGAAAAATATATACCTATTGAACGTAGGAATCAAATTGGCAATGCGAAACTGAAGCCTCCTATGGGGTTGTTGAGCAACAAATTAAGAGGATGTTGAAACGCGAAAGGGTCTATGCCAACAACATCTTAGACATGCTAGTTTGTATTGTTTATGCCATTTCTTGTACCTTCAAGAAAACGAAGTCAATACGATGGTTTTCTGGAATCAGCCCAATCCAGTAATACAACATAAACGCGCGAAACAGGTTAAAAGTCTGTTGTTTGTAGTGATCTTTCCGCAAGGTCGTAATAATTGTTCTTTATTTTGTTTTAGCTAGCTACGAGTACCATAACCTTGCAGAAATTTTGACCTAATATGATTGTAATCGTTTTTTCAGTTGATTGTTCTTTCATTACTCCATTGGGATTGGGTTCACTTGGGGGGAAAAGCCCAAAAAAAAAAAAAAAAAAAAAAAAAACTTGGGAAGTAATATATGGGAAAGGTCACAAGAATAACAATTGGAGTGGTAACTAATAACTAGTACCAGTATGTTTTGCAGTGGTATACAGTATCCAGCAAAGGTTACTCAAAAGTCAGTCGGTACTTTCAAGTACCCAACTCCAACTTTCAAGTGCCCAAATCTAACTTCCGTCGCTTCCACATTCATTTAGGAGTATCTAGAAACAAAAGAAATTTGAAGTGAAGGAAACTGTATCATAAAGCTTGATCAAATGAAGTATGACGGACCTAGCTACTGCACCTGCATGTACTTGGTCAGAGTTCATCCCTTTGACTTTGAGGAGTGGGTTCCATGCATGATGTGGAGGCGTAGATGTTTTGTAGCCACACCCGGTCGGCCTCGAAAGAGTCAGAGTCATTGTTCCGGTGCCACGACCAGTGCGCATGTGTTTGGTTGTAAACCCTCAATCGCCCATGTCCAAAGCTTGCTTCCCGATATACTGATATAGACGGCTTTTGCTTCCCAAAGCTTCAAATACCAACGCAAACAAAAACGCAAATACTTACTTGAGAACTCCAAAAAAAAAGAAATAAAGCACCACGGCGCTTAATCAATACGTAAGTCATCGATCTCCACTTACTTTAGAGCAAGTCCCTCTCTATTCCCGCCGTCACCGACGGTTATGTATACAGGACCACAGGGATCGACCGTGTTATCAAATACTCTAGTCTGCAGTGAAATGGTCAAAACCCAGTCAATTATATTGTGTGGTCCGATAAATATTGTACCACAAACTCAAGCATTGATACTCTGTGGTCCGATAATATATGTGTTATCAAGAAGAAGTATATGGAAATTATATAGTAGTATGATTCATGAATGGAAATGAAAGATTTAAGGTACAGGACTTTGAGGAAGTGTATTGGATCTTACAAAGCGTTCGTAAGCGTGCACGTGTCCGGCAAATACCGCATCCACTTGGGCCTTGTACAGCAGCTCTTCCATGGCCTTTCTCATGCTTTCTCCTTCCCCCTTGATGAGCTTCATTAGAGTTGTACCAGGGCGCATGAAGGAGCGCGAAGATCCAAGGCGTGGTCGTCCTATTGACCTTGGCCAGGTCAGCTTCGAGCCACTTGTATTGGTCGGAGTCAGCATCGAAGTCGGTGTAGGATCCCAACATGAGAATGTGTGCCCCGGCGACGTCGAAGGAATAATACAGATTGTACTCGGAGCCGCTTTGTTCGTATGGCATTCGCCATCTTGCATTGTAAGCTCTGAAACCGTGGGGTATACGATGGGGAAGGTTTCAATTTCGTGGTTTCCTTCTGTTACCATCCATGGCCTCCGACTGGCGTATGGCTCCACCAGCCGTCCGAAGGAGTCCCAGAGTGGCTGGTGGTGTCGGCGTAGGACAAGTCACCCGGGAGTAAAAATACATCATAATCCCTTGCCCCCCACATGGGATAAGGTGGAGGCTGTCCATTCTGTCTGACCCAGGTCCCCTGTTAAACCACAACCCGAAAAAAAAAAAAAAAAACCGATTTACTCCATAATTTTATTTCGAGGCATCCAATCCCTTCACGCCTGTCCATAGCCTCTTTTCTTTTTTTCACACATTACGTATTGTAGCAGAATTTTGAACTGCCCTTTTGGAGCATTAATTTTTTTTTCTTTTTGCCACATAAAAACAAAACATAAATTGCGTATTGTCTGCCTATGCATGTAAGGATGTTTCTTCCGCAGAAAAAGCAGCAGAAAGCATAAAAACGGCAAAATGCATCAAGCAAAGCGTGAAGAGCGGCTAAAGTCCGGCATAGCGCATCATCTCTGCGTTACTCATGGGTTACTTATTTGAGGAAGTAAACTAACCAACCTAACAGCATCTGAAAGAAGTGCACGCAATATATAATGCAAGGGAAAGCGTAAAATTGATTTTTCCAGGATGATAGGCTAAAGAAACCACTGACCCACGATAACAAATTCAATCGGCAAATCCGAGGGAGGTGTCCCTGAAGCTAAATTCCGGCCGGAACCGCCGCACCTGTAGTAATAAGTTGTGCTTGGCTCCAAGGGTCCAATTACGACGTGGTGAATCTCACCTGAGCTATAGAAGAAGTAGTGGTACGAGGTATGGTCACCAGTTGCGGATGCTTCGTATGTTCCCGATGATTTCCCGTATTCCACGGTTGACTTCGTATGCTTGTGAGAAGTAATCCACGATACCCTCACATGATCTACTCCGACCAGTGATATATGCACCTAACGTACACATTTCGTACGAAAGAGGAAAGTTTGCACAGCACATTGTCAACTTCAAGGATGAAAAAGAGAAAGACAAGGAAGCTCTTGAGAGCACATGAAATCCAATAAGTTGAAGTCACCTGTTGAGGATCAGATTCTGATCGGGTGTGTGAGGTGAAGATGATCGGTCGGGGAGGGGGACGAGAATATTCCGGTGATGCATGGAGGTGGTGAGGAAAGGATAAAAGAGTTATCAGCAAGAAGAAATGGAGACGTCGTATTGATACTTCCATCTTCTAAAATCAGATCAAATGAACTCTAGGAAAAAGAAGGTTTTGTACGGTATGTATGGATCTGCCATTGGTGGTCCACTATATGTATATATATATATATAAATGCATAGGAGGAACTGCGGATATAGAATTTCGGGAACACAATTTTTACTAATATTAGATGGATAACACTGCGTGAAGTACATTATGCACTGCTGAGATTCTATCTTTTCTATGCTTGCATCATTGGCCTAATTAAAAAGATGTCCGCTTTTTCTTTTTTCTTTTTAAATCAATTTCTCTGACTTTCCCTTATTTTATTGCCCACTGGCCAGTCCTGAACATGTAAACACCATTTTTCTTTTTCTTTAATCTAATGGAGGGGGAGAAGTGCGAAGATTGGCTATGTCGAACATCGAATATTTAATTAGCTGTGAAGCAAGTGTACATGCGTGGACCAACTCATCTGATAATTGGCCATTTTTGTAGTCTACGATAGTTTTAGGGATAATATCGGAAACCTCCTCTTAGATTTATCTTAATATCATCTAGCGCCCCCCCAAGTTTTAAAAATAATTACTTACCTCTCTAACTTTTGTTATTTGTGTAACAAAATTTTTAAAAGCCCTAAAGTACCCCTTTTAAATAGAAAAATAGAAAAGATATTTGTAAAGAAAAACACTAGTACCAATTCAACTTTATATGGTCAAAACTAATTTCTCATGAACCTTATTATTATTTTTTCAATCTCTTCTCAATCCAAGGTCCCAAGCTTTTAAATTATACTAAATCACTATAAAAATCAACTCAAAATAAACAAAGAAATCCCACTCTATCACAGTCGTAAAAAGAAAAAGAAAAAGAAAATTTAATTTGCTATGATTTACAAAAAAAAAAAAAACCACATAGTCATCCAAAAAAAAATGAGTAAGAGAGAATGTTGGAGAAGGGGGAAAGAGAAAAATGACTTTTATTTTTTTTCATTAATTTTTAACTTCATTTATTTGATATGTGAATTATGTATCAAATGAGAGTTAATGTAATCATTTTACAATTATCAGGAGAGGTAAGTGATATTTTTTAAAATCTCAAAAATGCTAAATATGGAGATTTCTGATATTATACGATAGTTTTAATCAGTCTAATATAGTCTTATCGAGAGTTAATAATGCTTTAAGAGGAGATTTACCAAAAAAAAAAAAAAACTGCACATACTTAGTTAAGTAGTAGTTGATTTTATTTGATGCCAATCAAAATAGACGTGTAAGAAAACTATACCATTCAGATTATAAATTGAAACGGGCACACATTCCTACCATTCAGATAATCAAAACCCTCAAAGGTATTGAATTATTCTGTGGCGCCCCTTCCCTCAAGCACGCACGCCACTGGTTTTTGGATAAAAGGTTGTACTATTGAGTTTTAGTTCAAAGGCGTGTGGCAATTTGTCATCTTAGTTTTTGCCTAAAAATGTGTAATTGGATGTGTGATAAGCATAAAGTGTGTGTGTGTTTTTTTTCCCTCGATATACATAGAAGATTAGAACCACCTACATTTATAAACTAACTCTAACTCACGCATGGTGAGATATATGATAAATTAACAGTACTAAGTTGATATAAAGTGTGTGTAATTGGATTTATGATTTCTCAAATCCGGGAAAAAGTTGTGATACGAGCCAAAGCAATGTTACCGGAGTTACTATCTATTGACACTTGACAGTGACCGATTTTGGCAAGGCATCAAAACGAGAAAAGGAAAGCGATGCTTTTATTCTTTTTTGTTTGGCATGAAGTTGTCAACGTGGATGAAGTAGCTTTTGAGGGTTGCGTCTACGGTGGAAAGTTCACTTTTCTCCCCATAGCAGGCAGAACCAGTGCAAGGAGGCCACCTGTGCTATGTGGGGACGCCATCTGCTACCTACAGTGGGCAGAAGCAATGCAAGGAGGCCAACTGTGTTTCTGTGGGGACACGCACAAAAGATGGACAGAGAAATAATGTACCAGGCACTGGAGAAAGTCGGTTGTGCTTGGCTGAAATAATGCAATACATTTCAAAATTACAATAAAAGCCCTCTTAAAAATATGTTCATCATCTAATGCCTATTACTTAGAAAATATTTTGTGAACACTCCAATTGAGATGCGGGTCCCAATGATAAGTGAAGAGCGAAAAAGTGAATGTCAAAGAAACGTGGAAAATAAAAGTGCGGAAAGATAGACAAAATTATTGTAACGGAAAATAGGTGAAATTTTTAAAATTATTTAGTGAATTTTGTACATGTCAAAACAAATATTGTGGTAGTTTTTATTTTTTAATTTAGTTTGATATTTGAAATAATTGAAGCGTAAATATAAAATGAAGAGTTGGGATATCAAACAGAATTAAAATAAAGTAAGATGTGCAATTTTGGTCCCCCATGATTTGGTCTATGAGTTAAACTAGTCTTTGACCAAAATAAATACGTTCCAAATTTTTTATTTTAGACAAATTTAGGACAACTAATAGAAAACTACAATATCTAATGGTCAAAATCAAGTTAGAATTAGTCAAAAGTTTGACTTTATATTTTTGGTCCCTAATACTTGAAAATTTAATCAATATGGCCCCTTATGTTTTAAATAATTATATTTCAAATGAAATAAAATGTAAATTAGATTAAATGCATAAAAAATGTGTTCTAAATCTCATTAAAATCCTTAAAAGTAATCCACATTATCAAAACATATCATTTAGCCTAAAGAGCATATTTTCATTAAATTAATTACAAATAAATGATAACACATAAATCATGTATAAAAGAAAATTTAGTGAAAAAAAGAGAATTTTAATTTGAGTATATAATAAATTTAATTGTAAACAGTATAACACAAATCGTTGTATGACTTGTGGATATGAGTTTCAATCGATTATGGTTAGGCATTGCGATTACAATAACAAATAAAGACAATTACCAATATAAAGGACTCACATGAATTTTTAAAAATATCTTGATATTTCTTCTTGTCTTTCCTTTATATTAAATCAATATTTCAATAATACAATTTAATGTATTTATATTTATGTTCATCTTAAATTGATAATTTTATTGAATAATTTAAATAATTATAAAATTTTTATTTCAATTGAAACGTAATTGACAATTAGTTGAAATGGCAAAAAAAGAAAAAGAAAATATTATTCAATTAACTCAGTGACATATAGTTGTTTTATATTATAATAGAATATTTAATTAACTATTTTAATTATCAAATATAAGTATTGGGGCATTAGGTGATGAACAAATTTTGAAAAGGACTTTTATTGTAATTTTAAATTATATTACATTTTTTATCCACGCACAACCGGCTTTCTCCGATGGTGCTCAGATGGCGTCCCCACATAGCACAGTTGGCCTCCTTGCATTGGTTCTGCCTACTATGGGCAGAAAAGTGAACTTTCCACCGTAGACGTAACCTAGCTTTGAGTACGGGAAAGATTCCTATTTTCTCTTTATAGTCATTGTTCATGTAGTTCAAGCTAAGAGTTTAGGATATTCAACCGCATATACCCTACGCCCTAGAAACTCACACCATTCTTAATTAAATCGCCATCCGTTTCCCAACCGGGATGAAAAAAAATCGCCATCAATCACCCATTTACGAGTTACGTCCCGCCTTATGCGGGATATTCTTTAAAAGAGTGCGAATCAATATACGAATTAGTCGCGGTTGAATTGGCTTTTTTTTTTTGGGAGCATTTGTAGAAAAATATATTATGATGATTTGATAAATGTAAAGTAAAAGTTGATTAAAAATTATGATAATAAAAAACGTAAATTTTCTTTTAAAAAAAATTCAATCCAAACAATTGATTTTCATGTTTCCCCACTAATTTTGCGTTACACAGTTTTTATTTTATTTTTTTCTTTTGGTGTTATTATGTGACGCATTTTGCTGCACTGTTTTGGTAATGCAAATAACACACTTTCGTACTCGTAAGTTGATTAGCTCTTTTTGGGGTGTTTTTGAAAATTTTGCTGTAGCAGAGTTTTTAAAGTATATTTTGGAATATTTATAGAAATATTTTTGGGATATTTAACAGTAGAAGAGTTTCTAGAATATATTTTAAGATATTTTTTAAAATTTTTAAAAAATTAAACTAATTTTTAGATTACGTTTTAGAGTGTTTTTTAAAAATTTTTATTGTATTTGAAAAACTAATTTTTGAAAAACCACTCCAAAAACAGGGGATCCAAACAGAGCCACGACAATTTTCATCAGCTGCATCAATGTTATCAGTTTTCCGTTGAGAGTATCGTTGATTTTTTATCCTGTCTTCTTTTGTTGTCAAAAAAGTGAAAGCTCTAAGCATTATTTGATTCACTCAGGAGTCAGGAGCCGTTTGGTTAAAAATTCGTCTATCACAATCACTATGAATGTGATTAACAAGTCAACGGTAATGGGTTTTTCACAAAGCCCATGGAGTAATTTGATAATTTTGTGCTTCAGCTGTGGATTCTAAAATTGTAGCTGTTTTTGTTTTTCTAAATTTTTCTTATTCTATTTTCTCTCTTTTGTTCTCCTCCTCTTGACTTTCACAGTTAAAAGTTAAAACACCGAACCCATTTGCCCCCACATTACAACCATCAATGTCCGGCAGCCATAGGTCGATGGAATTTTCATTACATCACCCTTCTAAACTTCCACGAGCGTTTTTTGAAATCGTTTTTAGAGGAGAAATCAATTTTTTTTTTAAAACCAATTAAAGTATAAGATTTTCAAAAACAAAAAAAAAAAGTATCGAATTTCAGTGGCACCTTAAATGCACCAACTTAAATCCGGATCAAGGTCTTTTAAATTTCAGAAAGAAATGGTCTTCATCAGCTCACGAACCAAAATCCACAGCCAAATCACATCAAAATCAGCCCAATTAATAAGAATCAAGCATAAAAATTTGCAATCAAAACCAAGCCCCATCAAGTAAATATTGTCTCTGATTATCACATTGGGTTTCTCTACTAGAAATTTCTATCATTCAAAAAAGTGCCAGATATATAAATCTCAAATACTTGAGATCTAAAAGAGAGATAAGGCCACGGGAGCTTGAGAGGAATAAGGAAGGAGAAGGGATACTTGACCAAGGGAGGCAGAGAAGGGCCAGGGCGGACAGTTTGAAAACCACTGGGCAGCAAGGTGGAGTCACTTTGAAAGTGGACTATTTGGTGGTTAATGACAAAAGTGATAGAAGGGGCCAATGAAACCGATAGATTCCTTCCAAACAATGAGAATCTGTATCATTAAACTTGACATCCATTCCTGTGTTGGACACCCCTTTACCAAACAACAATTCATTCATTGGAACAAAGACTAAATCAAATTTGTTTCCGACCATCCCGGCAGCAGCGGCTGCTGTTGGTCGATGACGAAGTTAAATATTACCAAACCAAACCAAAAAAAAAAAGACGAAAACTTCATTTAATCACGTAACGATTTATAATTCCAAGTTGTTTGAATTCCAGTATGAGCCAAACTCTCGTTCAGACAATTGGGACAGGTCTGAACCTCGAAAGGGGAAGAAGGGTGACTAGATCAGGCTGCCGTGCAAGGAAAGAATTGTTAATTGTTCAATGTGAAAGTTATGACATTGGGCTGAAGCCTGTAGCTAAACAATATTATCCCTCCGTCTCACTTTGATGGTTCTAATTTTTTTTCACACAATTTTAAGAAAAAATAATTAATTTTATTGGAACAATCAATTTAGATAACTATTTTCGTAAAATACCCTCACATTAATTAGAGTATAACTTCATGGGAATTTGAATTGATGGTAAAAAAATAATCAACTTTCATTAAATGGGGTAAGTTTATAGTAACAACAACTTACATTGAATAAGGATATTTTAGAAAAATTAAAATACAATTACATTTTTTAATTGGAAAGTGGACTACGAATAGACGAAAAAGAAAAACAAGACTATCAAAATGGAACGGAAGGAGTCCTGTTTAATTTGGTCAGGCGTATCGTAACAAAACTTTTAAAATCCACCGGTTTGATCCATGGTCCCATTCTTGAGGTCAGAGTGTATGGGTAATGAGCAGCTTGCATCGTTTGTGGATCGCTTTAGGCCATAAATGGGCCCAAGGAAGGAATCAAAGGAAAAAGAATTAAAAGACATAGCCCCAAAATTTTTATTTTATTTTATTTTTTTTGCAAGCTGAAGGTGAAATTATAATCATTATCCAAGAATTTTGTTAACGAAGTTTTTTTTTTTTTTTTTGGATGCAACGATTTTATGGGTAGATTGCACAAAAAATGCCAAAAGTATTAAAACGGATTTAAAGTGTAGACAATATGCTTGATTTTAAGGTTGCAACCAAACAGTATTAAACATACTAGTATAAAGTTGCATTGAACCTTCATTTTGTATATTTTTGAAGCCAAATTCATATTAATATTTATCCGGTTGAGCTCGATTAAAGTTCAAGGAACTTAACTTTTAACCATATTATTTTAAATTTCATATTGATTTAGACGAGTTTCCATCGAATTTGAATGTTGACAATACCGGTTAATGCTGTAGTAATGATTAATTAGCAAACCAAACTCAAAAGAATTCCCTCTTATTTGAGCATTGAATAGCTTCATCTTTCCTTTGACCTCACTCCATATCTGTCAATTTCCATTAGGCAGGAGTATTTACAAATAAATCAAGCTGTACATGTGAAATTCAAGCTGTGCAAAAACGTGCACGAAAATTCACGCACATGCAGACTTGCCTTGATCATCAGTGATAGGTAATCAAACAATGAAAAATCGGCACCGTATTACCGACCCACTAAATAATAATCCCCATTATAAATCGTTACTGCTCATATATGATCTATAAGGTCGGCTGAAGATTAGACGCTAAACACGGGTAGTTCATGGTTGACAACGCGAGGTTGCCTCTGTCCAGGCCCCAGGGGACAACTAGCATTTTTTTTTTTGGTGGATATATAGATTCTACACATACTCTTATTTCTACTCTGCTCTACGCTAAGGAAAAGAGGGTAGATTCAAGGAGATTAATGAAAAATTGGAGGAGATTTGAACCGCTGACAAACCAAATCCAAGGACAACTAGCACATGCCTACGTCTTTTTTAAGTTTTAATGGGACAATGGCCAGGAACGGTTGCAACCGTTCCTAGCAGTTTTGTGCATTTTACAACACCGCGTAACTTTATTTGTACGTCGCGTAATTTTAGAATAAATTTTTGTGAGCTCCACACACGTTATTAAAAAGAGATACAAGAAGTGATCTAAACCGTACATTTTTTTGGACCAAATCCTAGCCATGAACAGCTCAAGAGCGGTCAATCTGATGACCGCTCCTGCCCCTCATCCGTTTTAATGAGATTTCACCCTGAGTATGTGTTTCGGGGTGTGTTCTCATCCACATGCAGAGTATGTGTTTGGGGTTCTTTTATTATGTGTTCTCATCCACACGCAGGATAAAAGGTCGAATTTTTGTTGTTTTTAAAATTCAAGAGAGACTCTGAACTATATAAGGGTTAAGGAGAAAAAAGGGGTTGAGATCACATGAAATGATAATAATTCCGGGTGGAGTTTTAGCGGGTTAGTAATAAATAATATTATTTTTTAGAGACTCATAGTAATAATAGTACCAAAGTTGATGATTATCACTTGATTACTTACTCCTCCCCCCTTCTTCAAAGACATGTAGAATAGTATAACTCAACAGTTACGTACTAGCATAGCTGATGAAGAGAAGCCGTGGCCGCAATGCCAAAACATGCACCAAACCCAAAAGCAAAATCCTGACATTGCAATTTTTAGATGGAGTATTTTTTTTCGCCCACCCAGTTAAAAAAAAAAAATTGTAGTAGTGCTAACTTATTTACCTCGAGATGGAGGGGCAGCTTTTGTTGTGAATTAAGATCCTTTTGATCTAATGGGTTCTGTCTCTTGTTCGTTTCTTCAGATACAGACAACTGTCTGATACTGCCGCAGGCTTTACGACACTTGAGGAGGATAGACCATATCGGAAGAGTATTCGGAATGTACTGTGCTACAATTACAATATGAGAACGCAACAAGTATTAGTTGCAGTTGCAGTTGCAGTTTTCGCTGACCCCAAATTTAGGAATTATCGTCATACTTTCCGTTCATACTAGTAGGAAGATAGACCCTTGACCTACTTTCCGTTCATACTAGTAGGAAGATAGACCCTTGACCATAAGCCCTGTGAATTTCCCCCCACTCTCACGTTGTATACGTACTTCTATTGTTTGCGAAACGAGTTTCTTTATTTACTCCAGGGCTTAGCCTCTGTCCCCAGTCTATTCTCCGACTCTCCGGTCTTGCGTGCATGGCTGCTATTAGGGGGCCGTTTGTGCTTTGGCATTGGCTCTGGTCTTTGCCGGAGCTTTTCATTTTCAGCTTGCACTAGCCTATGATCGACCGCCTGCTCGAAAGTCCCTCTTTGTTGCACCTTCTGAAGATCTTGATTCTACTTCTCCTCAACAGGTAATTATTCTACGCAACCACCCCTGTCCTTGACTTCCTTTCTTTTTTTCTTTCTTCTACACCCTATATGTGTTTCAATTATTATTATTATTAGGCGATTTCCCTGTTTCGAAAACCAAGTTTTAAATTTTAATATGTCGGACTCGGCTTGGTTGCCCCATATCTTGAGCCAACATTCCGATAGCCGATTGTTTCCTTTGACGAAAATGAGATTGAAGCTCTCGTCGTTTATTTCGAGGTGCAGTTACAGGAAACTCTTCTTGGGTAGTTGTTAACATGTAAGAACACTAAATTTTACCCCTGATGGCTGGGAATGGCAATGTTGTAAAATTTTTGAATTGCTGTCAATTCCTACTTTGGCTTGAAATTTGGACACCTGTTGTCGAAACCTTACATTTGCTTCCAGTGACTTCGATGGGAGTGTGGGAAGCGGTGAAGAGATAAACTCTAATAAAATGGATGCCATCCATTCCTTAATTTTAGTGAACTATTCATGCATCTCTGTTCCAAGTTACGTCTTCACCACGGTCTTAATTAGTTCATGCGAATTAGTTCCGACTACCAACCAGGGAAAAGTGTACAAGACAAATTCAACTAATGCCACTTGCTATCTTGACCCCTCGAAACTCTGGATAGAGATAACCTCAGTGTTGCTTTTTTACTTTATTTGAGCTTTGCTGGAAAAATTCAAGAACGTCGCTTTTGCCAGTTCGGGTGCTTCATGGAGCCTGTTTCCTATCTGTTTTGCCCCTTACCATAGCATTGAACCGGAAATTTTCATATTTGAAAGAAAAGTCATGAATCGGATTGATTGAATTACTGACACTACGCTAATTCGCTCCTGAAATTGTTTGCAATTGTTTCATTTATTGGTGAATTTTGAAGCCGGTGTCTGACAAAGCCAGTGTCATTCTACAATTCTAGGTGCATATATCTCTTGTTGGGCAAGATAAGATTAGGATATCATGGATTACCGACGACCCTAGTCCATCTACTGTTGAATATGGTACATCTTCAGGATCTTATGGCTTTTTGGCCAACGGAAGTACCAGCTCATACACCTATGTGACATATGATTCCGGAGAAATACATGATGTTGTCATCGGTCCTTTGAAGCCGAACACAGAATACTACTACCGCTGTGGCTCTGACTCAAGCCCTGAATTCAATTTGAAAACTCCGCCGGCACAGTTTCCTATCAAATTTGCTGTTGCAGGTAGATGAAGCTTGCAACATGGCATCCTTCAATTTGAGATAGTATCTACTCTGGTTTGCTTTGGTTCGAGACATTAATATATCACGCTTATTTGTCCTTGCAATATCTCATGCTGCAGGTGATCTAGGACAGACAGATTGGACCAGTTCAACTCTCGAACACATTGGGAAATCAAATTATGATATGTTACTATTGCCTGGGGATTTGTCATATGCTGATACAGACCAACCATCATGGGACTCTTTTGGGAGATTGGTAGAGCCCCTAGCAAGCAAGCGGCCTTGGATGGTAACACAAGGAAACCATGAGATTGAGAAAATCCCTATACTACACAGCCAGCCCTTCACGGCCTACAATGCAAGATGGTATATGCCATACGAGCAGAGTGGCTCTGATTCCAACTTATACTACTCCTTTGAAGTCGCAGGTGTTCATGTGATTATGTTGGGTTCATATACTGAGTTTGATCCTAGCTCAGCGCAGTACAAGTGGCTTCAGACAGACTCGAAGAAGGTCGACAGAAGTAGAACGCCTTGGCTGGTTGTTCTTATACATGCACCTTGGTATAATTCAAATAAAGCTCATCAGGGGGAAGCTGAATCTGTAAATATGAAGGCGGCCATGGAAGACTTGCTTTATCAAGCTCGAGTCGATGTGGTATTTGCAGGGCATGTTCATGCATACGAAAGATTTGTAAGTTTAAATCCCGTCCCTCAAATTTCCCATGCCATATCAGCTCAAAAATTTCATCAATTCGTTAAGAGTTCAAGTTCCGTCAGTTGATAGATAGATATCTTATATGTTGATTTTAATGGGCATTGCATCTACTATGATGAATTATGGAAAAAGTGTCCACATGCATTAATACACTAACGTAACATATCCCTTCCTCCGAACCCTGTTTTCCTTGTTTACAATATCAGACTCGAGTTTATAAAAATGAAGCTAATGAGTGTGGACCAATGCACATCACAATCGGGGATGGTGGAAATCGTGAAGGCCTAGCTACAAAGTAAGTTGGCATAAAACTGAGTTCTGAACCCGGATTTTGAAAACTGAAATGCAGGTCCATTTCTTATGCATCTTTGTTGTAATAGGTACATCGACCCACAGCCAAAAATTTCTGCCTTCAGGGAGGCTAGTTTTGGACACGGGGAGTTTGAGGTAATAAATGCAACCCATGCAAGATGGACATGGCACAGGAACGATGATGATGAAGCAGTTATAGCAGATTCAACCTGGTTAACAAGCCTTGCATCCGATCCGAATTGTAAGGCGTAGATGCGAACCAACCAGAAGGTCCAGAACATCTGCGAAGTTCATACAAGGAGCTTTCAGGAATTGAAGAAATACCCGGATGGGTCTTGGGCTGATGCAAGTTATAATAATGTTTTAGGACATTAACGTCTCCTACATCTGTGGATTTCTTCTCTTGTTTGCGTATGTTTTCTAGGGCAGTGTTTCGGGATGTAAAATTTGTAAATCCTATAAGAAAGCCGACCCCTGGTCATGACTCAATGAGTGGGTCGGCAATTGTTTCTAGAGTAGAATTTTGCATACTATTATGCTTTTGAACTATACTGCAAATTAATTATAACCGTGGAGTTGAAGCAAGAGCTGCGCCATCTTGATGCTGTAGTATTGAACACTTAAAAAGCGTGTATAAATTGTGACAACTGAAGCCACGCCTTAAAATAACCTCCAACGAGATCAGTTGTTTTTGGACAAAGATATAATCACGCCTTGGCATGACTCAATTTCCCCGTCCTAAGCGTGTAGTTCCCAGTTCTGTAGCCGTGTGATGCCATGTATCAAGTGGAATCGGGGCAAGTACAATTGATTTAGATCCACTTAGGAACACAATTGGTGTACACTGTGATATATATATACGCTTACAAGAACAGACATAATTATGCATTAATACGGTGTATATGAATAAAATTTATAAATACAATAAAAGGTATATAAGCGTACATCATATAATGTAAAAAGTCGTACAAAATTTTCAAGTATTTTTGCCCTAGGCTATAGACCAAGTGAATTAGTTTCGTCCTGGGCCATATACTATGTCTAAATGAAGGTAGTCTACACTGGGCTGATTTCAACCCACAATCTTCTGTTTGGGTTCCAACTTCCAGGGCACATTCAAAGGTTTTGGGCACTATCCAGCAGGAATGCTGGATAAGCTGACTGTATAGCATTTCTCCTCATCAAGAAGAGATTTGTGAAAAGGGTCTTCTACTTGTTTTTCTTTTTCTTTTTTTTTGCTGTGTTTCCTTGCGACGGCATCATTAGTATCATGAACATGTTTAAGAAAAGGCAGACATTTAAGGCACACAAAAAGCCGATCGCTGTCGAAAGTTGGGGGCTTTGTACGAAACCAACTTCTTTTCTTCCTTCCTTCGTATTCGCATGCAAGTCATTAACCGTTTCGGGTGGACGATATACACACACACACACATGATACATTATAAAATGCCGTGTTACTAGTCGTTCTCACACAGGAGCTTACAAATCCCTCCTCTGCCAAATTAGAAGAAGAAATGGAGAATTACTGCTTTATGGACTAGTAGTACATTTTTTTTACGCTGGAAAAGGCGTCAGAAATTCATAGACCGGAATCTACCTCTTTTCTTTATCTCTAGCTTGTCAAACCCTCCCAAAATTCTCAACTGATGGAGTAAATTAGCAGTACTTGCTACAGCTGCTAGGGTGGTTTCTTGAAAGAGTAGAGCTGTAAACGAATCGAATCGAACCGAGTATCTCATGTTTGAGCTCTGTTCGTTAAGCGATTCGAACAATGTTCGTGTTCGTTCGTTAATTTTCGAACTCCAAACATGTGTTCGTGTTCGGCTCGTTAAGCAAAGTTCGTGTTCGAGTTCGAGTTCGTGTTCGGCTCATTTAACATAAATGAGCCGTTCGCGAACATGCTCGAAATGCTCGAATCCAAATTATTTTAAGCCTTAAATATGCCATGCAAATTATTAATCATTTTCAAAAACAATTAAAGCACTAAGTGACTAAATTCTATTATTCATTAACTATATAACTAACATTAACATAAAAACAATAAATAAAACAAAGCAATTTGCCCTCCAAATATAAAAGTCCAGCCATAAAATTAACCTTAAAATTTGTCAAATGATAATTATGTTCATGTTCGCGAACGTTCGTTAAAACTCGCGAACATACTCGTGTTCGCGAACGTTCGTTAAAACTCGCGAACATGTTCGTGTTCGCTCGATTATTAATCGAACAAAAAAATTCGTTCGAACTCGATTCGTTTAAGGTTTCGAACGAGCCTTTCACGAACACGAACGAGTCGAAACGAATCGAACTAACGAACAGTTCGGTTCGTTTAACAGCTCTATGAAAGAGTAGTACGTAATCGGCCGTCCATGTAAACTAGGGTCCCCGGAGGGAGGAAGTGGGCAGTTCAGATATGTTTGTGGTCCCATCTCCATAGAGCCAAAGATTAAATTGTGGAAGGTAAGATCACGTGTAGGGTTCAACGCACATAACTACAATAATGTAATTCCATCATTAGCCTTGCAGGGATTGATATTATGCGAAATGATTAAAATTACCTCAGAAAGATAAAGCAGAGAGACTTTGAAGGGTTGAATCTCGGTTGTTGATGAGGTCATGCTCTTTGCAAAGAGAGGGAAAAGAACAAAAAAAAATTAAAAGCGAATTTGAAATCAAGAATTCATTCACATGTACCAGTAATGCCCCAATGAAATTGCATGGTTCAACATCACACGGGCAATGCAATCATCTCTCTCAGATGGCCAAATGGGCAAGTCAATGAATGGAGGTCCACTGCCAAGTTGGCTAACTAGAATTTTGCTCATGGCCTAGGAGGGCAAGAAAATGATAATAGATGATAATGATGATGAAGAAGAAGAAGAAGAAGGAGGAGGAGGAGGAGGAGGAGGAGTGTGGCAATCAATTGGGCTTGTGCGGAATGAATGCTTGATATGATATCAATGGCGGTGTAAATCTTTTGGTCACTGCGATACATTTATGGAAAATAACCCCCAACCTCCTAAATCATGAAAGAAACTTCTTTTTAATAAAGGGTCACCACTCAAATTGGCTGCCAAAAAGGCGCACCCATTTATTTAAGAGGGTTGGGAAGAAATTAGTACTACTACTACTACTATTTACTATTTACTAGAGAGCAGACCAATTGTTATTATTACATAGATTTACATGGCATTGCCATCATTGCTTCTTTCAGAGGGCACAATTTATACCCAAAGAATCGCTGCTACTGTTGCAACAAGCTGCCCAACATTTACTGCTACAACTCTTTCTTCATTTCATGCACGTTGGCTTGGGATTGGGAAGACCTCTTCTTCCTTCTTTTTATTTTACTACTTAGTTGACTCCATTATTACCACTACCTTCGTTCCTTTGGGGTTCTTTCTTCCTACTAATTAATACTGTGCCCTTTCTCCCCTTTTTTGCTTTATGATGCTAAACTATCAGAAACCAAAAATTCTACGATTACAACAATTGCAAGGTGCCTCCGATTAAAGTGGAATATATCCATGCCGGGTGGCCATTCTGTTGCATGTTAGCATCTCTTGAGACAATTCATTCGTGTTTGCGAATAACTAATCATGTTAGCTAATTGGAATCAGACGACATTTTACAAGCTATATATCTATCTACAAGCTATATATCCAGCAGGGCATGTCAAATACTCCTAAACTAGTTCATTATTATACATCAAAAGATCCGCCTGGAAAGCCATGATGTTTCACGTTAATGCACTCATTCATAACGCGTTAGCCTGCCCCTACCCCTCCTCCATTACACAGATACAACAACTTAATACTATTATGACAAAGAAAAATGCTCAACCCTATGATGCTAAGCAAAAGAATTATGCTTTGCTTTGTATTTCGTGAAACAAAACTCCATCATATTGCAAAAAAGGCCATCATACTGTAAAAAGCTCATTGGATACCAGAACTTTTTCCTTAATTTAGTCAGTCTGATTCTGTGGTGCTTTTCTTGCTTGCTTTCTTCTGCATTCCAAATAGTTGTACCTCTTGCTTGAGGCTATTTAATCACCCAAGTTTTCCTGGTTAAATCTTAGCTTTACCCTCTTACCCGGACCAAAAAAAAAAGGCTTTATCAACTTTAAATTAGTGGAAGTGCTAGTTTACTAGTGCTACAATTTCCTTTCATGACTTCCCTAATTTTTTCCCAACGGTTCATTTGGTCTATTAGTCACCACCAAAAATATTCTGTAGTGTTTTAACCTTGACCTCCCACCAACTACTATTTGTGGCTTGGCTTCCCTCGAAGGTATTTCCCATCAGTTAGATTCCCGCCGGTGACTTGTGTTCTTCATTTCGAGGAATAAGTTTAAAAGAGTGTACTCTTCTGCATTGCATAGCATTAGAATCTAATGCAAATCATAAATCACGTCCAATTATGTCTCTAATCCAATCTAACAAATCAGGCTGAGCTTTTTTCAGTTCATGCTTATTATATCCACGACATAGACTAATAGATGTTTGGTAAGTGAGTTTTAAGACAAGGATTGGATTTCAATTCAATCACATTTATACATAATGTTTTTCTTTAAAGTCATTCAGAATCAATAATGAGTTTTATAGATCTCTTCTATAGGTTTCATAGACCCCTTAATAAAGAATATAATTTCACTTATCAATTGTTTTTTTAAAAATAAAAACAGATATAAAATACAACTATGATTAAATGAATCAAATGATAAAGATAAATAGGAAGATGCCTCACATTATAATCGTTCCATGATTTTCCTATCTTTCGAGGATAAAGTTGATTCTAGTGTTCATACTACTCGCTTTGGAATTTGGTGATGATATTTTGCTTAGTATAGCAATGCTCTTTTTTATATTTAATTGCTAAAACGCATTATTATAAAGTTACCAAATACTTTATGGTCCGTTTAGATTGATGGATTTGAATTTCATGAGGTATTTAACATGAATGGATTTGAAATAAGAATTTATAATTCATATTTTATCTAAATACATTGTTTGGCTAACGGTTGTTACATTGTGAAAGGAATTTATATTTAAGGTAAACATGAGAGGTAAAAAATAAATAATTGTAAAGTTCAGGGGTGGAAAATCAATTTGTCATTCTTCTTTTTCTTCTCCATTTGTGGGTTTACATCCCCACTGTTTCAAATCCACCGTTTCACTTCCAGTAACCTTTTTTCAGTGAATTAACGGTTAATAACTTCTTTTTATACACACATAAAAAGAAGGATAGATTCTTTAATGTATAGACAAAAATAAGTGAAGGGGATTTGAAATGTTTTTGAGTGAATATCAAATGCACTCATTTGAACTATAAAAATATTTTTGGAGGATTTCAAATTCAAATTCTTCTCAAGTTATCCAAATAGTCAAAGGAATTTGGGTAGAGGATTTGAATTAAAAGATGTTTGGATAGTAAATTTCTTCAAATAATATTTCGCTTGCATCATAAATATATTTTTTAATTCACATTTTTATATTTTTAATCATCTTTTTATTTCGCATACATCACATCATAAAAAGTACTACTGAAATTATTTCAAATAATACTTTATTCAAACAAACTGGTATCTAAATCAAATCTTAACCATTGACATGTCTAGAGGGAACGGAGATTAGGCCTAAACATGTTGAAAGCCAGACGGGAAAATCAGTCAGATTAGAGTAAAATTAGGGCAGTTTATTAAAAGACAAAAAGAGGACTTGCAAATAAACCAAGTGGAAGGCTGAAGAAGGGGTGAGGAGTGGATTTGGATGAAAACCCAAAACACAACAAAACAAAACAAAAGAGAATCGATGGTAGGGAAAGGTGGGGGGCTGGTCACTGGTCTGGTGTGATGATGGGCTGCGTCGGTTCGAACCAATCCAAACCATCATTGCGAATCTTCGGACCGCCAAGGCCTACCATCATTCGAAACCCCCTGTGAAGGTCCCGAAATACCCTTCTTTGGAAGTTCTACAAAGTGTGTGGAATGGCAACGCCTCAAACTACCCAAAATGCCCCTTTCTCTGACAGTCCATCATTCACATGACGCCATCCCCTAAAAAAACTCATCATCATCATCATATGGCAAAGTGAAAATTGGAAGAAGAACATTTAAATCCTTTCCAATACAAGCCGCCTTCCGTGCTTACACATACATGATTGTTTCCGCAGATGGGTAGAAAAAGCATGTCCCCCCTCCCCTCCCCCTTCCATAGATTTTCTCTTTCCTACTCTTTTGCACTATATAAATTGACCTGCCCCCCATTAGCTCCCTTTGTCCCGTAGGTTCCGCCCTTTTTATCTGCCAAGTAGAAGAAACTCTTGTTACACTTCCTCGGCCAAAGCTGCTTGCTTGCAACTTGCTTCTTGCTCTTGCCAACCTTCGAAAAGGTGATCTTTTTAGAAAAGCTAAAGGGAGACCCCACCCCCTTCTGTCTCTCTTCCTCTTTTCTTCTATTCTACTACAACAACCACTACTACTCCTCCTCCTCCTATCGCTTCTGCTGCTGTCACTAGTAGTCTAGTAGTTGTTTTTGTTTGTTTCTTCTCTGCTTCCTTTCACATGTAAAGGTAGACAATCTTTTGTACATGGGGTGCATTTCTTTTGTTTTGTTTTTATTTCCTCTTAGACTAAAGTTGGGACTATCTTTGGTTTGTTATTCATCATGTACATTATTCACAACGGAAAGTCTCCAAACATTGCAGTTAATCAAAACACACCCCCCTTATCACACTGCTCGTTCTTGTCCTTCTTCTACAATTGTCTACAAAAATAAAAAGCCAATATCTGTTTAAGTTTTTTTTTAGGAGGGGGGGGGGTTTGGTGGTTCGTAAGTCGTTACTTTTAGGCTTCAGCAGCATAGGTTGTTCGGAGGAGGAGGAGGAGTGTCTGTCGGATGGTTTTCTCCAAACTGTCTGTCGGTGTTTCTTTTTCTTTTTGTATCTATTTTCTTTTTCTTTTTCACACTCAAAATGTATCAAACAGAAACACAAATGGACATATTTATGATTAGGAGCACGAATTGTAATGTTCTGAAGCCATGCATGTGCATTTTATTAAACCATAATGATGGTATTCACTTTTATTTTTTGTTTTCAACATCTTAAACGGTATTTGTCATCTTGTTATGATACTATATTCTTGTCTTCCTAGCCAGGACAACAGAAAGGAGCCATTTTTAAATGAGTGCGGATTTGGAGATACTCATATTCTTCTTCTTTATCGCTTTTTGCGTGTTATTTTAATGAATGAATCAGAAATTTTAGGAGCTAGTCAAGTATAAAAGCTGTTCTTGCTTGGCGTTCCACCTGCCCTGTTTTCACTCTGTTTCATCGTGCCTACCCATTATTTCCCTGAACTGCTTTAACTTCCTACATTCCGGGGTAGCTAAAAGCATACGGAATAGGTTAGAACAATTTTCTTTCTGCAGCATAAATCCTGAAGAATTTGATTACTAAATCGATAAACATCTTGAAGGCAAGCCATCTTTGAAGCGTTCTTTCGATTTGGTCTTGTTTATTGACATTCCGGAAATCGAATCATAACCTGATATCCCCATTTCTTTATCGTTCATGATCTCTGTTTCAGGATTGCTAGCCATTCTGTTGCACGTATAATCAGCGATGGACAAGCTGAACTCAAAACTGTACTTGGAAAACTGTTACATCATGAAGGAGAACGAAAGGCTGAGGAAGAAAGCAGAGCTGCTGAACAAAGAGAATCAAGCACTGCTGAATGAGCTGAAACGCAAGCTAGCTCATGGGAACCAGAACCCAAGACCGAATCATTCCTCTGACTCCATTCCTGATCTTAATCTCTGCTCCGGCTCCAGCTCCAGCGCGGGCGCTTCCAAGTCCAACAACAACTGAAGCAAAATATTGCCTGGGACATCTTTGGGCCCACCTAGCTAGGACTCCTCTTTTAGTATTACTAGTACGTATTTTTTGCAAAACCATAGGAGTCAAAGTGGTAGTTACCTCGCTGCAGTATCAATTGTAGTCTTTGCATAGGACAATATTTTGGTAGCTGTCCCTCTATCCATCCATCCATCCATCAGGAGCAACAGTTTCTATATATGAATACTAGTATGGTGGTAGCGGTATATCCTTCCAGTATCTTTTGTTGTATCCTGTTTTTGTTCTTTGGGGCCTTAGATGTATCATGCAAAACTCAACTGTGGCAGTTTAACTTTAGCTAGAACTTCAATATATGTGACATGTCTTTTCCCTAGTGGTACATGTTTGTTGCTCAATTGTCGGAAACAGTGGTATTTAGTTCAGTGCATTGATATCCGTGGTGGTATTTTATGTAGTAGTATCATCTACATGCAAACGATGGTTAGCAAATCATAGGAATAAAATGTGCGCATTCTCTTCCATCTTTGCTCCTCGGAGAATAACTACTACAGTGCTTCTGAGCAAACTTTAACATGGGATTCAAAACATGGAGATTCATAACGTGTGTCTACTACAGAAAAGAGCCAGTTCTGTCATTTGTGTGGTTATCTAGTTGGATTAAGCAGAAAGAGATGGAAGTTTATAAATGCAAACAATAAAGTACCAAAGATTCAATATGGTTCATAATTAAGGTCTTTCAAGAGAGGGAATAAAAATTCTCAGACCTCACCGCTGCCCACATTTTGAAAGTGGTTGTCCTGGTTTGACTTTCTTGAGATGTGCCAACTTTTTCTACAAATACTTTACGGGGGGTTAAATTCTTGTTCTTGCAATGTGCGGTGTGGCATTCACTCTGTCCTCCACGCTTTCTTGGTTCACTTCCTCCCAATTTAACGCCCCGTTTGTCAATCGAATTTAAGACGAGTCCCCATTGTTTCTGCCAAGGACTAGAAAAATATGAATATGACAAGTACACAAAGGACGAAAAGCATCAGATATGGCTTGTAAGGAAGAAGAAATTGGGTCGTGGAGTTACTCGTGGGGTAAAAAATTACTCGGTCCAGATATCAATTATTATGCGAAAAAATCCGCTTGTAGATTTCGTAAGATACAAGAAATTGGATGTCCAAATTCTCGTGGCCGATAAAATTTAGAACCATACTAATATGATATCCAGAAATGCATTGCACCCTCTGCGGTCTGATCCAACTACGAATATGTTCATTGATTCACAGAGCAAAATATATTGCAATCTTATGTCATCTATACTTTCTTTTTCTGCGGGGAAGAGCCCAAACTCAGAACTCATCTCCAATTGAGAAAGGCTTTGGTGTGACAATAAGCCGGTTGTAGACTTGTAGTATGATACACAGCGCGTTTATTTTTAGCCATTTGTTAAAAACCAAGGACTTAGAAGCTGATATCATATATATATATATGTGATTAATCTCTCTTATACTGAGAGTATATACACTGTCAGCGTTGAATGAATGAAAACTATGCAAAATTTGAAGTTAAAATTCAACTTTTACACACATGTCAATGTCATGAATTCAACGGGTGTTGGTATATATATATATATATATATTAAGTTAACCCTTGCTCCGAATCTTGGTCTGTCTCGGGGACTTTATTTTAGGAAAAAAAAATGTAATCACCCTGAATCCATTCACAAAGAAAAACGTCGTCAATGAACAGCTTCCCTTAAAAGCCCTTCGAGACTTCACAAATCTCTGTTTACTGCTGCTTGTCGAACAAAAGAAAAGGAGAATACAAGAAATCAATCACAGGCCATATCCATCAAGGAAGCTAAAGCAAAGCGACGGGAGGATCTTAAATCCAATCAGAGGTAACCTCATCAAGATTCATTCGGCAGATAAGTCAACGAATAGGGGTTGATTATGTTTGAATGGGTTGGAGACTGAGAGAGCCCACAACGTCAACTCATAGGATATGACGTGGCAGCATGTCTTCTGCTGGCAACAGGTTGACCATCAACGAACAAACCAAACAAGAAAACAAATCACAAGACTCGCAACAAAGCGTCTTTCTTTTCAACATTTGAGTTCACTTCACAAAACCCTTCCCATCCCACGTGTTCGTTTTGGCCCTAACCAAGGGATGGCATGTTTCTGCTCTCTCTACCGAATCCATCCATGTCTGAGGCAAGAGAGTCAAAATATGGGAAGCCAAAATAAGGGCGCATAGGCTAATGATGACTGCAACGTCCTGTGGAAGACCCAAGAGAAATAAGCCAGAAAACAGCCAAGCACCACTCGAACATACTTCCACTAAACCATTCAGTCCCCGGTAGAAAAAGATGGCCAATTTTCATCAAAATAATACTATGCTACGCTAGTTGTAGTAGTAGGATGGATTCTCTCTGGTGACTCGGTCCATCCAATCCATATTATGCTTGTTTTCTTTCTGAGAAGACTGGTACATCTCCCTCGCTTTGATTCAGTATCCCCTTCGGATCTGTGTCATCAGAGCAATATCTTAGAGACCATCATTTCCCATCCCTCGATTTCCAAGCTTTTGATGATATCGCAGATATTGTTGTATCATGATGAGCAGTGGTCTTGATTGCCCAGCCAACTCCCAACTCCAACATCAATTTAATCAGCCAAAACCTGTCCTCCTTCGATCATCAAAATCAACTTTCATTTTCTTGCATCACAGGAGGAGGGGCCATGCTCTTACTTGCAAAGAGCAGGCCTGCCTGTTACGACTACGTCTTGCCTGCTTTACTATTATTAAAATGTTTTTCGCTAAAAAAAAATAACAGACACTTATTTGTCAATAATGTTTAGCTAATATGTTCCGTTAAGGATTAACAGAGTGATTCAATCGGTTGTTTAGCGTTTACTAATCCTTTGTCTTTCCTTCTTATTTCCCTGATGGCGTGTGCGCTTTATTCAGCACATAAGCCCGACTCATGATCAAGGCAAGACAACCGAGTGCTCCCACATTGATGATTATCATCATACATCATTAATTAATTAATTAATTATGAAATGAATGAATAATATACATTATGTGCAAATGAAGTCTGGTAGGGGAGATACCAAAAAAAGAAAAAGGGAAAATGGACATTGTGTTACAAGTCACACCCTTTCCAAATGAATGTACATATTCAAGTCACAGACATAAAATAGACGCTTAACAGTAATGGTAATAAACGAAAAGGTTCGAGGCAGATTTCCCCTTTCCATCTTCGTGTTAGGAGCAGAGAAAACTCAAAAGAAGTTGCAGTTGGTAGAATGGTCTAACCGAATCATCAGCATAAAGAGTCAAGACAACAACTTTACACGAAAGAGAAAAGGACAACTAACTAGTTTCGTAACGTGAAGGTTTTCTTTAGAAATCCAGCATTAGAACTTCACAGGGCTTAGCTCCACGTACAATACCTATGCCAGCACTTGCAGCTATGGATTCTATCATTGTACAAATGCGGGCTTGTGAGTGGAAAAAGAAGCCAGAAGAAGCCGAGACTCCCAGCTATAAATGCCAAACTCACTACTCCTGATCGCAATTAATAGAAATTGTTC
Organism: Coffea humblotiana; assembly: GCA_023065735.1. Lineage (NCBI taxonomy): Eukaryota > Viridiplantae > Streptophyta > Magnoliopsida > Gentianales > Rubiaceae > Coffea > Coffea humblotiana. Next base: position 4,102,196 of record CM041213.1, read on the forward strand.
ATTACAACGACACAAGGCAAAAAGGTGTTTAATCATTTATCATAATCAGTATACAGGGTTAATGAGCTCATTTAGGACATGCGGGGCGGAAACAACATATTCAAGTACACTGGTTAACTCAAAAAGGGGAAATGGAGGAGTTGGTTACTGCACATGCGAACCGAAATTCTTCTGAAACAGTGATTTTAAAGCGCATTTTACTATACCAAGAAACTTCCTTAAACCCTAATAGTATCATGTTGAAGAGCGCAGACGCAACTGTTAAGTGCTGATCAAATTTAAAAGGGCGTGACTGTCCAATTTTTGAATTAATTTAAGGCTATAGCTCCAGTGATCACCCAGATTTTGGTGCAATTATGGCTTTTGAAATTACATTAACTTGCTTCTGGCTTGGGTTTTTGTTCAGGTTGCATACGTTTTGCCCCCATTCTCATGCCCACAATAATAAGATTCGTTATTCCAAAATTATCCTTATCAATACAAAAGCATGATCTTTTCGTAATAGAACATAATAGAAATGTAGTCTTGCGAGACAGCAGTTGGGAGTAATTACTGCACTGTTAAAAGTCAAGGATGTCTATGCAACTATGGCACACGGTTGATTCTATAAGAAAAACACGTACAGAATTGTATGCATCATTTTCAACTGGTTGTATAACATCTTAAATGGGGTCTGTCTCAAATATATTTCTTGCATTCATAATTAAAACTTGCTTTCCGAAATTAAAGACCACTTCACACTTCTACATATTCAGCTATCAAACAATGCGTGCCAATTTTTTTATTTTTCTTGTGTGGAGCACACAATAGCCTTTTCATTTGATAATAGGTCATAAAATTCAGGGCTCTATGAATACGAGAGAGCTCAAGGGCACATACCAGAGTAAAAAAGTTGGCAAGATAATGCAGCAAAATTTTTTTAGAAACAAAAGGAAATAATGGTGACAAATAGGAAGGCGAGAAGGGAAAGTTCAAACAACATATGAATCAAAATGCTTAAAGCAATAAATCAACATTTTTCTCAATATTTTGAAGCTATTCAGACAAAGATATCTAGCTTGAGACCACATACCTGCCCTTCGTGAAAAAGTTGTGGGCAAACCCATATAATTGCAAAAGATGTGAGCAACTAGGGGAGCGATAAGATGCCCTGAAAATCACAATGAAACAAGAAGAAATATCACAAAAGATAGGCCAATCAGAATAAGCCAAATGAGGACAAAAAAGGAAAACAACAAATGATTTCTATGTTGAAGAAATTATACTAGCAAGCCCATAACCCATCTTTTAATCAACATCCTCCAAAGCAAAAGATTTGTCGGAAGCAACTTGCCTGCAGGCAAACCTAAAAGCAGAATGTCTAAAATTACCACAAACCCCATGTAAGAATTCTACTCAACCAGGGCAATGAAACTATCCTGGATCTAAAGATGTTCTAAGATTGATAAGCCAATCTCATTGCAGTTAATCAAGTTGCCAAAAGAGAATAGTTAAAAAAGAGATTTCAAGATTTATGTTTTGATAAGCTTTGCCCACCTGTTCGAACAAACAAAAATGACGCATACGACCCAAAAATAACAGTGTAGCCAAGCTGGAAACCTGGAACAAAAATCAGAAACAGGAAACTGAAAATAAGCATTACGTTAACAAGCCAGGAACTGAAAGAACCTGAGACACAAACAAAGAAAAAGAAAACATAAATCAAAAGAAGCCCCTAAAAAGATCAATGCCAAGTTGGATCCTTATCCTACTTCAATTTGAACATTACACCTTTTCAAGGGTACCTCTCAACAAAATTAATTTGTTGATAAACTAAATGAATGTCAATGTTGTATCATTCTCTTATCCAAAATTTTACATCAAAAGTGATCAAACAACTCTTCTCTCACTAGAGAGGGATTAAACCAAATGCAAAGTAACTCCTTTTGCTTTGTTCTCACCGAATTGAAAATTTGAGTTCTCTGAGTTGACAGAGAAAGGAAGCATACCTGCAGCCATGGATGCTTTGACCAAGCTCCTGTTTTTCTGGAAATAGTATTCCAATATATGATTTAAATGAGCTGAAAGTGAAACATATCCTTAGTCTCCGTGAAGTTGTAAATAAGAGAAACAAGTAATGCATATGGTTGGAGATAAGTTCTAAAAAGGACAAGAGTTAACAAAATGAAGAGCAGATACATGGTATAACTTAAAGCTTGAACCTTTGACAGGATTGGGGAATAACTTTTTCACAGTCCAGCAATACAAGGTGATTTAAGAACAGAAAAATGTCCAATCAAAACAATAAGCATACTGACAAGGAAAAAAAAAAGCACATGATGCCAGTCATGCCTAAGAAATAATTCTCTGCTTATCCCACAAATTGACAAAGAAAAGAGGAAGAAAGAAAGTCATCTTACTGTATTAATGTGTCAAAATATTATGAATTAAATCCTTAACAGGTAGAATTCATATCTAACTGAGAAGGCCTTGGTCTACAGGCTAGGGTTGAGGCCTAGGAATTAGAGTTCCTAGGTTAAATTCCCCCCCTTTCCCCTCCCCGATTCTTAACTCCCACCCTTCCGCTGCTAACCAAAAAAAAATTAAAAACAAAAAGGTAGAATTCATATTTCATTTTAGGTGATATGAATATATCAGTTTCCATAAGACAAGTTTGAATTATGCTTAGTAAGATAACCTTTTTGCAGAAGTGACTCAACCATTTCAAACAGAACTTACAACCTCCCAAGAAAAGGAAAAAAGGAAGCTTTCACTCACCTAAACTAAAAAAGATGGGGCAAAGAAATACAACTGTGTAAGTGCTAAAACCTCCACAAAGAAGGAGGGGTACCATACAAGCTCTAAATACCAACTCCTCTGTAATTGGAGCCTGCATAATCATATCCAGCAAAATGTTCAAAAACCAATTAACAAGCAGAGGGTCCATAAACAGACCAATTAAGAGAGAAATACAAAGAAAAAGACTACGTTCAAATTACAGCACACTTTTGAATAAGTATGTTGACTGATATAATGTTAGTTCTACTTTTTTTCCAACTCACATTGGAGCTCTGTTTTATCTATTGGCTTTGACATTAATATAAGTTGCAGCTAAAATCTTGACCAGAAGCTTTTATGTCATACTCTCATGCACACAATTGTCTGACCACAACAGCTAACCACCACCCTAAATTGAAGTTCCAAAAAAAGCTACAAAAAATTTATTGACAGAGAAATGCCTAAGAGTTCTAGAGCCATGAGCAGTAATTTCAAATATTTAAAAAAACTTAGAAAAGAATATGTATATATTATAGTTCTGATCACAGGTTATTTCTGTTTAGAGAGTACCTTCCAAACAAATTATACAGCCTTGTTTTGAAAACTATAGCTCTGTGGTGTGCAAGTATTCCATTTATTGATGACAGAATCACACATATCTGAAGCAGGACTTTAATTCAGTTAAAATGCTTCATAGAATTCATTCCACCCATATTACATCTATTCCTCAGCTTTCAGGCTGTCAATGGAGACATACACTTGACTACATATTTGCATTGACCGATAACGTCACATTATTGCTAGCAAACAGAACATAACATCAGTAGTTGATATATTGAGAGTCTTACAGAAGGATCCTTCGGATTTTGTAAAGAATGGATTATCCGCACATTGTTAATACCACTTCGCTTTATATCTAAGTACATTAAAAGAATGACAATGTTGACAAGTTCATGCTCTCACAAACATACACTGACCATATCATACTTGACAGTGGATGGCACCACGTATCCCTAGCTAATCCAGTAATCATATCCATTTCCAGAAACCAATCATATCTCTAACATAATTTAAACATCAACTCTTCTATTGCACAATATATCTCAAAAACCAGTGTGTAAAACATAATGAGCATGCTACTAACCAACAAAATTAACCAAACTCATTTCATGCAGTACACGAGATCTTTCTTTCTTTCTTTTTTTTGGGAAGTACAAGAGAACTTGAAATATCTAAAATCATCAAGCAAGCTTGGGTTTATGCAGCTAAGCCAACCAGAATTGCAGATCATTGATATCTCCCAACAAGAAATTAGTAAAGATATAAAGGCTACAGAACATTTGACTCTTGAGAAAGTTGGGGGAAAAAAAGCTTCCTATCCTTTTAAAACATATACAAGAATAGACAAGCAGTTCCGAGAAAATATAATAGGCAAAACTAAGAGGAAAATTGTTTAGCAATATAAAAAGCTAATGCATAAACTAACCACAATATAGTTGCGCCAAACTGAGATGTTGGAAGGCATCGTAAGCATCAAATCAATACACTTGTCCTGGACCTTACTTATCCACTCAATTGTTACATTTCTGCCATAGTTTCGATGTTGCTCCCATGAATCAAGGAGATGCAAACATTTCTGGATGAATGACCCAGCATACATCAGGGAAGTCAGAGAGAGAGGAAGGATCAAAGCTTGCCACTGTTTCATACACAAAATTGCATTTCAGCATATGTCATCCTTTTCAATCTCCAAATCCTGAAATAATGTGAACTAATAAAAAGCACAAGCAAAACTAAAAGCTAATAACATAAAGCAAACTCAAAACAGAATACTTACGAGATGATCAAATCTTATGCCAAAAGCACTGGAAACATCAGGTGCATGCCATCTTAGCTGACACAAATGAGTCACAATTGGAAATAAAAATCAGAAATGGCACTCCAAAAATTTTACATCTAAAGATGGACAGATTAGTAAGTCCTTGAATGAAATCTAAATAGATATGAGATATAAGAAGAGTGGCAGCATAAACGCAGGAAAGAACACATGCATACAAGAGATAGTCCGTGCTAGGGTGTCCATATTGCACCAGACGTGGGCCCCATAAAAAATCAGCGGAAAAGAGAGGATAGAGGGTGAAATCGAAATTTGTGATGGATCGGCCAAGGACCATGCATCATTTCATGCATTTTAATTGGCTGGGTTCAGGATACCGTTTGCCACGCTCTCTACATACCAAGGGTAGAATTGTTTTAAGTAGATTGAAATGTCATATCAAATGACCAACATCGAACAGGTGGGATAGTAATTAGATATAAATATCAAACATACAGAGGCTAGAATTTGTTTGAAGCAGATTGAAATAGGTAATAAGATGTAAATATCCCAATTACATCAGTGTTTTTTTCTTTTTTTTTTTTCTTTAATCAAGCGTAGGTCACAGATTTGGTGAAAGTTTAGAAGGTGGGTTAAAGATCAAAACCAAGATAGACTAAGTGCATACACCAGAAAGCGAGAAGGAAACATTGGGATCAACATGCTACATTGCATGGGTTACCATTAATCCATGAAAATTACGACTAACACAGATGAAATTCAACGTAATGCTCAGCTATTCATCCAAGCCTGCACTTTACCCTGTATTTTAGTAATAAATCTCCTTGGCAAATTGGTCATCCGGTTTCACCTAAGGATTGTCAAAGTTGGCTTCTTCAGCTTCGAGTTCACTAAGTTTTAAGTTATATATGAGGAAATAGATAATCAAAAGAATGACACAACCAAAAGAGACGCTCAATTAAGTACTTAGGTTGACAAAAGGCACTGCTGAATACACACCAAAACTTTCAACTGATTGGTCAACTATCAACAAAAGTACAGTTGAAGAGGGACACAAACCATCAAAGATAATTATCAATTGAAGTTTTCTAGTCCAATGAAACGATGAAACTGATATTACCCAGCTCAGATTTCAGTTAAAAGGGGGTATGTTGAGAGCTTCAAGAAGGCAATTATCTTAGCAATTGGTGCTTTTTAAGGCGACTAACAGCGAAAAGGAAAAAAAATAAACTGAGGCAAAAAAAGAGAAGAATTGGCAGAGGGGAGGCTTACAGGGAGGATGAGAGCGGAGACGAAGATGGAGACCAGGGAGGAGATGGCGGCGCAGATGAAGCGTCTAATCATGAAGGATTTGTAGGAAGCGGGCGGGGGCAAGCGTAGAATTAAGGTGGGAGCATAAAGGATTGCAACATAAAACATAGCCATGGCGGCACATCCCACCACTGCCACTGTAGCTGAGAGACCTCCGCCGCCAACTACTACTTGCTCTTGTTCTTCTTCTTGTCGTTCCACTGAAATCGCAGTCCCCATCATCACTCATACGCCACACTACACACTACTACTCTGTCTCTCCCTACGTACTACTACTACTACTACTGCAATACTATACAACACTGAATACGCTGCTGCTTCTGCTTCGTTTTCTCCCTATTGCGTCCCTGTGGGGTTGTTGATGTGCAGATGCTGTATGTCTGTCTTGACTTGGAGCTGGCAATTTGGAATCTACTCCTTTCGAAAACCCAACAAACAAGAGATTCGGAGACGAAAGAAAGGAGACGAAGAAAGAAGGTTAAAGAACGAGGGAAAGAAAAGCATCAAAAACAGGAAAGGAAAAATCCAGGGGGAAAGAAAAGGAGCTAGGGGAAGGAAAAAAAGATTGCTCGTAGCCCAGGTCATTCTTGAGACCTTTACCATGGACGCCCATGATTTGGCAGGCAATAAGAACCCCAACTCATCTCAAAGTCTGTCCAAAAATTGCCCAAAGCCCAAAGATGACTGTGTGTGAAATTCCCTTCTTCAATTAGCCCACCATCGGTTAGGTGGGCCAATCTGAATGCTTGGAAAGTGTGTCAGTCATTCACAATGATCACGTCGGCCTTTTAGAATTGGGCTTGTACTCAACACGGGTGCTCCAACTTTCCCCATTAATCAAGAAAGTGAGGTGTTTGATGATATAAGAGGAAGGAATATAAATAAAAGATTCTATATTCAAGACTTTTCACTTATGTTTTAAAAATAATTTCAATCAAGATCCTTCAGAGTTGTGATTCCAATTCCCACCTACACTTCAAAAAAAATTTCAATCAAAACTCCTCAGAGTTGTGATTATTGGAATGTAAGTAAGTCAGATCATTTTCTGCATAATGGCAATTTCTATGTGAATATCTTAGGAAAAATTAGACACGTAGATTGGATGTCATGTTACCACGCATTTTGCTAATTAAAGTAAGCTTTGTTTGTTAAGTGTGTGTGTGAGTAGCACTTAAATTCCATGGGTGCAACCAGAAGTCAACAATTACCTTTTGATTGTATCTTATGGGGTTAATTTAAGTGTTGTTAACGAAAATTCTTGCCAAGAGAAAGTAAGCTTTGTTTAATGTTATTCAATGTAGTAGTAGTTTCAGGTGCCACATTGGTGGCCGACCTGTTATGTCGTCTTTCAGGTCGTGTTTGTTTGCAGGGAAAAGTGTGAGAAAGTGAAGGAAAGTAAGTATTTTTTTTGTCCCCTTCATGCATGTTTGGTTGGCAGTAATGTTGAAAAATTTTCTTGCTTTGTCCTACACTTTTTTTTGCATTTTGTGTCTTGTAAAATATGCAGGATTGTGAAGGAAAATAGTTGGCTACTCACAAAAGTTTTAGTAGTAACTAATAGTAACTATCATTTAACTTCTTATATTCTCTCAATATTTTTCTTAATAACCAAACGCGTATAACAAACTCATTTTCATTTTTCTTTACCTCACATTATTTCACTTCACTTTCCTATACTACTTTCCTTCTATTCAAACGGAGCTTTTAAATTTTTTTTTTTTGGGTCATAGAGCCTATGCTGCTACTCACATACATAAAATAAATAGATCACAATTAAATAGTCCATACTGTTCGAATAGTCTATAGTTGCAATTGTATCAGTACGGCAATACCAGATTCTTTTAATGTTTGTGTATCCAATTCTGTATTTTGATTTGGTTGCTTGGATGACCAGAATCCAAGTAGGAGTTGATACTCTTATCTCTGGTCATCGGGAGTTAAGACTCTCATATCCCAAAAGCTACTTGCTGGTTATCCATCAGAATTAGGCAATTTGGAAAATAGGGTGCAACATCTTGTGGTCCGTTGAGGTAGTTAGCTCTACTTCTGTTGACTTCAATTTTCTATGTCTGCCAAGCTCGGCGGGTGCACATGAACAATTCCAATCTGAATCAAGAATGTTCTAATTCAAATCTACATATGACTTCTTGTCAATATATCCTTTTTTTTTTCTTTTTATCAAATTGGATCTCCATGACTGATCACTTGAAGTAGGCAGAGCACATAAAAGAAGGTCCATCCAATATATATATCAGCATGCTCACTGCAATTCAAGAAAATAGAGTTTACTTAACCATTTCTTCATCTACACGAGAATGTGGTAAAAAAAAAAAGTAGTAAAAGAAATTATTAACTCAAATCCTTTTAGAAGGCGAAAGACCTGCCCCTTAATATATCACTCTTCAATCTTGAGATTCCTTTGTCCCTTTTCCTCCGGTCCAGTAAAACGAGAAGCTAGATTATATTACGTGTTGTTCTACAGGATGTTGATATATTGGTGAATTCCGTGGTTTGAAAATGGGTGCATCGACCTCAGTTCGTGTTGGAAATAGCTAGTTGTAGATTTGTTGAGGAGCGTTCCTCCATCCACCTTCCAGCCAGCAACCCCACAAGTCCAATCCAACCGTATATATAAACAGCTCTCCAGCACGCATAAATGATAAAACAACGTTCCATCAGCTGCACACATACTTTTAATTGGTCAACAGAAATTCCATAAAGACACTTCTTCGTATCTATATCTATAGCATGGCCAAGGATGCTGCTGCAACCAAAGAATTACATGCAATGGCTTGCAGCAAAGTTGCAACTGATCATGATATCGAAGCTGAAGAAGAAGAAGAAGAAGAGGACCTCTTTGAGATCAATTTGGACGTCGTAGATAACATCCCACCATCTCTTCACTGGGAAAGCCATTTTACCGCAACAACGCCCAACGTTGTTCTTCTGGCCAATTGTTTGCTGCCTATTGCTGACATTTCAAAGGCAGTTCCCGCAGTAGAAAAAGCATGCGATCTTGCATTTTCATGGCATGCGGGCTCTTTTTTGGCGGAGGAGTCGGTGCCGGGAAAACTCATGGGTGTCCCCACTTTCAACGCTTTTGGGCTTCAAGATTATTGCATCAAGAAACAAAGCATGAACTGTAAATCTATTAATGTAGGATTAAAAATATTAGAAAAATTAGTTAAGTATCAAATTGATAAGTATAATTATTAATTATTAATGAACGATTGGTTCTGAGAGTTACTCTTTTATTTTTTTTTTCCAATATATTCCGGTGATGAAACTTTGAGATGTGCCAACATCATTGTGCATGCCCCTTATAACCCCCCCCCCCCCCCCAGCAATCGGGTGAAGAAGAAACACTTTGTCTTGTTCACTAAATCCTATATTGCCGAGATATATATCCAATTTAGTCTCTGAATTGCATCATTGTGTGATGACTGATGCGTGCACAGTTTAAAATGTCATTCAAGTTATCCTCATTGCAAAAGTCAGAAAAGAAATCTGTTCATACATTTCTCACCCTGGGTGCATTGAGCACCAACTCAATAAGTTATCCTTATGGCAAATTTTAGAAAAGACATTTGTTAGTGAGATAAACAGGGTTGAATTTTTATCCACCCTGACTTTTAGTCGAAGACGAAGTATGGCAAAGATGGTAGTCTTGGCCTTTCTATCTGACAGTAATTTTCGTGGAAAATTTGGATGATCATCTTTTCAAAGCGTCATGTCTTTGGTAACTTCTCCTAGAAATTACAATTAAAAGGAGGTTGTCAATTATTGAACAAGTTGGAAAATTGTCTCAATAAATTAATTAGATTAATATGATACTTAACATGAAATGTAACTCAGAGTCTGTTGCTGTTGGTTTAAGGTAATTGAAATCAATTTGAAACTATCATCGTTGCGTTGCTGCTGGAGTTTCCTCTCAACTTTTAATAGAAATTTTGAAGGCAGGAGATATCTACGTACTTAAAATCCGTGGACGGGGTCAGTGACATATTGCTAAGGCAGAATCATGACCATTATTTTTTGTGGTTTCACCTTTCAACAACTCAAAGTTCTTCCAACTCATTCACATCAAATTCCTGTATCCCCGTACCCCCTTGGCTGGTCCAAAGTTAGTCCAGAGTACAATAAAAACAGGTTTTCGGTCGGTATATCACCACGAGCATATTGGGAGTTGCTTTTTTTTTTTCTTGGGGTAAATGAAAATTGCATGTGTTAACAGCCAGCTATTGCCTTCTTCTTGCTTTTGTTATTTGTCTAATTTTTTTTTCGTTTGGCCTACATTAGTGAGGTGCTTATCAAATTTTAAAATCTCCAGGACGTATACATGGGTGACTTATCATATTGCTGCTCAAAAAAAAAAATCGTGTTGTTGCTGGGAGAAAAATGGGGCACAAAGAACATGCAGTTGGACTGTAGTTGATACAGTTCTAAACAAGAAATAAAGTAAACAAGTTCACTTGAAAATTTCCACTATTACCTGAGGCTTGTACAGGTTTTGCACCATGTCTCGTTGATTTACTTAAAATTATGAGTTGTTTATGTCTTCAATTTTCTTCCTAAGAAAGACTCTAAATTTATGAGTTGAAAAGTAATTCTAAACACATTATTGTCTATCTCCTAAATTTTTTTTCCTTGTCCCGGAGAAAAGGATAAACAGCTAAATATTGGCTCTGTAAGGTTAAGTGTTTTTTGAAAATATTTTTTAAATACTGCACTACAGCATTATATATGACAAATTTATCATTATAGTTGTCTATTGGGTTGTTTTTATAATTTAATTTTTATTGGGATACTTTTTCAAAATCGAAGATACCACCACCTACTGCCACCACTTTCCTCACTCCTCCTCCCTCTTGCTCCCTCCTTCCTCCTTTCTCCTTTCTCCTCCTCCCTCATCCCTCCTCCCTTCACTTGATTGAAACTCTCAAGGAAGGGGAAGGGAGGGCCAGTGAAGCAAAAGAAAATAATTGGAGGAATAGGAAGAGGGAGGGAGAGAGGCTGGAGACGGTGGCGGTGGTAAGTGGTAGTGGTGGTGTGTGGTGATAGGAATTATATTTTATTTTTACTTTTTTGGTGTATTTGGAGATTGTGTGAATTAGTTATTTTTAAGATATGTTATTATAGACTGTATAAACAAAAATAGTTTGTAGAAAAACAAACGAATCCAAGCTGAGCCATTATTATTTGTCTCCGAAAATTTTTTATTTATCTTCTTCCCACCCACTATATATGTACTGCACAAGCAAATCGTTATGCATAGGGCTGCAAACGAGCCGAGTTAAGTCGAGCTTTGACCTTATCGAGTCGAGCCTTGACTTAATTTCATCGAACTCGAACTCGAGCTCGAGCTCGACGAGCTAGTAATTTTGAAGCTCGAGCTCGAGTTCGAGCTCGAAAAAATAAAAAATAATTATTTTATTTTTTAAAAAAATAAATAAATAATATTTTTATTAATAAATAATAAAATATTAAGGATATTTATGTAATTTTACTATTAAAATAAAAATAAAAATAAAAATAAAAACATATATATATACTCGAGCTCGCGAGTCGGCTCGCGAGCTAACGAGCTTAATATTTTGAGCTCGACTTTGACTCGACCAGCTCGAAAAATGTCGAGCTCGACTCGAGCTTGAATCGAGCCGCTCGCGAGCGGCTCGATTCGTTTTCACCCCTAGTTATGCATATGATCTACCATATCTAATTTGGCCAAAAATCAATGAAGCTAAGGTGTTATGTGCTACCTAAGGAGTATTGTTAGGCTGTGGAAAAAGGAAAAGAAAAGGAAACGAAAAAGAGTCTGTTAGGCTATACAATATCTCAACAAAAAAAAAAAAAAAAAGGCTATGCCATATCTCAGAGCTCTTTTTAGATACGGTTAAGTAAAGACTCTAAAGAGGAGTCTCAGCTGGGGAATTGAACTTTTGTCAAATCACAATGACAAGTTCACCCTTCAGCAGGACATGTGATTCCCTCGCTATGCTATGTAGTATTGGAACTTGGAACGAGTAAACAGGCTGAGGAAATATGAAATTCTCCAATACAATTGGTAGTTGATCACCATTGACAATGAAGCTGGAGGGCACACAAAGTTTAAGTGATAAATCTAGGTGGTCGTCGGTGTTCTTGAGCAGAGTTGTCAATGGCGGGTAGCTGAACCAACATATGAGCTAAGGTTTTGAGAGAACTAGGGCAAATATATGCATGGAAAAACCTAAGATTAAAGTACAAAATTTGTACAAAGCTAGAAATGGTAAATCAATGCATGCACTGCAGCTAACAATTCCCCGGATCATGATCACGTCTTATAATGATGCACTGATCCTGTCCACCAGAGAGAGAGGCAATATTGGTGCATGCCTACTCACACACAACCCGATGCAGTGCAAGTAGTTCTGATTGGAAGGTGCATGCACTTATCTATCCACTTACTTGGCTGGCTTTACAACCGGAAAGTAACAAAATGGACATCTGAATTAAGGGAAACCCCAGCAGGAGTCCAATTAAGACTAACAACCCTAGACTGATGATACAAGTGACCAGAGCCAATTGGAAGGTGTTCAGAATTTTTTTTATTTTTTGGTTGCTGAGGAACGGGTTCCCATCCCATCACGTGTCCTTACAATTATGCTTGCATTGACAAAGTCTCAGAAGAATCCAATTTGATGGTTCAGGACTCAGGTCCCAGGAGGAGGGAAGATGCCGCATGTTTTTTTTCCTACTGTAGTACTTTGGGAAGTAGCAAACTACTACTAACTACTGCTGCTACAACACCAATTACTTTTAATGGAAACCATACATAATGACCGTACGAGGTGCCACAAAACATATCATAGTAAAGATCCGATCATATTAGTAAAAGAGAGAGAGAGAGAGAGAGAGAAGAGAGCGAATTCTTTTCTCTGATGCCGATTGGCCCACTCCATTCATATTCCATTTGGAGAATTTGGACAAACACTTGAGAGAAACTTACTTATTATGGCTTACAGCCACCATGCCATCCTAACGATGACTGCATTCTGACTCTACAGTCCTACAAACACACAGAAACATACAGTCTTCTACTCTCTTCTCTTATCTTGACTTTCTGGGGCTACTAGGGTTGTTCGATAGGGGTCATTAACGTCTCCTGGCTGCTGTTTCTCGCTGGGCATTGAAGAAGACAGCAGCACAGGCTCGCCCAGATCATTTTCAGTTGCGAAATTTCGGGTGTTGAACTGATCCCGGGAAGGAGGTGGGTTAACTGTCTGCCTGCGTTTTTCTGCTTGAAGAGAACAAACACAAAACCTGTGGATCCCTATGTTCGGCCGTGGGATCTCATAGCTCACCAATTCTCTTCCTGTCATCCACATAGTAGTCACGTACATGCTAGGGTGGTTGTGTAATAAGTTAAATCAACACTCTGTTTAGTAGTAGTACTAGTCTTCATCTAATAATTAATCAACCCACCACCGCCCCCTTTTTTTTGGGTGTCACAATTGATAACTGGTGAGGCTTACATACTATACACACATTACACGGGTGATATATATACAGTATGACGATGAACTTACCAAATGTAACATCGGTTGTGCCTGGAATATCTGTCACAACCCTGCCAAAAAAAAAAAGCATGTTAAGACAAGTACTGTTAAGCCATAGACTTACTTTAGTATACACTTCTTCTTTTCTCCTGACAATAACATCTTTATTAGTAACTCCTTATTGCCTAGATCCAGAAAAAAACCCTAGTACGGTTCATCACCATTTCTTCTTCTTCATTTAGTATACCAACCTTTAGTGTAAGAATTTCAGTAAGAAAATGATTAATTGAGCGGATTCAAAATAATATATGCCTCCCTTCTTGTTCCTTTTCTTTCACGGGATGGTTACTGATGGTACGAAAGACGTTGTACCAGTCTGATCGATACTACAAGCTAACTTGTGCCCAATGTCAACAAGAAGAATAAACCGCTACTCCGATGATCTGATCCATTTTAGTAGATGATTAATAATATTCTTTTGTGCTTGTGGCAAGGAATCCTACATGTGGAACTCCTATTAATCTAAAGACACCAAGGGCTAGATCGAGTTCCACGTACAATCCGTAATATGTTGCTGCCCGAAGATCAGGTAATATGAACGAATGAGAAATACTCTTTCTTCGCTATCAATTCCGTTGGAAAATAAAGTTTTGAGTAAAAATTTCCGTGTTTACCAGTGCAGGTGCTCCCTCAGATAAGGATCACTCGGGCCTGGAACGTCGGGATCGGTCATGACCTGCACATATAAAAGAATGCCAAAGAATATTTGGCATGCAGCAGGAAAAAGATGATTCTGATTATGTTCACCATCTCATTTCACAATGTAATCAAGTTTTGTGACGACTTACCAATGTGAAAAAATTTCTCATATCTCCTCCAAGAATCTCAACTCTAGGCCTGCTGACGACGGCCGACGGAAAGAGTTCGTGGCCATTGCAAACTTGCTTGTTGTTATAGATTACAGTCATTTTTATGGAGGGAGTGAAATACTCTAGGACATCCCCTATCACTCTGCCAACAACAAGTGGTTCCGCACTTCTTGCCATGATGGGGGACTGTGGTAGGGGCTAGGGAAGGAGAGTAAAAGCTCTTAATTTACAGAGATCGGTTTGACCAAGAAACTAACTGCAAAGTGGTTTCCAATTGGATGAGCAAGTACCAGGTTCCAGCTTCTCAATATATAGGGTTGCTATCTAGAACAAAGCAGCTCCTCGGTTACATACAGTACACATGAATAAAAAGCTAGTAGTGAGGCTTTAGTTATAGCTAGTTTACCTCAGTTATATATACTACTAGTATATGAATAAAAACCTAGTAGCGAGGCTTTCGTTATGGGTAGCTATATATCTGGGAACAGCTAGCTCGGTTCAAGTGTAGAATACAAAAGTAATGAACTTTCCTCTCTGCCCTCCAAAAAAAAAAATTTCCTCTCCCTCTCCCTCCCTCTCTAAATTTTTTCTCAATTTTCTTGTGTTGTTTTGTAGGCGAGAGTGTGCACTTGGGTTCTCGGGTTTTTTGAGCAAATAGATTAATTTTATCAAATGCAACAGATAGGCCCAACGGGGCTTAGAGAAATCGATTTTTTCTCAATTTTCTTGTGTTGTTTTGTAGGCGAGAGTGTGCACTTGAGTTCTTGGGTTTTTTGAGCAAATAGATTATTTTTTTTAATTAGATGGCAACAGATAGGCCCAACGTGGTCTAGAGAGACTGACGGAACTAAACTACCATCAGACTAGATGAGATGCATAAAAAATTGATGATTAAACTACATTGTTATTGGACTAGACGAGATGCATAGGTAGCTTAATTTATTTTTATTTCTACTCCTACTCTAAACTACATTAGGGTGGAGGGAGAGGACGAGACTGAACCCATATATAATGATACATTAATAGGAGGCAAGGTTTGCCCCTTGACCTCCTATCCCATCAAAACTTAAAGTTTTTGGTAACGACCAATAGTCCGAAGGGCCATTGCTTAATTAGACTGATTAGTGGGGAGCTTTCTTTTCTTTTCTGAGGAAAATATGTCAGTTTCTGATCATTTCTTGCTCTCAATGGGACCTTTAGAATCGGTTCCTGTTGATTGGATGTCCAGCTAACAAATGAAGGTTATTAAGGCATAAATATATGTTTCCCATAGGGTACTTGTGTGACAGAGATAAGTTATATTACTCATAAAACTAATTCTCCATGTGGCCCCAAGTCCCAACCAAGCTTTTTTATTGGGTAGGAAAGAGGTGGCCCCAACCAAGCTGGTTGTCATGGTTATAGCCTCTTTTCAGCCAAAAAGCGAGAACAAGACATCTCTTAGGGTTTCTGCTTGCTCGCCTGATTAAAAAGCTTGTATTCTAATACTAGTAGATAGATTCCGTCTTTTGCATTTCAGGAAACAATATAGCAAAACTTTCAAGGTGGACTACGATAGAACCTTCCAAGTTTACTTGTAATCAAGGCCAAAAATTCACTAATTTCCACAGATTCGGTCGGAAGATGGGCACACTGCTGAGAGTATAAAGGGGAACTCCACCACCATACACTCATCTCAAGAGGCAGTGGCTGAAAGTGCTGAGAGGTCATCTCAAGTAAAGAACCCCCCAGATTTTCTTGTTTTAGTAAATGCTTCGAGCTGGACTTACTCTATTTAGGCACCAAACTACTCTGCTGCACTGAGGACTTCATGTGGTGACTTTAGTCCCACAGACACCACGTTTCAAATTCTAAACTCTACCTTTCCTCCCACAACAATTTCTCCCATCTTTTCGACTCATTCCCTAGTATAAAATATTTTTTCCTAGTTTGATGTCATGTAAAAACTTGTCCAAATTACCGCTGCGCATCAATATATTAACGAATTAACTACCACTTCTCAATCTCCCTTTACTTCGTCTTCTAGTTCAGAAAATCCATTGTCCATTAGTTTCCGACCGTGGAAAAGGATCATCATCCCTTCATCTTAACTTGTTAGTAAAAAGTTAGTCAATCCAGTGGTTGGAAGGAAAATACTGTGAAGGAATTGTATGTGTAGAGTAATATTTAACTTGTAGTATAACTAGCTAGTTTGATTACGATGTGCATAATAGTTTCCTGTCCTTTTTTTTTTTTGGCCCCCTCTTGTGTCTTAAGGGAGACTCTAAACTGAAAAGAACGAGAAGATTTGAGAGTTGAATCAATACCCCAAAATTGGTCAATGTCCTTAATTATCAGTTGGATCGGTTAACATATGTTTTCTTTACGGTTACTTTTATGTTGGTTTCTATCACTCCCTCTGTTTCAATTATTTCGTCATGTTTTGAAAATCAATTTTTCAAAAATAATGGTTTGATTGTGATGTTTGTACTTTTATTTTCAATTTTATCCCTACAAATTCAAATTTTCAATTTGATTGGTAACATATATATGATTAAAGGGAGGGATTATATTGGAAGAAGAGACTAAAAAGTGTTTTGACTTTCTCAATATAACAAATATTTTAAAATATTTCAAAACAAAAAATATAATATTTTTAATGGGACGGAGGGAATATTATGCAATTCGTCATTCTCCCTAGGTTCTTGTGAGGCAACTCCAAAGATCTATAGGCTTCTCCATGTAACGGTTGCGGGACCTTATTGATGAATTGACAGAAAAGAATTGGAGGCGAACTCTCTTATTTCGTTTAGAGTAAAGAAATAGATATTTAGAATATGACAGTTTTTCTACAATGTCCTGCATCAATTTTAAATGAAAGGAACTCCTCCAATTCCAACCATAACTTATTTTTCCACTTCTCTCGGTGTTTTAAAAATCGGACAGGATTAGTTAATTTGACCAGTCAAACCATGAACTAATCAGGGTATTGGTCTATTTCATTAGTCAACTCAAAACATAAGTTAAATTAATCAAACTTGATCAAGAATTGGTCAAATCTACCAAAATTGATTAAAAAACAAACTTTTAAATTGGTTCATAATAATTTTTCTTTTTTCTTCCAATTTTCATAATGAATAAAAAATTCAAAAAGATTGAACTGAATTGAACCGGCTAAACCATGAATAAAAAAAACTCATCCGATTCCCTCACTTAGCAGTCTTAAGTTTAAAAACACGACTTCTCCTTTAGAATTTGAAACTTCGAGTATGTGCCTGTTTCCGATGTAATGTACTTTTGATACCTTTGCGGCAGCTATGATCATACACTGAAAAGCTACGTGGAATAATTTCGAATAAATCAATATATTTGCCTAACTCATGAAGTGCTTGTTGCCGTCATCATTAATTGTTACCGTCATAATTAATAAACGAAATTGTCATCTCATAACTTCACTTCGTGAGAGCTCCAGCTTGATTCAATGTTTTCTAAGGCTGCCGAAAAAAGAGGCTAATTACTCAGAATATTGGCCCAAAAAAAAAAAATCGGAAGAATGGGGTCTGACAACTCCCATGTACAAATCTTAAGCCCGGCAGTGAAAACAAATTATATATAAAAAAAATGAACAATGCTGCAGCGAAAACCAAATTAAAAAAAAAAAAAAGAAGAGTGCCATAAGATAGAGAAAGATGGGTTGGAGGCTGGAGCTGGAGGGAGAGGAAGTGTGGGGCTGACTGGAAAAACCTGGCTGCCCCGTACGTGTGCGAGTTTATAACACTTTGAGCCCTGATCTATAGCCTTAATCCTACTTCATCTCCCTACCCTAACAGATGTTAGGCATTTTTATTTATTTTTTAACCCCCACATGAAAAATTTTCTTCAATTTTGTCCCCAGTGTTAATCAATCTTTGTCCCTTAGTCATAAAAATATACTCTTTGCTTTAATAATCTATCTACAGTTATAAAGTTACAATGTGATTATAATACTAAGTATATACTTTATTCCAAACATTATTGATGAAAAAAATATTTTGTATGTAGTTTTTTTAAAAAAAGAAATTTCCTATATATTCATTACACTGTCAACATTTACTTGCATTTTAATTCTATAATTTTCCTTTCAAGATAGAGTTTAGCAATTTTCATGGTCAATCTTTATTCGCAATGAAGTATGGATAACCTTACGCACTGTAATGTCTTTTGCAATCCATAAAATTAAACTTAAATTTTGTGTATTTCAAAAAGAATAGAAGAGAAATAAGATAGTATGTAAGAAATCAGTAAATTTGGTATGAACAAAATGTTTCAGCGAAATTTTATAAACAAAAGTTTTGAAAGCACATTGCCAAAATTTTAAGGAGCAAAATGTAATGACAAAATTTAAATTTAAACATAAAAATGACAATTATGAATATGTTTATTATAATACTTAGAATATTTGCCCCAGAGTAAGAAAGGATATATTTTGTTATAATAAAACACTTAATAATAGAAAAGGGCAAATTAATCGTGACATCATTTTTTTTTTTTAAGGGAAGGAAGAGAGAAGGAAAGGATGATGGAGTCAAATTTAGGGGCGAAAAAGTGTACATTCTTTTTTGTTTTTTAGTTTAAAGCGACAAAGTGTGATTACTATTGTAGTTCAAGAAAGCAAAATTGTAATTAACACTTTTGTTTTCCATGAGGAAACTTTTAACTCTATGCTCTACATTTAATTTAACTTATACTCTATCGCCAATGTAACGGCTAATCACAGTCCTAGGCTTTAATAATCTAATTATAGCGTGGGACTAGAGAACTGCACAATTGCAATTTGCAAATCTACATACAAGGGTAATTGTTAAATATTAGCATAGTAGGGGTACCTACGAAAAATTATTATCATTATTAGGGTCTAAAAAATAACAACTTTTTTTTATGCATATTATAGGATTTATTTATCAAATTCAATCCCAACTATTGAGATTAAAAATCACTGCTCATTTTTCATACCATGAGGCGTGACTTGCAAAAACCATTTGGAGTTTGCACTTGGCAGGATTCATAACTTCCTTCCTTATGGCACTCTTTTTTTAAAAAAAATTTGGTTTTCGCTGGCCCGGCAGCATTGTTCATTTTTTTTTACTCTATTTTTGCTGCCGGGCTGTGTATTCATTTTTTTTTTCAATAAGTTGGTTTTAAGCTCCGCAGCAATAGATTTGTACATGGGGTTGCAAGACCCCCATTCTTTTGATTTTTTTTTTGGCTAATATTCTGAGTAATTAGCCAAAAAAAGGGAATTTGGTCAAATCATTACAGAGAACTTCTGATTTTTTTTTTTGCCAATATTCTGAGTAATTAGCCGAAAAAAGGGAATTTGGTCAAATCATTACAGAGAACTTATTTTGTCACGCCGTCAAGTGTGTTTGAATAATGGATAATTTGAGATAATTTTTTTTAAAAAAAATACTCTAGCGTTATATTATATGATTTATATGGCATAAAAGAATGATTAAAAAATATGTTGATGATACAAATAAGTAAAAATTTACAAATAAACTCCAATCCAAACAAACCCGTTGGCATCCTTGATTTTTTTTTAATCAAATAAAGAAGTAGCCCTGAACAACCACTGCATCCAAAAATGAAAAAACAAAATAAACCATGCCAATTATCATAGTCAACAATGTAAGCCGAAAAAAAAACAAAAAAACAAAGGAACCGAAACAGAGGTAGAACAGGTTTTATTGATGAACTCATGCAATGCATGGTTAACATCCTCCATCAATTTTACAATTTGCAAGTGCATAATCCATGGACAAGTCTTACACTGTACATGCTATGGATTAAATTATTTATGTATGTTGGACTTCTATGATTGTAGCTGTACTCACACGTGAAGATGTGTGTATGTACAATTTACCCGTACACAAGCGTTTAATTGACAGGAATGTGAAATATATATCACCTAATCAACTGAATCCTCTTCAATTTAGAAGTATATAGTAGTGATGTTGCCACTGTTGTTAAAAAAGACTCATGATCCTACTTGGTTGTACTGCCACCTATACGGAAACTTTTATGCTCTAATCCTATTTGGATGTTTTTAATCTAGCAATTAGAGTGCTTGACCTGTTCTTTTAGTTGCTCTTTACACCAGATCGAACCCGAAACTAGCCAGTCAAAGTAGATCATCTTTGTCCTCCTGATATGTTGAATTATGCATTCCGTGCCACACACACACACATGCATAGTCAGCCACCAAACGTACCGGGAGTGGCCTAATGGAAAGAATCTTTTGTAATTGCATAGGGGGAGCAAAACATGTTACTTTGAGGGGGGGTTTGGATAGTAGATTATTTGAGATAATTTTGTGAAAAAATATTATAGTACTTTTTTTTTATGTGATGTATATAAGATAAAAAGGTGATTAAAAAATATGTTAATGATGTAAGTAAGTCAGTGTGTATAAATAAGATGAAAATAATGTATAATCCAAACACACTTTTGCCACAAATTTTTAATATACATACCTTTAATAAAATTTTGGTATCAGATATTTTTTCTCGTGTTCTTGTGTGGGCAAAGTTAATAATTCATAAAGGACAGCATTGAAAACTTTTAATTTTTTTGAGACAGAAAAACTAAAATTTTCTAAGACTTGGGAATAGTGGCTCTCCCACCCTCTTTAATTCCGCATTGTACAAGCGATTTTACTGCCGCCCAATGTCAGTTTCTTAATCCCGTTACCCTGGCTAGACTTTAAATATAGGGCAGTCTAGCCGCGTCTGGCACACATGTGACATTGTACGTGTATACGGAGTTCATTGAACCTTAATCCGGAATGTCGTTATTGAGGGTTATCACCAACGTTAAAAGTTAAAACCACGACAAAGAAGATGAAAATATAAAAAAAAAAAATTTCGCAAAACTCTTCAAATTTTCAAGAGTTTCAACCTTTCTGCTTATTACATGGTGAAGTTAAATTTAAACATGTGCAATATTATATTCCTTTAAAGTTCATTTTTTGCATTAGTTTCTCAAAACTAATATAGAACTTTTTTTCTAAAAAAAAAAAGGCTGTTTTAGTTCCCAATGTTTAGTTTCTGTGTAGTCTTAGTTCTCAAAATTTTGACAAAAGCAAATATAGTCCTCAATATTTAGCATTGCACAACTTTAGTCCTTACAATTTTGACAAAAATAAATTTGATCCCCAATGTATATTATCTAAAGTAGATTTAGGACATTTGAAAATGTTTTTCCCAATTATTGATAGAATTTAGTCACATCCAGTCATGTGTCCATTAAATGAATTTTAAAATAAAAAATAAAATAGTAGCTAACTTTAAACAGTAAATTTAAGAACTAATAACTTGCTTACTAACTAATTAACTAGTAAAAAGAAAGAAATTTAAAAAATTTAAAAACTAAAACTATTTGGAGCACTCAATTCTCAAAACTTATTTTCGCTCTCTCTCTCTTCACTGTCCTCGAACAAACAATTGTAATACTAAAAATTTTTTGTATAGATTAACAAATTTCCTTTCCTTTTATGCTTCATTTCATTGTTAATCAATCACTAACGTGCCATCACATGAATTATTCTTATTGTTCAATGTTACTCTCTATTTTACTTCCTTTTCAAGAGTTTAATTTGACAAATATGTGATTGCAAGTGATTGATTTCGACAATATTTGCAAAAAAATTGTCAATTATCCTAAACCAACTTCAATTTGTTAACATTAAGGACCGCATTTGCTCTTGCCAAAATTTTAGGGACCAAAATTGTACATGTACTAAATATTGAGGACTGAATTTACTTTTGTCAAAATTTTAAAGACTAAAACCACGACAAGAACTAAACATTATGGACTAAAACTGCAAGTTTTGCATTTAAAAAAAAAATTTTGCCAAGCTTCGGAATAAACAGACTAAATAGGGAATATGGTTTGGACTTATCCCGCCATTAAAAAGAGATGACCATCTTTCGACAAGTCCATGGATTCCGCTCAAGCATTTATGGGTCATATTGGGCCATGACCGTCGGCCTGACATTGAACCCAATGGAATATGCGTCAAATGTTTATTGGTGACCAACTTTTATCATCTAACTGCAATAATACTCCTTTATTTTTGGGGAAGGAAAGTCCAATTAGGTTTGTAAGGAAGCTGGGGTGTCAACTTTCAGGCAGATAAGTGCATTACTGCACTTTTTGAATTTTTTTTTTTGAAAAAAAAAGGAAGCACAATGCTTCATTGTAATGCACTAGGTTGGGTTTAAACCCCTAAAATAGTGTTCGAGAGAGTTTTAAGAGACTCTTCTTAGTCAATGGACTAAAATCCAATGATTTATTTCTTAATTTCTATATGATATACAATTTTAAATGAGATGCATTAAACACTTTGGGGATTAGAGAAAAAAAAGTGTTATATCATGCAAATGAAAAAAAGAAGAAAAGGACAAAATTGTCACTAAAAAATATAAGATGCATTAGGACTTAGGAGAAAATTTATCACGCAAGAGAGAGAAGAAAACTGGTCTCTATGCGAGGTGCTATAATTTAATTTCTTTTAAAATCAACTTTCGAGTTGGTTACGACATATTTTGTGATTGTGGGATGGTAGATCAAGAGTTTAAACCTTACTTTTCATAAAAAAATTGTCACTTAATGTGATTTAAGATTCATATGGGTGCTTAATCTCTAATTTTAATAATTGAATTTGTTAATACACGATTGAATAACAAGTACACAAATCATTGGCCCTCCAAAATTTTTATTTTCTTTTTGGGCTTCTAGACTCCTTCAGACCATAATTCCCGTTTTTTTATTTCACGCCATGTGTGATGGGACTATAATTCGTCGAACGAAAAATCCAATTTCCTTTCCTTGAGACTTAACTGAACAGGAAATCCCAATTATTGCTTATCGTGTATGAATACATCATTTATTACCGTCCTCCACTAACAAGCCACACAAGCTGGAAGAAACTGACCGTCTATACAGTATACAGCTACAGACGGACGACAGCCAAGGAAGTCCCAACTCCCATCCTACATCACCTGTCCGGCCCGCCCGCCCCAGATCTGTGAAGCTCTATTTCCCGCTTTCACTTCACCCCACGCCACGTGGTGTGCGAGTTATTGCTGATTTGTGTCGAGGAAATCAGCCTAGTGACCGTTTCATCGTACTTCACAAGCGTCGAGGGAAAATGGCAGCAGGAGTAACTAGGAAAATCTCTGCAGCCTCTGCTAGGGCCCACACCAGGAAATCCAAGCAGAAGTCTTCCGTCCCCGTTCTTCCTTCAGGTCTATTTTCTTTTGCTGTCTTTCTTTGCTTTCTGCTATTATTTTTACGCAGATGCTGATTTTCTTGATTGAGAAAAGTAATCTGGAGTCAACGTTTGCTATTGGAGTCTGATTTTAATCCATGCATATGGGTCTCAACTGTTTGGTTTGAGTTTTGATTTTTAATGTGTCCAATTAATGATCTTGGCTCCCAGATTTCAGTTATCTGAACGCATGGATTGGTGAGATTCTTTAACATATGTCTCTGTGCTTGAAGTTGGATGGGATATCTCACGTACGACAGTACAAGTATACTACTTTTTATCATTTGACTCATCATTGCTTGTTTGTTAACTGGCTTTTATGCTTATTGGTAACGTTTGCAGTATCTGCTCTGCGTCTGTACGTTGTTTAAATCGAACAGCAAAATTTTCAGGATTAATTCTCGAAACATTCTGATTGCGGAAACCCGCTCTAAGTATATGGCTACCTACATATGTGAGAAGCATACTCATAAGGATTCAATCTAATCTGGTTCACTCTGCTATTCATATCACTAAGTGTCTTGCTGAGCCACCGTAAACCATACACTATTTGCTGATTTAAACAAGTCATCTTCAAAAAAAAAAAAAAAAAAAAAAAAATCATACGGGCTTTCCATATTTTTTTGTTGTCATCCCAAGATTTCCTTTGATTTTGCATAAATTGTTTGATTTGCATACTTTAAATGAAGTTGATGCATATGTATTTGATTTCTAAATTTGATTCGCATGCTACAGGTAAGTCTTTACCCATAAAGTAATGATGATGAATTCCTTTATAGTTGGTTTGGGCATTTTCACAAGCAGGCAAAGCCAGAAGTTGACTGTGAGAAAACTTTGGTTTTTGATAAACTGTTTAGGATTTGATAGTAAGTTTTACGTGGCCTTGTTTGACTAGTGATGCTATAAAGGCTGAAAATTCCCTTCAATAACTTGACATAATTTGAAGTGGCATGTGCTGCCACGCCACTTCACACTGCTTTCTCCTAATGCCGGGAGGGAGTAGGAGCATTCTTAAAATTGGTGAACATGTGTATAACTAAACCTACAAATTCAGGGATATTTAAGAAGATCCTTGTGGTTTTCTTCATCGGCTTCTTGGCGTGGGCTTATCAAGCTACTCGACCTCCTCCTCCCAACCCATTAGGCACTCCTGATGGTGCCCCTGTCACAGCACCTAGGATAAAACTTAGGGATGGAAGGCATTTAGCCTACAAAGAGCATGGAGTTTCAAAGGATAAAGCAAAGTATAAGATAGTATTTGTCCACGGATTTCGTTGTTGCAGACATGACGTTGCCATTACGGCTACCCTTTCCCAGGTGCAAAATTTTCTTTATTTGGTTTATGTTGTAAAGATAATCTTACTATCTTATACAAGTTTCTGCACAAAAATGTTAAGGATATGATCTCTCAAAATGAAAAGATTTTTTGTAGCAGGATCTTATCGAAAGCTTAGGCATCTATATAGTCTCATTCGATAGACCTGGTTATGGAGAAAGTGATCCAAATCCTAACAGAACACTACAGAGCATGGCTTCTGATTTAGAGGAGCTTGCTGATCAGTTGGAACTAGGATCCAAATTCTATGTTGTTGGATTTTCAATGGGTGGACAGGCACTCTGGCCATCCATCAAGTATATTCCTCACAGGTATGATTCATTCAAGTCATGCATGTGACGGAGGGAACAATATTGCAGCAGTTGCTTCATCATTCTTCTGAACAGTATCTTATCCATCTCCTCTAGCTCAAGTATAACATCTTTTATTCCGAACAGATTGGCAGGAGCGGCTCTCTTAGCACCAGTTGTCAACTATTGGTGGCCTGGTTTTCCTGCTAACTTGTCGAATGAAGCATACAACCAACAGCTTCCACAAGACCAATGGGCTCTTCGTGTTTCTCACTATGCAGCATGGCTTACCTACTGGTGGAATACTCAAAAATTGTTTCCTCCTGCTGCTGCTGTGGCTCGGAGTCCTGCTGTTTTATCACATCAAGACCTTGAATTGATGGGCAACAATACTCTAAGACGTGATTATGAGGTAATAGTTAAATTTTCTCTCATTCCCTGAGCATTTTCACGTTATTCTAAATAGAGACATGAAGCATACGTTTTCATGTGTGTCAAAATGATTGTGTATGTGTTGATAGTCAGGAAGATTTTTGTGTATTGTAACCTGGATCTATGCCTGCATAACCCATTGTAAATTTCAGTTTTCTTTCTTCCTGCTTTTGTACAATCAGTATCAGATATACTAACCACCAAGTATGAGACAAGCTGCACCTTCATCCAATGATTACTTCTAAAAAAATGTTTAGCTGTCTTTAATAGATTACTACACCATGATCAACAGATCCCAACCCCTATCCTCACCGCTGTATATGTCATTTCTTTTCAAAGTTCTCAGGAACGCCAACACAAACTACAGAAAATGGATCGGCACTTGACAAGTTCCTTTTTAGTGGAGTTATATATTCAACTATCAGCTACAGCAAATTATTTGCTTTCAAAAATGTTAATTTCACGCTTGTGCGGTGACCCTTTTGCATCCCTACTGGTTGTAGGCTGAATTGATTTTGACCTGGAAAGTATGTATATTTGTAATTGAATCTGCATCGCCAATCAAGTAATAAGATTTTCCTTACAGACATCTGTGAATTTTATCAGGCAACGTCCTCCATGTTCTTTCATTGACTTTATTCGTTGTAACGTGTGTATAAGCAATTGTAGCTCTTCGGTTCTTTTAAATTGGAAAAAACCAGTGTCTTATTTTGGATATCGCTTCTATTCCAACATCAGGATCAGATAACACAGCAAGGAGAGTACGAGTCTCTTCACCGTGACATGATAGTTGGTTTTGGAAAGTGGGAATTTGATCCGATGGATCTGGAGAATCCCTTCCCAAATAATGAAGGTTCTGTTCACATATGGCAAGGAGATGAGGATATGCTAGTACCTGCTTCATTACAAAAATACATTGCCAAGCGGCTACCATGGATTCACTATCATGAACTAGCAGGTGCCGGTCACATGTTTCCATTTGCTGAAGGAATGGGAGACAATATATTGAAGGCACTTGTGAGTGGGGAGAGTGCCAGGTAATACTCCTTTCTCATTCCTAAGCTTCTTCGTGTGAGCTCGTCTGAGGAATTTTTGTTTTTTCTAGTCCTTTTGTATTGTGTGATTAGACCTTTATTTTTCTTTTTTTTTTTTGGGGGTCATCAGACTGAATTGCTCTATGACATAGCATGATAACCAAATTTTGCTCCTTTGGATTAGATAGTACAAGAGATGGAAACATTTACATGTCTCGATTTTGGACAATTGTTTGTCATAGAAACTGCTGCAGTCTCATCTATATGGATCTCTTTGTTTATTTCCACAACGCCGTAGTTCAATGCTATGAAAACATGTTGGAGCCATTTCGTATTAAAGTCGTCATTTTGAGTGGATAGGCGATACATTTTCTGCCATAAGAACGGAATTATACGTTAAATTAACCGCAGTACCTCACCCAAAATTGGATCACCATGAGTTGGTCGGCGCAAGGGAAAACAGGGAGTGGGAACATCATCATATCAGGGCTTTTGTGGCGTGGGTAGCTTGACTAGAGGCTCTTCCTATATGCCTCCAGGCCGGATGCGTCTCCAGCTCAATTTCGGCGAATCTGAACGGCACTAGTTTCCTCAGATATGCAACTATTAAGCTATTAATTGATTATGTCTATCCAATTTAATTTCCTTTTTTTTCTTAGAATATTCGGCAAATTGATACTTTTAACAGAAGGTCTTAAATAATTGAAGTACTATATCTTCTACCAAAGGTTTCAGAAGACAGAGAACCATTATGGGCTAGAGTTTTCTCATGAATACTTTGCTAAACGTTGAACGAACTGAACGTAAAGATAATTTACGGTCGGAAAGAACATGGTGGTGGTGGCGGTGACATTTCTGAGATTGAGGGGGGATCCGCATCATTGTAGCTTTAAAAGCGGTCTCCGGGAATGAATTTAACCATTGGCAACTAGCATTAAGGTGTTCTAAGCTTTTTCTACGAACAACAGAAATTTTTGTGGGATAATTTCAGAAACCTCCATGAGGTTTCTCATAATATTACTCAATTTCCCTTGAGATTTTTAAAATTTCGCTTACCTCCTTTGGATCAACATTTCTTGTAATATTTTAACTCCTTTGGAAGAAAAATAAAAAAGATAAAACTTTTGTTTCAATACTAATCTTGTATCATTCTACTTATGAAATTTATAACAACAATAAAAAAAATAAAATAAGATTAAATTTCTTGATGGAAATTATTTATTTTTGTTGTATTGAAACAAAATCAAAATTTGCATCTTGAAAAATTCACATATATAAAGAGATTATTTTAGTTTTTAATATAACTTAAATTACACCATGAATTAAAACATAATTCCTCAACATATATTTTGACTTCTTTAATTGTAATTTAACTATGCACGAAAATTTTTAAGATATTAATTACTCATCAAAATCCTCCTAAGTGGTTGACTTTGATTACATTTAATTTATCTACGTCCTTTGTTATTCCATGACGACTCTAATATAAAGAAATATAGATTATTATTAGCTAGCAATTTATTTTTTTAATATACATTTTTTGGTTTTAAGATTTTATTTTGGTTTGGCTTTATGCTTAAATAGTTATTAAAAGCAAGGGTAATGTTGTCAATTTGTGATCTTTGATGGGAATATTTAGTCTTGTCAAGTTGACAAGGGAGGTAAATGAGATCTTAAAAACTTTAAGAGAGCTGAGCGATATTATGACAAATCTCAAGAGCAATTTTTAAACAACAAGCATGACGGCTTAATAAGGAACTAACATATGGCATGGGAATATCGAAACAGAATCAGGGTTTTTTTTTTTTGTTATTTAAATTGAAAAACGACCAAAGCAATGCACAAATAATCTAATTGCCGCCCTTCATCTAAAACGTGGAACCAGGAACCGACTAATCACCTGACAGATGCTTGGCCTGGATTTACCGCTAGAATCAGCTCCGAACTGAAGGACGCAACTGGTAGACGCAGATTCCTGAGAATGGCTAACCTTTCCTTCCAGGAAAGAACCTCCTTCTCATCTTCCCAATCTGCTCGAGGGTCAACCCAAAAGCTTTCTCCAATAGCTCATCATTGATTCCGGAACCAAAAATGGTAGATGGGATTTTCTGCACTCCTGGATTTTGGCTGTTGAAACTTGCAAAGACGGTAGCAGTGGAGTCGCCAACATTCATTTGGAAATGAACTAGACCCCTTGGGAACACCATCACTTCACCTTGCTCAATCACCTTGGCAAAAACTCGGTTCGTCGAATCCACAAAACCAGAATAAACTTTTCCTTGCACCACGAATGCAATTTCCGTCGCTCTGGGATGAAAATGTGGAGCATTGATGCCACCAACCTGGAGGTCTGCCCGTACAAATGACATTCCTAGGGTGTTAAGCCCCGGAAAAGTGGCGGGGTTGACCGATTTTGCCGAGAGGCCAGTTTCCGAAAAGTTTCCAGGGGCTTTTACACCCGAAAACACGAAATCATCAGGGGTAACCTCCGTTGAATTTTTGCACTGCGCTCTGGCATTATTGGAGCCAACTTTTGCATTGGGTATGCAAAAATCTTGCACGGGGTCAGGATCCCAGGCCAATGCCACGAGATGAGAGTGGAGGCAGAAAATTAGTGGAAGCAAGAGCTCCAGTCTTGGAAACATCTTCCACTCAGGCTATTTGGCTGCAATTATCAACTACTATCAAGGTAGCAGTAGCACTAGAGCAAAATATATACTTGAAAGAAAAGAACACTGAGATACTACTATATAAATATTGGCCAGGGTAATCAGGAATTTCCGACTTATATAAATTGCTAGGATTTTTCGCGTGGTACGGTCATTTGTCTAGCTTTTGTAGGGCTATAGTACTCGTACTGCTGTAGGGCATCAACATCTACTTTTGGCGACTTTTCTGGAGTGCCTCTCAAACAGCTTTTAATCGAATGGAGGGATGTGAGTGCGATGTGGTATACACTAAACAAAGCGTCGACGTGATTATAGCTAATAATTATTTTCTTGACTCTGTTAGGTGCAGGGATGGGTGGCTATGATGCTGAAAATATGATTGCAAATATCTTCAACACTGTGACACATGCACGCAATCTCTATGAAAATGAGACCCGTTTAATTTTTTTTTTTTTTTTGCTTTTTAAAGTAAAAAACTAATGCGTACTGGATGCATATTCTTTTACTTGTGAATAAAGAAAAAAAAAAAAGAGTAGCAAGTAATGCGTAAATGATCTGTTCCAAGTTATTAGGTCTGTTGGATTGATCAGGGACCAGTTACTACTCTGAATTCTGTCATTTTGCTGGCGCTCAAGAGAGTGACACACACTGTTGAAAGTTGAAGCCGGGAGAACAGAAGAAAGCAAAATGGATCCCTCGCGAGTTCCAGTTGGCTTCCTCTTTCGACGGAAAAGAGGCAAAGTGAAACTAGGAATAGAACAGGGTTGGTTTTGTGTAGAGTTTGTAAACTTGTTCACAGAAAAATTCTTTGTTTTCTTTGCCAAGGGATCGATGTATGACAACAACCAACGTCAAGCTCTCGTAACCTGCCACAAACGCTAGTACAAAAAATAATATGTTTTAGGACTTTGCACCTTATTAGACCTGTTTTCCCTTTTTTTTTTTTGCTCGAGGCTTGAAATTCGATCACTCTTCTTCACCAAAATGACTCGTATCATAGGATGGGCCACGCATTGAGTCCATCACTTGCGATCTGGTTGGTTCACATACTGGCGGCCCAATTGGCCTGACAGGTCCATAACACAATAAGAACGTCGAAGAAGAAGAATTAAAAATAATGAAACAGAACAACAATCAGCAGTTAAGCAGAGTGAACAGCAGCCACCGGACAAGTAATCAGTTTGTATGCTTTTCTGTTTAAGAAAAATAAAATACTAGTGTAATATTTTGAGCAGTTCATGCAGGTGGGGGAGAGAAGGAAGGAGACACGTGTAAACATGTGGTGAGAGGGGATGACGCAGAAGAGCTGTGGGGAGGACACATGGGTGAGGACGTGTCAACGAGGGCAGGCATTTTCGAGTTTCCTTACATAACAATTAGGCCGCAGTTGGAATTTGTGTTATGTTAAATCCGGGACAATTTTAATACTACTATTCAGTTTTGACCGCAGTAGGCTATCTGTTGTGGGGTCCTCCAACCAAGCAATGGAACTGTGGAATAAGTAGCAGTAAAAAAAAAAAAAAAAAAAAAATTTTCCTGATTTTGGAGGAGAAAGATGAGGAACCCGAAATTTGCCAATGCTGTCGCGACGTAAGAGGCCTTGAAGGCTAAAGAAAGAAAGCAGCAAAGGCAACTAAGCTAATTGCGGACCGCTGTCCAAAAAGGCAAAAACACACTAGTGCTCACTGTTTCAACTCTTCCCTCTTCCTTTCCCCAGCCCCTCAGATCACCTCAACAGACTTGATTAGCTAAAGGAGCAATTTAGCTAGGGAGAATGATGGTTCTCCTTGATTAGCTAAAGGAGGTCAGAATCATGCAAACATGATTTTTTTTTTTTTATATAAACTTTATTACACATCAACTTCTGTTCCATCTCTTTAACATTATTGTTTGAAGCTAATTTTGCAGATTTTATCTCAATCAAGAAATCAAAGGTAATTATTTGCTTTCTTTTTGGTAGCCCATAATCCATATGCATGTAACTGATTTTCGATATACATAGCTGCTCTTTTTTTTTTTTCTCTCTTTAATAGCTGTTTTTTTTTTCTTTTGGGGTGGGGTGGGGTGGGGTGGTGGGAATGAAAGATGCTTTTTCCTTGCGAGTTGAGAACCCTTGTCACTTCTGGGGTATTCCTTAGTATCTTACTGACCTGAGATTGAGTTGATTATTACAGTCCTGATTTTGATTGGTAGGCTGATGACTTATCTTCAAGCCGTTTTGCTTATTACCACCTTTATCACTCCCTTTTTCTTTCTGGTTAAGTACGTATAATAAAATGTGTGTCTGAAACCAATACAAAATTCTTCATGCTGTCAGTTTCGTCTTTTAACTAAAACGACCAAACACAAGTGTTTATATTGGCTTTCCTCGAATTCTTAGCAATTGCTTCTTCTTCTTCTTCTTCTTTTTTTTTTTTGTTTTTGTGTGTGGGAACTGGGAACTGGGAAGAGGGGGTTGGGTTGGAGTCAGGAGGCTCACTTAAGTATTGGCATGTGGTGAATTAGATGACTGAAACACTTTTCAAAGGCTAGTTGCTTGAGGATCATTCCATTTTGGGAAAATCAACTCTGATAGATCATAGACCAGCTGTCATTTCATGGGGTCACATTTGAACATGACATATCCTCTTACTTCCTGCTCGTGATTTAGTTCAATTAACGGCTCATTGCGTCTCCAATTCACTATTAGTCGATCGTGCTCGTGTTGTTGTTTTGACAATCACGAATACGACAAAATAACAAGGTTACCCTACTGGTCCGATGTATATCCAGGGCCATGTCATCCACTGCACCTGGACGCCTGAAAACTTGGATTGCGTACTTGGGTGAGTCACGAATCTCGTATAGACTGTCCCTCTTTTCACGTACGTCCAATGGGTGATGAAGTCAGTCTTCTTCCAAAGATGAAATGGAGATGGAGTGAACGTGAATTTGACAGTTTTCTATCTCAATTTTGCAGGCATTGAATGGAAAATCCCATACATGTCAGCTAACAGTTTAAGACTGCAACCGCAGTTTTTGGAACACAAATGAAAAAAAAAAAATTTATCATTAGGGTCCTCGAAGCCAGTAGCTTTCTTCGTTCTAGGTAGTTGGCGGTTAACCGGCTGCTGACTTCATTAGTTTCTTTTTGATCCCTTATCCTCGCAGACCGAAGGGAAATAACGAAAAAGAAAAAGGGAGACTACGGAATTTATGATTGCCGTGCTGATCCAAGACTACAGATTACTTTTTCTTTTTTTTCGGGGGAGGGGGGGGGGGGGGGTGGTGTAAGGCTTTATATTATATTACTAGTGTTATGCATCCTGTTCCCGACATCTGAAATTCTGTCACCTTGCTATCCACATAAATATTTCCAGGTATTGTACTATTTGTTCGATTCCATACTCGATCCCTTAAGGTTTGTTCCAAGTGAATAGAAAAGAACATACGTTTCATGTCTGATTGATGCCCTTGGATACTTCATTCTTTTCATTTACTTTCTTCGTAGATCGAGATGAATTCTGTTTGGTATATACAGTTTGATCACATAGCGAAACTAATTTATATTGGCAATTGAATAAATCCATTTTTGTTTCATTTGCAGTCATATACTTGCAGCGGATAAAACCCCAAGTCCGGAATAGAAGAAAAGGCACACACTCAGGTGGAATCGGCTTATAGAGCAGCCGGAGAACGAGGAACAGAGAACTCCCAAGTCAAATTCTGATACCAAGGTTTTGGGGAATAAAAATGGTTGCGACAGATTCAGAAATGACATCTCATGGTAATAAGGTTGAGTCTCCATTACAGTCAGAACAGCAGCTGCCCAAGAATCATGCATTCGCATCCCTTGGCAGTCAGTCTTCCATCTATTCGCTTACTCTGGATGAGTTTCAAAACACCCTTTGCGAGAGTGGAAAGAATTTTGGGTCCATGAATATGGACGAGTTCTTGAATAGCATCTGGACAGCTGAGGAAAATCAAGCTCAAGTAACGAGTGCGATGGTAGTTGCAGCAGCAAATACCAACCCCAATCCTAAGCAATTGTCCCAGCTGGGTGAACTCAACGATGCTTCGATAGATCAGAAGGGCATCATCAACAAGCAACTAAGCCTCCCAAGGCAAGGCTCTCTCACACTTCCGGGACCTTTATCGCGGAAAACAGTCGAGGAGGTGTGGACGGAGATTCACAAGTCTCAACAAGAACATGAGCCCCCGAGTAATTACACCAGTCCGCAAAATACGGGCTCTTCTCAGCAGCGGCAGATCACATTTGGGGAAATGACTCTGGAAGACTTTTTAGTCAGAGCAGGGGTGGTACGAGAACAGACTCAGCCCCCGCCTTCGCCGTTGCCTCAGCAGCCGCAACAGCCCTACGGTGGTACTTTCTACCAAAATAACAATACTAATGTAATGGGAACTGGCTTTGTGACGAGGCCTGTCATTGGTGGCCCTGGTGGCAGTGCTAACGTTGTGGGCTACCAGCCGATGCCACAAACGGGGGATCCATCTGCCGCGTATCCCGGAAGCATGAAGAGGGGCGGAGGTTATGCAGCCCAGCCAACAGCGGCCTGTTTTGGTGGCAGAATGGGAAATGGAGGGAGTGGAGGCGGATATGGGCAAGTGCAGGGATTAGGAATGGGTTCACCTGTGAGTCCGGTGTCATCCGAGGGGTTGTGCGCCAATCAGATGGATGGTGCAAACCCATACGGGATGGACGTGGGCGGAATGAGAGGCAGCGGAGCAGGCGGAGGAAGGAAACGTATCATCGACGGTCCAATAGAGAAGGTGGTGGAAAGGAGGCAGCGGAGGATGATAAAGAATAGGGAATCGGCCGCAAGATCAAGAGCTAGAAAGCAGGCATATACCGTGGAACTGGAGGCTGAATTGAACCAGCTGAAGGAAGAGAATGCTCATCTAAAGCAGGCTCTGGCCGAGCTTGAGAGAAAAAGAAGGCAACAGGTAAATCCCACTCAATTTGTGCTCCTCTTCCCGTACATGTACGTCCCGACAGTCGTTTTGAAAATGTTATAGTACGTATATGCTAGTGGAGTACAAGTTCTTTGCAGATGCTTGGCTTGGTTTCTTCATCGTACGCACAACCGAAAAGAGTCCGTCAAATAATAATAATAATCTGGAATGCATATTGAATAACCTCGAAAAAGTATCTTTGCTAATGCCGCCTTTATCTTTCTGCTGCTGATTCTTCTTTTACGCTACATCTTTCTTATACAGTAGTATTAGCCATATAAAAAAGCTAGGAGTATAGCATGCGTGAAATATCTGATTTTTTTTTTTTTTTTTTTGGGTCGCGAGCAGCAGGTTGAAGAGTCCAAGATGAAAGCTCAGACGAGGACGCAGCGAAACAATGATAAATTGATGAGAACCATCAGGAGGACCACCAGTTCTCCTTTCTGAACTCAGAAACAAAAGCGGCGTGGACCTGCAGCCGCTGATATAATGTGCAGCTCAGAAGCCATCATAAGTTAAGCCGGGCCGCGTTGTCTTAATATTCAATTAATGCCTAGTATTTCGATGATAATTCGTGATTAGGCTGCCTTCTTTATATATATTTCTCTCTTCCCCTCTTTTTGAGGTCGAGAAACATGACCGGCTTTACTTCTTGGTACCAGAAAATTGTTTGAGATTTTATACATATGCTTACTCTTGAATTTGTTTGTGTGGAATTCTTCTTCTGTAGTTTGTCGGCTGTAAATAATATGATTGAATTAAATTTTGTTTGAGGTCGTGTGTAACAACAATCATCTGTCGTATTTCTCGTTTTTATCCCCGGC
Source organism: Coffea humblotiana (assembly GCA_023065735.1). Classification (NCBI taxonomy): domain Eukaryota; kingdom Viridiplantae; phylum Streptophyta; class Magnoliopsida; order Gentianales; family Rubiaceae; genus Coffea; species Coffea humblotiana. The sequence goes on from CM041213.1 coordinate 4,137,335, forward strand.
CCGTAGTAGTTTCTAACTTGCGGAGTTTGCACATCCATAGCTAAGCTGAGGAAATTTCGGGAATATGGATGTCGTCAAGCAAATGTGACGGGTCATAATTAATAATCAGTAGTATTTCGGCTGATGCATGAGCACGAGATATGGATATTGGTCTGTTGGGTTAATTTGTCACCAACATGTTTTATGGCATGAATAAGTCATAAGAGAGATATTCATAAGATTATTGCATGCTTATTTTTTTGAAAAAAAAATTAAATGTTTAATCTATTGTGCCGGTGTTGAAAAGAATTTATACAATTAATGGATTATACGGCGATAAAAATATATCAACACGAAAAAAGTTACACATATTATTTCATATAGGAATAAAATTTTTACAATAATTATACACCTAAATTATGCATTCATTTCCAATCAAGTAGAAATGATGCAAAATTCCATTTTCTCACAAAAAGGATATTTAATCTTTATCGAAATTAATAATTCAGCAGTGTAACAATTAAAGCTAAACCAATCAAGTTACTCTATAAAAGTTTTCAGAAGAAAAATATGCCATGAGAAGAATTGATTTGAGGAGAGTTAAGTACAAAATAAGTAAAGCATAAGTATCAAATTGATTTATTAATTTTTTTTCAATTAAGCATGCCATCTAATTTTATGATTCCCCTCACTATTTGTACATAGAAAGACATATATTAGACTATTAGAGGATGCTTTTTCTTTACTTTTTTTTTTCTAATGAATTTTGTTTACTCGATTCGACTTTTCTCACATGTCCAAACACATGAATTATTCACAATGTGAATTCATTTGATAGTTTGAGTGTACAAGTATTCTTAGGGTACTATAGATAATAGAATTTCGATCTTGGCTTCTTATACATAATTTTATTTAGTGTAGAATTTTATACCGTTGCATAACCTATAATTATTGCAAATAATAAATCACAAGTTGTAGCTATTTTTTTAAAATAAATTTTTGCAGGGATAACCTAAATCCATACCACTGCAATCTAAATTCACGTCTTTTTAAAAATTAAGAATTAATGGCTTACAACACGAGCATTGTTAACTTACACTATTAGTATTAAATGTTACTAGGGAGAAAAGCCCACGCGACGTGCGGGAGTTGAGTGCCTGTAATTAAAGATGATTAATAATTATTATTTGGTATTTTATAGTATAGAATTGAAGTATGACAATTTTATTATGTGATATTAAATAGAAAAATCATAAGTTACATACTGAGTTAAAAAAATATAATACGCAATGAAATAGAATTATAAGATGTGATCAACTACTTTGCATCAAACCTAATATAATAAAATAAAAGACTTACTTATATTTGCTTATGAACATTATGGATATTAAAATCTGTTGTTTAGTTTGAATTTGATCTTGATATAAGGGCAATTGACCATATTATTTGTCATATGAGTGAGATTTGAACATTAGCATACTTGAAAGAAAATCATTGCTAGTGGATTTCGGTTCTTGCAAGTCAAATTCTTGAATTTATATTGATTCCAAGGACATATCATCATGAGACCTCCACATTGACCAATCAATCAATTTGATTTATTTGTATGATTTAGAACATATAGCCACAAGCATCTCTTTCTCGATAGGGATTACAATCACGAAACATCACTTTTTGACCTAATTACAAAGATATACAACAACTAACATGCTAATTTAGAGGAATAACTACGTCAAATAAAGTACTAAAACATCTTAGACCACTCAATTCAAGAAAACAATTAAAATAATGAAGTACATACTTTAGATTTGCAGCCAAATAGTTTTTAAGTAAGATAGCTAAACCTAATTGGCAAATCAAATGAAGTGAAAAAATTGCCTAAATAGAATCATCAATAAAATAGCAAACAATTTGAAAATTATCATAACTAATAGTTAAAAGAACAAAAGTAGATGCAATCTGCATATGAGAAAATTTGTGATGATAAACTTAGTAGATGCAATCTGCATATGAGAAAATTTAATGATGATAAACTTACTTTAAACCACAAATAATAATTAACAAATGTGATCTCCTCTCTATCATGCTATCTAACATGGATAATTGAATTAAAACAATAAAAAATTATCACACATACAACTTGGCAAGATTACAGATTTCTTACAACCAAAAAGTAGATTGGTTAAAAAAAGTTATACCTATTGAGATTTCTTACAACCAAAAAGTAGATTCGCTAAAGAAAATATACCTATTGAGAAAGATGTTGCAAAATGGGGAAGAAGAGTAGCTAATGTAGCAACATCTAAATTCAATAGACTACATGATTGTGATGGAAAAAAGCTGTAAGTAAATGAAATGAATTTTGAGCAGATGAGGGTAACGGCCAAGATTCCAAACTTCTCTGCTAATTGGCATTAATTGTGCCTTAATATCTATATATCATACGAAACCAAATTAACTGCTGAGAAAGGCTTTAGGGAAAATAAGAGACTTGGATGTTAATACAATTAAATGATTAGAAGGGCTTTTTATGTAATTCCACTAAAACACAAGCAAAATTTAGTTGTACCCAATGTTCAATCAGATATCGAACACTGTCACGTATCAAAACTTGCCCCTAGTTTTAAATGTCTAAAAGGACATCTAAGTAATTACAACAAAACTAAATTAGCGATAATTGACTTATATTCAATACTCCAATTGTAATTCAAATACTCTCACATTCCCAAAATAACTCCACCCTTGGCGGTTGAAATCCCAAGAACATTTTGCCCCTAAACTCATTCTTATATAGTAATATATATATAAGGATACCATTTCATTAAAAGGTGTGGATTTAGCACCTCCCACTTTTGTAACATCGAATAAGCTGGTCTATTCATAACAGATATTTAATTGAACCATAAATTTACAAAAAGTTCAAGCTTAATTTTATCTCTACATCCTATTCTGATTCCACCACTAATTGTTGTTGATCTAAAAAACTACGCTAAACAGATGGTTTTGGCTGTCTCCTCGCGTGATACTTGTCGTAATTAAGATTGAAGCCATTCCATTTGGATAAGTTTGGTTTAAGATTCAAGCCCAAATTTCTGCCCGCTTACTAATCCAGGAGCCCAACTTTCTTTCCAAAACGAACAAAAACAACACTTTGAACCCAATTGAACTCGTCGGAGACTAACTTGTTTGGCAAAGCCCAATTGAAGTCGGAACACAGTTTGAACCCAGTAAGGAATGGAATTCAATCTTGTTCGTTTCTATTTGAAACGAACAAGAATTTAGTGCTTGGTCCCACCATCTCCAACAACCTCAATATTTGATCCACATTCTACAGCTTTTGTTTAAAGAAGTTGTTGGAGCAAACCTTGGGCAACAAACTTTCGCCTCATTTCCCTTCTAAAATACATCTTTTTTTTGTCTCCTTTAGGAAATGTTTGCATTGAAGCACAAGAATGACCTCTAGAGTCGTCAATTAATGAAATCAGCGTCCGCTATTCTGCCATCTTCATTTTTTTTGATAATAGCATCTGCTTATCTTTCGCAACATGAATTTGCCAGCATGTATAATATTGTTTTCCTCTAGATTAAGAGACACTAGGCAGCAACATCACCTAGATTAGACAAAGCTATGATTGATTGAGATAACATCAGACCATTTGATGATAAACAATGTTCCAAATGTGTTGAATATTTGATTAATAACAGAGCATTCGAAGAAGTTACCAGTTTAACAGAGCTATTTTCCTTATTTTCAGTGTGGCAAAGCATTGATCGACAAAATGATTTCTCAAACAGACATAGCGTAACACTGATGCGAACATGGTCACGAGATAAATGGCTAATAGAAATTCAAGGCCTTTGATCTCCAGATATTAGCTGACTATGGCAAGCAGACAGATTCGAATGCCAGGAGTACGAGGATAAGATGCTGTAAAAGGCATTTTGAAGCAGCATCTTTCAAGTTGCTTGGAAGGTCATATTCTAGAACCCTCAATTATGGATGGCTTCTTTTACTGTCCCTGTTTTAATTCTCTCACAAGCAGACAAGAAGCCGAAAAAGTTTGAAGAACAAATCATTATTAGACAGCAACATGTGCTCAACTTTCGAATCCCATGATCCAGAAAAAAGCTAGACACTAAATGGAACTTCTACCATCAGTTTCTGTTTCTGATTCTCACATTTTAATCTAAAATCCATTCAGGAAACCCCCCTAACAAGGTTTTTAAGTTGGAAAGGGGCGAAAGTCTCAAACAAAACAAGTGTAATCCAGAGTAGGCCAGAATCGGAGAGTGGGGGATCACCAGTTATATCTCAATCTCAATTACTACCATTTTTGGAGAACGCTTCTAATGTAATCGAACAAGACTCTCCTTGTAACTAGAAACTTGCAAACAGTAGCAGTTAATCCGAGGTCCCAAGGTGCCTGATTTCCTTTGTATCAGGATTCAACAAGGCTAGCTGCATGACCCCTCTGTTTCTATGAAAATGTACCCAGTCTTCCAAGACCCGAGAGCCCTCCTGATGTTTTGAAGAGGTCCAATGCTGACTTTTTTAATCCAAGATCTTCCGCCTCCATAACCCAGTACATCAACACTTCGTTTCAGTACCGCGATGTAAACAAACGTAGCTAGTGAATCATTACCACAAGGCGAGATTCCCCTGCATTGATCTGAACGTATCCGGAGTCCTGATTTCTCGAAGATCTCATTTCTCACATCAAAGCGAAGACTCTACAGCTGCTAATACCCCCCCCCAGTAATAGAATCCATTCAGTATGTGTTCAGTATAAGATTTCACCACGCGCAGGCTTGAAAATGTTGTAATCTCTAAACTGCCTCCAGGAGTGAGAACTCAAGGTGTACACTGAAACAAGAGGGACATACCATACCTGCAAATCATCATCCCAGTAATCTCGTACACAGACGACCCTTAAAGTCGTTTGTCGAGGGGTCTTTCCCAAATCCCGAAAACATGGGAATACAGAGTCCGTGACGGAGAGGACAGAGGTAAGGAGGAGACACTAATGGTGGGAGAAGCTTAACCTCTCTTGTAGCTGGATTCCAGAGTAGCATCAAGGGAGTGATCGTTGTAGATAAAAACTAAACGTCCACCGGGCCGAGCACGGTTGAGACCGGTTGAGAAGGATGTCGGTGTATGTATATGATCTTGGTATTCCAGGGATGTGCCAGCCAGGTATTCATCCGGGAACAAAGAAAGCGCAGAAGCTCCACCGTGTACATGATAGCAGTGGACTAAGAGATTTTCTTGGTTTTTGTGATGGCGGAGATGCTTAGCAACAAAAGTAGGACTTTGAATGAGACTGCACCAATACTTGCAGACGGCCTTGAATCGTAACAGTGATTTTACAGGAAGCTTTGAGAAAATCTCCGTTACAACATCTGCAGGCAATTCAAGAAAAGTCGTACCTTTAGTCATTGCAGCCTTCCAAACTTTTGAAGCCTGGGATCGTTTTATGCGAGGGAAAAAAATTAGAGCAGGATAAAGATCAACGCTCTCAAATTGTTGCAGGAATCAAATTTCCTATCCATCAGTTTTAAAGCAAGGTGATGCAAAGTGCAAACGACATAGGCCTTTTTTATTTTAATTTTTTTCTTTTTGGGGGGCATAGACAAGGACATATGATGATGACAAGAAGACGAGTGAGGAAGATGACCGCTTAAATGGTTAATGAAATATATGCATATAAAAACCATTTTGCCACTTGCATACGGCAAATGGAACAAACTTCATTGGCAAGACGTGGGAAAACTTCTAGTGTGATGATTAATCAAGAGAAAATATTCCTCGGGTAGCGGCTCAAACTAGTTTCTGGGTGCCAAGGAGACGCAAATGTGTGTTACTAGGCCTCGTTTTTCAAATAGACAATGACATATGTTACCAAGCCTCTTTCGCAAATTTACAAAAGAAGATCATTGAATACTAGTTTTTAAACTAATTTGTCATATTTAATTTAATTTCAAAAGTTATTTTTGAAAATAAAAACCGTTCATAATCACTTGTTTTACTCGTATATAAAATTTAAAATCAAACTAACTACATTCGATTGAATAATTAAAGGGTTAATTACATGAGTAAATTTTATATACACTTACAGTGTGTACACTATCATCGTTTGATTCATGACATGTGTGCAAAAGTTGAATTTTAAATTCAATTTTATATAGTTATTATTCATCCAATGCTGGCAGTGTGTACCTTGTCCGTGCAGGAAAGAATAATACTAATTACATTTACTTCCGCTGTGGTTCGGCCAACTCATCAAACGGACCTGAGATTTGACCAAATTACAGATTCCCCCTTCCCAACAATGTCCGTTAAATTTGACTAACGAAATGTGTAACATGACAAAAAAGCTAGACTGACAAATGACTTATAAATCTAAAAAAAATAATAATAAAAGAAAAAGATGCATTTATGAGATTCCCGCCATACCCTTTGAGGCACGGAAAACCAAAAGCCAAATCCCTTTTTTTAATCTCCCCAAAAGCACGATCTCAAATCCACTGCCCAGCAAAATCACATAATCAAAAAATCACATATAAAAAATGGATTGAAGATCATCAAAAGCCGGAGAGAAGTTTTTGTTGAAGCACTTTGGTTCTTGCGAAGACAAGAGGGAAGCAAAATGGTTAGCCACTTTACTAGATTATGGCTTTGCATGATTATCTATATGGCTGTATACTCAGAAATGGCCTTTTTTCAAAAAAAAAAAAAAAATTCATCTCAGGCAGCATACAACTTATTTAGCATAGATTAATTGCAAGTTTTTAGGCCTTTTTATATTCAGTCGATTGCGTGCTTTTATGTCTTCGTGCTTGTGCATGGGTGGCCATGATTTTTCATCAGTATTTCATGTATATGCATTCAAAATGGAAGATTTAGGCCCTGTTTGGGTTGTCATTTTCTGCTGTAAAATTGCGGTCGTTTTCCTTGATCACATTTCTCTATTTACCTTTTTCCCTCAAATACATCAAATCGCTACAGTATTTTTTTCCATGAAAATCATGGAAAATGCAACCACTTACTATTTACTTACTATTTATCCTCTTGAATCCTTCCATTCCTCTTCTTTCTTTTCTGATAAAAACTAACAAACGAAGGAAATGTTCACTTTCCTCCTCTTTCCCTTTCTTTTCTCTCCAAATCCTTCACTCCCAAACGAACCATAAGTGTCTGGATAAGAGGTTTGTGCAGAAATTTGGGGATTGCCTCAAACTTTGCTGCAGAGCTTTGGGCTTTAGAGATGAACCCATTCTCGTTCTCAATCTTTGAACCTTCCTCACTTACAAACTGAAACTGATGCTGAAGTGATTGTAGATCTCATTCAAAACTTGAATGCTAACACTCGTGAGTTCTCCCCTATTATCTCTTACTGCAGGACCATTTTCCAGAGTTTTTGCTACAGTTAGCATTAGGCACACCTACAAGGAAGCAAATAGGTGTGTAGTAGATCTTCTGGCAAGAATGGGTGCAGAGCAGGAGCTGGATTTCATTAACTCTACTTGTATTCCTTCTTGTATTTTAAACTTTTAGAGGATGATTGTAAAGGCTTCTCTCTGCCTAGTATTGTAAATTCCTTTTAACTAAGTTTAATTCCAGTCTTCCTTATTTACTTTTACGCCGCTAACTAAGCAGATCAATTAATCTGATTTCGGATGGCCACCGCGAAAGACCAACCGAAAATAATAGGGGCGATGGCAAACTTCTCTACATTTCTGACTTGATTAGCCTGCTTGCTGCTAATGTTATTCTCACAACACCTGAAATAAACGAAGGTGGTTGGCCCGTGATATTGGCATATCCTCTGGTAAAGGAAAACAATAGATTATATAGATACAGGACACGGCACCACAAGAACGGCCTCAGAGATGCATGCACATCCAGGCCACTGTTAGCAATGCAGGCTTGATCCAATCATAAAGACTCTGTCCAGATGCATGCTAAAGTGAGTCTATGCAAGAAAGCTACGTGAACAAGAACGTATGAATTGGTATCACACCTTAAATTTAAGCATGTACATTAACTTAACATAAGACTCGTTTAGAAATGGGATTGCTATGACAGAAGGGATTTAGATTTTTGGTGGCAATCTTTTGTTTCTTAAAAAGCTTTTACAGAACATAAACTGATTTTGGAGATCTTGTACTCACCTTGAATTTAGGTGAAATGTTCATGGAGAAAAGCAAGCAACAGGACTACAAGGGCAACTTTACTCCTTATGCAACCGTTGCATGACAGAAGCTCCATTGGACAAATGCAGAAATGCAATCCTTCTTTCTGCACCTCATCCTTTCCAAATGAGCATAATCATACAATAAGTTTAGTGTGACAAGTTTTCTAACAATATCAGGACTATGTCCTGGGAGTGCTACACACAGTAATTTTACTCCTGCAAACCAGCTATTTTCCTATGTGCAAGTTTACAATGGAACAGTCAAATATGTCATCTAGAATCTCTCATGATGAATAATAATACATAATGAAATTCAAAAAATGCAGCTACTTCGATAAAATTGCAGAGCTTGACGTGTTATTTTAAAAATGTTTCAGCCTAAGCCTCAGCCATCATATTTAACCTTCCAATGATACAGACTAATCTCAACTTTTTCAATGTTTTGAAAAAGTAAACTTGTCTTGCCTGTAGTAGGCTATACACACTATTGACAAGTCACAATTAGTGATGATCCAGCAAAGTATAATAGCCACAATTTATACAGGTAGGATAAACCTTGATCACCTAAAAAATTCTCAAAAACCAAGAGTTTTCTCAACAAGAAGTTTAGCCCCTTAATCAGTCTGTTTAGAACGCAGCAAGTACAAAAGAAGAAACAATCTCATCTCTACTTTCTGTGTGATACATCTTTTTGCAGGTGGCATCCACATATACCCTCTTTGTCCTTCATAACTCTTCACTAAATTCTCTTCTAGGAAACTAACCAAAATCAATTATTTCTAGACTGAAATCTCTCATCACAGGATTGCCATCTTTAGCATCACTCCCTCCACCTATCAGCTCAACAACCAATACACTTGATAATGTATTTCTAGAGCCTTTAAGCACAAAGACCAGCGAAAGTTGTTGTTTTGATACCAAAGGATCCTTCATGAGACGGCAAAGGCTCTGCACTTGGACAATTTTTTACCCCAACAGCCCTCTCTAAACGTGATGATAGATGCACATACAAGAGATGCAAAAATAAGCACTTCTTGTAGACGAAACCATTACTATGAAATTAGCCAATTTCACCCTTTAAACCAATTTGTTATCTGCATTCCAATAGCCTGAAAGTGAGATCCATTTTTCTTTTCACAAGCCTGGATGTCAAAGTTTTCAAGTAATTTCTACTAGTCGGTTAGAATGCTCGGGATCTCGAATTAGGTACTTAATGCTTCTATTTGGTGTCTTAATTGACTCCTAGAGTCAAAAGGTCAAAATTTCTTATCTTCTGTACTTTTACAAGTTTCTTCATGAACAAATGACTTTCAGGTGTTTCTTATTTTAAGGTGGACCGTTAACTGCAATTTGAGTTTCATTACTATCAATGTGATTTTCTTGTTCCTTGTAAGACTAAAATGCTCTCTTCTCATTCTTAATATTTTCTTCTAGTCTCGCCTCAAAATCATGTATTGGCAGGTCCACATTAGCCATTATTCAGACTCAACATCTTTCTTTGTCAAAAGCTACTCAAAGCCAACCCAAAGTTACCTTCATCATTAAAATGACGACAAACCACTAAGAATTCACCATAAGCAGCTCTCATTTCAGGTTTCCTGAAGTTGCCGTACATTAAAGTGTAGGAGCTCTAAAATAATTCTGAAAGATATATTACTTGACTTTCCTGTTCAGTGATCAATACAAATTGTTTCTTCATTGAAAGAGTAAGGGAACACCAGCTTCCAGCCTCTACTTAACTGCAGTTTACAGTACCTTTCAACTCATCAAACAATTTATGCAGAACCAAGTACATAGATTCAGTTTTTGCATTAAGCAATTGAAAATAAAAACATGCTTAGCTTTAGTAGCAAACTTAAAGACCCTCCTTTTATTCAAACTAGCTAAGCTGATATGGAGATAGAACTTGACATCCAAGGAAAGGTAGAAAAAAGAAATGGACAATTTACCTCGTATAAGAAGCTTATGCAAGACAAAAAGAGATTTGCACTTATGCATCAGCATCTAAAATGGGCTATGCATGGATCCAGAAAATCAAACATTTAATATTTCAACAAAATGTTCCAAAACAATAGAATCCACAGAAGTTTGTACAACTGTGAGGCAAAAGACAAGTTCTTGCATTAAGTGAACACAACTCTTTCAACAGAAAAGACAATGATCAGCAAAAGTAGTTCGGCAATGAAAAGCAAAGTATAAAGACAAACACAAGATGTACATAAAAGAATGACTGATATACAATTGCTCGAAGTCGAAAAATTGTCAGAATGGACGAGATGGATACTGACAGGGAGAAGATGAATAACAGAACCTCATCTGAGCGTGTTGTTGCAGCTTGCAAAATCCATATTTGACATCGAATAATTGCGCCACATGGAAAATCTACTCGTATATAAACTGAACTTCCACGTCAGGATATTTCCTCATTAACTTTATCATGAACGAAGAAAAGTTGGCTAAGGCATGGCATTCTTCAGGGGTCTTGGGCTCTGACACAATACCATATATCACCAACTTCCTGAGGATAGTGCACCTTTCCAGAAGTCCTGCAACCCAGTGCGAAAACAAGTCAGTGATTACCGTCCACCCAAGCTCCAGCACAACAATGTTCTCCAATTGGAAAGAACCTTGCAACCCATACTGAAGTGCTGCCTCTCTTAGATCATAACTCAGTGACAGGTGACTCAAAAGTGGAAAGCATGCAGAAATAGTCTCAATTTCTACAATCTCATCATCATCATCAAACACAACACCCCAAAGCCTGAGCCGTCTCAACTTTGATGATTTTGAAATCATATGATGAAACTTTGCCCACATGATTGTAAAATTGCCGACGTCCACAACCTCAAGATTTTCAGCACTTTCACCAATGTCAAGATGGATAACACTAACATCATCAATCCTGAGGAGCTTTAGCGACCCCTTGCAAACAAGCTCAAACACTTCAAGCGTGCAATCTTTTAAGTGCAACTTCTCAAGACTATCTGCCTCAAGTATAAATTTGTCCAAACTAATAGCCTCAACACATATATCCTTTAATGAGTTACTGCTCAGTTCCATTGTTGCCTGAGGATCTGACATGACAACATCAAGACTGACAAGAGTCAAAACCTCAATTTTTGGACAAGCGGTCAGTAAAAGACTTAGGTCCAAAGCTGATATACTGACATAACTAAGAGCAAGCAATCGCAAGCAAGGAAATTTCTGATAAGTAGGCTCAACCCCGTGATTGTATTATGAGCCAACCTCAATACTTCCAGCTTGTGTCGACTGCATTTTTCAAGTATATTAATATTTGGTGTCGTTGTGACATTGTAGTGCAATTGCCGCAAGGTATCTCTAGTATACATAAGCCAAGCAATCACTGGGGCAGCTGAGAACTCATCAACATCATCCATAATTATTGAAAGGCACTGGAGTGCATTAGTCTGGAAAATTGTCTGCGTTATGATAATCTCTAGTTTAGTTGTAGTCTCTAGTTTAGTTGTAGTCAGGTCATGGCACACAGGCCAATCATTGGAGTTGAATGTAAGGGCGTGAAGGTGATTTTTCCATGCTTCTCGCCACTTTCGGCAAGTTGCAGATGCAATCAGAACATCACGAGCAGCCCCCAGCCGGGATAATATATTCCCAATGACCTCTACAGGAAGACACTCCATGCACAATCCAGAAAAACGAGCAAAGAATGAGATGCTCAATATTCCTATAACCTACTAAAATCGTCTAAACCATTGAAAGCTTCAAAGTGAAAGAAAGCACAACCCAAAACCAAAATCTAATAATGGTTTTTTAAGTAAACTCAGTCCACCATACATAAATGAAGTAGCCAAACCTCCAGAATGATAAAATCAACGACCTCCAGAAAAGCTATGTGGAGCAACCCCCGGTCAATCAATTTTTATTTTTTTTTGGCGAATGTCATGAACCAATAGTTCAACCAGCCCGCTGACTAATCTGGAAACTGAGATTTGGGATAAAGGTTTTTGGAATAGTTGGACAGAAATCCTGCCTGATCATAGTTCAGATAGCCAATCTCTCAACTTTTTCTTAAGATATAGCAGATTAGGTACCGCTAGAAAGGGCGCCAACTTTCAGTCTTCAGCAATCAACATACACAAATTACATCAAATTCTAACCCTGCAACCAAAATATAATCAAGAAAGGACCACTTTCAGATAATAACGCACGAATAAAATAGCAAAGAAACATACGTATTCAAATATTAAATCAGAATCAAGAAAGAAGCTATTGAAACAGAGAGTTTTGTAGCGACTTACCAAATGAGATTAATCAGAGCGTCACGATCAGAACGCAGAATCCAAAATCGACTGACTAATCAAATAAATCAAGAATATAAAACGCATTGATCAAGGATGACCCTCAATCGAGTGCACCAAAGTAAACATAAATTCAGGAAAAAGGACAGAGAAATGAGGAGCTGAGAAAGAAAGAAAAGAGATGGATGATGATATTGATTGACCGACGAGTAAGGAGGAAGAAGAATCAACCAAAGAAGTAGTAGTACCAACTGAGAGAAGGGAAGCAACGCAGGGAGGGCGGGGGAGTTAGGAATCTGATTAGCTGGAAGAAAGAAATGGTCAAGCTAGCTGTGTTGCCCCCCGGGCCTCCGCCTTTCTGCCCTCTTGGCTCCTGCACAGAAACAGAACACACACACACACGCACTAGTGACTGTTGTTGCGTTGTTGGTGTTCTAGCCTTCTAGGTTCGCCAAGTGGTTCGCACGTGACTGGAGGAGGAAACAGGAAAGTGGAAACCCGCGTACATGTAGATAGATAGATATACATACGTCCGGTTTTATTCCATGATTCTACGCCCTTTCTGGTTTTTAAGACGATTGAGAGGCTCTACGAAATTGTCCTAAGTAGTTCATGATAGAGATTTCAACGTTTAAAAATATGTAGATCGAATTCAAGAAAAGTGGTAAAAGTAACAGGTAAATATTAGGGATAAGAGTCTAACTCTCAAATTCTCGATTGCCCTTGTATCAAACAAAGAAAATGATAAATGTAGAGAAAGATAATAATGAGTTTGTTTGGATAGGAGTTTATTTAGATGATTTATTTGAAATAATTATTATAACATTTTTTTTGATGTGATGTATATGAAATAAAAAAATGATTGAGAAGATAAAAGTGTTATTAAAATTTGTGAAGCAAATTATTTTTTCTCAAATTATCTCTATCCAAACACTTGTCAAGCTTACTAGAACAATTACACTAGTAAATCCAAATTTGAGAAAATCGTACAAATAGTCCCTCGCATATTAGTATTGCATTTTTTTGCCTCTCACATATGAAATGATGATTTTTTGTCGGTCACATGTTGACTTTATATTTTTTACCTTCTTCACATGTAAAATAATGAATTTTTGTCCCTTACAAAAAACAATGTTCATTTTTAGTCCCTCGACTCATTTATGTTCATATTCTTATTATGTCTAACAAACATTACGAGTAAAATCAAAAGATAGTAGGAAAAAGGGAAAAAAAAAAGTCCCTCATATTTCTTTCTTTTTCATCCTTTTTTCCTCACCAAGAATGTGGCAACATCCATGGCTGCCTCTAATTACTGTGCTAGCAATAGGGGTGGGCACGGGTCGGGTACCCGTCCCTAACAAGATTTGGCTGACCCGACCCTAAAATATCGGATCAACCATTTTGCGACCCTAACCCACTCTTAATATTTTCGGGTACCCGCTATTCGGGTACCCGAAAAAAAGGGGCGGGTCATAGGGTACCCGTCCCTAAAAAAAAAAAAACTATTTTCCAATAAAAAAATATTTTTCATTTAATATCAACATGTTTTCCAATAAAAAAGAGTATGCTTTCCAATTAACATTGGTAGAGATATTATAATCAAAATCCATACGTCACCATTCTCACACATTTCATCCAATAATCAAACCGATTTCATAAATTTAGTATATATTAAAATTATAATATCTAATAGATAAAACGAAATTTATGATAATTTTGATTACATCACCATTCTCACGCATTTCAGCCTTCTACAACATAACAAACACAAGAATAATAAGTATATGGCAACTTTTCCAAGTATAACAAACACAAGGATAAAACGAAGTTTTATGATAATTTTGAGTACATCACCATTCTCACGCATTTCATTCTTTTACAACATAACAAACACAAGGATAATAAGTATATGGCAACTTTTCCAACTTCCTTAAGGATATTATGGTACAATATTGCATCAAAAATGAGTCGATTGTGGAATCAAGTCCGGAAAAGAATTGAACAGAGCTAATAAATTTTGAAGAAAGTGTAACCAAAATAATCTTGAAAATTTTTCCCCAACTTTCTTACATCTTTGGAATAGACCTTGTTGCATTAAAGGTGATGAAAAAGAAAAATAAATTTCTTGCACTAAAATAAAGGAGACAAATTTAAGAGACACAATTGCAATAAAATAAATAAATAAATGAAAGACACAAATGTTTTAATTATCTAACTCACAGAAAATTGGAGTTCCAAACACAAATTTTTGATTGAATTGATGAAAAATTTGCAGGAAAGATCGATGGAAGTAGAATAAAAATGAAAAAGGATGAAAGGAATGAACAATTTTTATGATAGAGTTTCACAAATTTTTCTTTGTTTTATTCATTTGGTTCAGGTTTCACCAAGAATATTCACTTTTTTTAGACAAGATGAGGAGAAGCGGATCATATGAGATTAAAATATGAGGTTGTGAACCACTTTGCTTACACATAGGATTAAAAATTATAAAATTATATAATGAACCCTTATTTTTTAAATATTTATATAATATACCCTGCGGGTCAGGTACCCGCGGATTTTTATTTTGTTGATCCGTATCCATATCCGTTTTTGCGAGTACCCAACCCGCATTTGCCCCACTAAGAAAAATCGGATCGGATATCCTATTTTTCGGATCGGATCAGATCAGGTTAGTCGGATTTCGGATCGGATCGGATTTTTTGCCCACCCCTATCTAGCAATGTCGCTGTCAGCAGCTACTACTTTCAATCACAAAATTTCATCTAATTTTGATATTAGTTTTGTGAAAAAATTGACAAAAATGGCTAAAAAATATAAAAAATATTGGCGGGTAGAATATTTCACGGCTAATATTAAAAAAAAAAACATTGGCATGTTTTTCTCTATTAGCTATATGACTAAAAAAATACGAAACTAATGTTGAGATCAAAATTTACCTGCCAGTGTTTTTTTCCTAGTTTCCATCAACATTTGTTCATTTTTTACAAAAAGCTAATATCAAAATTATATGCGAAAATTTGACTGAAGAATTGAATTATAATGAAATTTCATAACTAAAAGAATAACCACTGATGACAACACTGCGATCAAATGTAGTTATGGCTATTACACTTTGTTTGGATGGAGCATTATTCCAAATAATTATTATAGCATTTTTTTGTGATGTGATGTATCTGAGATAAAAAAGTAGTTGGGAATATAAAAAGATAAATTGGGAAATGTATTTATGACGCAAGCAAATTTTTTTTTTTTTGGAAAAATAGGACCAAAAAAAAAAGAAAGAAATGTGAAGGACTTTTATCCCTTCTTTCCAACAATCTTTCCATTTTGCTCAAAAATTTTGAGAGGCATGAGATAGATGTGCATGAATGTTTTTGGACAAGCGTATGAGTAAAATTTAGATGAGAGACTTAAAAATGTGCATTTTTTTCATTTGTGACGAACAAAATATCATTATTTCTTACATAGAAGTCGTAAAAGATAAATAGCTAATATCTGTGTGATGAAAAATCATCATTTCATTTGTGCGAGGCTAAGCTAACATTTGAGGGACAAATTGTATGATTTTTTCCTCAAAATTTGGGTTTTTCTTGGTTAATATTTGAATGTTTCTCAAGCAGTTTCTTTTGCACATTAATAGGTTTTTCGTTTCTATAATTTGGTTATTTTTCAAACTTCTACGTTAAAAATATGAAAAATTTCCATTAACCATTATTGTTTGAAGACTTTTCGAATATGGCATAAGGAGATTCAACAATTCTTTTTGAATTTCACACCTTCAAATTAAATTTGTCGTTAGATGGTAAAAAAAAAAAAATATTTCTATCATCAGATTGTAACAATTTCAGAATCTAACATATGAACCACTACCATCGTTAAGGATGCGATGGAGGGCCTCTGCCGTAGAATTTTCCCAAAAGAGACTGGGTTTGTTTGGATAGGGTATTATTTGAAATATTATTTGGAATAATTACTGTAGCACTTTTTCTGATGTGATGTATGTGAGATAAAAGGTGATTAGGAATATAAAAAGGTGGGTTGGAAAATGTGTTTATGATGCAAGCGAAATATTATTTGGGATAATGGAACTATCCAAACAAACCCAAATGTAAACTAGTGGTGGAGCAAAAACATTATACAAAGTCATTGCGGCCTATGATTACACGAATCACGACAAAATTTCCGAGTTTTGTCACATAAACAAGCATTTTTAAAGATATCATAGCGGAAGGGGTTAATTGCGCTTTACAACTCTCAATTATTCTCAAATCTTACTTTCTTACCCTAAACTTTTTACTTCTGTAATAGACCACCTTGAAGTTCTAACTTTTAACAATCCATTACATTTCACTATTTTGTGACAAATTGAAATAGGGTTCAGATTGCCCATAGTCGGTAGAAAGAACCTTTCAACCATCACCTTAATTTTCTTCTAAAATCGCCATTTTTTTTCCTATCAGGAGACGTGCCAAGTAGCACGTTTTTTTTTTCCTTTCCATCAAAAGGTAACAAAATTTTGATTCTTTTCAAGTAGTCAAAAACTTAAGGGAAATTTCTCTCTTAATTTCTTTTATTATAAAATAGAGCTATTATTAACTTTAGTTGGGTAGAAAATATGCCCATTGCGACATAATTTCTGACAAAAAAAAAGAGGCATTTTAAGGAAAAAATAAGAGTGGGGTTCAAAAGGTCGTTGTATGCGTAATTGGATGCCTCATCCATCAATTTGCCAAACTAAAGTTAGTAGTCGATTGTAAAATTTAGAAGTTTAAAGTTAAAAATGGAAAAATTCTAGAGTAATAAAGTGAGATTTGAAAATAGTTGAAGGGTGCAAAGTAATCCTAATATAATAATTGTTGCACTGGCTTAAGTACGAAAGAAACGAGAGAGGATGCTTCGAAACAAAATTTTAAAAAAAGAAACAAGAGGAAATTGAAGCCAACCAATCGGTTAAAAGGCAGTGCGATAAGGGACTCTGTGGTGGCTAAATACCATTGAGCCCATGTGACACATGAGTGGAGTCAATTTTGATTGATGGATTGACACACTCAACATTTTGTTTTGTGCACTGAGTGTGAAATAGTAGGAATTAAACCACCCCAACCCCCTCTCCCCCCCCCAATTTTCTTGGATATTTTTTCAATGGTCAATCATCACCAACACAACTCAGACTATTTATCTTCTTCTTCAATGTGAGAGTTTATAGCTTTTATACCTTTTTTTTTTTTTTTTAGTTTAACAGGAATATGGCTCAAATCTTGCTTGGTTTGTTAGGAGGTGGCCGTAAAAGATAAATACTAAACCCCAAAAGAGAAAGGGAAAAGAAAATAGGACGAGCGCTTTTAGTGCTACTACTTTCTCTCTCCAGTCCGTCTCTACCTGCCCTGCCAACCCTCGCGAGCGGTAGCAGAGCTTAGGCCGTAGAAATTAGCGGTACTAAAAGTCTACACTAACCAATGGTATACAGTGATTAACCAAAATCCCAAAACCCTGACATTTGCTGCCTCCCTTCTCTCAAAACAAAAACCTCTACCTTTCCAGTAAATGCTTCAACCATTGCCACTGCGGTTGACAAGTGCGGCGCTGACTGTCTCAGGTCTCTCTCTATCTCTCTCTCTCTCAAAAAAAACTCCTATGTTTCCAGTATATCGATGTCTCATTATCATACCCAAAGCTCATTTTTCTCTTTCCCGCTTCTGTTTCCTTCTGATTCTTGATGTTTTAGGGCCTATCCTTTTTTGCTTTGGTGTCAAGTGTTGCTGCAATTTCTTGCCCCATTGTAATTTGTCTTCTTTTAAATTGGTATAAAGCTACTGTCTTTCTTGCGGCAAGGAGCCCGGGCAGGGTTCATGTTTATGCTGTCTGGAATAACATCTTAACACATTTCGAAAATCATCACTATCTGTTGCATTATAATGTAAATGATCTTGGAAACATACGTTACAAATTAGCGTTGGCTTTTTCCTTTTTCTTTCTGCTCTGCTGAGGTTCTTTACTTGTTTATCTTGTTGAAGTTTTCGTTTATTAAGTATTGGTTTAGGTTATGATTGTTGAGAGCTCTCTGGCTGCATTTTACAATTAAACATGAGCTAAAAGGATATACTGGACTGCAAATTGTAGGATTCGGCAATTTGGCTTAAATTCCATCTAAGTTGCATATAGTGTTTTGGGGTTTTCTGGTATGGCTACCTGCACATCGACTTGTTTTACGCGTTACGATGCTCGAAGGTCAATGGGGGTTTTGACCGTTCTTGGAGGAAAAGTAGGCCCGCTGAAAACGCCCGATGAAAAGATTGGCTTTTTGAATGTTAGCCAAAGGGGTAGTCCAATTTGCACTCAGATTAAGTGTTCAACAAACTCTCATAGTGTCAGCCAATTTCAGAGCAAGGATCCATTTCTGAATTTGCACCCAGAAATTTCGATGCTTAGGGGTGAGGGGAACACCACTATAGCCAACCCTCGGCAGGATAGCTCAAGTGGAAGTGTTACAGAGAGTTTGAGAGATACTTCGGGCTCAAACAATTACAATGAGGCAAAGATAAAAGTTATTGGTGTTGGAGGTGGCGGGTCAAATGCTGTCAATCGAATGATTGAGAGCTCTATGAAGGGTGTAGAGTTCTGGATTGTTAACACGGATGTCCAAGCCATGAGGATGTCACCTGTTTTTCCTGAGCAACGCTTGCAAATTGGTCAAGAGCTTACCCGAGGACTTGGAGCTGGTGGGAACCCGGATATTGGGATGAATGCTGCTAAAGAAAGCAAAGAAGTAATTGAAGATGCAGTTTACGGTTCAGACATGGTTTTTGTCACGGTAAGTTCTACTTCTCTTTTGCCAAGTTATTTTCTGGGGTTGATACTTTTACAGTTAGGCACATACTTGTGTTCCTGCAATTTTCTCTGTCAGTTCCAAGAAACAGTAGCGAAGGTGTTCATTAACGAAGATGATGAAAAGATGTATCAAAGCAAACATTTCTGTAGTAGCAACAGATTGTTGTTTTTTTGTTTTTAACATATAGTGCTTCCAATCCATGTTCAGACACTCGTAAAATTTAAGTTCCTGTTAAACTCTACTAAATGGTGTAAAAGGCAATGCTATTTCATCTGATATATGTATGCTAATATTTAGTATTTTTAGGTTTTGTGTTAGCCATTTGTTTTATAATCTCATGTTGGACTTCACATGGACCTCTACAGGCTGGAATGGGTGGAGGAACTGGGACTGGTGGGGCTCCTGTTATTGCTGGAATTGCTAAAGCAATGGGTATCTTGACAGTAGGCATTGTTACAACTCCTTTCTCCTTCGAGGGCCGTAGAAGAGCCGTTCAAGCACAAGAAGGGATTGCAGCTTTGAGAGAGAATGTCGATACACTGATTGTCATTCCAAATGACAAATTACTGACTGCAGTCTCCCCATCTACACCAGTAACAGAAGCATTTAACTTGGCTGATGATATTCTTCGACAAGGAGTCCGTGGTATCTCAGACATAATCACGGTATTGAATTCAATGTGACTAAAGGCTCATCCATTATATCTAGCTAATATAGTTGACACTGCTTATATTTAGCAGCCTACTCCACTTAGCTTATTTCTCATGCACATATACATGAATACTACGTTGTGTTGGAGATTGAATATATGAACTCTTCCTAGATGACCAACTCTTGTGGTAGAAGTTAAAGAAGGTCTATGCAATTATCTACTATTTGGGATTTCTGTCTTATAGGTGGATGGTGGTTCTTGTATGTTCCATCAGTTTTGATCAATTAGTAAAACTCAGTGATTGAGTATCTGCTTTAGCTAATTCTTCCAATTTTCTTGAAGGATGATCAATCTCACGCAATAATGCAGGTGAAACTAGGCTAGAAATGTATTATAAAAGCGTAATATGTTTCAGTTATAACTGTATATTATATATACTTCTACGTTGTGAGTACCTTTTTAGCATGCAAGTGTGGAAGCGTACCTCATTCACGCACTCTTTCTCCCACCTCAAACTCCATATTTAAAATTCTTTGCACTCTTTTATGATTCATGGTTGTCAAAACACTTCATAATTGAACGAATCAATATGTAAAGTTGCACCA
Organism: Coffea humblotiana; assembly: GCA_023065735.1. NCBI lineage: Eukaryota > Viridiplantae > Streptophyta > Magnoliopsida > Gentianales > Rubiaceae > Coffea > Coffea humblotiana. Next base: position 4,157,878 of record CM041213.1, read on the forward strand.
AGTTCTTTGGGTTATCTATGTGAAATGCTACAGTGGAACATATGAAATATAGAATTTAGATGTGTGTGTGGATGTCACATGGACATCCTATACATATAAATTTAAGGCTTTGTAACTGATGTTGAATAGTACAGCGCATGACTGTGAACTATGAATTCACCAAGTTTTGTCAGCTACTGTACTCAGTAACAAATTAGTTTAATTTCTTTTTCACCATCGCTTTCAGTTTTATTACAAGATACTTGTCTTATAGAATTTGTGATAAGTTGTGGTCAATGCAGATTCCTGGGCTGGTAAATGTGGATTTTGCTGATGTGCGTGCCATTATGGCTAATGCTGGTTCTTCATTGATGGGCATTGGGACTGCAACAGGTACTTTCTATAAGTTGCTGAATTGGCGAAGTGCGTCTCAAGAAGCATCCATGCTTCTCATCTTTGTGACCATCTTTTTTGAGAACACTGTCCCCTAAACTGGCTTCTTAGTAAACTCCTTGGTGTTTCTTATATTTCACCTTTTGTATTCATTGCTCAGTTCCATGGAAATGACTAGTGAATATCTGAAAAAAAGTGCTTCATCGTAAAAATGACATTATTTGGAAAATAACTTGAATCAGAATTTTGACTAGTGTCATCTCCCTGTTAATTCAAATCAAAGGTTTGTTCACTTTCTTTCTTTGTTCTTCTTTTCTATTTTTTGCTCATTTGAATGTTATGTATTAGGGTATGATGATCGAGATCCTAACTTATAGGATCCAGAGTAACTCACATTCTGGATATTTAACCGTGCAGGGAAGACAAGGGCTAGGGATGCTGCATTGAATGCTATTCAATCTCCATTGTTAGATATCGGGATAGAGAGGGCTACTGGTATTGTGTGGAATATTACTGGTGGCAGTGATTTGACATTGTTTGAGGTATATAATTCTTTCTCTGATGTGTGTGAACATGTGCTTGGTTTGCTACAAAGGAACTGATGAAGATATTTTACACTAATATACTGTGAAGATTATCTCTCTTTTGGAAACAAAGGATTTACTTTGGAAGGAGATAGAAACCTCTGCTATTTGGTGTCTGTTCTGTTTGACATGAATAAAAATGCAGCCCATATCTCATAAAATAGTTAAATTTTTTGCTTGAAGTGGTTTTTAACATTCATTTGGGGACTTTCTTTCTCTACACAAACTGAATTGTGTTGTTTTTGTACTTATATCCCTTTCTTCTGGACAAAAAGGTTTTTATGGGGAAACTGCTATTTGTGTGCTTAAGTGGCCCCTGTATCATCAATATTATGACAAAATGAAGGTTTTGGGTGATGGCGACACAGTTCTTAATGTTGAAACGTTGAAGATTTCTGAGAATAACAGGCATACTGAACTTAGTACTTTGGGGTCAAGTTTAGGATTTCCATTGTAGTCTATATGCCTTCTAACTTCTTCACACAGGTTTTGTAATCCGCTCATTTGTGTATGTTGGCATCGCTAAATAGTTTGATCTAGTTCTAAAATTCTTTGTTTCATGTCATTAGTGTTTCCTGGCTTTGTAATAGGTAAATGCTGCTGCAGAGGTCATCTATGACCTTGTGGATCCAAGTGCCAATTTAATCTTTGGAGCTGTTATTGATCCATCACTAGGCGGTCAAGTAAGTCACTATCTATCTCTGCACAAGCAGGACAAATCTTGCCACTGGTATTCTGTTAAATTGGCAGTTACTGTTTCAGTGTATTGTGTAATAGTCTTTTGCCAATAATTGGTTTGTCCTTGAGAACAAATGTTGTAAACAAATCTTCACTCATGTCATGTCTCCCATTATCAAAGTTTGAAAGGGGGTTCTTTCTTCACATGCCCCTGTTTAATGTTCATCTATGATATCACTTACTCTCCTTTTCAACTCACTTGGTAGGATATAGAACAATTTCAGGCAAACGAACAAATATAATTCAGCCCTGATTTGACTTGTTTGGCTTAGTGTATTGACTGCATTTAGTGCAAAAAGTAAGGGAATTTTGTTTCCATTGCTCGCCATGTAAGCACCTGCCCTTGAGCTTTTTCTGTCATTCTTCTCCCAAGTTCTTCCCATGAGAAAAAAATACTGTCCCTTTGTTGTGCTGTTTCTTTAACTTTACGGAACAGTTTTTTGCATTTTTATTTTTCTGTATTTCCAAAGAATAAGAGATAAGTAGAATAAGCTCTCCTTAATTGTCTTTAATTGGAAGATTGAAATATAGAATTTGCAGCGAAAGATCTTTAATTCACAGAACAAAGTAAAAGAGGAAAAAAAATTGACTTGGCAACCTTGGAAGGTGTTACATTAATTGTTTGACAAATCCTGAGTATTACTACTTCTTAATGTTATAATGGATTGATCTGCATCAGTTTTCACTCAAAATTGACACCATTCATTGGTGATGGATCATTTTTTGTTTAGAGCAGATGCTTTAATTCCAGCATTATCATTTGTTTTTCACGTGGAGCTTTGAATTTTGTAATTTCTGCTAATTCAGGTTAGTATAACCCTAATTGCTACGGGATTTAAACGCCAAGAAGAAAGTGAGGGGAGACCTCTTCAGGTATTTATCATGGTTTAGCTGTACCCACAGCGCTCTTGCTGCCCCCAACAAAGTGGGGAAAAGAAAAAACGCTGTTCTTATGTGCTCCTGGTTTCATTCTCTCTTGTGATGACCGTTTCTTTTTTGAAAGCTTGTTTGACCTTTGGTCCACATACAGGCAGGTCAGATGGCACAAGGAGATGCAGGTCTTGGAATGAATCGACGACCATCATCCTTCCTGGAAGGTGGTTCTGTGGAGATCCCTGAATTTTTAAGAAAGAAAGGGCGTTCTCGCTATCCAAGAGCTTAAGTCAGCTTTTTATTTTTTGGCTTTTCCTGTCACACAATCTTTATGTTGAACTACACTGTTTTGTCGAGACTACATCCTCAGTTATGCGAGTATTCAGCCAAGTTTTTTGTATGTACAGGATTGGGGCAAGGGGTTCAATGTCAAATTTCCCCAAGGAAGCATCATCATATGCAGTCCTTCAAGAATAATAAATACACTGTGCTCTCTTCAAGAATAATGGGGAGTTAGACGATGACGACGACGGGGGGTATCATCTATCGTCCAGGGCAGCGGAATATTGTACAGTATACTTGTTTTATCACCGTAGATGAACTTGTGCATATATGTTGACGATTGCAGTGGAATTAGCATTAGTCTTTCAGAGTTCATGCCCCTGGTGAGCAGTGTTGTGGAGTGGTTTCCCCTCTTTTTTTCGGTTTCCTTTTTGAGATATTGCTTCTCGCAATAGGTGGTTTCTCTTTGCTATTCTGCTGAGACCAACCTTTCTTGCCGTAATTTTACAGATTACATTCACAAATTTTTTTTTAACACACTGATCCTGTTTTTCGCACACAAGACTTGACTGACTGCTAGTGATTACGATGAATGATGACCCCCAAGTAGCAAATAGCTATTGGACTGACCTGAGTTTTTAAATCTAAGCGTAACAGAAATACAGAAATAGTGCAGTGCCCTGTCCATGTACGCGGGTGGCCGGCCACCCAGGAGAGGATAAGATTACTAGATTAGGGGGAACAGGACATGCAACCATGCAAGGGCATTTTTAACTCTTTGTCCTATTTATGGTTACGAGTGCTGAGCCGTGGTCTTCCTTCACTTCATCTGTAGCATTGCGTTTTATGGAATTGAGAGTCGCTACGTAATTCGGCCACAATACAGCTGACATTTGGTCGTGTGCCATTCCATAGGTTTACAAAAGATTGGTTCACATGCCGTCCTCAGAGGAATCCTAGGAAACTTGAAATGCCTCAAAACAGTCTGGATCCGCGTCCACCTCTTGTTTTTTGACGGGCTCTTACAACCTGCGCATGGTTGTGCTTTTCAAGAGAGAGTGGGGCCTTGGTTTGGAATTCTTAGGTATCTCTATCCCATTTTTATTTTTTTTTCGAAGATGACAACTATTGTATAATCTATCTATCCTAAATTACAGGGAAAGGGAGTCTAAAAAGGCTGTATTTGGAATTAGCAGATACACAGAACTTATTAAACTAAAAGAGTGTTTTGGTACAATTCTTGAATTTTTTTTTAAAGAGGGATTTAAGACTCTCCTTGATGGCCACTGAACTTGGTTTCTTCTGCAGTATTGGGTCTTTACTCGCACAAAAGTCGGATCCGCAAGACAAGGAGTTTCCTTTTCACTGCTTGACCCATGAACTAAATTTTTAGTTGCGACATATAGTAGAAAGATATATCCATGTTAAGGTAATGAAATTCACTACCCTTTCTAGTTTCTTGCACATTTCGATTATGTCTCGTGTATTTTGCTTCTCATTTGATCTAAAATATATTCAAAAGTTGTGTAAGAAGTTAAAAAATATATGTGAATATCATTACTCACTGTGTGTTTTTTTTTATTGTTTGTTTGGGCCCGTAATGTTATTCCTATATATATATATACATATACTACAATCGTAAATGAATTACAGTGGTTGGCTTTTTATTCTTCAATTAGGACACCGCGATAAGTTTATATATGAATCAAAATGGAGTTAAATGTTTTCAGAGTTTGTTAGATATACAAATTTTGACGCTCACATGAGCTAATTAAGACTAGAAAATCATAAATTTATTCATAAGTAATCATACGGATTTAGCTAATGAACTTGACCCAACGGATTGACGACAGTCCAGGCTTTGCAAGAAAAGAAAAATGGAGAGAACTTTCTTTTTCGCGAAATTAATGCGACAATGAAGTCTTGAAATAACTTTCTCTTCGTCCCTCTCTAGTCTCATTCGGATGCAAATTTTCAACGATGGCTGAAAAATGGGACGCTGTAAAACAAGGCTGCAGGTTTCGGTTCTTATTGTTGCATGCAGTTACCTCCCTGCATTTCATACATATGTCAATGTAAACCCACTCCTCGTCTCCTCCTCCATTGATTGTAACGGTTGACAGGCAAAACATGAAAAACCCAAAACAAAATGGCAAAACTTTAATCATGAAGGTAACTTGCAATTTTATAAACCAGAGGAAAGGACTCAAAAATTTATGTCAATGCAAAAATATTTTGCAAAGCTCGATATGATTCAGGTAAGAACGAAGGCGGCCAAGTTTTGCATGAAAGAAATATCTGGCTAACCTTCTTCCAAATCCAAAGTTGTCTCCATCTGGAATTAATGATTGGTACAAATTGTAGCTGAACCTGTCGCCAACGAAATTCCAGAAGCACCCTTCCTGAATCAAAATCTCTACAATCATTGGCCAGCAACATCTAAAAATCACATTATCGTTGATTATTATATCCCCAGGGAAAATTAAATTGCCAAATCAACATCAACCTCACAATCCTCCAAAAATCAATCGAAGGTATCAAACTCCCCCTCACAGCCTCTCTTTTTCCTTCTCTTTTCTGGGGGGATTTTCAAGCTTGAAGTAAACCACACAATTTGGAATCTACATCAGAAAAGACACGTACATTTGTCCCATGCCATACATAAAAGAAACATTTTGCTATGACGTGTAAACGAACACCCCCACCCATTTGCTTTCTAGTTTCTATCTACTTGTACTAGTAGTATTTTCTTTATTACTATATTCCCATTGCTTCCCACGTAATAAAGGCTTCGTGTAATGTATTCCCCAACACTCGATTGGCAATTGGCATCACACACACACACACACACACACACACACAAGAATATTTTTTCCGTTTTTATATGAAAAGAGAACGTCCAAGTAGCAGTGCTAGCATGACCCTTCAGAATTCTTATGATTCTGCTCAAGACACTACTGTCTCAGCTGCAGTGCTACTGCTGCAGGAGTTCAAGAAAGCTAATCGCGAGACCTTATCCTGCGATGAACAAATCAAGTCGGTCAAGCCACGTTGGGGAACTAATGATGAGTTTAAACGTCATCAGCCACGGCTAATGCCAAAAAACACTACTGTCAAAGACGCAAAACATCAACCCAAAGATGATGGGGCAGCAAAATTACCAGCTGTTCTGACTCCATTAGTTGAAAACTTGAGGACGACAAATGAAGCTGAGGTGGTTACCGGCCGGGAAAGACTGAAGAGACATCGGATTGAAGTTGCGGGTCGAGTTTGGATTCCGGATATATGGGGTCAAGAGGAGCTACTAAAGGATTGGATTGACTGCAGTGCCTTTGATGCTTCCGTGATGAATAGTAGTATAATGTCGGCTCGGGCTGCATTGGTTGAAGAAGGAAGAAGAGCCAATTCAAGCAGAATAAGAATAGAGAACCGTTGTTAGTTTTTACTATTAATTTCAACAGATGAGTTCTATTTTGACCCTTTTTTTTTTTTATCTTGATATCATGGCAACAATTCTCTGCATATGTGAATTAATTCTCAATTAGTAGATTGCGTAGCTCTATGATATCAGTTGCAACCCATTGAATTGATGATTATCCAGAATGATTTAGGTAATGGAGATTCATGAATTATTGCAGCATGGTAATTGGCAAACCTGATACCGTTTTCTTGTACACAAAAAAAAAAAAAAAAAACTTAACTAAACCAGTCTAGCAAGTAGCTGAAATATTTCTCTCTCCTCTGATATAATTTTATTTTCCACGGCAGATGTTAATTAAACAAGCAGTTTTTGGAAATTATTTTCCCATCAAGAATTTACTATAGCTCTTAATTATAAGTTAAAATCTCTTCATTTCATGCGCCCACATGAGTCAGGATAATTTACTTGAAGAGATTGGTGACAATCGTTATTCGCGTCAAAAGGCTCTATCTTGCTCGGCAAAACTCTGAGTGTGTTTGGATTGTAAATTATTTAAGATATTTTTACTGTAGCACTTTTTGTGATATGATGTATACAAGATAAAAAGGTAGTTGAAAAGATAAAAAAGTGTGTTGAAAATTGTAATGGTGATGTAAGCAAATATATTTGGACAAATAATCTTCTGTCCAAACACACTAATATATATTAGTGTGCAAGTTGCTGGGGCTGTTACTCTCTTCTTCTTTTTTTGGGGGGGGGGGGGGGGGGGTGTTGTACATGTATGGTTAAACCCTCGAAAAATATATAAGTTTTGGGTTTACAACCCTTCTTCTCTGCTTCTTAAATTCTACCTCTATCCTACTATAAGAAAAAAGAAGTTACAGGCGGTACCGTTGATCAAGCGATATGCATTCCGCTTGTCCTTCACTTGTTTTGAAAGATGTCCAGACTCTTGCCCTTCTTTTGAAAGCTTCGAAGGGGGCCATGAGGTTTAAGCTGGGATCCAACCATTCAGAGATGGTAAAGAAAAGTCGCTTGAGATACAATGTAGAGACCGTAAATATCAAGTCAGGTGCTTCCTTGACGATTGTTCAAGGAAGGGGAAAATTTAGTCCCCATGAAAAGGTGTACAATGTATGGTTGCACAGGTCTACGTACAGGTCTAAGGAATTTTTACCGTACTAGTATAGCCAACATCGGCTCAGCCTCCCCTTTTGCGGCCGTCCCTTCTTACCTGGAGAAGGTTACATCATCGTATTGGGGCAAGAATGATGCTTAAGTGTTGGAAATTTTCGTTTCGAGCAGCTTCATAGCCAGTCGTTTAAATATTTCAAACTGATGCTCAAAATACTGGGCAAGAATGTTCATGCTTCGCTAGTATAATGTACTATCAAGGAAATTACATCGTAAACGGAGAGACAAACTGAAGATGAGAAAATTTAGAAGCACCAATACTCTGTAAACTCCACTGTACTTCTACATGACTATTTTAACAAGCCACCCCAAAATTTATAAGAAAAACTATTTTGGTTCAAGAATTGCAGCTCACGGATGATATCTCTACGACATGCGGGAATAATCCACAACCGATCAAAGTAACTAGTAATATTATAGTGGAGGTTTCTGGTCCCCTGCCAGGGAAATCAACTCCCATATCTTGATCGTCCCGTCATCACTTGCAGAAGCAAGAAGCCTGTTTCCCTGTCAAGTTTAGCAAGGCAAACGGGAAACATTAGTAACTTTCAACTAGAAAGATATTAAGATTGAAATGTGCCTTCAGTGACATGGTAGACACAGTAGAAAGCAATGTTCTTAACCAATAACGTCTCATGTGTAAACACCCCCCCCCTCCCCAAATGGGTGCAGGTAAAACAACTTCTGTAGACATCACTGAGAGCCCTAGAATAGCAGATCGGGATGAAATTTGTCAAACAAGCAGCTCAAAGCAATGGCAACACACGTTCAGAATCTGTTCAGAATCCCAATCATTTCCTCCTTCGTTCTTTTGCTCTCACAAGCAAGTAAAACTAATGAATAATCAGACGTGCTGCACCAAAAAATGCCAGCATTTGTGGAGACTGACTTCATTTGTTGATGATTACATCATACTAGGAGAATAAAATTGGCAAGCATGCCACATGAAGGCACTAAAAGCATGTAATCAAGTAGCACGAACTTTGTGTTTCAGGTGGTGGTGTCTATGATGCATTTCAAAATGTGCCTGCAAAGAACCTGGCTGGCTAAGGATTTAGAATTTATTCACTGTGTCAGGCAGACAAAAGCCAGCAAAACTCAAGTTTTACCACGTGTCCACAGACATACTGCTATCTAAGAAAAAGATAAAAGAGTAAGTTTCTACTTCACATAAGAGGATTGAAATATTTGTTTATGCTTTTACCGCAGAGCTCCATTGCACAGAATTTACATCCATATCATGAGCTTTGTCCTTCTTCAGAAGCAAATGGTACTTAGGTTCATCAACCTGTGGCAGAACAAAGACAAATAGGTGTGAACTTATGGAAGCAGAGGCTTTGATAAAAGATGTATGCAAAATTTTCGCAAATTTAGAACGTATTTAGTAGCGACTCTAGAACACCCTTTTGCAAGTTCATGGTCAAAAACCCATATGGAAACTGCACCATCTGAAACCACTGAGCAATTGTAATGTGTGTAGGAAAACTTTGTTAGACTGAAATGACTAACGCATACATACAAAGTGAAACTTTTTTGTCTTGGGTCCTTTATTTTTTTTGTGAGGGGGGGGAGGGACATATTGAGATGGGTTGTTAAAGCTATCATTTCTTTGGACATATGATTAAAGCTAAAGCTAGGACCACTTGATCAACGGAGCAGCTCTATACCAAGTGACTAATCTGCAGAATATCCACTAAAGAATAAAAAGTACTTCCTTGGAATACACATGCAAACAGTAGACCACTAACAACGAAGAACTCTAGATCACATCCATTATGAGATGGGCTGTTAAGTACCAAACCATCTCCATCCTCAGCAAATAAACGTATAGCATCATCAGCTGCTCCACTAGCAATTATTCCTTCCCTACAAGCATAGACCATCAAGCTGTATGAATTATAGTTTATTTGAAGGAAAAGTTTGCACAAGAAATATGAGGAAAGGAGGAAGAAACGATTGAATAAAAGTCAGCATATTAACTGACTAAAGGAAAAAGTTTCGCTACCTTGACCAATGGACTGAAAATATAGTTCGATCATGATAACCAGAGAGAGTGCAGATGTGTTTCCTGCAAGAGCAAATAAAAACTCTTATCAGCTGGTATTTGACAAACAAGCTTGCTCTAATTGTTTGGTAGGTGTTTTATAACTTGCAAAACTTTGAAAACTATGAAACATTGAACTAGTACTAAGGACCAAATCCAGGTTGTTTCAAGCACAATTATTTCAATGAGATTAAAGAAAACTAGTAGCAATAGTTGGAATTAGATGTATCCCCAGGATAAACTTCTATGTCCTTACCTCCGATTGCATCCTTACTATATCTTAAAACTTCTATCAAGCATATCATAATTATCATCAATTCAACTACCTATATTTCAACTCATTAAAGATGGTCAAGAAGCCATGTTCCAAACTACTGGTATCTTGATATACTGTCTTTCGGAGATCAGAAAAAAGTGTGATGAATAAAGCAACTTAATGCCTCAAATACTCTAACGGATGGGAATATAAACATCACTATTAAGTCCAAATAGCGCAAAAACAATGTATAAAGAAAGTATACTAGGTATAAAATTTGGAAAAAAAATCCAAGAAATCAAGGGAAGTTGATGAGCCGAAGAATATCAAGTAAATCCAATGCAAAAGGCTTACCTCCGATTGCATCCTTACTACATCTTAAAGCTTCCATCAAGTATCATCAATTCAACTACCCATATTTCAACTCATTCAAGATGGTCAAGAAGCCATGTTCCAAACTACTGGTATCTTGATATGCTGTCTTTCGGAGATCAGAAAAAAGTGTGATGCATAAAGCAACTAAATGCCTCAAATACTCTAATGGATGGGAATATAAACATAACTATTAAGTCCAAATAGCGCAAAAACAATGTAGAAAGTATACTAGGTATAAAATTTGGGGAAAAAATCCAAGAAATCAAGGGAAGTCGATGAGCCGAAGAATATCAAGTAAATCCAATGCAAAAGGCTCCTACCACTTTCTCAACTTTACTCTTAACAACCAATGAATTTATCAAATTACTCCTAAAAAGAAAAGGTAACACAAAATTTTAAACTATAAGGCTCAACAAAACTTACCAAGGCGCATACCCATTTCCAGACTGAATCGTCAAGAGGTCACTTCCCCATATTTTCAAGGTAAGATCATCGCTGCAAAAACAATTAATTCCCATCGATTCCCTTAGAAAAAGCTATCGTTGTCATTCCCAGTGCATAATCAGGATCCAAGACGTATCCAGGTCTAAGTTATTTGGAAGAAGAACAGGCATATCGTAGAAAGCAAAATCATAAAAAGCCACAAAGGAGATGCATACCTACAAGTGGCCATTTTGTCTCCAGCTGCATTAAAGGATAGAGCCCAGACCGTAGATGTGTGTCCACTGAAAAAACAGCAATCTAGGTGCATAAGATTTTAACACATCTAACAATCTCAAGCATACATCAATAAAATTCAAACTTTACAAGCTTTGTGAAATCTGACACAAGATTGACTTCAAAGGAAGACACAATATATGATACAGCTAAAGTTGAATATAGAAAACTTGCAATACAGGCAAAGAAGCGTCAAAACTAAAAACAAAATTGTTGAAAATGTTTTACTTCATATAACCAATACTGCAGATCAGTCAACGAATAACTAAATTAAAATGGGACATCCAAGTTATAGCATTTCACTACCTGTTTGAATTGAAAAAACTTTTCTTCCAGGTTTAAAGTATCGAAATGCACACTAATAGCACACGAACAGAAAGAACACACTATTGTACTCATTCCAACTTTTCTCCTACTATAATTGACGTGGATTTTCATAACAGCCTACTGGAAAACAACATTCATGTGTACAAAAATGTCTCAAACATTTAAAAAAATGTAATATATACTTGTTAGCTTCTGCTAATGTTTGAACACAATGCCAATCATCATCACCATCCTCTGCCCAAACCTGCAAAATTAATGCATGTTATGAGGCCATAAAAGCTAAATAGGTTGTCAAGTATAAAATATTCCATACAGCACTTGTCTAAAAATCCTAAAGTGCACGTGCTAGATTACAACTAGAACAAAGATATGAAAATTGTTGTTAGCCGAGCAGAATATTTTTAGTACCAGACATGTGAATATGTCATATGTACCTTAATAGTGTTATCATAGCTGCAAGAGAACAGAATGTCCATGTTTGGATGCCACTGAACCATTTTAACATCTTGTGTATGTCCTTGCAACACAGAAACACACTCAAATTCATTACCAGGCAAAACTTCCCATATCCATACTGACTTGTCTCGCCCACAAGTAGCGAGCAGCGAGCCGGATGCATTCCAAGAAACGCTCTTTACTTCATTTTCATGACCCTGCATATTGAAAAACCAAAGGATTGACAGATCCAAATAAGTTCCATATGAATAATTTGTTTTTAGCAACATTCATTAATTGCTTCAGCTAGTGATCACTAAAGATCCTGGATTGACAAATGAAGCTATGTGCATCAAAGGAAATCATGAATGAAAAACTACCTCCAAAGTGGAAACACATTCATAATCATCGCCAACATGCTCCCATACAGCAGTGGTGGCATCAAAACTTGCAGTTGCTAATAGTTTTCCAGATGGAGACCAGGCACACGATCTAACCGTCCTAGTGTGCGTCTCCTCCAGGACTGCCTGCGTAAAATCACATTCAACGATCCTAAATCCAATACTCAATTAAACACGTCCAATTACAGAGCTTCTCCCTCATATATTCAATTCAAAGTAATACTCAGTGGTAAGTCGATTGACAGTTCCACAGGAATAGTAATAAAACATAACGAAATAAAGTACCAAATCCTGATATATTAGCAGTTAGCACCAGCAGGATAAAGCTTAATTCCAAATACTAGTATATCTCAACACAGAGCACCAATTGATGAACAACTTAAAATGAAACCTTGCACTGGAAAGAACCGGAGGAAGGACTCTGTTCCCAAACCCGGACGGTTTTATCGCCGCTGCAGGACGCGAGTACTGCAGGGACCCCGTCGAAGCCAGTGGCAGGTTTCCAAGCGACACTCCAAACCCTATCAGCGTGGCCTTCCAACACCTGAAGTTCCTTCAGCTCGAAGCTCTCGTCCACTAAGCTCATCGGAGATGAGTGGCCTTCCAACAATCCAGTCGTTGGCGAGGGCCGAATGTTTGTTGAATAGCAGCTGGAGTTGACAGGTGAATATCACGCGCTGCCGCAAGTGATGCCCTGAAATGTCAGTAGAAATCGGGGATTGGCTTTGTGGGGGCGGGGGGGGGCTCGGGGGAAGTGTGGTGAACTCGTGCCAAATCCTTCGAGCAAGTTTTACTTTTAACATATGAATTACTATTATTATTGGACTTTTGACACCCCCAGATCAATGCCGGCCAACAGATAATTGCATTTTCTACGACAAATCCACCCATAGGATTCGATTTTGCCGGCTCGGCCCTTCTAAGTACTCACGTATTGCTGACAGGTATTATCTAGGGTTTTTCGTTTTAGGTAGTAATTCAAAAATTTTAAACACATTTAACTACCTTCAATAATTTCTGATCCAACGAAATTAACCAGTTAACCGACTCTTAAGCCTTCCCTTTCCCTCTTCCTTTTATGTTTAGACTCAGTCTCCGTAATAGTCACGGATCATACATCTATTTAATTTATTTATAATTTCCTCCCTTATGCTTTAACATATTTTTTTTTATTTGATTTCGCTTCTTAACTAATAACTCATATTCTGCATCTTACCCTAAAATGTACACATTCCACAACCTCAAGGCACAAAATATATTAGTGAAATCATTACCATCTCTTTCAATTAAACAAAATGAGCACAGAATAAACTATGACATAAGAGCTTGAATATACCCTCAATTAGAGTTGTTATCCAAATTTTCTCTTGTTTTCTTCCACGTATCTGAGTTAAGCGGGTTTTGTTTGAAATTTCGAAATTTTTTAAAGTGGGAGCTTTTAAATCTAGGGTTTCCTATTTATAATTCCTAATTCTTTTTTAAATTTCAAGTTGGACAAACTTAGGCCATAATTAGTCTACTTTGTCTTGGAATTTCGTGGTTTGCTTGTACATTAAGAACATGTGTTGGCTCGTGGTTTGCTTGTACACTAAGAACACGTGTTGATTGCAATTTTTGTTTCTTTTAGAAGTTTTACAAATGAAAAATATATTTTAGTAATTTTCTAAGATGTGATGAATGTAAGATAAAACTATGGTTAGAAAATCAGTCAAGAAAATATTCTTTAAAAAATCGAGACAAAATTTTCCCACAAAAGTAAAAACCTAAACAAAAATATTTATTCTTATCAACCATGTAGTCGTGTATATGTCACGTCTCTTCTTTGCACAATTCAAGAGTATAATTGATATGCAACGGATCTTCTATCTCATTTCATGTACTACTCTTTGTCTTTTTTTTTTTTATTATATTGCTATTTCTCATTCATAAACATATAATTTAGTTTTTTTTTGTTTCCTTAAAATCCATAACTATTAACTGAGTAATACACATAATTTAACAAACTCAAAAAATCAAAACATATAAAAAATGAATTTTTTACTATATTTTTTATTTTATATTATATATTACTTTTTTGAAACTGTTGTATTTACTTTCTATTATATATTACTTTTTTGAAACTTTACTATATTTTTAATTTTCTATTATATATTACTTTTTTGAAACTGTTGTATTTACTTTTCTATTATATATTACTTTTTGAAACTTTACTATATTTTTAATTTTCTATTATATATTACTTTTTTGAAACTGTTGTATTTACTTTTCTATTATATATTACTTTTTTGAAACTTTACTATATTTTTAATTTCTATTATATATTACTTTTTTGAAACTGTTGTATTTTTTCATAAAATCTCATTTTTATATGGTTTGATTTTTCGAGTTTGTTAAATTATGTGTATTACTCAATTAACAGTTATTGAATTTAAAGGAATAAAAAAGAATTAAAATATAATATTTATGAAATAGAAATAGCAATATAATAAAAAATGACACAAGAAGTGAGACAAGAGATTAATTATGCAATTGAGGTACAGACACTCTAGGGCCCAGAATTAAAAGTGTGAGCAATTAGTTAGGCATACTTCTATGCTGGGCCTCTTTAGAGCCGTGAATTGTTTTGGACCTACTTTTAAATGCAGACCAAATAAAGCATTGTTTGGGCCAAGTTGGACCATAAGTGGATCCAACCCAAAGTTCCTGCCACGGGTGTCCCTGAAAGTTGGGTCTGTTAATGATCCGGGTTTAGATTTAACCTGATTCAAACCTGCAAAAAATTTTTTTTTCTGTATAAATACAAATATAACTCCATCTATCTAACTCGGATTCTGATTCTTTTTAATAAAAAGTGAATTGAATACGAAATATTACATTTTGATTTGTATTCAACTCGGATTCATTTAAATAAATTAATAATTATAAAAATATATAATTATTAATTCAATAATATTTATAATAATAATAATAATAATATATTTATTAATACAATAATACTTATTATACAATAAATTAATAATTATAAAATATAGATACTTATTATAAAAGTCAACTAGACCCATATACACGGGTTGAATTCGGAACATTTACATTAAAATGGGTTTGAGCTCCAATTTTGGCCCGTACCCAACCCATTGATGGGTATGCTGAAAACCCTAGAACACATAGACATATCCATTGTCCATGAAAACCCTACAAATAAATTCCACCCTCGCCTCGCCGCTCTACTCTTCTGCTAGTCGGCTCTTGCAGAACTCCCCCACCATTCAGGTCTGCTACTCCATCCCTATCTCTCTCTTTCTCCTCCTTTGCAGGGCTTCTTCCTCTCTCCCCTCCTCAGTTCTTCGAGTATACGTCAGTTCAACTTGGGCCAATGTGTTTCCATTTATTCTTTGATTGTTTTGATGTTGACAGGATAATCGCCTAGGCAAGACGAGACAGAATTTCTCACCATGAGGTATGACTTGTTTCTCTTTTCACAAGCATTTTTTCCGTTGTTTCTCCAATTTAATCTAATTGTTAGACGGAAGTTTCCTTCCCTTTGTTCTATCTTAGATGTGTGTCACTGATTTGACTCGAGTCTCTGACTTGCTTGCTTGATCATGTCTATCCAGTGTCAGTTGCAAACAAGGATATTATTGAGTTTTTTGCTTCAATATTCTTTTGTCTTGTTGATTATCTGGCTTTTTCGGAAAAGTTGTTGTTCTATCGAGAGTGATGCTTTGCGGGCATCTCCGTGTTAACATGACAAATAAGTATTTACAGTCTCTGGTTGGGCTGTTTAAATTATTGAAACCGTCCTGCTTGGTAACCTAATTTTATATGCCTTGTTTATTGGAGTTTCTTGAAATCCTGTCTCTCGGTATTTTCGGGCTGGCCTAAACTAGTCCACTTTTATTTCCCGGTCTGGTTGTTGTAGTGAACAAGGATGTATCTATATATATGTGTGTGTGTGTGTGTGCGCGCGCGCTTTTCTGATCCTATGTAATGTAATGGCGCATTTGTTTGTTTGCAGCAAGCTACAGAGTGATGCTGTTAGAGAGGCAATTGGCGTAATTATGACCGAGGCTAAGGGTGATAAAAAGCGTAACTTCACCGAGACTATTGAGCTTCAGATTTGGTTTGAAGAACTATGATCCCCAGAAGGACAAGCGTTTCAGTGCTCTGTTAAATTACCACACATTCCTCGACCCAAGATGAAGGTTTGCATGCTTGGTGATGCTCAGCATGTTGGAAGAGGTACATCCACTGTGTTCCCGCATCATTTCTAACGTGAATGAAATTGGTTTTTTTTGAGTTCTAGTGACGATTTACAATGATTTGGGGCAATTCAACTCAATGGTTGCAAAACTCAAGCTAAATCGTCACAGATCAAGCCAGTTTGATTCTGCCAGCAGTTGAGACTCCCTTTACTGGGAGGATCCTGCTATTCAAGGTGGCATTCTCATATCCTATTGCCTTGTGGAGCTGACTCTTAGCTATTACCTCTTGGGATTTGCCATGAGAATCACATTCTTTGATTGGTGTTACATAATAGAGAATTTTATTTCATCTTATTGCGCTATTCCAGCTTTCTGCTGACTCGATGATGGTTCACCACCTTAGGTGTCTTGTTCTCTCTCTGCTGTTAATGTTCTTGGAGTAGGTCATTTGGGATTTAAGAGTCATTTTCTAGTAGTTCTATTAAAGAAATTTCAGGGAGCAAATGTTTGGTGAAATTTTTAGAGTTTCAGCATCCCATGTGTCACAGATCCAACATAAAATATTGACATGAGAATTGTATGTTTCACAAGAATACTTCATTCTGACGACATTGATTTCAACATTTTTCTTCAGCTGTCTGGCTTCTTAGGCTGAATATTCTCAAAAGGAAAAGTAGTTGATATTTGTTTAAGATGTCTAGGAAGCATATTATGTTTGAGCAACATGTGGGGTTTTCTTAATACTGCAATTACCTCCTTGTGACGTGTTTCTGTGTTTTGTATGATCCCACTTTGGAGACTATTAGATGAAAGAATTTTCAACATGTTAACATGACTTCTTTCCTCTCTACAGGCAGAGAAGATTGGTCTGGAATATATGGATGTTGAAGGGTTGAAGAAACTCAATAAGAACAAGAAATTGGTGAAGAAGCTGGCAAAGAAGTATCATGCTTTCTTAGCTTCTGAAGCAGTCATCAAGCAGATTCCTCGTCTTCTGGGCCCTGGTCTAAACAAGGCAGGTATGTATCTTGATATTTATTTACTGGCTTTTTCCAGAATCAACTTTTAAAAGGGCATGGACTGTTTGAGACAGGTCAATTAAGATTTTCGATAATTTGTCTTTTTTTTTTCCGCAAGGGGATAATGTGGATATTGCAGAATGTTAAGTTACCTGACAAGTTCATCAAAAAATGCAGGAAAGTTTCCCACACTGGTGACTCATCAGGAATCTTTGGAGTCAAAAGTTAATGAGACTAAAGCAACAGTGAAATTCCAGCTTAAGAAGGTTCTTTGCATGGGTGTTGCTGTGGGTAATTGTGACATGGAGGAGAAGCAGATCTTCCAGAATGTCCAAATGAGTGTCAACTTTCTTGTCTCATTACTCAAAAAGAATTGGCAAATGTAAGTTCATTTGTGTCTAGTTTCTCGATCACATTCTGGCAGCTTCGGTCTTCTTGAGCCTGCATTCTGGATTGTTTTAGCTGAAAACAAATTTCCAAAGTGTTGGCCTGGGCTTTGTTCTGGTAGTAACTAATGGTGGTTTGGGTGATTATGGTCCTCATTACAAAACAACTAGCTGAATCTAAATGTGTATTTGACTTGTGCAACTACTTTGGCTTGTGAGTTGGATTATGCATATTTTCGGCGTGTGGTTGCTGATCTTTGTTTTTGATTGTGAGCATATCGGTACTTGGGACCTTTTTCTTGGGGTGGGGGAAAGTTCTGTAGGTAATAGTTCTCTCTTATGTCTGTATAATGCCATGTAGCTGAAGTTTGACTATCATCGTTCACGTGGAATAAAATATATGATCGTTTATTATCCTGCTTTCTGTGAAAACAGGTGAGGTGCTTGTACCTGAAGAGTACCATGGGAAAGCCAAATCGCATCTTTTGAGCTGTATTGGTTTTGCTTTGTTTTGAATCAGTTTAGCAAGATTAAGAGTGTTGGCCAAGTAATACATTTTTCAGCGAATGTTTCAGATATTTTTGTTTCCTTGCTATGTTGAATTGTTGGTTCTCAAAACTAAGAATGAAATTTTAGTTACAGTCCCCTTTTGGTTTATATAATATTGTAGTTCTGTTAATCCCTTTCCTCCTGTTGGACTTAATTTATAGTGTTCAATGATATAGCACCCTTGATTAAAAGAAAAATTGTGAAATTTCTAGTAGATATACTAAGAAAATAATTAAACTAAGTGTGCCAGCTTATATGGCAAGGCCATAACTGGGATGTTGCAGATATTTTGTTAGTTGTGTATAACACGAGTTACTACTGGCACTTTTACAGCTCTTACTTCCACAGGGTCGCACAACCCAACGTTCTGTGAGTCGCCCAAACCAATAATGAAGAAGAGAAAAAATGCACATCAATCTGTCCCCATTTTTTTTTTTTTTTTTTAAATTTTGGGTCTGAGGACTTGAACGTTGTTTATTTGAGGATGGTAGAGTCTAAATAAATGCAAGCCACCTTTCCGCAAAGCACGCTCGCCATATGGTTATGAAAGATACGTCTATATTCCCGCTACTTTCTTGATCAACCCAGTTGGTCGGTTACGAGACAGGCATCATGGGTTTCTATTATCAGCATCGGAATGTTCCGGTGGTTCCAATTTTCAGCTTGTTCCAGGGTCCTCTCTCTGGAGTAAGAGACTTCATATTGAGACATCCTTTAGATTTTTGTCACGAGGTGTTTTCACAGCACGTTGTTTAGACGGGCTAAAACTATCCATTACAGCAAAAAATCTGTACTTCCGTCTCAATGACAAGATAACTTGCATAATGACCTTAGCGCCGAGTGCTGGTACAAAGATAACTTGGACAATGACCTTAGCACTAAAGTCTCAAATCTAAATTCTGATTTAAAAATTAAGTGCTTAAAATATTAAGTTACTGAATTAATTAAGTTACATCTCTTTGATAACTAGTTGAATTATAATATTAAATTCGAATATCACAGAAATATTATGCTTTTATCTTTAAAAAAAATTGCCTGTATTTGTGTGTTGAGAGAGAGAAAATTGTGTGTGTGTATGTGTGTGAAAGGGATATAGAAAATAATGAAACAACTTAGAGATGATGATTAAATGTGCATATTTGCTTGTGAGCGTATATATTTGCATGCGGGTGCGTGTAAAACAAAAGGACAACAAATGCGTATTTTTTGCAATAACATGTGTAAGAATGTGCTAGGTGCATGAGAACTATAATATATGTAGTCAATTCAAAAATTTTTGTGAAAATTCTTTACTTAAAAATTTATACACAAATTAAGCAGTACTTAATACATTAAGTGATAAGGCATTTCTGATATCAAACATGTTAAATTCAAAAAAGTTCTGAAGAAATCAATTTCAACATTAAATAGAGTTGTCAAACAAGACCTAAGTGCTCAGGCTGCAGAATTCCGTACCAGCGTCTTTCCCTACACTCTCTATAACGTTGGGTCTATGACTAGAGCTACGTGCTGTTCACATAATCCTTGTATACCCCAGGGATTTCTTCAGATTAGTTGTAAATGTTGATTCAAATATGTGAGAGGGTCAAAAACATTTGAAAGATACCCGTAACAGTCGATACCAGGCGATTCCATCCATGCAAAATAGTACTACAAATCAGTGCTTTTGTGTCATTGATAATGTCCACCTTTCTAGTTTAAATAATATGTCCAAAAATTCCATCCAACTATAGCGGGAATAATAACTACCAAACTATCTATTAATAAAAAAGCACAATACCCTATCTAATTTTCATCAAATTGGGCTGCATTTACTAGACATAAATAAGAGTGCAGCATAGATAAAGAAAGAAAGTTTTTATGTCATATGATGGCAAACCTCTCTGAGAAAGAACACGTCTCCAAATGAAAAAGCACCCATGACCAGAAAAACTGAACATCAAATAGCAATAGAAGAATAACCACACCATACGCAAATAGAGCATCTTTGACTGTTTTCTGACACTGGTGGAATATCATCTACATATGCTGGAATTCCGATCAATGCTGCAAGTTCAATAATGACAGTCATTTGACAAATCACCTCAACCAAAAGGACATCATTTTCTTCCCCTGCACCCCTCGCATTTTTTACCCATTCTTTTCTTCCCCTCACGAATAGTATCCCAAATTTCTATATGAAGTTCAAGCTGCTGTTTATAGTAACCATACAGCAAATAAACATTGATGAAATTAATTAGGATTATGAGTCAATAAATGTAGCATAGATTCAATTCCCCCTTCCCCGCTTCTTAAATCTCACCCTTATCCTACTAGAAAAAAAATTTTAAAAAAATGTAGCATAGATTCACGACCAAAAGGAGAATGCCAATGACCTCTTGAATCATGCGGAATAGTGAAGCAAAACAAATATCAGAACTCTACTACACCATAAAGGAACTTTTACAGCTGCAGCCACCTACAGCACTTGGGTTTGAAGATACCTGCATACAAAAGAAACTCGTTTATTACTTTATCGAGC
This sequence comes from Coffea humblotiana, assembly GCA_023065735.1. Classification (NCBI taxonomy): domain Eukaryota; kingdom Viridiplantae; phylum Streptophyta; class Magnoliopsida; order Gentianales; family Rubiaceae; genus Coffea; species Coffea humblotiana. The sequence goes on from CM041213.1 coordinate 4,178,574, forward strand.
AGATCCCATATAATAACCACTAGAGGCATTTATAACCAGAATCTACAACCCATATCCATAAAAAGGCAGATAGAACATAGTATTAAGTAAATTCAACATAAGCATGAATGAATCATTCCATATCTAAAAACTGAAACTATGAGAATCCTGCCCACATATAGAAATTGTGATGGTCAATTATCTTAAAATGTAATGTTGATGAAAGAATATCATCTAATACATCAGGAAAGTGAGAAAACTGCTTTGTTCATGAACTCAAAGATGAAAGCTTATGTAACAATGTTGCTGGGTCAGGTTAAGTCAGTCAACTATTTGTTTCCGACTTTTTCTTTGTGCAGAATGTATCATATACCATCCCAAAGAACCTCAAAGCAAAGGCTAAAATTACTCTGGGCACACCAAAAGCAGAGATATAGGCTTAAAGCATTCTTTACAATTTGTTTATTCCAGTCAGTCTCAGTAGTTTGTTTCCTGTCCACAATCAAGTATCACAAACTTTTGGCCATCTGCGACTCCAATGCTCAAACTATTTTTCGCCCTTCATAATAAAATTATCCAAGAAACACTGAAGCAAGGATAATTTGGAAGAAAGATGCCTTTATTTATTTATTGTCAAACGGGAGAAAGATGCCTTTTAACTCATTGTTTAAGAGTAACATTTTCCTTTGTCAACCATATTACAGGCAGGGCAAAGTAAAATGCAAAGCAGATGATGCACTTTTAATGATGGCCAGAACTTTTATTGGAGTGCTATCTCCAAAGAAATCACTTGCTACTCGGCAGCTTACATATGAAATGGAAAATACTGCATGTTTCAGTATTCATAATATATAGCAACAGACCTGGAAAGCTGAACGGATAAGCTCTTCAACAAAATCGACAGTTGCACCGTTTACAAAATCAAGAGATATCTTATCAACTACCAATTTCACTCCTTCTCGCTCAAATATTCTGCAAAGTCAAAGAATAGAAGGCAATAACGTGAATCACTAAGCCACTGAAAATATCAAATGAAACAAAGCAATAATCCACGGTTGAAGAGGAAACTTATTCAAGTGGAAATTCACGGGAACCTGTCATCATCATTGTGCTTATCGTCAAGAGAAAAGTTATATTGAAAACCAGAACAGCCCCCGGCTTCTATGCTCAATCTTAGCATCTTTTCCTTGCCTTCCTGAGATTGCAGTTCCCTCATTCTCTGTATGGAACAGTGAAATGACCAAAATCCAGTCAATGAACAATTATTTTATATCTGAAACTAGTGCAATGATATCCAACAATTAAAGGAGTAACAGACTAACTACAATGAACTCAACGATGTGAATTTTCGTTTCTTTTCTTCTTTACCTTTCTTTTTTTTGGGGGGGGGGGGGGGGTGGAGATGGTGGTGTGTTGGATGGATGCGGCTGGGTGTTGACCAAACCTAAAATTTTGTTCGACATTTTGAATTGATGCTTGTTCAAGCCAAGAATGAGCCTTTATTCAAACGAGCTAAAGTCAAAGTTAAGCAACTTCATTTACTCATATGCAGATTTCAAGTTTTGTCCTTGTTCAGCCAAGCATAGAAAGTAAACAAACACTAAAAATGTAATTCGCACTTGGTGAATTAGTTAGTGAACCAACAACTCAATGCGCTCTTATCAAGGCAAGCTGGAGTTGAGCCTGGAGAAGTTTGGTTCATCTTTCAGACTAGAAGTAATATCCAATGGAACACAACAGGACCATTTCATACAAACTTCGGAAAGTGCCTTTGAAAGAAGTATGGTACAATAGTACATAACTTTGGAAGAAGGCACACAGACAAATTAATCTTCGCCAGTACTCATCTTCTAAGATCCAAAAGAGAAGGATGACAATATAAACGGGCATAGCTTTATTGCCACGGAAGTTGCATCGTTCCGTTTACTTATTTAAATTACTAATCCTAAACTACAAATATTTGCAACTTATTCAGTAGACTTTCATCAAATTATAAACAGAATTTCATCCGAATTGAAAGAGTAGGTTGTGAAAACGAAACAATTAAAAACCGAACTTATATGGTAAAGGAAGAGAAAGAGAGAGAGAGAGAGAGAGGGAGAGAGCTACGAGTTTCGCGGTTGCAAAATAAATAGAATAGATTAGAGTACCCGGACGCAATTGTCGGTCATGTGAACGGCAACTATAGATTGAGATTGAGATTGAGAATGGGAAGGCTGAGGAGGAGGTTGCTCGAGGAGAACGGAAGATGACGCGGATGACGAACCGAGGAGTCTCAGGTGATTCTCTCGAATCCGAGCTGCGAAGAAAGGAACCAGTCGACGAATCATCGAACTATACCACGACGTTGCCGCCCACCTGAACTATATTTCTTTCTTCTTCCTTGATATTAGCAGTTACGTGTTTCAGTTTCCTGCATCAGAAATCAATCAGAATTCAAAGCACCAAGACGAGGAGGAGGAGGAGTTTGGTTTGATTGTGGTTGGAGCCATTGTTTAGTTGATAGAATGGACATGGAAATGGATTCAAGGTTGTGAGCGACTGCATAACACGCGTACCTTTCCTGGTTGGTTGGGCAGGTTTGTTGTGCTTGACTGTGAAGCTATTGTTGGGCTGCTTCGGCCCATACACGACCAGTGCCAGCTTACTTAGCCCAACGCCTTTTTTTTCGCTTGAATATATGTTTAAAGGATTTAGCCACCTGCAGAATGCTACTAAGTCGCGATTGTTAAAAATTACTACTAAGTCGGGATTTATAATAGGGTGTTTTTTTTTTCCTGCCTAATCCGCCGACTTGACATTTTATTTATAATAGAGTGTTATTGTTTTTCTAATACGCCGAAGCTGTAAAATCATTTTTTAGCCGAATGACTTGACAAGAATATCTCATCATACGAGTTTAACATCGTAATTGACCTTAAAAACCTCCCTTCGGAAATGCGTTGTTGTGTAGGAACAAAGTATGAACCTTCTATAGCCGGATAAGGGAATGAGAATGAGTTTAGAATTTAGATGCCAATCAAGGGGGAAAATGTGAATGCTTAGAAGGAAGTGATACACATATTATATATAGCATATGAAGAAGCGCTGGGTATTCCTCCTAAAAATTCCCACCATAACCATCTCGATTGCAAAGAAAAGTAAACTGAAGGAACATTGGAAGGGTTGGTTGTCTTAAAGACAGACAGAGAGATTATCGCGAGTGTGGAATGAACTTAAGGTTGAGCACTCATATTTGGTCTTTTATGGCCACAGAAATAAGCAACATTTGTCTCGGAAGTCAAACCGACTTACTATTCCACCTTAACTGGTCTCGCTCATCACTCTCCAAAAATGAACACCATTGTACAATATATGTCTACGTCTCCACGGACCTCATATATTCATTACCGGTAATATAAATACAGTGACTCCTCAAAATCTCTGATCCACATCGCGGGCCTCATAATCTTGTTCATTCAAGCCCTTATTGTTGCTGCAGGTAATTCAATCCTGGCCAGTTTTCTGGGCCATGTCTGAAACACTCAACAACTAGAGCTGTTAAAAAAAAAAAAATCCGAGAAGCAGATGAAAGATTAGCCTCTAAATATAGATGGAGTTCACTTCGTACCACCTTAGTGTCGGCTACTTTAGACAGATACCTCCATATTTTAAGCCCAAAATTACTTCTTGAAGACTTAGCGTTGAGTCCTTCCAGATGGTGATGGTCAAATTCATGAAATCTTAAGATCCCGCGCCTGCAAGCCACCAACTTGTCAAAACTCTAACCAGCAATCCAGGACTCCTGGAGACGGAACATCTTGCGTATTGGGTTTTGTTCAAATGGAAAGGATTCAAGAGCAACCACCTTTGCTAGTTATTTAGAAATCAAACATCTGATTGTAGAAGAAATCAAAATGTGTTAGGAGGCATTTTTAATAGTTTTGAGCAGTCCTAACTTTTCATGCCACAATGCAACCTTGGCTGTTACTATCTGGAGTTTGAAGGCAGATGCACTTTGAAAAACCTCAATGGCATCTATGGAGCATATCAGTAAGTTACAACTGAATGAAACATCCATCTACAGCTTAATAAATATGTCAGATGCAAGCGAGATAAATCCACTTGATGACACAAACGAGATAAATCCTTCATGCAAAAATCAAGTGGACACATTAAAAACTTGGGACTAAATATTCCTATAAGTGCATGTTTGTTTAGCAGGAAACTTAGAATCTTTCTTGCACTTTCCCTCACTTTCCTGCATTTTGTGTCCTGCGAAATTTGCAGGATTTTGAGAGAAAATAGCTGGTTAGATACAAAAACTTTAATAACTGCCACTAACTATAACTAACTTCTCATTTTCTCTCAATTTTTTTCTTGGTGACTAAACGTACTCTAGAATAAGATTTTTCTTTTCCTTTACCTCACTTTCTCATACTTCACTTTCCCAAATGACTTTCCCTCTATTCAAACAGAGCCTAACTGAACAATGCTAGATGACCACAACCATAACATGGTTCCAATAGAAACAACAGTGCAATGGTCCATTACCTTACCTGTATGTTTTTCCATAAGTGAACCATCTTCCACCCAATCATATCTAACATTACAGACACAACAGAAAAACATTTGTATATATAGAGAGAGAGAGAGAGAGAGAGTCATGCTACCCAAATTAAGTTTATACCTGATTGGGTTCTCATGGGGATGACAACTGCATAGAGAACACCATCCAGTGAATTTGAATTCATTCTTGAGCATCTTAAGATTCCTTTTTCAGTGGCTACAAAGATATGTGGACCTCCCCGCTTTTCTGATAGATTAAGTCGTATTTTCTACGTCAAACCATCCATAAATAAGATATCGTCAAGCAAAAGAATGGATCATCAAAATCTTTATACAACTTGTTTAGACAAAAGAAAGAATTTCTAGCCCCGCAAAGCCAAATTCTCAAGTGTCAAGATTCACTTTTACTGACACAAGAAATTTCCATATATTAAGAACAAGTAGCTTACGAAATGCTTTACTGAGTCCCTGAATTGTATTATGTGTGCTGAAAAGCATGGTGTAAACCAGTATTTCGACAGAAAGTCACATGATTTTGCAGCATATGTTCAAGGTCTTGAATTTCCACCAGCCAAACAACTTTAACACCATCTGTACTTGCAATCACACCCCACATTTTGTCAAAATTACCTCCGACTTTTACCCTGTCCTGTGCTTAACAAGCAAGAATTCACGAATGCTTGCATGGAAGACCTCTTGTACAGCTCACAAATGCAATACCATAAAAAGATACCAGCGTCATCTCATGCAAGGTGTGTTTTAGAGACTACCAATAATCATTGCATGAACATGATCCATCAATTAAAACAATGGAAACGGTTAGTGTCCCGCCACAATAATTTCTCTACCAGTTATCTTTGATATGAGCTTGAAGGCCATATGACAATCACCACAAAACGCGGAAGATTTTTGGTTATGCGAATGACATCATTTGGTCTAGTACTTATTAGACCAAATGCAAGAGCAAGCTTCTCACTGTGATAGCCCAGCACATATTCTTTCTCTTCCTCTTCAACGTCGAATAGCACAAAAATCCGTAATTGGAAACATAACCTGCTGCTCTTAACTTCTTGTCCAATTCACTGAGTTTGGCATATATCTTATCCGACATAGGATGAGAAGTATCTCCCACAAGAAACTTCATGAACAACTCCATCTAATTCTATCCAACTGTAAGCAGGTACTTTCTGAATCCCTTTCCCATTCATAAGTGCTCTGATTTCTCAGAATCTGCCCCATTTGTGATTAGCTGAATAAATATTTGATAAAAGAACATAGTTCCCAGAGTTCCACGGTTCTAATTCAATCAATTGCCTTTAGCACGTGCTCAGCTAGTTGAGTATCTCGATGTAGACGACATCCACTTAACAGAGCTCCCCAAACCACAGTATTTGCCTTCATTGGCATGTTTAGGATCAATGAATGGGCTTCACCTAACAAACCAGCTCGGCCAAGAAGATCAACCATGCATCCATAATGCTCAATTGTAGGATATATAGAATAAATCGAGTTCATACTATAAAAGTACCTGCGACCATCGGCAACCAGACCAGCATGACTACAACCACAGAGGAGACTGAGGAAAGTGTTCCCATCAGGCCCCAACCCATTTTTCTCCAACGCCGCGAAGCAGCTAAATGCAGATCCAACATGACCACCCATGGAAAGCCCTGACATCATGGCATTCCAAACAACGAGGTCCTTTTTCTTCATTTGAAGAAAGACCTCCCAAGCTGAAACAATCTTCCCACATTTAGCATACATGTCAATCAATGCTGTACCCATAACAGGATTGGAGAAAAAATCGCTCATACCCATCAACCTACTAGCCCACTCCCCTACATCCAATGCTCCTAATCTTGCGCAAGCAGATAGCACCCCTACCATCGCATAACAGTCCGGTCTTAAGTTCTCCCGATGCATTTGATTAAAGAGATCCAAAGCATCTCTAGGAAGCCCATTTGCTGCATAACCCTGAATCATAGAACTCCAAGAAACAATATCCTTTTCAGGCATCTCATCAAAAACTGCACGAGCCATCTCCATACTTCCAAGTTTAGAATACATATCGACCAAAGAAGTGCTCACGAAGACATTTCTCCCCATGCCACTCTCCGCCCAATACTTGTGTATTAACTCACCAGCGCTCAAATCCCCTAACTGAATACAGGCAGACAATACCCGAACAAGTGTGAAACTATCGGGCCTCAAACCTGTTGTCAATGACCTCCAAAACAAATCAATGGCTTCTCTAAATCTCCCAAATTCAATATATCCACTTATTATTGCAGTCCAAGAAACCACATTTTTATCAGGAATATCATCAAACACTTTCTCTGCATCCTTCAGACCACCACATTTCGCGTATAGGCAGACCAACCCAGTCTTCACGAAGACATCATAATCGAAACCCCCTTTCACCACGAGAGTATGAAGCTTAGAACCGAGTTCCATATCCAACAGCCTCGTGCAGGCTTTCAGCAGAAACGGAAAAGTAAAATTATTCGGTAAAAATCCTTCTTCACGCATAGAGTAAAAAAATTCAACAGCCTGGTCAAAACGATCTTTAGAGACCAACCCACGAATCATAGTGTTCCACAAAAACATATTTGGGGCTTGTGTTTGGTAAAATATGCGTTCTGCGTAATTCGGGTTGCTGAACTTGAAGGTTGATATAAGAAGCATGTTGAGAAGATAGTTGTTTTGGTTGAGACCACTGCGAAGGAGGCGGCCATGGATATGTTTGAGTTGGTTTAATGAGTTGAATCCTTGAAACAGAGCCGCTTTGATCTCCTTCAAAACCGTCGGAACCATGGGAAACGCCTGCCGATGCATTCTTCATAGAGGCTTTAAATTCATTCCACGACATGGTTCATTCCCTTCCCGCGTATGCTTTACTTTCGATAAAGGACTTCTTTTTATATACGCGAGCTAAGCACATCCCAAATGTGTGCAATTTAGGAACAATCATATGAATAATTTGTACACTACGAAGTTTTCATAGAGAATTTAGTATAAAGCACATTCCCTTCAGGCATAAGTTTTACTCTCAGGTTTGTAGAACTGTAATCAACTTCCAACTAAAGTTTCCATTGCCATTGCTATGCATCGAAACCCTAATTCCAATACTTTCTTTTGCCGAATCCAGACGTGTTGATGAATTTTAAAGGAGCAGAAATGTCTATCTTATGCACCTAAAATCCTTCTCTTCTGCCCAATTTGCCAGTTCCATTCTCTATAAAGATATCTATAAAAAAAAAAACACATTAAGAGCCTTACCCAACAAATTACATGGTTTTGATTCCTTAATGATCCGGCTTACTCTTGACGATAATCAAGGGAAAACAGATAACAGTACTGAGAACCGTACATATGAAATATCTGAATGTAATGATTTTATTAGTAGACACCGAACAACAGGCTAAACAACTGGATTACTTCTTGTTTGGCCTAAGAATGCATAAATTACATACACCTCTGCAGTTGATAAATGATAGTATGAAAATCGACAACAGATTGATTACTTCCAGCTTAGCCTCCCTCAATCACAACTTTCTACAATATACAACTCCCTCTCCAGGCCTCCTCCTTTTCTTCTTGATTGCACATGTTACCAACAAAAGAGGTATATACAGATTCAGTCTGACTTCTCTACCTCGCGGAATCTTCTATCCCATTCACGACCCTCATAATCCTGATCGTACAAGTCCTTGTCTGTACTGTACACAATCCGCTCTTTTCCAATATAGTTTCTCTGCGCCATGTCCCTAGCACTCAAAATCTGGAATGTTCAATAGAAGAAGCAATACAAAGTCGAGGGTTAGCTGCCGGAAATAATGGAATAATTTCCAGAGTCATCATTAGTGCAATGAAAATGTTGAAGTGCTAGAAAGTAGTACACTACTAATCGAAAGAAACTCTAATTTCAACTGAAGCTGACATCCTCAAAACTTCTTCAAGATTCAAACCATCCGAAGGGTCCCAGGAAAAAATAAAATCCCAGATGTTTTTCCCGTATATTATCTCCTGTTTTGAGGGAGGAAAGAACAAGAGCTACATGCTGGGGATGGAAACAAACATAGAAGGAAAAAGGATAGAAAGAACAAGGGCACACCAATTTCTAGAAAACAAAGATAAAAAGAGAAGAGCCACTGTAAAGAAACAGTACAAAATAAATTGCTGACATCAAACTGCTGTTGAAAACTGTATGATGCCCACAAACATGGCAATAATGGTAAAATACTGGGGTAATCCCCAAAATTGGCATTGAGAAGATAATGATGTACTTCCAGAAGAACACGCAGGTATAGTGTTAAATAATTCAACAAATGGCAAACTTAACAAAAGCAACAAACCAAGTTAAGGTGTTATCTTAAGCGTTCTTTCAAGTATGACAAAATAAAGTAGTCCATTTTCAGGTATACAGAATCAATAATAAGGTTGAACATTTACCTTATGAGATCTCATAACCCTAAAGCAGTAAATTATGAAAAGAAACAGCAGAAAATTGCATAAGGCTTCAGGTTTACCTTCCGCCTAAGAGAGAGATCAGGCAATTCAAGTGCCCGAGCACGTTGTTCCCTTGCTTTGTTTCGCTTTTCAATCTTATCATTTGTTCTTTGAAGGAAAAACCATCGAAACAAAGGAATTGCAAAGAAAGAGCCAGCATAAATCTGCATATTCCCAATTGCAATTAAACAAAAGGAAAGATCCCAGGGGAAAAACAAACAAATAAATAAATAAAAAGAACAGATGAACTTTGCGACGCAATTCCAGATCTCTCAATATATGGTAGAGAGTTGGCAGTGACACGAAAACCAGAAAATGAACCAGACAATCATAAGACAAATCTCACAGGAAAGACTGCTTTTTGTTGGATGTTTATAAAATGAAGCAATCCAGTATGTGAAAACGATAATTCCCAACAATAGCCAATTCATGCAAAACACTACAATAAGGACCCCGCTTGTGAATAATAGCTGCAATACCAAGTCCTTATTGCTAGTTGCTGCATAAAAATTCCCTGAAGTGCAAACAGACAACTCCATCAACCCCCCCCCCCTCTCTCACCTCCACCTTTTTTCTGTGTATATTCACCCATCCGTCATCCCTTAACACTCAAAATAACGGCATCAGCCACACCAACATGTCAGAACTATAGCCAACAGAGGAAAGCTCAACAACTTCGCTATGAGTTTGTTGAGAAAGAAAGGATGCCAGAGGAATCACCCTCTGCTGAAACTTTAAACTTTAAAGTCTCCCTTCTGATTAGAAAAAAATTAATAGAAAGCATATAAGGCAAATACTAGAAATATAGGACAATTTACTTCCTCTGATTAGTAGTCTTATGATCAATCCTTGCTTTTTATTGGACAACATAATGCAATATTGGCTTACCTGTTTGGACTTAAATCTTAAAGAATCATATTAAAAAGAAAACAAAACTAAAAAGACCTCAGTTGCATCTACAGATTTAAAAAGTGTCCAACAAGGCATCCAATCATACCTGAAGCAAGGGAAATATGTCAGACACAAATGAGATGAAACCACTGGGTGAAACTGTCATACTCCTTCAAGTCAGAATTAAAGTAGAGATGTTAGTAAATGTTACAACTAGAAGTTATTCTTAGTGAAGAAGGCCAGCTGACATACTTCAGCATGGTACCAAGAATAATAACTCCAACTAGATTGAGCCCACCCAAGCCAATGACCATTGCCCTCTCCGAACTGCTGGTTTTACTGCAATATAAGCTCTCACATGTAAGGAAACTATGACAGACCAATTAAATAAAACACAATGGGAAGAAAATGGTTGAGTACCTAAACCTCCACTTGTTTTCCTTAAAGAATTTCTCACCACCAACCCAATCAGACCATTTTCTTCCTATATATTCCTTCCTTCCACTTCTTTGGGGAGCAGCAGTGCGCTGTAGCAATGGAAACCTGTATAGGATATTTCCCTGCAAGAAAATCAGTTCGACTAAGTAGGAGAAATAATTATTAGATAATCTGATAAAACATTCCATTGGAATGAACTGATGGTCATCCTAGGTGCAACATTACAACTGCCTCATTTTAACTTTAGAGCTTATAGATATGGTCTACAAATACAACCTAAAAAGTAACTTCTTGGAGGCTAAAGTTGCACACGCCTCTACACTCACTGTTAGCGATTGTAAAGTGCAATATATTCACTAAAATTACAGATGCAGATGCTTATAACAATTGTATACAGTTAAACAAGTGTTAAACAACTAATACTTTATTACTTTTCTTTGGAAGCAGTTTCCAAACTCAATCATAACCATTGAGTTCAAGAATATCTCAACCCATACCAGGAATTGTACTCTACAATTCCAATGCAATTGTGGAGGCCCCTCATCGGTGCTTCAGGAACCTTGCCGTGATAGGACCTTCAACCATAATTTTCCTTTAACCCACTGCAACAAGGGAGGACAATGGCAACTCCATCCAGTTGCTTAAAATTATCCAGGATCCAGACATTAAACACATGTTTATGAAATTATATCAACCATATTTAATCTAATTCACCTTTTAGAGTGGTTTTCCTCTTTTCTTTTCTTTTCTTTTTTTTTTTTGGGTGGATAAGGCACGAGGCATTGAGAGAAAAATCCCTTATCACCATCAGAGAAGTGTTCCCTTTTCTAAATTCTAACCACCACAGAGCAAATAACTTTTTTGCTTCTTACAGAAATCATGCTGTGACTGAAGTAGATGTAATCTAGACTCCAAATTTACCCATACAACCAAGATCCCTCTTCATTACTAAATAATTTCCAAAAAACGAAAACAAAGGCTCGCCAGAACTTTCCAGAAGCAACAACCACATGTACTGAAAACTTATTTTGTAGAAGGGAAAATGGGAAAAAGACATTGTTGAACTGTTGAAGAGATCATATACATGAAGAACAATCATAATTACAAAAATTCCTAGTCCTACAGTTAGAACTTCCACAAATTTCATCACCTTTTCTGCACACTAATTGTGGAATATCAAAAGGATGCTGCCTTTAACTATGAAAATGCACCATCAAAACTTCTGATTAGTAAGAAGTTGGAACAAGTAATTTAACACACCTCTTCATCTACTTCTGGCTGACCATCAAACCTCAAAAGCACTGGTAATATGTAGGAATCTTCATCCTGAAACAACCAATGACCAATGACTCATTGCAAATAGGACCAGGATCATGCTAAATGGTAGGCCACATCAAGTATGAACTTACCACTTTGTCAGTAGTCTCTATATCAAGACATGGAGCAACTTCTTCAGCAGTTACAACACCACCATTTGATGCAATGTATTCTCCAATCTAGTGTTTTGGGCAGTGAGTAAAATCATTTACAGATACTCTCAAGGAAGAAACACAAAGGACTATAAACCAATTGAGAAGGACAAGAGGGCTAAGCAAGCTTTGATACAAAATGCTTAAATCAATAACTGCAGAAAAAACCATCTTCTATACTGATGCTGGACCCCCTAACATAACAAGGGAGATCTTTAAGCAGGTACAACATGGCTAGAGTTGCATCCCTGCATCAGACGAAACTAGGTGACACTAAACTAGCTATCAGCAGCTCTCAGTAACAACTTTATGAAGTTATTTGATGCCAAGGCACTAACAGACGTTTGACCAAAACACAGATTTCACTTCCTCGCACTCTCTTTGTGTCAGTCATAACACGGCAAAAAAATGATTAACCATCATGCTTAATACATTTGGCACCGTGCAGAAATCTTAACATATTCATAAAATCCTTTCACAGTAGATCACCATGTCAACAATATGGAGAGAGTTTTCATTTAGTATCTCTGCTTGGTAGAATAAAGCAATTTCCATAGAACTTGATTTAACCATCATGAACTAACTAAATGGTATGTCAGAGAAAGAACCTATAAGGGAAGAGACTAGATTACAAAGTTTGATTCCTGAATAATTAAGTTTCTGAATTTAGTAGATTCCCATGGCAGACAGTGGGTTATGGGAATGGTCCTTGAGGCCTAGTCCTGATCCGAAACATACTAGATGATGACAGGTTTAAGGGAGGCCAGGGTATTAGCGGTACACTTGATCGTTCATACACCTGTTAAAGCTATGCAACACTACCTAATTTATAGTTTAAAGCCCCAAAAGAAAGCAAGGATATTGCAAAAAGTGGAAACATATAACTATGGACAAGTAGATGAGCAAGCTTAACTCAATTGTCTTATTTCAGCATCAGTAATAAGGTGATCAAAGAGGATAACAACATTGCTAGGGAGAATGAATAAAAATTGAACATGCACACACAAATAGTTCAACTGCAAACAGTAAAGTTACGGACCACTACATTCAGAGCTCAATTATTACCAACTTCCACCTTTCTTCTTCAATTCCCTGGTTTGGATCACCATCCCCAAATACGAAGGAAAAAACCTGAAAAACATAACCAAAGTATAAAAATGGTTCCTTTTTCACTCATGAGCAGTGGAGACTTAGAATATTCCCTTACAGATTCAATGAAGTTCATGTCTCCACTATCTTCTCTTAATCGTCGCCTCCGATAGTAATATGGATCCCAATACCTGAATGGCAAAAAATTGCATCAGATAAACAAACAATTGGGATATATATATGTTATATAGTTTCTTTAATTTCCAGCTCCCACTAATATATGACACTATACTTGGTTTTAGCCAGTACACTAGTTTATGTTTACAACAAAATCCAACACTGATGAAGATAAAGCTGGTTATTTGAACCAGAAATCTGTTTGATAAGGTTTCCAGCCATGTGGTTATTAGTTACATCATTTTCCATTACTGGAATTAAAAAAAAACAGAGAGAGAGAGAGAGAGAGAGAGAAGCAGCAATCCTGAATCTCCTAGCTGCCGCAGACACCAACTGAATATAAAAATCTTTCTTCCAACTCTCAGGGAACCATATTCGAGTTTAGTCAATTATTTAAGTTACTTAAGTCATCTTAGAACAGTATTATACGATTATCAGCAAAAGGTTCATACTGTCAATTGGCTGTATAAATAGATTTCTAAAGTTACAAATTTCTTAAATCATTATAAAGAATAATTTGTCTCAAATTTTGAACTTATATGAGATATTAAACATAGGTATGTGACTACTAACACACTTGTGGTGTAAGTTTGATTTTTTTTTTTAGTGCAAGTGGGTGGTCTCAAACCCAGGACCTCTCACTTACACTCCAATTGTAACAGATATTTTGTATTTTAACTACAGTGGCAAGCTGACAGGTTAAAAATCAAAGCACGGGGTCAATACTTTTGAACCTTACAATAGAACAGAATGCTTACAGCTTCTTTCTTTTATTTCTTGAGTAATCATGTTAGAAATATTACCAGAACAGATCGGTTGGACTGAAATAAAAAGTGAAACCAGTGTCATAAGATCTGCTACGTCTTCCTCGATTGTCTTCATCACTGCAGAATAGACAAAGAGTGACGTGAGAGTAGCAGATATGGGACTGTAATTATTTTTGTTATAAAAATTGGATATGATGCAGTACTCTAATTATTAATGAGCTGAAAAATCTCAAACACAATTAGTACACACAACCATTTTAAATAAACTTAAGTAAGAGATACCTTCTACTTGAAAGGACTGCAATTATAGTGGTATACACCACTACAATGGAAGCAATTAGCGCCGTTCCGAACGAGACTCTCACAAGATATTCAGCTCCCAGCTGCCAGCCCAGAAAAAAGGTTGACAACGTTCAGTTTGTTATGCATATGGTACGCTTAGCTATGTAAAATGAACTAGGGACGTCACCTTTGCTTTTTCTACAAGAGGTTCAATCCTTATCCTAAATGATTTAGCTGCAAGCTTCGAAAGATAATCCTTTGGAAAAACATATAAAACATCACCTTCATCGGATACCTGTTGGAACCATCAGGAAAGTCTTTACCAAAACTACAAGCCCTTGATAATGAGAGGGGGGGAAGGGGGTAGAGTACTACACAAGAAGCTAAAAAAGCTTAAAAGCTAAATTTAAAAAAAAAAAAAAAAGATTACTAATAAATAACCTCCAAGAAGCCGTCAGTATCGGCAGCTAGGGCCTGAAGAGCTTTCTGAGCTTCATTGAGTTGAAGCCCAGCTTTGCTAGCCACGTCACCAACAGTGACCCTCCGTCCGCAAGAATCAATGGCGTCCATGGCACGCTTCCGTAAATCTGCCGGGAGCTTATCGCTCTCAACAGCGCCTCCGGGCCGAATCGAGGACGTGGTGACATCAATACCAGCCCTAATTACAGCAGCACGGGCTCTATTGCAGCTGCGACGAAGTTTAAAGCTATGGAAAGAAAGGAGAGACGCCTGTCGGCGAAGATGGAAAGTGGGTTTGGCAGAGATGGTGGTGAAGTAAGATTTGCACCTGGACTTGGGGGATACAGTGAAGAAGCAAGTGGGTATGGCTGCCATTTTCATGGAGCGGTTTTCAAGTGTTTCTTGTATGCAATTTTTAAGTTGTAGCCATATCTGAGAAAGAGGGTTTTGGGGTATATATATTTGATGGAATTTCTGAAGGGGATTGTAAAAACCACTAGAACCAAATTTGTTGTGTGCTGATGGTGACGGACAGTGTTTTAACAGCGAGAGAAGGGGCGTTGGGTCGTTTCGGTTTTGCCTGGTGAAGAAGGCGCCACTGCCAGTCTTGGCTGTGAGCCCGTGGGTGAAGGGCTGGGATTGGGGAACAGGAAGCGGGAGGATTATGCTGGAGTTTTACTGCATCGGTGACCTCGAAATTCTTTAAATTCGTAAAATGCTGGAAAATAATAAATACTTTTAGTTAAAAATAAACGTTTGGGATCCTGCAACAGTTCCCAAAAAAAAAAAAGGCAATGTGATAGAGACAGTTTCAATTCTGTTTTTTCGCCTCTCCAAGTACTGATGATAGTATTTTGAAATTGTTCCTTTAATAATTCATTGATTTTGAATTTGTTCCGGTAATAAGACTTGACCTCTGGATCTTGGGAGAATTGAAAATGGAGTGCTACAGTAATTATTAATTGACTTTTTATTGTTCCGGCAAATACTTTTTATTGACTTTTTAGCAAGACACTAGACTACCTATGTTTGGATAGATAATTTTTCTAAAAAAATTTTCCCTTGCATCGTAAATACATTTCTTAACTTACTTTTTCATATTCCCGACCACCTTTTTATTTCACATACATCACATCACAAAAAATGCTACAGTAATTATTTTAAATAATTATTTGGAATAATACTCTATCCAAACAAAGCCCCGCGGATAGAATTATTTGAAAAAAAAAATTAGAATAACATTATTGTAATAATTTTGTAATTTGATGTATAAAAGATAAATAAGTAGTCATAAAATAAAAATTACGCTTATAATACAGTGGAAATAATTTTTCTACATCCTTTTAGAGGAAGAAATACACCTGATACATATGTTCCCTTCATCAGTACAAGAATTTCAGCTATGGTACTCAAGTAGTACATGTGTTCCCTTCATCGGTACAAAGCATTTCAGGTTTGAGACTCTCTTGGTTTTAGACAAACTATGCAATCGCCAAGCCACACCGTGTAAACTATGGAACTGGGTGTGCCCGGATGAGCAGCCATTCTCTGCACTCAATCATGTCAAAGTCGGGGAAGATGCTCATACTCCACAAGCAGGACTCACATCTGATCCACACAGACTGTAAGATGGCTAATGATGCAACCTTAAGCGCATTTATATTTTTTGTCCCATTCATTTCTTGCAACTGATCACATACCAGGCTACCAAACCCCAACAATTGTTTTGAATGTAACCCATGAGGTTAAAAGCAATGATGATACTTATTTCAAAGCCAGTCCAGTTCAAAGCCAAGCTCCTCAAAGAGAATCTTCCCTGTGCCATCTATTCAAAATCTCCAAATATCCATTGTAATAACTTGTAATCAAAGTAGCAGAAATTGATAATATCCCGTCTAAATTTCTTTTGTAAATTCAGAAATTGACTTCTTCACGCACATGATCAATGAACTGATTTCATACCTCTCAAGATCATGAAGAAACAGAGACTTCACAGCATGTATGCTCGTCTCTTAATTCTTCCATATTTTGCATTTACTGTGAATTGCTGACTACTCTTGCCGTCCATAATGCACCATGTCCGGTTGCTTTCTTTCACCAACATGGAAGGTTAGACACATCCAGTATCTAAGAAAAATTGCTTTTGGTTGACAAGCACTAGAGACCAAGATTTCTGAAAAATTAGTGAGCTGGCAGTTACCGGCTCTTTCTTTTAGAGAGTCCAAGCTTCAATTTGTTATAGGTGGCGAGATCAGGTATCAATCCGCTATCAAACATCTCCTCCACCAATGCTTCCCCCTCCTCCTTCCTAGCCTCTTTACTAAAACCAGATATAAGGATCCTGTAAGTCATACCATCAGGGTCCAGACCCTTACTAGCAGCCAACAACCTCAACTTATTAGCTTCCACCGCTCTTCCGGCTGCACACATATCACCAAGTAGACAATTAAAAGTCACACTATCCGGTACAATACCTTCTTTTAGCATCTTTTCCACAAATTTACAAGCCTCGCTGATTCGTCGGGTACACCGTAAACCTTCAATCAAGAACGTGCAAGCAATCACGCTAGGAGCATTTCCCTTTCCCCACAACTCATCCACCAGCTCCACGGCTCTCCCAACATTTCTTTCCACGCAAAGCCTCTCAGTTAGCTCAAAATAATCAAAATCACTTGGGAAAACCCCTTTTCTTGAAAAACTAATCAATAAATCACAAGCTTCCATAACCCGCCCACCTCTACAAAGTTCATCAACCAATATCTCGCAGGTGACGCTGGAAAGCTCACAGCCTAACTCAATCATCTCATGAGCCAAGGCTATTCCCTCCTCGACTTTTCCCTCCCTAAAGAACCCCTTAATCAAAGTGTTGAAACTAACCACATTTGGGACACACCCTTTATTCTTCATCTCCTTGAACATTTCCAAAGCCAATCCAAACTGTAAATTCCTGCAATACCCGCTAATCAAAGTATTAAACGTAATTACATCAGGCTTAACACGGTCCCTAATCATCCGTCCATAAAATTCTAAAGCCTTATCATACTGCCTAAATTTAACAAACCCATGAATTATGATGTTGTATATAGCAACATTAGGCTTCCCATCAATCAATCTTTTCATGGAATCAAAAGCAAACAAAGCGTCATCAAATCTTCCAGCTCTACAATAAGCATTGATGGCGAAACGAAAGATGGGCTCAGTTTTGGGACAAGAGAATATACCATCGGAGCAGGGGCAGGGGTTGGAAGCGATGAATTGGACAAGGAGATTGAGGGAGTCAAAGCGATGGGAGGTGGCGAGTGAGCGTATAATCCATTCGAAGGTGGAGTGGTCATGGCGGAAAGTGTCGAGAGAGGCAGCGTAGCGAAAGAGGTGGAAGTCCAGGTGGGTGACGCCAGGGTGGTGGTGGATGTGTGACTTGAGGAAAGATACCAGGTCCTGGGGTGTGAAGGAGGGTTTAAGATGTGATTTGACGATGTGGGTCAGGTGTTGAGCTGGGTTTGGGTCGTCGGGATTAACGTGGAGGAGGAGTCCGGGATTGGGAGTGGCGGTGGTGCGGGTGGAGGTGCGGAGGTGTCGGTGGCGGGTACTGTTAGGCGGGGTTTGGGCAGCTTCTTGGACACCAATTTTCTCATTTTCCAGTTTGCCCGTGGCCTGGGTTCAAAATGCTTCTTGTTGCTTCTTGCTGTTGGGAGTCCAGTATATTTACCAGTTGCCTAAGCAGCCCACGCTTCTTTTTAGCTGGTTCTTATTACGCCCCAGGCTTCAACTCGACTCCACTTCGTAAGGAAAATCTAAAAATTAAAAATTAAAAATATTTAGTTTATTTTGAAAAAAAAAAAATTTACTTATACTTAGCCGGAAATCACATGTATTTCATTGAGCAATGTCTGGTTCAAATTGATCAATATATTTACCTATTACAAATTCTCGATCTACTAGTAAAGCAACTTATAGTTGATAGATTTTGCAAATATCAAATTGGTAATTATTTGACAAACTCTAAAACTTTGTGAATTCATAGAAAAGCTCAAGCTTAGTTTTATGTGATGTAAGCAAATCATAAATGGTACAAACGATCCCAGGCCTAAAATGTAAAACATTGGATATTTTCAAATAAAGTCGACGACTAATATGTTTTTAATTGATGATACTAATTTCAGTTGGTAAATCATTGTTTATTGTCATCGAAAACTATTGAAAAAATCCATATAAAAGTATCAAGAAAAGTACTTGATCTATAAAGTTCAAAAAGTTAATGTCATCGTTTTCATCTGAACATGTATTGCTTACTCACATGATATGACCATGATAAGATGGCAAATTTTAACTTGCACTACTTCATGAAGTTTATGTTATCTATAATATACCAACTCACATATTAAGCTTTTTTTTTCGTTGTTCACTTTTTTATCATGGTATTAAAAGGCTAATGATTATGCTTATTTTTATCTAAGTAACAAGTTTTATGGGACTTTGAAAACCATAATATAATCGCGAGGAATTGAAATACTGCAAATAATATTTTAAAAAAATAATTATACTGTGTTAAGCAATAGCTTAATATTGCTAGTACAAAAGTTAGAAAAGCTTTCTAGGAATCCTACAATTCTTACGATATATATATATATGTGTGTGCGTGTGTATGTGGACAGTTAAATTGTAGAATTTCATTTTCAAAGCAATAGGGAAGAGTACTAATTTATTTGAACGAGCAAATATAAAAGAAATTTAAATTTATAGGTTGTATTTTCAGGAAAAGACATTACATTTGTTGAATGGATTAGAAAATGTCACTGCCTTGTTTGGACAGCCATTTTCTAAAGGAAAATTGCTACATATATCAAATCGTTACAGTAATTTTTCTACAAAAAATCTGAAAAAATGCAATCCAAACACAAAGGTTTCTTTACAAACCGTTTGAGCTAGAATTAATTATTATTCCTCTACAGTTGCAACTATCTATGATATATATCAGACATAAAATTTTGGATACTTTTAGAAATGGAATCATAATAAATTTTGACTTTTTTTTCCCTCTAAAAATACAAAGGGATAGAAAAATAAAAACATCTAGATGCAATTACAAATATAAGTAAGAAGGAATATTTCTTTTGTTGGAGTAATATAGCTTGATTCAATATGAAGAGAAATAATGGAAAACTATTATTTTGGTAACCACATTTTTTCATATATACTTTTGTCTCGTGAGCACACGTTTAAATTATTTTTTGAAGAGAAGAAATATAAACTTGTAAAAGTCCTTCCTTTTAGAGACATCTCAAATAAACACATATAATGTACGTGGAGACAATATTTTATGTGAAAAATAATTATTAAGTTGAATCTTAAATACATTTCTAACACATTATTATTTTTCTAATTATCTTTTCATGACATATTCATCACATAATAAAAAACCCTACAGAATTGTTACCCTTTTTTTTTTCAAATAATCTTCTCTTCTCTCCTATCTTTTCATTTATCACATAATAAAAAGTGCATCTTAATATTTTCAAATATTTTTTTCTTCAAATAACTCCACCGTTTCATCACATGGTCGTGAAATGATTATGCACCACATTAATACAACACCAAAAGTATGGAATTCAAATAAATAAAAAGAAAATTCTGGGGGCTGAACAGTTAAAAGCTCAAAATTCCTACTACTTTCCCCCATTTTACGAACTTATGAATCCGTGCCTGTGTACGTACTCCATTTGGGTGTCTTTTCGACCAATCGACGCGGGGGCTTCCAAATAATCAACTTGAGAACCAGGGAGCAAAGTTGGTTGCGTCGCTGTTTATGTTGACGAATTGCCCACGCAGTTTTGTCGTCTCCGACCCAGGTTTCTCAACTCGTCCTGTCCCACTTATGTACGGCCAAAACATATTTATTATTGCTATGTAAAATTGTAAATGAATAAAGTATTTCATAAGCTGAAGATCGGAACTTCTTTTAGTGCTGCCGTCATCGATCACCAATAGACTCCTTCGTAATTAAAAGTCATAGAATTACATGTGGGTTGTAGGTAATGGATCAGTGAGCCGTTTTAACTTAGCATAGGACGTGTTTGAGAAAATGTCTCCAAAATATGTCGAAGTGGCAACGAGAATAATTCTCTTTCCACGAACGGTTAAATGGATGAACATATTTGATCATACTGTTAACTATCAGATAGCAGAAATCTATTGGCAGCTGATTGTGCCCTTTATGTGCAGATGCCCAGACTCTGAGTTTGAAGCTCAATAAGGTATGATGATTCAGAGCCTTCATGTGAATACGAGCTTGGCTAATCTTGGGTCACTGTGTAAATGGGGTTTCAGTTCCTCAATACGTGTTCCTCACACGATATACAAATTTCTAAGAGCAGCTCCTTTGCTTTACTACGGTACCTTCTTTTCCCTTTCGTCAACTGTGTATGTAGGATGGAAGAAGGTAGCCGGAAGATATTTGAGTACTTTAATTGACAATTGCAGATTAAGTAACTGTTTCGAACCGTGCAGGACCTCAAAGGCTATCTGTTCAATGTGGAGTTAGGTTTCGCCCTTGCATTGACATACACAAGGTGGTATTCAGGGCTTTCTTTTATCCCCTGGTGATTTACTTATGAAGCACCATCAGATGAATTATGTGGCAGCATCAGGGAATTTGTTTAACTAAGATTGAAATAACCACTGACATCCAACAAGTTGGTGATTTATAGCATGCTATCATCATGTGTGCTTGGACATGAGATTTTTGTGTCTTGTTGTTGTCACCCAAAAGTAGTGACTGTTCAAAAGGCAAGAAGAGATTTAGCTACTTGAGAATCTTTTCACTTTCTCCTTTTCTCTAGTGGTGGTATTTGTGGGGAGACAGAAGGGAGGCAGCCCGAGAATTGAGTATTAGTAGCCCATATCGGCATGATGGGAACCAATGCTGGATTCAGGCACATCTTACAACAAAGCAAAGCAAACGCTTACTAATTTAGACTTTCTTTCAAATATTTTCAGGGAAAAGTGAAGCAAATTGTAGGATCTACTCTTCAAGATTCTAGGGAAGAAAGTTCAAGCCTCGTAACAAACTTTGAATCTGATAAACCAGCAGCTGATTATGCAAAGCTTTACAAAGATGATGGACTTACAGGAGGTCATGTGATCATGCTTGGCGCAGATCCTTTGAGTAAATCAGCTGCTATTGAAGCATTACATGCCTATCCTGGTATGGTATTCTCGTTGGTGATGCATCTTTTGGCTTTATATGCATGTTAATTAAGACTTGTTATTCAAGTATCTAAGCTTATTGCTTAATTGTATCTCCAGAATTTATATCACGTATGCTTGAACTCTACCTTTCTGAAAGTAATTTTTTTTTTTTGGAAAGTGAAAGACACTCTCGTTGAATAGTTATGTGTTTTTGTGTGCATGTATGTGTGCACTCGCACATGATTTTTTTTACTCACAAGTACTCTTGATACTTCAACTGGCAGCCTGGCACTTGATATTGTCATCAATCTTAATTATATAAAAAGAAATCAACAAGGATAATGTTTTTTCATATCTTTAATTGCATTTAGTTTTTCTTGTTATCGGTGTCATTAGCTGCTGCACAGATTTCTGTGCTGTTCTCAAGTGAATAGAACTTAATGTAGCCATTGTATGTCTGGCACAATATGAGGCTCACATTTTATGATTGCTAGAATGCGTCAACTTACAGCCATTCCTCTGCTGAACACTGAGATTATGACAATGTCTAGGTGGTTTGCAAGTTGGAGGTGGTATCAATTCCAGCAATGCTTTTAGTTACTTGGAGGAAGGAGCCAGCCATGTCATTGTCACATCTGTATGTTTCCTTTGATTTCTTTTTCTTTTTAAATATGCAGTAGCAAGCATCTTATGCACAAATTACAAAGGATTATCACACTTTTAGAAAACCTCTAGGCCCTAGCTTCATTGTTTGATCATATGCAAAAAGAAATTTGTCTAGAAGAGAGGCAAGAAATGGTTTACCTGCCTTAGTTGATGTTTTTGCTTCAGGAATGCTTGATGACTTTTAAGTTGACATTAGCTGACATTAGCTTTCTGATCAGGAAAAAAAAAAAAGAAATATGTCCTACTCATTACTTCTTCTTAAATTTCAAATGAAAGGAGCCAGGAGGCATCCCTTTATTCCATGTTACCATGTCCTTCTGATGCAATGAGAAATCCTTGTTTGTGTAACTCTGGGTTTTGGATGTTCTAGTGTTGGTTATAAGTTTGAGAGCTCATTTGAAACTAGCAACAAGCTAGACTCTGAAGTAGCTTCTGTTTTACTGTTTAATATATATCAAGCTCATATTTTTCCTCTTTTTTCCTGCAGTATGTTTTCAGCAATGGACTAATGGATCTTGACAGGCTTAAAGAGCTTGCTAATGCTGTTGGGAAAGAGAGACTTATATTGGATCTCAGTTGCCGAAAGAAGGTTTGCTTTGGCCTTGAGAAAAAAACATACCTGAGATGAAATCTTTCTGAGCTAATGGAAGTGATTATTTATTTTTGAGACTGTTCCATTTCTTATCTTAGAAAACATTGCACTTGATGTGATTATTAGCCCTGGTATGCAGCTTGTCTCAATCTAAGAAGTATAGCACTTACTCCGTGATTAAGAAACTATTTTGGTCATGGTTCCACATTATGCTCTACCATGTAATAAGATTATTTTCAGTGACATTAGTGACTTCAAATATCAATTTGTAGGAGGGTAAATATTTTGTCGTCACAGATAGGTGGCAGAAATTTAGTGATGTATGTCTTGATGAGAAAGTGTTGGATTTTCTGGCTCGTTATGCTGACGAGTTTCTTGTCCATGGAGTTGATGTTGAGGGAAAAAAGTAAGTGCACTCCTTCAATCATTATATTAATGCTGTCAAGGTTTTTTTATAGGTGGTACAGCAAGATAGTTTAATTTAGAATCAGTATCCTTAACCTTGAGTAGAGGTATTATCAGTGTGTGGTTTTCTTCCAAAACCTTTTGTACATATATAAAATTCAAGTTTTTATGCATCTACTCTTTGTCTTGCTGCAGTTTCAGTTCTTCATTGTGGTTTTTTTCTTTCCTCCGCACCTTTTTTCTTTTCTGTTTTTTGTCTATTTGGGAGTGGGGTGGGGTGAGGGGGGACGGTTTCCTCACCTTGTTATCTCAATTTGTTATACTAGCTTGGGCAGAGGGTCTTCCTCAAGCAATAAGTATAACAGGACACGGTACTGAGTAATATGAAGCCAAGCTAAGATGTTTTGGCTTTCTGCAGGGATTTAGCTGTTTAAACAAAGTTTAAACACAGTACTGGGTTCAGTTTTCATCCTGCATGTCATTCTCTAATTATACTTGTGGCTTTAAGGACGGGCCTTTTGATTATGTATTACAAGAATGGACCCGAAATCCCACCCCCTCCATGAAATTCCTAAATCTCTGGCATGATGTTCTTTAATTTTAGTTCTTTCCATGAGAGATTTACTCTGACATTTAGGGAAATCGCTGACACTTATCAAAGACATTCTAGGATACATCTATTGATTGGTGGTGCGTTTTGCCTTACTTACATGTTGCTTTAGACTGGTTTTTCAACCAGTTAAGCATACAATAGATTAGAGTGCTATGAAACTGAGAATCATGATTAATCCTGTAAAAGAGCAACTTAACAACACTTTCTTCCACTTGAGTATTGCAGGCTTGGAATTGACAACGAGCTTGTGGCATTGCTTGGAAACCATTCCCCGGTGTGTACTTGTTCATTTAGCTTTCATTCTTCTTGCTTGTTTTCCAGACTTAGGAAATGTATATAGGGAATTCTTGTATAGTTTAGGGTAGTTTCTGATTGGTTTATGATGTTTTAATATTTTTTTTACTTAAAAATTGGAATCAGTGACTCAAGGTGGAGTCAAAGCGTAATGCCCAACTTTTAAAAATATGAGAAAAAGAATTTGATAACCGATGACGCAAGACAATGTTGGCAAGCCTTTGAAAACAATTAGCTCACGATTTTTGAATTAACCAATTTAAGTACGACACAGGCCTTGGTACATGTTCTTTTGTTGGAGTCTTCTTGGTTTGGAATAGCATTGGTTGCAGTAATTGTGCTTATGAATCACTATGGAAGTTTGGTTTTTGGTTGGCTTATATTGATATTATTACTGGTCGCTGGCCTTACATGCCAAATCTCATGTATTGATGAAGTACCTCATTGTGTTTTTGTTTTACTTGTGACTGGTTCGTGCTCTTACCCTTCTCATGTCTGACATTGCATTGCTGGCGTTGTTTTATGAATGACAGATTCCAGTGACTTATGCTGGTGGAGTGAGCACAATGGCTGATTTGGAGACAATTAAAAGTGCAGGAATGGGTCGTGTAGATGTCACCGTGGGCAGTGCCTTGGATATATTTGGCGGAAGCTTGCCATACAAAGATGTTGTGGCTTGGCACGTCCAACAGGATGCCTTAGCGGTTTGACGGACTTTGGTCCTCCTTTTCTGCCAGCAGTGTAATCCAGATATATGATGGTCATGTTTCTCCTGGATATGTGCTTGAGGAATGACAGGGAAGTTTTAATGACTTCAATTTTTGCACCTCTGACGGTGGTGAAGTGCTTGCTGAAAATGACGGATGGAGCATCAACTAGAGTAGTGATTGACAAGCAAAATAAATTGTTTTCCAGGCCTTGTATGCCGTCAAGATGTTTTTGTTTCTGATATACACATTCCTAATGTTAATGCTGGTTTTTTTGTTGCGTAAGATAACGCGCACTGATTTTATTAGACCCATTAGATGTTCAAGTTACATTTTGAGCCTATGATTCATCTGCAAGTTAAATATGAGATTGCGTGTTACATGAATACTAGTATATGCTTACCTAATTTTGTAACATATCTTTTTCTTTTTTCTTAAAAACTCAGAAGTTGAAGATTTTCCAGCTCAACCTTAATCTGAACTCTTGCTGAAAGGTGCACTGAGATCTGCTTAGTTAATGTACTAGTATTCACGAATTTCGGCAATTTCAAGCATCACCCGCACGGTGGGGCTAAGAATTGCATTCGTCTGGAACTGCCATCCATCATCTCAGGAAATTTGTAGTGAGGGAGTGTAGGAGTTTGTTTTTATTTAGCAATACTTAATATTGCATGTTTGAAATTTCTTCTTGGTTCATTTTCAAGCATCGAATTGTAGTTTGGATAGGGCTCCAATTTAGATGTAGAACCACATAAATTACCAAATTTCCAAAATTCATTTTTTGGCCAAATTATTACTACAAATTTCCACCGGTACCGGGTAATGGCCATACGATAATTTTCCGCGCCAAAAAAAGAAAAAAGGATACTGACGACTTTCGGGAGAGCCCGAGCCGCGATCCCGCACTCTCTCTCTCCCTCTTGACCAAACAGGGCTTCAAACAGAGCAGTGGGCAGTGATAGAGCAATCGAAACATGAATCTCTACGGTTCAATCGCCACGACGACCACCATCACCCCCACCGATTCCCGACTTCTCAGAAATTTTGGGCATAAACCTTCATGTCCTTCGTTGATAGTTTACAAATCCATGGCCACCCAAAGGAGCTCTGCAACCCGCGCCAGTCCGCTGCTTAGAATCAATTCTAATTTTTCGGCACTGGAAGCCAGAGTTTCTCTCGTCTTCGCTCTTGCCACGCAAACCTTCTCTCTCTCCCAGCGACGTAATCGTTATCTTCTTCAATTATATTGTCACGTCTTTGGTTTATGTAGAAATTTTGAAATCCGAGTTCGCTTTACTGGTTCTTAATTCTTCTCCTTGTTTTATTCTTATTTTTATTTTTATTTTTTGTTTTCAAACAAAAACGACTTGTTTAGTTCTGATGGAATTGGCGAGCGAGACTGCCAAGTACGTGTTTCCTTCGAGGAGATTCGAGAGTCGCACTTTAGAGGAGGGTTTGATGTCAGGTAGAACTTTGTGTTTTGCTGGAATTTCCTTCTCTACATGGAACCTCGTTATTCTTATCTTATCTTATCTTATCTTCCTTTCGATTTTTTGAAGTTCCGGATATTGAAACTCTGAATTTTAAGGTTTTGAGCCGCAATGATAAGTATGAGATAAGAGAAGTTGAGGTACTATTAATCGCTTCCACTTCATTTTCTTGTTGAATATCTGGAAGTTTTCACTAAAATCCTCATTGTCTTAAAATTCTGTGATATAAATATTTGTTTGTGATTTGGATTCAGTCGTACTTTATTGCCGAGACGACAATGCCTGGAAAATCTGGATTTGATCTAAATGGCGCTTCAAAATCCTTCAACGTGCTGGCTGAGTACCTCTTTGGTAAGGTAGCTAGCTGAAGTAGTTATATCTGATTCAGTTCCGTGGGTTACTTGCTATATCATGCTTCGACTTTTATGTCTTTTTCGTGTGGTTGATCTTAACCTGGCTGATGTTAGAATACAAAGAAGGAGAAAATGGAGATGACCACTCCTGTTTCTACTAGTAAAGTCAGTCTGACGGGGAGAAAATGGACATGACAACCCCCGTGATAACTAAAAAGGTAATTACTCTGCTTTTTCCCTTGGCGTTCCACTTATCCTTTGCGAACAAGAGCTGATACATTAGCTGGTAGTAATAGTTTTGTGACTGCATTTAGTTCGTAAGTTTCACTCTTGCAGGTGGTAGGTTGCCATCTGAAATTTGGGATATCCTGCAGTCGGCGATTTGGTTTGCCAAGATTGCCCTTAGGGTGACATACACTGAGGTCTGGTCATCCTTGCAGTAGTAGTACCCTAGTGACATCGTCCTAATGGACAACTGATATATGGGGCAGGGTTTTCAAATGAATAAGGACGTATAAAAGTGGCACTTTGGCATTAGCTCATAAGGTTTACCATCTTCCAACTCGAGCCATTTAGAGTTCTTGATAGCACTGGCATAAAAATGTACATGTGTCCTGACCCCAACCCTTTCTCCAAATGAGGGGTTGCAATGAGGATATAAACTTGCCTAAAACTTTGCTTGCCTGATGAAAGTTATAAGCAAAAGGAGCTTTTTCCAGGAAAAAGTGGTGCAGTCCTGCTTGTTTGCACCTCCTTTGTTATCTCCTGGAGCAAGGGGCATCACCTACCCCGTGTGGTCCAATTAGAACTGCTTTTAATCAATCATTGAAATCTACGCGTGTGTGTGTGTTTTTTTTAACTGGAAACACCTTAGAAGCCTCTTGAGTGTGTTATAGAATTTTGGGAGAAGTGATATTAGATTATGCATTCAGCACATTGGTGGAGCACAACTGTGCCAGTTATCGAGTTTTAAGATAACAATTGAACTTGATTGGGTTAATGGTCTATCTATTATTGGAATCTCTGGCTGATTCAATGAGAGCTGTAGTTTAAGCACCTTTAGAAGTTGATTGTTTACATGGTTATGCTGGAATTCTGGTCATTTTTTGGGAGATAAAGTACCCTGATCTGACTACTCTTGGGTTACTAATCTCATGATTCATATAAGAAGCAAAATGAACTGACTGCTTTATTTGCTTCTGAGACAAATTGAGAGGGTAATAAAGAATGATGGACGTTAAGGCCCTGTTTGATTATAAAAAAAAAAGGCCATGTTTGATAATTTAGTTCAACACTTGAATTTAATGGATTCAGATCTAAACATATTCAGACCGTTTGATAACCAAAAATTAAACATTTGAATTTATTAAGTGACACTGAATTTCTTAGGCAAAACTTGCTCCCAAAATTAAGTAATAGGTTATTCACTTATCACTGAATGTGTTATACACTCAAATGTATTAGATTTAATACTTAACAATTCAATAATTTAATAGATTTAGACTTCAGACTTCAGTTTTATCAAACGCACCCTAAGTGTCTTCTTTAAAGATTTTTCCCCGCAGCATATGTAGGTTCAAGAGTTTGTTAATCCTGCTACTGTAGTAGCAGCAGCATGACAATTTAGCGATTGTGGTAGCAGATATCCAAGCTTATTTTCACTTTTCTTAAGTTCTTGATGTTCATCAAAATCTGATGATTTTGTGAGTTTTCATCAGGTGGCAGGTCAAGATGAGTGGAAGATGTCTTTTGTCATGCCCTCAAAGTATGGTTCAAATTTGCCATTGCCTAAGGATCCTTCGGTGCGAATAAACGAGGTGCCAAAGAAAATTGTTGCAGTTATTGCCTTTTCTGGTATTTTCTCTCTATCAATTCAATTTGCTTTTTAATCACATCTAAAGTTGAAATTTGCATGTAGCAAGTGGAAAGATACATTGTGGTCCAAAATTAGAGCCTTTGAATTTGGCCAAAATTCTTGTACTGGTATATAATGCCGTGTGTGTGGCTTTTGTTATTTGTAAAGACTCTGTGAGAAGCAATGCACCCATAAGGATACCTTTGTCTCTTTTAGATGTTTTATGTGTGCAGTTCCCCTTATTTTTTCAATTGAAATTGATTGCTTTGGCAACAAACGACAATAATATTGCTCTGCAATTTGTCTTTAAGATGGGTGCCCATCTGCTGTCATCTACTATCAACAGCAGGTGGTGACATGTTTTGGTCACTATTAGGCAAGTCCAATGGCATACAACCCCCAGATGAAAGAGTTGCCAGTTAGAGTAGCTGACCTGCATTTCATTGTCAATCAGGTTTCGTCTCTGATGAAGAAGTTGAGCGTCGTGAATCCACTCTTCGTGAGGCACTGAAGAAAGACACTGAGTATCGTGTAAAGAATGGTGCGTCAGCAGAAGTTGCTCAGGTAGTTTCTGATACGTCAAGGAAACGTCAATTGGCCACTCCTTATGGTGACAGCTTTTAAGTTGTCTGTTCTACTACCTAAGATCTTAAGCACTTCAGTATATGTTGATCTTTTGTTTTCTGTCATCCTTCTGTTTGATTGCAGTACAACCCCCCGTTCACACTACCATTTACTCGACGTAATGAGGTTGCTCTTGAAGTTGAAAGAATGCAAGAATAGATGCTTCCTGTACAGCACTCAAGACCTCACATACCTTCTTATTTAGTTAAAAAAAAAATTCGGTAGCACTACTAGTCTGTGCTCTAGTCAGGTTAAATGAGGCCATATGTGTCTTAAAGTTGTATTCACGATAGTATTTTGTAGCATTTAATCCCCATAGAAGCGGCCCCCTTGCTTCCTAATGACGTGTTGATGCGTGTGTTAATATTACAAGTAACATAGTAGAATAGAAGTTGCCCCTGTTACTTCGGGCAAAATTGCAGCCTTAACAAAAGAATTAGAAAATTTTCACATGCCACTATTTTGCTTATTCCGTTCATAGGCAGAACTCAGCTGCCGGCAGAAGCAGTATCGGACGGTTCTGCAAGTCTTTTAAAATTTTTATTCTAGTCAAATTTGTTATTTCCGATGGATGAGCAATGAAGTCACTGGAGTTCCTCTTGGTTAACACTGGCTGTGCTACTGTTATATTTCATTCCATTTTGGATATTTGTAATGATCGTTTTCGCCCTCCCTCTTAACTAAATTATATCTTGTATATCCTTTTTGGTTGTCGTCCTGGTGCGATACGCTCAAGCAGGTATATCTTGGTAATATCATCAGCGTCTTCCGTATCCAGTTTTTAGTTTTAGGTGGACATTGCCGGGCAAGGGGCAAGGGGCAAGGGGCAAGAACATTGTACTACAACACTAATGTATCTCAGCGTCTTCCGTATCCATGGTGTGATAAAATTAAAGTTGTAGTAATTCATTATTAACTATTTGTATAAATTTACAACACTAATGTTTCATTCAGTTAGTGGTCATGTATAATTAGCAACATTTGAATAAGTTATAATTCATTCTTAATTACTTTTTTTTTATTAATGTAAACAAAAGAGAGCTCGCGATCTCGAAACATTTCTTATAGTATCTTGCTATTTATTGTTCAAACCGTCTCTTCCCACATTAACTACTTCTATAACTATCTAATAAGGTTATTTTATTCAGTTACTGTTCATATGTAATAATATTTAGATAAATTATAATTCGTTATAAACTACTTATATAATTTTACAACTATAGTGTTATATTTAATTACTATTCATGTGGTGTCGATACATAATAATTGCATGATGAGATTGTACAAGTAGTTAACAATGATTTATAATTTGTTTGTAAAATGTTACATCATTTGCGAACAGTTGTACTACCTTGCCCCTCGGACATTGCCGCCCCATGGTGTGGATGACTATGCGGAAATTCCCGACAAAAAACGGAAGTTACTAGTAGGAAATAGCGTACGTGGATGACTATGCGGAAATTTCCGACAATAAAACAAAAGCTGTAATAGGAAATAGCTGACTCGATATTGCTGAGTTCACTTTGTACTATTTTGCAATTTGCTGCTGAAGTTGGATGAAAAGCTTTATTTTCTGAATTAGTGGGAGATAGCTACTTCCCTTTTTTCAAAAAAATTAAGGCCCCGTTTGGATTGCATTTTCTGTCATTTTTAGTGGAAAATTACTGTAGCGATTTGATGTATGTGAGGGAAAAAGATAATAGGGAATGTGATCACCGAAAACGACGCAATTTTCTGGGCAGAAAATGACCAATCCAAACAACGGGCCTAAATTTATCCGTATAGAAACATCACATAGGTGAAAAGTTGAAATGATTGAGTGGGTCAGGTTTATTTTTACGTTAAGAAACATCCATTTCAGGTGAAATATGGTTGATAAGGACTTGGGGGTATATTGGATGAAAAATGTAGATGATCTCTCGATAGATTTGAAGTTCCAGTTTCTTTAAATTCGAGTATGTTCGAGTAAGCATTAGAAAAAAGGCTGTGGTTACTCAGGGTGCAAAGCTGCCTACCTTTGTGGGCTACTTGTGTGTAGAAGGCAAGCTACTATATATGCGGTTTTGCAAATTACAAAACAGGAGTGAGTTGCAATCATAATATTTGGCAGTTGGAGCGCTTGTTTTCGAGTTAACTATTGTCCTTTGTTTACAATGAAACACCGAAATCAGTTTCCTTCCGGTACGCTTTCCAGCAAAGGCATCCACCTCGGAGAGCTTCTCCTGCTATCACTACTGAAGCTATCAGTACCATACGTTTTCCCGTTATTCTGAAGCTTAGAAACCATATTGTCAACCGTAATCCCACCTTTCCGCAACATTGCTTGCAATTCTTCCTTGCTGATTACGAGCTTTATCCTCAACACTCCACCTTCTTGCCCAGTAGCCGTTGACTTTACTTGAAACGTCGCCCGCCTTCCTTGCCCTTTGCGGATGAACTGTCAAAAGAGGTAAAAGATAGTAGACACGACCACCAATCATATCAGTGTCTGGATGCAGATGACGGACGACAGGCAGTGAATCATATAGTGCATGCCCACCAAATATTGATAGCACATGGCAGACTTTCATCGGAGGGTTGTATTCAAGTACTCGTCCATCAGATTTAATGACCTTGATGGCCTTCTTCCCGCAGAGCCATGCAATTTCCCATATTTCTGCTAAAACTGGAACTCAACGGAGAGAATACCCTAATTTTTACCGATAGAAAGTAGGTTGTTGGACAGATTGCTGGGGGCAGCATATTTGCTCGGTTGTATTTATAAGAGAAACGCCACGAGTCTGCCCTTATTATTGGAGAATATTACAGCTAAACCTTGTGGGCAATTTTGATCCCCACTTTCTAGTTCTTTTATTTCGGCTGTGCGATCACTTGTCACGAAACATGTGGTCAGTGGCGCCTCATTGGGGCCACTTGGGATCATCGGTGACATATTCTCTATGCCAATCCAATGCCACCTCTAATATTGCGCCAAGTGTCCTATTATTATTAAACCAAAACCAATTTGAATTATTAGAAAATTAAAGTGCAAATAATAACAGGATACTTGGCGCAATATTAGAGGTGGCATTGGATTGGCATAGAGAATATGTCACCGAGGATCCCAAGTGCATTGGGGCTGGGACAATGATGAACTTTTTGGGTCGAGAATTCACCATTCTTACTCATTTCAGCGATAACAATTTTTTTTTTTTTGGAGTTGTTTTTACGCATTTTAATATTGACAAATCGCGTTTAAATAATGCATGCATGAATAATTCTTATGTTAAAACTAGTGAATTTCATGAGAAGATTGAAAACAGGCTCATTAATTTGATCATCAATCAAAACGAATCAACATAAAAGCGTATCTAGTAATAAAATGATAAAACTCGTCACAAGCGTGATGAACTCGATTCTCTCTCTCAATCTCCCTGGCTAGGAGTGAAATCGAGCCGAGTCGAGCGTCGAGTAGTGACTTACTCAAGCTCGAACTTGAAACCATCCACCAGAACTCGAGCTCGAGAAACAAAGATCGGAGATTGACTCGAGAATAACATGAGCAGGCTCGAACTCGACTCGATCGAGCTCGACATGCATTCGAGCTCGATGATCCTGGAAGTGAGCCTGTTTGTTTGCCCCCAATCGTGAAAGAAACAACTCAAAGCAAGTCCAAAAATAGGCCTCCTCAATCCCATCAGCAGTCCCAACCGAAAGTCATGCAATTATCCTCAACATCAGCAGCAGCTTCCTCTATGTCAAGACCTCAGAAACCATTACAAATATTGCGGCAGTATGAAATGGAATCTATTCAATGATGAGTTTTTGTGTCGAGAGTAGGGCTGCAAACGAGTCGAGCCGAGTCGAGCTTTGGCCTTATCGAGTCGAGCCTTGACTTAATTTCATCGAGCTCGAACTCGAGCTCGAGCTCGACGAACTGGTAATTTTGAAGCTCGAGCTCGAGCTCGACTCGATTCGAGCCGAGCTCGAGCTCGAAAAAATAAAAATAATTATTTTATTTTTTAAAAAAATAAATAAAATAATATTTTTATTAATAAATAATAAAATATTAAGGATATTTATGTAATTTTACTATTAAAATAAAAATAAAAATAAAAAAATATATATATACTCGAGCTCGCGATCCGGCTCGCGAGCTAACGAGCTTAATATTTTGAGCTCGAGTTCGAGCTCGACTTTTGACTCGACCAGCTCGAGCTCGACTCGAGCTTGAATCGAGCCGCTCGCGAGCGGCTCGATTCGTTTTCACCCCTAGTCGAGAGTTCACCGTTCTTACTAATTTCAGTGATAACAAATTTTTTTTTGGGTTGTCTTTACGCATTTTAATATATACAAATCATGCTTTAAAAAATGCATGCACGTGTAATTCTTATGTTAAAACTAGTGAATTCACAAAAAGAATTGAAAACAGACTCGTTAGTTTGATCATCAATCAAAACGAGTCAACATAAAAGCTTATCTAGTAATAAAATGATAAAACTCATCACAAGTACGATGGATTCGATCTCTCTCTCAATCTCCCCCGGCTCTGTGGTTGATAATTGATATTGCTTTCGTCCAAGTAATTGTTGCTTACCATATATGAGACGCTGAAAACTATTCTATAATTTTTCTATTTGAAACTACTCGTGTATTCATCATGATCTGCTTTGAAATCTTAATTGGGTTGGTGATTAGTTGTGAAATGGTGCGATGCATTGGATACTCCACAGCTGCATGTTGTGAGTGAGTGGATCATAAGTTTTTACACGGAAATTTGAGCTAAGATTTGAGCAAGACCACTAACGAGTAAAAGTAGTAGTAAAACATATATAGTCGAAGACTTCCGTAGTGGTTGACCGCGTTGTGCCGTGTCCGTGTAATTAATGGTACTTCGGTTGACTCCATTTTCGCAACATTGACTATTTAATGTGTTCGGTCTCTCCTTTAACTTTAAACAGCGCGAGTCCACTAACACAGATATTACTGTGATCGGGCCGCCAGTTAAAATGTACTGATTAAAATATATACAGCTGGCGTATATTATTAACCTAGTATTATTATATTAGACAAAAAGTTAGTGCATATATATATATATATAAGATCCGAATACAATAACAACCAGAATGAAAGTATACAAAACCCAATCATCCTAGTTCAAGGTCCCTCTTGGATTTGTTTGGATTATCATTTTTTCCTTAAAAAATTTATATATTTTTCGTGAGTTTATTTTTAATCATTTTTTATCATATATATATATATATGTAATCACTGTAGTACAGTTTTTCTACAAAAACTTAGAAAAATGGGAATGCAAATGGAATCTTACAATACAGTATACATAGCAGAAGGCTAATTACTAATTAATGGGAGACGAAGGGAAGTTCATTTTTGTTCGTATCACATTCATGAGTGGCCACGGGACGGCAAGGCAACTAGTGCAATAATCATGCATGGCAATGCGGGATTGGAGGGTCGTAGAAACAACTGGGTTCAGTGCTGAGTGATGTTATCCACACGCATGCCTGATATATACATACATATGTATATATATATGCGGATAATCAGTGGCTAGTGTCATCAATGGCGGTTCATGAGTTGCTCGTTTTTACTAGTGGAAACCGGAAACACGATTTTCCCCCCTTCCCTCCTCTTACATATTTAGCACTACAAGTTGGATCGTAATTACAGAGCAGAAGTTGTGCTTTGCTGTTTTATCTTTTTCCCCTCATAATCATCCCTTGCGCGAAGGCCCGGAAATTGAGTTGGACAAAGCCGAAGGAATACATTAAGTCCTGTGTGCACTCAAGAATCTCTTTAGATTTGCTGTGGGAATTCAAAACAGAAAACTTGAGTTAAAAAATGAATTTTTTTTTTAGGCATGCTAGAATCAGATTTGATTTTGCTCTCAATAGTTTCCATAACCACATCAGAGATGGTTTTGGTCCTTAATTATACATGGACCTTCTTCATATCTGAAAGTGGGGCTGCATCTCACTAAAATCTCAGAAAACAACAATTGATACAGGAATTTTTTAAAAAAAATTTGTTAGTGCGGAAGTGCTGTGACAAAAATAAATAGTCACTGTGGATTTTGGGGGGGTACGTACTGGTCGTGCGTGCTCATCCATGTCCCAAATATCTCGTCCCAAAAACAAAAAACAATCTAAAATATCTTGCTTTCCATTAGGGTTCCTCTCGGACAAGTCATACGGGTACGCCACTGGCACAGCCTAAGGCACACGGATATGGTAATTTTTCCAACGTCCCCACCCCTCCCTCCACTGCAGGAGAAAAAGAGAGGCATGCGGGACAAAAAGGGCGTCGCTTTCCAAACAAGTAGGATTACCATTACCAACTTGCTAGTAATTCTTTTTTTGGTGTCATTCATCATGATTTCTGTTGTCCAAGTGCAGGGAATTTTCTGCATCTTTTAACAAATCAAAATGGAAAAGCAACTGATGCTTTCACATCAATCATTCGCGGGTAAATTGATGAACCTGCATTCTTTTCTAACTTGTGAGATTCACAATCTTAAGCTAACTTGCCACCCTCAAAAAAGGGGGTGGGGGGGGGGGTTATATTTCCCCATGGTCTTGCTTTTTTTGGTTTACTTTGTTGGCTTCTAGATTCGGATTGGACCATAAATGGTTCAAGTGTATGGTGTCTGTCGTTATAATGTCGGGCCGGGCGGCCGCCGCCGCGAAGAACTCCATATGCATTAATTTTGGCTTGCTTAGCACTCTAGTAGTTTTGTTTGACTGGGATTTTTGGCCGTTATAGCTAATGAGTGTGAGTTTCAGTCTTTGCTGTAGCTTTCAAGTATGAATATAGACTTTTGATGCAACTGGCGTTAATATTTGCGCGATTGGAGAATTGGAGTTTCACTCCTCTTGTACGTTTTTTTATGCAGTCATTCCTTTTTTAAAATAACTGACAGTATTTAAAGACTCGTGAAATTAAATTCCTTTAATCTTTTGTCGGGTGGATTACACGGCTAAAACCGTTGCAGTTTGCTTCATTTGTTAGGTTGCTTGTAATTTGTATGGAAGTAGGATTTTTGTAACGTCTGTTGTTCCCAGAAGAAAGGGGGAAAAACAATCGAAGGGTGGAGTAGTACCAACACCTAGAAACCAGTAGTCTATAAAGGTATTAGTTTATTCCAACTTGCGAAGGAGGGTACAGAATTTCATCAAGAAAGTGACAGAGAAGTTACCCGAGAAGAAGACTGAAGAGCAGTAGTCTATTTGGCACAGGGACACAGGTCAAATTTGGGTAGCAAAACCGTGAACTATCAATATAACACAGCTAATGGGGCGGTGGGGAATCTGCTGCCTTTTTTAGGGGCCAAAAACGTTATTGCTATTTTTAAAAGTCCGCGGACTTTGCAAAAAAGTGGCGTTGATATACAGGGATGACAATGGGATCCGACGGTGGGCAGGGAGCTCTAAAATCTCCCCCGGCCTCCGTGCCCGTGCCCTATATTTCTACCCCCGCCCCATTATCCTCGGGGGTGGGTGTAATCGTGGTTGTTTAATTATATTTTGTATTTTTAAACTTACAATCATCATATTTATTTTTATTTTTTTATGAATAACTTACAATATGTAAAAATTCAAAAAAATAATCAAAAAATTATTTTATCATACGAATTATGATATATATGCATATTCACACACGCACGCACATTATTGATATGTAATGATAATGTGTATATGTATAAAATTATATATAGATATTATTTTTTAAAGTTTATATTAGTAATGGAGGATGGGATGAGATGGGAGACGAGTAGAGAGATATCCTCCCATGTCACCATCTCGTCAGAAACAAGGAGAGAGAAATCCCCCGCCCCGCCTTATGACTCCTCGGGCACTCATCTCATTACCATCCCTACTGATATGCTGCTAGTTAATTAGTGTTTATTTTGTTGTTTTAATAGATAGATGCCGAGGTAATACCCAAGTAGAACTAATTAATTAGGATTTGGCTTTAAGGAGTGTTTAGCTTCAAGTGTTAATTTTTTGGTAAGAGTGAAACTAATTTGGGAAAGTATTCAAATACATTGACAATAAACATGAGTGTGTGTTCATATGGTTTGACAAGTTGGATACTATACTCTTTATGTCTTAATGTAGTGTTAGGGACTTGTTAGAAAAATCTAATTAATTAAACTGGCATCAACGAATACAGACACAAATATAAAATTCTATCAAATCTTTGCTTTTTATCCCGTGAGATCTAACCTTGCCTGGAAATTAGTAGATAAGAATAACATGTAGTTAACCTTCTATCTAAAACTTTCCAGCCAGAATATCCTCGAAACTCTCTTTTTAATATTTATTTCCTTTGTTGGAATAATTTTCTCTCTTAGGAATTTTTCAATGAGAGTTTTATCTGTTATAGACTCTTCTAAGGGTTTGTTCCCTTGTAAGACTTTCTTTTATCTTATTTTGTTGTAAGCTTTGAGATTTTTTGGATATGGTTTCTCAAATTTGAAATTTGTAATATGCATTATGTCATATCTAAATTTTTGTTTAAGGTTGAAATAGAATTTTTTATTAGAATTTTACCATCACTGTCACTGTTAGATGACATGCACGAATCTGCTGCTTACTGGATTACAGTAGTGACTCGTGTAATATTTTGGAGCTTTAGTGTTCTCTTTGTCTTTATCAACTGTTTAGTCTTCACATCTTTGACGTATATTTTATGTCATTTAGTGCAGATTTATGATCATTAGTGCAGATTTTATGTCATTAGTGCAGATTTGACGTATATTTATGTCATTAGTGCAGATTTATGAAAATCTGTTTCTTAAAAAAAAAAAAAAATTATACACGCAGCTAAGCATAGCCAACAACTTTCATATTTTCTCAATTAGAAACGCATTCTTTTCTTTGGGCTAACTTTCCCATAGCCGTTTTGGGGTGTGAAAAAACAAATAATGTGGGTTATCATCCTTGGGCCAGCCCAAAATAGATATTTTTCGGAGAAGACTGGAGAGTGATGCTTTGCTTTGCGGGAAAAGACTGAAGAGTATAGGCTAACGCGGCTCGCTTCGGTCTGCATTACTTGACCTCTGTTTCTATTTAAAAAAAAAAAAAAGAAGCTCTTTCTCCTTTTAATAATAAGAATAATAATAATGCAACTTTTTTTTTTTTGGGGTGGGAATGAAAGCTGTTGAATCTTTATTCAGGATTGAGAACTTCTGGGTATGAATCTTGCCTTTTGGATCGATGGGCTTGCCACTGGGTGTTTTGCCCCTCGAATCTGACTTTGTATTTTTCCTTTTTCAAAGAAAGAAAAGAAAGA
Source organism: Coffea humblotiana (assembly GCA_023065735.1). Classification (NCBI taxonomy): domain Eukaryota; kingdom Viridiplantae; phylum Streptophyta; class Magnoliopsida; order Gentianales; family Rubiaceae; genus Coffea; species Coffea humblotiana. The sequence continues at coordinate 4,217,263 of CM041213.1, forward strand.
ACAACACAAACATTTTTAAGTAGCAGTAGTAGTTGTTCGTACGAGGGAGTGCTTGGTAACTAAGTGTAGGATGAATATTCAGAACAGAGAGTTTTTGCTAACAAAATTTCGACGTCGCGCTTAGCTTAGTGATTGGGTTGACAGTCTTTTAACTATTATCTGATACATACATTACATACATATTTATTGCTGATAAAAATGAAAAGAAATGTATCGACCTAAGGCTTTAATTAGTTGCCAAACCTTTTGTGCTTTAAGCCGTACAGTAATGCTGAATCACGGGAAGAAGAGGCAGAAAAAAAAATTGCAGCTCCATCAAGACATCATTCTACGTTGGCGCCGATGATAATTGTGAGCCGTTGATCAAGTAATAGATAGATTAAGAAGTCATGTAACGGATGCAGAGATCCGATTTTGCTATCAATTTCTTGGCATATATTGAAGCTTTTGCTTGTTTCACATGCATACAACATACATTTCCTAAGCCAGGCCAGCTTGAACTCCATGCTGAAATTCAGCTTTCCGTCTCGATCTGGTATAATTCAAAATCAGAGCGCCACTCCAACAAATCCTTTTCTCCATGAAATTTGGGCCTCTCAACTCCAGCTGAAACCATTTAAGTCGAACTGCTTGCACCTCGAACCTGCATCTGCACCGTCATCAGTGTTTAGATCGAGCTTAGGTGCAAAGAAGGGCAGTTTATACTCTTCTGAAGGCCTCTGCGTTTCGGGTGGAATGGGACCATATCTATTGTGAGGTTGATCAAAGAATTTGATTTCGCCTTCTGCCTCTCTGCCTCTTTTCTCTAAGTAGCTGTGGTGGCTGTTCCATCTTCCTCCTTGAAGCCCAATGCTCATGGACAAGTTGCTAATGTTTTTCTCAGCAGCACATGCCTTTTCCGCTTCCTCATTCATCGTCGAAACAAGCTTCCTCTTCTCTTTCATCAGGTCGTCGCACCATCTACGTTCAGCATGCTGTAGGCTGGCCTCATTGTTCATGTTATTGAACTCCATATCTGTTCTCAGATTTAACGGTCTTAACATCATTGATTGTTGTGCATCTCTTGATCCCTCAGGGAACCTTCACATGAGGTCAAGCAGCTGTCCATCGAGCAATCTGTTGGCTGGGGCGTTTGAGTTTGCTGGGGGCATGATCCAGGCAGTTCTTTCATATCTGAAAATGCTGAATTCAGGCACTGGTCGGACATTTTACTGACGAGTTTCAGATAATTGAACCTTGGCAGCCTCTAAACCCACGGATCCCAAGTTTTGTCTTGCCAAGTGTTTCCTGTGCTTTCTCCAGCACCGCCTGTAAATATTTTCCTTGAGCCTCTATCCTGAGCTGTAAGTGTCGTTGAACCTATATCAGTTCAGAAGGGGCATACTTTTAATGCTGTCAAAAAAGATTCTTCATTATGCAACTGCAAGCTATATCAAAGAAATCATGTCCATTTTGGGGTTGCATATTTGATCGTTATTTCGAGAAAAGCTAAAAGTTTTAGACTGTATCCATTTAATTGGTATGTTGGGACTTCCTGAAACCATCAGATTAATTTCAATCATGATGTTCATAAACTATTAGCTTCCAGAATTATGTAAACTGGTGAGGTGTTTGTTCTTTTGTGAATGAAATGCTGGTAGCTGCACCAAAAAAAAAAAAGGAAAAAGGAAAAAAAAACCGATTTTCTTTACTTCTGGTTGTTTTAGGCTATATTTCCCCTAATGTTTTTTTTCATGACTAGTATGTAAAAAGTGTTTCGATGGCTGAATGTCTTGTAAGACATTGGGAGATGTGCTGTTAGTGGCACTGTTTTGGCAGTGGTTGGAGCTGGAAAGAGTTGTTAGGCTATTGCATAATAACTTTGTAATTTTGAGGGCATCAAGGGATTGACGTGGCTAGGACTATTTGGAAATGATGTGATTCATGCATCGTTGGTCATGATATGAGAACTATAACTGTGGTTACTCTGAGGAAAAGAAACATGATCATTCTTACCTCAAGTTGTTCATGCAGCCTTCTCTGCACTTCGATTTGCATCTGTATTGCTTCGCCTATGTGTAAGTTTCTGTATTAACGATTCATAATCAGAACACCTTAACATTCTATACTCAGGAAGTAAAAGAACATGCAATGGATTTTTCTTACTTATTCGCCTGAGATCCAATGCTTGGGTTAATTATGCTTGCTGCATTTGTCTCAGGCATCCTATCTCCTGCTGCTGCAAGCATTTTTTCGCCAAATTACATTTTACATTCAACAAGTGGTTTCATAGTAAAATACTTTCAGGAGAATTTTTAGCAGCTTACCGGCTTTATTGGTTCCACAATTAGCTTGCCCATGGAGATTCTTGCTCAGTCTATATTTCTGCCAGCAGAATGTGGAAGTTAGTAAAGATTTTGCCACCATGAAATTACAAAGTCACCTAGAAGCCTACAACCTCATGTGTTTTCAAAATTACAAAATTGTGGTAATAACTTTAAAATGGACTGGATGTTCCATTAAAGCTCAGTTCCTGGTAAAGGTTTTCACAAACCAAAAATGAGGTATCCGCAGTATGTTCTTTGCCTTGTACAATGCGCACTAATTGGTATTCCATGAAGTCTACGTACTTAAGATTTATAGCGCTTAATGCAATCTATGGACTCAAAACGTTAAATTAGCTAGGAATAGGTAATATCTGACGGGTAGCAAATAACAGGAGGTCTAATTTGTTGGATACTATTTTCAAACAATGTATTTGATATGTATTACTATCACGCAAGCATTGATCATCTCATTACCTGTAGATGACTCTTTAAATGATACAAGGTTAGGCCTTGAATTCCCATTAGTTTCAGAACTGATTTTGGAGTTGCTTCTGCAACAAAAAGAATAAACCATATTAGCTGGTTGAACATGGTCTAGTTTCAAGCTGCTTGAACTTTAGATGTTGCATGCCCTTACTGTCTGCTCCTCCAAGTTGATTAACTGCTTCTATGAATCGCTCATGAAGGTCTGGAGTCCACTTTAGTCTTGGCTTAGCATCAGTTGAAAGAACAAGTCCCGAATCTCCAGGGCCATTCCCACCTTGCAGGAACAGATGTCTTTCAGGAGGAATAGGCATTCTTGAGGAAGAGTGGATGTTTTTTCCTTGTTGGTGGTGATGATACATCTCCTTAATTATCTTGTCTTCAAGGTGATAATTTACCATCAGCTTCTTTGTAAGAATATAAAGGAAATGAGCTCTTTCTATGAAAACTTGTAAGTTTACCTGAAAACTTCTATGTTGCTTGGCGCAATCTGCTCCGACACTTGAAATATGAATTATGATTCTGTCCTATACGGTACAATATTAACTTTAACCGCTCAAACTTGGTAAAGGGAGCTGTCTAATACAGCTCTTATCAATCTATTTTTTTCTTTGACCATTTCTCACAGACAAACGATGTGTTTGAGGTCTCCTTATAAGCAAACGAGGAATGAGAGAGGTGGGAAGGGGTGGGTTGGGGTTTCAAGTGAGGCACAGAATCTTTGGCAGGGCCATCTAAATGCTGGACCCAGTCCAATCTCTCCAGTGACTGAAAAAGAAATCTTGCCCTTCCAGAAAAACTCCTCCTGTTCATAGACAAAAGCACTGCCATTTTATATTCCTACGTACCACAACTTGACAGAACTCTTTACACCTTACAATAGGTACAAGAATAGATCCACCGCACTAGTTTTTTACTGTTAATTCATATTCCTTCAGGCAAAGTTTGGGAACCTTATTCTCAGAACTAATAGTGGAATTTTGTTTGATATTGACTGGAGGAATCCACTATCTATGATGTCCTGAGAGCTTCAAAACCATCTTCTCGTTTCTTATGGAAGATTCTGTGACTAGAGCATCTAGAACTTTGCATTAGACACATCAAAAAAAAAAAAAAAAGTTAAAGAGATGCTTCTCCTCGGGAGTTTTTCAGGACAGTATCGGAATAAGTCAAGATTCCGTTTTGTGTAGTTTTAGCTCGTCTCCGCAGCTACGGCGGGTTCAATTAGATGATCGTGCAATACTCTAGGAGATATTGGCATTGGCTGGTATTAAGGAGATCTTTTTGCTATGTGCTCGGACTCGATGTCAAATCAAGTTTATTCTGTTTAAAATGTTCTTTTCTTGTACTTAAACCACCTCCTGAACCTTCCTTAGTCCTTTTGCCGCTGAAGACAAAGTACCTGTAATCTGCTGCAGCATGAGCCATCTTGTTTTCATGTTGATTGAATCTGTGCTCTGCAAGGACTTCTGCAACGATCATGCACAGGAGTATGTTCAGACTTGCAATTGCAGTCCTCATCCGCAGGACATACATCTCGGTTAAAAGTGTGACCACTGAAAATTCCGGTGTTCTTAATATCCTTTCATCTATGTGCATCCTTGAAATATTTGAATTTGAGTAATTGCATGAGATAGGAAAATAGTGGAGAGATTCCTCCCTTTCACTTTGTTGGAAGGCCAGGAATGGAACCAAGGAACACATTCCATTTTGTCACCTTCAGTAAGTTTGGTACTTATTCAGCCTAGACAGAATTAAAATAAAGAGAAGGGTCCAGTGAAACTTTTTCAGCTGTTCAAACGGTATATGACTGCTGGCCCCGAGCCATTGGGTCCCCTTAGTAGGAAAAATGAAGTACAGTACTTTCTTCTACGCTGCATTTGATGGAAAACAGGACAAGTCACAGCCGATCGATAGGCGATCAGATCACTTGCTTGGTTTGGTTTGTCCTTGACTTGGGTTTTAACTCGCGTTGCAGATACTCCAGCATGAATCTCCATATAATTCTCTCATTACAGGATTAGCTTTTACGTTCTTTTTTGATGATAGTGGAATTTTATGAAATGCCAATGTGGCAGCTTTGTGCTGAACAATTGGATGCTTTTTTTTTTCTAAAAAAAAAAAAAAAAAAGCTGGATAAGTACTTTATTTCGATTTACATAAACTTGCACGTGCTTGGATTTTATATATTGGCAACCCGAAGATCTGCTGACTACCATGCAAATAAACCAGCATGAAGGAAATGTATGTATGTATAGATCTCGTTTCTTTCATGCCAAAAAGACATCCCATGCATTAAACTTTGTCTCTGTTTCTCGTCTTCTTGCGGAAGAATGGATCGCTGAAAGTCTTCATGCATCTAATTCGTTTGTGCGTACGTGTTTGATGATTGAATCAAAGACTTCATGCTGTGTTGTCTATGCTATGCGTATAAATCTTCCATTACGTGATGTCCAACATAAAGAATAAAAATCAGCTTCTTATGGAGAAATTTAAAGTACCATAAATAAACCTGCGTTACCGCAGAATAAGTTGGGCGTAGCATGCAAGAAGATCAAGTACGCCAACATCTTGCCTGATTCAAATAATTTACAGATAAACTGGTGATCAGAATGAGGAATGCTGTCGAATGCAAACAAACACTTTTGAAAAAAATAAAAACACAAAAAAACTTGCTGGTGCCTGATCAAGCGAACGCTTGAGATCACTAAATTTATCAATACTTTTCTGTAAGCTTTACTTTACTGTCAAACCGATGCAAACACCAAGCAAAGTACCTCTCCCTCTGATAATATCTTAACGTCAGTTTCCAACTGAACTTTAGGGAAAGATCAAAATGATTCTGATATGTTAGGATATTTTATGCAGTTTGGGAGAATCTATAGAAGCCTTTACGTAAAGTTTGAAAAGAAATATTCCTCATTAGTTTCGGCTGGCATGTGGAATTGTGGATAGGATGAATTGCGGATGGAAAGCGATTCGTTGCGCTGATTAAACCTCTAAGATTTAATTTCTGGATTTTAAAAAAAAAAATTTAAGAAGATGGTTATTAATGACTTAATTTTCCTGCTGTGATGGAGAGTAGGATCTTCAAACCAAGTTACTTCCTTCCTGATGTCTTTCCACATTCTAGCTACTTGAGACATACACCGATATCTTTCTTCATGTTTGGTGTTAAATCCAATTTTAACCTTGAATGAGTAAGCATTTATCTATGTATAAAGCATGAGCTTTACCATTGATATTAAACTTTTTCTGCTATTATTCTTATTCCAGTTTTGTTCTACCCTAAAATAAGCAAGGAATATATATATATAACCTGCACAAACAAATTAAGAATACTTATTCAATTTCAACAACTTCCTATAACTTCTCTTATTGTGACTTTGACCGTAATTTGATGAGGGATAAAATGCCATAAAACACATGATTGAGCGCCATCATCAGATTTGCTGCAAAAACGAACTGCTCTTTAAGAATGTGGCTTAATTTTTGTAATGCGTTTCTTTCGGTGTCTTCGTACGTTGTAATTTTTATTTTTATTTTTTGGTCGGGACAATAATTTCTTCATTCTTTCAGGGGATTGCGGCAAAGCTCCTCTTCTTTTCATCCTAATCATGATTTGACTGCGTCTAACCGTTGGTAACAGTGGTTGGCTGTGCATAGCGCATCCTAATGATGGTTTTGATTGAGGATAAGTTGCAATATATAGTGCCCTTTTCTGTCCTTTTGAGACACCCAACTTTCTTCTAATCATTGATGTTAAACAAAAAAGAAAAAAAAAATCACTGGGTTATGTTATTTTACTAGTATAATTTTTTTTTTTTTTTAGGGACTAAAACCAAACCAGCCATTAAGTTGATTTTCAGAGACGGATGTAACTTTCACATCATGTTATCAAGTCTTTGTGCAGGACCCAACCATCTTTCCAGTAATGGTAATGGTACATGAAAAGTACTTACCTTTCCTTGATGTTGCCGCAAAGCCATGTTTGTGTTTAGTTGGTAGTATTTTTGTGTGTACGGTTGTGTGGTACCGGTAGCATTTTTATTACTCCCTAGCTTTTTACCGCTGCCTGCACCCAACTTCTTCCTCAAATGTAAACGTTATTTTCCCTTCGCGTGTGATGAAATGACACGAAGTTAAAACAAACGCAGCACCCTGTGATATATCTAATATACAAAAAAAGTCTTTCGTAATTTCAAAGTACGCAAAAACGACACCTCATATTTTTAAACTAAATTACAAAACTTAACAAAATTCGTTATACTTAACGAAAATGACGGTCTTGTCTAATAAACTTACCGGATTTTCGTTATATTACCGTTAAATTTACCGGATTCCGTTAAATTTAACGAATCTGTTAGTTTACAATTTAGTTCAAAACATAAGGTGCCATTTTGTAATGTTTTAAAACTATTAGGGGCTTTTCTGCGTATTAGATTATATCACAAGGAACTTTTTTGTTTTGACACCCATCATATAATAATATTCTCCACTTTAGAACAGAAAGAACAATTTTTTATTTTTATTTTTTTGGGGGTGGTAGGGCAGACTCAGTTGTTCCTTGGTGTACTTAGCCTTTTGCCATTTGGGGGTCTCAGTGTTAATGTGAAGTTTTACTGCAAAGGATGAAAGCCCTCGAGAGAAGAAAGGAACACAAAGCAAAAGCATAATACAGCATAGCATTTTTAAGAATCAGTACGTAGTTTTCATGAGTTACTAGTCAATCATTAATGGAAGCACTTTGACAATCATAAAATTTGGAGTTGAGGTCTTGACCGCCCCGCCCCGCCCCACCCCCAACACGTGATAAGATTGGCTAAAGAAATTCACAAAAAAAAAGGATAGAAATGACCACGGAATGTTATTCCTTGTGGAAAAATGTAGTAGAGGGAAAGCCGGAAAAAGGTTGAGATTCTGAGGAATGGAACTTAGGAATCTTAACTCAAACTAAAGCCAATGGGTCGTATTCTCAAGTCAGGAATTTTGTTATTCTTTTCCGCTTAAGGCCACAAAAAAATGGGTTCCCACATACAATTCTTTATCCCCAATCTTAATACAGTTAAGATGCTTTCAACATGCATAATCTTTGTTTTGTCCTGGTAAAGTAGCGTCGTTTTTGTCAAACAGCTCCGATTCTTGATGCTTAATTTGTGCCTTTGCAATGTTTAGTTGCATACTTACTGGAATCGTTTTGATCTTGATCAATCAATACTATTTAAATCTCCAAACTAGTAGGGTTGCAAGGATTACCCTTTTTGTGTACAGTGATATCTAACACATGCAATGATTGCAGATTGGTCCAGAAGGGGACAAAGGAATAAAAAGGGCAGCATTAGACGTTAACGGAGGAGTTTTCTAACGAGAGCATATTGTTAAGACATCTTATAATTAACTTGTTCACACGAATACACGTACTCATATTTATTGCTTCCTTTACATCATCCAGATACTTTCCAAATAATTTTTAATATTATAAAAAAGTGACACTTAAATCTATTTCAAACGATATGCTTAGAAGGCCACTTGTTTGTCAAACCAAAGTTAATAAGTAATATTTTGTTTGCATTGCAATTTTTCGTAGAAAAATTTTAACTTTTTTCGTTCACCTACATTTCCTAATAAATTTTTTTTTTACTTCACATACATTAAATTATTACAGTACAATTTTTTTTTTTTTTACAAAAACTCTTAAAAATAGCAATTCAAACGAGACTGACCAGGGCAGGTATTGTGGTCGGGAGGGTTCTTGTTTAAACAATTTCAAGCATATCTTTACTGATATTTAAGTTGATGGTCACATGTTAACTATGCATTAATTAGATATTAATGTCTTAAACTACGAAAGCATGTACGTTCTTTTAGTGAAAATTAAGCATTGAGAGAACTTCGAACTTTATTCCGTTTTAAACACCCCAATCCATCCAGTGACGACATGCCAATTAGATCTGCAGGAGAAGTTCCTCTAGGGCGATAATTAATGTTGATTGACAAATTGCAATCCAATGAGCGCTGTTAATTATTAAACCATTTTAACCAACTCAATCAATCTGGCTATACCAACACAACAGCCTCTGAGGAGAAAAATGAAAATGTTATAATTTGATTACACATCAACGGGAGGAATGAGTTTCGAATCCTACACCGTTGCATGACTAAGGACTATTTTTACTGCTAAATCAAAACCTGGATTAAAGCTAGTGCTAAAGTTGTACTTGAAAAGTGAAGTGAATGTAATAGTCCACTTTCGGAGACCGTGTGATGGCCCAAGCTACACCATTCAATTCACGTTCTTGCTGGGCTATATAGGCCCAATCCGCTTCCTCATACTAGGCCTTCTGGTGCAACTCCATCTTGAGAATGCGTGATGACTTGCTAGCCAAGGGACCACGCCTTTATCTTACATTTCCCATTTTCACGCCTTCGAAGTTCAACCAGATTACCTCAAAAAAAAAAAAAGAGTTCAACCAGATTACCTGACCGACTATTCTTTGCCACAAGAAGATTCAGTAGCATCTTATTCCAGCTCCAGATTTTTTTCGGCTTCCTCTTCGTGCCGGAGAAAAAGACATGGCCGGAATCCTCAGCTCTACAACACCTCCAATTTTCGGGCCATTCTTAGGCAGCATAACATTATCAACCAAAAGACCTTTTCACGTAAAATTATCTGCTCAATCTTCAGAAACGCCTATTGCTGCATCCACTTCTGTGAGCACCAAAGAAGAACCCTCCACAAGTTCAGGGCCTTCATTTTCACCGCCACCGAATTTCAGGCCTCCGCAACCGAAGCCCTTTTCTGTGAGACCCGATAAGAATTTGGACATACTAGGGGTTCCCTTGCCTTAATTTTTCGCCTTGGTACTGGTGTTTTTGTTTCCGGGTAAGTACTACATATCACAACTTTTTCAATTCCTTCCATAGATATATGTTTTTTTTTTCCGCATGTTGTTGTGCTTCATGCATATCGCATGTGTTCGACCTTTAGCTAAAGATAGATTTTGATTGGGGTTTAGAGGTGGGTTTTGGTGCCTTGATCTTTACTGTCGGGACAGAATGGCAGGAAATTTTGTTGAATTCCAGCTGCATAACTTTACGCAATAGGTTGCTTGAGTCAAATTTACTACTTCTTGTTTATGGTTAGCTCAAGGACATTTTTGCAGACGTGCAATTTCTCTTAGTTAATAGGGATTATTTGCTCTTGTAATGTTGCAGCAGGAAGTACAAGTACAGGAAACCTATGAATAATCTTTTTTCTTTTTTTATGAGAAGCGGACTTGTTTACCGTCGGGCATCCCTCGTTTTAGTAGTTTCATTGCATCCGCTGCTGTGTTGATGGTCATGCCCTTGCCTCTGCCTATTAAAATGATATGTACGATAAATGCAGGTTAATTATGTGAACCTGTCATTTCATTCTTATTTTGCATACATGTATAACTTTAAATTAATGAACTTCTGAGACTAAATAACATTTTCCTGAGATTTCTCTAGTCTTTTAATATGACATAGACCAAAAACAGAAAATTTTATGAAATTGACCAATAATTGTGGTTTACCATAAAATCGAGCCTGAAATTTAGATAAAGAAAAACACACAGAATTGAAGAAAATAAAGTCAATTGGCAATTGATTACCGGCAGTTGGATGTCCAGTGAGTATACGACTTAACAAGTTCAAAACATGATACTGCATCTGATCTTAAACTTGCATACGATAAACTATACCTAGGAATTTATACTAACAAAGGAGAAAAAAGAGTACAAAAAAGGATAAGGATGGTTTAGATTGATTTATGGCTTAAATGGGTTGATTTATGATCCTATGGGTGAACTCTTTACCTTACCTCATCTATTGTAAGTTCTAGTCTACATGCCTAATTCCTATCATATTGGACAGACCAGCCCCTAGTTTTTTTCAGAAAATTTTCATCTTATATTGACACAGTTTGTTTATTGCCTTTGACGCCAAAAAATTTGCAAATATCCTGGGTGTCCTCAAATGTAAGTGCATCTATCTCAGGTTCTCATTTGCTTGTTCGTGCTTAATGACAGGTACTCGGCATCTTTTGTGCCAAAGAATGAGATTCCACCTAACCAGTATGCTCTTGAAATTGCTGGTAGTCATCAAGTTCCTCTGAACTTTGCAGGGTTTTTCTTTATTTTCAAAATGAAAGCGTTAAGGTCAACCTTATGTTAACAGGTTTCAAGGTGAAAAGAGACTTCAAAGTTAGGTCCACGCCCTGAAAAGCCCATTGAGATATATGAATTTGAAAGGTATCTAGTTTTAAAGATATGCATACAGATGCACAACAACACACACACACACACACACAAAGCCCACAAGCACACTCATCCATTTCACTATTTTACACTTAGAGGCATGCAATTCTTTGAGTGCCTAAAATGATTAACCCACAACATTTTTTTTCAATTCTTCAATAACTGAAGATTTCAAGACTAATGCATTTTTTGGCTCTTCCAAATCTGCATGACAATGGACTGCATGGAAATTTCTTCCAGCTGCCCCTTCTGTCGAAAGGTAACCACCTCTGTTTGAGATTCATTCTTCTTTCTTTTCAGCAAAATAGTGTGATAATACAAACATGAATTTTGGTTGTACAAAATTTGTTTGCTGCCCAGGGAAGAAAAATTCTCTTTGGACTAGACATTTGATCACTTTTTGGATCATTTATGAGATCTAGATTTGTGTGGCATTTACCTATGTTGTATTTCATTTTCCAGTAAAAATCTGGTGCTATGGACATAACCTTTTTGTAGTTAGTCTTTGTAGTGTTAGGCAGCTTAATGAGCAATTGATAGTTTAGCATGAAACTTGTTTCTGCTTTTCATTTGGGAGGTTGAACAACCATACGTTCTAACATATAAGCAATTCCATAGGTATTGTAAATGTCATGTGGGCATTTCTTTCTCCATACATGTTAGCCTATGATTTTAAACATATGGCAGGTACGGGAAATTGTCGCAATTCTGGATCTTGATGTTCTATACTACCCTTGTCCAAAGAATGGTCCAAATTTTCGTCCCAAGGTTGTTGAAATGGGTGGAAAACGACAGTTCCCCTACATGGTTAGATTTGAATTTCCTTTGTCCTTTCCTTTCTATCATTTCAATAAATTCTGAAGAGTCCCGTGTTTTTTGTTTCTTTTCAGAAGAGATTCTCATGCTATCTTTATTACACTTCATTTACTTATTTAAGCTACTAATGCTAATTCACCTTTATAAAACTTGGATATCATTTTTATGATGGTAAATTCATGGTTATTTGTACTTCAATTGATTCATTTAGCCAAAATATGTTCTTCTAGATGGATGTGTGCTTTATCCTTGAACTGACTGCTGAGATTGGAATTTTTCAACTTTATACTCTTTGGGGTTGTTGTGAAAGGCAAAGTACATGTAAAATCTTGTTAGCTATGGTGCTTACTTATCAAGTTCTGCTGCCTACATCCATGAGCCTTTTACCTTTTTCCTGTGTTCTTTAGTTTTCTGTTAAGAAGAATTTGACATGTGGAAGTTAATTGTTCTTTATTCCTTCCAATGCAGGTTGATCCAAATAGTGGGGTCGCTATGTATGAGTCGGATGAAATAATTAAGTACCTGGTTGGGAAGTATGGTACACCATTTTGATAAGTTTGATTCTCCATTTACTCTTGTATTCCGCTTTTTTTTTTTGGGGTATATTACTAAGTTTTTCACTTTTGTAATAGATAATGATGCTCTTACATTCCTTTGTTCTGAAAAACTCTAGAATTCTGCTATTACAGTCCTTTGTTCTAAAAACTCTAATAAGTCTTTGTATATGCCTGTTTTTAGAGCTTAAAGAGAGTTTCCCAACAAGATTTTTGGAGTTCAAACTTGATTTTGTTCTGTGGCTTCCATACTGTGTCTAGCAAGTGTAGAACTGTCTCTGCAAGACAATTAACCTACCTTTTATCCCGTCATCCCTTTTACTCTTTCCAATTTGTATACCTTTTATATTGACTGTATTTATATGTTTCATTGCAGGTGATGGAAATGTCCCTATTATGTTGTCTCTTGGTCTATTAACAGTAAGCAATTCTTAAGCCCCTAACTACACTAGTTAGCAGAGGACATGGATTAATTTGTGTTGCTTGCTGACTGTTTCTCTTTGTAGACTCTTACTGAAGGTTTTGCCATGATTGGTCGCATGGGTAAGGTATGGTATGCTACTCTTTCTCTGTAAGAGAGAGGAGAGAGAGAGAGAGAGTGTGGGTGTTTATCTGCCATGCAATCATGCATGCCCGTTGAATGTAACAAAAAGTCTGTCATCCCATTTCACTTCATTTATGCTGTTATTTGGACTGATGGATTCTCTTGTAATATTTTCAGGGTTCTTCCTATACGCCATCAAAAATGCCCACTGAAGCCCCTTGAGATATGGGCATATGAGGTGAGAATCTGCTGACCTGAAGGATATATGACACCTTTCTTAGAGAGGATAAGGCAAAGGTCATGCTTAGTGGACACCTATAAATTTAGGTCCTTTATTTCCATGTGTCAGCGTGATATGTCATAATGTATTAATGTATCCATCTTTTATTGTAGGCTTCTCCATTTTGTAAAGTTGTTCGAGAAATACTTGTGGAGTTAGAGCTACCTCACATACTTCGTAGGTAATGTCCTTATGTGTTTTTCATGATCAACACAATTACAAATAATTTTGAAAAGCTTCATTGCTGATCACAAATCACTCCAAGAAGAGACATTATTGTTCTTAATATGGTTTGATTAAATTGACTGGTTCGTTGACAATAAAATATATTCTCGTGGAGATGATGGAGAGCCTTGGAAAGCCGTGTATGCTCCATTTGCTTGGAACCATGTAGATGACCTCTGAATACGTTGCTATAATGCAGCATACATCCAATCGCACTGTTTTGCTTCTCATCTCATTGTGGTTAAAGTTTCTTTTTTTTTTTTGTATGTGTAGATTAAAGCATGAATGCTGAAAGTTAAAGATCCAATAAGCCTAAAGTTAGCCGAGGAGGCCTTGATCTAGTGGCTAAGGTTGAGGCTCTAGGAATTAGAGGTCCTAGATTCAATTCCTTTCCCCATCCACATTTTACTTCTTTAATTAGCATTAATTGTATTTAGGCTACACCTTTTTTTTTCAATTTTTTTGGCCTAGCAGGGGAGGGTGGGATATAAGAAGCGGGAGAGGGGGTAGGGAGTGGTGCTTTTTCTTTTTTTTGGGGGGGGGAGGGGTGGGGTTGAAGCATTTCACTCAGTTTTGGATTGCTTTAGCCATTTCTCTAGTTCTTAAGTTAGATTCTATATTACCTACTTGATGTGCTGAAACAGAACAATTTCTTGCTAATCCTGATTACAAGATTTATGCTGCAGTTGTGCCCGTGGAAGTCCAAAACGACAGGTGCTGTATGAGAAAGCAGGAACATTTTCAGGTCATAATATTTGATACCCTGGTTTGGTCCCATCTATCAATTGTTTGTAAGCAAGATCACTCATGCTGCATACTTGCAGGCTCCCTACCTCGAAGATCCAAATACTGGGGTGCAAATGTTTGAGAGTGCTGAAATTGTAGAATACCTAAACGCAACTTATGCTCTTTGAGAAGAATAGAAAGTCAACTGCTTTTTGAGGTTTTTCTTTTCTGATGCTTCTTTAAATATCTTAAATTTTAAAATACTTATTTGTCTAAATCTTTTCGTGCGTGGCTGATATTTGAAGAACTGCAGTTTTGGGAGATCGACATACAGGAAATATTGGAGGTTGCTGAGAGTGAATTGTTTTGAGGGGAACAAATGCCTTAAGCAAAATTCTTGTGCTTCCTTGGAGGCTGGTCCTATCTATTGATGCTGTATATACATGTTACCTGTATATTATTTCATTTTGGAAGTATAACAAGCATAAAAACTGCTCCTTGTTTTTGGGTCAATGATCTAACATAAGAAAACAAAAACAATAGGTAGGATAAATATGTACTTGATTAAAGACGATTACCCTGATAAAGGTGCAAAACTGTGTAGTACAAATGGCAAATGGGCATAGAGAGGGTTCATTGGCACTATTATGTGTTAGCTAACATATATGGAAATTGGATCTTTGCACTGTTTAGAGATTTTCAAGTTTATGGTTCAAGTGTCCAATGTTGCTTGTACTTTATTAGGAAAAATCTCTTTAAAAACATTATGCCACTTTTGTGGTCTTAATTTGCTTCTCTCCTTGACAATGAGGAAAAAAATCTGACAAGAATAAACTTCCCTCTCCCCTGCCTTCTCTCTCTCCTCTCATGTTGGTTGGGTTTTATGGGGTTTCTCAAATAGCCTGGCCTGATCCGAGGACTTGAATTTAGTTGTCAAATGAATAATCTTTTCTGTTATCACAAGGATAAGGGCAGAAAAGATTCTATTCATTTCTGGTGTTTTAATTACTTTTTGTTCGTTATTCTTTCATTTATTCCTTATAAGGGATTACATCCAAACCATTTACAGAGACCCACATATCATGTAATGGCTTTAGAAAAGTCTTTTCCTTCTAGACAATTTAACCAGTATTTCTTCTGAGCATGGTTTGATGTAAAGTATTGGTAGGTGCTGATGTTGTAACCTTCTCGTTGCTATCTGTTTGAAGCTGTCCAGTAGGTATCTTCTTTTCAGAGTTCGCTTTTCAAGAATCCATTCAACTTAAATTCTTGAGAATCTCTCTCTCCCCAACCCGCCCCCCCCTCTCCCTCTCTCTCCTAGTCCCACCTTCCTCTCCTACTCTGCCCATTGTAGTCATTGAAGAACTTTTCATTCTAGCCATTTTATGTGGAAGTTTAAAAGTATGGATAGCAATAGCATGGTCTTCAATCCTCTCACGATTCTTAAAGGACATCTCCCACCCACCAACTTCTCATCTTTTTAAATGGTGAAATACCTTTTGGAGATTCTGAAAACAACAATGGCAGTAGAAGGCAATTACTTTCTTGAAATCGTTGTCAAAGGCCATTTTCTACACTTCTAGTGAGGCATATCCTTCTGGTCCAGAAATGTACTGTACTATGATGCTACAGGAGTCAACTTTTACGCATGGATATACTTAAAAATTTGAGGTTGTCTGTCTCTTGCTTAGGAGTGCAATTGATACTACTTGAACTTGGCTTGAGTTAAAAAGCTTGGGCTTGAACTTGTTGAGCTCTTGAAAGTTGAGCTGGAGTTCGAGTTCGATTTTATTATGCCTTACTTGAGTTTGATCTTGATCAAATCGAGCCCAATCGAGTAAGGGATAAGATAAACATTTCACACTCATATGTGTGTGTGTGTGTGTGAAGTTCGATTGAGTTCGATTAAGCTTGATGAGCTTTTAAGCTTCACATGTTAGACCTAAGCACAAGCTTGTCAAGCAGCTCGAGTTGTTCGAACTCGGTCAACGCAAGCTATGACCGAAGAAGGCCGCGAATCACACAATTGAGCTCAACTCATTTGCCACCCTTACTCTTGCTGATTGGGAGAACCTTTGAAGAATCTTGACCCCTCCGTAAAATAATCTTGAACGTCACATGCTACACTATCCATTATCTTGTGGCTGTGGTGGTGGCGGACCTTGATGTTTTTCATTGTTTGGCCTTCCCATTTTGGTGATCTTCCTGGGAGTGGTGGCTTGAGATAAGAACTAGGAAGCGCCCCTGTTCCATTCCGCCAATTGTTTGCGATGATCTTAATCTGAGAATGGAAATGGGTACCATGATATTGCGACTCGATAATCTTATTCGGTGAGGATGCTTTGTACGGCCTTTCAAACTTCAACTGAATACTTTGGTGGGATTTGGTATAATTTTTTGTTCGTTTCAATTTGGGTAGAAAGGAATGGTACTTCAATCATGGCACTTGCTCCACTACTTTTTGAAAGTATTGGCATGTTGCGCGGTGTGAAAAATAGATTCTGCAACCGTGGGCTTCGACAATCTATGCGGTCACGATGGCTTCTGCCAAAAGTGGCAACAGCTGCTGCTTGGTAGGCCTTTCTATCGCGCCATAAAAATCTGAAGAGAAGCACGACAAAACAAGTTCTATCGTTATGATAACATCTTCTCAACGGCGAGATCCCCTGTGATGTTGTCTTGCAAGGTAGTAGTTAATCT
Organism: Coffea humblotiana; assembly: GCA_023065735.1. Lineage (NCBI taxonomy): Eukaryota > Viridiplantae > Streptophyta > Magnoliopsida > Gentianales > Rubiaceae > Coffea > Coffea humblotiana. The sequence goes on from CM041213.1 coordinate 4,234,176, forward strand.
AGTACAAGTAGAAATGGTAGTGAAGCTAGAATTTAATCCAAAAGTACCCCTGCTGATTTACACTTCCTAATTGCCGTTGGCAATTGACCTTCGGGCTCAACCTCAATGTGCAACTACAAGCTGTGGTAGAACGGTCAAACTGTTGATTGGATGTGGCTCTTCTTGAAAAGTGTGGTGCATTGCATTGATGCCATAATCGCTCTCTGTCAGAATAAAATCCAACGGCAGGCTGCATCATGTACCGCGATGGAATAAGCATAGACGTTGACCTGTTGTTTAACTGCAATAGGGTGCGATGATAATTAACCCCGATCAACCAACATAATTGATCTTTGCTCCCATAAAACCAAATGCTAGTTCGTAGGCTATGAAGTTGTACTCCTGTAATCAAGGACACCGAGATAAAAGATTCACCAAACTGATAGCTCTAATACTTCATCTCGTCCGACTTGCATAATGAGAACTCAAAAAAATTGCAATTGACAGAATGACGTCCGGTTGTCAGGCGGAACACCATTTTCAATCTGGAACTTAAAACTAATTTGTCAAGAACTCGTTCCTCCATTTACTTAACGTTGCACTTTGCTGGCAAGCCAAACATCAAAACGTTCTATCCTGCATTCTTACCTATAATATACTTGTCCTAACCGAAGCAGCTGACTTCCTTCTTATGCCTTTTACCATCTATATATATAATTTTATGCAGAGGTATGCCCACCAAACAAGAGTTTTCACGGTATTGCGGAGTTTCTTTTAAATGAAATTTCCATAGGCAAGACATCGAAGAAGACAGGTAATTATTTACAGACAGAACGGATTGGAAAGACAAATAAAGAAATTTCAGAAATAAGGTCTGCTCTCCTTCTTCACTCCCGATAGGCCTAAGCCAAATAGAATAAGAGTGAGCCACACCTTCCTCTCCTTGCCTTACTCTCTATTGGAAAAGTGCCATTAGTTAGAAATTTCATCTAATCTAATCTCAGATGTCAATGAAAAAGAAATTGCATTCTTACCTATAATATACTTGTACGCATTTCATCTGTGATGGCTTCAGAAGAAGTTCCGTCCCCAGAAAATGACAAATACTTGAGTAGCAAGTAACTTGTATATATCCCATGTTACTTAGCTGTGTGCTACTTCGCTGTGTATCTTTAGAGCAAGATTCTACACAATTTTAGGAGATTAATTTGGTCAAAAAGTTGGAATATCCTAAGTGAAAAATATATATATATATACATATATATATATATATATACATACATATATATATATATATATATACACCATGTTACCATGAACCCAAGAAAAAAAGGTACTGGTGTTAGGAAGGCCTGTAGGCGTTTAGATTAGTGTGGACCGGATTAGAGTCGGACACAACATATACCGAAAGCGCATAGTAAGACAACACGATAAAGTCAATAGGTGCTTCAACATGGGGTCGGATAGCTTTCATAACTGGCCAATTTAATAAAGTCAATACGTGCTTCAAGAACTTGGACAAGCACTTGTTGGGCTGGGGCTGGGGCTTGCTATATATATTATCCTCGTTTTTGAGTGTCTACCATGTGGATTATGATAAGCTGCTAGAGTTACTTTTCTGGTTCTCTGCATAAACATTTTCCAGGTTTATCTGTATAATCAAAGGAAAACAGTTGTCTGGAATATGGCAGCGGCAACAATGCCTGCTGGGTTCGCCATTTTCGTGCTCGCAACCACATTCTTGATCATCCATGCTTCTCCTATCTTCAGAGAAGGTACATATGGTCCCAGTATCTTCCTCTAGTGTAAATGTATTCTTTTCTTTTCTTTTTTTTTTCGAAAGATATTTAAATGCATTTCTTCAATACGTATCTGCAACTATCATGTCATAACCAAACTTCGTTTGTTTTCAAAGAAATTCTAGTAATAAAAGCTCTCGCAAAAAGAGGTTGAAAGTAACTTTCAACTGCATACAAATTGCTAGTATTCTTTTAGCACTACAGCTAGCTCTTGCAGAGGACAACATCTGTTTCCGTTCCGTTAAGTGGAAAAATCTTGTATACATCAGTTGGGGAAAGAAAGAATGCAGTTACAGTATCAATCTTACTCTTGGTGAATTTAGTAGTTTTCTTATACTCAACAGGGAAACAGTTTTCAACACGTTTATGTTATGATTCTGTGCAGAGGCAATTGTACAGATCCCATTCAGTTACATGGGTGCCACGGGCCCCAGCAAATGGGGAAGCTTGAAGCCCGGCTTCTCAGAGTGCGCAACAGGTAAATCACAGTCGCCAATCGACATTCCAAAGGGAAAGGTTGTTCTGAACAAGAAATTGAAACCGCTGGCCAGAGAATATAGTTACATCAATGCTACCTTAGTCAACAATGGTTTCAACATTGGGGTCAGTATGTTCTTCGTGTTTCTGTATACTCTTTCGTCTAATGCAGTGATGTCGATTGTTTTTTCATGTTTAGAACACTTAAATCTTATTCTATGCGTGCCAATGATTTGCCAGCACTATTTCTTTGTCTCTGAATATGCTTAACTGCCTTTCTTCCCAAGTCTAAAAGTTGCTGCCTGAAATGTTGAATCTTCTGACTTGCAGCTGCGATGTGGTAAAAATACAGACTTACTGATTTCAGATGGCAAGGCTTACAAATTCAGGCAGCTGCATTGGCATTCTCCTTCTGAGCACAGAATTGATGGAGTTCAGTATGCTTTCTTTCCCTCTCTCTCTCTCTCCCCGCATAACTACCCTCAAGCATTTCAGATTAGTTACTCTACACTGAAAAAGAATTAGGGAACAAGGCTTACTATTTAAATCAATGTGGGCATGTCAATTACACAGGAATTTGCATCACTTCAAAACTCAAAGCGATCAAACAGATATGGAAGAATAGAATTTTCTGTTGTGTACTGTTTAACTCTACACCGCATTACTTGACTGAGCGGGGAATGAGTAGGTTTCAGGAATTAGTAGTTGTATTTCCCCTTAGACTGTTGAAGGGTTATTTTACTATGTTTTGCCTTCTGTTATTTGCTTTTCAAGTTAACTCTTCCAGGTACTACTAATAACTTACCAAATGCATCTGCTCATCATCATGACAGATACGATGCTGAACTTCACCTTGTTCACATTGCTGATGATGGCTGCATTGCAGTCATAGGTATCCTCTACCATCTTGGACATCCTGATCCGCTAATTGCTAAGGTAATCAAACTAATCTATGATAGACTTGTGCACTTACCAAACATGGTGCACTCAGAAAAATTGAACTTGTTAATTGATGTAGGTGTCCCTCTTATTGCAAGGCTAACCAGCAAACAAAGTCCTTTAATATATTTCCAAGTGCTAAATCTGTTTTTGTTGTGGTAGCTTGGAGGCAGCAGCAATTTGGTGATTAGAACTTTCAGTAGTAAATTAACATTCGCATTTCCGAATCAAATTTCAACTCTGAAATGCGTATGCATCATCATGGTCACAGGTGCAGAATAAATTGTATCAACTGGCTAAAGACAAGTCCGGAGTTAAAGAGGGAGGTCAGGTTGCGCTAGGGACCTTCAACATGCATCAACTCAGAAAAAATGCCCGCAAGTATTATAGGTATTCTGGTTCTCTCACTACTCCTCCTTGCAACCAGACTGTAGCCTGGTACATCCTTGGCAAGGTATGAAAGGAACTTATTCCACTAATTTAGGCCACGGGCATACATGATAAATGTACTTGCACAAATGAAATGGCAAAAATTCTAGCTAAAGACTTTATATTTGAATCGTCCTGATAACAAACAGGTGAGATCAATATCACCAGAGCAAGTTCAAGCTCTCAAAGCTCCATTAGGTTGGGCGTACAAGAACAATTCAAGACCAGTGCAACCACTCAATGGACGACTAGTTCAGCTATATGAAGGGGTGATCCCAGTCTAGAATTTGAATCCATTTTAACTTGCCTGGTTAAATGAAACTTGCTGAGTGCCTTGCAAGGTTTTCAGCATATATCTATATATATATATATAGGTGAGGAGAGCAAGAGGTTTTACTATATTGTTGTGATGAGCTTTTGTTGAGAAATTGCAGATGCTTGAGGTGCAGAGAGCAAGAGTTCTAAAGCATTTCACTAATAAATAGAGAAGTTTAAGCACGTGCGTGTTTATAATGAATGATTGCTTTTGCGCATGAGACTTTGTCCACCATTTCATTACGGAAAACTCTGAAATACCACGTTTTCTAGTATTACTTCTCTCTAATTACGGTTCTACAAGAATTGAGGGGCCTACTTTTGTTTTTATTTTTTTTCCTTTGTTTTTCAAGAATCAAGTGCCTAATTATGTTAAACGAAACCAATTATCTTTTAGTGAATGCAAATGGATCAACCAGATACTAATTCAGCGTATGAACTGATGAAAGGAGTCAAGATAAAGGGTAAATAGCATACATAATGTAAAAGTTTATGGTTTATGAGTGGTAGGCCTATCTCAACTCTCACAACTGCTGGTCTAGATTTCAGAACTATTGGACTTCCTTTTCTTCGCTACTTATAAGATACAAGGGCTAATGACACTCCCCCCACCCCCCCGCCCCCTCTCTCTCTCCCCCCAGGCGTGGGGATAGTGGTGCGTAATGACACTTCTCCCCCTCGATGATAACAATAGGCATATTATCCATTTGAGAATATTTTATTTAGTATTTGCGGCAAATATTTCATTTTAAAAGGTAGAAAAATGGACTGTTTAAATTAGAGGTGGCAATTTGGATTGAGATCCATTTATCCATCCATATAATCCATAATTAAATGGATTTGGATTATCCATTTATAGTATTGGTTTTAAATGGTTGACCAAAATAAAATCATTAAATTAAATGGATTTATATATATATATCCATTTACTTAAAAACCATGTTTCTGTCTTGTGCTATTGTGGCATGCATTTAAGGAAATGCTTTCATGATGAAAGTTTTATCTGATGTTGAGAAACGAGAGGAACCACCCTTGCTGTTAGGCCAAGTGCTGTACTTGGTCTGACTGGCAAGGCGCTTGGCTCCCCTTAAGCAAGGTCTCGGGTTCAAGTCTTGTGAATGGAGAGACAGGTGCTGGGAGAACTTGCGCCTCTTATAGGGTGCAACCTGGCTCTACTCCGGATTAGTCAAGGCCCAAAGTGGCTACTGCATACCGAGGGATCTGACCAAAAAAAAAAAGTTACCAAAATGTTTAAATGGATAATAAATGGATAATTGGTTCTTATTTAATTCATTTAGATCCATTAAATAGATCTAAATGGATTGGATAAATTTCATCCACCATCCATTAAGTCAAAATCAATTATGAACCATTTATCCATATTGCCACCTCTAGTTTAAATATGTTGACAATTCTACCCTTATAATGTTATCTTTAGTCAAATTGATCCTATGTATGATAATTCACTTGGTGGTTATAATGTTTGTGGGTGGCTATGGGTAAAAATTAGTTGTAATTACATTGGTTGGCAATCTGCGTATCATGTAATCAGATGGTAAAGGAATAATTAAGCGATTGTGAGCTTAAAGTTGAAAATTTTAAAAATGAAAAAAAATTTATGCCATTCTCCCTTTATATATAATATAAATATTCAAAAATAATTTATTTGATAAACGTGGATAATCCTTATTCCCGAGGTAGAAAATCAAAAAAGAAGGCAAGCTTTCATAAGCAAAATCCTATTTATGGACATATATCAAGACTTGGGATGGGCACTGTGCAGTTCTATCATATCTAGGGTTGCAAATGAATTGACTCGAGTCGAATTTTGATCTAATCGAGTTGAACCTTAACTTTGTTTTATCAAGCTCGAGCTTGACGAGTTACCACTTTAATGCTTGAGCTCGAGTTCGAGTTCGAAAAAATAAAAATAAATATTTATTTTTTAAAAAAATAAATAATATTTTTTTCTTAATAAATAATAAAATATTATGGATATATATGTAATTTTATGATTAAAATAATATATATATATATACACACACTCAAGCTCTAACGAACTTAATATTTTTGAGTTCGAACTCGAGCTCGAGTTCGAGTTGAGCTTTGATTCGAGTGGTTTAATTTGTTTGTAACCCTAATCGTCCCATGCTTATACGGAGGCAAAACCTTGGGTAGATCAAGTCTTGCAAATCTAATGGTCCAAATTTTGTCGCATCTTTAATACTTATGTTAGTGAAATGATATGGCAAATTTTGAATCATTAGATTTACGTAAATCGAGTTTGCCCAAGTGTTTGCTTATACGAAAAAAAACCTACCAATAGAATTTGATGCCATCTCCGCCCTAACTTGGAGAAGGAGGAAAGTCGTTCTAGGACTTGGTGGAAATCTCCAAATAATTCCAAAATGTGCCATTGCCAATGCTGATCTTCTCATTTAGGGCTGGAAAAATACCAACCAATGCCCCATTTTGATGTTTCTCTTGCTACTTTGTTTTATTTATACTATATATAAAGAAAGAGAGGATGGTTGGATAAATAATTTTATATACTTGCAAATTTATGTTTATAAAAATCATTCATTACTTTACTACCGAACATGAATTACTAAAATAATTACTAGTAACCATAACTATCTGAAGATATCTTGACCAAATAAATGTATCTATACATTATAACTACTAAAGTTCCATCATTTCATGGGAAAAAAAAGGTTTAAATACCATAATTTGCTTTAATAATGAAAATTTTATGTAAAATTAAATATTTCTAAATTGTACACGTATCGCATGTACTTTCAGCACCGGTATATATAATCCACCATAAGGTTCAACCTTGATGGCTGGTTCCTGAGGCAACTACAACACTCCTCGTCTTGTTGAGTGTTGGACGACAACAGGAGGCGCGCAACAGAAATAAGAAAAGTCCGCCTTAGTGCAAACCGTGATCAAAGTTCTAACGTCGTTCCTTGCTAAATGGTTGATCTTATCGTACTCCAGAACCTACTTAACAACGACACTTGGCTTTATTCAAATTTATGATGATAATTTTGGGGAAAAAATGGGATCCCCTTCCTCGCTGAAATCAAATGAATGTCGAAACCAAAAACAAGAATAAACATGAAAGATGATTATCACAATTCGCGAGTTGCAAAATCAAGCGTTTGACACCTTGTGACGTGTGAGGAAATGTGCAATTGCGGCCCGCATAAACAGAATGACCACCCAACAAAGTACCCCCCCCCCCCCCCCCCACAAAAAAAAAAGGTAGAAAACTACTTTACGATACCTTCAAGTGGGACTAGTCCACCCTTTCTGTTTCATTCAACTCAACTCCATTTTCAGGTCAAGGGAAGAAGGTGAATGACTTGCGAGTCGAATTAAAAACTTCATAATTACTTAATGTTTTTTTATCAATTAATTTGAACCAGATAGAACTACAGAATTACTCGAATAATGTTCCTACTAGCTAAGCTGAAATTCAACTCAGTTAAATTAAGTCGAGTCAATATCATATTACTAACGTTTCTGTCTGTAAAACTGAATATTTAAAACAATTCAACCTCATTCAACTCGTACTTTCAATAACAAATGTTTTAAGAACAATTCAACTTCATTCAACTCGGTAAAACTGAATATTTAAAACAATTCAACCTCATTCAACTCGTACTTTCAATAACAAATGTTTTAAGAACAATTCAACTTCATTCAACTCGGACCCTTAGTGAAAAAATGGTGCAGATTTGTTAGTCAAAATATATTCTACTTTTCTTGCTCCAAAGAACCAAATTTCTCGCACTTACGTTATTATTATTTTTTTCTGAAACAATAGAAATTTATTAATAAGAAGGATAACTATACAACTTGAGCAAGGCTCAAAGTGAGCTTTACAATCATGTGCTATGACACGAAGAAATACCCGACATTCCTCATCGCACATACGTTGTTAACCAACTGATCCTTTTCTCCATACAGGAAAGAGTTAGGAGCACCGAGCGCATTACAAAACTGATGAACTAATCCTCCATCGAAGCTTTGGTGCCCGATTGAGCTCTTTCTTTATTTTTGGTCATTGTACTTGAGATATATTATACAATAATGTCTATGGAGTGGTTACGCAGTTAGTAGACTACAGCGCGGGACGTGGAAGCATTACATGTGATTAATGTTCTCATGACAGAGTGTATCGACGGCACAAGCAATTGGCGTGAATGTGATCACAGTCACTCTAACCAAAAAATGCAAATCATACGATTATTGCACCAGTACTTGCAGTTGAATTGGGAAAAATATAAAACTTACTCATATAAACTGTTTTGTTCTCCAATAAAATTGTTCCACTCACGTTTATATGTATATGTATATGTATATGTACGCGCGCGCGCAAATAATACCTCAGTTGAACAAAAACAAATTCTCGCACACAAGTTTTTGAGAAAAAAAATATATTCAACCAATTTAAAGGACCACAATACAAAATTCTACAATCAATTCCCAAAGATTATATGGAGAAGAAAAAGTGAAAAATAGATTAACTAGATACTAGAGTCTAGATAGGTGGGGGTGTAATCCACAATGTTTGCATTTACAGTCTTTGCAGTAAATCACGCATATTTACATCACTACCAAATTTGATTAAAAGATGAAAATTCCCAAGTGAAGCAAAACCCAATAAAAAACAAAAAAGAAAAGGGCAAAAAAAGGCAAGATCAACTGCCTTGATCTACCTCGAATTCAACGAGGTTCGGCCATTCTTCAACTGCCACGTCATCAATCCCAAAATTTCAACGCGCACATACAATTTCCATGCCCGCGGTTTTGTCACGACTTCTATGTCAATCAACTTCTTTTCGCGGGACCGTCTGCCTCCAACGAGTTAGAGAGTGCCACGTCGAAATCCTCAGTGCTCCACGACCCCGATTTCCGACCGGACGCAAACTTCTTCAGCCCTCCCAAACCGGGCGGTTCGGATGCGGGTTCAACACCAACCGGAAATTCGCGCATTCTTACAGTCACGCTCGTCCTTGGCGTCTCCTCCACAGTCGACTCCTCCGTTATTTCCTCAACCTCCGGCCGAAACGGTTTTCTGTCATGACTTCCGGATTTAAATATGGACAAAACCCGAGAACAGAACCCCTTTTTCCGCTTATCCCCAAGCGATCTCGACTTGTCGAGCGACTTTTCTCGCTTACCCGATGATCTCCGGCGACCGCGCTTCGATCGCACTCTTCCTATACAGGAAACCTTGGGCGACGACGGTTCCACTCCCGAGACGGGGGCTTTTCCGACGGACGAAGAGGGTTTCGGGAACAACTTTACATTTGCGGGTTTATTATTCCTTCGTTTAGCAGTTTCGATATAGTTAGCCTTCTGAGTCTTGGGCAACCCCAATAGGGAAGTCTTCCTGACTTTCACTGAAAACCGCTGTGAATTGGAGTTGGAATTCGGGTTCTGATTCAAGTTAGCGAAATTTGAGAAGCCTTTGGTGGACTCTTTCCGCTCAAAGAAAGCGTTTCGATCAAACCAGTCGAGTTCGGCGTCCTTCGACAGCCAGAACGACTCCGGCGGAAAGTCCGGTGGAACGTCAGCATCGCGGGCAGCTACATCATCATTCTCGGGTAAGGCGTCGGCGAGTGTTTCGCAAGTGATTTTGCGTTCGGTTCCTCCGCCTGCGCAGGCCGAAACTAGCGTTTCTAAATCAACCTGAGGCATTCTCTGTATAATTAAAAGAAAGAGAGTCCAGAGAGAGAAAGGCAAGAGAGATATTTGAGAAGGAGGCTGGTGCCGGGTGGGAATGCAAGAATTTCAAAGCGACGAAGGAGTTGGAGTAGGAGTCCAACCCACGCCAGGAAATATTTATAGCAATTTATTTAAAAATTGTAAAATATGATGGTGAATTTTTATATTTAAAAAAATGAGGAAAAGATTACTAGTAGTACTTTTCTTGGAGGGAGCTTGAGCCAGCCAGCTGATCGGTGGTGCTGCCGTGTGGGCCGTGGGGGGTTTGCGTTTTTTGTCCGTAGGCATAGGCACGAAACTCGAAACACATGAGCTGCCTTTCTCTAGAAACGTACTAGAAAAGATGAGAACCCAATTGATTTTAGTACACTTTCCTCTTTATTTATTCTTTTTCAAAGTAAAATTCAACTTTTCGTCAAAAGTATACTAAAGCTAGTTTTCCGAAATTGATTTCCTTTTCTGAGACTGGTAATATATGTGATTATAATATTATATATTCAAAGGTTCTCTTTTTTACTTTGAACTTCATACTTTTCCAACTCCCATTCTTCCCCAGGCTAAAGATATGTACACGCCACCAATACTCTGAAGAATGAATTATAAAGTTTAATCATTTTTATTTAAATGTAGCTGGGAGGTTTGAGACACGAGACGTCACACTTACTCTCCGTTCTCCATCTAAGGTTGTTAATAGGGTCGGTTCAACCCGTACAACCCTGAAAAAAGGGGGTCGAGTTTGTTGTAATTCTAAGTCCAGCAAAGTTTCGGCTTATTTTTGAAGCCCGATTAAAAAGTGAGTAGAATATGGGCATGTATAGGCTCAATCTAATTAAAGCCCGACTCTTTATTATATATTATTTATATTCTTGATATGTAATTATATATATATACACACACACCCTAATGTATATAACTACGAGTGTATTATTTTTAAATATGTAATGTATAATTAGACTATTAACAATTAGTGTCGGTTTGGAAGAGATTTAAATTCATTAAATAAATATATTTAAAGAGAAATACTTAGTAGTGATTATTGACTAATGACTATTATTATTAGTATATAACACGATCAGAAACTAAAAGCCCTATTAGTAATGGTTTATGTATTTTTAATGAACTTTTTGTTAATTTATGTGTAGTTTTAATATTTTAGATTGCAAATTTACTTTACTATTTAATGGTTATAGTAATTATATCAAGAAAGTTAAAGAATAATAAGTGAATTTGGGTTAAACCCGAATTAGTTTCAAAACCCGAATATATTATGAGCCAAATATGAATTTCACATGTATTAACTCGAAACTCATGATTCGAAACCCATATGTTTTACTAACTAGATGAGCCGAATCTAGTTTTAGTAAAGCTCAACTCACATGGCTCAATTGACAAATCTAATCATACCACTTAACCCATCTCTTTCCCCACTTTCCCAATCGTGTTTACTTATTCGAAAATGTGTAAATAGACAAATTTTTATGTGAAAAAAATTTTGTACGACTCAATCTATCAAATTTAGACCAAAACCATCTATTTTAGTTTTAAAAAAAAAAAACTATCCATTTTGGTGATGTTTCTGCTTCTGCCTACAGGGAGGTTACCCCTCCTAGCCACCTTATGACTTACGAGATAGATTTTTAATTTCAGATGAGTAACACCAAAACATTTTTGCTCTACACAACGTGTGAGATTAATGTTTTGATTACTATAGACCTCTTTTCTTACTTTTTTTTTTGTTACAAAAATCGAGCAACCCTCTGTATAACATGTGGCAAATTTAAAAAAAAAAAAAAGGAAGAGAGTTCTGGTAAACATTATGCAACATAAACGAAGCTCACTTGAAACTGTAGAAAATAAATTAATTTAATCAGTCTATAAAAGATCTAACTGTTTACATAAGAAACAACCATGCAATATACACAATACTTGAAAACAAAAAAATTGCAGGATAATGCATTTATCTCAATTACCTAGCGCAGTAAATTGTCTACCACGCAACCGAATCTAAGCCCTGTTTTGGATTGCCATTTTCTGCCAGAAAATTGCGTCGTTTTCCGTGATCACATTTCCCTATTATCTTTTTTCTCACATACATCAAATCGCTACAGTAATTTTTCTATAGAAAATGACGAAAAATGCAATCCAAGGGCCCTAAGAATTATGTAACATGATAATCACCGTGTGAGACTCTGAGATATCGCCCTAGTGGTAAACTTATGCAATCAAGCATGTCTGAATTAAAGTTAATTTGATCCTAAGATGCGTACTATCTGGACAAGTTTCTTAATCATGCTCCATTCATTGATTGCTACCGAGCATAATCCATAGCTGACCGTCTGATACAATATCCTGACACAGACACCTTATTAATGATGGACGGGCTTAGGAGATTTTGATAAATTCTTTCGTGATCAGTTGTTTTAATTGGTTGAAACTTGAATGTAAAAAGAGTCAACATTGTCAATCCGTTTGTTGTATGCGCTCTACCTAATTGTACCCGTTTTGACTTCTATCCACCACTTGCTTATCTTCCCTCCTTACTTTGTTTTCTTGGTTGGACTTTTTCTATCTTGATTGGGAATTTTGGTTTGCATAATAATCAACAAAACATCACAGGTCGTGCCTTGAAAGATAGTCATCTTCTATAATGAAGGTGGATGGAGAAAAATAGTAGATAGTACGGAGAATGAACAAAAGAAAACGATAATGAAGGGCAAGAAGACATGGAGTAAATGCACCAATATGGTCCTTGCAGCCGCTTATGTACAAATTCATTTGTCGGTCACGGAATAAATAACTGTTTATAATTGTGTTTGCCAACCTGATGTATGGCAAAAATAAAAAATTTGGTCCTACCAACAAACGATGGATTTGGTTGATGAAGCAGTTAGAATGTCTTAATTTAGAATCAAGATGCAGAATACTTGTTGCAGAGACGTATTTTTACTTGGACCTATATCTCGGCTATACTGGAAAAATACACTTCCAAACTGGGGGATTTGGTTGTTTAACTGTGAGATTCGCCATTCACGTACTAGGTTGAACCAAAAAGAGGAATAGGTTTGTAACTTGTAAGGCGAATGCAGTTATCTTCTTCACATGCTCAAATATGTCATCTGTCTTTACATTAACTTATGAGTTTTCTTTTTTTCATTTTAGCAGATGGTAGGATTTATTTTTAAAGCCATTGGAGTGGGTCCAATAAACATCTAAGGGTGTTTACAGATTTCTTTACTGTCAGGTTCAAATTCGAATCTTATATCTATATACTTGACGGTTGAGGTGGAAAGAATGTGGAAAAAGGTGAGAGAAATAAAAAAAAAATTAAAAGATCGCAGGATTTAAGAAGTTTCGGAATGACAAGGGAAGATTTGAGCTCAAAGACTAGAGGTGGTGATATTCTTTCAGTTTTTTTTTTTGTCTCCTTAGAGTTTCAACATTAGGCACTAAATAAAAGCCTCATCAACAACTTATTAGTTATTATACAGTTCTATCTTTCAAAAGTAACATCTTATTACATGAAGTTCCTCAATACCTATTCCCTTCCTTTTATCTTTCTTTTTCCAAATCAAAGAGAAAAATTCCTTTAAAGAATCAAACCTTCTGCCAAGAATATGGCAGTACAAATTGCGGCTTCTTTTGTTTTTAATAGTCTGAAATTGAATGTGGGGGAGTCAAGTAGACTGTGAAATAATATGATACATCTTGTGGTTCAAAATACACTAAAAAAAAATCCAATATTACGTGCACGAAATGTACACTAGGCCTATTTGAAGTTTTGTGTGGAAGCATCGTGCACCTTCAATATCAAAGCTGTACATGGATGAAGAATTACATATTGTGTTTTTTTTTTAAATGCTAAAAATTATACTATATTCCGAAGAATTCATAATTACTTGGCCTACTCGAGTTCAGACTGGTAATCAATGCTTGGTGCATAAATCCACCATGTTACTCAGGTGGATATAACGATCTCCCATTCATTCAAGTATATGAAATCTTGAAGACCGTTATCAAATAGTAACACTATTGTAGGTGATAATAAGATGTATAATGGGTGAGCTTTGTTGTTCGCGAGTAATCATAACTCTTTTTGCGTGGAAGAATCAACATATTGATTTCATTTTCTTCTTTAAATTCGCTATAAGTTTGATATTTAATACTACTTAATTAGATAGTGATGGGGACTCTGGTAATTGTCATAGAAGAAACTTCGCGATCCGATTGGAGTAGTTCTGGAGCTTTTGTAGAAAAATTTACCCTAACAATTTGATAAATATAAGATAAAATTTAAAATTTTGGTTGAGAAAAAATGACAAACCAAACAAGGTGGAATAAAAAAAGAAAAGGAGTAATTAGGTCTCCTTCTAGGCTTGCCTTGTATGTAGGCCTGCTGACGACTCGAGCTGCTCGCGAGCAGCTCGCGAGCAGCTCGAGTCAAAGCTCGGCTCGAGCTCGGTCAACACGAGCTCGAGCCGAGCTCGAGCCGATCGACAAGACAATCGAGCCGATCTCGATCCTTCGTTTCCTAGGCTCGAAAGCTCGACGAGCTGCTCGTTAGGCTCGAGTCAGTGTGAAATTACAAACATAACCCTGCATCAATTAAAATTTACAACTTCCTCTATTAGGTCAGGTAACCTAATTTTCCTAATAATCTTCCTTCGTTCGATCTTCTTCTCCGCCGACCGACTGCCCCAGCCCCACTGCCAAACTCCTAATTCGTAGTTCCGCCACCGCCATCGCTGCTAGCTCCACCTTCACCACTTCCGCCAGATCCTCAACTACCTCCAAGCTTTCTCTGCCGACTGTCCCAAGTCCCAAGTCCCAAACTCCCAATTCCCCGCCACTGCCATCGCTGCTTCTGCTAGCTCCGTCTTCACCACTTCCGCCAACTCCACATAGGCAACCCAACTAACTTTTCCGAACCCAGCCACTTCATCGAGGCTTACTGACGGCCTTTCCAAATCCAACCAACTTGCTGGCGAATTCCCATCTCTGGATTAAGTAATTCAAGCATCAATATTGCTGGACAAAGGGCCTCAACTTCCTACAAACGTGACCGGAAAGCTTAAATTTGGAGTTAATTGTCTGCAAGCCAGTGGTCAATTTAAGGGTACGCACAAAAACTTGTATTCTTTCTTAAGTTGGTAGGAAGTCTTCCATTCTTGTTCCCATTTTTGAAGAAATATTCTGCAGCTTAAAGATCAAAAAGTAACATTATTCTGTACAATATATTCAAACGACAGTTTATTGCTGATAGGGGTGAAATTTGTATGACTGATGTTTTATCTTTGGAATTAAATTGTTGACCTTTTTTATGAATACCATGTAGCTCATTTTCCTTCCAGTTCCAATTTCTGACTCGTACAGTAATGGAAGTATGCTTAACGTATACCCATAAACAATTTATATATGAATTTTTAATAATTCGTATATGGTTTCCCATTGATGCCTTTGCCCAAGCGTGTGAGTTCAAGACTGATGGCTTGAGAGTTAATAGATAAACTGATTACCTTAAGTCCTTATCTTAGTAACTGCATATCACGAACATTTGAAATAAAAATCTATTCTTCAAATCTGACATCCAGAGATAGCGTAATTATGTTGTAGTATTACGTTCAGATGCCTGTAATTTTGTTTAAAGAAAAAAGAAAAACCATCCATCCACATGCTGCTGTAACAAAATTTCAAGTACAGATCCATTAGAATTATTAATGTCATAATCTTGAACCATCATTTCGAGAATTTAGAGATAGGATTTGGGATGCCTAACTTTATATGGCCATCAATCATCATATTCAGTTCAAAAATGCCTTCTTTGACTCCAAAACAGAGGTTTCAATTCAGCCATTTCCATAGCAAAACAATCAAATTATTGGTGCTATCCCTGCTATGCTAGTACTATGTGTCGATCTGTAATCGACTGTTAGAGATGAACCACATTTTCCTCCGTAATGCTGATGTCTAGCAATGTTGGGGCCTAATTAAAAATTTTTTTTTCTCCTCCTTTAATTGGCAATGTTGTCTAGCCATGCATGATTGGTAAGTTCAAATGCCCAAATGGGTTCAATGTCTGGCTTGATACGATATATAAAAAAAATGAAAAAAAAAACTGTTAAGGTGAAAATTTGGACGAAATTGAGAAAAAGGAAAAACTTGGCACACAAGTAGCACAATTTATGCAGGAGAAGAAAATAACGATGAAGGCGTAATAATTGAATCAAGATCTCTTGACCAGATGATTAAGACAGTTTAAAACTTTCTTGCATATGAATGAATTTTGATGCCTAATTTTAGAAGAACGAAACTGGTAGGAATCCAGACGCAGAGTTGACAAATGGTCCAATTAATGCATGCATATTTTTCTTACAATTATCATCTAATAACTGTTTGCACGTATGATGATTGTTGGTGGGATTAATTAAGTAAACGGGCAGAGTCTTTAATTAACTAATGATATCATTACCACATATATCTAGGAAGGATAATGGTAGGATATTGGAAGGAAGGCCAATCCAAAATGATTGCACGAATTTTCGAAAATTGGAAAACAGATTGAAGCTCTCTCTATAATCTATGGTCTTCACCTTCTATTAAAAAGCAGCAAAGATGCTTCTAAAACTTTATAACATACACCTACTTACTCTTCTTCTCTATAGTATAATACTCAAATGTTTAAATTGTCAATAAAGTGAAATGGAATTTAATAAAGAAATGTCAATAAAGTGCACTAAAAAGACTCAACCATGGAAAACCCCAAATCTTTCTTTAATACTACACATTTTTTCCCCCATCTTTTTCTTTCCCAACTTTCGAAACTGTGTGTGTGTGTGTGTGTGATTGTTGAACTTCAATTCAATCAACAAGGCTGTTAAGCAACACAATAACATCTTTTTCCTTCTATAGCCTTCAAGGGCTCTTGATGATCTAACTCAATTATAGTATATTAATGTCAAGACTCTCTAATGGCTTTGACTTCATGACATTGATGATTCATTTTCATACTCCTGTTCTGTACAAATCAGTGAGGACAAAAAAGAATGTGGTATTCTTTTTGTTCAATCTCATAATTAAATCTTTTTGCTACTAACTTGTTTCCTAGTAATAGTAATCTGTTTTGGGACTAAAGAATGCTACTTATGCCATTTTGTTTTCTTTTGGTATGGTTAAAAGAAATTGAGAATATAAAATGGATACGTCCAACCAAGAGCAGTCTTCACCAATTATTAGATCAGTTGGTGATTCCGCTAGTCCGGTGAATATCATTGACAAGAGTATTCCTGTTAACATTGACGAAGAGTTGGAATTCTCTCTTGGTGATGAAGAATTAGGGAGTGAAGATGAAGCATTAGAAGGTGATACACATACAACCACTCAAACAGTTGTGGAAGAAGCTACTGCGGATGATGGATTGGATGCTTTTCGCAAAAAAAAGAGGCAGAAAAAATCAGTAGCATGGGATGACTTCAAAGATGTTGAAGTTGGCCATCAAAAAACTCTCATGTCGGAGTGTATTCATTGCCATGCAAAGTTCAAGAAGTCGAAAACTAGTACAACTTCAAGTTTGCTAAGGCATAGGAAGTCATGCGTTATCCGATTGCAGAAACTCAAAAAAACAAAACAACAAACAAAGATCAATTTCCCATCTGCTGATTCTGCCGAAGGTTCTCAAACCTATCTTCACTCCGGGACGTTTGATATGGCAGCCATGAGAGAAGCTACTGCTGAATGGGTGCTTATGCATGAGCATCCATTTTCAATTGTGGAGGAAGAAGGCTTCAATTTGATGCAAAAAAGAGGGATGCCCGAATGGCAAAGAATTAATCGGACTATGAACAAAAATGACTGCACATCAGTTTATGAAAGAGAGAAGACAAAATTGAAGAACCAATTAAAGAAAGTCAAGAAAATCAGCTTGACTACAGATCTTTGGAAGTCCAAGAACCAAAAAAATGAGTATATGGTCATAACTGGGCATTGGATTGATAGTAACTGGAGATTGCAGAAACGGGTGCTTAACTTTGTGCACGTCCCTCCTCCACGTCGGGGCATCCAAATTGCGGATGCTATTTTCAAATGTTTAACGGATTGGGGAATTGAAAGTAAGATTTATACAATCTCAGTTGATAATGCCTCAAATAATGACAGTGCACTTAGATGTTTGAAGGACACTTTCTCCAGAAACAAGTGTTTATTAGCAAAAGGAAAGTTATTTCATGTGAGATGTTGTGCTCATATATTGAATTTGATGGTTCAAGACGGACTCAGTCGAATCAAGGAAATAGTTGACACAATCAGGGATAGTGTGGAGTTTATCAATAAGACAGATGGAAGACGCTTGCAATTTGCTGAAATTGTACGCCAGCTGCAGTTGCCAGAAAAAATGTTAATCTATGACTGCAAAACAAGGTGGAATTCTACTTATGAGATGTTGACTTGTGCACTGAAATTTCAAGATGTTTTTCCAAGATACAGAGATAGAGAGCCAAATTATGATTTCTGTCCAACCACAGAAGATTGGGAAAAGGTTTCAAAAGTGTGCAATATTTTAAAAGCTTTTTGGACAGCAACTCATGTGATATCTGGTAGTGATTATCCGACAGCAAATTTATATCTAAATGAAGTTTGTCGGATTAAAGTACTACTGGATAGTAAGGTTGATGATGAAGATGATTTTGTCCGGTCAATGGTGCAAAAGATGAAGCTGAAATTTGATAAGTACTGGGGAGAATGTAACTTGTTAATGTCTATAGCAGCTATTTTGGATCCCAGATGCAAGATGAGAGTCATAAACTATTGTTTTCCATTGCTTTATCCTCCACATGAAGTGCAAAGCAATATAGGCAAGGTTCGACAAGCCTTGTATGACCTATATGATGAATATGTGGAGATACATATTTCAGGCCAAAGTGGATCATCTTCTCAACTGCTAATTGGCAATGATCACCCAACCAAGAGTAGCAGTAGTGCATCTTCATCAGTGTCCCATGTTTCGGGTATGAGTGAATTTCTGACACATATTGCTACCGTTGAGAGTGTTCAACCCGTCAAGAATGAGTTGGATACCTACTTTGAAGATGGTCTCCTCACAGCTGCAGATGATTCAACGGTAGACATCGTGAATTTGGATGCCTTGAAGTGGTGGAAAGACACAACAAAGTACAAGATTCTTCCCAAGATGGCTGCTGATATTTTAGCCATTCCAATAAGCACTGTAGCTTCAGAAGCTACATTTAGTGCTGGAACCAGAGTAATTGACTCTTACCGTGCTTCGTTGGCTCCAGAAACTGTAGAAATGTTGATGTGTGCTGGAGATTGGTGTCGTAAGCTACACGGGGTGAAGAAAAGGGAAAAGGTAACTAAAAAATAAAATTATCACACATAATATTTAAATTCGGACTTACTATTTCTTAATTTCTTTTATTTTAATTTTTTTGTTATTTCAGAAATTGAAGGATAAACAAGAGATTGTGTTGTCTATTTCTTGATTTCGGAGATGTTTGAGGTAATTTACCTTTAATTTTCTATTTAGAGTTTTATCCAATTTTAACTCATGGTATTAATGGTATTATTTTAATTTGGAAGTTAGATCAATTTTTCTTAAGTTGTTAGAATGCTGGATTTGATCTCCATGTAATCGAATCTGCACTTGTTCGGGATATGAGGTTGTTGGTCGACAAATTCAAACAAATGAGCTGCTTATGAGTTATGATGTAGATTATCATAGTGCGACCTTGTGCAAATTTGGGTGTATGGCTGCTAGTTGCTATTTTGTATCCAATGTAGACAAGATTGTTGATGGTTTATTTCATGCTTAATATTTTTTAGTTACCTTGGCAATCATACGGTGTGACGAGATATCAGCTCTGTTATTAGTGGATGCATTGCTGGTACTGAACTATGTTTAGTACTAGTAAAAGGGAGAAAGTGACAGTGAATGTTATACTTCTATATGCAGAACACATAAACACTCTTTTACCTCTAGCTGGAAAGAGAATTTGAAATGATATTAGTTAGGATGGGTTGTCTTGTATCTAGATGTGGAGGTTTGTAATGGAATCATGTATTGGCTTGGGTCACTTGGGTGCCTCTGCCATGTTGCTGTGTTATATCAATAAGGATCAGCTTGTATTTGTTAGCAGACTTGTCATATGGAGCAATATGGATAAGGTTTTTATTATTGAATGTTGGATTACCTTTTATTGGTGGGTTTCTACTACTTGTTTGATGACGGGTGTCAAATTGAATAACTCATGTTTGTTGGTATCATGAGACTAATTATTAAAAGCTCTTATATTATATAGTTTGATTAGCATGTTTGTCAGTATTCTTTTCTCTTTTAATGTGATTATACTCATGAAACTTCAGGATATTTGTTGGATATGAGTTGTATGAGTTGACAAGACTGGCACACTGACATCTGATGATATAGTATGAAAATTAGAAGCTTGAAAATTCATATTTGGCATTTGCATTTTTTCCAAATCGTTTTTCTTTTGACTCTTTTTAACCTTTAGGAATTTTCTGGAGTTGGTGGACTAACTGATCGTGAGGAATTAGAGACAGAAATGAGTAAAGTTCCAGGACATACTCAGGAAATTCTCGCTTCATGTCATGCCTTGTTTTTTGTGGACAACAAGCTGGTGTTCTTTACACTTCTTGTGGACATTTGGATAATTTGTATTAGTGGACATTTGGATATTTTTGGATAATTTGTATTAGTGGACATTTGGACATTTATGATTGTATTAGTGCATAATTTGTAGACCTCAAGATCAAAAATATGTGAAAAATTGTTATTATCATGCTCAAATTTTATAAAAAGTATGCAGACAAAAATGCTGTTTTCTTGCTTAAATTTCCAGAAAATCGAGCTGTTTTCGAGTTCGAACTCGAGCTCCTAACGAGCTAGAAATCGAGCTGATTTCGAGCTTCATGCGAGCTACAAAAACGAGCGAAACTCGAGCTGTTCGCGAGCCAGATTTCGAGCTAAGCTCGCGATCCATAAGCGAGTCGAGCTCGAGTTCTTCTTTTCCCACATCGAGCCGAGTTCGAGCTCTATTTTTCGAGCTCGACGAGCTCGAGCTCGAACTCGAGCTTGTGTATAAATAAGTGTAACTCGACTCGATACATTCAAAAATCGATTCGGCTCGGCTCGTTTGCACCCCTACTTGTATGTGTGGAGGGCAAAGAGAAGTCTGGCTTTTTCCAAGTGGAATTCCATTCATTTATGTGCTAGTGGCATATAATGAATGGATTCTTCTTGACTTGATGTGGTCAGAGTTTATTGATACACTGGAAGACCAATTCTTCCAGCTAACACCTAACCTAATCGAAATTGTAATCTCGTGATACATATTCCAATTCTGATCTCTAGGTTAATTAATATTATTATGTGTCTTAATCATCACTTGTCGAAATTAATCTTTTCCCTTTTAATTATTCCTCTACAGGACTTGCTTACATCCGCGTTCGTTAATGGGAGAAGAAAATGAAATGACTGAACTAAGTCAAACTGAAATGGTAAAATGATAATGACCAGCAGTTTGATTTGGTTCAAATCTTTTAAGTACGCCATGCATCAATTCATTTATATTTTCCACTACCAACAAATACATTCCTCTATCCCAATTATTTGATGATGTTTTAGAAATCTAACTTTTTAAAGATAGTGATTTGATTATGATGTTTGTATATCTGTTTTCAATTTTATTCTTCAAATTCATATTTGTATTTGAATGGTAATCTGCATATGATTAAAAGGAGATATTATATTAAAAAAAAATAAAAAGTGTTTTCACTTTTTCAACGTAACAAATATTTTGAGATATTTTGAAATGTAAAGTATGACACTTTTAACGAAACTAAGGAAATATATATCAGTAATTTTTTTTTTTTTTTTGGGGTTCCTTGGGCAACATGTACAGGAGTATGATATGATTAAGTGAGGGTGAATTAAAGATACACGGAGCTTCGGGAACCAATAATTGAGATAGCGCCTAGGAAAGCATTTGCTGGTAATACGTAATCCATCGCTCCGACGATTTGTCTTGTTGGAACTTGGAAACACGCATTCCTTGTTATGTAATCCCTGCCGCCGTCCCGCCTCTGAAGCAGCCAAAGAAATACCTTAATCGACGTCCCATATACCACACGCAATACCGAGCCCACAGCCCACCCGCCCACCGATTGCTGCCTTTTTTTATTTTTTAAAAAAAGGATTGGCAATTCCTGAAACTTTTAGAGGTGGACTCATTGTATGTATTGTTTACTCTTTCCTCTTCATTTTCTTGGCTGTAGGACGGCTGCAGTCCGGATTTAGAGGTTCTTTTGTTCAAGTCTCTGTCTAGCTAGTTTAATTCTATGTTAGTAGGATTTAGAGGGGTATCCGAATGCATTGGCACCCGACTAGTTTTTCATTGGGTTCTGGCCCCGTCCCATCAAAGAATCAGAGATTGTTAATAAGGTGAGATTCCACTACACGACCTGAGGTCTAACGAGAACATCTCACAGCCAACCGATCTACGCCTGGGAGCTATATGTAATATTATAAAGAAAATAAAAATTTAATCGCTACAATAACGCTACTTCCTTCGGGTTATCTAAATTGGAAAATGTTTCATTCATCCGTGGTTAGTTATGACCGAATTGTTAAGAGTTATGCGTCGAAACAAGTCAAAATTTGCAGTGACGGTGAAAGTAGAATACTTTGTGGATGTAGTAAGCAAGAACGTCTCCAATGTGGAGAAATCTCTACTATATATATTGATCCGTACGACGTCTTTGTGAAATTTAAAATTAATCAGCCGGGATTAAACCTTTCCATCATCTAACCATAACAGAAAGGGCAAAGATGCATAAAGATCCAAGCACCTAAATTAATATGAACAGAAAGAAAGGAATTTGAATGGGAATTGATTTTGGAATCTTCGGTAACCTTTTTGCTCTTTGTTTTTATCCACTGACACTGGCATTCAAGCATGTTAACTTGGACTTTGCCGCTGAGCTGACATACTTGATTTGACATGCAGTTCAAATCTGTTTAACGTGCGGAGACTAACAAGAAAGTTTGTGCTTACTTAATTTAGCCACTGTAGCTTTATACGCAGGAAGGAGAGTTTCTTTAAGCTCTTTCGAGAAATAGCCAACATGTCTTGGACTTGGACCGTTGGTCACCAAGACCTCTTTTAAGTTTTGATGGAGGTAGGAGATTAAGAATTCGATACTTGTCTATCATTAGTCACTGTGTGGCTTCTCCCTCTCCTTCCTCTTGGATTAGAGTATAAGATTATACAAATTGTTATCATTGCTGGCCAAAAAAAATATTTCTTTAACGCTCTTTGAAGTAACAGTGTATTTATCTGATTTAGTGGTTCGTCCCTAATTTTCATACGAGTTTCTTTATACTCTCCCCTTTCTTGTAGTGGTAGGGGCATGATATATTGTTGTCGTTGCGACCAAAAAAAAAAAAACTGCATTCTACTGTGGGAAACATGATTCACAACTCGAGGTCAATGCTTACGCCACTGCTCAAAGACTTCTAGAAGCTCATTCGTGCTTCATTATTGGAGCTCTAGCTTAGGACGATTACGTTTTCTATTCCATAACACACACAAAGAAATGTCAAAAAGATCATGCTATGGGAATCTACACATTCCAATCCATCATGAATCAGTCGATTTCAAAGAATAAATTTTTTAACCATCCGGTTCTGGAAGGGAAACAAAAATGAAGTGTACCGTTTGATTATGTGGAGACAAGAATGAAATGTAACAGTTAATTATGATTATCCAATCACAGATATTTGCTTCTTTATTGCGGGAGGAGGAGTGGGGTGTTGGGCATGAAAAGAGTATTTTATCAGTTCTGATTGCTGAGCTCGAATGCCTCTCGCAAACGGCGCGACAATTCTCATTTCTCGGTTGATGGAAGGGAACCCCAAATATGTTGTCATATTTTTTTTGTCATACTTTTATATACAGAAACGTGAACAGCCAAAAAAAAAAAAATGCTGCTCCTGCACAAAGTATATAATATTTCTTCTGATCCAAATGAAATATTTTACTTGCTTTTTCCAATTCACCCTAAAACACGAAAATTTTCAGTTTCAAGTGCATACGGTATCTTCCCATAAATTATTCCATACGAAAAAATAAATACTTGTTCGACATATTTCCTTATTATATGCCAGCCAATATCTTTCACTTATGTATTCCAAAACATGCTTACCAATATATCCATTGGAATTTTGTCATACTGCTACTAAATGACCTTAGGCTTCACCCAACCCCAAAAAAAAAGGAAAAGAAAAGAAAAGAAAAACTGGAGATGACTAGTATGATAGATTAATCATCATACTTTAAACTTGTAAAATTGTGAAACAAGTGTTGATAATCAAATTTAAGTGGAAATTTACTGAAGAAGAAGTTGAATAAGGAGGAGAGTTTAGTAGTTGGGCCTCGAGCTTCTTAATTGGATCAACACCCACAATTCTTGAGTTGCTCGTATATTGAAAGTCAAACATGAATTTGTTTCGTTTGCCTCTCGGAACTCCCCCACACAAACCCAGAAAATGACGGGCTTATTTGGCAAATAAGTTTTTGGCCAAGTTTGTCTGCTATAAATTTTTTAATAACTTTAGTTACAGTAATCTCAAAAAATTTCTCAAAATTTTTAAACTATACACTTCAAAATATCCAAAAATTTATGCACTTCAAAAATTTTGCTTACAACTTCTACAATAAACTACATTAAAGTTTTAGATAAATATCCAAAAAACTCATTTGTCAAATGGGGCTGAGACTCAGTAAGAATTGTACATACTAATTTTCTTAAAACAAAAGAAAGAAATAGCGTTGAGGACCCAGCCTAAACAGGTTGGCGAGCAGCCCGAAAACAGGAAGGATGCCTTAGAGGAGCAGTCCAAGGATGACTTGAGGAGCAGCCCAAAAGAAATGAGAGTCGTGTACGAAACGCCTATGAAGAGATGGAGCCATGGATCTCAAGCGACAACTGCAAAGAGCATTTCATGCTTTGGGCTTATTGATTTCAAATTCCCAATTGTAAACTCTTTCTCTTTTTTTTTCCCCAAAAAACTCTCTTATACTTTCTTCCGTAGTTCTACAATGTAACGAATTCCACTTAACGAAGCATATAAAACTTCTACCTTTTTCTAACCTATCACATTTCTCCGTGCACATTGATTATGATTTTCTCCTTATTTTTTCCATTAGGAACACTTGATTTATTATTAAACGGTTAGTTTTTTCTTTGTTGATCCGATGACTCAAAGGGACGGATAGTTAACTGTTAAATACGAAAATGACATACTCTACGTCTTTTTTTAAGATACTATATGTTAAGGGTGAAAAACAAATCAAATCGATCTCGAACATGCTCGAAATCAAGCTCAACTTGGCAGTGTTTGAAATATCGAGCTCGACTTGATCAAGCATTAATTTATATGATCGAGTTCAAAGCTTTATGAGGTGCTTAAGATTTGACTCGTTTGGAATTGAGCAAGCTCAAGTCTATATATGTAATTTATACTATACAATTTTATAATACGTACCGTTCAATAAGACTTGTCGAACTCTCAAACTTAACAATAGACTCGAATGCAATCAAGATCAACGATTCAATTGCTCGCAAGTTACTCGGTTGGTTTTGTAGTCCTACTGTAGGTCACTTATAATGAGTTTACATCTTTGTTACTTGTGAGAGGATGAACTTCAGTCTATCCATAGCTCATGATGCTTGTCAATGCAATTTTAACTTCTTTATTCAAGAAGATACTTTTCTCTGCTTCATTTTGATTCTTTAATCTCAAAGCAAATGGTTGCAATGGAGAATTACAATTAAAATTGATTTATTTCACTAATAAGAAATTTAATATTTAAAACTTTTAATTGAGTAAAATCTTGGATTAAGGAGCACAAAAATTAAGAAGAGTTGTGTCAAATGTACAATTTGTGAGTTGTGATTCATGTGTATAGTATCAATTACGGTCTTCATTAAAAATAAAGGGAAAAAAGTTTTGACTAGTAATAAATTACTGAAACAAAAAACCTAACAACAAAAGACATTCTTGCAGTTTTCAAAAAAAGAAAAAAGAAAAAAAAAGAACGATCGAAAAGATAGAAAGACACGAAGACATCGCGCACACTTTACCACGAGAAAGACACGAAGACATCGCACACCGTTTACCCCGACAAGTCTTATTCGAATTTTCGGACCGTTGGGCCCTTTTGAGACAGGATAACGGTTACTGAAATGTTTAAAAAAATGAAACTCCCACTTTTTCTCTTTCCATCGGACCACCGCAGTAGCCTTCAAATCTTTCTTACGCATAAAACCACAAAAAAACTGGCGAGAAAGAAGAAGACACCTGAACCGCATCAATGGGCTGTGTCTCTTCCAAGTTGTTCAGGAAAGATCTCAGTCAAGAAAATTTGGTTCAGCAAGCAGATAATATCTCCAACCATGTGGTCTCTCTCACGTCGAGTACTTATGGTGTCCTTAGACTTGACAAAGAAAACCAACAGCAACAGCAGCAGGGGCAACATCATCATCTTCAACAACAATTGCAATCCATCAAAAAATGTGGGATTGATTTGAAGAAGCCTTCACCTCCTCGACAAGAGCCTGAAGTTATCAATGCGTGGGAGATAATGCAAGGTCTGGAAGAAGAAGTGCCTGTATCGAATTTGATCCCAGACAAGAAAAGCCCAAAATCGCGACTTCTTCTACGTGGGTTTGGGGATTTGGATGCAAGAAGCCCACTAAAGTTCTTGAATCAAATGGCATCCCCTAGAAAACTGAAGAAATTTGGAGGAAAAGAGAACGCTACTCCGAAAACGGTCTTCAAAGCATGTAATTTGCAGGGGAGTTCACAAAAAGCGTCTCCGATGCTGAGAGTTCCAAGAAAAGACAGTCCTAATGATGCGAAATGTGAGAGTCTGGGGATTGATTCAGGGGTAGTTTTGTCGCGGAGGAGGAGTTTAGGCCCGCTGTTTGATCCAGAACTCGTGGCATCATTCGAGAAAGAGTTGTCCGAAGAGAAAGAGCAAATCAAGAAGATGGTTTCAGGAACGCCCACCGCGGTAAAGAAGAGGAATTACCAAGATTCGGTGTCTATTCTCGAAAATTTCGAGGAAAAATGCCCCCCGGGTGGTGAAAATGCGGTGGTCCTGTATACGACCACTCTGAGGGGTATAAGGAAGACATTTGAGGATTGCAACACAGCCAGATCAGTGATCGAGTCGCATCAGGTTCAGATGTTTGAGCGTGATGTGTCGATGCATTCAGGATTCAAGGATGAATTGAGGGG
Organism: Coffea humblotiana; assembly: GCA_023065735.1. NCBI lineage: Eukaryota > Viridiplantae > Streptophyta > Magnoliopsida > Gentianales > Rubiaceae > Coffea > Coffea humblotiana. The sequence goes on from CM041213.1 coordinate 4,261,182, forward strand.
ATTAATGGGCACAAAAGAAGTGAAAGTTCCCTTGGTTTTTGTCAAGGGAAGGTTGATTGGTGGGGCTGACGAGATAGTGAAGTTGGAGGAAGATGGTAAGTTAGGTACTATTTTCAGCGGGATCCCGAAGGCAGTTGCTATCTGCAATGGGTGCGCAGGGGTCAGGTTTGTAATGTGCATAGATTGCAATGGTAGTTGCAAAGTGTTGGATGAGAAAGGGAAGAAGACTGTCAAGTGCAAGGAGTGCAATGAGAATGGGTTGATTCAATGTCCCTTCTGCTCTTGAGATTAACTTGAAAACTTCATTCCAGTGTTATTGCTAACCTCCAAAAATTGTTTTTAATGATTTGTTCTAATTATCGTTGGTTCTCCTATGTGTGGAGAATGAGGTTTGTTGGAGTTCTTGGTCCTCTTGGACGTGGAAAGAACTCCAAAAGTCCTCTGTCAGTAGTTGGGGGATCCTTAAAAAAGTGTGTATACTTTTTGGACACCCACCCCACCACCCCCACCCCACAAAAAAAAAAAAAAATATATATATATATATATATATAGTAGTATGTAATTTTGTGTTGGTTGCAAATTGCAATGCTTGTACCCTGGATTTTCAGGGCCTGGGATTTAGAATTATGTGTATTGATTTGGATCAATTTGTGTGCAAATGGCAATGAGATTTCCTTTGTGTTGTGTTTTTTAATTAGTCGACTGAGCTCGCATTTCCTATGTTCTCTGCTATTTTAAGAATTCTGGATAACATAGTAGCTCGATAAATCATTTTCTTCCCCTCAATTTCTTTTTCTGCCATTTTCTTTGCTACTAATTGCTAAATAACTTCACAACTTCTGAGAAAGAAAAACTCTTTTTTGTTTCCCTGATTTGGCATTTCTTCCCATCTTTCATGGTTGCAAAATAATGGGCTTTTCTTGAATTTGATTTTCTGAGGCGGCTCGACGTTCGCCGTGATAGATTGCCCTTCATAGATGAAATGGGCATTTTGATTGGAATCCGTGTAGTTCATGTCTGCATGGACAAAAAGGAGGGCCTCTAGTATTACACTCAGAGCAGCCCGTTGGCCCAACAACAATGAAAGGTTTTCATGGGCCCAGAATGTTTAAAAGCAGGTGGCCCAAGGTTTTGAGAGTATAATTCTCTGACGTGGCCATGACGTTTGCGATTCAATTAGGTCAGGTGCACAGATTCTACAATGTCGCGTAGCCCGCTGTTAGGGAAAATGGCAAGATTCCAGCACTGAACGTTTTGCATTAAAGAGTGATTAGAGAAATGAAAAATGTTCGACAAAGTCTTGGTTATTATTTGCTCTTAACAACCGATCCAGCGGTTTAACAGGATGGAGCCTCAAAATTCCAACGTAGAGCCGCGATTTTGAACTTAATTTGGCTGACAAGCTTAGCGATGAACTATTGAACTCCATCTTTTAGACTGCTGGGCTAGTGTTCAACGACCGGGCCTACCGGGTTAACTGGTCAAACCGCAAATTGGTCACGACACTAACAAACTTAGAAAATCATTTGAACTAATCAAATTCAATCAAGAACTAATCGACTTGTCAAAATTGATATTAAAAAAGAAGGAACTTTTGAATATGTTTTGTAATAACCAACGGCCCTTTGGACTGTTAGTTACCTAGAAGGTCAAGAGTTCAAATCTTGTCTCTTATCGATGTGTCATTATACGTGGATTCTTCTAAATCCACACAGGTGTGTAATATACTCATCTAGTCCAATGATAGTTCAGTCCCGTTGATTTCTCTAGATCCTATTGGATCTCTCCTCCCCAAGATAGGTTAGAATAAGAGTAGGAATAGAAGTAGGTTAGGCTAATTGTTACTGTTTGATAAAAAAAATTATATATATATGTTTGTAATAAATAAAAAATAAAGAAAAGAAATACATTTAAAGAGGATTCAATTAGTTGAACCATAAACTAGAAATTCATTCGATTCACTTAACAATTTGGATTTAAAAATATTAGTTACTGAGAATTGAATTCATAATATTTATGGACATGTCTTCCTTCTTTTAGATTTTACATTTCATAATATTTATGGGCATACTTTTTTTTAATGAGAGGGAGGAGGTATTTCAAATAATGCCTTGTCCAGACGTAAACAACTGTGGAAAAAGATAATTTGAGGTGGTAAAACACTACTCTATGTAGTCGTATAATATAAAGTGGTGCGTCTTAAGAAGTGTCTACACTGCTGGCTTCACTCAGTAAATTCCCCTTCTCAACGCCCCATCCTCCCCCGCGACATTTCTACAAAAGTGCCCCCGGGGGGCCAACCGGCTGCCCGCCTTCGCTTCCCTTCTCCTCCAGAAACCAGATCATTTCTGCCCCTTACTCGTGATGGCTGGAAGAAAAAGGAGGAAGTTGAAAAAGTGAGTTTGATTTTTTTCAGTAAATCATTTTTTCGGTTGAATTTTGAGTGTGATTATTTGATTTATGCAAATGTGGTGTTTATCTCGCCTAGGATGGATGAATTCACAGAAAGGATTTTTGCCATATTCGAGCGTGTTTCCTCTGATAATTTTGGGGGGAGGGGGGCGGGGGAGGCGGGGGTTTAGTTGGAGGAATTGGGTGTCTTTGGTGGGGTTCTGAGTATGTAATACCTGTGTCAAACCCGCCAATTCTTTTAGATGCGGTTAAGTATTTATCATCAAACCTGCCAATTCTTTTAGATGTGGTTAAGTACTTATCATCAAACCCGCCAATTCTTTTAGATGTGGTTAAGTACTTATCATTTTATTCAACTCCTGGTTTCTCATTGCTGTCGATAGTACAACATTTTTTTTTATTTTATAATATATTTTTAAAGGTTTACTCGAGAGACCGAATGAATCCTTTTATATCTCGTGTTACGCATCAGAACGTTGACGTCTCTTGGGAAATTGAAGATTGCTTGATGCATGTGTTTGTGTTTGTGGGGCCATATCCTAGCAATTTTGCATTTAGAAAATTAGGATGAGGTTCCTCTGAAACTACTATGGAAAATGGAGATGATTAGAGATCACAACGTAATAATTTGTGGTTAATGCGCTTTGGCTACCCAAACATATATTAATGTGCATTATCACTTAATCAAATGGATTGATTGATGCAGTCAGGAACTTCTGGTCATTGATGGTCACATAGAATTTGGCTTCATTTAAACTTTTGCAGGCTTGTCAATTTTTTTTTTCAGGGGATTGATCAAATCACATGTCATGTAGTTTAAAATCCAGCATAGTTGTTGTAGGGTTATTTTTGGATTATAGCGTAAGATATATGACATTCCTACGTTGTATCCATTGTGGACATCTATTAGTGACTTTGGCTTTGTTGGCCTTCTCTTCTTGCTTGTTGTCTTTGCGATTATTCTTTGAGAACTACTGGCATTAACTTTTCTCAATTTCATACTTGTAGATTACCTGAAGAAAGTAGAGATAAAGAGAATAAGCCAGATGCGCAGCAGACCTGGCTGGAGCTTCCAGAGGACCTTTTGGAAATGATTATCTCACGGTTAACCTTGAGCGAAAATATCCGTGCTTCTGTTGTTTGTAAACAGTGGCTTGCTGTTGCCATCTCAGTGCGAGTGGTGAATAAACCTCCCTGGTTGATGTTCTTTCCAAAATATGGGGACTTGGTTGAGTTCTATGATCCTTTGCACCGTAAATTCTATACTCTTGAGTTGCCTGAGTTAGTTGGCTCCAAGGTTTGTTATTCGAAAGATGGTTGGTTGCTTATATACAAGACTAGTACCAATCGTTTGATGTTTGTTAACCCCTATACAAGGGAGTTGATTAAGTTGCCTAAACTTGAATTGACATACCAAATAGTTGCCTTCTCTGCTGCTCCAACGTCTTCTTGCTGTATTGTGTTTACTATTAAGCACATCAGCCCCACCATTATTGCCATTAGTACCTGCCATCCTAGAGCAGCTGAATGGACAACCATCAATTACAGAAACCGTTTGCCATTTGTTAGCAGCATTTGGAATAAGCTGGTCTTCTGTGGTGGAAAGTTTTATTGTCTGAGCCTTACTGGTTGGTTGGGGGTTTATGATCCAGAAAAGCGCAGTTGGGTTGTTCATGTACTGCCCCCTCCCAAATGCCCTGAGAATTTTTTTGTAAAAAATTGGTGGAAGAGCAAATTTATGGCTGAGCACAATGGGGAAATTTTTGTTATATACACTTCATCTGAAGTTAACCCTGTGATGTATAAATTAGACCAAGCAATTAAAGAATGGGTGGAGGTGAAAACTTTAGGTGGTCTATCTATCTTTGCGAGTTTCTTGTCCTCCCATGCAAAGATAGATCTTCTTGGGACTATGAGAAATAGTGTTTACTTTTCTAAGGTTCGCTTTTATGGAAAGCATTGCGTGTCATACTCCCTTGACGATAATAGATACTACCCCAGAAAGCAGTTCTATGATTGGGGGGAAGAAGATCCTTTTGGAAGCATTTGGATTGAACCACCTGAAGATCATTCAAGCTTTGCTTAGAAAGGCCAGTGGAATAGGTAACTGTTTTTCTTGTTATAGAAGTTTTGACACCTTTTTTATCCCCCTTGACCATTTTACTTAATCTGTGTGGGGTGCCATTGATGATACTTGTTATACGGGTGACTTATGCATGGTTTCTTAATCTTAGCAAACTCCTAGTATTCTTTCTGATACAGTAAACATAATCACAAAGCTTGAGTCTCTTCAAGTAGTATTATTGCAAGTCGAATAGTATTAGGGACTTGGGCACTGTTGCTTCTGATGGTCTATCTTGCTTCTGTTCTGCAAATTATGAATGTATCTGGTTTTCCTCTTTTGTTGAGTTGCTGTTTCATGTGAGTTAGATCTATCACATCTTATTTGTGATAGAAATTGTATACATGGTTGGTTGTTCAAGTCTTTCAGTGATCCCTTTTGAAAAATTGTGCGGCAGGCACGAACTTTCATTAAAAAAAAAAAAACCAAAGTTAGTTTTTGAGTAAATGAGAGCAAATGGCCGTAGCCCCCATTGGTAACTTGAAGCAAATTGTGGACTGCTGCTAGTGAAAACTTGGAGGACCTGGGAAGTAGGAAGTGGAGCTTATCTTAGCAAAAGAAAGCCTATTCTGCCTTTGTTTTTCATTAATTTGGTTGACTCTGGATGGTGCAGTATTCAATTTAGGTAAGCAACCACAATGCTGTGGGCAGAAACATGAAAGTAACAAGTGTTTCTGGTAATGCCAATTATAGAGCAGGACTACCTTTTCCCCTTAGACCACCATTAAGCCATTACTGGGAATCAGAGGAGCAAATTCTGGTCCTCCTTGAACCAACTAGTCGGACATGAGTTTGTTTTTAGGTTCTTAACTCCTCCCCCACCTCTTTGAGTACCTGTTTTCTCCCCTTTCCCGAAGAATGATTGCACTTGCTTATAAAAGAAGTTTGCTTTGACATCAGAATCTTCGAGTGTTATGGAAATATGATTGGACTTTGATTCTGATATGCGAACTACATGTCTTTGTTACTCTCCAGTAATTAGTGGTGTGATATGGATAATCACGATCTAGTGATGCTCTATACGCATTATAAACACCTGAATAGCTTGATTATCTCAATTTGATAAGTGCAGTTGAAAATTTCAAATTCCTTTTGTTTTACCTTGTCAGGAGCTCACTCTTTCATTTACATGAAAGCTCAAGCAAGATAATGCTGCTAATAAGTATCGTGTAGTTTGAGATTGTTGAATTGAAGGGCAGTGCAGCACCTCTTTTCTCTTTGTCAATTAATAACGCATGAAGATATGAGTTGTACTTTGGGTTTATTCTAGGATGCAGAATTTTGAGGTGTTTAGTTTATTTGATAGATCAATAAACTACAACGAGGAGTGTAGATTTTTCTTTAGACACTTGAGTGATTTTATTTCTATTTTTACTGGCAAATGCATTTTGCAATTATTGAATTTTTTTTTATGGTGTTTCTCCCCTTTACTTATAATAAGTTCACGGGCATGTCATGAACATGAGAATTTAGCATCTCCGGAAGTTGTATTTGAAGCATGTCATCTTTGGTATTGCTGATTAATCGTGCACTAATGCAAATGTGTAATTGATTAATCAGGCCATATAGCATTCATAACTAAAATCTCACTTTGCGAAGTCTTTGGGTAGCGAACCCCATTGAGCCATTAAGGATGAGCTTTTAGCCGCCTGAAGGTTGAAGAGGAGTCCCCGACAGAACGAAACCCGGGCTCTGCAGTGAATCATCTTTGGCCCTTCTGTCAGTACTGCTAGTTATGCCTTTCCATGTTTCCAGCATCTCACTCTCTGCCCTGATCAAGTATTAATTTAGAGGCGGGCCAAAATACCCCTTGATTTAAAAATCCATGATATCCGAATTGATTTGAAAATATGATGCTTGTTTCACATTATCTGATCATACAAAAAAAAAGTCGGGTACTCGCTTGTATACGAGACGGGTTAGGACCAGAGGATTAAAAACTCACAGGAACTCATCCACCCAGCATCCGCATATGTACATGCTGGTCAAGCTAGCCAAATGGTGCGCCGGATGGGTGCCCAAGCCGTGCCCACCTCAAATTCAATTGCACATACTTCATTTTATGCCAACGCCAAACCATGATTGATCATACGCACGATTTAGGTTCCAAATGGATGCCCATTCTTGACATGGATCACATCTTTAATTTGAAAGGAAAATGGGAAACATAACTTTATGCTCGTGGAAGGCTAGCTTTTCAATGTAAACATTCCCTAAAATCTGTAGAACTTAGCCAGGCAGCTTCCTCTAATCGTTCACAAGTGAAACTGCAAATTAAAAGGCCCGGAAAAATACGAAATTTTGAAAAAGAAGATGCAACTTGCCATTTCAGTTGTTTCCCTATATGTCACATTGATGTACAAACTATCTCCATGTTCAAATATCAGACAAATACATTCCAATGAGCATCCCACGCTCGAGACCACCTAGAGAAGTCAAACAGTGAATTCATTACTTAGTAAGGGTTGTATCGGCTACGTCCACGGCCTCTATCACCACCACGTCTTCCACCACTTGAACCTGCTGTTGTCCCACTGCGGCCACCTCTTTGCAATGGTTGTGGTGTCTGAGGTTGTGGCTGTTGCCTAGAGAGAGAGAGAGAGTGAGAGAAAGATTCATTTGGAACTTTCTGCATTAAAGCATCTTGTGATAGAAAGCTTGAAATTCAAACTGCCGAACAATTGTTCAACTAAAGAATTTCAGCCTATTCTCTGAACCTTAGCAAATACAGTTCCAAAATTGGAACCATGATCAAGCCTTTTACAGTAGTCAAAAGAATAGGATGAGGCAAGGCTTAGCACATGACAGAAAAACTAGTACCAAAACCGAGTAAAATCACCATGACAAACCAAACTAATTTCACAGGATTCAGAGCTAGATCAGTAGATGACAACAATACAAGCACACATATCAGCAGAAAATCCATTATGTGGAACTGCATCAACCCTCTTCAAACTTTACATGTATGATAATCCTACTCAACTAATGCTTCTATTCTTCCATGTTATGTACATCTTCAAAACAACATTTAGGAATCCTCTGAAACTCAGGTCTAGAATTTTTGCCATGAAGTACTAAAGCTTCTTAGGAACCACTACAATAAGAAAACAGGGATTTAGACTTCGAAGTTCAAATAACACTGAAGTGTTTACTTACAGGACATATCCAATCCTTCCATCAGGCAAAAGCATCGGTATCATTGCCAAGCCAGGAGGCGCAGCTCCCCTTCCATAGACCAGCGGCTGCAAAAAAAAAAAGGAAAGGATCTCAACGAACAGAATCATTGCCTGCTATACTCATGCTTAACCCAGGTTTTGATAGAGAATATTTTCTAAGAACTCTTGCACCATAATCTCGTCTCAGAAATTACATGCAATTTGTATTCAGGAAAACAGAAAATTGTGAATTAACTTTTCAAGCAAGGCACTGTTCTGCAAATAGTCATAGATCATATTGAGGAAATAAAATATAAGTTAGTAACTAACATGCAATAGAATACTATTTATTTGGCCCAAAAACTGTATCAAGTCAAAACAAAAGCTGTATTATGCAATTCATGGAGTATGTAATCTCATAATCATTGTCAGTGCAGAAGTGATTAACACACAAACAAGCAAAGGCACACTACTTGACCAAACAAAAAAAAAAGAAAAGCGCATGCTCACATACATGAGATGCAGTAGCTTGTCTACCAAACATGCATAATTAATTTTTCTTGCCCAACCAGCATATAATTTAAGTATGTTCTTCTATGTGGATTTTCAAAAAGAGGTAAAAAAAAAAAGGAAAAATTTGTTGCGCACTCAGTAATAAAATAAGCCTGTTCTTGAACTGAAAAATGGAAATAAGCATGCCATGCTAATATAGCACACAATGAGAACAAGATAGAGCACAAAGACCCAGCTGAACCCAAAAGAAAAAGTGGAGATAGTTAACTATATGAAAAAGAAAACCTTTGACCTACAAATTGAATATTATCTTACTTGGGTTAAACCTCCACTAACAGCACCATAGTTAGCACCAACCAAGCCATATCCAAGAGGAGAGGGATAGGAAGGAAGAACAGCTGCCTTCTGTGAATTTGGTGGTCCAGAAGACTTTTGATCTGCCTGTGGCTTAGCAAGCGAGCACTCCAAAACTTGACCTATCAAGTAAGTCCAGTATCAACCAACCAAAATCAACTTGACAAGAAGTTATCATAAAAGAAGCATTGTACATGAAGTAATTTTCAAACAACAGTTTACCATCTATCTCATATTTCTCTGTATTCTTCAAAGCCTTCATTGCACTAGATCTTTCAGCAAAGTGAACAAAGCCAAATCTGCTATTTTCATGCCCTGGTTTTGCAGGAGGAAGAACCACCTTTGTGATCTTCCCATGATGCTCAAACGACTTTCTCAGCTGATCCTGGGTAACATTTTTGGGTAGATTCTTCACATAGACGGCTTTAACCTATAAATGAGGAAAAAAGTTACCACGTAAGTGTAGTTAACATAACTGAACAAACTCCTGAAATGCAATTTTAAGTAACACAGTAGACGTTTTTTTCACAAAAATATGGTGCAGTCTCTAGATGCAGGATATTGCAGGTGTTTTTCTTCTACACATTGAAGAAAGATGTGCCTATCTAGCATAATGAGCAACTTCAATAAGTTGAAATCCATAAAAATCACTTAAAATAGAAAATCCCCTTTTAGAGTATGTAATATATGTATCCAACTAAATCAGACTACCACCTATACATTTATTAAGCAAATACATTCAACAGATATCAATGGAAAGGCAGGGTCAAAGAAGTTCAAAAGAGCATTAATATCTGATGCATATTGAAGGCTTCTTATGAAACAGAGTAAGAAATTACCCATAGCAGGATGAACTTTAGAATCATTCTTGGGCCTAGAAGATTCAGTGCCAATGAAAGTATCAGTAAATTTGTTCAATTTAGGAGAATTACCAGAGAGGAAGCTGAAGATTCTACATTCTTCGGGTCTGCCCAGCTCACTGTTGGGGCATTTTCATCAAGTTTAAAGCTCGAATCAGACATCTTTTCTCTGGAATATTCAGCACATGCATGATTGTAATACTCAATGAATGCAAAACCACGATTTCGGCTAGAGTTTTGTGGGTCCTGTAACAGCACCTCTTAATTGATCAAAACATACACAACCCCACAGAAAAGTTTATCTATCCATGCCTTGCTGGGAGAAAGGGGTGTTCCATGGAGGGAGAAGACTAATAGATAACAAGCAAAAGAAATGGGTATCACTCTTTTTAAGGAAGAAAGGGTATGCTAACTCAATCAAAACAGTATGACAAAAATGCAGTGGGACAACCCAGACCTTTAGTAGCTCCACAGTAATAACACCAGGCCCAACCTTGGTTACAACCTTTTTCATATCTTCCTCCCCCCAGCTTCTTGGAACGTTACCAATGAACAACCGGTGCTTTTCCTGAGACGTAGAACACTTCAGCCTTCTTCCCTAAAAATACAGATTCCATTGTAAACCAGAAAAGTCAGAAAAATGCTTGAATGGTACGGATGTGAAAAAAATGGAAATCATAGCAGGATAATTCAGAAGAGAAGAAGTTCTCTTGGCAAAGGAAAGGGTTTCAAGACTGCCCTACTTACCTTAAGTTCAGTATTATTAAGAGACTTGATGGCCTCAGATGCCATTTCCTTCGTCCTGAAAGTGACAAATGCATATCCTTTGTTCTCATTTGAGCCCTTTCCTTTCATTATCCTGATCTGCAATTGGCATGGCAAAACCTCTGCAGGATAAGAAGTCAAATAGACATTGCACACAACAAGGACGGGAATGATTTACCTCTGTAACTTCCCCTATGGATCCACAAAAACTCCTAAGGTCATCTTCAGAAACATCTTGAGTAAAGCCACCGAGGTAAACCTCTGAACCATGAGGAGGAAGTGCAAGAAGTTGATTGTGTTTTTTTTTCACTTCCTCTTCTATCTCAGCATCTTTCATGTTCTCATCATTTATGACATTCTGCTCACCACCACAACTGACATCATGTTCCTCTGTTTCTTCTTCCTCTTCTTCTACTTCCTCCTCTTCCTCATCCTCATCTACCTCTTCCACCTCTTCCACCTCTTCCTCTTCTACTTCTACCTCTTCATCTTCTTCCACTTCTACTTCTTCTTCTACTTCCTCATACTCAACTTCCTCCTCCACTGCCTCGTCATTATCATTTTCTCCATCCGTGTTCGCATGGTCTTCGAACTCAACAAGCTTGTTAGTTTCGCCTGGTTTAGTAGCTGCAGCACTTGACCTCATCCTTGGCATCTTATAGATCTTAAAAGATAAGCTTGTGCTGGAACTCTGATGGGAGCAAAGAAGCCAGAAACATTTGCAAAAGAAAGAAGACAAGCACGGATAGATGGAAACAAAATGAGAGGCCAAAAGAAGCGTCTGAGTAAGATTGTTAATTGAATTTCTGCCATTAGGGGTGTGGCTACAAGGAGTTTCAATTCGAACAATTTTCAATTAAGGGCTGATAGAATACAGTAATACAAAAAAAGGCAGGTAAAGGAGAGTTCCAGAGATGATCGACAGGAAGATGATACTCAAACAGGTAGAGAAAAATGAATACATGAATGAATGAAGATGTTCGATCCCCGAATAGTCATGTCCAGATTTTAATCAAAACCATCAATAGGACCAATGTAATTCACAAAAGATTAGAAAGGAAAAGAGAAATCAACAAAGGGATGTGAAAGAGATCTACAAGCAATAAAATTGGATAAATATCTCCAAATGGGGAAAAGAATGCTAAACTAGTTTGATCATCAAGAAACCGCCAATCCCCATTTAAAAAATCAATCCCACAACCAGAATTCATCCCCAGAACAACAGTAAGATTCCTGCAGTAAATGTACATTCCGTAAATGTACAATCAAAAAGAAACTAAAATGCATGTTGCAGAACCATTTCTCTACATATAAGCCATCAAAGAAAAGGGCATGAATTGTTACAGACATAGCAAATCTATAAATCTGTCTTGTCTGCTAATAGAGAAAGTACCCAATCCTGCAGCTATCATGCTTTTCCCTAGGTTTTCTGAACAATATATGAAAATTTGCGGGTCATGGATCTCGTCAATAACTTCTTTCAACTAATTAGCTTGAGACATTTCAGACGATATAGTGAATGCAGTAAATTCGTTGATGTAGGCAAAAATGCAAATATGAAAAAACACACGAGGACTTTCTTCTCTAATGTACTAGAATCCATTCAGCTCAGAAACCCACATTATAAAGTTAAACGTCCACCCAATTTATCGCCAGACCCCCCGCACCCACCCCCACCCCCACCCCAAAAAAAGAAACACCCCAACCCCAAAAAAAAAAAGGGAAAATATCAAAACGGCGAAAACGAGGGATATGAAACTTGCATAAAAGAAAGACAGGAAAACAAAAATTACAGGTAGAGATCAATCTAACAATAAAAGAAAAGGCATATACAAATGCAGAAAAATATTGAAAAACGCGCCTGTGAATTTAGGCGTGTAGTTGAAGAAATTACCAACGAATCTTGAATCTTTCTAACTCTCTAAAGAAATTCCCGGATTTTGGATTTGGAAATATTTTGGCAACCCAGTAAATTGAATGGCTCCCCTGCAGTGAATCAGTGATGATAATTAGGGTTTTGACAATTTGGGATATTTTCTTCACCTCGAAGTCTCAAGGAGCAATGGTATATATGACCCGTTTGCCCTCGAGATTGGGATACTTGAATTTTTATTCGAGATAGATGCGCCCATCATTTTGTCCCAGCCTTCTCGCGCCACAAACCGGCACTTGGACAGCCCTGACCAGTTGGGGTATCGATCCTAAATCATGATGGTGATGGGCTTTAGGCCCATTTGATTTGAGTGGCCCAAATAATCCTAAAAGCCCATCACTTTTCTGAGTTGGATCAGATTTGCCTAAAGAAAACGAAGACAAATGAATGGTTTTTTTTTTTTTTTTTTTACAAATCAGAGGCTCAGCAGGTTAAAATTTTGGGGTCCTATCCTTAATACTTTTCAGCTTTATTATTCTTGATATAGTTGATTGGTAAATTTTATCAATCCCATTTAATTGGTACCTAGAGAAAGAGAAATAATTTTGTAAGTCGGAGTTTGCTCTAACAATCATCTGCGGGCATCTTTTTTCAATGTCTGGTTCATTCTTGGCTGATGCATGTCTGAGGTGTTGACGGAGTAGAGTACCATATTTAGTGAAAATGAAGCAAAATAATAAACACGTTCATATTCATATGTTGCCATAGAACACCGTTGTTTTAAAGAAGCTAGTTCTACCTCACTTTGAACCAAAGCATACTTTCACATTTTAATCAGAGCTGTTCAATTTAGCTAATTTTCAATTACTAATGAAACTTCGTTTACAATTTCTGAACAGTTTGATCAAGAGCCATCTTCCTTTCAGCAGCCTTGCACAAACTAACACAAAATTTGCCGCCTAGAATATCCTGACCGTACTCCTTTAGGAAGCAGTTTGTCTGCATGGAGCTACTCAAATAGGAACAATCGCAATGCCAGTTCCTTACACACTATATCCCACGTATGATTATAACAGAATTTAAACGAATCACGACCGCAGAACAATGAACGAGTTTCCCAATAGGGATCCAACTTTTAGATTTAGGAAAGTAAATCCATCAGGATGCACAAATAAAACTAAAGCACTAGCAACTGGAGGGAGTACAAAGTGAGCATCCACCAAAAATAACGCAAAGGTATCAATGATGTCCTGATCCCAGTAGTATCCGAAACCAATCACACGTTCATATACACAGTCACGAAGGTGAGGGTACTCAAACGATGGCCCTGGATTCCAGCCCGAGCTCTCAAATAAATAAGTGTTTATACTCCCCGTTTGCAAGCTGACAAATATGGTTGTAGCCTTGGGTATCTGGAAAAACCAAAAAATAAGCAGATCAGAAGCATGAAAGCAAAAGCTTCATTTAGGATTGGGTAGCAACTAGCAACAGCATGCATACAAGGTAATCTTTTCGTGCAAGAAAAATAAAAAATGTAGCCGTTTTCAGTTCCGCAAGACATCATAACATAGTCATCAGAAGAGTCACGGATCCACCAGCAAAACACGTGGGCTTCAGTGAAAAGTAATCCTTTAATATCTACCGCTGATATGCGCTCGAGTATTATCATCATCATGAGCATCAAAATTCAGCTAACTAGTGAACCTATTCGGGGCTCATGAAAGAGTTCTGAAGTTCTAAATCTGGTCCACTTTGATCAGAGTAACCAAGTAAACACTTACTGCCATTATATGGATTCTAAAACGCCTACTCCCTGAAACTTGGAAAACCTTTTTCGTGTTTAATTCTTCATGGTTAACTCCTAATTAACAATTGTACAATAGTTTAATTGTCTGACACGAGAGCTAAGAAAATATTGAAAGTTCCCTACAAGATCCGGCAATAATCACCTGCCCTTTTCAGATTAGGATAAATTGACTAACAATATTGGCAAAACATAGAAAGATATACCTAGTTACACTTTAGGCTTTTAGGTCCACTTGTGCCCAAAATATAACAGGAACCAGCAAATCTAAAGCCATTAGCAAGAGATGCTCAAGGAGTAAGTTCGCTTAATACGCGAGTCGTTGGCAAACAAAGTCCTAGCAAACCAGTTCCAGCATCAAAGCAATTTAGATTTCAAGGGTCACAGGAACCACTTCAATCTAACAGATCCACGCATAGCCGTACAAATTCAATTACACAAATCATTAACATACAAGCGCCATAAGCAATCAAAAAACCCAAGCCAAGAAGAGCAGTCTGCCCCAGAAAACAAGCTACTGAAGATTTTTTTTTTAAAGGAAGGAGAGAGAGAGAGAGAGAGCAAAAGGGAAAAAAATGAAAGAAATGTTAAAAAGTGCAAAATCTTACCAAAAACATCACCAAAGTTGGTCCAGATATCGGCGCGGACAGACTGATTGCTATCAGCAATACCAATGACTTCAACAAAAGTGGAAAGGGGAGCAGGTGGATGCCCTTTCACGAATATTTGTTGCCCATCTGTTGAATTCCCGGTGACGGTGCCGCTTCCATCGGAGCGTAAGACTTGAATCACGGCTCTTACCCGCTTCCCGACGTGCATCCGGAGTAACTCGCCGTTCACTAATACTGCTGGGCTTGAGGTGTCCATCTCTTCTGTATCTGCAATAAGTATACAACAAAATCAACCACAAGTGTCAATCCTTAGAGATGTCCATTTCCATTTAATGAATAAAATCAAAGGGGAAAATCGGGAGAATTTTAAGGGATTGAGATATTTTACTTCCTCAACCTTTTAGGTTTTCGTGGAAATTCCTCGATTCCTAACCTGCGACTCTGCTACAATAATATGTGCTACTACTAGTAATGGAGTATTTGTTTGTCGCGGTGAGCGCTGATAACTACTAGTAATACTCTTTTTTATGTTTCCTGGGCCTTTCCCATTTTTTGTTGGAAATGGGCGGCAAGTGTTCCCGCCCAGTGATCTGCAAAATAGGACACGGGTCGGATTGAAACCGAACCAGCATTAACCGAGTAGTAAATAATGAACGCCTATTTAAACAGGTACCCTGTGATTTGATAATCTAATTAAATTTTTTAAAGTTCGTAGTTACTTATTAAGTTTGGGAATATAGTAGGGTAATTAACTATGAAGTTACCGAAAATTTTCACTTTCGTCCTATTCTTTGCATGAACAGTTTTGAGCGTGTATGGTTAGTTAGAAGATCATTTAGAAAATCTTTTTTGAAATACATACTGAAACTTTTTTGAAATGTAATAGGGTAAGTAACATTTGAAAGATATATATACATATATATACACACACACACACACTCTCTCTCTCTCTCTCTCTCTTAATCACAGCGTGATTCATCAGAACAAAATATAGTCCGAGTCTTTTGATCTACGATAAGAAGATTAGTCTGATGTCTAAAACGTAAGTTTACAGCAATCAACAGGATTCAAAATACACGTGCGTGCTTTAAACTACATTAATATTAGTACAATGTTCTAGTAAAACGCAAGCATACAACAAATGAACATGACTGGCACTTGCATTTGGGTCGTAAATCGTAACTACCATTTTCCCTGTACAAAGCCCGAGGATGAATGTCTGTACAAGTGCAAAGCTCATTTTGCAATTGCATGAAGATTATTTAACAATAATATTTGGGTAAATGGATGTTCCGAGTTCCCTCTCAAAGCATCATATTACAAGAGCCAATGAAGCCAGTGATGTCTGTTGAGCATCTACAAGTGACGAGCGACTTAGCTCCTGAAGCTTACCATCATCCAACAGTAAAATTCTTTGGGCCATAAGAACTGTTTCCAGACGATGTGCAATGACTAGCACCTGCAAACACTCGTAGACGTACATCAGTACCCAAGTCAACAAAAAGTTAAAAAGAAAAGAAAACCAAAAAATAATTCATGCTGCTGCTATGAGGCGATAAGATGCTGAAAAAGCTAAAGAAATAAATAAATTTGTACTTACAGTACGGTTTTGCATCAGCCGTTCCAGAGCTCGTCTCACTTGCAACTCAGACCTGCTGTCTAGAGCAGAAGTAGCTTCATCCAGAATCAGAATGGAAGGGTTTTGATAAAGTACCCTTGCAATTGCCAGTCTGACACAAAATAATGTTAAATTACTGAAGGTTCTGCAGCAGGTGTGACAATTAAAACCATAGCCAATATGTTTCAGAAGAAAAGAAATTCTAAAACTGATAACTCGTCCTAGAATTTTGCGAAATCTCGTCCTATGAATCACGGGAGAACTTTCCACTTAATGAACCCACGCCATTCTCTATGCCATACCCTGGCAGGGCTAAGAAAGGCTAATGTACACTCGCTAAAAAGATGATACCTTTGCTTTTGGCCTCCACTCAGACTTGAGCCCCTAGGTCCAATATTGGTTTGATACCGATCTGGAAGTGTTTCAATGAATTCATCTGCATTTGCAATTCTAGCAGCAAATTCAACCCTCTCCATATCAATGTCAGCCATTAGATCCCTATACCCAATATTTTCAGCAATAGTCCCTGAAAAGAGTGTCTGACAAACAACATAAAATAAAATCAGATCTAGCTACAGAAGCAGTTTTGACACCGTGAGAAATGTTCCATATTTCAAATCATAGCTCTAAATACACGACGCTGGCATGCATTTTTCAATTGGTCTTTGCTAGGATAAAATAATAGAAGACATATCATCCACATTTCTCTGATGTTCAACTAAATATCTAGAGGAATGTCAGCAATCCAGCTTTCTCATCATTCTTAACTAGGATTTTTGAAAGTACAAAGCCTCATTATTTTCTTTCATCCCAGTTAGCAGTGTTTTTCAAGGTTAAAACATGGAGCTCCATAAGAAAATGAAGAATGGAATGACACTGGTCTTCAGGACGACTTCTCAGCATTCCCAACTTTTCAAAGCTACTAAAACTCTATCATCCTATAAATCAAAGCTCTCTAATGTGTCATATTTGATGCTATGCATATCCCATTCCCAAGACTAAAACTCTATCATCCTATGGTTGATGTTTTCATCAACTGCAGACAGAAGATGTAACAACAGATGAATCTTAAACACATTACATGCAAAATACTCATTTAATAATCCCCTAAACTGAATAAAAATTTTCACACAATATTTGGACTGTTTCTCACCGAAGCAGTGCCAAACTGAAAAGAGACCTCAAACCAAAGTAAGACTAGAATTAAACAAACGTGAAGAACATAACTAGATTAGTATCTTGCCACTCACTACATCTTGAGAGACGAGACCAACATGCCTCCTTAGATTTTCCAGTCGTATATTTCGAATATCATGGCCATCCATAAGTATGACACCTGTCAATAGAAAATAAGTAAGCTCCTCTACACAATAGGAAAGATGGGTTTAGTGATCATAAACAAGGATCAACGGCCAATTGAAAATGTGAAAGCATATGTTGAAATGACAACACAACTTACCACAAACAGGATCATACAAGCGAAGAAGAAGTTTTGCAACTGTAGTCTTTCCTCCTCCTGATGGCCCAACAAGAGCTACAATCTCTCCGGCTTTGATCCGAAGATCCACACCATTCAAAACAAATTGTGTACTATCTTCATATCTAAAAGAGACACCAGAAAATTTTACTTCTCCATGAACTTGGTCTAATTCAACTGAATCTGGCCGCTCAATCACCTAAAACGCAAAAAATTGAATAAATAGCTTGTTGCACAAATAAAGAGTGATGCTGCCAGGGCTGACAGGTGGTATATTCTCCACACCCACCCCCCAACCAGAAAAAGAGGAAGACCCTATCCAAATAGAAAGTAGTTAAATGATTTAAAACCTGAGGTATAAACCTTGTCAAAGTAAACAAGCGCTCTACTGCTGGCTCTCCTTGCTTTAGTTCATTGTATGCTTTACCCACACCCTGTATAATCCTATAAACTTAGATTTATACTCTAAGATAGCTCCACATATTCTAACAATGATATAAATACGGAGGATCACAAAAATATGGAGAAATAGATGTGAAAGAACATTCAGGCATTAGAAAGATGCGCAATATAAAGACCTGAACTATTTCCATCATCTTCACACAAAAAATGCATAATTTAGGTAGGACAAGAAATTAGCTAGGTGTAATCACATGGCACGTTATATCATCTCTATATTAACAACTTAAACTACCAGTTGATGAATATAGAACTGCAAATTTGCAGCAGCACTGGAAGGATGATAACAACCATATCTCCTGCAGTATCTAATATCCCATCAACTATGAAACAGTGCATTGTCAGTCCCAAGGAAAATTGAGTTTTGGAACCTGTTCTCTCATGGTTCTCATGACAAGTTGACAACCTAGGAATTTAATAGATTTTAAATTAAGTTCAACGCAATTATTGATACCAAGTATAAAACCAATTAAGGAACAGTTGCAGAAAATGTTCATGTACCAGAGATGTCAGCCCTGAAACCTCAAAATGCATTAATTTGCTGAGAGTCAACCAGTAAAAAATTATGAGCACCATGCTTGCAAACGATCATAGCTACACAGATGCATACTGACAACAGAGCCAAGAATGATTGTAAAAGATTATTTAGCAATGCGCCATCTACTGCATCATGACCTTTTTCCCCCTTTTTGGCTTTGTTTAGCTGTGTCATGACCTTATTCCCTTAAATGAAATATTATAAAAAAAAATGCCTCAGAACTAATCAATATCAATTCCTCACACATGGTGTCAACAACTAAGGGGTAACAAATACAAAGTTGTTGGTACAAATCCATCATTTATCACTTAGTTCAAACAATAGTAAGAGATGAAAACTGTACCAAATTTTGTCCTTCATCAGGGAGAGAAACTCATAACCTTCTAGGGATAAAATTCTAATGCAAGTAATTGGGATTTCAGAAGTAACCAAAACTTCGTCATATCCAAAATTGTAAAACTATGTGAAGACATCCAATGAAAGCAGGTGTATAACTCATAAAGAACCAGACACTTACGTGAGGAGAAAATACTACTAACTTGTAAAATGCTTCACAACATTGAAGAAAATGTTACCTGAATCGGCTCGATCAACAGGTACAATGATGTTATGAAAGAAACAATTGCAGAACAATCAAATGAACCTCTTGAAGCTACCACTGAGCCAGTACAAATTGTGAACAATAGCCCAAAATAAAAGATCTGTATTATATGTGGAATTAAGGCCTTCATTTTCTTCTTTTCTAAACACGCAGAGCAGTCAGTGGAAGCAAGCAACTGAAACCTGATATTTTCGCAGAGTTCTGCATTATTTGCCTTCACAAAAGAATTGAAGGCAGAACCTATTTTGAACAAAGAACAGAATTACACAGTTATCCTAAGCATGTAATAAAAGAATATATAGCCAGTAAATTATACAATCACAAAAACTGAGGAAAGGCCAATTGCCAAAGAAGGCTTTGAGGCACCACAACTTGACTTTAAAAATGCCATAACTGGTAATCAAGATGTAACAAAGGAAAGACCAACACGCATAAGTAAAGCTGATCCAAAAATGTGATGCACATGATAGGCAGAGAAAAAATATATCAAGAATGCACGTGTCCAAAAAATTACGAATACATTTCCTTTGTGCTCTTTCAGGAAACAGCATAGACCTGGCCAAAGGCCAAGGAACAAATCTCTTGCAGTTAAGGCAAATTCTGGTAATCAGTTGTGAAAGCTTTATCAAGGCTTAATACAATGAGAAGGCATAATACAATAGTTCAAAGTTTTGCGGAGTAAGTTAAGATGCCTCACAACTCCCAAGAAACAGCTCATGACCGACAAAACAGATAGCTCCACTCGCTCCACATGAAGAGAAAATAGTGCTGATTTTTACAAGCAAACAAGACAACACAGAGGGTTTCTTATACCCATCCATCATGAACTCAAATTTTCAAGATAGAGGTATCAACATAGTCATTAACGTGTATACCAGCCAAATTAAACCATTATCGTGTATGAAACGTATGCCAGCCAAATTATACCATACCTCATTCAAATAGGCCGAGAGAGAAGCAACACTAAGATGCGCTCTATTAGATATCTCACGAAGATTTTCACCAAGGCATCCAACCATAAGAGCCATAACTGGAATCACCTTCAAGAAATGCCATAGATTTGACAGTGCAATCGGATGCTCCAGTAAAAGACACACATAGAAAACCACAAAACAGGAGAACAAAAACTTATAACGTATCATTTCCTCACCAAAGCCGAAATCAAGGAGAGTACAGGGCTAATGACCAGCATCTGAGTACCCATTGTTAATAACTGCAAGGTGCTGGGCACAATGGTCTGCCAAAATAAGTAGAGAAACAAATTATATTATAGAGCAATATATCCATCAGCCTTAAAAGTACACTTAGCAAACCAATAAAGGCAAAGTTTTCACACAGCTGATGGCCACCAAAAAATTGCATTGAAAATAATCACGAATCAAGCTAGTTGACTCAAAAAGAGCTTGTTCCAGATCAATCTATCACATGGTCAAACAAAACTCGAACAAGATTTTACTGGTTTTAGCCCCTTTTTTTTTTGGCTGCAGTCAGCCTCAGCTCCAGTTTCCAACAGCTTAGAAGTTACACTACATACTTCAAGCAGTTGAGCACGACTCTGGCTTGGCTAGACAAAAGCTTGTCCAGATTTAGTTCAAATAATGATCAAGCCAATCCCGATCGAATAAAAAGAAATATAGCGGGAAAAGGGACACTCACGTTTAAGAAGGAATAAATAGTATCCGCTACGTCTGCGGACTCAGCTGTGATCCGATAAGCTATATCCCCGGCAGAAACTCCATTTTTACCTTCCAAAAACCCTAAATCTCTCTCTAAAATTCGACGGTATACAGAAACCCTGATATTATACACACAGTTGAGAGCGGCGTCCCAGAGGAACGCCTGCTGCAAGTAACTCGAGATAATTCTTACAATCCCGAGAACTCCCAAAATTAATCCCTGGTCTCGCAGCGTCACGGCATCTAAAGTGGTCAAGACAGCAGATAATCTGCCCACCTTGGGTACGATTTGGGATAGAGAGTAGACTGAAATAGCGCTGCAGAGCCAACCATAGAGGACGGGTTTGCCATTGGGCTTGGAGGTAGGGTTTGAGGGGGTACAGACGGGCAAGTGTATGTGGTGTAGAGTTGAGGTTGGCCCCGGGAGTAGAGGATTTGAGACAGGACGGAACAATGCAGCGGTGTCGTTTTTGAAAGGCGGTGGCGACTGAGTTGGAGATGGTGGAGGGAAGGGGAGTAGGAGTAATAAAACTGGCGGTGTAAGTTGAAGCAATAGCGCCATACCGTAATTTGACGGCAAAGTACTTGCTACTAAGTAAAATAATACGTTAGTACTACTCTGGTGGAAGCAAACGCCGACGTTTTATAATGACCTTCGCACTTTGGAAATTCTTTAGGCCTTGTTTGGGAGGCTTTGATTCATAATCATCGGAGAACAAATCCGAGAAATAATTCGCTCAATATATATGATGGATTCTTATTAGAAACTAGTACACGGAGGAGTTGTACACTAATAAGGTCTCTGAAAGTGCAGCTGTATTTGATAATTTTTTCAGCTAGTAATTGTGATTACCAATGTAAATGCTTAATCTCATGTCGAGATAATATAATCCACACATTCTCTTTATATATTGATAAGAATATGATAGATTAGTCAATAAGAATGATATCATTTCATGTTTTCTTCCACAATGCAACTAACAACTCGCGAGACCTATATAATTAAAAATTAATTTTTTATACACTAACAATATATACACTTTCATCATTAAATGCATGATACATAATCTGAATTTAAATTTAAAACTCAAATTTTACATATGTGTCGTATATCCAATTATGATAATACATACACCGTCAGTGTATATAAGAATTACTTTATAATTAATGGTAAAAGTAAATAGGACGCTACACTTTGCTTGCATAGGTTTCGCGAGATGTAAAACTACTACTATTAATTACAGTATTAAACAGGAAATATTTTCAGATAAGAGAAAACTCTGAACATGAGACATTAAACATGGATTGTTATTTCTTTGAGTCAAATGTTATTAGCAAGTGTTGGGTAATCAGGCGTTGTCATCTCAACCACAAAGAACTGTTAAAAGGAAACAATTTGGTTCCACCAAAGAATACCAGAAACAAAACAAAATTTGCTTAATCTTACAAAGAGAATAGCAAAGAAGAAAAAAGGGTATTTTCAAAATTAAAAAAAAAAATTGACAGCAATAGCCAAAGAAGAATAAGAACAAAATTTTGTCCAAGATACTCAACTTGTCATGGAACTTTTAGTATCATTTCTCTTTTAGCTTTTTGACTATGGCGAACACAGCTCCAGCCAGAGCTACAACAATTCCTGAAACAAGGATGGCTGATTTAATTTTATCCAATGCATCTTTCTTCTCATTTTCCTTTTTCTCTGCTGCTTCAATGTGTTCCTGACAACATTGCAGCATTGTAAGTTAAACAGCAACAATCAAACGCACCAAACAAAGCAATCAACTAATATTGAGAGCAGCTTCAATTTGTTCGGAAACATTACCTTAATCTGCAAAGAGGTAGCAACTTCTGAGGAGACGGGATCGACCTCGAAATTCTTGTTTTCTCCTGGGTTTAACTCCCTTTCAGCGTCAGCAGCCGGAAATGCGTCTCCAGGGCTTGCCATTTTCTGTCAGGATTACAAAATTTGTTGATTCGGGAAACAAATAATGTACTACTATTTGCTTCCAGTCTTTCTCTATATTTCCTCTTCTTGTAGCTTGTCTCGACTCTTGATTGTTAATGGGAAGGAGAATGGGGAAGGAAGAGAGCTAAGCTGATAGCATTTGGTTTTCCAGAATTGGAAGCAAAGATAAATTGGCCAAACACTTGTCAGTAGTCCTACAAATGCTATCGTGAAAAAGGATCTCAACTACCACTTCACCAAACCGAGTAAAAAAAAAAACTGCCACTTCACCGTTCTTGCTTTCAAACTGCCCGACAAAACAGGTGCGGCTTATCAACCTTGGGCCTCCAATTTCCCAAATCACCCTCGATCACTACCGCTGTGCCGATTCTTTTTCTTCCTTTTTTTTTTTTTGCCCTCCCCTTTTTTAACGCAAAATGGGATTTCATAAAAATGCTATGGTCAGCCATATATATATACGTTGGTTGTCTTGATGTTTTTGCTTTCTTATATTTCCATGATTCGTCTGACAATATTTAAATCCATGAACTTTTTCTTAGCCACATAGATATTGTTCCTTAGACCCAAGAAGAAAGGAGCAAGAAAAGCGTGAGGAAGGCAAATAGAAATGGTTGCTTTAAATTCTGTTTGGATTGAAAGAAAGCTACACACTGAAGTATCATGATAATCATTAACTATCGATTTTTCCCTTAATTTTATTTTAGCAAATAAGCATCCCCAAGAAAGTAATTTTATTCCTCTACCTCAGTTTCCTTAGTTATACCGGCTCTTTAATCTTATGTATATATATAGCCGGTATAACTAGTATCGTATAGCTATAGGGACAAGTAAAAATTTATTGGGAGACGTCACGACGCATGAAGAATATTTGTACATCAAAGTGATGAAACACAAATCTAGGCTTTCCGTTCGTGCAAGTAAATCAAACAAGATTACTGCGTCTCCGAAAGGCCACAGAAATAAGTCATGTCATAAGCACTTTCACCCGAAAAAACTAATCTCTGCTGCCCCTCCAGCCTTCCCCGTTCCACGACCCCCCTGCCTCCCAAAAAAATAAAAAGAGGCAGTAAGCTTTCTCTTTCAAAGGAAAATTTTCTAAACCTCTGCCTTCTGATGTCAACTGGAGAACACAGATGGAATATGTTAACTCGTCCAACTGCCCAATGGCAGGCACCTTGCCCGTCTGATTGGTTCAAAAAATTGGCTCTCAGTTCTTGGCTCCAAAACCTCGAGGGCCTGGTCTTGATGATGCTGAGTCAGCAAACTGTCTCCTTGACTCTGATCTTCTCTTCCTCCTAGCAGTACCAGGAGGAGCCTGATGTAAGAAAGGAACAGAAACGGAGTTCGAAACGTGTTAGGTTCATTAACAAAAGAATCGAGTTGTCAATGAATCAGCAGCTACATTACGTGTTAGCTATGATGCATTCCGAGAATAAAACAGTGATGCAACTTTGGTGACAACTGTAGAGCATCCATCAACATAAATGTTCATTGGAAAAACACTTAATATTCAGATAGGATGTGACCAGATAGATGCTAGCATGATACAAAAGTTTTTCTTGAACCAAATTGGAGAATCTGAATAGAATACTGGGTTCTCGAAACAAACAACGATGTGGGAGATACTTGGTTCCAGTTAGAGTAGGATCAAGCTAGACTATGAATAAAAAATCAAGTATTCAGGATAATGCAGGAGTAGAGTTTGAATGTTGCATGAATTAACTTGTTTGTCTATTCCAGCTCTTCTGAGAAGTTTGTACATGAAGAGATGGCACATGCAAATGAGACAGATACATATGCACCTTCTGTTCAGCTTTCATTGCCTCCTCAAGATTGCTCAATGCAGGAATAGATCCACCTTCCATTACGCCCATGAGATTCTTCATACGTACACGCATTTGGAAAAGTTGAGCAACAAGTTGACTCACCTAAACATTTTACCCCAAAACTATATTAGACAATGATGCTGGATACCTGCAGAGAAAAGAAAATAAAAGTTTTGTTTTTGGGGTGTTGATGAACCACCACAGGACTCCATATACCTGTTGCTCTGTTTTTCCGGAATCTTGTGCAACCCGTTTCCTCCTTGCAGGTGATTCTGCCAACAGTTCTGGTTTCTCCCTTTCCTCTGCAAGTTAACAGGTGAGTTTAGCTGACAAAAGGGAATATGTATAAAGCATCCTATGTTTATTCTAAAATTATGACTAATAACTAAAAAAGAAAGTAAAAACAGAACTCATTTTGATCATGCAAGAAAGAAAGAGTGTGTGCGCTGAATCAGAACACATTCAAAAAGACATTCTGAAGCCGGGTTAGACAAAAGAAGAATCTGTCTTCCTAGTTCACATAGCAATAAACCTAAAACTTTCTCTTAAGTACATACAATTGTAACCAAGGAACACATGAGCCCTCAAAGAAAAACACAATTTTTACCATGTAATGTATCAGAGTCACTATATATGAATAAATTGTTAATGTCCTACTTTGAACAAGTAAATAAGAAGTTGAAAATATGTGATAGAAAGGTGAAGACATGCTAATTGGTAGGAATCAGAGGAAAGACGAAAGAATCAAGTATAAGATTGCTTCACAAGACTGTAGATATTCCCAACAAGACTTGATTAGACCTGGGGTCATTGCTTCAATCATTGCCTCCATTATCTTCAAATTCTTCTCTGCCTCTCGAATTTGAGTTGGTGTAACCTGTTTGTCCGTCAATGAAATACCCATTCATCAGAAGCACTTAACCAAACTAAATTAAGTATCCAAAATTTCAACTTGTTGATCCACAACTCTGGAAACATGAGCTATCTAAATTTCTCTACACTTACGGAAAACAAAAAGAACATGATTATATTTTTAAACAAGCAAACTACAAGAAGAAGAAGAATTTATACCTTCCCCATGCCAGGTATCATTCCAATTACACGAGACATGGAACCCATCTGTGCAACTGCGCGGGTTTGCTTCAGGAAGTCATTGAAATCAAATTTAGCACTCATGATCTTCTTCTGCAATTCTTCAGCATCTTCTTGGCGCATCTGTTGAGTGTTGGAAAAAAGGTATAAATGATCTTGCAATCCCACAGGATAAAAGGAGCAATTAAGTAGAGGCAAATTAGTTGCACTCACAACTTCTTGAGCCTTCTCGACAAATGATAGAACATCCCCCATTCCTAAGATACGTCCTGCCATACGGTCAGGATAGAAAGGCTCAAGATCCTCGATCCTCTCCCCTCTTCCAACAAGCTTGATTGGCTTTCCAGATACCTGTGATTTGTTTAAATATTATATGCCGCCAATTTCTTTTCATTATCAAGAATAATTAAAGTTTTAGGTGATTTATCCTTTTTTAATTTGTTGGGAAAAGGTGCACTGACTAATCTTTTAAAGACTTCGTATGTCAAAAACCATTTCGTTACTATATTGCAAATTCATCCCATTCCAACTATAATGACCTAAAATATTAGGCCTCAAAGGGTTGATGGTAATCAAAAGCAGAATGTCATATCACAATTTTCATGCTGTAGAAGATGTTGAAGCAAAATGACATTCTATTACAATGTTTTTAATTCATCCTATAAAGAAAAACCACAAATGGCTGCACTATTTATTGGAATAAGAAATCATGAAAGTGCACTCTTAATATCTAGGCAAAGTAATTTGAGGAAATTCCAACTTTACTTCTTTAAAAATGAGGAATGGGAAAGCCAGGGGAAACATCACAAACATAAGGTCACTTCTATAAAAGGCAGTACCTCTTTCACACTCAAAGCTGCTCCGCCTCTGGAATCTCCATCCAGTTTACTTAAAATGGCACCAGTGATTCCAATTTCAAGATTGAAAGTTGTGACCAAAGCTATAGTTATTGCAAAAAACTATAGTGAGAAAAAACTCTCAAAATATCCAAAAGGAATCTCATTTTCCAGATTAATTTGTAAATTATACTTATACATCTATAATTCCAAATAGACATGAATGCACCCTAACTAGCAGATAATTGCATTAGTTACTAAGTTTCAATAATCAATTGTTCCAAACATCTTTTTGCTAAACAGAAAAAAATATCAGATTGTTTTTTCAAAAAAAAAAAAATATTTGAGATGATATAACTAAGAGATTCACTCTGTTGAAGTCATAATTTTTTTAAAAGATTCTTGCACTCAGAAAAAAAGGAAAAAGAAAAAAAAGGCACGTGTTTTTCTCATAGCAAGACAAAATGCATATTACATTTCTTGAACTGACAAGATGCGTGAATATTATGCAAATGTACCAAACTCGGATGCACAGGTCATGGTTCTGCATTCCTGAACAGCCACAAAGTTGAGAAGACCAGAGGACAATCAAGTAAATGACTAGAACAACAACCTGATGTGGTTCAGCAGATTGCTAAGCGTATTGGAAAGGGAAAAACAATTCTTTTGCTCTTAGTGATCCTAAAGGATCAGTGTTATCAATGCGACAGCTTTATCTTTTATTGTCTACATTTATCATTAGACATTCTTAGGACAGGCCATTCTTGTAATCAACCACAAGAAGCAACTTAGCTCCGATAACAAGCAATGTACATTTCACATTGAAATCAAAGAGGTGCAAGCCTACTTTAATCTACCTAGTAAGAAAATGACAATGAATACCCTCAAAGTTATTACAGATGTTAAGAATTTTAACAGATACAAGTACAAATACCTGCAGCTTCTTGGCCAGTCATTGCATCTACAACGAGTAAGACTTCTGTAGGATTTAATACCCGTTTCACTTCTTTCAATTCATCCATCATTGCTTTATCTATCTGATGAAAGCGAAATCTTAATACATCCTAATTCATAGACACTAAAATAATCTTCAAATTCTTTGTAGCGTAGATTGTTACCTGAAACCTTCCAGCTGTATCCATAATAACCACATTGACATTCTTCTTTCTGGCCTCTTCTAAACCTTTTCGTGCTATCTCAGCAGGTTTGATCTCAGTTCCTGCTGAATAAACAGGCACACCAACCTATTCCAAATTTTGAAGAGTTTGCAAAGGAGGAGAAATTAGTCAGAAGTATAAAATATTGTGTTGCAGACAGGGGGGGGGAAATGACATTGGGAAATGCATTTCACCCATTTACCAACAACATGCAAGGGATCACTGTGAAACATGAAAGAACCTTGATGAATGACATATCTTTCTAGGCCCTCTTATGTATGAAATTAAAGATCAAATTCTAGTTTATACTAATAAAGAAAGGCTGGGCATAACTCTTTGAATTGTAAATTTTCTAACTCTATAAAACAGTTACATTACTAGCAAACTCCAAATTGAAACCTGAGCTAATACTCAAGTTAAATCAATAATTGTATCCAAATAATGCTCCTCATAATATGTTGCTTTTTTACTCATTGACAGCAAGTAACAGATATGGTTTGGCCCTGGTTTTGCTCTTATGGTGCTACAAGCATATCAACCCATAGGAAGTATTTTATGTAAACATATCAAGGAGTTGAAAATTTCTAGGCACTGTGTAATAAGGAACTTAACAACTGGGAGACTTACACTTAGGAAACAGAGTAAGTAGCAAGGTTTTTGAAGTGCAACTTAAGAATATTTTTGGCATAAAAATTTAAAAAGAAGGGAAACCTAAGTAAGATTTGTCATGACTAGGTAAAAAATTTGATACCTGTTCACCTAAAATGACAAGTTGGTCTATTGCAGCAGGCCTGTACACATCTCCAGCGATAAGCATGCAACTCTTTCCCTGCACTTTATGAAACCATAGCTTCATCAAGTCCATGCAAATCTACCTAATGCAGAGACAAGAGAGAGACAGAGACAGAGACAGAGACAGAGACAGAGAGAGTACCTGCTTTTTGAGATATAAAGCTAACTTTGCACTAACAGTTGTCTTTCCAACACCTTGTAGACCAGCCAATAAAATTACAGTTGGGCCAGTTTTTGCAAAAACTAGCTCAGAAACCTCTCCTCCCATAAGTTTTACTAGCTCATCATTCACAATCTGCATTGACAAGTAATTACTTACACGTGGATGTACAGCCAAAAAGGGAAAAAATTAACCAAAGAGAAGCACCATAGCAGACAAGTATTTTTATTCCAATCATCCATGCATATTTGAATTTGGTCTACATCCTTGAGTTGACATGACAAACCAAATTATTTTAGGGGCAGAAGTGGCTATAGTCCCAATACAAGTAACAAATACTTGCAAGAAAACTGAAAATGGAGACACCACAGTTAAGAATTTTGCAAGTCAAAAGGGCAATGGAATTATAAAAGGACGCAAAGAAAGAATTCTTTGGAAGCAGATGATTGCCAAGAGAAATTCAGCAGTGATAAAGCAAACCCTCAAACTTAAATAAATAAAATACAGAATCAACCACTGCTAGTTATGATCTTCAACAAGAATTTTTTGAACTGCACTCTTATTTTGAAAAACTACATAGCGAAACTATCCAACATGAAGATATGCTTGACAAGTGAAAGTCATTTTTTAACTTGCATAGCAGCGTCCTTTCATCACCAAAGTTGTACCTTAACCAATTGTTGATCTGGCCTTACTCCACGGATTACACCAGTGCCAACAGCTTTATCACTGACGGCTTGAACAAACCTTCTCACAACGGGAAGGCTAACCTGCCAAAGTGAAAAAAAATATCATTTGGATTCACCAAACAACCCCCACGAGGAACATAAGTGAACAAGAAGTCACTTACATCTGCTTCTAAAAGAGCTCTCCTAATGTCTCTCATAGGTTCAGCAATGTTTTCCTTGGTCAAGACCTCTGACACAGAAAATAAGTGGAAAAAATATCAGCTTCTTGCAGGAGCAAGTAGAAGAAGTTTCGTAAAGGCAAATGAAAGGCCCAATATAAACTTTATGCAGCTTCAATACAGATGGCCATTTTTTATGACATTCTCCATTTTAGATGGCAAGACATTATCCTAGATAACATGAATAAGTTCTCAATGACAAGAATAGTAAATCTGTTGGCTATTTTCCGTATTTTGTAGATCCAATTCACAATCATGTTCAGTTGGCCGCCAAAAATTATGACCATGGACTTTGACAGCAGAGGTAGAACATGGCATTACAAACACAAATTATTTGTTCACAGAAAACAAATTTAAATTTGGAAAGTAACAATCAAAAATTGGCATGAAAATACTATTACATTTACATGTTAAGGAGAGAAACAGAGAAGAACCTTCCCCTTTGAGCTTATTCCAAGCTGTTTCAAGTCCACTAGTCAGCTGCCCAAACATCTCAGCCCTAATAATAAGTCCACCGCCCGCCATTTTTCTTGTTCCAGTAACAGCAGCATTCATGGAACTGGAATGGATCACTCCCCATAATTCTCTCTACAGTTAAATGCCCAATGAAAGTTACATTAAATAAACAGATGTACTAAGATTAAGATAGGGTTAGTTAAGTGACAGCAGTATCAATGTAAGCAGTCATTACAGTGAATGGATTTCTTGAAGAGAATGAAAGAGAATGTGTAGAGCCGATAAACGAAGAGGAAGAGCAGGGTTCTGTGGATCTTCTGAGAAATTTGGAATTCGAAAGGCGGGTAGTCTTGGAGAGTGGAAGTGCGATCGACAAATGGCGCGAAGCAACGGTCGACACAGATGCTGTAACTTCCATGGTACTCTTCAGACAAGGAGAGCAAAAGAAGCGAAGAAAGAAATAAGGAAAAATAGTTCTTTCTTCTTCTGTTCTGATACTTTTATCCTTTAGGAATCAAAAGCGAATAACGTAACGATACGTGTAATCTGTTCGTTTATCCAGTACTGGCTATGTTTGGATAGCCCGCGGGCGCACCGTTGTAAGCTTTCGACCTTCCTGTACTGATAGCTTTAGACGACTGTTCAAGACAGCGTCCAACACCCAAACACCCCCCCCCCCCTTTTCTCCTCTCCTCTCTTCTCAATAAGAAAAAAAAAGTCACAAAAAAATTACAGTTAATGTTTTTTTTTTTGGAAATGATAAGTGAATTTTATATATTGCCAAACTTGTATTATTGTAAGCAAAGTCTCGCTAGAGCTATATAATCAACGTACTTGGAATGGAAACATTGAAGAAGCAAAAATTCCTCGGCTTGAAAGGCATATGAGCTAATTCTATTACAAATTCCTTACTAATTAGACAAAGAAACACATTTGAAACAACAATCTTAATTGATGAATATCTTCTAACAAAATTGCTAATCTCATATCATGAATTTTCTTGGGCATAATGTAGCTGAGAGATTGCTTGTTTTGGACTTGAATCTCAATCTTTTTCCAATTATACCAACCAAATGTAGGGTTTGGGGCCTCCCAAGTTTAGTTTGAATGCGCTAAAAAAAAAAGAGTTCAGTCGAACAAGTTGTGTGAATTTAATAACACTAGGTATAAAATTGTACAATTTTAATATAATCGTGAATTTTACACAAACTTAGTTGCAAGTTATAAATTCAAAATTTACATCAAATTTATGTTAATTTATATAAGGTGTAATAAAAATTTCACAACTGTCGACAAACGTATGGATTGTTTTTTTCTTAATCTTTAGAAAAAAATATATCGTAATGATTTGATATATATGAAATAAAAATAATTTATATATGTATTTATGAAAAATATAAAAAAATTTTTGGAGAAAATTGACAATCCAAACATGTTAGGATACCTTGAATTTCCAAATGTATGAGCACTAGGACAAGCAAACGTATAATTACGAGTCAGATTTTTCCTATATAAGAGTTATAATTTAAAATTGTATCTCTTTTTTTTTTTTTTTTGGTCAAAATTTAAAAATGTATCTCACTCGTACCATATTAGAGGAACCGAATTACCACATTGTAAAGTGTGATACAATAACTTCTTCAGATAACAAATGACAAGACTCCAAATATACTAGTCCTTTTTTCGCAAGTACTCCTAATGGGTTCCGCTAATACCTGTTGATTTTTATTTTTTTTTGTGATCAAATGCTAATACCTGTTGATTAAGCGAAGATAGATGTATATGAAACTTGGAAAAAGAGAAACCTTTCAGATTAAGAAAGAAAGAAAAGAAAGAACTTAGGAACCCCAAGTTCAAGACAAGCCTCATGCTAGTAATTAGTAACGAAAACCATGCATAGTTAAGTTTCATGGTTAATGTTCGCAGTCAAGAAAATTTGATTAAATCAAGTAGATTTTGCAAACTTTTACTTCAGTTTTCATCACAGGTAGTAGTACCTTTTAATTAATACCAAGTAGATTTTATACACATTATTTTTGAAAAATAAATGCCATATATATATATTATTAGAGTCAACGGGGGCAAGGGGAAAATGCGGGTTTAAAGAAAAAATAAAATAAAATGAACCAACGGTGGAAATGCCTTTAGTGCTTACTCCGCGAGTCTGGGTGGATCGAGCTCATAACATGATTTAATGATCAGGCTACTGCAGCCTTTCCAAAATAAAAGCAGACTAGCCTTGCATCGGTGTGAAGCTCCCAAAACCACCACCACGCAGGCAACAACCATCCCAGTTCCATGGAACACTCGACTAAGAGAGCTTTCCCAACAAGGCCAGTATCAACAAAGCCTCACTGTCTATCGCAAAATGCTCCGTTCCGGGGCCGCCCCAAATGCTTTCACCTTCCCCTTCACACTCAAGTCCTGCGCCGCACTCTCGATTCCCATCACCGGCACTCAACTTCACTCTCACGTCACCAAGACCGGGTGCTTGTGTGAACCCTTTGTCCTAACCGCATTGATTTCTATGTATGCAAAATGCCTTCTAAGTGACGACGCTTATAAGGTGTTCGACGAAAATCCACTGTGTAAGAAGTTGACTGTCTGTTACAATGCTTTGATTGCTGGGTACGTTCAGAATTCAAATCTTTTAAATGGGGTCTCGTTGTTTCGTGAGATGAGGCGAATGGGTGTCTCACTTAATGCAGTCACAATGGTAGGATTGGCCTCAGGGTGCACCAATCCGCTGCATATGTGCTTGGGAATGTCTCTACATTGTTTGAGTTTGAAGAGCGGTTTTGACAATGACTTGGCTGCTGAGAATTGTTTACTTTCAATGTACGTCAAATGTGAGTCAATACAACTTGCTAGAAAGCTGTTTGATGACATTCCTGGGAAGGGTTTGATCACTTGGAATGCAATGATATCTGGATATGCACAAAATGGGCTTGGTACCCATGCTTTGGATCTTTATTATGAGATGGAATCATCAGGTATAAGCCCCAATGCTGTCACGTTTGTTGGGGTTTTATCATCTTGTGCTAACCTCGGCGCTCGGAGAATTGGTCAGGAAGTTGAGCAAAAGATATGGAACTTGGGACTTGGATTTAATCTTTTTTTTGAAGAATGCACTGATTAACATGCATGCTAGATGTGGTAATTTAGTCAGAGCTCGTGCCATTTTTGATGAAATGCATGAGAAAAGTTTAGTATCTTGGACAGCTATTATTGGTGGTTATGGCATGCATGGACTGGGAGATATTGCCGTGGAGCTTTTTGATGAGATGATTAGGACTGGCATTCAGCCTGATGGACCAGTGTTTGTGACTGTATTGTCTGCCTGTAGTCATGCCGGATTGACCAACAAGGGCCTGGGTTATTTTGCTGCAATGCAGAGGGATTATGGTGTCAAGCCTAGTATAGAGCATTACTCTTGTGTCGTGGATCTTTTAGGTCGGGCAGGTCGACTTGAGGATGCTCGTAAACTTATTGACTCAATGCCTGTGGAACCCGATGGAGCTGTATGGGGTGCCCTTCTTGGCGCTTGCAAGATTCATAAGAATGTCGACTTAGCAGAATTAGCTTTCCATGAAGTTGTCAAACTTGAACCAACGAACATTGGTTATTATGTGCTACTGTCTAACATGTACACTGAGGCTGAGAATCTTTCTGGTGTCTTGAGAATCCGATTGATGATGAGAGAACGGAAACTTAAAAAAGATCCGGGCTGTAGCTATATTGAGTTCAAAGGGAAGATTCACCTCTTTGTGGCTGGGGATAGAAGTCATTCTCAGTCAGATGAAATACATTCAATGTTGAGCAAGTTACAAGATCTTATTAAGGAACTTGATGTGACAAAGAAATATAATGATGAGAAATCGGATAGGGAACTTTCAACTGGTGTGGGAGTGCACAGTGAAAGGTTGGCAATTGCATTTGCATTACTGAATACTGAAATCGGGGTTGACATTCTTGTGATAAAAAACTTGAGGATGTGTGGTGACTGTCACTTGTTCATTAAGCTGGTAAGCAAAATTGTGGAACGTCAGTTTGTGGTAAGGGATGCTACTCGTTTCCATCATTTTAGAGGTGGAGCTTGTTCCTGTAATGACTACTGGTAAGACCAGAAATTCGGAGTAAGATGGCTTATCAGAGGAGGACATGATTTCATCACACCTAAAGGAAAAAGAGAATTTTGCCTTGAGGTCAAAGAGATTGAGCCTTAAGGTCAAAAAGAATGAGCCCTCGGATTGGCCTTGGCTACTTTGAAGCACAATGTGGCTGCAGAAGTTATTTTCTGAAGAACTACGTTGATGAATTAGTTCAAGGAACAAGTTATTTTGTGACTGCGATTTTACCTGTTTTTGGAGCATCCACCAAAGGCTGATGTGGCAGTTGTTGAAGGTTTATCAGGAGATTTGGATAAATGCACAATCGAATATGATGCTTCTGCATAGGGTGATTGATTGCAAAAAGTTTTATTGGTATGCCATGTTGTATCTGTGATTCGTTAAAGGTACATCAGGTTTCAATGGTTGTACATTGCATAGTGCAGGATTTTATGTCAACCACAACAGAAGAACCACCTTTCTGGAGCTGAGAACAGGTTAACCACAGAATGGATACAAACAAGCTTGTTACGTTTACAGTGTTGTTTTGCAACTTAAACTGATGTGGAAAATGAGGTTCTTTTACAGGGAAATTCCAAATAAAGATGTTTACACTATCATGGTGAAGGCAAAAGAACTGAGAATTTCTGAACCATAATAGATTCCATGAACAATACAATCACAATAGACACAGAAAGAAGCTAAAGAATTGCTAACCTTAATTGCCTACAAGTCAAGATTATCTCCGTGGTTAGGAAAGAATATAGATTTATGGCTTTAAGCATCACTGTTCCCATCTTTTGATGAAACTGGAAGTCCCTGGTAAAGGCGGGACTGGACCAAGTGTTGATCCTTTCTATCCAAAAATTAAATTGCTGTCACACAATGTGGTGCATAACATCCACTCTGTCAAATTACCACCAAAATGATATCTCGCATCATCAAAATGAGAATCTCAACTTAGCCACTAATAATCACAACTGCTGCTGTTCCTGAAACGCATTCATCGTGAACAAAGGGAATTGTCTTCCATACTGTCAGTTTCGTAGGAGTAATCTGTATGCCTAAAAGGTGAATTACACTTAAATGGATCAATTCACTTTGTGTTTATAACGAATCAAAACTGTGGGAAGACATTCACACCTTGAATGGAAGAATCCTTTTTGGTACAAATGGCAGCATAATGAGAACCAGCCAAATCCATGAGTACAAACTTCCAATCACTTGTAAGGTCCATGGAGTCATCAAAAGAATCCACCACTATTTCAGAAGCCTAGAAGCAAAATGTAATTAGTGAATGAAGCAATACATCTGACAATGAGAGGACATATACAGTAATTAGCTCAACATAATTTGTAACAAATAAGTCCTAAATCCTAGCTACAACCAGAGGCACAGGAAAGTAGTTTTAGTTGAGGTATCAAGGAATGGAGAACCTGAGGTACTCACAATTAAGTTGCAGACGTGTATGATAAAAGATAAAAATCAGGGAATCTACATCTAATTGAGCATCTTCAGCTTTTCACCAGCCTCGCCTCAAAATTCATCCTTCCTGTTATATTTTTTTTTCAGAAAAATGGAGCACAAACTGTCTATTTTTTGTTTCTTTAGATTCAGAAGTAAACTTGAACCTCAATATTTCCTTCTTACCAAGTCAAATTGGTGGATTAGCTAAGCACCATGAAAAATATTTATAGTGGTTCCAATCAACAGAAGGGAAGCGGTTTAATGACTGTTTGATGGAGTTGTGCATGCCATTGCCATCAGATGAGGGAGTTCCACAATTTTTTTATTTAATATCAATAATGTCGTCATGCATGTGCTTATATTTCAGCTCAGCTTCTGTGGAAATTAGAAAGAGAGAAAAGTAATGATTTAACACATGGTACTAAAAATGTGTGTTCCAGCCATAGTTTGATCTCTGTTCTCAAAGGCAAGACTTTTATCAGGCTATGGGTTACACAGACAGTAACTGGTTGGATAACTTTAATTGCAAAATGTCACTATGTGAAAAGCAGTCTAAGGCTCTGGCTCTCCATTGAAAGTCCAAACGATTTCAATATTTCTGGCATACCTCAAAATTGGAATTTCCTGCAAAGCTTCCTTTAGTAGCAGACCTAATTCGAATTGTGAAAGTCTTGAATGGTGCATCTGAAAAGCCTCGTCCCAATGCTTTGACATATGCTTCCTGGAAAATATTTGACCTTCAGAAATAAGTAGGCACAAGCTATTTTGAGTTTATTTAGGCAACTGGGAAAAAGAGTACTTATGTGCCCATAAATCTCCAACTTCAATCAAGTAGCAGCAGGTGGGATATGAATCATTCATATTCAACAGTTCAAAACTATCTGACCTTGAGAGTCCACAATTTTATAAACTCCTGCCGCTGAAGTTGGGGATCTGAAATAGCAGACAACACTTGAACTTCATGTTTTGAAAAATACCGTTGAGCAAAGGACATGACATTATGCTTCAGTCTTCGATTCTTCTTTTCCACATCAATACCAATCTGAAGTGGCAAGTGAATTCAAATGAACTTAAACCAAAAACAACAGCACAAGGATGCAAAATTTTAAAAACCTCAGACAAGCACAATCTATTAATTGAGACCGAGAATCCTAACAGGAGAGTCGGACTGTGACTCCGCAGGCTATCAAAGACGAAGTGTGTGAGATGTTGAAATGCAAGTGGCAGTGGACGCCATTGTTCGCAGTGGTTGCCAATCCACCTAACAACATAACATTTTCCAGAAAAGCTTTTAATGGCAATTCGACTTTTAACAACAACACATACACTGAAACTAGCACCGTGTACACTCACACAGAGAAGGAATCATAACAAACCTCTGGTTTCCCATGTACGTTCTTAATAAACTTCAACGATCGTGGACTAACATGAGAATTTATCTGATCTAGTACAAAAACCAAATCATTCAAGCTATAACATAAAATCTTTGCCACCTAAATATAAAACTAACAGATAAAAATAGATGAAAAGAAAGAATGTCCAGCTAAACAACAGAAAAAAAAATGATCAAAGCTACGTACATCTGGCAATGGTAGTCCGAACCAAAGCACGAGCCAGCAGAGCTCTTTTTCTGAGCTCCTCGTCGCGCATTTCGAAAACTATTTCTTTCTCGCATGGGGATAGATTTCGGCGTACTGATTTAATAATGATTGGGATTGCACTTCACTGGGTATCATATACCATAGATGAGCCTCCCTGAACAACAATCATTTTAACAGGAGATCAACAAATTTTCAAGATTCTATCAAATCTCGTACGAGATTAATTTTGAAATAACATCGAAAAAAAAATTAATAAAAAGAGAGTTGATGGATCGTGCATTGGAGATGGGAGTTGAATTCGGGGGAAATTCGCAGAAGAAATTGAACAATTGTTTGCCCAAGCACTGAAGTTTCATTCTGGAGGTCGATTTACGACGTAGAGATGATGCGAGGAAGTAACTAAGTGAGAACTATTGAGCAATGCATGAACAGTTCCCAATTCGAAACCCTAATTAGATCACACAGTAAGCCGATGTAGCAGTAAAGGTTTTATGCTTGGACGTCGTCGTTTCCTAAGTAGTAATTCACCATAGGAACGCACTTGTCGTCGAGGAAACCAAGAAGAGGGTTGCGTTCCGGCCTTGCCGATCTTCTCCCAGGAATGGGCCTCATGACATTGGTCCAATCAGAGCTGTTTCTGCGATCAACTTAGGACTGCTCTTTTTGGGCTTTTCTCGGTTGGCGGTGGAGATTTCGATTTTTCTGAGAGTTGTGAGCATGGAAATGGCCTTGGGCCTCTTTTTATGGACCGGAAAATAAAACGAAGATATGTTACCACTACTATTGTCCAAAAGATTGCGTTGTTGACACGAAGGTTGCCAGCACAAAAAGGAAACAAAAGAAAAAAGTGTTACTCAAGAGAAGAAATCTACAAATTACTCCATTATCTTTTGATAACCAAAAAGCAAACGTCAAAACACAAGCCCTGAATAACGTTTGCCGCATTTGAGAAACATCAAGTTGCCCGGTCGCCAAAGTGATGATAGAATATTCCATTTTTAAACATGAATTTTATCAGTAAATAGAATACAAGAGGTGAGGAAGGAGAAGATGCAAACTCAAAGTTGAACCCACTCACTATACTTGCAATGGAAACAATAATGGAGAAAATAAGTTACATAACCAGCTAATTTTCTCAAAGCCTGAACCTAATGGGAGTACACAGATTCATTACACGAACTGGAAAAGTTACGATAGCGATAGGCATTGAGGCATAGAAGTTCCCAGTATTTTAGCATGCGCTGCTGAAGAGCAGCTGCATTTCCAGAGAGACAATGTACAAGATTCTACCAAGAAACAAATACAACATTCCACGAAATGCTACACAACAACCCCAAATCAAAGTGAAAATAAAGATGACTCTGTCCTTCGAGTCTAAAAGCACTTCCTTGCCTCTCGATCTCCCCATTGACACAAATAACTGAAGTTCACCGCCAGGCTTCGACCCGTTCTGTTTGTGAATTTATGCGGCTAATGATACTAACCTCCTTGTTCTTTTCTGCATTCCCTAGTTGTTTGAATGACTGGCTGCTCCATGAGCTTTTTTGCTGTCCTCTTTAGGCCAGAATTACTTGACTGCCCAGTTTTTGTCCTCCTGCTTTTTGATTGATATCTTCCACTTGCAACTTTATTGTTATTTCCTTTGATTCCATCCTTTGATGCTGCAGCATTATTAGAATTTCACCAGGGAAATATTTGACAACGTTTTCCTTTTCACCAGGAGGGTCATCTCAGTAGAACTTACAAAAGCATCTGGTGCATTGGAGACATTCGAGTCATCCTGATAAGAATGCTCCGTGGTATTTGAAAGTGGCTCTTTGGCTACTAACAGTTGGTCCTCTTGGGTCTCTTCAACTTCTTCCCAAATGATTGATTGTGATGCACCATGATGTCCATTTTTCGTCAGAGGGGCTCCAACTCAGGTGCATGAAAATATTCTAGGATAGCGTCCTCTCTTTCCTTTAAGGTTTTGACTATTAGAGTCTTCAGAAAATTCATTACTTGCACAGCATGCATCAATGCGGTCAATGGATCTGCCCATCTGTAACTAGTAGAATTAGTACTGAACAGGAAATCGAGAAGATGATTTCTTTTTGTTTTTTTCTTTTGCTTATTCTATATCTCATATGTTCTTTAATCATTTTTCCTTGATAGGTGAAAGCATGATGTAGATGTGATTTTAGCAAGTATCAGGACTAGCTAGAATTAGGTGCTCACCTGAGTCATATTTGGTGCAAAAAACCATAGCAATATTGCGTGCGTTCATTTTGTTTAGATGTTCCAGTTGAGCAACGTCGGCCATCAAATTTATGGCCCAGTCCAATAGAGCTGCTTCGGTAGATGGAAGAGCCCTCACAAGCTGTGAACATTCTTCTTCCGATTGTGCCTGCATGACCTGCTCTGGCGGGAGAGAATCCAACAACCCAGTCGGAAGTTCTCTGAACCAAGCCTACAGCATTGGCACTTCAGATTAAAACAGAATAGTTATAAGAAAAGCAAAAAAATGCAGTATTATCTCCAGCCAATTCCAGAAGGCACCAGAACCTCAAATTATTGCAAGATAATTTCAGCTAAAGCTGAAATAGGGAGCTTTTCAAAGTCTATATAATTTAGTGTACATAAAAGGAGCCGAACCCAATTGGGTCAGGAAAAATAGAATACACTAGACAGCAACATTGTTCTAGCTCATCACTAATAGTTTGAAGAAGGTTAGTTACTTTTGGTCTATCAGTTGAAGAAAAAACTATATAATTATAGACAACGGTAAACCAGCCACTTGAAAGAAAAGAAAAAAGAGGATTCCAATACTTGTTTGTTCATCATGATGTGATGCACTAGTGGTCATACCGAATGCTATAAGAGATACTCTTTCATTACCATGGATACGGGTTATTTGGTAGAGTTGAGAGCCTTGGTTGCAATTCTGGTCTCTATCAAGCCTAAGGTGGTAAATTAGGTAAAGAAAAGGTATTTCTGCATTCATGTTGCAGAGCAGTACCTTGATTAGACCTGCTAAACAATGTATGTCAACATTCTCTGGCACTACTCCACTGTTCAATTGTTCCCTAACATGCTCTTCTTGGCCATTCTCAGCATTAATCCTGAAGATTCCTTCTGCCTGCAAAAAGTTGAATTTTGCTGTAATTGGAAAGACCTCCCACTCCAACCATAAGATAACAGAAAACAGCAAAAAATGGCTTTGAAGTGTCTAATCAAATATGTACCTGCAGTCCACCATGGGCCATAAAGCCGTCTTTGCATCATCAGAAGTATAGTAGGCACGCTATTCCCTCTAGAGTCAAAAGAAAGCTGCATAGACTCAGTTGAAACCCCGAAAACTCTCGTGCTGTGGAAGCATAATACTGAGAATCAGTACCACAATGTATACCTTGGTGCTACAAGAATCTCATCTGCTATTGAACCATTCTGATACAATATTTGAATAATCATCTAAAATTGTCACAGAGGAAATATGGATAGCATGATAATGGTAAATCCTCACTGATCACATGAAGGCTTTCCAGTCTTCAGGTACCATACACAAGGGATCATAAAGCTAAACCGTAACCAAAAGTCCTTCAAATGGGTGTTTCAGGGCACAATTGTGTAATAGTTTTATTTTTATCTTTTCCTGTGTTACCTATGTAATACTATCTTTCTTTGAACCTGTACTAGCTAATAAGTCATCCTGACGATAAAAGGACCAGGGAATGGAGATCAGTTCATAAAGCAGCATCATGAAGGAGGCATATTAAGGCCACAATTTTCATGATAGATGATGATAATGAATTTATGAGGGCTGATACTATAGCCAAAACTTGAAATCTAGTGGTCCTAACTTC
Organism: Coffea humblotiana; assembly: GCA_023065735.1. NCBI lineage: Eukaryota > Viridiplantae > Streptophyta > Magnoliopsida > Gentianales > Rubiaceae > Coffea > Coffea humblotiana. Next base: position 4,302,231 of record CM041213.1, read on the forward strand.
ATTCGAACCCAACAGTCATCTTTGAAGGGACCGTGTTTGCTCCAGAAAATTAGCATACTTAAGTTACTGAAGTCAGAACTGTTAAGTGACAAGTTCATCATGAAAATTCAGATTCCCGAAGCTTGCTTTTACTTAACTCTGAGAAGACAGAACAATAACTACATTAAACAATTACGATAAAATTTTCTTCCTGCACCCTTTTCCAACAAAGTATACAAACAACACTAAAGCAAATTGAGAATGCTTCATCTTTCTATAGTTCAGAAGTCAACTTAGAAAAACTTTCCAAGTAAGAAGTTCATGATCTCATCAACATGGGCAAAGTTTTTAAAGTCCCTAAATGATTCCAGCTGATTGAACTAAAACTTTTTTCATGTCATACACTCAGAGTTCAAGGTTTTCTTTCCCTAATGATATGATCTCGGCAATCAGTTACAATGGCTTTTTACAATCACTAACAGAGAATGAATTAATGCCCAAAAAAATGTTCTTTTTGCTCCTGAAAAGGGGAAAAAAGCTGAAATGGAAAAGACCTGGCACTAGGAGGCCTCCTGGGAACGTCAGGTTCAAACTCAACCGGAAGACCAAGAAAACCATTGAAGCGATCGAAGGTAACATGAGCAACATGTCTCACATTTGTAGGCCAGCTAATCTCCATGGCAGAAGAGGAAGATAGCCGTTCTCAACTCCACCACCTCTTCGCTCCTACAAGCCACCAAAGATTTCCTAAACACGGTAACTAACACGGCCAATAGAGACAGCTGATCTCCTTCTTCTCTCTCCCTCTTTTTCCTCTCTTTTCTGAACTCAACACTCCTACTACTCACACCACCAATACCAACTTCCTCCCTTTCTTCTTCTTCCTCTTCTCCTTCTTGTATTTCTTCTGTATCTCCCCTGTATACTGCTACAGGAGAAAAATGATAGGACTGTTGTTAATAAGGGTGGTGTCATTTTTAAGATGCGTATGTTGGTCTAAGCCATCATTATCTGTAGGTGGTGATGATACAAATGTAATGGTGCTTGAAGATGAAGGCAAATGTTGTGGTGGGGATTGAAGTATATCTGTCATTTTTCCGTGTGTTTGAATTAGAGATAAAAAGACCGGATTTTTATTGGGATTTTTGGATGGAGGGAAACAATGAATGAAAGGATTCGGTTGGGTGGTTTTATCTTTACAATGGATCGTTTATGATAGTTTGGTAGAATCAGTAGATTACAAAGAGGAAGAGGAAAGCCAAGGATGGGAGAAAGCTTGTGAGACTTTCTGTAGAGTTGGATTGAAGTAAAGGTTTTGGAAGGTGAGACTTAAGCATCATGATTTACTTCTCTTTCCCATGCTTTTGTGTGCATATATTTGCAACTTTGTGCATGTACTAGTAGTTATTTTTTCTTTCTAAAGAAACAAACAATGAAGAGTGCAGGAGCTGTGGCAATGAGACAGGAGAAAAGTTTCAGAGAGGAGTGGGCAGACTGTAGAGGAAGAAGAAGTGCACAGTGCTTTCCTTTTCCAGCTATATTTTGGGAGTTGGAATCCACACTATTCCTATCTTATAAGCAAACTAAACCAGCAAGGCTAATTTAGGCTCCCTAGAAACTGGAAAGAATGGAGCTCCTCTGTACTTGATTTTGTTAACAATATAATTACATCATTTGATGAGCACTACTAGTTAATGGGAGGGTCCCAGTAAATAATCAAAATTCTGCAGGAATTTTGGTTGATGAGATTATGACATTAGGTTGTGTACACATGGGATTTACGTAACTTAATCAAGAATCTTAAAGACGCTCCTATTACTTCTGCATTTTATATGTAGAATTTTGAAGAGTTCGTCTAATAATTTGGAATGGGCAAGAAGTCTTCATTTAGCTTTGGTTGAGCTTTTCAAGAAGCCAGTTGTGACAGGTGCAGATCCAAGGACGAGAGCATGGGAATGTTGTGGGGGTGGAAGACTAGATTGCGTTTCATAAAATTGAAATATGAAATTTAAAATTTGAATTTATTAAGTTATTAAATTGTGAAATATTGAATGTAATATAAATAATTAAAATTGAATACAATCTACATATTGGATAATTATAGACAGTTGAATATTAAAGTTATATATTTTATAATTTTGATCTATTAATTAATGGTGCTGTTAATTTTATTAGTAATATATATGATTTAATTTCAATGAGTATAAGATATTTAAAAACTAAAAAATGAACCACCTCAAGCACTTAACAAAGAAAAAACTTTAGCATAAATTTCAATAGTTTCCTTTGCTCCTTTGTTAACATCTGACAGAACAGTAAAAAAAAATTTGAAACAAAAATAATAAATCTTGCATTTGTATTAACTGATAAACGAACAGTTTAGTATTTATTCTTTGGAGTAAGACTCGCATAAAAAATTCACAATCAATTAATTAATTAATTAAAATGTTCTAGTTTTATTATCAAACACATATATTATGTTAAGATACAAATTTATTAAATTTAAATACAGAATTGAGTTATCAAGCAGGACCTAATATAACAATCAGTTCTGGGCATAAATTCAAAGGCTAAAAACTCGACCCCAAAGTTAGTCCTAGGTTGCCCAAGTCCATTAATTCGGACCAAGATTTTCGTTAAAAGAATATTTCATTTCACAAGTGAATTGAGCAAATACTCAACATCTTCCAATTTTCCCTGTGTAAATTAAAGTAGCCTGCATGTGTTGGTCCATGTACAAAAACAATGACATTGGAAGAAAGGCTAGTTTTGTTTTTAAGTAGTAAACCGGAGGTCCTAATTCCATTGGTTGGGCATGTCAAATCATGAAAAAGCGTCGAACGCTCTATATGAATTCGTGCGCTTTCGTGCCGTAGTTTTGTAAGACAGTTTGCTGCTCATTTAACTACCAACGACTGCGATGTAGTCTTAATTTGATTTCTCTGTATTCAACGTAAATAACTTCTCCACCCACCTTCGGTAATAATACAACAGGGCACGAGACCAATACATACAAACTTTTATACCATCTTCATTTTGAAACTTTTCTAGTTTATGCTATCGCACAAGCCACATACAAGTCAAGTTCTAGCCCCTCGGATCCCACAGTGGAAATAATTATTTCCATGCAGCAAAGTGGAAAAGGCCCAGCCAGGTATGAAAAGGAAAATTCGATTGAAGAAACTGATTGATTTACACAGTTCAAAATTATTCTCTTCTGGATAAGATACAAAGTAGCCCAGCAGCCCGTTACAGATTCACCTAGCTTTCTTCTTTTTTGTTCTTGCCTATTGCCCTTCAGTTGTAGACGAATATTTCAATGTGCAAGCGGATAAAATTAATGTGTCGTCTTCATCCCATTTAGTAAAACGGTCTGATTTTGCAGTACTACTTCTTGCAAGTTTTTCAGTTCTATTTTTGTTCTTGTCTGGACAACAACTGTTATTACGGGAGGACCACTCAAACCTAGAACAACTTAATTGGAAACTGTTGAGCAATTTTAGCTAGTAGTAGTTGGTAAAGAGTAACTCCCAAAGATCCATCAACCATATATTCTGAGGCCACTGGTTAAGAAGGATCTAAATACAGGAGGGAGGTACCTTTATTAGTTGTTTGACAAAGTATAGTTTAGGCGGAAAACGTCTAAATACAGGAGGGAGGTAATTGTTATGATTGTATATATTCATATGGCAAGTTAAATGTAATATAAAACTAAGCAGCACCTTTTAACAAAATCTATGGTTAAATAGTACAAAAAAGAGATGCTAGTGCTTAATTTCCGGTGGAAAAAACAAAAAGAAGGAAAGTCTGCTTATTGCTCATGCATAAGATTTCCATGGCACAATCAAGGGCATAATCATTTTTGGATGCCTTTTTAGGCTCGCAAACGCAAGGAAAGAGTGGTGTCTAATTATGTCTGGGAAGACTAAAAGGGCTCGTGGTAAAACATAATAGCCCCAATTTGCGGGTAGGTGGGGTGGCCATGCTGTTCTTTGCTCCCACACATGTACATATTCTCCATTTACAATAATCATAGGACACACGAGGATCACAGAGTACATGACAGGCAGAAACTGTGTAATGAGTGGTTAAACAGTTCTGCATCTAATATACGGTTCTCGGACCAAGACGACAAGAATGAACCCATGTTTGTTTTGGCGTTTCGATTCTGGTTTTCTACCAAACACGTGCTTGCTTGAATTCTACTATATATGAACATGTTATTCTCTCAGTTTTTTTTTTATTTTAACCTCTTCAAATAATCGAATAGGAAATGTAAAACAACATTATATTTACACTGTCAGCATTAAATGAATGACAACTATACATAATTTAAATTTGAAATTCAACTTTGCACGCATATTATAAATCAAACGATAATAATATATACATTACCCAGTATATGATAAGATTTATTCTTAACTTTAAGGAACACGAAGACATACAAATACTGAACTTAGAAAAAGGACACCAAAACCTAAGAAAGGTAGATTCGAGCATGGATTATAGTCCCTGTAATTGATATGTGTTAAAATCCAACATAGGTAACAATGAAACTTGCTTTGCTTGTTTTGGAATTATCCCCTTCTTTTCATCGTGTATCTCCTCTAAAACTAAAACGAAACAAAAAGATGTAGTAGTACTGTAGTAGTTGTAGTGCCATATATTTCCATGTCCAATTGTCCATCCCTCGAGGGAGGGGTGGGGCGGGGAGTTGGTTGGGGCGTAGATTTGGGAGTAGGTTATGGCTTTGTATGAACTCATCAATAAACTTTCCTTGTGTCCATTAAGGCTATGACGAATAAACCACCACCAATAATCAGAAAGTAATGGCCTTTTAACCTCTTAATGTGCTGTGGCTACCTGGCACTGTATAGGACCACAAGCAACACAATTTATTGCCCACTGCTTGCCGGAAAAATGGACCAACCCTACATACATCTAGAGATCAAAGCAAATTCTTTTGCCCATTTTTCCAAGCATTAAACCAAGAAAAAGTAAAAGGGCATTAGTTTATTGTACTACATCCGTCCCACTTTGACAGTGTTGATTTTTTTTTTCACACAGTTTAAGAAAAGAAGTTAACTTTGTTGGAACAATCAATTTAGGTAGTCATTTTCCTAAAATACCCTCACATTAATTAGAATACAACTTTATGGGAACTTTTAATTGATGGTAAAAAAAGAATCAACTCTCATTAAATGGGGTAGGTTTATAGTAACAACAACTTACATTGAATAAGGGTATTTTAGAAAAATTAAAATACAACTAAATTCTTCAATTGAAAACTGGATTACAATTTGGGACAGACGAAAAAGAAAAACAGGACTATCAAAGTGGGACGGAGGGAGTAGTAGTAAAGATTTGCATCGATAATGTGCTCTTTCTTTAGCGGTGGTATTAATGGGAGATTTAGGGATTTTCCTTGGACAGCTCAAAGCAACAGCGACAAAAGCAAAAGTGAAAAAAAGTAGCAGCCCAGATTTGTACGAAAGCCAGAACCGGGGGAGGGAGAGCGTGCTGTTTGGAAACCCGTAGTGAAAAGCTTTCTAAGGCAGCTGCCGTTGTGTTGTGAGTCGTGACTCTTCCAATTCCATAGATGATAGAACAGAACCTCCCCACTGTTTTCAAATTTGAACTTAAAATTGCGGGATACTCACTTTGTCATCGGGCATACGGATGTAAGAGTTGCTAGACTTGAAAACAAAGCAAAATTATTCAAGTCAAGTGGTAACTTTACCAACACCTTTCATTCATTCATTCATTTATTTATTCCAAAGAGAAAGGTATTACTTGCTTGCTATGACAGACATCTGATTTGCACGTCTAGTTGACATGCGTTCACTTCACCATTTATAGTTCAATATTAATAGGACGTTGATAACTATAGATGATAGGATTGTATTTGACATATGCATTCAACATTTCCTACGTACTGGCATTTGTAATCCCCCCTTTGAGATGGAGGTTGCAGAACCAAAATGTTTAAATACGACTTGACAATTTCGGAGAACCCATTACATCACGAAATGCACTTTTAAATTTGGATTCTTCTTTTAAAGGTGGTACCGTGTAGCTTGTGAACTTAGGTGAACCATTCGTTTTTGTGTTTGATGGTGTACACTTTCGAATGATAAAATGCATTTCTATCTTTACCATAAATAGTTCAAACTTCATTATTGATTTTTAAACAGAAAAGCTGTAGCACCACTTTGAGCTTCCAGTATAAGTGATTCTCAAACAAAATTCACTTCCGAAATGATGTTTATCAACCACCTTAGAGGTAATTCTGTTGTCGAGAAGGAATTTTTTTTTCTTTTCCAACAAAGTAACGCAATTGGAAACCAGGAAAACCTGCTTGGTCGAGAAGACTACGGCACGCCTGTAAAATCCAGCAAAAAGAGTGGCTCAAACATGTAATAATTCAAATCAAGTCCGCATCCAGAATCATACGCTTCCAATCCTGAATGGAAATACCCGTTGGGCTTTCTTTGGTCAAATGATGAATAGGTCAGTTTCCAAGATTTTCAATTTTCATTTTGCCCTAGACACAAAGCTAAAAAGAGAAGCTCGGATTTAATCCACAGTGATTAAACTATAGTGCAATCTGCGTCAATAAATGAACAGAAATTCTACGGCAAGACCATAACAGAGAGAGAAATGGCCACGGGAAGATCACAAAAGGCTTTGAAATGTAAAAAATTACATGTTCAAATAACAAAAAATGACTGACGAAGAGGAATCTCCCTAATTCAACAGTTCAAGCACCAGACCAACTTTTCTAAGAAGAATATCGACTTGATTTTTCTCCACCTGCTGACATCAAAGACCTCAATACTGGAAATTATAGACGGGAGAAATGCTTTCCAAGATAGACGTCACAGCTAATCATATCAGGAGTCACAACTCACAACACAACAAACCAGGTAACCCAAGAATTTTACACCAAAAACTACATAATATGCCACAGGCCATTCCATTTGCTTAGTAAAGTCTTAAAAAAGTTACATGCTAGATTCACTTAACCTCCAAAATAACATCGGATTGCATGATAAAATAAAACCACTGCCTGAGAAATATACAATCACTGTGCTCTGGCAACTGGTTCGAGTGCTTCAACAGTGACTACACTATTTCCTCTGATAACCTACAAGAAGACAACATGCAACGAAGGATGAATAAGCAAAGCCACAAAGTAGGAGCACAAGCAATAATTGAAGCATAAATTTAAAAAATCCAAGAAAATATACTTACAACCATCCCTATCTTAATCTTATCATTGCCATTCACTTCCACTGTGTCATCAACCACCAGGTTCATGAACTGATCAAAACCCCGAAGTGTTCCAACCACCATGCGGTTGGCATTCAACTTGACTGCACAAAAGATTATCACATTAAATTTCACACCAAACTTTAAAACTTTCAAGTAGGATGGAAATATTGAACTACTCAAAAAATGAGAATTATAAAATTCTGGTTGAATCTTACTGAGGCAGTGTAAATGGGGAAGCCCCAAACTCTTTATAGTTTGCACGGAAGCGACAAGCAAAGTTTGTACAGAGCACAAATAGCTTGCACAACACTAGAATCTTTTGCTATAAATTTTTGTACTTGAAAAGTACCGCCAAATGCATTTGAGGCAACTAAATTAGTTTAGCACATCACAGAAACAAAGAAAGTGGTAGACTCAATGATGATTCACTCAGAAATATCATAGCATAGATCCATTTTACCAAGCAGGTCAAATTGATGCAATAATACACCTACCCAAGGCATAATCCAAAGGCTTACTAGGTTTAAAATCTACAGGTAGAGCCTCCTTATGGCAGAATAAGTAGTTGTCTCCCTTCAAAACTTACTCAACTTGGATATTGCATGCTTGATTAAAGGACTGATACCAGATTTTACCCTCCTCACCAACTAGGAATATGAAAATCTACTCGTTGGCTTCTCAATAATAAATGGGGCAATTCAGTGAAAAAATATGCATCTTCAGAAACTGTGTATCCTGAACTGCATCACGTTGTTGTCTTCAAATGTAAACCTACCAAAACATCTAGCAAGGATCTCAAAAAATGATTTCACTAGATGCCCTCACAAAAAATTTGAACCATTAAGTGAAGAATAAGTTATTAAATCAAGTCCCATCTCATCAAGCCTCAATGTGAGACACATGCTCCATATGTATCCCATATTACTGAAATCGCACAATGGGTATCTGGTTGAATGTTCCAAAAGAAAACTCTTACACCAGATAAAACAGTTGTTCATCAACTTAAACGAACAACTGGATCATATTCCATTATCCTAGTATAGCAAGCCAATGTCATTCAATACAAAAATAAAATTACTTAAAGCATTACAAGAAACGAACATTGAATTAGCCAACTAATCTGTAGTCACACAACAAAAAGTTGCAAAGAGCAAATGTGTTATCGAAACAACTGATAGGCAGAAACTCAAAAATCCGTTGGCCATTTGGTCAACTATTGAATTTAAAGCCATTCCAGGAACTTCAACATATACATTCTACAGAAACCATATCAATCCATGTAATTTCACCACAGTTGATACTTATCATGTCAAAAGTTATGCTTAAGCTTCAAGTTGACATCCAAGCTCCAAAAGTTATCTTTGATCCTAGTTTTAAGGTCAAATTTGGGCATCATACTTGAGCTTTTTAAGCCGTTAACAGGAGGAACACCATAACTAAAAAAGTTATCATATTGTATAATAGTACTCTAAGGTTCAATGCAAAACTGGATGAATTCCTAAAAAAACTTTAAGCTTCTGATTTTAACTTTCTAAATTTAGCGATATATGGCCCAGAACAAACAAATATACGAGGAAAAAACAGCAAAACATCGTAGCTGAGAACATACTCTGGAGTTTTTTGTCCATGTACCTGCAATAGAAACAAACAGACGAGCAATTTAATTTAACGGCATAACGTGTAAAATCAAAATTAATGCTTAAATTAAAAATCAAGATGAAAAGGAAAAGAGCATATGGAAGTAAGAGAATTACTTCTTCAGATCCGGAGGTTGGCCCGATCGACTCATGGTGAAAACCCTACAGAGAGAGAGAGAGAGAGAGAAGGAGAGTGTGTGTGTGTGTGAGATAGACTCGCGAAAGCACCAGTGGAGCGACGACCAAATAGGGAAAGAGCGAGAAGGCACCTCTAACAGGGTTTACCAGTGGTCAAAACCCTACCGTATGTGCTCTCGGAAATCGGAAGAGAGGGTGACCTCGGGTTTATGCGGCCAACGATCCACCACCTACAGGAAATTAACCCAAGGTTGATGGGCCGGATGGCTTCTTGATCTTGGATCTTTAATATTAGAGATGCCCAACAGATATTGTTCTCTTTTGCGGCGGAAACGGTTAACCGCTGATGCGGCTTCCCGGACATAAAATTTTGAAAAAGTACATACATTTATTCGTATTTCCCTTTTTTTTCTCCTAGACTTTAGGCATACATCTAGTTACTGAGTAGTTACTACTTATTAGTGTTTTGACAACCAGACTGGCCGGTTTAATGGGTCGAATTGCAAACTGGTCATAATTCCGGCCCGGTTTAATAGTTCACCCAAAAAAGTTTAATTGAATGATCAAATCCATTAAAAAAATCTGTTGAATTAATAAAAATGAGAAAAATTAAATAGTTCAACCGGAGTTACTAACTTTTTTATTTTCTAGAATAAATATTTCAACGTTATTCACATTATTTAATATTAAAATAATTAAACAAAATTAAAACTTTGAATCCGAGTTGAACCAACCCGAATCAAACAAATTTTCGATCATTCTCCGATTTGGGTTTAAAAACATTGGTAGTTACTAGTTTATCATGGCAAGGGATGTTGTTTTCTTTTTTTGTTCACATTTTTAGGAAAGTGATGATCTAATCTCTCAGAAAGTGTGATTTCATTTTTTATTGCTTGGTCATATGTTTTTTCTTTCGCTCCCAGTTTTATTGTGATTTTAGTAGCATCACAAATTTTTGAAAAGTTTAAAACTGCCAGACATATATAACATTCTCTCAATCTCATCTTAGTTACTTTTGCTTCCCTTGGAATTTTAAAGATGCCTAAGAAATAGGGTAAAAATCCCTAAAATATAGGATGACAATAGATTTGGAAAACTAAAGGATAAAGAGTAGTAGGTAACTCTCAAAACGCATCTGTAATATCCCTATTTTTCTCTTATACATTTAAGTTTTTATTTTCATTTGTAATTAATGCACTTAAATCACAAGCTAAAATTGTCAACTCGTTGCATTTTAACTATGGAGTGAGGATGACTTTACTGGCGTTGTCAGGGGTCTCAATATAAACTAAACTTGTAACGACTTATTTGCCAAGTGGTTAACCAGTGTTGACATGCCTCTTGGAAGTAGCGCAACTGGTTGGGTTTTGCTTTTGAAGTCAACCAAGTTCCTTTTCACAGCTTGACGCTCTGCGTCATGTAATCGAGTCATGTTGAAACCTTCAATTCTGGTCGCATTGATATTTCCAGGATATGAGAATAGTCTCCGAAACCACGGGACTGTTTGTAACCTCAAGTTTTTTACAAGTTTATATGATACTAGTTTTTTAACAATTTTTACTATAATAACTCTAAAAAACTTATCAAAGGTTTTTAACCTACACATTTCATCTAATACACAAAAAATTTCCCTTCAACTTTTCTTCTTTTTCCTCCCTCACCCAACCCACCATGTTGCCAGCCACCACCTCCACCACTGCTCCAGGCGCTGGTCACCTATTCCGGCACTACCTTCCTCTTTTTTTTTTCCTCTCCCTTTCCCTCACCCCCTCTCCTCCTCTCCTCCCCTCCTGCCACCTTCCTCCTCCTGCTAGCTGCGATCTAGTCGCGCAACCAGATCGCAAAAATGGAGGGGGAGGGGGGCTGCGATCTGGTCGCGCGATCAGATCGCAGCTAGGGAGGGGGGCTGCGATCTGGTCGCGCGATCAGGGTGGAGAGGGAGGGGAGGAGAAAAAGCTAAAAAAAAAAAATCCATGGCTTCCATTACTCTGGCGTCGGAGTGCGAGGGGAGGGGAGAGGAGAGGGAGAGGGAGAGGGAGAAGAGGGAAGAGAAAGGAAAAAAAAAAATTTCCTATGGCTGTGGGCGACCAGATCGTAACTAAGGGGAGGGGGAGGGTGGCGGGAAAGGGGGAGGAGAGTGGGGAGAGAAAAAAGCAAAAGAAAAAATTCATGGCTGCAAGTTCTCATGGCTGCTGAGGGCGACGGGGATGGGGAGGAGAGGGAGAAGAGGGGAGAGAAAAAGGGGAAATTTTTTTTCCCATGGCTGATGGTTTTTGCCAGTTAGAGGCAGAGGTGCAGGGGGAGGGGGAAGGGAGAAGAAGAAGAGAAGAAAGAAAGAAAGAAAAAAATTTTCATCTTAAAAATTGTTCTTACAACTTCTACAGTAATCTACAGTAAAGTTTTATACAAACATCCAAAAAATTCACCTTCCAAACGGGGCCCACGTCTTGTGAAATTTGAATAGAGTATTATTTGAAACAAGTAGTGTTAGTAATTTTTGTGATGTAATATATATAGAGTAAATCTTATATATACTGACAGTGTATACACTATCACCGTTTTATTTATGACATATGTGCAAAAGTTAAATTTTTAAATTCAAATTTTACATAGTTATCATCCATCTAATACTGACAGTGTATTACACTGTCAGTGTATGAAAGATTATCCATATATATGAGATAAAAAATAATTAAAATTTTAAAAAAGTAGATTAGAAAATGTATTTATGATACAAATCAAATATTATTTGACAAAATTGGATTATCCAGGCACACTAAACACTTCTCTTTTTGTTATTTGCACATTCACTATCGTTTTTATCATATGATTTTTATTTATTAGACTATATGATATAACAAACGATGGGAGTGTAAATAACAAAATATGGAACACAAATAACATTTTTCAAAAAAATAAATAAAAGAGAAAAGAATTCCAGGGCAGAATCAGATACCTCAATAAGCTTCGCGTATTGTCAGATCCTAAGGTGCAGCTCGCATAATCTGCCAGTATTACACCCGCCTACTGTTTCTATCAGGCAGTAGTAGCTTCTGAGTTGTGGAACTGCCGTTTTTTTCTTCATTTTCCATGAACTTCCCCCTCAGGATAACCATGAAGCCATTTAGCTTGTTTTGAAGTTTATCCTGAGTAAAGAATGCCTAGTCCATATTAGTTTTTATTTATCTTCCACTCCTTACCCTGTTACGGTCAGTGCATGCAGGCAAGTTTTTTTTTTTTAAGCGTAAAGACTAAAGGCAGGGAAAAGAATAAAAGATCCATCAAGTTCGAACTTGAGCAAAGCGGTCGGCACGTAGAGCCAAGGACTGCAGCTGGCAATGGATTTATAAGATCCCCCCAACTAAAACTTCCTACACAGTCGTCCGTGGATCGGGAACAATTTTGTATAATTTGATTTGTTGCCGCCACGGAGATTGCGTAATCCAATCGTTGATTGGAAATAGCCGCCACGTCAATTGTTCATACAAAGTCAACCGATGCTTATCTACATCGAAGCCTATGTCAACCCTCCGGCTCCATGCAGGAACATAGCATATCCATTGTGCCGATCCCCTCTGGCCGTCAAGACTGAATTGCAGGCAATGCCGTCCAAGAATTCTACGTCTCTAGGTCTTCTCTTAAAAAGTTTGGTTAAAAGATTTTCTTATCGGGGTATTCGGCTTCATTCCCGTCCACGTATCATGAATTAATGGGCCTCACCTCTGTCAAGTAGGTGATTTATTACCGAACCAAAGGCACGTTTGGGGTTGACTCATTCGCTTAGCACTTACATTACATGAGGCCGAATGCCGGTAATGTATTGCAGAAGCTGTAGAGTACTTTAATTGCTCCCTACCATCTGATTTATTTTTAGATATGTGTTTGCTTGTTACCCACCGTTTGATTTGGCCCCTTGGCCGAACGCATCTTTCTTTCGCTCTAAAAACAGGAGATAAGAGAGGTGGTGATGAGATTCTCTTTCTTGAATTTCGACGAAATTCCTTAACCATCAAATCATTTTTCAGTTTGGAAATGCAGCACAGGATGTGCTACAAGTATGGCTTATGGTCCTCGACTGAATAATGGAATGGTTATAACAAATCGTATCACGTATGCTCTATGTTTCCGAATTCGATTCAGAAACACTAAGAAATTAAGAAAGGCCTGTAGTTTAGAAGGTTTGGTTGCAATTGACGCTGTTGATATTTTAGTCTCTTTATTCAACCACAGATTTAAAAATAACTGGCAAAAGGAAATGATTATTAATAAAAAATGCAATCAAATTAAAATAGTTAGGTTTAGGTTTGTGCTCAAAGGCCAAAGTGGCATCCCCTCATTGTTTTTTTTTTTTTTTTGGAGAAAAAAATCATCATTTCATTAAATCTACATGGTAGAAATTACATTAACCATACACATATACAAATAGATCTGGAGAATAAACACTTTGATACTGTATATCTAGAAAATCAATAAAATATTACATTAAAATTCCAAAAAAATCAAAAGATAAAATACTTATAACCCCAAAAATATCATTCCAATTATACTGCTTGCTTCGTTCTAAATCTACTAATGAACTGATTCAAACACAAATGTTAAGGTGAGATCTCACCATATACATCTAAGAAATTTCAAATCTAACAACCAAAATTCGAAAAAACTTAGATCTAATACAATAAATAGACTAACTACAAAAAGTCTCGTTAGAAATTCTTAAGAGAAAAAAAAAAACTCTCATTAGAAATCTCTAAAAGAGAAGGATCTCTCACTAGAAACAATCCGGTTGGGTAACTTTCTTGTCTTTGAATGCATTAAAGTAGTTGTAACTGCGAATCGATATGGAGCATCAATTATTGGGCAAAACACCGCTAATGAACATTTGGTGCTCTATCTTCATTCTCAATCCTCCTAACCCCGTTAAAAATATTTATTCAATTCAAAAGCGAAAAATTAAACCAATTGACAAGTGGTACGGCCCTTTTTTTTTCGAAAAAAAAAAGCAGCATTGGTATGGCCCATTTTAGGGTATCAAAATCGGTGGAATATTAAGGTCCCGCAAGGACGAGTGAAGGTACCCGCAAGGACGATTCCAAAAGGAATGACAAAAGCAAGCCACCCACAATCATAGACTCTAATTGATTCTATTCCCTTTTTAGCAGTCCAAAGACTCATGAACACCCTCACCGTGAGTCGTGAGTTTGAGTTGGGGAGGCATTTGTATTGGCCCCGATGACGAAGTCGCACCTTATTACATAAACCTCTTCCACCACCACCCCTTTCTACAATGCAAGCTTCTCCTCAAGAAAATTCTCTTCCTTTAGCATCAATCTCACTATCCAACCGTTCTTCTTCCTTCAACCCTAATACGCTTTCTAAGTTCAAAGCCATGATGTGGGGAAAGAAGATTGGATCGGTGAAGAAATTAGCCAGAAGGGCCAAGTCAATCAAGAAAGTTCAGCGTGAGCCATCACAACAAGAGTATTTGCTTGTGGGCAATCGTGAAGCTGAAGAATCATCACCTTCGACAACACCAACAGGAACATTTGCTTTGTATGTAGGAGAAGCCCGACAAAGGTTCGTGGTACCAACCGGCCCACCTCTCTCACCCTCTTTTTAAGATGTTGTTAGAGAAAGCATATGATGAATTTGGTTTCGATCAGAGAAATGGTCTGGTGGTACCATGCAGTGTTACTGCATTCCAAGGGGTGTTAAGTGCCGTCGAATGCTGCAACGGCAAGTTTGATTTTGGAGATTTGGTGCAGGAGTTCATATAACTATGGTAGACTACTTAGTTCTAGAATTGATGTAGGTTGGGGCCTTTAGCTTGAAAATACCCGCAGTTTTTCTCTTTCCTTCTACTAGTGAAGTGATTAAGCTAATCGACTTATCGAGGGTAAATTTGGGAACAAATGTAGGGGAGCATTGTAATTATCCATTTTCTAAGTCCTACGAATTTGACTAATATGTTTGTAATTCTATTCGAGTTGAGGTGCGAAACAATTTGTTTGGATATTAAAATTTTCAAATAATACGTGACTTATATCATAAATATATTATTCAACTCATTTTTTTATATATTTTCAATTATCTTTTTTATCTCACATACGTTACATCATAAAAAATTCTATATTAATTACTTCAAATAATACTCTATCCAAACAAATCCGTTATTCTTCTCCGAGATGGCTACTTGTCTGGCTTGATTGGCGTTGGGTGGATAATTGAGCAGTGTTGATTCAGTTTTCCAATCGTATCGCTTTGTGCATTGTGACACAAAGAAGTTGCACTAGACGATTGGAACATCTAACAGTAATGTGATATACTCACTGCTACTAGTCAGTAGTCGCAACCATCTTTTTCTTTCTCAATGATTTTTAGTAATAAATAATTAAATATTGGCAGGGTTAAAAAAAGGAGATGGAATTGGAAGTAATTGAACGGAGAGTTTTAGTATCACTACTGTACTGTTTTTGTGTCTTCTTTCCCGTCACCTTTAGTCTGATCTCAGTAAATCCAATTACCTGCCGGCCGGCCCATTAGTTAGAAGCTTCAAAATTGCTGTTCCGATGGAGTGGCAGTTGGGGTATTTAATCTCCCTTTCTGGCTCTTTAAGTGATTAGCGTGTGAACGTGAGAGGATTGAAGTTTAGGGCTCTCTATGGATTGAAAGCAAAGTCGTTTGGTCCCATTCTAATTGCTGAAAATCTATGCGTTTTGTCTCGTAATGAACGTTTCCTATGTGCCAAAAGCCAAGAGGACCCATTCGCCCCGCCAGTTGCCAGAATGATTAGTCCGGAGCTTGGTCTTAGTGAGTATAATGACAGTGTGATATTATTTCGTTGTTGTTGTTTCCGAAAACAAGAGCAATTAATTGCCTTCAGACGGGATGGTACTTGTAGGCTGCGTACATGATCAAATGAAGTGATTAATTCATCGTTTAGTGGAGGACACGTTTCGCTGTCCTGATGTTTGTTTCGTTTCTTTTGCCGGACACAGGGATGTGCGCTTGTGACTTTGGTATAATTAAAAATCTAATATTTATGGACCAAATCATTAAACCGAGTTCATCGATAAAATGATGAAAATTTTGTGAAAAAAGAATCAGAAAAAATAAGAAGCTTGTTGACCCACATCTGACATCAGCTACTCGTGTGCTGATCATCACAAAGTGGCCAAATTTCTTTATCTTATTAAAAAGAAAGCGTAATCATTCCGTCTGCTTGTCCTGAAAAAATTTAAAAAAGAAATATGCGGAAACATCTTACTTATAATAAGATTAGGAGCTCACGAGTTGAATTCTATAAATTCAAATTGATTTATATAAATTTTTATTACATTTAGCGTAACATTGTCGTGTATTGGTATAACTATCAATTTAATTGTATCAATTGATAAATTTAAATTTACTTTATTAACTTATATGAATTTACATGAAAAATTAAAAAAGATACTCCGTAGAATTGATTCGAATCGGACAGAAATCAACGAAGGCTTTCTGAAATCGGAGATGTGACAGCATCTACTCCTCCGCAGTCACTGTTTCCAATTTCCACATTCCCTCGTGCCTACAATTTTCACCCATATCAATGACTTACCTATTGGGTTCAACGTATGATTATAGCAGCGTGTGCTGGTTTTATCTACCATGACAAAGCTTCAATAACCAACAAAAGAAAAAAGGAGAAAGACAAAGAAGTGAATCAACCAAAGCAAAAACAGAGGTGGTTGTAATTCAAAATTTAGTGATAATTCCAGTCGGCTAAAACTTAAGACACAACCTCAATGCTTATTGCAATGAACAAGTTTGTGCAATGAAATCTGTCTCCACATTCGACAAAGCCCCATTGCGAGACAAACATGAATTACTACTAATCAGCTTCTGTAGTCCACTAGCTAGTTAGCTGGTGTCTATGTCGTTGCTTGCCTCCACAAGAATCCTTCTCATTTCGCCGATCAGCTCATGCATTTGATCCCTGGAGTGCAAAGGCGATGGATACACACAGGCACAGTCCAGTTGTCCATCTCTTATGGTATCAAATAATGCAATTGAAGGGCCTACGCCGTGAGACGAGGCGCAAACCGACGTAGTCTTCCACTCCAAACTCTTTGGTGAAGCTGGCTAGAATGATCGATGACAGGGTCCCTCAAAAACGGATATCAGGGCAGTTCTCAAGGATGAAGATGGAGTCAAACCCGGGTTTTCTATGGCCTTGCACATGAGAAAGTTGACGTCGGACATGTCTGAGAAGTGCTTATTGTTGTTTTTAGCATCGTTGTAGGATGCGTGGGTTCTCTCCGCCAGCTCCCACAAATTCTCTCCGCCCTTAATGTCGTGTGAGTTTAAGATGGCAGAATGATAAAACCCTGCAACCGTCATGTAGCCCGCGCCCGGTCAAGTACAAACCATGAAAATATAAAAGGTTACTAACAAGCTTGCCACTGAAACAAGTGGTGGAATTGAGTGTACCAAAGTTTGGCATATGTGTATACAAGGTTACCGATTCAAGTTCAACATTTCGGTAATCATTTTAGACAATTTGCTAGGATTTCTTGCAGATAATAATATACCATGGCAACGACCCCAAACTCTAACCAAGATTGTGTACTGATTAGCAATGGCAGACCCAGGAAGGAAGGTTTAAGGGGAAGAATTTGGAGAAAGAAATTCAATTTTTTTTAAAAAAAAAAAAGAAAAAAGAATTTGAGGGGGCAAAGCTAATTTTGTTAAGAATCTGCTTATAACAAGTAATGTTGGGATGTATTTTTCAAAATAAAAATAAAAATCATGGGGCCTACGATTGCTTACTAGATGATTGCAAACTTATCCGTAACATATTTGTTGTACTACTTTTCAAAGTATCTTCTTACTAATAATTTAAAGGACTTAGAAGTGTGACAGAAGGGTTACTTAAGTATTAAATTTAAACCCCTAAGCGTGCCGGTCATTGCCTATTATGGCACATTAAAAACAAGCAAGCTGCTGTACACAACGCCAATTTGCCGTACACGCACGACCGGTATTTGCCCATTTGGTACCACTTGGCAGGCTATACAAAATGTCAACTATTGCATACTGATAAAGAGAAAGAGGTTTTATTAGAAGAAAGGAAAAAAAAAGAATAATGTTGCGAAGAGGAGGAGATTTTATAAGGGAAGGAAAAAAGAAATAAAGAACGGTGTGGCCTAACTAGAGGTGTCAAAATGGGTGATTTTGACGGATTTGAGTTGGTTAAAATGGGTAATGGGTATAAGTAAGTCAACCCATTTATATTCATGCAATTAAATGGATATAAATAGATAAATCAAAAATAAATTGGGTAACTCAATTACCCATTTATAACCCATTTATTTTAACTTTTTGTAAACTCATTTAAATTCTTTTTTGCAACTAAGTTATCAATTTATACCACCCTTTGCACCTATCATTAGTTTTAACTATTTACTTATAATGTTCAATAAGTCTAATTAACAATTTTTTTCCTATTCGTATTTTATGTCGCAAAATTACATGCTATTTAATAATTGAACAATAATAATATAAAAATCTGAACTAAGTACTATAAAAAATAGGATTGTTATCACTTTAACCCCTTCAACTATATCACTACTATCAGTTTACTCCCTAACATTATCTTTTAGTCACTTCACCCCTATAAGTAATTCAATTCAACATATTAAGAAATTTTGGACAAAAATACCCTTTTATTCTATAGCACTACTACATTGTTATTACAACTTCATTCCTTTAAATTATAGTGATATAATCACTTTAATTCCTAACATTATTTTCTAAGCATTTTATTTCATCGTTAATCTACCTAATATGACAAAAAATTTTTAAATATATTTACCCTTATATATATAATTAAAAATAAAAAAATTGGAATAATTATTCTTCTTTTTTTCACTTCACGAGATCCAAAAATATAAAAATAAAAGAGTTTTCTCAAGTTTCCTTTTTCACACTTATTAATACTAGGAAAAGAAAAGAAAGAGGAAAGAAGGAGACAGAAAATTAGATTTTGCAAATAAAAAAATAAAAAAAGTGTAACAATATCGTATTAATTTAAGGTTGTTGGGATTAGAATTGAAATCTGGTGGTAAACAATAAAATAAAATAATTTTAAAAATAATAAAAGTATTTAATTATTTCTTAATTGTATTTTTTGAAAAAAGAATTGAGCTCTCTCTCTCTCTCTCTCTCTCTCCCCCTCTCCCTCGTCCTCCCGATCTTTCTATTTTTTTTAACATTAATAAGATTGCCAAGAAGAAAGAGATTAATATTTTGCCTTTTTTTTTCTTAATAATAAAGAGGAGAAGAGCCACTCTAAATTTGTTATTATTTTTATTATACAAAAGGAGGGTACTTTCTTCTAAAGTTTTTTAACTTGCTAAATTGGTTTAATGGTGGGATAAATTACCTAAAAAATAACTCTATAGGGTAAATTGATAATGAGACTATAGTTTATGGGGGTAAAATGATAATAACTTTAACGGCTAAACATGTCTTTTTACTTTAATTAACAAACTCCGTTAACTTTGACCGTTAGTTTTGGGGATAAAATGACTAAAAAATAATGTTAAGGGGAAAATTGATAGTGGCACCGAACGTTAAGGGGATAAAGTGATAATAACCCTAAAAAATAACATAAAAATTTAATCCAAAAATTTTGAACCCTCAGCATTTTTTTCATGTGTAAATTTAAAATTTCATTTTGAAAAGGTAGGAAAAGAAACTAAAATTTGTTATAAATTGGTAATGTTGAAAAATGAGCAAGTTAACAAACTAAGACAAAATAAAATGATAAGACAAAATCAAAAACAAAAATAATTAGCATCATGACAAAATAAAAAATTTGAAAAAAAAAAAGAGTGTGGGAAGAGAGGGGATTTGGGGGAAAATAATTTTAAATGAATTAACTGGATTTGATAAGTTAGCCAATAATACTAATATGCAAAAACTTATAAATGAGTATGATTAAATGATTACTATTGGATAACTCATTTATATCCATATATAAAAACTTATAATATCCATACCTATCTATTCGTTAGCGAATATGAATAAATTAAATTAAATGAATTTATTTGACACCTATTGGCCTAACCATCCCGACTAAGTAAGCGAAGAACGGTCCCACAAAATGGAGAATTTGAACAGAGAAAAGCAAAACTAGAACAAATTGCCATTTTCTCCTGGATGTGGTGGAAATTTTGGCGCCCAAAAAAAAAAAAAAAAGGAGAGAAAGGAAAAAGCAACAGTAAGAAGAAGACTAACCGTGATCGTCGTTATCAAGTACTGGATCCAGAAGTGAACGACAATCAATAAGTGTGACCACTGCGTACTTTTCCCAGTGATCGTCTGGAAAGCATTTTGAGGAATGGGCAGCAATTAGGGCAGCGGCCGCCAACAGCCCGCACAATTTCATGTTCCTAGCTTGGCATCCCTGCAAGGTTAGGCCTTATTTTTTTTTTCACGTCAAGAGTGGTAGCTTCCCTACTCCCTAGTACTCAATGGTCACTAGTCCAAACCATCATAGACTCCTATTGTTCGGTGAATAATGAACCCATTTACTCAAAAGTTCGACTGCAGCTTTAATTTTACGTACAAAATATCATATGACATCAGTTCAAAACTATCCAAATAAACAAGTTTTAGCATTTTTGAAGCTTTAGGATGGCTTGAAAAGCGACAATAAACGTGTATCAACAACTATCAAACCACAATCTACTGAAAATTAAAAGGAATTCGGGTTTCGCTTGAAAAAACCAAGTTAAATGTGATCAATTAAAAAACTATTTGCATAATTTTGTATGTCCGGCCAAGAAATTTTTGCTTATTGACTTACAGAAATGAGTTTTTGAGTGACATCCGCATTAATTTGCAACCTCATGACCTGTGAAGATCTTGGCAAGCCAGTGTCCTGGAATGTTAAATTTGACAGCCTGAAAGAATTCAACGAGTATCCAAGCATGTCCACTCCCCTGGCCCAAAATGGCTTATTGCCCTTCCCACTCGGCACGTAGTCTTCGATCCCCAATCTAACCTCCAATAATTCCTCGTCAATTTCCTTTTGCGTCCCTTCCGCATTGTCCGCAGACATCAGCTTCAGCAACTCCCTCAGCAGTGACACCGGCGGTGGTTCGGTCGCATACCGACGTGTGAAGCCGGAGGGCGACGACCCACTTGTCATCGCTCAAAGTGTACACGCTGGCAAAGAATAGATCCACATCATCAGCTTCTGACGAAGGGTCGGGATTTGGCCAGACGATTCGATTTAGCTCGTGCTCGAGGATCAGGTGGAAGTCTGTGGTGGAGATAGTGGTACTGTTTGAACGAATGAGGCCTCGGAGAATCTCAGACGTCGATGCAAGATCGAACGGTTGGATTTGGAGCTGAGGAGTTGAGGGGATGACGTAGGAGTAAGTGGTGGAAGTGGAGTCGTAGTGGAGTTTTGATTTGAGGATGGGATGGGTGTTTTGGAGGTTGCGGAGGGTAGTTTGGAGAAATGGGACATCTGGGGCTTTTGAGAGGAGTAGAGCCAAAACCGTGATGCCGGTGCCGCCTGGAACGGCTTTGCACCAACTTTGCTCCGTGCCGCCGGCCAGGCGGCTCTTGGGTTCAAGTACTCGTGGCATTGGGCTGCTAAGGCTCTCCTGCTCAGACATTGATGCTTCTGTTTTGAGTAGAAATTCAAGACTCTTTCAGCAGCAGCAGCACACTAGTACTATATCTGTTAAAGAGCGAGGGATGATGCTTTGGTGTAAAAGAAACCTCGAAGCTGTGTCACACTCGAGTCTCGACAAAGGATAAAAGATTTCTCAACTACCTCACAAGATAGATTAAATGGATAACTCGCAGGATAAACCAAGGTCTTGCAGAAATTAGCCTCTAGCCATCGCAAGGATAAGACAAATCAGTGCCCTGATCTTCTCCGTGATTTATCATTATCATCTGTAAAAGAGCGATTAATTGATGATGTAAAGGAAGCAAACCAGAGAGGATCAGAGGAGAATATTCAGGTGAGGTACTCACGTTTATCTTGGTATTGTGGGGGCTCCTAATGGCCTTATATTGAGCAACTAGCAAATTCTGGAGACAATTAATTGATTAAAATGGGAATTAGTATTATTGTTTCTTCTGTATATTTGACCACTATCTCGATCAGTAACAGATGCGTGGCGCAATTTTGCAGTAAGAGTGCAGTGATAGTGTCAAAAATATTTAAGGATTTAGCTAATGAATGCTCGGGAGACTTCCTAAAAACAGTTTCAATTTTTTTTTGTATTTTTTGTGAGGGTAAAATTAATTGTGAAAAAGTATGCAAATATAGCACAGCGATGGATGTCAATATGTACATTCATGTGATAAGTTAAGTTAGTGTAATTTATGCATTTTCAATCTGTGCATCTAGGTTTTTGTTGAAAAAATCCAACATATAAGTTGTTGAATTATTAAGTATTAAATCTAATACATTTGAGTGCATATCATATTCAGTGATAAGTGAATAACTTATCACTTAATTTTGAGTGCAAGTTTTGCCTATGAAATTTAGTGCCAATTAATTGATTCAGGTGTTCAATTTTTGGTTATCAAACGATCTGAATATATTAAGATCTGAATCCATTAAATTTAAGTGCTGAATTGAGTTTTCAAACAGGGCTAGCTAAACTAGAAAAATTATGTACTAATAGACAAGTTTTCTTTATAACACACCAACATTAGTCATATGAGTGTGAATTTAGGCCACCAAGGTATGGATTTGGTATCACTCTTGTGAAAAATTATGGGAACTAGCAAAAATTCATTTGAGTTGAGTGTTTCATTTCAGTGTAGTAATTCAATCCAAAAGTTAGTTAGTACCTAGTGAACCACTAGAAACCAAGTCAAAATTCCACTGCCAGGAATTCAGGTGAGCGACTAAAGTATACACTAAAATTTATTTTGGTATTCAATGCAAAAACAAGAATAAAATGTTTATGCTGTCATGCCTTTTTTTTCCTGTACTGTGGTTCATTATGCAGAAAACATCTATCGGAGTTGTACAGAGTTTTTAAGTATTGTGATCTCCACTCTTACAATTCACTCGAGGTTAAATCTGTATCATTTCCATACGGATAATTACAGCCGGTAGTGCAGCAAAGCAGAAGTTCCATTGAGTCCCTTGGCGTCGAAGTAGGCTGAATAATCCTTAATTGTGGTTTCCCGGTACTTGGGCGGATCATTTTCTGAGAGCAACTCCTTAATAGGTCCGTAGAGTTTTGTAGATGGGCGGAGATATGTGGTAAAGAAGGATGCCACTGATACCCTGGGACCAACACGATTGGCTAGTACTCGATGCTGAGCACTGAGGAACTTGTCATTGGACACCAGCTGAGAAGTTCAATCAGATCAGAAATGGTTAGTGCTATTTGGATTCGTTTCTGCTGACTGCTGAGTGCAGGGGACGATTAAAGTCAATAAACTAGTATAGATTACAACAAGCGTGACCTTGCCTGTAGAAGATCCCCAATATTGACTACAAGAGCTCCAGGTGTTGGAGGAACATCGATCCACTGGTTCGCGTAAAGAACCTGAAGACCTCCTACATGATCCTGGAGAAGCACAGTGAGAAAGTCATCGTCTTCATGTTTGCTGGGCGCCTAATGTCAATTCTGGTTGTGGGCATGCTGGATAGTAATGGCACAAAACAATAAGCCCCTCCGCACAATCCATGTCCTTCAGATGATTTGGATCAAGTCCAAGAGCCTCCGAGAGTAATTCAAACAGCGAATATCCCAATTTCGTTACTTCCTCTGAGTACTTGAGTAAAATTTCACTGAAACCCAAGAATAAAGGGCAAAAAGAAAACACACACCAATAAAGTTTATGAAGATCTAGGCCGTAGCAGAACGAAGTTAAAATTGAAAATAATACTACCAACAGCATCTGAAAACCTGCAGGTATCTCAAATAGTCGTAATCTGAATCTTGTAGAATGACGTACCTGCAGACTGAAGGCAAGTCTTCAGGACTAGGAGGATTAGGAGCCATGGCGCAGGTTAATGTATCTCTCCAGTTACTTACTGGCGCACTGTACAAGTCAAAATTGCTATTGTACACAGCTCTTCTTGATCCGGACTCTCTTGTGTACCATGGCTTTTTGACTTCAGTATCTTGGTCGTAGAATCTGCGTACACCATTTAGCATCTCCTCAAGAACATCATCAGGGATCCCATGATTGATCACTTGGAAGAAACCCCATGTTCCTGATGCTTCACGGACTTTTTCAACCGTCTCCTTCAGCTGGGCCGCATCTTCGTGGATGCCATGTAAGTCAATGACCGGAAACTCATGCTGCTCGCTATTGGAATTACTAGAAAGCGCTCAAGTCTTCTGGTGGTCCAATGAACATTCGAGGGACTTCGGTGACGCCAGCATCAACGAGTCCCTTAACACCAGCTTTGGTGTCATCAAACGCTTTTATTTCACGCTTCCTGTCGTACTCTGCTTCAGTTTCATGGTTAACATCGTCTCTCTCAGAAAGCGACCATTTTCTGCCCGTAAGGAAATCAGTGATCTCGTTCTGAGCAAGGTTAAGGTCTTGGTAATACACAAAGTTTTCTAGTTCAGAGAAGCCTTGGTGGATGTGAATTTCCATAACGGGACATGCATTTTTCAATAAGACAAAATCTGGATGGACAAAGATGGCAGGCTGTGTACAGTATTTTTTAAAAAAAATCTTGGGCAAGTCCCTTTCAAGCAAATTTCTTTGACTTCATATGAAGCAATTTATCATCTTTTACAGAAGCAGATATCAATTTGCTTCATGAATTGATGATCAAAATATCTTTGGTGTAATCCTACGTAAATTGAAGTCAAAAGATTCCGATGACCAAGCAGGAAAATAATTGTCTACAGTCTATATACGTGGATGAACACCAATACATGTGTTTGTTCAATAGAAATATATATCTTATTCGTTTTTATTGGCCCATGTCTCACCCTCCCATGACGCACTCTGGCCGATTTGGGTTCCGCATGTGTTTGTGGTTGAAAAAGTGCTTATCAATTACGAATGCTAACACCATACTTGGAACGATAAGAAGCAAACGATAAAGCAATTTTCTAGATGAACAAGAGACAATAATCGCAGTTAAGAAATCCGAGTTAAATGAAGGCCCTAGAAAACAACAAATTATCGGGTTATAAATAAAAAATTCTTTTAGCTACACCATCTACCAACCTAGAAATATAAATTTCTTGTTGGATGTCCACAATTTTCACAGCCTAGAAACTGATCCAAATATTTTGGAATAATACTCGAAACTTCAAGCTACTTCTCTTGAAAATGGATTTGTTCGTGGAAGCAAACGTGCAAAAGCCTGGCTTGATGTATTTGTTTATCCAATGTTTCTTACCGGGCAGATCTTCGGTTCAGTATCTATTTCTGATACTACAAGGGAGATGAATAGAATAAATCATACAAGACACACACATCTCACACGTACGAATGGCAATTACATAAATTTGGCTATGCAATATATGTAGCTGGGCAGCAAGCCATTCATGTTAACGCTTGCTCGCTCTCTTTGTAACTAATCATTTTCGAGGGAAGTTTAGAAGAGATTGAAACAGGTGAAGAAGGGAACATTATTTATAATGTTCGACAAACATACTTTAGAGCTTGAAGTGCAACGGGGGAGAAATCGTATCTATATTTTATCATGAGTTCTTTAGTCACCTTGAATTAAAACTAAAAATATCACTATGGTTTCAAAAATATTGAAGAGTAACGTTTGTTATCGAACCATCATCTTCCTTAATAACAGTTTACACTTTACCGAAATAAAATGAAAGAAAAGGTTAAGAATCCTTATCAAATTGAAAAAGAATTATTTTTATTGAAGAGTGTATTCTGAATATACGCTTCATCATCTCAATTTAAATTTAAATTTAATTTTACACTTAAAAAATAAAGTACACACTCCAAATTACCACAAATTAGTTAGTGTATACACTGTTCAGACAAATTTGCCCCTATTGGTTCTATTCTTGATGGCCGAGGCCGAAGCCCTAACGTCACGTCTGTTAACAGGCTCGACAGCTCATCAGTGGGCTACAAGACCTAACTCACTGTGCCATGGAGATGGTCCAGAGTGGGCTGCGTATGTATGCGAATGAAGGGAGTGGTCCATGACAACGATAACTAGATACGGCAAAATGGTTATTTGACTTTATAATTGTACATCCCGAAAAACTGAAACAGCTACGAAGATAGGAATATAGAAGATGGGCAATCTGTAATCTGTAGACTGACCGGTAATGTATTAATGATCCGAAAGGGCTACAGCAGCAGAGAACACAATTAGGACAAAGTGATCAACCCTCCGTAATGAAGAAGGGCGTTTGTTTTACTCTAAATAGAGGAATATAGTAGATAATAATAAATTATCAATAGTAATATGAGTTAAACATAATAAATAATGATTAATTTGTGTTCAATAGCTGGACCCTTAGAAGTAGTACTAGAAAGTGGAGAGCAAGATTTGCTAATAAGTAGCATCGACGAGGGCGGCCTTCATCTTCTCAACCAGCTCCTCCATTTGAGCCCTCGAATGCAGGGGCGACGGGTAAACACACAGGCAATCCAGCTTCCCGTCTCGTATGGTGTCGAAGAAAGCAATAGACGGACCAGCCCCGTGAATTGAAGCGCAGCCCAGATAGTCATCTAATCCAATTCCCTTCTGAATCTGATTAGAATTGTCGATGACTGGTTCCTCAAAAACGGAGATGAATGACGTTCTGAGGGATGATGAAGCAGTCAAGCTAGGGTTCTCGATGGCTCTACAGAGCAGAAAATTGAGGTCAGCCATGTCCGAGAAGTGTTTGTTGCATTTCTTTGAATTGTCGAAGGCCAAGTAGCATCTGGAGGCCAAATCCCACAAGTTATCTCCTCCTTTTACTGCATGAGAGTTGAGGATTGCAGCGTGATAAAATCCTGATCATAGAGTAGAGCAGAGTAATTAGTTGGTGCTGCTGCAGCTAGTTTTTCCTTGCGGGCCATCAAAACAATCAACAGCTGTGAGAGGGTTACCGAAATTATGAGGAGAGAGGGGTGGGTCAAGAATGGAGCGGCAGTCTGTAAGGGTCAACACCCCGTACTTCTTGCGCTGATCAGGGCTGCTTCTGGAAGAATGTGCTGCAATCAGTGCAGCTGCTGCTAGCGCTCCACACAGCTTTATCCCTCTCAATTTGCATCCCTACAGATTTTTTTTTTTTTTTAAATTTTAGATTCAGTATCATTTACTTCTTCAATCTTCAAAACTTAATCCAAATTGAGCATTATTAATTAGTAATATGGAAGCAGAGACCAAAGCATCTTGAAATTAACTTGTATCGATCAGGCTACAAAACTTGACGGCTCTAAACCTCTAATTTGAGTGACTTCAATGTACTAATACCGACCATTACGATATTTTGACGTCCCTGTAATGCATCTAGTCCTGATCAAGGAAAGAAAAACTGTTCTCTAAGACAAATTTGGTTTTGAAAATCTTAATCCAGGAACCTGCATGGTTTAATTCTAAGCTTTTCTGTGAATCATAAGCATAATACCTAGCCATGTAATGTCTCTCCTGGTTTTTCTTCTCGTACAAAGATTCTGTTTAACTTTGCTAAAGCACATTCTTTTTCTATTAGAGATTTCTTTCACCATTTACACTGAACACAAGCAGAAGGGGAAAAGAACCATTAACATGCATTCCTGGCTCTTTAAGGCCAACCAGTATAGGTGTTTTCGTAATTCAGTTGCCAATCACCATTCATAATGTGACAGCCCAGGCCCAAAATTCTGGGGTGGTTTCGATTTATGAGTACACCCTTAACCTTAGGCTAAGCGGTCTGCAAAAGTTAACGTTTATCTAATGGGATTTTTGTAACGCAAGGATAATAATGCAGCATTTTGATAGGAAATAGGACTCACACTTGAGTAGACCCGACAAACTTGTAATATAATGAATCTAAGTAAATTGTTGATTAGTTTACTTTCATAATTTGTAAATTTATAGTTTAATTTCTCTTTTTTGAAAAAAAAAAACTGAATAATAACTTAGTAACTGAAAACTGACAAAAAATTTTAGCTGCATACCACCGTTTAACTATCAATGAACTGAAAAAAGTATGTTCTAGATTTAGAGTCTGCAAGAGCAGATAGCATGTCATCTTCTCTAGAATCCTATTTGTTAACTGACTAATTAATAGGATTATAAACTAAGTCTAAGCAACATAGACCGAAGCTCCAAACATATTTTTTTGGGATGGGGGGAGGGGGGCAGATGGTGTTAATTTATAGTATTCTCTAAGGTAAAAGAGTAATGATCTTACAAGCTATCGTGTTATCAACATTAGAGAGAGGAGCGTATGATTTTTAAAAACTGTCATAAGATCCCATTTGGGAGTAGCAGCTTGATATTAGTAAAACTCTTGAGTATCAACACCCTGGGAACATCATTTGCTGGTAATGCATTAGAGATGAGTTTTCAATTAGTAGTTCACTGAAGAAGCCAAAACCCGCTTAGAAGGTTTGATAATTAATAAAGAGTCAAAATTTCATCACACTTATTTGAGAGAGAAGTCCAAGGTTTCCATCAGAGGGAACATGAATGTAGGCCAGACTGACCCCAGAGTACTCGGCCTAATTCAATGCAGCTCCAGACCGTCCAGTCAATTAGAGAAAAGGCCATTACTAAAGAGAGGAAAAGTGAACGGACAGCAAAAATCCAACGCTATGGCTTGTTCTAATGTCGTTACTGCTTCTTTTGATCCAACATTATGGCCAGTTTCTATAAGTCCTTGATTTCAGAGATTCCTGTATTCATTCGTTGTATGTTTTTAATATCGCTTCTAAGTTCTAATGCAGGATCAATGGTGATTGGCGGAATGATAGTGTAATTTAAATAAAATGCCACTTACAACGAGTATCTGGTTGGTCTCATGCGGATTCATGCGCAGTCTCGCAACCTCAGAAAACCTCGGCCACTTCACATCTTTGAACTTGAGATTGGTCAGCCTAAGCGAGTTCACCGAATATTCCAACACGTCAATCCCGTGAGCCCACAGAGTCTTCTTTGCCTTCCCGCTAGGAATCAGATCCTCAATTCCCTGCTGCATCTTCTCCTGATATTTTATCTGACCGATGTCGGGTTTCTCGCCGCCCTTTGCTTCTTCCTCCAAGTCTGTCCCCAGCAAGCTCCATCAACTCCCCTGAGCAATGTCACGGCCGTGGTCCGGTCACACACTCCCGTGTGAAACCTCAGTGCAATAATCCATTTCGAACCGGGCAAGCTCATAAACACTAGCCAGGAACACGTCCATGCCGCTGCTAGGAAAGTTGTACGGATTCCGCCCATGCGTTGTTGTTCAGTTCGTTTTCTTGGATCATGTGGGAGAGGAGAAATGGAAAACCCGTTACCACATTTTTCAGAAAGATTCTTGAGGAGGTGTGAGGTTGTTGAGGCGTCGAACGATTGAACTTGGATGTGGGACGTGGCGGGTGTTGTGAATGAGAAAGCCTTTTTCGACGGATTGTAGTGAAGCTTCGACCTGAGTATGGGGTGGGCATCTTGGAGCTTGCGGAGTGCTTGTTGAAAAATAGGGATTTCTATTGCCTGAGACAGTTGAAGGGTCAACACAGCAACTCCGGTGCCATATGAAAGTGCACGACACCAACTGTGCTCCGTGTTGCCCGCCGGTCGGCTGATGGGCTCAACTCTTTGGCCGTCATTGTGGTTTTTTCCCGGACATCGTTTTAGAGAGATGGCTAAGTGGAGACTGTTCTGCAGGAGATACAGCGCTTTCAGGACGGGAAGTTGATACTTTGGCCCGTTGAGCCTCGTTCAAGAGTTCCATATATAAAGGTGAAACACTAGGGCACTGGTGGAATATTGCTGATTTGGAAGATTCGGAGGAGTAAATATCGCCACGGACGTTTGGTGAGTAAAACTTAAATGACATTAATTGCTGGGGGAAAGTTGTTCAACCAGAATCCTTAAACAGGTATTTTCTTTTACCTCGGCTTTAACTGTAGATATTTACGATTTAAGACAATCTTGGCCGAAACTTATGGGTGTTTCATCTAAGTCACTTTTCTCAACCTCTCTCAAGTTCTTTGCATTTGCAACTTCAAATCGGTGCTACAACGACCAACAATTTACTTGATTCTTAATTTTGACGTGACATGCATGCATGCATGCATGCATGGCTTCGTAATTAATATCCATCCATTTACCACAGTTGGATATTGGATATTTATGCAGTTGCACATGTAACATGTTAGTATATTCAAAGGCCCATAGCAAAGAGTTCATCAATTTGACGATCACCTGCCTCGATTCTTGCTAAGAAATTGTTCAGCCCCATCCTCAAACTCCCATGCTCAGGTCTCTTGCCTTTTCACTTGTACAGTTCATCGCAGAAAGTTGTGGAGCTTTCTGACACGCACATGATGTGCTGCTGTTGTACTACAGATTAGGGTTAAGATGGTCCGCAAGAGTTAGTTAGCTCTCGTAATAAAAGGTCAATGCCGTTCCTGGAACGAAGGACAGTCCCCTCGCCCCTGTACCTACGCTCTTCGCAGGAAAAAGGCAGAATGTAATTGTGGAAATCAAGTGCACAATTTATGCGGTTGCTCCCCAGTTGTTTGCTGAGATTAAATGTCCTTCTCTTAGCATATACTCCACTGCATAAAAGTCTGTGGTCGAAGCTGGCAAGTGCACCATTCTTAGATCGGGGTGGATGGTGGGTAGAGAGTCGGAATAATGCTATCGACAACGGTAATAAATGACGACAGTAATGGGCAGTTACCTTAAAAACATTTATGATCTTAGTAACAAAATGCAGGAGCTAGATCTATAAGATTAATGTTATCTCACCATGTTATGTTTTTGGCTTAGAAATTTTTAAAAAAAGTACTTGGTTCTTCATTAGTTTTATTGATTTGGAGTTATTTCAATTCTTTTGCAATTAAAGACAAATTTTTTTTATAAAAAAAAAAATTGCTTTAACTTTTTAGAGGGATGCATCCGATTCAAAATGACATATAAAAATGTACAGGTCGAAATTGCAGAAATAAACGCTTTTCATGCTTGATGTAGTGAATAAAGAGAGACAAGGAGTTGGTACATAATTAATGTCCTTATATACGAGGATATCGGATGGAGCCTTGAAGTTATTTCCACAATGTTGTCTCCACGAACATCATTTTTTTATATAAAAAAAAAATCCAATCATTTCATTAAATATGAATTCTATACATATATAAAAAAGCAGTTTGCATCTGACTCTTGGGAATTTTTCATCTGTCTCGTGGAGGGGTATTTTAGGGAGTGAAAATCACTAGTGTAACGATGAATACTATAATCGCAACAAGTGAAGCATTATTTGTAGTCAATACAAATATTATTGCAATACTTTTAAGCTACTATGACCAATGAATAGTGTAACCGGAGTAAGTGAAACATCATTTGCGATCAATACAATTGTTATTGCAATACTTTTGAGCTACCGCCCAATAACGGAAATTCTATGCAGATTAAAGAATCTTGACTTACATACCTGTGGCCTGTTTGCTTTTTTGTTTAGAAAGGTACAGTTATTGCATGCTGCAGTTTCACCATTTTTTACGTGGAGGAAGTGGATTAGATACGTGTAAATTTACTACTGGGCATCCTTATGTTTGGCACCATTTTGATAGTAGATGCAAAATTGACCTTATTTGCACTGATGTTTAGGATGGCTGGATATAACGATAAATTTATTGCTAAAAAACAACTTCGCAATGAAGGATCAAAGCAGCGATATGGTTCGTTATCCACTGAGCAAGAAGAAAAAATTCGTAAAAAACAACTGCAAGGTTATAAGAGACGTAAAGCAGTCGGGAAATTTGTTGGACCTCCATTTCAACCCATGATGGGGAAATTTGCTGGTGTCCTTATTGTGAGTTTTGGAAATTTGCTGGTTCTTTTGCTGCAGCTACACTTATTGCAATTTTTCTCATTGTAACGAGCTTATTATACCAAGCTCATCCTTCTGCTTTCATGGTTAAAAATTACTATAATTTTTTACAATTCCTTTCACACAATCATATTTTGTGATGCGTTACAGCTGATACAACTACCCTTATAAACCACCAACATCTACAAGTTAATACACAAAAAAACCAATTCACAAGCAAGACACCCGCACTTTGCTCGGGCGGATCCCCTATATCATCTAGATTAATGGTAGATATTACATCAACTACATAACATATGGAAACAATTTTGAAGAACAATTACTTGATTTTTCTATCGTTGAACCCAAAATAATAACAAGGTTAAAAACTTTGAAATTTCTATCAAAGCTTTGCAATTCTCGTATTAACATGCAATTCCAAATTATGTTAATTATACATCGTACTTTATATTAGTCCAAGCCTTCAAGAATTCAGTGGAAGACTTTCAATCTGAATTTCCATATTTTGGGTTAATTAATTAAGCAATGCAGTTAAAAAGCGACAAGGTTAAATTCGTAAGAATTTAACCTATAATTTGTCTAAAATATTAAGGTTATAATTTAATTCTATAAAAATTATAGGGTCAAAATAGAATTTTCTATAAATTTAGGGTTGTTTTTGAAAAAAATTATTGTAACAGTGTATATGAAAAATTTTTACTATAATTTTTTTGAAATATTTGATATATTGTATGGATAAGATATTTCTGAATTATTGTGTATTACTGTAGTATTATATTTGAAAAACTTGTTTTTAAAAACATGACTAATCCAAACGGAGGAATAAGAGTTGATTTGTCATTTTTTAAGGATAATTTACAAAGTACAGCCAAGTTATGTAGAGGCGTCAATCAAAGCCGTGCAAGACGTAAGCAACACATCCACAGACTAGAGAGATAGCGGGGGGCGGGGAAATTGTTTGAAAATTTTATTAAGGGCAAACATGCAAATTACCCTGTATTCAGCTTTTTTCTTAAGGAAAAAATAAAATTGATTTGAAGCTAGATCTGCAAAACAAATTTGTTGTAGTTGTTGTTGTTTTTTTTATTTTTTTTTGGGGGGGGGTTAATTTTTGTTGGTTTCCTTCTCCGAGACTCAACAATTCACGTTTAGAAAAGATGTTTGCGATGGAAAGATTAACCGGACAAGCGAAGTCCCACTTAAATCAGGCCTTGGACCCATGGACCTATCTTCGTTGCTTAAGATCAGCCCATCTACTTATTCAAGTCTTCCATCCAACGGGCAGCCCAAAAGAGGGCAGATGCGCCATATAGAAGCCGGAAGGGCGTCATTGTAAATAAAACCATTATAATATTCCGACAGACCATAAACCGTCGGATCCAAATGACCAGGAAGAAACCAACGGCGGGATCAAAGGGCAACAGAGAGAGAGAGCGGCCCTGGAAAATTCAAATCCCACTGCTAAATTCTCTATCCCGCTCTCATTTCAGATTTCACTCAAAACTTCGACACTGAACCGGCACCGTAGATAGAATCCAGATACAGAAAACACAGATCTGGGTAGCTAGTAAGAAGATTTCGGTTCTATTCCAAATACTCTTTCTCATAGCCGCTAGAAAACAATGTCGAGTCGGCATGAGAAAGAAAAAGGTGTTAATGTTCAGGTCCTTCTTCGTTGCAGGTACTCCAAAGTGACACTACTGAATCGCTAAATAGGCGCTTTCAATTTTTTTTTGCCTTCTTAAAGGTGCTTGCGTTAGTGATGTAGCAGTGTGGTTAAGGGTTTATTTTTCATTGGTATTGTTTATGGAAAAAAAGTTCAAATTTTGAACATCTGAATGCAAATTTGCTACTTGGCAGGCCGTTTAGTGAGGACGAATTGAGGAACAATGCACCCCAGGTTGTCACCTGCAACGATTATCAGAGAGAGGTTTCAGTGTCGCAGAGTATTGCTGGGAAGCATTTTGATAGGGTTTTTACTTTTGACAAGGTAATTTTGCTCCCCCCACCCCCCGCCCCCAACGCCCAAGTTACGCATTTTCTATCTAGTTTGTTCTGGCCTGCATCTCCACTTCCATCGCTTCAAGCTTCGAGATTTGAGCATTCGATAATTAGGGCTTAGATTAGGAATAAAAAAATTTGACTGATTTCATGCCTTTTCTTTGATTGTGAGAGAAAAATGGAGGAAAGGTTTTATGTAATTGTTCGAGTATCTTTGTTCTCGGAGATTGGCGTCAGGATAGGAATTGTAATTGGCATCATTAAGGGACTCTGAACTTTGAAGACTCTTTAGAACCTGTAACCTTTTAAAATTTACAGATTCAAAGTTGAAGACCTCGTTTAGTTTCGTTTTTGTTTTTTGGGAAAACAAACACTTCAGTATTTTCAAGTTTGCTCGTAACTTAATCGTACTTGGTTACCTTGCTGTGTTCAGGTTTTTGGTCCATCAGCTCAGCAGAAAGATCTTTATGACCAAGCAGTTGTCCCAATTGTCAATGAAGTTCTGGAGGGTTTTAACTGTACCATATTTGCTTATGGGCAAACTGGGACTGGTAAAACTTACACCATGGAAGGTGAATGTAAGAGGTCCAAGGTACTTTGTCGTGGTGTTGATAAAGCATCTACTTGCGTTTTGCTTTTGATTTGGATTTTCTTGGTTCTCTTAATTCTCATGCACTTTATAACTCGGAATCACTAGAGTGGCCCTAATGGTGAATTGCCTCCGGAGGCTGGTGTAATACCGAGGGCTGTAAAGCAAATATTTGATACACTGGAGTCACAGAATGCAGAATACAGCGTTAAAGTAACATTCCTGGAGCTGTATAATGAGGAAATTACTGATCTGCTAGCCCCTGATGATTTGTCTAAAGTTGCTTTGGAGGACAAGCAGAAAAAGCAATTGCCACTCATGGAAGATGGGAAAGGAGGAGTTCTTGTACGAGGACTTGAAGAGGAAATTGTGAGTAGTGCCAGTGAGATTTTTACTTTACTTGAGAGGGGGTCTGCAAAACGTCGTACCGCAGAAACCTTGTTAAACAAACAATCTAGGTTGTAACTCTTCTACAGTTATGGCATTTAATAACAATTTTCACTTCTTTTTTCAATTTTTATATTAATTTTGTTTTGTACAGTCGGTCGCATTCTCTCTTTTCCATAACGATACACATCAAGGAAGCAACCCCTGAAGGTGAAGAACTCATAAAATGTGGAAAGCTTAACTTAGTTGATTTAGCTGGTTCCGAAAACATTTCAAGGTCTGGTGCCAGGGAGGTAATTGCGTTCGCTTTCTAAATTTTCAACATCACTGTTGTAGTATGTTTCATGGTTATATATTTTGAACTAGTGAACATAGACTGTAGAACTTGAAAATTATGCTTTGCTTGAAATTTCTTGTTTCAATGTCCTTAGGGTCGTGCAAGAGAAGCTGGAGAAATAAATAAAAGTCTACTTACACTGGGGACGAGTAATCAATGCTCTTGTGGAGCATCTAGGGCATGTTCCCTACAGGTTCGGTGGATGGTTATATGTTAATTATGTTGTTTGTGTATTGTTCTTCTTCCTTAGGTTCTAATATGCAATTTTTATTCTTGGTTCAGGGACAGCAAGCTTACACGTTTACTTCGTGACTCGTTGGGAGGAAGAACTAAAACGTGCATCATTGCCACAGTCTCACCTGCTGTACATTGTCTTGAGGAGACCTTAAGCACGCTGGACTATGCCCACAGGGCAAAGAACATAAAGAATAAGCCTGAGGTATGTTCTTTACCTATGAACTGATCTCGTGTGAATCCATGTTAGCAATAATTTCACCACTTTCTCTCTGTCTATCTGTTTGTTGAACAAAGAATATAGGCTTACAAGTTGTATGATTTCGCTGTTAACTTTCCTTTGTTATCTGTTGTATTAAATGTATCTTCACCTTCACAGAAATTTATGGCTTCTGTTTGGATTGCTGATGTTTTCAAATACTATTAAAATTTTTTAAAAAGTACTCTAAAAAGTAGTCTAATTTTTTTTTTTATGTTTAAAAAATATTCCAAAATATATTCTAAAAACTCTGCTACAGTAAAATTTTTCAAAAACATCCCCAAAAACAGCTAATCCAAATGCCAGCTATTTTTAGGTTGATGAATGAAATTCTTAGTTGGATGGCTTTCTTTTTGTTGGTTGGTTTATTCCATTCCTGTGGTAAAGCTGATATGCTATCTTCTTGGTTTTTTAGTGTGGGTTCTGGAGATGTTTCCTGACTGGCAGTTTGTTTCTGAGGCAGTGCATGGTCTCGTCTATATAGATGAACTAGTTTTCTGTTTTGTAGTTAAGATAAGATACATGCAAGTGCCTGCATGTATTCTGTTGTCTGGGCATTGAGGATGTGTATATAATTTTACTTTGCACCAATGTTTATTAGAATGTTTATGCCTCAAGGACTCTGTTTGGGTATTTTCAGTTTGCCTATCCAATTATTTTGTCAACTATGATGATATACTTGTGATTATCTCTTGAGTGAAACCCTTCTTAAATGTCAATATTTTGTTTCCTTGCAGGTTAATCAGAAAATGATGAAATCCACCCTCATCAAGGACCTTTATGGTGAAATTGACCGGCTTAAAGCAGGTAAATGGAAAACGTTGTGCTTTTTTGTGGTTAGATTATTTCCGAAGTGTTTTCTTGCATTCATGAAAGCTAGGTTAAGTTTCTTGACTTCTGCAGAGGTTCATGCTGCACGTGAGAAAAATGGAGTTTACATACCGAAAGAGCGTTATTATCAGGAAGAGAGTGAGAGGGAAGGTACTATATTGGGTTTATCTTTAATTTTCAAACTTAGTGTAAATTCGTTTTCTACTTTTATCAAGTACGATATGCTAGCACTTTATTGTACGATAAGTTGTTGTGGTCTATTTTAAGTTAGCCTTCGTTTTCTACATTTTGTATTTCTAATTTTTGGTCTACAGAGTACAAGTTGGGTCACAGCTAGGTGTAGGATCAAGATATCATTTTTTGTCTCGTACATTTTTTGTTTCGTTTCCTCCTTGCTTGCTTTAATGCATTTGGATCAACTTGCTGATCGCTTTCATAATCTCTTTTAATTGCATAGGCAATGGCAGATCAAATTGAACAAATGGGAATAACAATAGAAAACCATCAGAAGGCAAGCTTCATTTCGAATAGCTATTGTATTACTGTTTCACTTCAGGTGGCTACTGTAGCATCATGATCCCTATTCTTTGTTGTCAATGAACAGCAACTTGAGGAATTGCAAGCTAGATACGATGCTCAAGTTCAAGAGTGCTTAGACTTGAGGACCAAGCTAGAGAGTACCCAGGTTACTCTTTGTTTACAAATATTGTGTGCTGTTTCTAGATGTTGAAGTACTAATTGAGTTGTTTTGCAGAAAGATTTGTACAGAACCACCAAATTGTTGGCTATTACCGAAGAAGAGTTGCGAAGATCCCAATATACTCTTGAGGAACGAGACTATTATATATCTGAACAGAAGAAAGCGGGTAGGTTCATGGATGATTGTATTTCAAATGGTGCTTTAAGTCTCTCTCTCTGAACCATGTCTGGAAATTTCAACAGAAAATGCACTGGCTCATCAAGCCTGTGTCTTGCGGGCTAATTTGGAGAAAGCTCTTCAGGATAATGCTTCATACTAGCAAAAATTGGTATGTAGCCTCCTTATGGCTAGTGTTTTATGAGCCTTTACACTGGATACCTCATATACCACTCATCTTCAAATGAAATGATTGCTATAGCTAGAGAGACAAATTGATTGCTGACAACCGGTTCGCTGTGAACAACTTTCAAATCTGAACTTGCACAGCAAGTTAGTTCCCTCTGTAGAATGGTAAACTGGATCAATTTCCCTGCAAAATGACCACATAGAGTGTGTTGATAAACTCTGTCATTCTTTTCTCGAGTCACTGAAAAGGTATTTTTAGATTTCAACTTGCAAGAACTCTTAATGTTCATTTGGCTTTTCAATTCTTTGCTTTGTTTCTTTGTGTCCAATGATTTAAAATATTTGCTTGTAGGCCTATGGCAGATATTAAGGAAAAGCTAGTGCCTCAAAGGCTCCATTTATCTCCCACTTTGAGGCTATGCAAAATGTTGTTCGACTGCATGGAGCTACATCGAATGCCTGGCTTTGCGAGGGAAATATCAGCTTTGGCTGCTTCTGATGCAGATTCTACAGAAGAAGTAAGAAGTGCACATTATTTGAGCTACTAAGATTTATATTTAGCTGGATTGGCTAATCGTACTTATTCACAAATTTTTGCCACCTATGGATATAGTTCTTAGCTGCAGATTCTGTTGAAGGCAAAGTCAGTTTTTGACAACTTCAGGATACACTATCCACACACCAAGGGGAAATGGCACATTTTGCGAGGGAACTTCGTCAGGTTGCATCTTAGCTTAATGAGGGCATACATCTACCTTTTGTTTGTAGTCCTCTATTGTTTTTCAACTTATGTTTCTACTTTGCCGATTGAATTGCATACATTTAGTTTCGGGCCTGAGTGCACTTTATTATGGCTCTTTTAGTTTCATGTTATAGTTTGACCTATTCTAACCCACAGAGGTTTAATGCTGGTGTTGAGCATTGACAAGTACCTCGGATGGCATACAAGGCTTCCTTGAAAAAGTCATGGAAGAATTTAAAGGCTTTGAAAGACATGCATCTCAGATTGATGAAGTTCAGACAAACAGTATTGCTGAATTTCAGAAGGCTTATAGAGGTACATTGTAAAAACCTAAAAACTGAAACTGGGACTGTGAATTGAGATGCCTTATATTTTTGGTCTGATTGCAGGAACAATCAAGGTCTAATGCAGAGCAGCTCATTGCTGATATGACAACACTGGTTTCCACGCACATACAGCGTCAAAAAAGAGCTGGTTTGTTGTGATTTTTATCGTTTTGTGTGCCTGTAGGGGCCCCTTTCAACTTTTGTTATTTGGATTGATGGATAACTCAGCAGGTAGATTGCAAGACTTGTTCAATCTTAGGGAGACAGTTACTGGAAATAAAACATTTTTGGATGGGCACATTTCTTTGGTGGATGGTATTACTACGGAAACAAAAAGAAAGTGGCAGGATTATTTCATGCAGGCTGAGAATGATATAATAGATAGTGCTGACTTTTCTGCAGCTAAACATTGTCGGATGGAGTTACTTTTTCAAGAGAGGTATGAAATGTTGATGGCTATGTTCTTGGACTGTAATTTTTCTTTCTACATGGGAAATTTAATCTTTGTTTTTCCTATCTGGATAAAGTGTTGCTTTAAAATTTATATTTATGCTCTTGTGGTGCTCTTTTACCAGTTTATTTGTACTTTCTTTAGTCTTGCTTTTCTTTTGAATCTAGTGTATCGACTACTCAAGCAGCAATCAAGAGGTGGGAGAAAGCACAGGAATCTGTTACTGAGATGGGCAGTCAACATGTCACTAAAATGGCTTCACTTGTTAGGTCAGTGCCACATTTGGTGACTATCTTCATTTGTGAAAGGAACAGTAATTAAGGCTTCTAAAATAATGGAAGAAATAGGAAAGTTAAATGTTGGTTAATAAGGAAGGAAAGGCATTGTTTTGCTTAAGTATGTTAGTTCTTTTCCTCCCTTGGACAGAGCTTTTGTGTTGCCCTTAGCATCTGTGCTTTGAATTGTCTCCTTCAAACAGCAAAAAAAAAAAGGTCACTAGTTGGCAATCAGATCCAATTAATCTTAACCAGAAGCTGGTTTTAAAGATCAAAATCTTATAAATGTTATTTTGGATCCTGTTTTGGTAATTTGGAGTTAGACAGAAATTAGAGAGGGCCCAGGTTTGGGGGGAGGGGTGTTACAGTTAAATGAATGCTTCCTGGACTGTGCAATTTCATGCAACTGATTTGCTTTTTCCTGGATGTGGTAGTCTTTGGTTATTTGAAACGTGCAGAACATTTAGAGGCAGATATTAAATAGGTTTGCTATTGATTGCTTAAAAAATGATTAATAATGGCACTATCAAATAGATTTTAAAACTTTTTTTTACAGGAATCTCTGTGATGGTAATGAGCAACATTTGTCTGAGATAGACTCTGCAAGAATTGCAGCTGAAGTGGATGTATTCAGATCCAATGAAGACACAATCCAATGCTTTAATGGTAATACTCACAAACTATTACTGTTTCCAATACTAGATTTAAACCTGTGATTTAGATTGTCATTTAACTGATAAATGTCTGTAAACGCAGAAGAGTCTGTATAGCATGTCATTTGTTTTAAAAAGATACGTGTCTGTGTTATTTCTGTGCCATTTACATATTTTTAGTTAGTGTTGGATATCCACAAATCTTGGCTGACCTAAATTGTTAATATTCCCTGTCTGTTTGTTTTCATGCGAATAACATGAGGGGGAGTTTGTGATGAGCTCTCTCCTTCATTCTGGCCCATTTTCTGATCTTTTGTGGACCTTCAAACAAAGGAATTTAATGTGGTAATTGTGAGGTACTAGGATGCTTGCACTAAGCACTTAAATCTTTAAAAGTCACCACAGAATACTGAGATCTACAATCAGAATTGCAATTTGCTAAAGAAAGGAGAGAATTTTAGTGAATTTATAACTAGATGAAGATGTTAGTGCTGAACAAGCCAAAGTATAGCATTTTGTTGATCTTTTATTAGTGCTTATGCCTGTGTTTTATGGCATGACTCATGATAGATTCAAAACAAGCCTAGTTTCAGCCTTACCGACACTGTGTTATATATGACTCCACTCATTTACCGCAATATAGCCGTGCAGATTACAATTTGTATTAGCAAAACCAGCAATGCAAGGGCAGATCACTGGTAGAACAGAGATTTCATTCTTTGCATTTCTGAAAGTAATCTGTCTGGTATAGGAGGACCTTATTTATTACTTTTTGTGCATGTATATGTACCTTAATGGGTTGTTCGTGTGATTTTAATGAATCTTAAGAATTATGTTGATGCTTGGTGATTGCTCTTTTGCTGAAAATTCAGGCATGTAGAGCAAGAGAGGAGGTCTGTATCTGAAATTTCTGAACAGCTTCAGAGCTCAATGCTGAGGACGCTTGGAAACTTCAGAATGATCATTAATAATGCAGTCTGCCGTATAGGACAAAAGGCTAAGAGCCTTCAATGAGCAGTATAAATGGAAATGATGATTTACAACTTGTCTATCGATCTCTTAATTAGTCACGTTGTCGTATAGATGTTCAGATAGACTTCACTCTTCCTTACAGTGAGAATGTACGCTTTGCTGAATTTATTTCTTCATAACCTTTTAATATGTGAAGCTAAGCCATCTGCTTTCTGTCGTATGCGGATGCCACAGAATTATTCTTTTGCCCTTTGGGCTCAAAAATTAGGCAGTCAGATAGCTGAGAGAGAGTAGTCCAGACAAAGCTGACAACTTGTTATTTCCCTAACCGTTTGTAAACGTTTCCCTGCTTGGCTAAGGGGTAGGATTCTAAGTTTGATTCTCCACTAGACTGATATTAATTGGATGAGTATTTTCTCAAGTAGCATAAGCCATAAGGTACTACACTTTGAGGTTCATAGTTCCCCTTTGTGTTTATAAAAATTAAGTCAAGCAGTCAAGGAACGAGATTTGGTAATCTTAAGCTCATAACTAGTAATGAAGCATGGCGTTCTTCACTGTTTTCATTTTGAAATTTTGGCCATAGAGGAAAATGCTATAATTCAGTAACGTGGTTTTTTTTGTTTAATGTGGCGGGTTAATAATCGTGTCAGGATTATGAACCAACGGGCACAACACCAACTCGGGTCAGAGCCAGCTGTTTCCTAGCAAAGAGTAGTATTGAAGCACTTCGGGCCATGCCGATGGATACCCTTCTGGAGGAATTTCGGGAAAACCATTCATATGAATCTTTTCGAAGAAAAGAAGCAAAGTCGTCCCTTATTCCACGCTCCCCTCTGTCACAGGATCAATTAACAGCTTCATTGTTTCTGGCTTGGACATGTTTTTATATTTTGTTTTGTATCTGTATGTTTTCATGTATACCTTTACTATCATCTGCATTGATACATGCAGAACAGAAATTGTCTTAGGATTTGTATTATTATAGGCTCATCAATTATAAATAACCCCTGCTTGGGATTAAGGTAAAAGTTTGTAAATTGTGGGGAGGCTCAACATACATTTAGAGTACTTACGTTTGTTTGTTTGTTTGTTACGCATCTTGTTTCAGTCAGAGTTTCGGCAAAGTCAACTATTTCCTTTTCGGGTCGGGCCACCAAAAAAAACCCATCTTCTAAATTTGCCATGTACTTATATCTAAACAAACATTGGCTGTTGGCTATCACTATAGTTTTTAAGATTCGGTGGAGTGGGAGGTCAAAGGTTCAAATTTTGTCTTTATCATTTAATTCATAATGTATTTCTATATGAGGATTGTTATATGGGTGGATGATGCACTTGTATGGTTTAATGGTGGTTCAGTTCCCGTCAAACTTTTTCCGATTTAATTGGGCCACTCCATAAAGTAGGTTTTTCCCTTCTCCTTAAGAGTAGGAGTAGATTAGATTAGTAAGATGTGATGTCATGCCCAAAAAAAAAAATTGCCATGTACTCTTCGTATCAAGTTCTGGTACTTTTCATAAATATGATTTTAACCTCTAAAGCTTTTGTTTAAAATTTTGAAATTCGATTTTGACTACGGAACTTTTGATAAACCTACAAAATATTTATCTTTTAGAAAAGAAAACTAAAAAAGACACAAAACAAAAACTAAAAAGGGTTGATTTTATAAAGGGTTGATTTATAAAGGGATAATATCAGAAACCTCCCCTGAGGTTCCTTGAAATCTCACTTAGCTCCCTCCACATTTTGGAAATCTCTCTTACCACCCTTTGAATTGACATTTTCTTAACAATGTCAGCCCCTCTAAATAAAAGTAACAATAGATATGCATTTTGGAGGAGGGAGAGTATTTTAATTCCCTTCATACCCTTAGTTTGACTGAATCCTGTGACATAAAAAAGTTGCAATAGGTGAAAAATGTGAATTGGAGATAATTTCTTCTGGCATGAGCACTGTTGCATGACCGTGGAAGTGCAACGGCTACTTTGAGTGCTTCCAGCAGCATTAAAAGCTGAGGGAACCGCATGAAATAGCTGCAAACTTAAAGAGGTAATTGGGCAAAGAAAATGCTAGCTCATCCTTTGAAGGCCAGTCATAACAAATCACCTTCATCATTAAGCATGAAGAACCGGTATTGTAAATGCAACCGCAAGGCTACATTACGAATCTCAGAGAGTGAAAGGAAATCCGGATAAGCTATATTTTAGTTGTTCAAAGTGCAACTA
The DNA here is from genome assembly GCA_023065735.1 of Coffea humblotiana. Lineage (NCBI taxonomy): Eukaryota > Viridiplantae > Streptophyta > Magnoliopsida > Gentianales > Rubiaceae > Coffea > Coffea humblotiana. The sequence continues at coordinate 4,345,581 of CM041213.1, forward strand.
CTTCCAGTGTATGAAGGAAATGAAGGTAACATACAGAGCCAGAAGCCAAAGAAATGAAGGTGAAAAAGTGCAGCGTACAAGAAATGAAGCTGATTCTGCAGTGCTTCCATTGAGGAAGAGCAAATCAGGAATGTAACTTCATGCCTCAACAGAATGCATGCATCACCTTCTTTCATCATCAATCTTGTACTCTTAGCAATTTATCTTTTCATTAAAATCATTAAAGCAATGACACTTTCTGTGTTCCAGTTAATAGTAGATTGTTTCCAAATTGTTTGGAGCCTTACTGGTCATACATGAAAGAACCAGAAGGCATGTGTAAGTTGGACAAGATGTTAAGCTATGTGAAAAGAGTTGAAGCTGTGTTTTACTTCATACGTATGCCCCTCAGATTTGTGACATTAATGTTATACCAAAAATCATGCTGACAGAAAATGCATTAAGCACGACGGGTGAAGTTCCTGAAGGCAACAACAATACTTTACTGCTAAGTTCATTGGGAAACAATAGTTCATATTCAGTACATAATCCTAAGGAATCAGAGTCATAGAGTTAAAAAAAAGGCACAACATGACATCTTTGAAGTTAGCAAATTCCATACATAAAGGTAATAAGTCATATGTTCCAAGATCTGTGGATAGCAGCAGAGCATACTTGGCAAGAGTAAATTGCAATTTCCCAAACAAGTACCAAAACTACTGTCTTTTAGTCGTTCACTAGGACTGGGAATGCAATTAACCACTTGGCATCGTTACATATACAACTAATCAAAAGTATGTAGCAATCAACAAGAATCTCAGAAAACATCATCTAAAAACATCATTCTAGATGATGAGGATTGCTAACATATTACAACTATACCAGATCACTATCCCTAAGCAAAACTCATAATACTAGTACTAATTAGAACCACATACTGATGCTGCTATTGTCAATGTGAGATCCCGTATCAGCTGAAGTAGATACTGAAGATGCAGTGACTGTTGGAAATCTTGCAGATGGAGTGACTGCTGGAGTTTGTTGTGGACAAACAGCAATGGAAGGTCTAGCTCTCTTATTGTTGTTAGGAACAGTAGTTCCAACCCCTGCATTTAGCCCTCCTCTCTGAAGCCATGCAACAAATATCACTTAATCTAATGGCCTTGACAGTTAGAATAGTTAGCAATAGGCGATGAAACTAATTTCTGGTTAAGTATACCTTTCTGGTATTAGTACTAGTACAGGCAGAATGATTAAGTTGAACATTAGCTCCAGCAACATGGTTTTGAGTGCTTCCATTACTGCCTTGACTTGATACAATGACTGGGACATTTCCTTGTGCATGTTCCTGACAAATCATGGACCAAAAGCTAAGCTCATTTGCAAGGAATTAATATACATAAAGATTCAGTAATTTGACATTGCTACAATTACCCATTAGAACAGATCCTGCTAATCCAGTATTGGCAATGCCTCTTCCTGGTCTTCCTCTTCGATTTGCTACTTGATTTGCAGAAGTACTGCTGCCTCTTTTTGAGCAACAGGAGCTCCTTTGACAAGTTCTCCTATTATGTCCAAATGCACCACACTTAGAGCCACCTGAAACTGATTGATCTCTTGTGTTGAGATGCAGGAGCTCCTTCATCAGGTGCTCTTCTTCTATTCTTCTTGGTCTGCCAGCTTTTCTTCTAAGTGGTGGTGGCCAAAACTACTGCTGGTGTCACATCTTCCATAGGAGGCCACCTATTCATATGTGGAATTGGGTTGATCATGAATGCATATGTTTTCAAATATTGATCATTGGAAAAGGCTACATCACAATAGCTTTTCCAGTTTCTCCCTTTTATAAATAGCTCCTAGTGCAGGCATGCTTGCAAGGAATGCCAGTCAACTGGAAAGCCCCGCATTCACATGTCCTCTCAGTCAACTTGACTATATAGGACTTATCAATATCTGCTACTTCAAATGTGTTCTCACTTGCCATTGTTAGTGAACACCTTCTTGACTCAGCTGCAATATCTTTCAACTTACCAATAACATGTGGAGTAACACTAGATGTCCATGTGCAGCCTTTTTGATACCTCTTATGTAGTTTCTTCATGAATTTTTGCCTCAGTCCATCAGCCAGAGCAAGTATATTCTTTCCTCTCAGTTCTCCAACCCATGCATTAAAAGATTCTGTTGAAATTATTGGTGACATGATCACACTTAATTTCAACAGAAAATGCATGCCTTGCCCAGCTACACTTAGGAATGTTTGCTAAGTATCTCCAAGCATCTATGTTAACATTCTTTATTCTTTCCATAGCCTCATTGTGTCCTATTCAAATCATAACTTTTAGCTGCTTGCCAAAAAAATCTCCTTAGAAACAATCCTGGAAATTTCACTTTGAAGTTGCAGTAGATGTGCCAACAGCAATATCGTGCAGCAGCTTCAGGCACTTGTTCCTCATAAGCAAGGTTGAGTCCCTATACAGAAGTTTTAGAAACAAATTCTTTCAAATACTTGATTCAGCCACTATAACAGCAATGGAAGAAATTTGAAACATGAAACATACAATCAGGTAACATACCTTCTGTCTATCACTCATGAAGGTGAGTGGAATATTGGCTGGAAATGGTCCAAAGAATTCCTGAAAATAGTAAAAAAACCAACTCCAAGCTTCCTTGTTTTCACATTCTACAACAGCAAAAGCTAATGGAAACAAACTATTGTTCCCATCAAGAGCAATAGCAGTCAACAGAATGCCCCCAAATGGCACCTTTCAAATGGCAGCCATCAAAGCCAATAAATGGCCTGCAACCTGCCAGGAAGCCATCTCTTTGTGCCTTGAAAGAGATGAACAATCTCAGAAATTTAGGCTCTATAAGAAGGTTTGGCCTATCATAGTGAATTTTCATGATGCTTCCTGGGTGTGCATCCTCAAAAGGATAGCATATTTTGGTAACTTTCCATAGGCCTCACTGTGTGATCCTTCTATCTGTTCCAATGCTTTCTTTTTTTGCCCTGTAAATTTGCATTCTACTTGGCAAGACTCCATGCTTCTGCATTTCAGCCTTTACTCCCTTACTTGTCATCTCTGGGTGATCTCTCATAACAGAAATTAACTTCTTTTGCAATTCAATCTGATGTTGCTTCTGAATTTTTCCTATTCATGACACACGTATGCTCAGGAGTATATGTCTTAACCATAAATGTGGTTGTATCAGCAACTGGGGATGCATGAATCCTCCAATTACAACCCTCAGCCCCACATTTGGCAGTACACCTGCTCTTTTCATTTTTCAACCTCACCAACGGAAATCCTTTCTGAATAGCATAGTCCTTCAACACTGCTCTAAATGCATCCACATTGGTAAATAGCATCCCTTTCTCAAACTCAATGTCCTCTCTTGGATTGTAAGTCCACATTTTTGACTGCATGATTGCTCTCATTAGGATTTGATTCTTGGTCAGATTCTGAATCAGGCACAACTAGTGCATTCTCAAGCTCCTCATAATCAGACAAGTCATTTTCCTCCTTGTCACTGGAAGAAATTAAGGCCCTATCTTCAGCTATGACGTCTTCCAAGTCACTATCTATGTCATCCTTCCAAGAGTCATCAGAACTAGAAGCATAAATCTCATCATCACCCTCACTGTCAACTATAGGAATAGGAGCTTTTTCGATTCCTATGTCTTTCTGTATCATCTGAAGTTGATTATTCCTATTGTCTACTATATTCTCCTCTGTAGTAGGAATAATATCCAGGTGCAGCAAGTACAAGTTTATAACAAGCTCTTTTTCATGAAGTTTGAACATATCAAGGACTGATTTGTCACTACTGATATCCATAAAGCCTGTTGTCCTAGGAATCGCACATTTTCATATGCACAAGCATGTTTCAAATTTCCAGGCAAATCATTCATTGCCTTATCAGTAACATCACCGAGAAGGTCAATATATTGGTAGTTCTTTGGATCGACATTGGGAATTCTGACGGTGTTTCCCATGTAATGGACTACAATATCATGTGCAATAATTTCTCCCATCCTACATATCAGTGTGTTCACAAGAAAACTTTCTATCAGTTGCTATAAGGATCACATTATTCTTACAAAGGTCATAGTATAACACACGCATGCTTAATCAAAGTCAAACTCAGGTTGCATAACAGAACACTCATAGCAGCTTCCTTTTCCTATTCAACTACACCAGTTTTCATTTCTATTTTCACTTTTGTCTACAAACCAACTATATACACTACACTTAGAGTTTGTCATATGTATTGCAGCTTTAAGCTTACAAAGCTAAGTTGTTCTTATGTATTACAGCTTAGCTTCAACTCAATATTTTTTTGAACCAATTAAAATAAAGGTTAAACATAGTTCATCAAATTAGACATTCTTTACAGCATCCAACATCAACAATACTTACTATAGGGATCACATACAAAGGTTCTGGTTGGATTTTAAAACTCGGTCATCAAGTCCAATAAAACACAAAAATACAAGGAAAACAGAGATATTATAGGCAAATCATGAAGAATAGTTCATGACACCTGCATTTTCTCCTGTTACATGTTGATCATATCAACTAGCAATGGAACTCGGTCATCAAAGTCCAACAAAACACAAAAACACAAGAAACAGAGATATTATAGGCAACTGATGAAGAACACCTGCATTTTCTCCTGTTACATGTTGATCGTATCAACTAGCAATGCAAGATTTTTACCTGTTGTGCATAGGGCTGCAAACGAGCCGAGCCGAGTCGAGCTTTGGCCTTATCGAGTCGAGCCTTGACTTAATTTCATCGAACTCGAACTCGAGCTCGAGCTCGACGAGCTGGCAATTTTGAAGCTCGAGCTCGAGCTCGACTCGATTCGAGCCGAGCTCGAGCTCGAGTTCGAGCTCGAAAAATAAAAATAATTATTTTATTTTTTTAAAAAATAAATAAAATAATATTTTTATTAATAAATAATAAATATTAAGGATATTTATGTAATTTTACTATTAAAATAAAAATAAAAATAAAAATATATATATATACTCGAGCTCGCGAGCCGGCTCGCGAGCTAACGAGCTTAATATTTTGAGCTCGAGTTCGAGCTCGAGCTCGACTCGAGCTCGAAAAATGTCGAGCTCGACTCGAGCTTGAATCGAGCCGCTCGCGAGCCGCTCGCGAGCGGCTCGATTCGTTTACACCCCTAGTTGTGCAGCTTAGTTTTGACAAAATCACTTTCACTCCAACCGAACGCATGCAATTCATTGGAGTGCCATATTTCTCCTCCTCTGCAATATCCAGCAAGAGATTTCCAGAAAGATAGCTTCAACTCGTTCTCCAAGCAACAAATAACAATCACAGTTATAAGTAGTATTTCAATCCTCTTCAGTTCCGGGCATTTAGACGTCTTATCAGAGCAAAATGGCGCCATGCAATACGTACGGAACTCAGTTGGGCGGCAATTGTTTTCCGGGCTTTATACAGTTGCATGCTTGCTTTTTTTGTTATTTTTTCCCCTTTATCAGTTGAATAACGTAACAGCAGAGCAAAGGGTATTATTGGCAGCTGATGAATTTTCTTGTTGACTTCTGACCCATTATCACTTGAGGGGTGGTAAGAGAGATTTCCAAAATGTGGAGGGAGCTAAGTGAGATTTCAAGGAACCTCAGGGGAGGTTTCTGATATTATCCCTTTTATAAAAGAGGGTATTAAGAATGCTTGGGGGGGTGATTTTCCAAGCAGAAAAAAGATTTCAATAAAATCCTCCTAATAATAAGAAGGCTTGGGGGTTGATTAAGGTCAAATTAAAAATGGCTTCGCCAGGAGTTCATAACCAGTCTTACATTGTAATGGTTACAACACTTGTTTCTTTAAAGTCAGGCTCTTAGTCTTAGTTAATCGACTCCTAGGAACGAATGTTCAAATTTAAACACCAATACCTCCTGCCCTCTTCCTAAATTCGGAAGAGTTGGCTTACTTTCAGCAGGTCCTGGCAGTCCTGCTACTGCAACAGTTGAATCCTTGGACCATCCCAATGATGATGATCCAGAAGCTTTCCCAACTCAGGATCACGCCATTTTAGAAACATCTATCTCTCAATCTTGGCAAACATTGGACCCAAGTTTTTATCTTTTTACACTTCCCATATGTAAAAACGTACCCCAGATCAAACAAGGTCACAGCCAAGTAACTGTGAACGGACTGCTTAAAAATCTTGTCATTGCTAATAAACTTCTTTACATGTACACAACGCACAGGGCTGTAACTGAAGCTCATGGTTTGTTTTGTGGAATTAAGGAGAAAAAATTCAATGTCTTGGAGCGTTATGGTTGGTGGGTTCGCTAAAAATGGGGACTGTGTAGATTGTTTTAGGACTTTTAGGGAGTATATAAGGTCAGGGGATCATCCCGATAACTATACATTGCCCTTGGTGATAAGGGTTTGTAGAGATACAACCGACCTCCAAATGGGTAGATTGATTCATCAAATTGTACATAAATTTGGATTGCATTCTGATCCTTTTGTTGCTGCAGCCCTTGTGGATATGTATGCGAAATGTAAGGTTATCGATGATGCCAAGACGGTGTTTGATACAATGCTTGAAAGGGACCTCGTCACTTGGACGGTCATGATTGGGGCGCAAACTGAATGTGGAAGCGCAAACGAGGCCCTTTTGTTGTTTGATAGGATGCAAGAAGAAGGTATTGTCCCGGATAGCGTTGCTATGGTAAATGTTGTTAATGCTTGTGCCAAATTAGGGGCTATTGCACAAGGCTAGGGCTTGTCCATGATTATATTTCTAGGAAGAAATTTTGGTTGACTGTGGTTCTAGGAACTGCGATGATTGATATGTATGCCAAGTGTGGGTGTGTGCAATCTGCTAGAGAGATATTTGATAGAATGGGAATAAAAAATGTAGTAACTTGGAGTGCAATGATTGCGGGCTTATGGATATCATGGGCGTGGTAGAGAAGCTCTTGACTTGTTCTCTATGATGTTAATGACTGGGATGGTGCCTAATAGTATCACTTTTGTCTCAATATTGTATGCTTGTAGTCATTCAGGGATGGTTGAAGATGGGCTTAAGCTGTTCTCCCTTATGCAAGAAGAGTATGGTGTTAGACCAAATGTGAAACATTTTACTTGTGTGGTTGACCTCTTGGGCCGCGCTGGGAGACTTGATGAAGCCTCGAGCTTAATCAAGAATATGGCCATTGAAAAGGATGAGGGATTGTGGGGAGCTTTACTAGGGCATGTCGAATTTATGGTCATGTTGAACTTGCAGAAGAGGCAGCAAGATCTCTTCTTGAATTGCAGCCTGAAAATGCTGGGCATTATGTATTGCTCGCTAATATATATGCCAGAGCAGGGAAGTGGAAAGATGTTGCCAGGATTCGGGAAACTAATGACCCATCAGAGATTGAAAAAAGTTCCTGGTTGGACATGCATTGAAGTGGATAACAAAATCCATCAATTTACCGTTGGAGACCATTCTCATCCTCAGTCGAAGGAGATATATGAGAAGCTAAAATGTTTGTGCAATAAATTAGAGCTGGCTGGCTATGTTCCTGACACGAATTATGTGTTGCATGATGTTTGGTGAGGAATGCAAGCGAGGAATCTTATACACACACAGCGAAAAGTTGGCTATCACATTTGTCTCTCTGTGACTCCTGAGGGAAGCCCTATTAGAATTACAAAGAACCTAAGGGTTTGTGGTGATTGTCACACATTTATTAAATATGTTTCATTAGTGGCAAATAGGTTAGTTATTGTGCGAGATGCAAATAGATTTCATCATTTTAAGGATGGTGCTTGTTCTTGTGGATATTACTGGTGATTGCTGTTTCTACGTTGGTGGGATGACTCCTCCCTCACCCTACATAGAATACTTTGTTTGTGACTATGTGGATGCAAAAATGGCGTCTGTTGTGAAAATTTGAAATTTGAGGGTTGTATACAGACTCGTGGAACACTCTATGCAGAGCTTCTGCAACTGCTGTTGATGTGCACTTCTGCCACTGTGAATGCTAGCTTGGTTGCCTTCACTATCTTGTAGTCCTTGACGCCGGGACTCTAGTTGATTTTAAGTGATAAATATATTGTGTACATAGTTAGAGCTATACTAGCTCCTTGTTTCGACTTCTTCGTTGTCTTCCAAATGCCTAAAAGCCCCATGTGATCATATCATTCTGCTATACTGCACAAGTGTACCACTAACAGAACAAACGAGGATATCTCCACATATCTGCATGATGTTGGTAAGGAACTCGAACGAGGAATCTTATACATACACTCACAGTGAAAAGTTGACATTGCATTTGGCGGTCCTGATGGAACCATATTAGGATTACTAAGTATTTTAGGGTCTGTGGTGATTGTTACACATTTATTAAGGAAGGTACTTGTTCTTGTGGAGATTGCAGGTTAATGCTGTTTCCACCCTGGTGAGGTGAGTTTTCTCCCATCTGTGTATCTTACCCTCATCCCATAGTGCTACAACTAAAAAAATCCATTATTAGAATGCCATTCTTTGTGATTATTGCACGAGAAATGGTATTTGGAACACAAATTTGGACAGCTTGTACAGATCTTATGGCCTATTGGAATTGGCAGTGTACAGCTTCTGCCACTGCCATTAATGCGCAGTTTTGCTACCATGGATGCTAGCTTGTTTGACTTTCTCTATCTTGTGATCCTTAACTGGCAGGCCTGCTAATTGATTTTGAACTGTTGAGCCCATATGCGTCTCAACTTCAGGATGGATCAGTTTGGATCCATACTTTCTTAATTGTCTTCCAAAAAACACAAGTTAAAAGCCTCTACATGTGCTGATATCATTGTCCTACTCCGCTCTCTACATGTTTCTTCAACCAACAGAACACACAGTTCAGCAATATCTCTTCATGCCTGCTCTGGACTATCTTGGCTTAAGCTACACTATCTTCCAGGTACGCAATGTTTAAATTTTTACTGCTGTAAGGCATTTGCAAGAGTCTAGTATCAAAAGCCTGGTTAGGCCTTGCTCATGTACACTAATTTCTTACCATAGTTGACCTAACATTCACCATCCGTCATAGGTCTGTGTCTTTGGAATCCACAAGGAATTACTACTCGTGATTGAAGCATGGTTCAAAGTTGCGGTCGCGGCCTGGACCGTTCACATCGGCTTTGATATATCGGTCGCGGTTTCGGCGAGATGCGAATTTTTGAAATATTTAATATTTTAAAAATTGTAAAAAATATGATAAATAAAAATAATTAAAAAATTAGTAAAAATAATAAAAATTCGAGTTGACTCCGAGATGATTCGGTGTGATTTTGGCCGTTTTCAATCCTTCACGGTGATGTCTCGGCGAATTGAGTATTTCAGTATCGTTTCGTCACGGTATCATATCGACAAGGGCCGAGACGGTGACGACTAGGCCGAGTCTTCAAACCATGGATTGAAGTGATATGTACAGAAGCTTTGGCATGTTATTACTCCCCCAAATAAGCAAAGTTGTAAAAGCCCATAACTCTAATAGCTGAATGGACTTGGTCCAGGTATATGTGTGCACGGTAACTCTAAGCATTGGCTATGCTGCATTTGCAAATGCAGTACACAATTCACTGGTCTAGTCTTGATTCTTGAAGTAAGAAACATTTCAACATTTGAATATAGCAATTGGCTGTGCTGCACTTTGACTTAGTGGCTGCATAATGCAACCCTAACCTAACTTTTCCTGTACAGTTAATGCAGTCGCATTGGCCCTGAACTTCCCGATACATGAAAGACTCTGACGTCAAGAGCCCGCATTCAATTCTTTGGCTCCGCCCCAGAATACCAATTTGTATTCGGAACATAAGGCTTTACATATCTTGTAAGTAGTGGAAATTCATATGTCCCGTCATTTTCTCCACAAATTTGCAAAAGTCACAATTTGAAGCATAAACAAATCCCAGGTAAAAATGGGGGAAAGGGATAATTTCAGAAATCTCCCTTGAGGTTTCAAGTAATTTTAGACAGTTCCCCTCACATTTGAAAATTTACACATACCTCCCCGTAGAACATAGGTTTGGATTTTACCTTGATGATGTAAGACTAAAAATGTATTATGAATGTCTAAATTGCCCTTATTTAAATTTCCTTAGTATGAATAATCATAAAATTTTTTTAAAAGGCAAAACATCAACAAAAGTGCAAGTTTGGGGTAATAATTTTAGTACAGGTCTATCAAATTATACTTTACGGTAATCTAGTAGCTTTTTATGCTCAAACAATATGAATAATTGGAATTGCTAGCAGTGATAATTGCTTCCATCATCATCAATAGCAATAGCATATCTGAGTGAAAGAAGGAAGGAGACATCTATCTTGATTAGCATATTTGAGTGATAGAAGGTTATAATTTAATGGATATGACTAAAATAGTTTTGGCCCCAATAAATGGCCTGGTTAAGAAGAATTGTTTTCCTTTTTCCTGTTATCTTTTTCCTTTTTTTATCAAAGGCTTGTCTTTTGAAAAATTATGAAGGTTATTATAGTTATTATCTATCATCAAGGGAGGTAAGTGTAATATTGAAAACTTCAAGGGAGTTCAGTCAAATTGTCAGAAACCTCAGGGGAGGCTTCTGAAATTATCCCATGGGAAACTGATGGTGTAGCTCATACTTCAATCTTTTTATAAAAAAAAAAAAAAATCCCTCAGCAGTCAGTAAGGACCTTAACCGAATTTCAAGTTGCTCGAAAGGTCTGAAGTGGGGAGACGTGGATCGCTAAGGCAAATCTATTACTGGACTCAGATATGAGAGGCTACGTGGAAATATAAGAAATAAAAATGCAGGACCAATTCCAATGGAAACCAAGACCATTTCTGGATTCATGTTTCTTCGTGGTCGAGTAAAAACTCGAATCAAGTCAGTGGGGGAGGTTACAATGTCGGATGTGGAAGGCTGAAATGGGCGCTTAATGTTGTCTTACTCATTTGTTGTTGGACCTTTATGAAAATGCGCCCACCTCGCATCTTTTTTCTAACCTGCCACAGGAGGCCGGAAACGTGCAAGATCATTACAAGAATACGTGTATGTAGATAGATGCATATATTATAGGGCAGGTAGTGGGAAACTGGGAATGTGCCTGAGACAAGTGTGTTTTGAGCTCTTTTCGGCTGGAGCGGGTAGAGAGTTTCACTTTAGGGAAAAGCCCGTGGAGGACCATTATAGTGATTTCGGTATTTGTCCAATCTTTATCTCCCGACTTGAGAGGTCTCCAAATGGCTATGGTGGGTATCGTTTTTTCGGCCTCCAAATGGCTTGGCTTACCCTTCCAAGAATGCATCATATATGTGAAGACAAAGACCGAAAGATCCTTTTGTGATTCGTAGTTGTGGGGGTATAGGCACTTTAGTGAAGAAACCTGCAGAAAAAAAAGAATTACAGATTTCGGACGAATTCTTCAGAAGGAAAATGCCATTTTCGTGATAAGGCATGCAACTTTTGTCATTTCGCCTTCAGTGAAGGCATTCAAGAAGATTAATATACGTGTCTTTTGACCTTTTCTGCTCTTCTGCATAATTGTCGCATTCAGCCTTCTAACTTTAGCTCTAGTTTAGCATAGTCATTAAATTTTAAATATCAACTATTTATTCTGCTTGATAATTCATTTTTCAAAAACAAAGTTTTGACATAAGAAATGTTAAAATTCATTTATAACTTTAATTAATTCTTGACCTTTTCTTAGCTTTTGCGGCAAGGATTGGGTTGAATAGTAAAGCGGAAAGGGTTATAAATAAGAAATCTCAAATTCAAGTCCTCTCACTAAAAAAAAAAAAAACTTCCCATAGTTTTAGTCAGAGGACTTTGCAACACACTACAAATTATATTTATTAATTATTTAAAAATTAATAGATTGTTATAAATATGCAATATTGATTAGAAATGGTAGAATACCAACTAACTATATAACATATAACCAATAAAATGATAGGCAAGCCAAAAAGAAACTCAAAATTTGTTTTGAAATTCAGAAATCTTAGGCCTTGTTTGGATTGCTGTTTTCCGCCGAAAAATTACGTCATTTTCCGTGATCACATTTCCCTATTATCTTTTTCCTCACATACATCAAATCGCTACAGTAATTTTTCCATGGAAAATGACGAAAAATGCAATCCAAACGGGGCCTTAAGTGTTGAATCGTGATTTCAAAGAGTATGAAGCTAAAGAACTCCATTCTATTGTTGTGGAGGATTTTATGTTACTTTTTCCTTCTATTCTCCCTTGCTATTCCTTTATAACAAACAAATTCATGTGAAATTGTAAAATTTTCATAACTGTTTGTGTACGGTGTTTTGTACTTATTCTAAATTTTAGTATATATTTACCAACCAAATGCTATTCATGCATTAAGTTATTGTGTACGAATAAAATTTTTGAGACTAACAAGGTTATATATATAATGATACATCAAGTTATATAACAAATACAACAACATTTGTGCTTTGTAGATATGATTTTGTATTAATTGAAGCTGCTAAGCATTCATTTTACTCAGACCCATGCACCCGAAAAGGTTCTACTGCCAAGTCCTACCTACCAAGTGTTTCGATTTCTCACATCATTAGTCAATTATTATCTACCGGTGCTTAGACCTTCTTATACAAGTAGCATGAGGATCCGAATTAGTTTAAAACATCGTGAAGTTAGCACTTGCCGGAGGCTAGGAGAGTAGGAAGAAATTCGTTATATGAGGGGGTGAATGTCGCCATGTATCACATAAATGAAGAAGCATATGCAATCCACTACTGTTTTCGAAATCTGTGGTGTGTAAGAATTCTTAAGCCGCCGATGGTTCCAAGAGCATGTTCTGATGATTTGTGGTGATTATTGAAATCGATCGAACCCATTCATTTAAAAAAAAAAAATAAAACCTAAGAACTGATTGAATCCTATAAACGTTATCAAAACTGGACGCAAACAAAAACAAGGAACAATTAAAAAAAAAAAAAATAAAGGCCTTACACCATCCATCATCCATGGGCCTAATTCATCAATCGTCAATTTATATGTGTATCAGCATTTGGTCCTGCAGTTGGCGACTGCGAATGCTCACCCAACCTTTTTGTCAGAAATCAAGCTGCAATCAAATGCCAACACAACAACATGCACCGCTGTTACTAGCGAAGAAATGAACGTTACAAACTTTTTTGGGGTCGTCATTTTCGAACTAGAAAGATGTATGTATACTATGGTGGTATGAATGATAGTGCGCTCCTCTCACTCATTCCCCCGGAACGTTTCCACAAATACAATGACCACATAAGCACTTTATCCGTGCCCACAAATTCTTCCACTTTCAGAAAAGATCAACGTAAATGCAGATGGTAGGAAAGGAGGCTTTTTTTCTGTATTTCTTCACATTAAAGGGGTCGGTACAATAATGTTTCCAAATTCCATTATCGTTTCCCCCCAAGGGTTTTCCGAAATAAATCTGTTAGTACCAATTTTCTCGTGTCTAGAAGAGTAAAACTTTTGGCTCTGCAGATCGATCTACCCAATTTCACAGACTATACAAATGCCGAGATAAAGCCATGGCCAAAAGGAAAAAAGAAAAAAAATTCACGCTAGAGATTTTAACAACTTTTTCATCGAGTAAATTTGCTTTTCAGTGTTTGATGTTTAGTAGAGATCGATCTAGGTTCTTCATCCAGTACTAATTCAGCTTCTTGTTCCTAAGATGTTTCTGAATTCTGGTGTTGAAATATAATTGAGTGAACCACACCATACAATACCCTATTCCGAAATGACTGGAGCTTAATGTGACGTAAAAAGAAAAAACTGGAGCTTAACGTGGGAGCTTTATCGTTTCCAATGGCCAGTACAAAAGCAATGGTAATGGCTGGCTATCATCATAACTAGTCAGCGACTCGTTACAAAATATTGAACATCAAATCCAAATTAATTTATGTGGTTCATCTCATATAAAATCTTAATCATTTTTTTTCCACTCAATGATTTAACAAACTTTCATTAATTATTAAGCTCTTGGCGAGTAAGAAAACTGATTTTGGAGAGAGCAGTGGCAAGTCTCGATCCAAAAAATCAAAATTTCCCGATTTTTTTTTCATCCACTCAAAACAGAATTAAATTATATATATCCGTCCTTAATTGTCTGCTCTCTCCCCGGACAGTCCAAGACGTACTTCTGTCAGTCTATAAAAACCGAAAACATATATTCAGGAAACCGTGAGTGACACTTTAGATTGTAAGCAATATGAAGTGCTACTACTGTGATCAGGAGCTTGTGCGGGCTTTGTCACTTGTTTTGGTATGTTTATTGCTATCACTGCTAAGCATTAAGAAGGTAGACGCGTCGCACCAGGTTTATCCGGAATATCAAACTCTACCTGCTGTGAAGGTGAAGCAATCGGAGCACAGAACCGGCTATCATTTTCAGCCTCAAAAGCATTGGATCAACGGTACCTCTTCTTCCCTGTTAACTTCCATTCCACTTTCAGTGGTAGCCAAATGGAGCAAATCCCAGTTCACTCGAAAACATTTTGTCTTTCCTTACGTCTAGTTTTCTTCTTTCTTTTTTTTGGGGTACTTCTGTCCTGCTAGCTGTTTCGCCTCTCGCAACAAGTTAAGCCCTTGTTTTTTTTTTTCTTTCTGCCACCCATAGCAGAGAAGCAAAACGACAGTCGTCCTCGTGGATGCGGCTATATATTCACCCTTTTTCCTGTTATTGTTTTCAGAATATAGGATGTACCAGTCCTTGACATCTAATATGTTTGGTGATTAATTTGCATGTACTTTTTCCTGGGTTTCATGGCCCTATGAATCGGTACACCGTTACGCATTCATTCCGTCAGTATTATTTTCTATAAAAGCCATCTGTTAATAGTCTACCATGCCTTACATAATTAAAGGACAAACTTGTGAGCCAAATGGGGAGATTCATTATGTCGGTGGGTATAGACTAGAGAGAGCTAACGATATTCCAATCCAATCCAATGCATATATGTCAAGGATGAATGGGCTTCATGCATGTTATTTACTACTGTGAGATCTCGGCTAAATTGCCAAATGCTCCCTACATCCCATATCACTGCTTATCAGTTATCCCCCCAGCTTTTGGGCTTCCACACAACCAACCTACATCCTCAGACAAACAATCTATCTAGCTAGATATGATCAGTTGCGTTTTCGTATTATTCTGTGCTATGCTTAAGGCTTAAGCGCTGCTTGTGTCAAATGCTGCTGCATAAGTCATAACTCTTGGGTACTGGATGGTAATAATATGTGTTTGCAAAAGGAAGACTAAATTACCAAACGAAGAAAAAAGGGGAGGAGAATATTCACTAATCATTTCGATTAGGCAATGCCATGTGACTTTCAAGGCTAACATCAGAGCACGTGTTAACATCTGGATTTTTTTGCATTCCACATTCCATGCTAGTTGAACGGACAAAGGTGATATGCATGGGAAAAGTATAGGAATCTAAAGCCTAACTTTGTTGTGCCTCAGCCTCGCACTTGTTTTTGCATATTCCACTCACTTGGATTGTGTCTTTTGTCTCATGTCCTTTTCCTTTTGGTTGTCTCCAATTTTGGTATGCCCCCTTAGTACTTGATCTGGAATAAGCTTCTCATTGTCATTTTGTTGTATGGTTTAAAACGCGTCGTAGCTTATGCATCCAAGTTGTTAGTTCTACTTGAAAGAAAAATCTACCAACATGCACAATGAAATCACAAGCATTTAGTGCATTATCTAGCAAAATTCAGAAGAAGTTTTGGAATGAAAAATTACTTGGTCATTTCGCAGTGCATTACCGCAGATGCAATTTCAATCTACTAAGAGCTCAATGCTATGTAATTAATATACATTAGTGGTCTCGTCGCAATTGACGGACTACCTTACCCCTTTTTTGGTTTCCACTTTCCTGCAGCCTTTCTTATTGTAGTCCGACCCACAAATGCACCTTACTGAGCTATATGGTACTTAATTCTTTTCGTCTTTTAAAAGTTTTGCTAATGAATCTATATTTCTTTTCCACGGGAACTCAACGGGCGTTGAAATGATCAAGAGCAGATCCGAATGGTAAGATCCTTTCACTGAAACAGACTATCTTCTCTCTCTTTCTTTTTGGTTCTTTTCCTAAATACATCTCTTTGTTGATTAACTTTTATAACCTAAAAACAATCCTTTTTTTTTTTTTTTTGGGTGGGGTGCTGAGCAGGACCGATGTATTACAATGGAATTTACCATCTCTTCTACCAGTATAACCCTTATGGTGCGGTATGGGGCAACATAGTATGGGGCCATTCAGTGTCAATGGACTTGATTAATTGGAAGGCATTAAAGCCTGCAATAAAGCCCACAGAACCATATGACAAACACGGTTGTTGGTCCGGCTCGGCCACGATCCTCCCAGGCAACAAGCCCGTTATCCTCTATACTGGGGGTAGTAGACGAGAACCAGACACAGGTCCAAAACTATGTACTACCTGCCAACATATCCGATCCATATCTTGAAGAGTGGATCAAGCCCGACGACAACCCGTTAGTCGTTGCTGAACCCGGCGTTAACAGGACAGCTTTCCGCGACCCAACAACCGCGTGGATGGGACGGGATGGCAACTGGAGAATCCTGATCGGTAGCAGGAGAAAACACACAGGGATTGCCTATTTGTACAAAAGCAAGGATTTTATCAAGTGGGTTAAAGCTAAACATCCGTTGCATTCAAAGGATAGAACTGGGAATTGGGAGTGCCCCGATTTTTTCCCAGTTGCCAGGGAAGGAAAAAAGGGACTGGACAATTCAATGATTGAAGAACAAAACGTTAAATTTGTGTTAAAAGTTAGCCTTGATACCACCAGATACGATTATTATACGGTTGGTAAATACTTTCCCGAGATCGACAGGTATATACCTGATAATACTTCCGTGGATGGCTGGAAAGGATTAAGATATGACTATGGAAATTTTTATGCTTCCAAGAGTTTCTTCGATCCTAGCCAGAATAGAAGGATCCTGTGGGGTTGGTCCAATGAATCGGACACCAAAATGGACGATGTTGAAAAAGGATGGGCTGGAATTCAGGTATTGTAGGATCTTACACTAATAATAGCCTAGCCTATCTTTTCAATAGTTAAGTCATGTGTTTGGACTTTGGACAGTTCTTACTAACATACTACTAATTAAGTTTGTTTGTTTGTTTGTTTTTTCTTTTGGCGAATCATTTGATAACCTTCATATGATAGCTCGTATGATATACACCAGACAGATGTACTGCGTAATTAACTTGGTCATCTACATTCATTCCTTAACACGTGCATAAGTTTCGATACTTGATTACACCAGTTTTATCTTTTCTGCTTTGGGTAAATGGGAGCTGAAGATGTTAATTCGTCTGCTTTTGAATCGTCGTAGACTATTCCACGTCGAATTTGGTTGCATCCTAATGGAAAGCAACTGTTGGCCTGGCCTATTGAAGAAGTGGAAAGTCTTAGAGGACACAAGGTTCAGTTGAGGAACGAAAATATGAAGAAGGGAGACGTTGTTGAGATCAAAGGAATAACAGCTGCACAGGTTAGGTTTGCGTAGGATATTCGGGTTTCGTTTACGCTGTCGATCATAGTATGGATTAATATATTATGGCATCATTAACCAAACCCTAAGAGCAAATTACAGGGCTGATTGAATGTGCTTTGCTTTGACATGCACATGCAGGCTGACGTTGAAGTAGTGTTCTCGTTTCCAAGTTTGGACAAAGCGGAGCGGTTGCACCCTAGTTTGGACCACCTTGATGCTCAAGAGCTTTGCAGTCGAAAGGGCTCAGCTGTCCATGGAGGACTAGGGCCGTTTGGTCTTTTAACGCTAGCTTCAGAAAAGCTAGAAGAATACACTCCAGTCTTCGTTAGGGTATTTAAGGCCAAGAATAAACACAAGATTCTGCTTTGCTCTGATGCTTCAAGGTTGGCTGATCAGATCTCAACAAGCTAGCAGCATTAAATCTTTGGTTTCTGTCTTTAAATGGTCGTGCTAATCTTGCATGTAGTATTAATATTTACTATTACCCTTGGTCTTGGCAGCTCCTCCCTAAAGGAAGGGTTGTACAAGCCCTCATTTGCAGGCTTCTTAGACGTTGATTTGGCAAAGAAGAAGCTCTCTCTCAGGAGCCTGGTGAAAACTTTCACATCTCCCTCCGTTTATTATTTTTTCTTTTTTATTAAAACAAAGAAAAAACTTTTTATTGTGTTTAAAAGATATATGTAATGAATGAGAGATATTTCTGTTGGCAGATTGATCATTCCGTGGTGGAGAGTTTTGGCGCTGGGGGCAAAGTGTGCATTACATCTAGGGTTTATCCTGCTTTGGCAGTCTCCAACAATGCCCATCTGTATGCATTCAATAATGGCAGCGAGACAGTTGCTATTGAGACGTTGGACGCTTGGAGCATGAAGGGACCTAAATTTATGAACTAATCCATTACGCATGGACCTCATTTTTCCAACTTCATATATTATGTACTGCCTACGCGCCTAATGTATTTGGGCGAACTTTAGCTAGTCAGCTGTTGCTGTTTTTTTTGGATGGACATTGAAATTTATGACTATAACGATCGTCTCACGGTCAATTGCGTGGACGGGAATTCTGAATTTTCATCGGGTTAATGTGTGTGTACCATTTAAGCTTAAAGACTATTAATCACAGATATTCATATTTATTTTAGTGTCTGCTATTAATCCTATCGTATCTAGGTGGGGCTCGTACGAAAGAAAACTCTTTTAACGTTATTCGCTCAATATGTATAAGTTTCAAACCCAAAACTTATACTTCAAAGTTACAAATTTCTTCCCCTTGCACTAATAGCCGTTAGTACAAAGTGTTTGCTCTTATCAAGGTCCTTGATGGACATTTAAGCCACGATTATTCATGTACTTAATTTTCAAAGCGCCCATAGAGAAGTATGAAATGAAGAATGAACGTGAGAAAATTGCTTGAGCCGAAAACATTCTAACAATGCAGAACGTTGTGCAGATGACGTGAACTGGTTGGGACCTCCCTTTTTATTTTTACTTTTCAAGAAGCAAAGATGATTTATTTCTTTTCTCTTCGGTTTTCCTGTCGTCAGACCCATGTTTTATTTCGGCCGAACTCAAGACACCAACCGCAGGTTAATTTTCGCAGTTATTTCTTAATCATTCCCATCCATAAGTAATTTTCTGATCTATATACATGTTGTTCTTGTGGTCAAATTTGTTCTGATCTTTAAATACTCAAAAGTGCATTAATTAACCATTCAAAGTCCTAAAATCTCTCGTCTGTTTTCTCTCCCATCTCCCTTTAAATACCAAACACACTGCCTATCGAATAGCATCAATTGTACTTATTTGTAATATATATTGTATCTTTATTTTTGTAAGCTAGTATCAACTGTCAAAGTCCAATGGAGCTCCATAACAAGTTTCTTTGGGCTTTGCCAGTATTCATGTTATCCTTTTTAATTTCTTATAATGGTGTTGAAGCCTCCCACAATGTTTATCTTCATTATCAGTCTCTTTCCGCCATCAAAGTAGAGCAAGTGCATAGAACCGGCTACCACTTTCAACCCAAGAAGCATTGGATTAACGGTAATTTTCCTCATAATTTTTTGTGGTTTGCTACAATGTTTTACATTCTCTCTTGGGATTCATTACAAGTTTACACCACAATGCATGCGACCTCACAATGTCAATCATCATATATATTCTGCTTTATTGCTATTCACACTATTAAAAAAAAAAAACAAAAGAGAGAGAGAGAACAAGTAAGAAAGCTGAAAGAGTTGACTCTTACCCTTCAAGTAATTGTTTATATGACAATCTTTTGGCTAACTTTAGAAGATTCACATACCATTTATGCCATTGATATTATTGTTAATTTAAGGAATTTGAGAAGGTTTTAGTGGATGATGGAATAGGATAGGCAGCCAGAGTCTCAATCCAACCCAACATTCTTGGTTGTGCTACGCTGGCGTAGACATTCTGCTCCCAAAAAGGTTTCCTGATATGGTCATTCATTCCAATTGCTGAATTTGATATAGGGCAGAAAAAATATTAGAAAAAGCGAAAAAGAAAGTTGAGCGGAACATGTCATCCACGACGCCATTATCCACATGTTTAGGATAATCCAAATCCAGCATAAAGTACCTAATCCAGACTGCATTTACGTATGTATGAAGGTTTCGTAAAATACTACCGAATAATACAATCATGCACGTTTCTTGCTTTCTTTTTTTTTTTTTTGGGTTGCTTTTTTTTTTTTTTTACACTTAGAGAATTTCTGGGCGTGCCCAGTCCAATTGGTTTCTTCTACTAACTACTAATGGTCTGAACCCTTTGTTTACATGTCCATGCGGGACCATAAAATGACTGGAGGGCAGATCCAAATGGTGAGCACTCTCAAAAACCACGCCTTTTTAAAACCTTTCCTTTTTGATGGTTTAAAAACTAATTTTCATCTCAACGCTGATGACAGGTCCTATGTATTATAATGGCGTCTACCATCTTTTCTACCAATACAATCCCAAAGGAGCTGTATGGGGTAACATTGTCTGGGCCCATTCAGTGTCGACTGACTTGATCAACTGGACTCCATTGGAACCTGCAATCTTCCCTTCAAACCCTTTGACAAGTACGGCTGCTGGTCAGGCTCTGCAACAGTTCTTCCAGGCAATAAGCCGGTCATCCTTTACACCGGTATCGTGGATAAGAACAATACCCAAGTCCAGAACTACGCCGTGCCAGCCAACCTCTCCGATCCATATCTCCGCAAGTGGGTCAAACCCGATAACAACCCACTGATCGTCTCCGAAGCCGGCGTGAACAAAACAGCATTCCGTGACCCAACAACAGCCTGGTTGGGCCGAGATGGGGAATGGAGAATCTTGATAGGTGGCAGACGGAAGGATACAGGAATTGCATTTTTGTACAAGAGCAGAGACTTCATGAAGTGGAAAAAGGCTGCAAATCCCATCCATCAGTCTGCTGGGACTGGCAATTGGGAATGCCCCGACTTCTACCCTGTAGCCAAATCAGGAACAAATGGGTTGGACACTTCTGTATTGGGACAAAATGTAAAGCACGTCTTGAAGGTTAGTCTTGATGCCACGAGATTTGAGTACTACACCCTTGGTAAATATTACCCCGCAGAAGATAGGTACGTACCCGACAATACATCTCCAGATAACTGGAAAGGGCTGAGATATGATTATGGCAACTTTTATGCTTCCAAATCATTCTTCGACCCAAGCAAGAACCGGAGGGTTTTGTGGGGTTGGGCTAATGAGTCTGACACGCGCCAAGGACGATATCAAAAAGGGTTGGGCAGGCATTCAGGTACATATTCTAAATATTAGTATTAGATTTTACTCCAAAGAATCATTTATATATTGCTGGACTATAGGTATTCTTTTATACCCCGTCCAGTCGAGTAATACTCGTATTGATAATCTAATTTTGTTTCACATATTTTTGGCTAATTTGTCTTCAATTGATCAGTTGATTCCACGAACAATCACGCTCGATCCAAATGGGAAACAATTGCTGCAATGGCCAGTTAAGGAATTGGATACTTTGAGGGGGGCACATGTCCGTCTGAGCAATCAGCTGCTGAGGAAGGGCGACCTCGTTGGAGTTACAGGAATAACTCCTGCACAGGTTTGTCCTCATTTCCCCCCAAAACAACAAGACAAGGGAAAAATTAGGTGAATATTGGAATGCATGAAATCTTCTACACTGATTCATAAATCCTGTTGCAGGCCGATGTGGAAGTGACGTTCTCTTTCCGCAGCTTGGACTTGGCAGAGCCATTTGATCCAAAATGGAGAAAACTTGATGCTCAAGATGTTTGCAGCAAAAGAGGTTTCGTTTGTTCAGGGGCGGTCTTGGACCATTTGGTCTCGCGACGCTTGCCACTGAAGACCTGCAAGAATACACTCCTGTATTTTTCAGAATTTTCAAAGACGCTGGCAAGCATGTTGCTCTCATGTGCTCTGACGCTACGAGGTTGGCTAGATATTTTACAAGTCAACTTTCTTTAGTTGCCAAATAATTCTACTCTCTCTCTTTTTTGACTTATCTAAAACTAATGCTTTAATTATATATGGATTGAACAACTTTCCAATCCCTTATCGTGTCTCAGGTCATCCTTAAAGAAGGAGTTGTACGCACCCTCATTTGCAGGATTTGTAGATGTGGATTTAACTGATAAAAAGCTGTCTCTTAGGAGCTTGGTATGGTTGCAGTTCTTTTCTACCCTTTTACTATTTGCCTAGTTAGCACGCCTCCGCCTGCTGTATATTGATTTCCTTTCCATGATGTTATGATGAATCATTCATTCGTTTGTGTATTCCTTGTTGGCGCAGATTGATCACTCAGTGGTTGAGAGCTTCGGGGCGGGAGGGAAGACCTGCATTTCATCCAGGGTTTATCCAACTAAAGCCGTATACGACAAGGCTAATTTGTATGCATTCAACAACGGGACTGAGGCTATTACAGTTGAGACTTTAGATGCCTGGAGCATGAAGACTGCTAAGGTGAATTAAGATGCATGGGAGAGCTCTACAATCACCATTTTGGAATTTTTGTCTTTTCATATTCTTTTCGCCTCTTTGACCAGAGTGAAGGATAACCTATATTAATAGGTTTTGTTTTTTTTATTTTTTTTACCTTGTATTATCAGCAAAAATAAAAATTTACGATTCGCGTCCAATGATGAAGTCTATATCTTTGTTCTTTGATTTTCTAGCTTGTACAACCTTATACATCCCGGGGAAATCATATCAATTGTTGAGCATCTACTCGCTCATAACTTGAAGAATAATTAAAGTAAAAGAAACCATGAACGCAATAAATTCTTGGAAAGGTTGACGTTATTTTAAGGGCAAATTCCACTTTATCCCTGTAGTTTAGCATGTTTTACATAACTCCCTATAGTTTCAAAAGCTAACATAACCCTCTCATGATTTGGATTAAAATGTCAAAGTGACGAAAATGATCATTCGTAACGGAATCACATAACATGTCAAAAATGCCTTTATGTAAAGTTGAAAATTATTTATTAATCAAGGGGAGTTATGAATATATTTTGAAAACCATAAAGGGGTTATATGGTAAAGTATTAAACCATAAGGGGGTTATATGGTAAAATATAAAAATCATACGGGGTTAATGTTTCATGTATTTATAAGGGTAATTTCGACATTTTTAGAAGTTCCGTTCCGAATGACTATTTCCGTCACTTTAACATTTTAATCAAAACCTTAAGGGGGTTATGTATAATTTTTGAAACCATAGGGGGGTTATGTAAAAAAAAGCTGAACTACCGGGGTAAAATGTAATTTGCCCTTATTTTAATGTTGATAACAAAATCCATCAGAGATTGAAAAAAGTTCCTGGTTGGACATGCATTGAAGTGGATAACAAAATCCATCAATTTACTGTTTGAGACCATTCTCATCCTCAATCGAAGGAGATCTACAAGAAGCTAAAATGTTTGTGCAATAAATTAGAGCTGGCTGGCTATGTTCCCGACACGAATTATGTGTTGCATGATGTTGATGAGAAATGTAAGCGAGGAATCTTATACACACACAACGAAAAGTTGGTTATCACATTTGGTCTCTTTGCAACTCTTGAGGGAAGCCCTATTAGAATTACAAAGAACGTAAGGGTTTGTGGTAATTGTCACATATTTATTAAATATGTTTCATTAGTGGTAAATCGGTTAGTTACAGTGCGATACGCAAATAGATTTCATCATTTTAAGGATGGTGCTTGTTCTTGTGGAGATTACTGGTGATTGCTGTTTCCACGTTGGTGAGATAACTTCTCCCTCACCCTACATAGAATACTTTGTTTGTGACTATACATGGACGCAAAAATGGCGTCTGTTGTGAAAATTATACAGACTCTTGTGGGACATTCTATGTATTAACCCTGTTGAAATTTGAAATATGTAGTTATATTAATTCTGTTAGCACCTTTAATGTATTTCTTAATCTTCTCTTTTCAAACATATAAGCAGTCACACAATCTTCCTTTACTGTTTGACGGTTAATCCTTTTATAAAACGGGGATGCAATTTTCATAAATTTGTATAGAAAAAGGATATTCATGTACAAGAATCATATGAGTTGCTAACTCCCAGAACCTGGCATCATTATAGAAAAAATTAATTATAGAAGTTATACCTTCCGAGGGTTCTTCGGTGAAGGATAAAACTTTTTGCCTTTTTCGATTTTCTTCTCCAAGAGTCAGTTTCTTTTGTAGACAATTTTTTAGGTGACTCTCGTATTGAAAAGTGGCTCCAGATGCACTTTTGGCAAATAGTTTTTGCAATGATTGCACTGTACTTTCATTGTTATATCAGTCTGCTTTACTATTTTTATATTCTCCCATATTATTGACTTCTTTTTTCTTTTTTTTTTCAAACTATTTTGCTTCTTCATTATCACCTTTTTGCCTTGTTTCTGCTCCTTTTTTCGGCTGCTCTAACATATCTAAATCCAACTTTTCTTCGCTCATCTCATCAGCATTTTTCTCCACTTTAAGTTCTTGATCGACAACTTCATTTTTAACCTCCATAATAGGACCTAATAATAATCCTTGGTGTGAATGAAATAGAGGACTATACACACATGTTTTTTAAAAGGCAAAAAATCAATCAATTTTGTTGTTAGCATGGTCCAAAAAAGAAAGAAAAAATGGCAGCAAAAGAATGAAAAAGAAGGTAGATAAAAACAGGTGTTTAATTGCACTCAAATATGTCTAACAACCCATCACAAATATTGTTAATAGTGTCAGCAGTTGAGTGTACACTATATGAATTTAAAGCTTAATTAATAACTTTGTTTATGTCTTTCTATATCAATATTTAAAAGCTTAATTAACTGGTCATAGCCTTAAAATTTAGATAAGTTCATGTGCCCCAAAATTTGAAGTTCAAAGAAGAAGACATTAATAAAGATTTCAATATCCATGAAGTCTAACAATAAGTCTAACAATATCCGTGAAATCTAACAAAAAGAGTACAAAGAAGAACACAACAACAAAGGTATGGTATATTGCTATTGCTACTTAGACACTAAAAAAATATATCAAGGGTACTACAAAAAGTTAAACTAGATAACTAAAGCAAAACATTACCATATCAGAAATTTACTAGTCCAGTAAAGAAAACATTACAGTACTATATTCGCAATTACCGTATTATTTTTATAATAATTCTAAGTTTGTATTTTTTTTTATTGGTATTGAATTTGATCACTACTATTATTCTTGCTTCCTATGGCTACATATAAAAATTGGGGATGTTGAGTTTGGCAGATCTCTCTCTGCCTCCTGTGTTGAGTTTAGGTGGCTAGTGTCATTTTTGTTTCTCTAGGTGCTATGTTAAGCAGTTTTCAGCTGCTAAAAGATTTTCCTCCTTTTTTACCCCTTTCTTTCCAAGGAAAAAAGTCCCACACACTACTTTGTGCACACTGCTTGTTTCTGTGAGCTTTGCAGGATTGCCTCGAGGCAATCTCTAACGGCTCGTTTAACAATTATTCGAGGAAAACACCAAAGACCCAAGTCATATTTTTGGATTTTCTGCAAGGGATTTGTTTTTTGATCCCAGTTTCCACACGGAAAGAGCTTTCTCATTTGGTGATGTGTACGGGAGGGAAATCACATAGAAAAGAGAAGAAAGAAGGGGAGTGTTTTTGTTTTTCGATTTTTGTGAGAAGTGGTGTTGTTATTGACCCAAAAAAAAAGATATGTTGAGCAAGAACCACCCAATCTGCTTCATTGAATTTTCGAAATTCATCAAGAATTAAAGCAGCTCGCCACAAAGTAATAATAGGTATTTTTACTTACCAAAATTCACGGTGGTTCGGATAAACCAATCAAATTGGACTAGTCAGTAGTTGCTTGAATGCTTGCGATAATTTTTGCTGGAGGTGATTGGAGCAGAGATGACTGGAGCTGAAGGTAACCAAATAGACTGAGCTAAAGATGTAGCCATGACTGGTAATAGTAGTGAAAAATAAAGGCATTTGTGGTGCCAAATTGCTAATGGACAGGTGGGGTGTGGTAGAAAGGCAGAGATGAGGAGATGGTGGACCATGGGGTTAAAGCCGCGAAATGAACCTCCATTTGGTTGTGATGGAGAGGCACAGATGCGAAGCTGCAAAATCGAAAAAGAAGAAGAAAAATTATACACAGCCGGAGAAGTAAGAAGTGAGAGCCCTAACCAAATCTGTTATATTTTGACTTCTAAAATGACAAATATGCCCTTTATTAACAAACTCTAATGAGTTATCCAAATGCCAAACAAGTCGAGCTTATTCGATTCGTTAATTAAACGAGCACATTTCTAATTCGAGCTCGACTCGTTTATCACAACTAACGAGTCGAGCTCGAATCTTATCGAGCTGAGCTCTAAAGAGCTTTCCAGTTCCTCGTTATGTTTAACAGCTCTATTAATGTTGTTTCCACCTTGGTGAGGAGAGTTTTCTCATCTGTGCATCTTACCCTCATCCATAGTGCTACGACTAAAAAAATTCATTATTAGAATGCCATTCTTTGTGATTATATTGCAGAGAAATGGTATTTGAAACAGAAAATTTGGACAAATTGTACAGATCTTATGGCCTATTGGAATTGGTAGTCCATATATAGACACCAAAATTTTATCAATTTTAATATTTTTTTGAATTTTATCTATTTAATGAGTTATTTATTTTCTTGTATTTTAATATGCATTTTTTCTCTCATTTTATAGGTTCGTTTTAAGGGAAAAAAGAGCGAAAAAAAAGAAAATCAAGAAATAAAAAATCATCCTAATCATTTTGTTTCACCAAATGTACTATTAATCCATTTTTTGCACTCCATGTTGCTATTCGCCTTTCTTTTCATTTGGTAAAACCCTTATTTTTTATTAACCAAACTCCATTTTTCTCCCAATACACTCTCAACAGAAAAAAAAAAAAAACTTTTTCCCTCAACCTCTTGGCTCTATCTTTCCCTTTTCTCAATTCAAACAACATATCCTCTTACATAATCAAACACAAGAGAAAGCAAGCAATTGGGGTGTAAGGGTACTGGAATTTCATCAAAAATCTTTAACTGGGGTCATAAGAGGTACTATCACTCTTATTGAACCATTTTCCAGTTTTTCTTTATCGCGTTAAATCCATGTACTGTTGGTTAGTTTCTCTTGCTTCTCGTTGTTCTTTTTCTTTGTTGTTGTCACTGGTTGTTGAAGTTTTGGGGTAAACCATGAATAACATTAAGCAAAAAAAATGATTTCTCTGAATGCATATTAAGTGTTTGTTAAAATGTCAAAACGAAAAACGAATCAAATTAGTGAATCTTTTGTGCATAGTTTCGCTAAAATGAATGACCATTAGCTAGCACAAGACCTGAAAATGTTTGGTTATCCAAGATTTTGGAGTTTTGAGCCTTAAAAGCATTGGAATATTTTTCTTCATTTGTCTGCTATTTTTGACTTAATGTATCATTTTGTTATTGTTTTCTTGTCAAACTAAGCTCATGATTGGATTGTAGAAATCACAAGTAGTGTTTTGGTATAAAATTTACAATTTTTGAGAGAGATTTGAGTGATTTTAGGAAAACAAAATTGTGGCTGTAATTTGGCAATTTTGCCACTTTTCATTCTTTTTTTTGGTAAAAACTAAGTCCAAAAACGAATTCTATGTGATAAATTGAGTGGGGGATATATTTTGGTGAAATTTTATAACCGGAGAGTTTGCCGGTGATTGGCGGTCTGACGATGGTGACGCCACCAGCAGCGAGGAGTTTTAGCTCGCTGGAGAAGAAGACGAAGAAAGGGGAAAAAGAAGAAAGAAAAAGAAAGGAAAGGGAAAAAAAGAAATAAAAAAGAATGGGCTAATGTCTTATTTTCGGTTGAGCTAGAGGTCTCTTAATTTGGGTTTTCATTTGGGATTTGGGGTAATTTTTTCACTTGGACTTGTTTCTCTTTTAATGAAGACAGCTAGCATTTTTCCTTGGGCTGAAGGCGTCCAATCCAAACAACTAAAAATTAATAGCCCAAAAACCTTTCTACTTGACCAAATCAGAAACTAAAATTTGCACTTTAACCCCTGATCTTTTGAGTAGTTTTACTGTGGGCCAGAAATTTTAAATTTCTTTCACTTTGGTCCTTAATTTCATTTTAGTCCCTAAATTTTATCTTAATTAAAATTTTGACCCCTAACTTTTAAAAATTATATTTGTGACCCTAAAATTTTTTATTTTTGCAATTTAGTCCCTAGTGAATTTTGACTCTCTCTATTATAATTGTTTCTTTTCTTTAATAGCTAATTATGTTGCTTTTGAATGTATTCAATTGTAATTTTTAATTGTTCTTAAGTTTCTTTATGTTTGACATATTAATGTAAATTTAGTACTTTTTTCTATTATTATTATTATTATTATTATTATCAATTAAATTGGTATCATGATCCTTTTGTTCATTTTGAGTATAAATAGGGTAATTTGATTCTATTTAGTCACCACTTTAAAAGAGAGGTACCCCTATTATTATTTAAATGTCAATTACTTGCTCTTATGTGCTACTACGTGCTCCTATATTTTTATATATTTTGTTATTTATTTGATTTAAATTTTTCATTCAAATTTTCTTATATTTTTTAAATTAATTTTTATAATTATTTGGGAGATATTTAAATACTTCGAGATGTAATAGATAGGTAATATTTTTTGAAAAATTGTAATTAGATAGATAAGTATAATAGATAAGATAGATAGGTCCCTTTTATTATATTTTCTATTTTAGATTGTAGTTATGTCTCCCTATTGTAATAGATAGGATAGATAGGTTTATTTTATTTTTCCATTTTAGATTGTAGTTAAACCCCCCACTGTAATAGTTAGGTTTTGCGTGTTTATGTGTTTATATGCTTTATCCTCTTTTTTTAGGATTTTTGCATTTAAACATTATGTTTGTATGTTATGTGTTACGTGCTCTTATGTGTTTATTTATTTTAATTTATGCCATATTCATTTAATTATGTATTATTAATGCAATGACGTCACCACACTAGTCCAACATTAGTTGTGGCTTCCTCCTCCACTTACTTGCTAGCCCAACGCTAGTGAATACTTTTAAAAATGGGATAGTCCAACGCTAGATTCTTAGATCGTTCATGCGTTAGATTCATCTTTTGTGTGACATTTATTACATTTTCATATATATTTTTAGTATTTTTTCTCATTTGCATGATATTTCCTATTATATTATCATTTACCTTCTACTCTCTATATGTGTTAATCATATTATTTAGGATTGCATTTCATTTAATCTAGTTCATTTGCTTGTTTATGTTAGGAGAATTACTCTTGGAACATGGATATGGGTGATTATAACTCTTTAGTTTAAATACCCTATTAATCCTTGCATAAGGAAAATTATGTTACAAGTTTTTGCCTCCTGTATCCATTATATTATATTCCTATTTTTTGACCACTTTCTAGATATATAATTTAATTTTCTTTTCTTTTCTTGAATTTCATTTATTCATGCCCGTGATCTCTTTCAAGAGATTATTTTGGATTTCGCAATTAATGCGATTGGTATCAATTAAACTCTTGAATGGACATTTTGTCCATTCCGACATTTTCTAAATTTATATTTGCATCTATGTAGAAAACATCCAAACATGATAAATTTAAGAGTTAGATTAGAAAATTTTTGATTAAACCTCGCAACTAGTTTAGATTAGGTTGAAAGGGTGTATTAGGTCAGAGTTGATCGAACCTTTGTCTTCTCTTTCTTCAATCGTAGCTTTCGAACTCATTTTTCTCCTGTTTTTCAAGATCTAGAGTTGTCGAAAAGGGTTTTATTTGATTTTATTTTTGTTAAAAACATTTTTTGGGTAACTTGATACGCCCAAACTCAATATCAAATTGCGACTCCTATTTTTCTTAAAAACCCTTTTAAACTAAATTTTGGACCCAAACTATCGCATTCTTTAAACTCCTATTCTAGGTCCTTTTTTTACTTATTTTTAAATAAAATCATATTTTTTGTAAATATAATTTTCATCATGAAATATGGGGTATACAGCTTCTGCCACTGCCGTTAATGTGCAGTTTTGCTACTGTGGATGCTAGTTTGTTTGATTTTCTCTATCTTGTGCTCCTTTACTGGCAGGCCTGCTAATTGATTTTGAACTGTTGAGCCCATATGCGTCTCAACTTCAGTTTGGATCAGTTTGGCTCCATACTTTCTTAACTGTCTTCCAAAAAACGCAAGTTAAAAGCACCATGTGCTGATATCATCATCCTACTCCGCTCTACATGTTTCTTCCACCAACAGAACACACAGTCAGCATATCTATTCATATCTGCTCTGGACTATCTTGGCTTAAGCTATACCATCTTCCAGGTACGCCTGGTTAGGCCTTGCTCATGTACACTAATTTCTTACCATAGTTGACCTAATATTCGCTATCCTTAATAGGTCTATGTCTTTGGAATCTATAAAGGAATTACTACTCCTGATTGAAGTGATATGTACAGAAGCTTTGGCATGTTATTACTCCCCCAAATAAGCAAAGTTGTAAAAGTCCATACTCTTTCAATTGCTGAATGGACTCAGTGCATGTATATGTGCGCACCGGTAACTCTAAGCTTTTAGCCATGCTGCATTTGCAAATGCAGTACACAATTCACTGGTCTAGTCTTGATTCTTGAACTAAGAAACATTTCAACATTGAACTGATGATATTAATTAAATATAGTAATTGGCTATGCTGCACCTTGACTTTGTGGGCTGCATAATGCAGCCTAACTTAACTTTTCCTGTACAGTTAATGCAGTCGCATTTTCCCTGAACTTCCCGATACATGAAAGACTCTGACGTCAAGAGCCCGCATTCAGTAAATTTGCTTTTCAGTGTTTGATGTTTAGTAGAGATCGATCTAGGCTCTTCATACAGTACTAATTTCAGCTTCTTGTTCCTAAACGTTAAGATGTTTCTGAATTCTTTGGTGTTGAAATATAATTGAGCGAACCACACCAAACAATACACTATTCCGAAATGACTGGAGCTTAATGTGACGTAAAAAGAAAAAACTGGAGCTTATCGTTTCCAATAGCCAGTACAAAAGCGATGGTAATGGCTGGCTATCATCATAACTAGTTAGCGACTCGTACAAAATATTGAACATCAAATCCAAATTAATTATGCAGTTAATGTGGTTCATCTCATATAAAATCTTACTCTTTTTTTTTCCACTCAATGATTTAACAAGCATTCATTAATTATTAAGTCTTTATCCAAATAATCAAAATTTCCCGATTTTTTTTTCATCCACTCAAGAATCCCTGTCCAACTCAAGACAGAATTAAATTATATATATCCGTCCTTAATTGTCTTGCTCTCTCCCGGACAGTCCAAGACGTACTTCTGTCTGTCTATAAAAACCGAAAACATATATTCAGGAAACCGTGAGTGACACTTTAGATTGGAAGCAATATGAAGTGCTACTACTGTGGTCATGAGCTTGTGCGGGCTTTGTCACTTGTTTTCGTATGTTTATTGCTATCACTGCTAAGCATTAAGAAGGTTGACGCGTCGCCACCAGGTTATCCGGAATATCAAACTCTACCTGCTGTGAAGGTGAAGCAATCGGAACACAGAACCGGCTATCATTTTCAGCCTCAAAAGCATTGGATCAACGGTACCTCTTCTTCCCTGTTAACTTCCATTCCACTTTCAGTGGTAGCCAAATGGAGCAAATCCCAGTTCACTCGAAAACATTGTCTTTCCTTACATCTAGTTTCTTCTTTTTTCCTTTTTTTTTTTGGAGTGCTTCTGTCCTGCTAGCTGTTTCGCCTCTCGCAACAAGTTAAGCCCTTGTTTTTTTTTTCCTCTCTCTTTTTGCCACCCCACAGCAGAGAGGCAAAACGACCTCGTGGATGCGGCTTTATATTCACCCTTTTTCCTGTTATTGTTTTCAGAATATAGGATGTACTAGTACCTGACATATAATATGTTTGGTGATTAATTTGCATGTACTTTCCTGGTTTTCATGGCCCTATGAATCGTTACACCGTTACACATTCATTCCCGTCAGTATTATTTTCTATAAAGCCATCTGTTAATATTCTACCATGCCTTACATAATTAAAGGACAAACTTGTGAGTCAAGTGCGGAGGTTCATTATGGCGGTGGGTACAGAGTAGAGAGAGCTAACGATATTCCAATCCAATCCAATGCATATATGTCAAGGATGAATGGGCTTCATGCAGGTTATTACTACTCTCAGATCTCGGGTAAATTGCCGAAACGCTTCCTACATCCCATATCCTCAGACACAACCGACCGACATCCTCAGACAAACTATCTATCTAGCTAGATATGATCAGTTCGTTTCGTATTATTCTGTGGCTATGCTTAAGGCTTAAGCGCTGCTTGTGTCAGATCATGCTGCATAAGTCATAACTCTTGGGTACTGTTTGGGTAATAATATGTGTTTGCAAAAGGAAAACTAAATTTACCAAATGAAGAAAAAGGGGAGGAGAATATTCACTAATCATTTCGATTAGGCAATGCCATGTAACTTTCAAGGCTAACATCAGAGCACATGTTAACATCTGGATTTTTGGTTTGTGGCCGAAAGGTCCAGTCCTTTTCTGCATTCCACGTTCCATGCAAGTTGAACAGACTAAGGTGATATGCATGGGAAAAGTATAGGAATCTAAAGCCTGACTTTGTTTCGCCTCAGCCCCGCAATTGTTTTTGCATATTCCACTCACTTGGATTGTGTCTTTTGTCTCATGTCCTTTTCCTTTTGGTTCTCTTGAATTTTGGTATCCCCCTTATTACTTGATCTGGAATAAGCTTCTCATTGTCATTTTGTAAGTTCTACTTGAAAGAAAAATCTAGCAACATGCACAATGACATCACAAGCATTTAGTGCATAATCATTGGTTAGGCAATGCCATCCAATAATTTTGTAATTGACGAATTACACACTCGTTAAGCAAATCAAATAAGTAATACAAATATTCAAAATCCAAACTATAATTATGCAGTTGGATCACAAATTACTTGGTCATTTCACGGTGCATTATTGCAGTTGCAATTTCAATCTACTAAGAGCTCAATCCTATGTAATTAATATACATTAGTAGTCATTCATAGGATTGACTACCTCAATCCTATTTAATTAAAGAAAGGGTTGTACAAGCCCTCATTTGCAGGCTTCTTAGACATAGATTTGGCAAAGAAGAAGCTCTCTCTCAGGAGCCTGTGAAAACTTTCACATCTCCCTCCGTTTATTTTTTTTTCTTTTTTACTAAAACAAAGAAAAAACTTTTTATTGTGTTTTAAAGGATATTCGTAATGAATGAGAGATGTTTCTGCTGGCAGATTGATCATCCCGTGGTGGAGAAATTTGGCGCCGGAGGCAAAGTGTGCATTACGTCTAGGGTTTATCCTACTTTGGCAGTCTCCAACAATGCCCATTTGTATGCATTCAATAATGGCAGCGAGACAGTTGCTATTGAGACGTTGGACGCTTGGACCTAAATTTATGAACTAATCCATTCCGCATGGACCTCATTTTTCCAACTTCATAGATTGTGTACTGTCTACGCGCCTAATGTATTTGACGTACTTTAGCTAGTCAGCTGTTGATCTTTTGGATGGACATTGAAATATATGACCATAACGGTCAATTGCGTGTACAACAATTAATATTCGGTCGGTAGCAACAGCTAATTTTGTTCAAAGTTGTCGGGAATTCTGAATTTTCATCGGGTTAATGTGTGTGTACCATGTAAGCTTGAAGACTATTCCACAAAGCATTAAATCACAGGTGCTCATATTAAAATATTTTATTGTTTGCGACTAATCTTATTCCATCTAGATCAGATTCGTACAAAAGAAAACTCTTTCAACCTTATTCGCTCAATTCCTATAGATTTCAAACCTGAAAACTTATACTTCAAAGTTACAAATTTCTTCCACTTGCACTAACAGCTGTTAGTACAAAGTGTTCGCTTTTACAAAGGTCCTTGATGGACATTTTAGCCATGATTAATCATGTACTTAATTTTCAAAGCGTCCATAGAGATGTATGAAATGAAGAATGAACGTGAGAAAATTGCTTGAGCCGAAAACGTTCTAACAATGCAAACCATTGTGCAGATGACGTGAACTGGTTGGGATCTCTTTCTCCTCCCATTTTATTTTTGCTTTTCAAGAAGCAAAGATGATTTCTTTCTTTTCTCTTCATTCGGTTTCCTGTCGTCAGACCCCACGTTTTATTTTGGCCGAACTCAAGACACCAACCGCGATTATTTCCTGGTCAAAAATAGAATACAACAGGTAGTTAAAAATGGAAAAAGAGATCAAAACTATTGGACGCTTCAAAACGGCCGCAGGTTAATTTCGCAGTTATTTCTCAATCATTCCCATCCATAAGTAATTTTCTGATCTATATAGATGTTGTTCTTGCGGTCAATTTTTTTCTGATCTATAAATACTCAAAAGTGCATTAATTAACCATTCAAAATCCTAAAATCTCTCCGATCTCTCTCTCGTCTGTTTTCTCTCCCATCTCCCTTTAAATACCAAACACACTGCTTATCGAATAACATCAATTGTACTTATTTGTACATATATATTGTATCTTTTTTTTGTAAGCTAGTATCAACTGTCAAAGTCCAATGGAGCTCCATAACAAGCTTCTTTGGGCTTTGCCAGTATTCATGTTATCCTTTTTAATTTCTTATAATGGTGTTGAAGCCTCCCAACAATGTTTATCTTCATTATCAGTCTCTTTCCGCCATCAAAGTAGAGCAAGTGCATAGAACCGGCTTACCACTTTCAACCCAAGAAGCATTGGATTAACGGTAATTTTCCTCATAATTTTTTGAGGTTTGCCTACAATGTTTTACATTCTCTCTTGGGATTCATTACAAGTTTACGCACAATGCATGCAACCTCACCAATGTCGATCATCTTATATATTCTGCTTTATTGATATTCACACTATTTTAAAAAAAAAAGTGAGAGAGAGAGGAACAAGCAAGAAATCTGAAAGAGTTGACTCTCACCCTTCAAGTAATTGTTTATATGACAATCTTTTGGCTAACTTTAGAAAATTCACATACCATTTATGCCATTGATATTTATTGTTTAATTGAAGGAATTTGAAAAGGTTGTAGTGGATGATGGAGTAGGATAGGCAGCCAGAGTCTCAATCCAACCCAACATTCTTGGTTGTGCTTACGCTGGCGTAGACATTCTGCTCCCAAAAAAGGTTTCCTGATATGGTCATTCATTCCAATTGCTGAATTTGATATAGGGCAGAAAAATATTAGAAAAAGCGAAAAAGAAAGTTGAGCGGAACATGTCATCCACGACCGCCATTATCCAACATGTTTAGGATAATCCAAATCCAGCACAAAGTACCTAATCCAGACTGCATTTACATATGTATGAAGGTTCGTAAAATACTACTGAATAATACAATCATGCACGTTTCTTGCTTTCATTTTTTTTTTTTTGGGTTGCTTTTTTTTTTTACACTTAGAGAATTTCTGGGCGTGCCCAGTCCAATTGGTTCTTCTACTAACTACTAATGGTCTGAACCCTTTGTTTACATGTCCATGCGGGACCATAAAATGACTGGAGGGCAGATCCAAATGGTGAGCACTCTCCAAAACCACGCCTTTTTAAAACCTTTCCTTTTTGATGGTTTAAAAACTAATTTTCATCTCAACGCTGATGACAGTCCTATGTATTATAATGGCGTCTACCATCTTTTCTACCAATACAATCCCAAAGGAGCTGTATGGGGCAACATTGTCTGGGCCCATTCAGTGTCGACTGACTTGATCAACTGGACTCCATTGGAACCTGCAATCTTCCCTTCAAAACCTTTGACAAGTACGGCTGCTGGTCAGGCTCTGCAACAGTTCTTCCAGGCAATAAGCCGGTCATCCTTACACCGGTATCGTGGGATAAGAACAATACCCAAGTCCAGAACTACGCCGTGCCAGCCAACCTCTCCGATCCATATCTCCGCAAGTGGGTCAAACCCCGATAACAACCCACTGATCGTCTCCGAAGCCGGCGTGAACAAAACAGCATTCCGTGACCCAACAACAGCCTGGTTGGGCCCGCGATGGGGAATGGAGAATCTTGATAGGTGGGCAGACGGAAGGATACAGGAATTGCATTTTTGTACAAGAGCAGAGACTTCATGAAGTGGAAAAAGGCTGCAAATCCCATCCATCAGTCTGCTGGGACTGGCAATTGGGAATGCCCCGACTTTCTACCCTGTAGCCAAATCAGGAACAAATGGGTTGGACCACTTCTGTATTGGGACAAAATGTAAAGCATGTCTTGAAGGTTAGTCTTGATGCCACGAGATTTGAGTACTACACCCTTGGTAAATATCACCCCGCAGAAGATAGGTACGTACCCGACAATACATCCCCAGATAACTGGAAAGGGCTGAGATATGATTATGGCAACTTTTATGCTTCCAAATCATTCTTCGACCCAAGCAAGAACCGGAGGGTTTTGTGGGTTGGGCTAATGAGTCTGACACCGCCAAGGACGATATCAAAAAGGGTTGGGCAGGCATTCAGGTACATATTCTAAATATTAGTGTTAGATTTTACTCGAAAGAATCATTATATATTGCTGGGACTATAGGTATTCTTTTATACCCCGTCCAGTCGAGTAATACTCGTATTGATAATCTAATGTTGTTTCACATATTTTTGACTAATTTGTCTTCAATTGATCAGTTGATTCCACGACACAATCACCGCTCGATCCAAATGGGAAACAATTGCCTTCAATGGCCAGTTAAGGAATTGGATACTTTGAGGGGGGCACATGTCCGTCTGAGCCAATCAGCTGCTGAAGAAGGGCGACCTCGTTGGAGTTACAGGAATAACTCCTGCACAGGTTTGTCCTCATTTCCCCCCAAAACAACAAGACAGGGAAAAAATTAGGTGAATATTGGAATGCATGAAATCTTCTACACTGATTCATAAATCCTGTTGCAGGCCGATGTGGAAGTGACGTTCTCTTTCCGCAGCTTGGACTTGGCAGAGCCATTTGATCCAAAATGGAGAAAACTTGATGCTCAAGATGTTTGCAGCCAAAAGAGGTTCGTTTGTTCAGGGCGGTCTCGGGACCATTTGGTCTCGCGACGCTTTGCCACTGAAGACCTGCAAGAATACACTCCTGTATTTTTCAGAATTTTCAAAGACGCTGGGCAAGCATGTTGTTCTCATGTGCTCTGACGCTACGAGGTTGGCTAGATATTTTACAAGTCAACTTTCTTTAGTTGCCAAATAATTCTACTCTCTCTCTTTTTGACTTCTCTCAAAACTAATGCTTTAATTATACATTGATTTGAACAACTTTCCACTCCCTTACGCTGTCTCAGGTCATCCTTAAAGAAGGAGTTGTTACAGACCCTCATTTGCAGGATTTGTAGATGTGGATTTGAACTGATAAAAAGCTGTCTTCTCAGGAGCTTGGTATGGTTGCACTTCTTTTTCTACCCTTTTACTATTTGCCTAGTCAGCACGCCTCCGCCTCGTGTATATTGATTTCCTTTCCATGATGTTATGATGAATCATTCATTCGTTTGTGGATTCCTTGTTGGCGCAGATTGATCACTCAGTGGTAGAGAGCTTCGGGGCCGGAGGGAAGACCTGCATTTCATCCAGGGTTTATCCAACTAAAGCCGTCTACGACAAGGCTCATTTGTATGCATTCAACAACGGGACTGAGGCTATTACAGTCGAGACTTTAGATGCCTGGAGCATGAAGACTGCTAAGGTGAATTGAGATGCATGGGAGAGCTCTACAATCACCATTTTGGAATTTTTTATTTTGCATATTCTTTTGGGCTCTTTGACCAGAGCGAGGGATAACCTATATTAATTGGTTTTTTTTATTTTTTTTACCTTGTAGTATCAGCAAAAATAAAAATTTACGATTCGCGTCCAACTATGAAGTCTATATCTTTGTTTCTTTGATTTTCTACAACGTTTTACGTCCCGGGAAAATCAAATCAATTGTTGATTATCTACTCCCTCATAACTTGAAGAATAATTAAAGTAAAACAAACCATGAACGTAATAAATTCTTTGAAGGGTTGACGTTAGTTTGATTCAAGGGAATTTTTAAAGGTTTGAAAGGAAAGGGTGCTTGACCGTCGGATCAGATGTTCTGAATTACGAACCAGCACAGCATTTTTGCTAATGGATAAACAAGTGCTTCATTTTTTTTGTTTAAGGAGTCGAAAAAATATCTTTGTGGAAAACCTGCATACTCCATTGATTTGACAAAATCTGGTTGGATTTTTTCTTCTCAACAAAATCAAGTAGGTCAGTGAAACATTCCGGCCCGGCACTGGTTGGCTTCGCTACCTGCATTCCATCTGTACCCGAGTCAGCATGTCTAAATTCTGACCTCGTAAACATCACATGCCATTTGCCAAACCCAGCAGCAAATGTATAGCCAAATCTTTGGGATTTTGACTCCTATTTTTTTGCTATAGTTTTTGACCTTTGACTTTTGGAGTCCAAGATGCAAATTTTCTCTGGCGGCGGCTGCCTTCTCGATTGCTCGCTATGAATTATCCAAAACATCTTTTATTGCAGGAATAATAAGTAGTTAAGTAGTTTTCCCACTTATTATGAGAAAATATACTTCCATCAATGCAGCAATTGTAGATACTACATTGTTTCTAGTTCCAATGTTCCATGTATATTCTGTAATAGGTAATCCTTTTGTAGAGACCTTTTCTTTTTTCTTTTTCTTTGACCGCTTGTAGAGAGCATTTTATGAAGGAAAAAAAGCTAACGATTGATTGCAATTTGCTTGATATTATCAGTAAACTTGAAGAAGATCTTGGTGATAGGTAAGTGATTTATCCGACGGAAAAGCATATATGGTTTATTATAGATGTTATTACCAAGTATAGTATCTGGCAAGATTCTCATAGACTAAATTAATCCTTCCTCGGGATTGTTGTGATTTCATAAACTGTATTTTAAAGTATTTTAATCATTAAAATTAAAGTATTTTAAAGGAAGGAAAAAAACAACACAGTAGAGGAAAGTGGAAATTGCTCAAAGAATAAAATAAAGACTAGAGCAATGTGGAAATCGGATCAAGTTCCTTTATGAAAGAATGTGCGCTAGAATTTAACAAGAAAAAAAAAACAGTGAAGATACAACAAATGTTTTTATAGGTTATAGCTGATTGCAATTCCCAAAAGTTAAAGAAAAAGATTTTGAACAAATCAGTTAGCACGTTTCCGGAACAAACACGGTCTAATTTTCAAAGTTATCCAATAACCAATCCTATCCCTAATAAACTTCTGCTAATTCTATAAATGCAGAGGATTTTAACCATTGACTACTCCAACATTTCTCTCTCTCTCTCAAAAAAAAAAAAAATCACGTCGCACGTCCTTCTTCCTTGCACTTGCTAAATTGCAATAGCCGGCCAATTTCTGCGACCGCCGAAAAACATATAGTTGTTGCGGATTTGTGTTGATTCTTAGACAAGTTCCAGCACTGTTCTGCAAGTAAGGCCAATGGGGCACTTTTGCAGTGAAAAGATTTTATGGGTTTTGCCACTAGTTTTCACTTGCGTTTTGGTTTCCATTAATGGCGTCGAAGCCTCGCACAAGGTCTATCCTGATTACCAGTCTCTTACTGCTTCAAACGTTGGGCGTCTGCACAGAACCGCTTACCACTTTCAACCCAAGCGGCATTGGATTAACGGTACGTTTTGCAGTCTCCGTCCTTCCATGCCTTTGTTCTCAACTGATAGATTTAAATTTGAGATTTTTTTTGGGTCCAAAAATGTCGAAAATTTTTGGATTTTGGTTCTGAGTGATCACTAACTGCCGACGTTTTATAGTCTTTTCATTCTCAACTTATTTCTAGATTCATCATCTATGTATCTCTTGTTTTCTTCGTCCACCATTTAATCTTCGTGAAAAAAATAATTAATTAGATTAAGAAATCATTTAATCCGAAAAAAAAATTCATTTATATTTCATTGATATAGCATTATACAAGGCTAATATCGTCATCTTCTTGTCAAAATCTATTCTTCAACTCTTTTCAAGAACACCTATCCATTTACTTAAAATGCCCTTTTTAACGAAATCAATTTTTATAAAATCAGCTTTTACAAAATGTTTTTTTTTTTTTTGAGTATTCGTTAAAAAAAAATGTACAATGTTTTACACGTTTCCAGATTGATGTAGAAAATCTGGGAAGGCTGGTACACTAGTTATGCTCATCAGATAGGCTTAGTACTTAAAAAATGAACTACTTATTAGCACAAAAGATGACAGATTTTTTATTGAAAGATAATCTGAGTTGTAAGTTAATTATGCTCTCAAAGATAGAGAACACGGCATAAGTTTCCGGCAGTGGTGTGGAAAATTCGATATGATGCTTCAGAGGACGTCCGGCCTGGTTTATGAATTATGACTTTCTGCGGCGGCGATCTCAATTTATAAAAGCAATTGAATGCTCCCTTCCCTTATGGATTTATTCCATTCTGTGCATGCATGCCGCAGAAAGATGGCGTCACATTTATTTATTTATTTTTGTTCCCCTTATTTTGTACATGCAACTGCAAACATAAACTCTTGTACTCTACTATGTATATTTTTATTTAACTTCAAAAAAAAAATACTAGTAACCTCTTCCCCTACTTAACAGAATTTGTTTTCTTCCTATAAAAACAATAATATCGTTTCTTTTTCTCCGTATTCTTCTGAGACGTTGTTGAATCATGAATGTTAAGCCCGTGACAGGTTCAAAGTTTTATCCATTTCTGAATATGAGTTGTATTAGTATTGTATTTCATAATCCTCTCCAAGATTCTTGGCGCTTCTGACGGCTTCCACGTAGAAAATATTACCCGAATGATGAAAATATACTGCAATCGAATGAGCTTAAATCGCTTGAGGATAGCAATTCCTAATATGGACCCAATTATTAATATTGAAAATGCTAAATTAATTCCATGATTACCTTACGACAAAACTACGTTAATTTGAGTTTTCTTGCTTCTTTTTTTTCCTTCTAACAATTATCTCACCATTTTTGCTTTGCATTGCATGTTGGCGCGGGACTCTAAAACAAATCTTGCTGGACAGATCCGAATGGTGGGCAATAACGCTTTTAAGCTTCCTAACAGTTGATGTAATATCATATAAAATTAGTTATTGCCTTCCTTAATTTATTTACTCACAGCGTCTAACTAATTTCAGGACCAATGTATTACAACGGTGTTTATCATCTATTCTACCAGTACAATCCAAAAGGTGCTGTGTGGGGCAACATTGTATGGGCTCATTCAGTATCTACTGACCTGATCAACTGGACCCCGTTAGACCCCGCCATCTTCCCATCGAAACCATTTGGACGAGTACGGATGCTGGTCCGGGTCCGCAACTGTCCTTCCGGGGAATAAGCCCGTAAATCCTCTACACAGGCATAGTAGACCAGAACAATACCCAAGTCCAGAACTACGCCGTGCCAGCCAACCTCTCTGATCCGTACCTTCGAGAGTGGGTCAAGCCCGACAGCAACCCCTTAATTGTTCCCCAAGCCGGAGAAAACAAAACGGCGTTCCGTGGACCCGACAACGGCTTGGTTTGGGCCGGGATGGCCACTGGAGAATCCTGCTAGGTGGTAAGAGGAAGCATCGGGGGGTTGCATTTCTGTATAGGAGCAGAGACTTCTTGAGATGGGACCAAGGCAAAGCATCCATTGCACACCGCCGCGGGAACTGGTAATTGGGAATGTCCTGATTTCTACCCTGTGCTAAAGCAAGGATCAATGGGTTGGACACGTCCGCGCTGGGCCCAAATGTTAAGCACGTCTTAAAGGTTAGCCTGGACGTTACTAGGTATGAGTACTACACCCTCGGAAGTTATGACACCGACAAAGACAGGTACATTCCGGATAATACATCTCCGGATGGTTGGAAGGGTTTGAGATATGATTATGGCAACTTTTATGCTTCTAAATCGTTCTTCGATCCTAGCAAGAATCGGAGGATTTTGTGGGGTTGGGCCAATGAGTCAGACACTGCTTATGACGATGTGACCAAGGCATGGGCCGGCATTCAGGGTACCACCCAAATTTCTGGGACTCCTTTTTTTTTTTTTTAAAGCAATTTCTAAGACTCCTAATTCTGAGGTTGTCGAACGATTCCGCTGGGCATTTTTCAGTTGATCCCGCGAGTAATTACGCTGGACCCCAATGGCAAACAACTGTTGCAATGGCCAATTCCAGAATTGGAAAGTTTGAGGGGGGAAAATGTCCATTTAAGCGGTCAGGTGCTTAAAAAAGGCGACGTTGTTGAAGTGACGGGAATAACTCCTGCCCAGGTTCGTGCCCCGGGTACTATACTCCTAATGCTGCTGCATTTGATTTGAGTGTAAATAATGCATGGCAGAAAGAGGGAAGTATTTAGTATTTAGTGAGCGGACCATTCCTGTTGCAGGCCGATGTGGAAGTGACATTCTCCTTCGCCGCCTCTGCTTGGACTTGGCAGAACCGTTTGACCCGACTTGGAAAACGCTTGATGCTCAGGACGTCTGCGCCGGAGAGGCTCAACCGTTGAAGGTGGGCTTGGTCCATTTGGTCTCCTGACGCTCGCCTCCGAAAACCTGGAAGAGTACACGCCCGTGTTCTTCAGAGTTTTTAAAGCCGGATACCAGCATGTGGTTCTCATGTGCTCTGATGCTCGAAGGTTTGTTTCCTTTTAGTTACAACACCATCAAATCGATTAGTAATATTATTCGCTTCAGTTGTTGTGTGTTTCTCGTCAGCATTCATTTGTTTAACCTCTTTCCGTCTCGTCCTCTGCGTTTCAGTTCTTCTTTAATGGATGGGCTGTACACGCCTTCATTTGCCGGATTTGTAGATGTAGATTTGACCGATAAGAAGCTTTCCCTCAGGAGTTTGGTACGGCTGATTGATCAGTTTTGCTAAAGACTGGGTATTCTGTAGTTAAATCATTTTTGCTTCCAGCTGGAGGGATAGTTACGTTTTTACTTTTTTTTTTTTTCCTGGCAGATTGATCGCCTCAGTTGTAGAGAGTTTTGGGGCCAGAGGGAAGACGTGCATTTCATCCAGGGTTTATCCAACCTTAGCCGTTTCCGACAAGGCTCACTTATACGTATTCAATAATGGCACTGAGG
The DNA here is from genome assembly GCA_023065735.1 of Coffea humblotiana. NCBI lineage: Eukaryota > Viridiplantae > Streptophyta > Magnoliopsida > Gentianales > Rubiaceae > Coffea > Coffea humblotiana. Next base: position 4,388,826 of record CM041213.1, read on the forward strand.
CTGTTAAAATTGAGACTTTAGATGCTTGGAGCATGAATAGGCCCAGGATGAACTGAATTTAAGATACCAACATGTTTATCTTTTGCATTGGAACACGACAAGGGTACCTTACCTTGTGCACGGGTTTGGTTTGAATTATATCCTCGGTGACGTTTCTTATTTGCAAAAGAGGAGTACGAGTCGTTGTATCTAGTAAGAAGAAAAATGGCTATTATCAAAGAAGAACAATTGATAAAGAAGCCTTTGACAAAGGGAAAACTATGCCATATTGACATATTATTGGGTAGATGCGACCTAGAATGACATATTGACATGACATCGTCGGGACGGGGGTTATAAAATATCGAACAATTATTAATTGATCTTCGTCTTTCGTCTTGACGTGCGATTTTGGGGGATGAATCATTAGGCTCTTTTCTGTCAGTCCATGAGAAGTGACATCTTTGATGAGAACTTGTTCCGCGAGATTTAAATTTATACTCCTCGTGAAACTACTGAGATATACGTAATAAATATCGTCACTCAATTGGATCAAGTTTTTATATGCGAATTAAACCAGAGGTAAAATTCACTGAAAATTAGTAACAGTAAGACCACTTTGGTGCTGTTAGCAACCAATGTGCGAGGATTTGATTTGGGCCAAGGGTTTGACTTTTCAACCTCGAATTTGTCTCTCATAACCAACAAATTGCTTTACGTAAAATTATTTATTTTCAAAAACAAAGCAACACAATGAAACCTAAGCCGCGTTTGGATTGCATTTTCCGTCATTTTTCACCGAAAAATTATTGTAACGATTTGATGTATGTGAGGAAAAAAGATAATAGGGAAATATGATCACAGAAAACGACGCAATTTTCTGACAGAAAATGACAATCCAGCCTAATATATTCTTAAAAGAATATAATTAAATCATTTCTAATTAAACTGTGAGATCCACCTCGAATTTGAATTCAACAATTTATTCAAATTAACAAATCGAATTCGTTTAACATTTGATTGAACTCAAACCTTGTCGTCCAGATACTATATACGAACACGAGACATTTGCCTCCATAGAAGCTCTAGTGGTGTGCCCCTCAATAATGTCTTTACCAAAATAGTGAATAATCACTTGCTCATTGTGCCTTCCACTAATACACGTAGTGGGTACCACACTGCAGACCGCAAGATGAATTGCCGAATGCAAAGTTTTAGCAATTAAAGTATTAAACCCATCCCCCGACGTTTTCATTTCTTCCACAGAATTCCCCACAACAGCACAACGCAAGTTAATTAGCAAGGATCTACCTACCATGGCAGCAGCTGTGACGACTACCAGCAGTGACCGAATGGAGCAGCTGAAGGAATTTGACGAGTCCAAAATGGGAGTAAAAGGTTATCCGACTCGGGTATCTCCACCAATCCCAAGTATCTTTCTACATCCCCCGGAAACCCTCTCGGACCTCAAATCTTCTCAACATCCTGCAGCACAGGAATCCCTGTCGTCGATTTATCAAACCTTTCATTCTGATTTCACAGACCAAAGATCGTAGAACAAATCCGTGAAGCCTCAAGTAGTTGGGGTTTCTTCCAAGTAGTCAACCACGGGGTCCCTGTCTCAGTACTTGACGAGACAATCGCTGCCATTAAAGCATTCCACGAGCAGCCCAGAGAAGAAAAAGCTAAGTATTATAAGCGAGATCAAGAAGGCCATGGCGTGATGTACGCGAGCAACAACGACCTGTACCGTTCGCAAGCTGCATCTTGGCATGATTCGCTACAGTTGTGGATGTCTCCTCAGCCCCCGAAAGCGGAGGACATACCGGAGGTCTGTAGGAGGCAGGTGGTGGAGTGGGACGTGCACGCAAAGAAGGTGGCTGATACAGTGATGGAGTTGTTGAGTTCAGGGTTGGGATTGGAGGCCGGCAAGTTCAAGGAGTTGACATTTTCGGATGCTAGGTCGGTTGTAGGGATTATATATCCTCCCTGTCCCCAGCCGGATCTAACCATGGGGATTACCTCGCACACGGATCCTGGTATCATCACTGTTTTGCTGCAGAATCAGGTTCCTGGCTTGCAAGTGAAGCATGGGGATGCCTGGGTTGATGTGAAGCCCTTGCCAGGAGGGCTGATAATTAACATGGGAGATTTTCTTCAGGTAAGAAAACTAGTACTGTACTTCTTTTTATAAAGCCAAAAAAAAAAAAATTCACACAACGTTTTATTTTATTTTTTGGGGGGGGGGGGGGGGGGGGGGGAACGTTTTGAATTTCTATAAGCAAATTTATGCAGGTCGCTTACCGATAAACTAGGAAAGAATAGAAGTGATTAAACCCCACAAGTGTTAACTTATTTAGAATTCATATTTTTCTGGGGAACTTCGTCTTGTTAGGCATGTCTTTGTCTACTGGTTGATGTCCAAAACTTATGGCTTGAAAATATATTATTGTACGACAAGTTAAACAAAAAAGGAAAAAAAAAAAAACTAGAAGATAGCTGCAGGTGATTGATTTTACCACATGTACAACAAATTAGTGCATGTTTCTGGAGTTATTAAGCACTTGGGACATATAAATGATATAGCTTACGAGCGATATCCTTCCTACTCTTTTTTTCGGCACGATTTTTACCAGATAGTCTCAAATGGAGAATATAGAAGCGTGCAACACCGAGTGTTGGCAAATGCCTCCAACGAGCACCGCGTCTCCATCGTTACATTTTTCAACTTGACGAAATGGAGAGAACTCGGCACATATGGACCCCTGCCGGAGTTGCTGTCGCCTGACAAACCAGCCTTGTATCGAGATTTCACCCTGCAACAGTTCCATGACAACTTTTACAGCAAAGGATTAGACAGCAAATCTCTGATTGACAAAATTAAAATTACCACCCGCAGCTAATGCTTTGTAACCCAGTGGCGAAGGTAAAAAAAAAAAAAAAAAGGTTGTGGAGACGGCGCTTCAATTTCAGGTGATATGCCGTCCGTGCCAAATGTGAGTGTTTTAGTAATATATTCAAATACGCAGCAACTTTCCTGTAATGATTTCAACTATCAAAGTCGTGGGATCGTGCAGGAAATCTTTTCGTTGTTATATGGATATGAATGTATGCATGAAATTGAGTTCAAGAAATAAAGTACTACTATTAATTTCGTAAAGCACTGTACATGAATGGGCTCGATTTGCTTTTCTAGTTCTACATTTTGTGTTAGATTTTCTTGTAGTAATCCAAGTTAAAAAATCCCAGTCGATAATTAGTTCCGCTCAGCTATTGAACTTCTTGAATGTCAGTGATTACTATCTCCTCAGTTTGGTGCCAAGCGCCAACCTTGTGGCGGCGGTAAAGGACACCATGAGCAGGTGGAACATTTTCATCAAGGATAAGCCAAAATCTTTCGTTTTGGTGGGTTTTAGGTCTAAATGATTTTGCGTCTTTTTCGAGGATTTTTCTCCATCAAGGATTTGGTGGAGAAAAATATCTCAATGATTTTGTGTTGCTTTCATGGATTTTTCCCCATTTTCTCGTCTTCTTCCCAAACATGAGAGTCTGGCTGGCCAATTGTATCTTTGCCCTTTTTCCCCCATGACTGATTTGTAGACCATCAAAGTCGACTATCTCTATCTGCGAATAATTTCACATCGAATCAACCACATGGACCCAACAATCGGGATACAAAGTTGGCAAGAAAGTCTTCAGAACAAGCCATACAGCTCTTGAAATGTGGCACAATCTCCAAGCTTTGTATCATAAAAGGCACAGAAACATAGGACGCTTGCAAAATCTTCAGCAGAAAAGCCATCTACAAAAATCACGGACATCAAGCTCTCCGGAAATCATTCTCCGACGGTAGATAGATTATATAATACAGTTGTTCACCAGAAAAGCCACTAAAAGCAAATTATACAATTTTCGATACCACTTCAAAAGACCAGCATTTTCAATACCACATTTAGTTGCAACGTGACAGCAATTAGCACAACGATAACATTTTAAAGCAAATGAACCATCTACCACCCAGGAAAATCAACTGCAAGTGAATCAACTCAGTTGACAAAGTTAAAAGAGTGGCAATAAATGTAGGGACCTACAAAGCCCCCCTTGCCACTCTAATAGCAAACGGGGCAACAATATAAAAGTCCCATCGTTAAAAGACTAATTCCGAGTGTCTAAAAGCATCAACATCAACAAGCTAAAAATGGAGGCAGAAGCAAGGGGAAGGCAGGGAACCCTCCCAGCTGGAAAAGGGTACGTGGCTAGCTTCTACATCCTGCTTTACATGTTCTCAGATGCTGCTTCCTCGGGAATTTTTGGTTGAACTTCAAAACACACCAAATATGAAAATCATTTATGGTTACAGTCAATGAAACAAAGGACGAAAGGACATGATCCAGAGACCTAAGGACTTAATTTGCCACCCATTTCCAGATTAATTTCTGCTTCGTGTATATTATCAAATTACAGAATGCAAAACTGAAGAACCACTAGCTGAAAATAGATTGTTACTCCTTGAACCTGACAAAAAATGAGACCTTGTGCAACAATCCCTTGATTAAACCAGGGAGAAAAAACATTTCATTCATAAGAAAGCTCAAAGATGAATGCAATTTTACTTCAAACGAAAAAAATACAATTTTATCCAACTTCCCACTCGAATTTGTTCACGTGGAGTAAGCTACGCTCTAACAGACACTATCGAGTACGACAGCAGACCACTATCAGACATCCTCTATCTCAAAATTCAGGCCACACTCACACGCACAGGGTCTAGAGACAGCAGCAAGTGCGTATAGCAACAAAAGAATGAGCCGATCAGAATTTGATAACAGCGATTGGAGGGTGATGCAGCTAGAACAGTGGCACTTCAGCAAAAATAGGATGGAGATTCAACTCCAATGGATCCTTCCACTGTTGCATGAAATGGCAGCTCATAGACAGACTACCAAGTGTTGTGGGATGCTCTGACCATTTAGTAGGTATTTTCCACCCAGAAAGTGCTACTGATCAAATATTACTAACAAAAACATTCAAATAATTACTGATATGTACATGCACACAAGCACATGATGATGCTAACTCGTACTTCCAAAATTGTTATCCAAGCACATGTAAATAACAGTATGTGATTTACTGAAGTTTAAGCATGCACCCGTATAAATAAAACTCAAGTAGGTAGCTTCTAGGTTCAACGACAAATAAAATTTCTTTTTCTGTGGGGTATATTGATTGTTTATATTTCCACTTGACGGAAAAGCAGGAAAGCTTTCCATGCGAAAAAACCTCAAAGCTTGACAAAAAATGCAACTAAGTTATAGATGCAAGTTTAGGAGTCACAATCTGAAGAAGGCCCTTTGGATTATCCACATGAACCCAGTGCCCTGATTTGGAAAGAACATGATAAGAGACTTTCCCACCAGCTTCATCAACTGTTTCAGCAGCAAGCCTTTGAATGCGCTGAATGGTGTCTTGCGTCCATCTGTCACTGTTCTCAGCCCGGACGATTCCTATCTCCATCCCTTTGGGAGGTTCGTCCAACAGAGACCAGTAATCTGTTTCCCTGATGAAATTTTATTTATTCAACAATGAGTTCCACTTACAACTGGTAACTCTTTCTTCTTATTTTCCCCCTCCTGGATCAATAAATGTACAAAAAAAACATATTTTCTTCTTACTTTTCAGATTATGAAATTTTTTTTCCTAGATTTTTCTTTGGTGGCGGTCAGACAGTGAGCAATAATTTTCAGCCTATAATCATAACAAGCAGCAGATTAGTGTACCTATAAGAATTAAACATCTGGATTGCACCTTCAAGATTAAATGCCCATGTCTCTTGGTCTCCGGATCTCTTCAGATTGCTTCCAATCCATTCTGACAATGCCTTTGAAAACCCACGCTTCATCATGTGATCCACCAACCATCTAAGAAGATGATTCCCGACAGAATGGCACGTTAAGTAAGCATAACCCGAAGAGAAGAGGGAAGAATAGGGCAAAAGAATACTGATGTGTGAGAGATAAAGCGCAGAACTTCACAGCCATGCAGTTGCTTGTCTCAAAAAAAATAAATAAATAAATCTAATTAGTTGTCGAATTTGACCTGCTTTAGAAATTGAAACTAAAATTGTTGTACATTTTTTTTAAAGGCTGTACCTGATAGGTTATTGGTTCTAATGAAGAAAAGTTCAAAAGATCAGCTTTTCCAAGAAGCATGCCATAAAGCAACAATAGAGTGCCTTTAACCAGGTAAAGCAGTAATAGAGTACCTTTAACCAGGTTGAGTAAAACTGAAGACACTTAAATTGTCAGCTAATCACAAAAGATACCACAGGAAATATTCACATAACATGAGTGCACAATTCCTGTCTCAACAATCTGAGACTTGGCCGGTAGTGCACAATAAAGTATGCATATAGGAAACAAAAAAATCATCAGAGGGGGAAATCGACATACTTTCGAGATGGAATTGATGAAGGTAGACATTGCAAGGTCTGCAATACTTGCTCCACTTCTCCATCACTTTCCTCAGGGTCTACTTTTCCAGGGACTGAGTCAAGTACCCATAACTGCTCTGCATCAGGAGTCTTATGCATGAGTGAACCATAAATTGTTACAGATACGAGTAAAGTACAAGTACTCAATTGACAAGTATCTGAGGTGGCAAAAATTTAAATTCAATATGAACGCTTGCATTGCAGGTATACAAGAATGAGTTGCAAAAACCTTTACAATTGATTTAAGGAGGTGTGGTATCCTTCAAGCATCTTTGAGAGAGAATTAAAGCTAGCTTGTTTGCAGTAGTCACGTTGTTCATACACCTTTTACTCTTCAACACTAAAGATTGAGGTGTGCAGCAACATTAAAATTCAAAAAATAACCAGCCAAGATGATACCAGAAGCTCGGCAGTACTCATAAGTTATCAGAAGTTACAATAGATTCCAGTCAAGGAAATTTAAAACCGGAGTTCTATAAAATTCGAAAAAGTAGGCAACTGAACGCACAACAAATTGCCTATCACTGGGACTGGTAAAAGGGACACTATCATTGGGCTATCAAAACGTACATCCTACTTAATAACACATGCCAGTTCAGGCTTTCATGCACAAAAGGGACAACGATAATAGGAGCAAGTATTTCAGTAAAATGACAAGCAACTGTGGGTACAGTAACAGAGTGAAGAAAAAAGCATGCCACAACTCCCAGAGTGATTAACAACCAAAGACAGCAGACGAATTATCAATGGAACAGGATACTAGGAAAATGACCTGCTTGGGCAAACAAGCATGTTCCCCATAATCACCACGAGCACAACCCCGAGCGAAATCCAAGGCCACCTTGCCACCCAAGGAGTGCCCTATAACCACATCAGGCCAATCCCATCCTTTTGACTTCACCAAATCAGCCAAATCTCGAGCCGCACTCCCTATAGTATGCGGTGGCGACAGTCCTGTTATCTCGGCCGACTTCCCGTGATTCCTCAAATCCACCATCACTATCCTCCATCCTATCTCAAATTCAAAAAACACCCCAAAGACAAAAGCGGAAAATAATTAGCTCAGATCACATGGTTGTAATGCAATGTCCGATAGACATTTGTAAATGTACCTGAAAGAGAGGAAGCGAGGGAACGGGAGACGGAGCGCCAGTTGCGACCGGAGCCTAAGAGGCCGTGAAGTATGAAAGCTGTATAAGTGTAGGGCTTGTCTGGGGAGAATAAAACTTCTTCGAAAGCTAGGGTTTCGAGGGTCCTGCTGGACTGGTGAAGGATCGGGTTGGGACCCGGCAAGATTAGGAACCGGTTCAGGAGTTTTGAACCGGGCTTGGTTACTAGAGATAGAGTTCTAGACATTGATGGGGCTTAGAGCTGGTGGGGCGTTGTTGAATAGGAAAATTAAAGAAGATGGGAACTAAGAATGGAGACAGTATCGTGGTGGAAGCTTGGAAGGGACGAGAAGAGAAGACGAGAGAAAGAGACCCCAGAGGACGGAAGAATGGTACCGTCAAGACGATGTCGTTTCAGTGCCCCATCTCTGAATATCAAAGAGTACTGGTGCAAAAATGTTGACAGCTGTGGGATTTGAACCCACGCCCTTGCGGACCAGAGCCTAAATCTGGCGCCTTAGACCACTCGGCCAAACTGTCTACTTGTATCTATGTTCTAAAGAAATTTTAAGATATAACAGTATACAGACGCCATGGCTCAAATTGCTCTAATATGCAGTGGCGAACCCTGTGACGCGCACCGAAAGCGTATCTAAATAATAAAACTGTGTTGATTGCACTTTATCATTTTTATTTCTTGGATGATAAATTAGAGTACATTTTTTCATCTTCAACTAGTTTGGATAACGGCTTACTTTTCATTTTATTCCCAGTTGTTTTTTTTTTTTTTTCTCTTTTTTCTGTGGCCAAATGCTAAGCTTGGAAAAGACAGCTTCTGAAGAAGCATATACTTATACGCCAGTCTCTTTTCTTCCTAGAAATCAAATTCCGAGGTGCAAATGCATACAACTAAATTCTGTATTTAAGCCTTTCCCCAAATATTTGCAAGCGAATGGGCAGTAAACAGGGGAACTGAATGTCATGCAGAAGAATAGGATCGTCGCCTTTCTAAGATATATAGTAATAAATCGTCGTGTATTTTTTAACTTTTCAAAATGGGACAAATTAACCAACTTGAACATTTCATATTGATGTTGGATTTGTCCAGAAAGTAATCAATACTTCGACATTTTGATCAACTTTCAAATTCCCATTTCCACAGGACCTCTGGTTGAACTTCATCTTCCATTTCAACTTTTGATATCATCCAAGCCCGTTTGCTCAGAGGACTGCCCTCAATCGAAGGGATCTATTCGAGGGTCATGTTCACTTGCCATGGCCATCCCAGTGCAAAGGCATGTCGGGCACATCACCTATCAAAGAGACGAGGTGTCAGCAAAAATGGCAGATAGGTTTAAAGGAGCTGGAAATCAACTGAAAGCATGCGATCAGCATTCAGTGTAAAAAAAAAAAAAATTCAACATTCTGCGGTGCCAAGGCTAATTTCCAACAGAATAAGCAGCATGATCTGATGCCAAAAAACACAAGATAGGTCATAGTCTTTTTTAGCTAGGTAAATTTCACTTTGAGAGAGGTGTGTTGAATATTCAACAGATGTTCACAAATTATGCAATTAACAAGTCACATACCTTTCCTGAGCCTGAGCAATTTTGACACCTCTGAGTAGTTGGTCCACGCAATTGGCGGATGGAATCACTGCTAGTCGAGATGGGTTCGAATTTTAAGCACGTACCACTAGCAGAACAACGGGCGCATGCCAAGTATCCTTTTGACATTACAGTGCAGACAGAGAAGTAATGGCTAACAACGATCAGATATCGAAAATAAAATTAATTGCAGAACAATATAACTGTAACATAGCATAGCATTCAAATACATTTTGCAAACCAAAGTAACAAAAAGCAAATGACCAGTTGTAATTCAATTAGAGATATCTTAGCATATTTCATTACACCAAATTAGAATGTTTTCAATTGACATTTAACCTGGAAATCTGATTAGAAAAAGAAACCATGGCTTCTCTAAGCCTTAGCGGTTAATAAAGAGCTATTTACGAAAAAGAAAATATTCATTTAACAAGATACCAGGTCTTGGGTGGAAGGGGGAGTTTTTGAAAGGCCAGAAAGAAGCCTTCACAAGTTTTTGTGCTTACCACTTCCATGGCAATACTTGCATCTTTTCTTCTCTTGTTGCTCAACATTGTTCACTTCTATTAACATCAAAGCAGAAATAACCCCCACTGCGCCTCCTGAAAAGGATGCCACTATTGGATCGACCTGACTGAATATACAAGGAGAAGATTGTTCAAAAACATCCACCAAATGAACTGTATATGGCAGAGCAACTGCCAACCAAAGAATGCTGCTAAAATAATGTGCAGAGATATTATTAAGAAACTTTTGATTCCTGACATATAATTTTTGTATTATTTATACCTTAATTGCATAGGCAAATGCAAAGTGTGGATGAAATCTTCATATGACGTGCCACCCAAACCTAATTTCAGCTCCAACTGCCATGTGAAACTGCTCCATAAGTCGCAAAACAATAATGTAGTACTATGCAAGTAGCACAGGTGAATTTGTCGAATCATTCAGGTCTTAGAATACGGTTGACTTCCACTTTTTTTATAATCTCTATCCACTGTACATGCATGCATCAACTTTTTGTTCATATTATACCTTCCCAGCAGGAAAATTGGTTGCAATCTTACATCCAAAACTAACAACTTTATCTTAAGCTCTCTAATATTGTGAATCTGTCCTGTTTCTGAGATGGACAAGAACAATATGCCGCATAATTGTAGAACTACCTTCAAGAAAATAGACAATTGTACTTTCAAACCAATTCTTACAAGCCATCATACACGAGCACAATTAGTTTGATCAGTCTGATCAAATACACCTGAAATGGTGTATAAATCTATATTAGACAATCAGACCTGTGCAGTTTTTAGATTATGTCTAACTTCAAGTAAATCCAGTAGAAAGCACATCAAGCAAGAGGTCATTCTTATTGCTTTCAGATATTAGACCTTTTTTTCATAAGAACGAACCAAAAGCAAGACAGATAATACAAATGGTATAAGTTTTGCACAATAGCAACAGCATATACAATAGTTTGTGGATGAGAAGGCTCACAATTGGTGCAATAAGCCCCCCAAAGACAATTATTCCAGATACAAACGAAAAACTTGTTAGATAGAGCTGCTTCAGCGTCTTTGGCGTCTACATCAAAGGAAAAAGATGTATTCCTAAGTTAGTATTGGACAGCATGACAAAGAAGAGAAAAACAACAATCTAGGACTCAATCAAGAAGAATGATATAGAACAAGAAAATAGTAGACCAAATCTCTTTAAAGTGCATCTGCGTCCATCATGACCTGGTTATAGAGGCTAATGCCATAATGCACATGTCAAATCATGCATTGAGCTACTTGTGACTAAAGTTGCAATTGTGAAGATATAGAGAGGATTAATTACAATAGCTCACAAAAATGTAGAGTTAGTAGCAACGAGTACATATCTGTTTCTGTTATACAGCTAAGGATTATCAGCAGGCATTATATGCTTCATCAAATTTCAACCTAGACATATATTGACTAAAGCTGATATTCCTTTCCCGACATAAAAAGCTTCAATCCTGTTTGCCTAAGCATAAATGCGTTGAGTTTCATCCCTCAGGGAATTCATACTTAAAAAGCACAGATAAATTTCAGAGAATCACCACATGGGGGAGAAAAGGAATTGATGAGGGGATATCAGGCATCTCATTTTCATGTTCACCCGTCCCATCAGAAACTTTTATGCTCTTTATGTGTTGTTGTACTCTTAACCTCCGTACCTACATGTATGAGAAAAAGCTTAGCAGATCATTTCCTACAAACATCGAATGATTAAAATTTGCAAATTGTACTAGAGAATATACTATTCCCTTTCTGAAAGCAAGGAGAAAACAAACCTCCTCCATGAGGAGAAAGATTTTATTGCGCCTGCTCCTAATGTTGTCTTGTATCTCCTGCAGCTGCATTTGTACAAAATCCTCAACTGTTTCTGGCCCTTCTATAATGCAGAAACTGCTGTGAATATGAAGAAAACATTTTAATAATCTGAGAAAAGTTGAATATATACAGAGCCAGCCATATTGACCAATACAACCAGTAGGCAGTCTCACTCTTCTTTAAAAATAAAGGTTTTTGCGAGACAAAACACCAATTAGCACCCGTCCCCAAAGAAACGTTATTATATACGAAGAAAAGCTTATCTAAATCGGTATGAAATTACAGCTTCCAAATCCTACAATCCAAACATGAATAAAAAGACATCCATAATATTCAGAAATCATACCCTCACCCAAAGAAGCCCATACAAAAAATGGTATAGAAAGTTGAGAAATTGGAGACATCAACCTTGGGATATTCTCCCCAGAAGGCATAGAATTGGGATCATCTGTAGAGGAACATACTATTCTTTGAGGTGTCGAAGACTTGTTGAGCAAAGCTCCGCCTTGGGGTCTTGCAACTCTGGAAGAGCTCAAGAAACTAAGGTTCTTGGAGAAATTAACATGTGAAGGATGCAGTGATGGCACCAAAGAGTATAGACACGAAGAAGAACCCATTATCTTCCCCAAGCCACTCTACAATGATTTTCCTGATTTCATTTACAACAAATTAATAATGCCTGACACAGAAGAAGATTGCGCAAGAGGAAAAGGGATTAGGAATGAAGGGTGTGGGGCTTTGTCTGTACGCAGAGGAGTGTGGGCATGGCATCTCAGAAGAATCCAGATGGAGACGACAGGAATCCATCCATTATGTTGCTACAGAAGGCGGCAAGTCACCCAAACCTGTTTGACCACATGAATGGAGTTGCAAGTTACAAGCTTTTCATTTTTGGTTATGCACAGGTGGCCAGCCCAAAACTTTCAGGGTGGCTTCAGATGGCAGAGTAAGGCCCGCTCCATCCCCGCCCTGCGCCCTTGCATAGTACATCTGCATCATATTTATCTATAAATTTTATATACAATTCACGGGTATATTATGTACATAAATAAGTAAAATACGTATATATGTACAAATATGTATAATATGTATATGTGTACATAGATAAGTAAATATATGTTCTTCAATGCTTATTATATATGTTATCCATTTTTTTTTTCGACTAGTTTGTAATCTTAACGTAATTTTCTCATATTGTGTTTCAATATCTTATTTCATTTGTTCACATGAAAATACATACTTCCAATAAATGAATTTTGTGAAAGATAAAGCCAATGTAAGATTGTTAGGAATACAGGGTAGGGGTAAGGCTTAAATGAGCAAGCATTGGGACTAGAATTAAATTATTTAAGCGGGGCCAGGGGATGAGGATTAAACATAAATACGATGAATGCCGTCGTCTTTTTAGAATTAATCTTTCTGCTGACGGAATTGGATGAATGGCACATCATTTGAATTTGAATTTAAATATCAAATTTTACTTATTTGGCATGTATTTAAATCCGCTAATGTATATACTATCAGTGTATAAAAAATTTATCCATCTTTTTATCTGTTTAATATAATAAAGAGTTTGATGTTTAAAAAAAAGCGTCATTATTTGTTATTTTAAAAATTAATGAACACTCCATTACCTTCAAAAAAAACTTTCTAATTAATTTTTTATTCTATCTTTTTTGTTATTTACTTTCTTCTAAAAGACGCGCACCCACTAGTCTAAACAATCCATGACAAGGCTTTGGCCATCCAAAATTCCAAATGAAACTCCTTATTACGGATATACAACTTCATTCCTACTTATTACGGATAATATCAATACTACTTCATTCCTGCTTTTACACCCATATACAATATTACGGATATTATCTTGTTTGAATCAAACACAAAATCCTATACACTCGGCATTCTTATTCTCTCTTTTGTTAGTCTATTTCAAATTTCCTCTTAGTAAAATTTATTTATTAATGATATACGAGCCTTAAAATTTAAGGGCACCGGGAGTACAAGATAGCACCTTGGCAAAGACTATTCCCCAACCGTTAAAAGTGGAAGGAAACATCACTAGCAATTAAGAACGAAAGAGGCAAATGAACGGACCTCAGACCATTGCATCTCCTCTTTCGGCTTTCATAGTCATTTACACGATCCAATCCGAGTAAGAACTTATAGGCGGCCATTAATACCATTTACGAAAAGAAATAGACTATAAGAAATTGAGGAAGGATGATAATACTGTATATCTCTTTGCATCTCATCTCCCTTCACTCCAGCCCCACAAGTCGGATCTTGTGAAGCTAAGGAAGACAGAGGATTATGTCAACTAGCATGTACACATGAAGGTTAACGTATAATTGCATTGACTAGAGTCTTAACATGAAAACATAAATCTGGAAAGCAAGTATGAAGATGGCGCAATGTAACAAGGTACATTCCTTCTACCAATGCGGTAATGCATAGCTATTTAGTCTGGCATATAGTAATATCCATTCAGAGGTAATTGTAAATTTGTAATCTATCTAAACAGCATTAGTTAAAGTTTATACTCTGGCAATTTCCACTGATTTTTGAAGAGCTGCTAGAAGGCTTCTCATGATTCTTGGCTCCCCAGGAGGTGACTGAGCTTTCAAAGGTCCATTCCTTATGGCCCGAAAAATTGGACCTGAACTATCAGTGGCAGGAAAAACTAAGCAATCTATGTAAACTAGTACTTCGGTTTTCCCGTCTCCAACGGTAATAAAGCCAAGTCTAGCTCCACCTGCAATTTTGTCAACCTGCACATAAATTGCATAAATAAGAACTAAGCCATTCATAGACGGACGCCGCCTCCCATAAAGTTTCACAATCACCCTCCTGTTTCAGTAGGACCAAGAATATATCAAATAACTTTTAGGACAACATTAGCCCATTCAAAATCAGTATCTAAGAATAACAGCAGTGTAGCCTGTTATATATGTGCCAGCTACCTGGCTAATGTTCACAACATCATAACACAAGATTTTGCCCCAGTAGGTAAGGAATTTCCCATGATCATCAAGGTCATGCACTTTACACTACCCTGCCCCTCTTGCCATCCAAACCATAACATTTTTGCTGAATTGCCAATGCTTAAGAGTAGGTTACTAGCCTTGCCCAGCAATACTTTTCCTCATTTTTCCCGGACTGAAATTTATGAGAGTTGTCTTCTGCTGTGCATCTCCTGAGCATTGGCAGAGGTCAAGTTTGGCCTTTGAAGCTAGGATAAAAGCCTTTTACGAACACCGCTCAGTTCTGACTCAGATTATACAATTAAAGAAGGATACAGCAGGACCAGGTAGTCATGTAAATCAAGAATTTTGTTTTGCTTCTGGTAGCAACCTAGATGGTACTCTTGAAATAAGAGAGGGGAAGCCTAAAGGATTCGCATTTGGTACTAAATGGACAAGTCAAGTGAAGATATATTGCTTTGTTAGCATAGTTTCAGTATGATTCACTTAAAACAGCATGTAAGAATGATACATTGGCCAAAAATCAATAAGCATGAACCTTAAGAGGTACTGGTAGTGGTAAATTGGCACCTTGGCAGAGACTGTTCCCCCACTGTCAAGTCCAAGCACGAGAAACAATTGGTCAATAACAAGTTCAAGATGCATAATAATGATAAAGAGGCATTCAGGGTCAACACTGCAGTGAAAGAAAAGTATTATGTGATGACATTAGAATAAAAGAGAAAAGATTCTGACAAAGATAATGAAGCAAATAAGCAGGTACAACGGCAAACTTGTATCTGTTTGACTTGTGAGGATCGTTTCAGTCATACAATAAGACAAATTTGTGCTCAGTTGCAACTTAGATGAATCGAGATGGTCTTGCTTAGTGGCCGAAAAGGAAAGTTTGAGCAGAAAATGAGAACGCCTGGAACACAAGTTCATTCCCCATACCATTTGTCAATTTATCTATACCTTATATACAATTGGAAGGTAAAACACACCTAGCTTAGTGTTTGTGTGTTGGGAATTTACTAAAACACACTAAAAGCCCAGTGACGCCCAATGAAAATTAAGCATTCTAAGCTGCACTACTATTGTCAAGTTTATAGGTGTTTCCGTTCATGACCAACATAATTATTGTCTAATTGCTGGATCCTTTATCACAGCTCAATGCAAAGTTCCTACCAGCATGGAAGTATGTCTACATCTTTATCCAATTTATTGATCTCAATTGGAGAAAAAGTTGTATTTGATAAATTCCAAGATTTTGGCATGCCTGCACCAATAACTTACATGGGTACCATCGAACCAAAACAACAAATCATAGTTAACTCTTATTGGCGTTTCATAGGGCTCAACTAGACGAGGATAGACCGCAAAAACACAAGTTTCGAACGGTAAGAGGTGTAATCCAACTATTCAAGTCAATCACCTGGTTATTAATTAAAAGGTGTGACCAATTTATCAAATTAACAAGCACTCATCGCACTCATCTTGTTGTCCGAGATAAAGCCTAAAACTGCACGAAAAGGACTCCCCATTAAGTTTAAGCAAGAAAATCCAGTTTTGTAGCTTCAAGACGATGCCTTTTACTCAGAAGGAGTGGATACCAAATTTCAAGAAAAGCCACAACGTAGTGTGTCGAGACACTTAGGAAACTTACACAAAGCTAAAAAGAGTCCAAAAACATCAAGACATCCGTATGCATTTACCTGAAAAAGCAAGGTTTCGAATTTTGCAAGGTCAGTGTCTAATGGGAGCTTCATGGTTCCTAACGACACGCCGTCGTCCTCGTAATCATTGGCGGATGATATGGCGTCGTTTCCCGTGGTTGCCTTCAAGGCCTTACGCAGAGTCCTTTTGCTTGAAAATGAACGAGCGTGGATTAATAGATTATATTTGTCCCGGGAGCCAATTGCTGGTGGAGGACACAGAATTGATTGGCGGAACAGACATTTTGTCGCGTGAAAAGCTTGCGTTAAGGGAAAGAGGTGTCTACCAGTTACACTTGCGTTACTAACCATGGCTTCTGGGGAGGTGGGTTTGGACCGGAGGTGGGTTTGGACCAGAGGACTCAGGTTTGGACCGGAGGAGAATCAGGACTCAGGAGTCGGGAGACAGATAGGAAGCGCTTACATATACCATCGAAAATACAAGGACTGGAATTGGATAGGATGTGCTCCACAGCGTGATATTTTTCTTCATTCTATTAGGCTCTGTTATTTTTCTTCATTCTATTAGGCTCTGCTGTTACCACTCACAGACATGTTAAATTCATTATCTTTTTAAGTGAGAGAACTCTACTTCGACACGTCTCATTTACACTTTCTTCTCGAATCCCTCATTTACACTTCTTTCCCGAACCCATTTTTCCTGCAGGTATGTTCATTACTTGTTTATTAGCAAGAGGAATGTGTACATTCAATCTAGTACTCTATTTTTTTCCTTTTAAAATATTTATTTTTACATCCTATCCAAATCTGTCATTTAAAAGTCGAAAATAAATTGAACACCAAAGGTAAATCGGAAACAACAGAATTAGGACGCATCCATCCCCTCGGCATTTGCCATTTAGCGTGTTTTGATAGAAATCATGAAATACTTCAGCCCTTTACAACACTGGAGTTTAGTTCAACGAATGCCCCAAAACATTACGCACACATTATACCACCCGATATCTGGGACATTTACATGGATCCAAAAGCTAGTGCAAAGCGGGAACAGGCCTTCAAAGGATTTGCTTGGTGAATCTTTGAGTTCCTCACTAAAATTAACCTTTTATTCATCACTGCGTTCTATACGTGCTCCACAACTCTAATTTTTTCTGCCCTACTTCAGGATCTGTACATGTCACAAAATGAAATTATCCTATAATTCTTACAACAATAGAGAGGCAGAACACACTCAACAAATCATAATCCATCTCACACCAAAAGGTGCCTCAGTCATCTTCGCAGTTGTCATCAATCTTGTGTGTGGTTATCTTGGGGGCTCTTTCCCAGTTTCGCTACGAGGAAGCACAAGCTTCAAGCTTTGGAAGAAGACTCCGCCAGGCTTCAGCAATACCATTTGCTAAATGTGCTTGTCCCTCAGCAAATTCATGAAAAGCAAGCCCCATATCCAGTGTCTTTTGTTCTTGAAATCGGACAATTTCTTCATTCATTAGCTGGACGATTGCCTCAAATCTTCTTGTTGCTTCCTCACCATCAGCCTTCAGCTGCATACACAAACTCATAATAAGGGGAAAAAACAGCAATCATAGTAAAAGCAAACAATACAATTCAAGGCCAACTAACCACGTCATATTCACGCTCAGCGTCAGCCAATTTTTCTGAACGCGTTAGCCTAAGTTTGTTCCTGCAGAAGAATACAAACACATTTTCATCAATAATAAATTACTAGCAGTAAATTCCAATTAGTAGTTAATTATTAACAAGTTCTCTGGATAAGTTTCTAAAGATTTGCTAATATTGATGTTCCCTTGTGCATAACTTGACAAGACAATATTTTGAAAGAACATTTCCTAAGACAGAGCAACAAGGAAGAAGGGCGGGTATTGCAACAGCATGGTCAATGTACCTCTGGCTTAAATTTGGGTTCATAGGAATTAAACCTTTAAGTAACATTTAAGTTCATAAAAAAGACCTAATACAGATTAGTGCAGTTGTTTACAAAACTTGATGTGCTAAGAACCAGAAAACATGTTGTAAAATTTCCTAAAGCAACAGTTGGTTATCAACATAAAAAAAAAATCCAAATTTTGTTCTGCTTGCATCACAAACACAATTTCCAACCACCTTCTTATCTCACATATATCATATTACAAAAAATACTACAGTATTATTTCAGATATTTTCCCCAAGCAGAGTTGACATCACTACCTACCAGCCTTGCATTTTGTGCTGAACATGAAAGAGTTGATATCATTATTCAATTACCAAGCATTAGCTCACTAAATCCTGAGTTCATGTACAAACTCACAATCTTCTACAGGGCATGAAGTTTCTGTTTTCATAATAATGTTTCCAAATATAAGATCCACAAACTAATGCAAGTTGAAACTCACAGATCAATTTCCTTGAACTTTATAGTTTCGGCCAATTCACATTGCTGCTTAAATGCATTTGCCCTCTCAGCTATTGTAGCCTGTTAAGAAAGAAGGATGGAAAGAGTGTCAGATTATATTGGTAAAAAAAAAAAGTGATAAAAAAATAGACAAAGCAAGAATTGTGGATCAAGACAAGGCGACATCATTCCACTATTCTTTGCCACAATTGTTGTATGATATTTGGTATTATAATTTACATAGAGAGAAAAAACAGGGGTTTTCTTCCTTGATATATATTGCAAGAGCTACTCCCTATGGCTAAATAAATTCACATATACGTTTCAAGAAAACATAATATCAGACAGAAGTCTCCACCCTTCAATAGGACACATGAACAATGCATAAGGCTCCCAGACTAACCTTAATTGACTGTACAGCACGAACATAGTCTTTCAAAGATTCTTCAAAGTTCATCAACAGGTGGTGAGCCTGAAACTCACCAAAAATAAATATACAATCAGATAAGTAAAGTTCAGTTTTAAAGTAAAAAAAAAAAAAGTTCAGTGTGATATTTTATATAAGTACAAAAACGCACCTCCCTCTCCAGCTTAACCGAGACTATTTCTGCTTTGGCCCCAACCTCAGAAAATACCTTACCGAGAGCATTATCTTCACATGTACCAAGCAGCTTGACTGCCTTCCCAAACTCTGACAGAGATTGCCCCAACTCTGAGGTAAAATATCAAGAAACTCAATATGTGTAACTACCTTCATTCAAATGCAGCAAATGAGGAACCAAATCAATGTTATACAATAGCATTCAGCTCTGGAAAAAGAAGAATCTAAAACCACGAAAACCCATAAATGAGGTTCCACGAGAGAAAATGGGGAAAATCCAGTTTAATAGAGAAAAACTGAAAAGAGAGGTCCAACTTAAAATGTGTTAAAAAAAAAGGTGCTGATGAAAAAAGGCAACAGTATGAAACACGTTTCATTGTGGAAAATCGACTCTCTAATCTCTCAGAAAGAAATCTCTGCAGATCAAGTATTGGGAGAACAAATACTTTGTTTTTGGGAGATCCAGTTATTGGGAAATCTCTGCAGATCAAGTTTTTGGGAGAACAAATACTTTACTTTGTTTAAAATGATAACATTTGCAGCATATACACCAGAATAGCATCCTACTACTGACACTAAAACATATAATCGAGCATTACAAGGAATGAGTACCCCTAATACCTCTATGTCTTTTTACAAGACGAAAGGCATGCTTCTGAGCTTCAGCTAAGTGATCTTCAAGCTCAAATATATAACGTTTTAGTTTCTCATACTCAGGAGTCGATTCTTCAACAGGTTTCTCCTTTCCAAGAACAACATCACTCACCTTTGACTGTACATCCTGCACAATATTGCAACTCTGTCAATATTATATCTCTGAATACACACTTTTCAAGTTTCAAGGGATATTTCAATACATTCTGCCAGTATGAAATGATATTGAGGACCAACCAAAATGCTTATTGAGCTCCTTGTGAACGTGATGGAACTCTATGATGTGGAACACAGTGACCACGAAAGACCAACTCACTAAAAGAAACCAGCAAGGTATCTCACTTTTCAGTATAAGCATCTCCTAACTTTTACCAACAGCTTAAATTTGTGAAAGAAAGAAATTGCAACATTTTCAAAATGTAGTTATCTAGGGCTCTCCCTAGCAAACTGATGTGGTACTAAAGATCACCTAAATGCATCTCGATGGCTAATTTTCAAAGGATTAATCAAATTTAAGTCAAAATTCCATCTGAGATAGAATAGAGAGTTTGAAATTTCAATCCAAATATACGGTACCTTGAAAATCTGCATCAAATCAGCAGGTTTCTTCTTGAAGATACCAACCTCTTGTGATCTTGCTCTTTCCATTGTCTACAGAACAGCCAGTGAAACGACACAATGCATAATGTACCAAACAAAGGAAGAAAAATTGAAATGGCATAGCATATAGAACGTTGAAAAGGTATGAAGTAAAATACAGAAGAATCAAGACAATGGAAACGAAATATGCACTTCAGATGCATTGTAAGAATTGACAGGTGTGGAAAAAGTCCTTGAAAAGAGGTAAGTAGGCAAAGAAAATGCTGCCAGACTGAAGTTGAACATCACTTCTTGAAAATGAAACATTTTTAAAGTACAACCTTAGAGAGGAAAAGGGTGCTCCCTTTAAAATAAATTTCCAAATGCAAGAAAAGCTTTATTCAAAATGAATTGCAGAACACCAAACCTTTTTTGTTAAAGCATCAAATTCAGCCAAACTACCTGTTCATCTGCCTGCAAAAAGATTCTCAGGTCCTCACTCTGCTGAAGAATGTGATGACAAGCTATCCGGTTGACAAATATATCAAGTGCTTGACGCCGCATTTCGATGAACTCGGCAGTGAACCTAAATTTTTCTGCCCAAGGAAGGACAAAGTTACAGTTACAGAAACACAGAATTGTCCCAAATAATCAGATTCACTGTGTGACAAGGTCAAAGTGCCTTAAGACACATGCTAAACAAGACTTGCACTTCATCAGGATGTGTAGTAGTGAAATGACAGATGCATAAAATGCTATTCAATTCCTGAGTATGATGAATTGATGAAACTTTCAGGACATGGAAGTGATAAGAATATCAGTCATTAATGCCACTTTACATTTATTTTTTCCAGGCTAGATTAAAGATTTGTTGTTGAAAAAACAATGGACAGTAGTGGCTAAGTAATTCGATAAATGAAGACAAGGAAAAAGACAAAGAGTTATTCTGAGAATGAAAACACCTAGCATTACTAATATCATCTCCCATGAGAACCTGTTCATGAATGTTTGATCGTCCCAATTAGCATATTTCGGAACTATAACAGTTGCAGGAACATGGTGTTTACTTTTGACACATTGTCACATCAGTCACTTCCCCAATTTGGCAACAGGGAAAACCATAAATGGATGACTATCATGCGGAACCACCGATAAAACAAGGAGAAACGTAGGAAAAGTATGTGCATTAACTTATTACCTACTGTGCTCTTCTCCGGAAGAGGAGGGATAAAGATTCCCTTGTACTTCTCAAAAAGACGATCTCGCAACCACACAAAATCACTATATCTACGAATAACAATCTTCTCTGGCCCTTGATAATCTGGCAAATTTGTCTGCAATAATAATTCCCAGATATAACTGAAGCAGCCGAATCAACTATTCAGATAATTAAGAAGTAAGCATCCTATAATAGAAACATTCTAAAAACCTAACAATACTAATACCACTTTGACTTGCTTAAGGGGTGCAACAGAAAGTAAAGGCAAAACCTGACACTATAATGTAAACACCGGAAGAATATATCTAACATTTAGCGCTTATTTTTCACTACAATTATCAAGAAAGCATCGCCATCAACTGTAAAAGTCATCACAGTAAGCTACTTTCCAAAAGAGCGATCAGTATCTATGTATGTGACCTGATAAGATATTTAATCAATCACAGCATACAATATTCGAGCATATGAAGAATGAGGTGAAATATGCCAACCTTAGTGATAACTTTGTAGGAGATATAAGCTTGAACGCCATTGCCCATCTTAGCTGGATCAATCACTGATACTGATAAAAACGGCTCTTGCGACGACGGGGATCTAGGGCTCTGCGTTGACCCCGATCCACTCCTTTGCAGCTGCTGCAGCGTATCCAATCAATTCGAGTTAAATCCGTCATCAATTATGAATCAGAAAAATGTTTATTACTGAGACATGATATTGAATTTATACGCATGCAATATAAATATAACCGCGTTCAACTAAGTTCAATCACTACAAGGATGGTGGCATGTGTGTAGATACCGTCGGGATCATGGTTGTTCTTGTATTGGAGTCAGTGAAGAAGAGCGGCGGAGATACAGAGAAGGTCGATAGAAGAGGTTTGTCGGATGAGAGGCGGGTATGGAGTGTAGAGCGACGGAAGAGACTTGTTGGAAGTTAATTGCATCGGCGGTGCTGGGGTAGTTGCTTCACCGTTCCGGCGAGCCCCTAATGTAGTAATGTGCCAAAGCTGGGGGTTATTATTGGGGTGGGATAAAAAGGAGGGGTGACTGGTGAGGTAAATTCGGCCATTAACTGATTCGCCAGCTTACGCAATGGTGTCTGAGTTGGCAACTAACAAGTGGAGAACTCTCTTGTTTGTGGACCCAATACCCTCGGGATTTTCTAGTCCAGATAATGGTCTAAGATGTCTACTTTAATAACCTTGAACTCGATCCAAACACCAAGCTACGGATTCGAACGTAAACTAGCGCTACTAAACTGCTACTCATTAAGGGTTCTTTTGCTTGGATAATGATTATCATGCAGTGCCAGTTGGAGCCTACACTTTTATCCGTATTTTCGATTTTTTACTTGGTAGGTTGAATTTATATTGTCAAAGCCTCTGCATTTTATTTGCACTAGTTAAGAGCCCATCTAATGTATGTGAATTTAAAAATATTAAAAATGAATTATCTTTGTTTATTTTTTATATAAATAATATTTGTATTAGTTTTTTCTAAAGAACTTTGGTTTATATGGTTACAATAATTTAGTAGTTATAATTTTTGGAGTACTTATGGATAGTTATTACAATACTTTGGTGGTTTCGAGTAGTTATATCAATGGAACGTGATTAGATGAGTAAGTTTTTTTTTTTTTTGGTAAAACTATAATTGAAAGTTCAAAAGATTACAATAATTGTTTATATCAATTGCCAATACTCTAACTTTTTATTATTGTATAGATTTGACTTGATTGAACAGTATTAATTTGCAGTCACTATTCTTGACGCAAATCACGTTCAAATAAGAATTCTTTCCCTTTAAAGTGTTGCTGCGTTCTTTGCCACCCCCTTCCTCCCATAAGGCCCTTCCACTACCCAATCCACCATCGTTTTTCATCCAATTCACTACCGTTTTCGTGAATGTATTTCTTCTCTTAAGTCTTAACTTCTCTTCTTTCTCTATTAATCAAGAGTATCTTATAGTTTTGGAGCCACGACTAAACTAAAAAGGAAGTGAGACTGATGGCAACTGCAAAAATAGGTTGACTTTTTTCCATTTTGGTTATGTCTCGTTTAATATGAGATCGCTTCCTAATGAGATCAAATTGATTGACTAGTGCCCTAATTTAATTTTCTATTTGTTGCCTAATTAATATCTTAGATTTTTTAAGGCATGGCTTTTGCCTTATGGTGCCAAAAGCAACTCTTATCATAAAATGTAAACTTTTCTAATTATCAGCATAATAATTCACTTCATAATATCTAATCTGTAATCATTCTCTCTAATTCAATTAATTAGCTTCATTTTATGTGTTGAATTTTGCATGGCTTTTATCATTGAATACGTAGGCCATAATGTTATCAATTTTGAACAAAAAGGGGACAATTGATGAAAATTGGCTCCTAATTTTTTCATTTCCTACAAAAAAAAGAGGTATTTTAATAACTTAAAAAAATCAATACCTTTGAAAGTTTATTGAAAGTTGCATAGGCAATCATTGAAACAATATAAATAAGGTATATATATCTTAAAATTTTATGAAGCTATTTTATACCTATTTCTTGTGTATATACTAATGGCAATTATAGTTTCAATTTTTAAGTGTTAACAAAAATTAGATTTGTTTGTCAAAAATGAAATAAAGATGTGATAGATAATTTTAAGTACTTTTATTTAACTATTATAACTAATTTGCATGTGGTTATCATTACTAGCAATTAGCCAAATTTTTTCGAGAATTCTTTTTTATTGTCAATATTACAAATATTATGGATCATAATATGTTTCCTTGAAAGTTTAGAGGTCAATATATTAGGGATCATATATTTCAAAATTTGAAATACATGAAACTAAATTTGTTATCTTGGTGACTACTTTAATAACTTGGTATCTAATATTTGACAATTGTCTCGATACGACAGAAGCCTACCTAACAAATACAATAAAAATACAAAATGGCATCTAAAATCTTGTATACTACAAATATAATCAAATCTTATTAGATCTATGCAGTGACCTAGAGTTCAGCACTCCCGAACTTTTATCGTGAGTTCCACTTGTCTTTTAACCTCTTTATCTTTTGGAATGTACCATCTACAACTCTGCATAGGCCGTCAAAGTTGTACATCTAGAACATTAAGTCACATTTTCTTTCTTTACAATCTATAAATATCACCCATACTCCACTTATTTCAGATAATGACCAACTCCACACTTTTAGGCACAAAATGGCATCTAAAATCTTGTACATTACAAATATAATCAAATATTATTAGATCTATGTAGTGACCTAAGGTTCGTCACTTCCGAGCTCTTATCGGAAGTTTCACATGTCTTCTAACTTTTTATCTTTTCGGATGCACCATTTACAACTTCACATAGGGCGTTAGAGCTGTACATCTAGAACATTAACCACCTTTTCTTTCTTTGCAATCTATAAATATGGCCTATTCTCCGCTTATTTAAGATAATGAACAACTTTACACTCTCTTTAGAATGTGAACAGTTTTGTGTTGACACTCTTTTGAAACCTTGAACAACTCGTACTAACTTGAGTATCATAATCATCCTAAGACGAGACATTGGTTTTATATTGACAATCTTTTTAAACCGTGAACAACTCGTACTATTTTAAATATCACAGTTATCTTGGTTTTGTATTGACACTCTGTTTAAATTGTGAACAGCTCATGCAACCTTGAATATCATAATCATCCTAGGATAAGATTTTGGTTTTGTACTTGAGTATCACAATCATTCAAGGAGAAGATCTTGGTTTTGTATTGTTGTTCAATACTTACAAATGTTTAAGTAAAAGATCGTAGCCCACGAACTCGTACTTCAACCTAGACTACTCAAAAATATACCTGAGAGCATTTCTAGCCCTTCAATCTATAGGTCATATTTTTCATTTTTTTAGCAACAAGAAGAAATCACCATTTTCATCGAGAATTATGTCTATCTATTTTTAAAAATTCCAAAATCAAACATTTTACACAAGTTGAAAAATACCATGTATAAATATGGATTAAAATTTAAAGAAACTTGAAGTGTATTTTTTTTGTGGTTTGATTAATATTTAGGTTACAAAAATTATCAAGTTTTTATAAACACAAGTTCAATTTTTTTTAAGTTCAAGTTTTTTAATCACTAAGTATGAGAGAATATTAGAATGCGTTGGATAAGTGTGTTTTGGCATGTTTTTAATATTTCTTCCGTTGTCACCAATATTTCTAATCAAATCCATGTTCGTCACTACTATCACCATTCTCAATTCCTCCCACCATTGCTTCTTTTGCAACTGTTGCTTCCCACCGCCACAGTTTTTCACTTTCGCCATCTTTTCCCTACCTCTCATGCACTTTTTCTTCAATTCTTCAACCATTTATCCTGCTTTTCCCTCATCCTCATCCTTTTCTTTCTTTCCCTTGCCACTTCCCTCTCATCTCTATATCTCATTTCTCTTTCCTATTCACTCTCTCCCCCTCCAAATCCAGTTAGGCTATCAGATCTAGGGAAAAAGAAAGGAAATAGAGGAAAAAAAGAGATCATAGGAGGATAATGGGAGATAGAAGAAGGGAAGAGGAAATGAGGAAGGAAACGAAAGAGAAAGAAAGGAAGGAAGAGAGAGAGGTAACTGTGCGGATGGAGTGAGAGAAGGGGAAAAGAAGATGAGAGAGGATAATTGCTGATAGCAGCAAGTAGGGAAAAGGAGGCGGTGGTAGTGGAAAAAAAAAGAAAATGATGGGGAGTAGCGAAAAGGTGGTGATATGATTAAGTTAATATAAATATGATTTAGTTAATTTAGTTAGTTAAGTTAAATTTAAATATGATTTATTATAAAGGGAGGAGTAGAAAGAATAACATAGAAAGAGGAAATGTAAGTGAAATGTCGTGAGTTAAAGGCATCTTACTTACATTAAATACACATCCCTCTTGATATATGCATGACTAATAACTAATAACGTTAATGTTAAAGTTTGTGGAATTAGAAGGGGGGAAGTATTAGCCAACAAATAAGCGGTATGGTATCCGGCAATGCAAAAGTGAAACTTCACCCGCTGCTTCACCCTTTATTTGCGACCAATTGCGGACCTCGTACGATTCTTCATATACGGCATACGCCGAAAGGTACAAAGAGACCTGCCGCATACCATCCTTCCATACCAGGAAAAGGACGTTCCTTTTTGGGGTTTTCAAATACGAACGATGGACCCACCAAGAAGCCGAGGGATAGAAAATTTAAATTTAAAGGAGATGCATGGGGTGATGGGTCCCGCGTTTGGACTTCACACTGGCTCTCTTCCCTGAGATAACTCATAGAAATTATCACTCCCATCATTGCTCTCTGCGACACCTCGCCACGTCATTACGACCTTTCCATCATCCAATCGCTCGTCCCTCCCACGCGGCTTGCATGATACGGATACCATCGTGTCCGTTCGATTCCTAGTGGACCCCGCACTCTACAACCCCACATCTTTCTAGGGGCATTTATTTTTTCCGAAGCCCGCACTCTGTGTTTTCAGGGGACAATAAATAGAACTCCCGAAACCCATCCCAACGCCAACAGATTACTCGCGCGGTGCTGCAGTTTCACTACTACCGGAGGCAGCAGCAGCAGCAGTAGTGGGTAGGGACGATAGCTGTCACACTCAAATGGACCAAAACGGCACCGTTAATTCCCGTCATCATCGATCGCCCTCCTCTGACAGATTTCTTGGCGTTTTCTCTCCGACCGAACGAAGCACCGCTCTCAGTGCTTCTGGAGACAACTCTGCCTCCGGCGACGAGCTTAACGAAGACGACGTCTTCTGGACTGGTGACTTTACTGAGCCTCGTGGCCGGTCCTCTTCCCCTTCCTCAGTCATCAACATGCGCCAGCCCTTCCGGAAGCCGGAGAATTTCGGTATACTTGCTGCCTTGTCGGATGACCACCGTAACAGCAACCAATCTTTGCTCTACAGGAAGGCCTCTCTCTCTCCCTCGACGTCGTCGTTTAACGAAACCCCACTTTCGGCTTCACCTACTCAACCGTCGCCGTTTTCACGTGCGATTCCTTCTATTCCGAAACCGCAGCAGAACTACAGCACCTACTCGCAGTCGATGCCAGCTAGGAAGTTCCAACAGTCGGCTCCGGTGAATGTGCCGATGATGCCGAGAAAGGTGAGGAACGGCTCGCTGGCTGACGTGGATGTTGATGATAATGACGCCGACGATGAGATGCTCCCGCCGCACGAGATCGTTGCACGAGGATCGGCGGCTGGGTCTCCGAAGACCACGTTCTCGGTGCTTGAAGGCGTCGGGAGAACTCTCAAAGGCAGAGATCTTCGTCAGGTTCGCAACGCCGTCTGGCGCCAAACAGGTTTTGTGGATTGAAAGTTACGATATCTGATTTTGACACAAATATACCCGTATAAATTGGGGTTTTTCGGACTGAGAAGTTTGAATTTTTGCTAGCTTTTCAGAGGCCTAAGATACACTTGCTGTTGTAGTCAGCCGGGGACCTCAAAGGTTCCCCATTTTGGCGCATCGGAGTTATTATAGTGCTGAGGATGTTAAATGTGTTATCTATAAGATTTTGTTGCGGAAGAAATTCTTGTACCATTATGGTACAACCTGGATAACAGATACTAGTCTTGATAGAATTAAGAAGGAAGAACTTCTTTTTTCTGAATTTCAATCATCTTCAATACTTGAGGGACTAATAATAACAATCGACCATCCTCAATAGTTATCCTACTAGTTATAAGGTTTGAATGCTCAAAATGAAGAAATGAAAATGAAGGATAATTGTTTGTTGTAATACGGACTTTTTAAGTTATGGTAGAGTAAGTATATAAGCAGGTTGCTGCAGATTAACTAGTTTTGCAAGTTATAGGTACTTTAAAGTTAAAAATCGAGGTCCACCTTTTCAATACATGGATGCTGTAAGCATTTGTACTCTGGTAGAGATGGAGGAGGCAGAGAAGACTGCCTTGTATTATAAATTTGAGTACATTTCATGTAATTTCCTATGTGTGACTTTGTGATCAATCCACTTTGGTTTGGTAGGTTACCATCACACACTCAATGCCGAGTGTGGATATACTCTAATCGAGATAAACTTGGATTACCTGGTAGTTTTCTAAAATGTGTAATTTGAAATAGGATGGCCTGTTAGTTACTGTATTGTCTTTAGTCTTTCTGTGTTGCTTTATTTAATAGTATAGAAGGGTATTGATTGTCAAGAAAAAGAAATACAACAACTTAGCACCTTGATATTATTTTTGATTTCAAATAATACTCTATCCAAACAAACATGCTTCCCGTCCATGTTGTAACTGTTATTTAATTGAAGTCCAATGCATTAACATCAATTAATGTCAAATGTGGTCTCAGGTAGAGGTCTGACAGGTATTCAGCTGGTTCCTTTGCATGCTCCAACTTTGGTACTAGTTCATTGGAGAACTTGAAGAGATTTAGTTCAGATGTTGTTACTTTTTCCTGTTAGTAAATTTTAGTAATACAAGTGGCAGATAGTCACTGTACATTTTATTTTACACTTTAGACTGGAAAAATGTGTCCTTTTAGAATATTTGTGGTGCAATGCTGAGGAATGATAAACTTGTGCTGGACAAGATTAGAGAAAGAATAATAAGTGGGTAATGACATTTTTCTTGGTGGTTGTATATTGATGCGACCTAGAATGGAAACTCAAAGTAGATGCTGGTAGTTGACTCTTACATGGATCTTCAAATTACTGATTTCACAAAATGTACCGTCGGGGATATTCCAGACGAGGCTGTGTTGTGGATACATATTGGTTGTAAGAGAACAAGATTATTTTTTTCTGATAGTAGCAGGTCTGAGCTATGCTTGCTAATTATGCTATAGCTGGTAGGAGTACAATAGTTTCTCTTCTGATAATTATGCTTGCAAATTTCGCAAAATGTACAATAACTTTTATTTGATTTGTGTGCTTCTGATATTTTAGATTGGATCAAAAGAGCGAGCATTGCATTTACCTTCTCTTTTTAGTTAACATTAAGAAGCTCTTTGCTTTACACTTTATCAAACTCGTGAACTGGCTGCTCACACCACCACCAACGCAGTTGATCTAACTTTCTTTAAGATCAATAGCCATTAGCATGGTTTGCACTTAACCCGCACATTCAGTTATGCTATCGGCATTGATCATTTCTTTGCGCAACTGCATGTCCACCTTGTGACTAGTTAGAAACTTGCGGTTCACGTCTTTAGTTGGCTAGTTACGATTGATATTGGCATAACCATGGCGTCCTGAAATTTGAAAAAGTAACAGTTCTTACTTGGTCAGAAGTCACATAAGTGATGCCATCAGCGCTGTGTTCTGTTTAACTGTCAACGGGATTGGCATTGGTGATAAATGTTGTACCTGGTTTGATGCTTCTTCTAGTCACCTATACTTGAAGCTTAATGCATCCCGCACAATTTTTGTCAAATATGGTCCCATTGAAAGATCCGAATGGTATTTGGACTAAAATTTTTTGCGGTTTCGGATGCCTTGACCACTTACAACTATAATGTGGATATTATACCTGGTATTAATAATCTTGGAGTCATAAAGACTTGAAGATCAATGCATCAAAGTCAGTTTGCCAAACTCGGGTCACATTTAGAAATTTGAATGGTATTTGGATTAGAATTCTTCACAATTACTCGATTTTGTCTAATCACAATGTATAGCTGTTGTAGTTTCATGAAAGTACTGTAAATCATGGTGTTCTAATCATGATGATTTATTAGTGAGAACTGCTCTTACTCCATGTGCAATTGATTGAATGGATTTTCAACGATTACAAACTAAGGCTCATGTTCTAGTTGTGTAGAGTCAAGACACTTCATCCAACTCTACTAATAGTAAATAGTATCGTGTTCATGATTAGAGAGCCGAAAGCTTGTTTGTACAATCTGCACAAAGAATTTAGATCTAAATTCAACTTGAGATTATGCATGAAAACAATATGAAAGCCTGTAGCCTGACTTGTTGAACTTCCTTTTTATAACTTTTACTGTTTGAAGGAACTTTTGCGATAGGCAAATTCTAGCAATTCATTGGACCTGATCTAAAGCATTAGACGACCTATTTACCAAGGCATAGCAAGTAGGTTTCACATTATGAAAAACCTTAAATCTGGATACTCTTTTCATTTTGTAAAGGACTTGTAGTTATTTGCAACTTTGCTTGGTTCAAAATTTGAACTTGAACTTGAGTAGCTCGAGCTATTTAAACTGCTTGTGATCTTACATGTGAATCTATTTTAATCTAATCTATTTAAGGTGAATGTCTATTATATCAATATATTTAAAACATAAACTCGAATCATAGCGTGTTAAAACCGCCTGTTCAAGTACCTATTAACGCCTCTAGTACTCCAACATAAGGATCTCCTTTACGTTAGAGCTTGAGGAATAATTAGAAATGTGAGAAGCCTTGCTGATTCTTGTTATACTTCAGCGAAATAATTAAAACCTTGTACAGAACAAAATAGGAGAAATAAAAGTCTACTTATGAAATCTTAGGAGAGAGAATACTCCAATTAAAAAAAACTTTGGACAGGCTTTATTTAAACAATACAAGAAAATTAGAAATTAGAGGAAGAGAGACCATGGTCGATTGAAAAAATTTGTTAACAAGAGATAAAAGAGCTTATGAAGATTACTGATAATGCTTAGTATAGTGTGGAATGAAAAAAGATTTCGATCTTTAACCATGTTATGTTTGGGAAACAACGTAACTTTTTGCATTCATGATCAACACTGCTATTTCTTCATCCGCGTTATGGTTGGAGAACAAAGAACTTTGCTTTAATGATAAACGGCTGGGTATTTAGCTCAGTTTTGTGCCTGCACCTAATTGTTCCTCACATAAATCTATTTATCGAGAATACAGAATATCAAGACTCAGGCAAGACTAGGAACAAATGCCCTTTCTTATTTCTGAACTGATTCGATCAAATTGGAGCACCTTTATGCTTTTGATCAGAAAGACGAGCGTCGGACAAAACGAGTCAGATTTCCATATCCAGCAAACAAACAAGAAGCAGCGAGACAAGTCAGAATATCAATAAGCGTTAAGTTGTGGAAGTTCACAGGGGAAAGAATCCCCTCACCGCCCATGATCATTTTCCTCATCCTTGCCACTAAAGGATGCAACTGCCCGTAAATGTCCAACGTATCAGATAAACTTTAAATTTCCCCATAGAAATGTGCAAATGCAACAAACAAAAGAAAAAATTCAAGACCAAAAACAATTTGAGGGCAGGGGCCGCAGGGCAAATGCAAGTCAGGATATCAATAAGCCTCGAAAGGTGAGCTCATGGAGGTATTCACCGCTCGCACATCTAATTTTGTCATCATCCTCGCAATGCCATCCCGAATCAAAATCAATCAAATGAAAAATTACAAGCACAAGAAACAGTAGCCCCTGCACCAAACAATTATTGAATGCCCAAGGTAGTAATTCCCCCATATTTGATTCTGTTAAAATGATAAAACTAAAATCCACATGAAAAGAAATGTACCCCACTTCACTGTGAGACATTCACCAATCAACAATTTTGACCCTGCAAAACCCGATGTCAGAACCCAAACAGAGAGTCATCTGCCGGAATTCCAACAATTAGGAAAAAGCGGGCAGCCAAAATAAAAAGTTATGCCTCGACAAATAAAAGAGAAGAGCGGGATAAAACAGGACTGAATCCTCAATAGGAAAACCCTAAAGAGAAAGCCCTCGACATATACGACACGCCCCAAAAACAGGGTCTGTAGTATATAATCGTTAATCTAGCGCAGCTATGACTCGAAACGCTTCCATTGCTGAAAGGTGGAAGGCGATCTTAAGGGCTGCGCCTGGGCATAATATTTTTGAATTGCTATCAAACATTAAAACGTCCAACTGATTGATAATTGAGGGCACCAAGAGAGAAAAAGATTGAAGCGAGAATGATTTCAATTTTTCCCACTCAAATCGAATTGGTTCGTCAAACCCTAGCCTGCGGCTGTTGAGATGTGGGGAGCAAGCCGGAGTCATTTATACTGGTACTTTTTATCTTCCTCGTCTACGGGCTTGTGTCCCCTCGGATTGCGAGCCCATTCGGCCAGAAATTGCTTCCGTGAATAAGGTTTAAAAAAACACGAGACGCTTGAAGTTGGCACACCGAGTTGCATGGACAACCCGGATTGAATGCCTTCACACAGTGGAAGATCCAGCCCAAAGGCACAAGTGATAGAGCCCAACAGGTTACTCAGACACGTTCAGCATATCTATAGACCTAGGCTTGGATTTTCCTCCCGTCTCCTGGACCGTTGCTTTAACATTTTTTATGCTTAGGCATTTTTTTTAAGCTCTATGGA
The DNA here is from genome assembly GCA_023065735.1 of Coffea humblotiana. Lineage (NCBI taxonomy): Eukaryota > Viridiplantae > Streptophyta > Magnoliopsida > Gentianales > Rubiaceae > Coffea > Coffea humblotiana. Next base: position 4,421,809 of record CM041213.1, read on the forward strand.
TATGTTCTTACTTTGTTTTCAAGAAATTTTATTTTCTGATCTTCTTTCCTTCTTGACAGGAAATAATCTGGGGAATATAGAGCTTCACTAGGCTGAGGGGAGTTTTATTTTTTCCTTTTTTTTGGCAGAAGAAGAGAGTGTGAGCTGTTTTGGAAGTTTCGTTCATTTTATCTGAAACATGATGCTCGTACTAAAATTATTAAGAATTTGTTTTTGAATTAATCTTTCTACGTACTTACTAACATGTATACTTTGTCAGATTTGCATGCATGATAAATAATTTGAATTTGAACTTTAAATCTAAATTTTATATATACATACGTCATACCATACATTTAACCATCAGTATATATAAAATTACTCCTTGCTCTTCTACACCGTGGGGCTGGGTGTTTAAATCATAATTCGGTGATGATGCATGCACTAAGGACGCAAAATCGACAGACTTTCCCTTACTTGTGGATGTGAATTAAGTAGTGCTCCATAAAATTCTTTTGAATTAGTACCATCCACTCGTCAGTACTCATCTTCCATGCATGTACATTCTGGGGGAAAGGCCTAGGCGATATCGGGAATTCCGATGTATTTTACCAATTTCGTTTCAGTTGTAGGTAAGAATCTAATGCGGAAAGTCACCATCCCGAGGATGCCAAAGCCGATTTCGTTTAGTGAACTGTGAATAACAGCCGAATTTCAGCTGCAACTTCCCAATCGAACTCAATTTTCTGTGTTGAAGAATTTATGTGCAAGGAGTGGTTGGACTCAAAACATAAAGCAGTGTCATTTAGTTGTAGAGTTTAGTCGTGCTTAGTGAGGATTTTCATCTGCAATTGCTCGGATAACTCTCAATTTTCTTGATTAACAACATGCGTCAAACTAACCCAAAAAAATCATGCGGAAATGTGTCGATGCGTCAACGGGATTGGCTCGACTGGTGCTGGGGAAGCCTCTTTAGGTCCTGACATAGTATGGTTGCGTTCGACTCCTCTTAACGTCTTGTGTCCTCTTGGAGGTGAAGGTCCAAGTACAGTGGAATTAGTCCTACCGAATTATTACTCCGTTGAATACCGGATACATACTGTGTCAGAAAAAAAAAAGGATTTTTTTTTATTCCGAATCTTTGATGTATCAAAGTACGTGCTTTGCAAGTATCAGAAAAATAACTAAAAAGGGGACTTCCCGGTCAAAGACACATCATTGGCAAACTTCATACTTGGACACCTGTCATTAGGCTTTCTTTTTCTTTTTCTTTTTTTCTCTTTTTCAACAAGGCAGGAGTGAAACTTAGGAAGTAAGGAAGGACCATGAGAATCTAAATTTAGAATTCTTAATTCTCAGGAGTAATCTAATTTATGGCGAATGGATTATGTCAAAAAGATTCCTAGCTTGTATTTCTCGCTGGCTGGCGTGGTGTTCAAATCCAAGTATAACATGGAAATACCATGGTTCAGTACGTTCGAAAAGTTCGACTAGTCAAATATATACTCTCTTTATTTTAATGTTTTCTCCCAAAATAATGATAAATGTTTTCTCCAATCGAGGAAGTGCGCATGCGAACGGAGGAGAAAACCAATCGAGTGTTTGGACTGGACGTTTTCTGTGCGATGGTAGAGGAAATTGGGAATTTTCGCTGCTACTAATATATTTGGAGATTATTCTTCCAGTACTGATTGACTCTTATTTAACCCCATAATTCTGTAGATTGACCAGCATTTTTTGCATGATCTTGCCTGTTCGCTTCACGACGACAGATACCAGAGAACAGAGATGCGTGTATCTGTATCTGATGCTTCCAGCAAAGCCTCCCCGCCACTCTTGTTCTTGTGATTTTTATGTTCCCCAAGTGTCTTTTAATTTTAGAATTAATCTACTGTACATTGAAAGTGTATAAATTATCACCATTGGATATATATATATATATAAAATTAAAATTAAAATTAAAATTACATGTCATGCATTCAATAATAAATATGTATACGCTGTCAGTGAATCAGCGTACAGTAAATTAATCCTAACTTTTATCCTCCTTTCGACCAAAAGTTGTATTATTAATCATGGGAATCGTACGCGTTGACATTTCTTTGTGTGCGTGTGTGTAAGGTTATCCACGTATGCGTGCGTGTTTGGATTGCCAATTATTCTACTTTATTTATAGCTTATTTACACGCACTGATTTACTTGCATCATAAACACATTTTTCAATCATCTTTTTATCTCACACGCATCATATTAAAAAAGTGCTACGGTACTTTTTCACAAAATTATCTCAAATAATTTACAATCGGAACACACCTTCAATTTTATGTTGGTGTGTACGAAAATTTTGAATTCCACACCTGGAAGAGAATTCTCTTGAAAAACACGAGTTCCACAATCTGGTCTCTATTGCTCATTTAATGTTGGCGAACTACCGGTTCCGTAGAAAATATGTCGTATACGTCAATGCCTGAAAGCAAGTAGGAGAGAAGACTTTAAACAAGTAGGAGGAGACCACAATTTGGTCTCTATATCTCATTTAACTTCTAAAGGATTCAAAGTTCTTCCTCAAAGTTTCCATATACTTAATTAGTCTGTACGCCCATCGTCTACTGCTGCACACGCAATCACTATATTGCAGACTTCGTGATCAGGAGGAGCATCTTTACATTTCCGCAATCACTAGAGCCAAGACAAGAGAGGGAGTCCTGCGGTCGACCGACAAATCAAACCACGTCGAAAAAGAACATGCACAAATTGTGTTATATTAGCAAATATGAAAATTTGTTTTTGTTTTTTTTTGCATTAATAAGATTACACGAACCCATAAATATAAATGAATAATAAAAGCTGAACTAACCCATAAATAGTGAGGGCTACAATCCAACTAATACCACGACAAACTAATCAAAACAAATTAGGCGTTTTTGATTGCTAGAACAAACTCGAAAATATCCAGCTCCACGACCTGCGCATCGATCACATCTGATGGAAATGGGCAATGATGGTGTCTTGATTTGGCATTGGGTGGAGCAGTTTCTCGGCGGAAAAGAGGAGCAGAACCGGAAAGAGTTAAAAAAAAAAAAAAAAGAGTAAAGGTTCCACAAGAAATTGGATCTATTCTAAATGCGCGTTTAGAAAATGACTTGGCAATTATCGTGATTCATTCGCAAGACATGGTGTATCATTCATTGCAAACGGTATCGTTTCTGTTGACTTCTCTTGACCAAAACTCTGCCATGTTCCTCCTCCAGTCCTCCTACCATTACATTAGTGATGAAAGTCTTCAGCCGAGTTTGTACGGTTTCCGAACAGAGAATTGAAACTTCATAGACGTGTAAACTCAAGGACGAGGACGTGGACCTGGAGGTCCCAGGTCCAACTACATATGTATTGACATTTGACATATACTGCATACTGTTCATATATATATATTGACATTGAGGTTTAAATAATACGAGTGTAGACCAAGAAGTTTTCCAATATTCTCCAACCGCCACCGCCATCGCTGCCATAATAAGAATGATAACAGTACTGCGACCACGCTGCTGCTAAAAGTCCATTCGCGTTGGTAGGAGTCAGGGAACCAATAAGAAGCATTTTCCAGGTCTATCAGCCTAGCAATATTGCAGTGAGGGGTTGAATGTCGCGTGCTACAGCTGGCTAGCATATAGCATTGCTGTATGCTGGACCCGAACGGATTCTGCTGTCACAAGTGACGCGCGGCATTGCTGTAATGTAAATATTGGCGCAACAAATGTATATATTAATGTAATAAAATTTAGAAAAAAACATAAAATAAATTTTTTTCATTCATTCGTTCAAATTTGTGCTTAAAAATTTGTTGGCCTTTTACATATTATTATGTTAGTAATCTAGAATTATTGTTTTAGCGTTTACATTTGTTTTAGCAGTATGCACATGTACGCTCGGCTTTATCACAAAGAAACAAAAGTCATTTCACAAAAACTGAGAACCTCTTTTTTTTTTTTTTTTTTTGCAACGTTAACATTTCTATAATCTAATCTATTCTAATTTAGAGGAAGGAGAGCCGATAAGGAGTAGAAATTTCATCGGAGAAAATCACTGAAAGCAATCACATATAGTAACAATTTAGCCGAAAAGTAAGAATTAAGCCTTTGATCTCGCAACGCTACAAAATTTAAATGCTTGACAGTGCCACCAAATCAAAGGGCGGGTAGGTTTGGCCTTGGTGGCTACTGAGAACCTCATTCATGATCCCGAAAAATGGGGTATTATTCCAATAATGAAACTATCAAGTTATTTCATGAAAACTGAGAACCCTTTTCGTGTTAGTTACTGGGAAAGAAATTCCAGTCTTCGGTCTTCTGTCCTTTGAAAAACGGTCAACTATGCGTCGTCCTTAGTGCGCTGATTCTCTATTTCAAATTATGTCCTCGGTTACATACAGTAGTCTATATTTTTTTTTGGTCTATGTGGAGATTGTTTGGATAGCAAATTATTTGTCCAAATTTATTTGGCTGACATCACTTTACAATTTCCAATACAACCTTTTTATGTTCCCAACCAACCTTTTTATCTCACATACATCACATCACAAAAAGTGCTACAGTAATTATTCCAAATAATATTTCAAATAATACACCTATCAAACAAACCTCAATGAAGTGAGTTACTTGCGTCTCCGAGTACTGAAATCAAAAGAGAAAGAGCCTAGATGAAATTAATTTTAAAGTTGAACGGAAACAGTTTTCAAAGACAATATTACTATATGGCAGCCAACAAATAAGTAGCTAAGTGCTCGTCGAGAAGAAAAGGATGGTCGATCGAATAAGAAGAATAAGAATCCTTGGACCTTGAATCCCAGAAAGAAACGAGCATGCTTTACTTGATCGACTAAATTCTGCTGCCAAATAAAAAGTACCAATGCATTTTGAAGACTAAGAACTTAAGCCTTATTAATGAATGCTCAATATATTTGGTAATTGGTATTAAAACTGGCGCACCTTTCATCACTAATATAGGCCATGGTATTACGCGGGTTAAAGATGCCTTTCCCCCACCACTTCATTTCACCGTCATATTGATTTTGTGATTAATTTGCTTGAACTGCTTTTTCAAAAAAAAAAAATTTTTTTTTGCTTGAACTGAATCCCTTAGTAAAAAAAAAAAAAAAAAGCCCCAATACAGCGACCACCCAGCCAGGATACCAGAACCTCAAAGTACACTTAAGAGTAGCCATGAGAAATGATCAGCGGTTGCAAACCAATTTTCCTATTGCCGTGAGTTAATTACTACTGGATATCATACACATTGATTTAATGGTCCGAGTTTAAATCCATATGTTGCACGGTTGTAGGTTATCTTAAACTTGTAAATATACTTTAAGAAAATGTGCACACACGTTTCTTTACAGGTAATGCAAAAATTAGACATAATCATGAATTCATTTTGAGGAAAAAAGAAAAAAAGGTGCTTGTTGCCGAGTTTGAGATCGTAAACCTAAATCCTTGCCATTGAGAACTAGGTGACAAAAGTTTGCATGTATATGTACACGTGTATATATATATATACCAAATTAAGTTAATGTATAATTATTGATTGAGGATCAGGAGCTTCCGTTGTCACTAGATCAACTGAAACGTAGACACCTAATAAATTTTAGGGTTATTATCACTTTACCCCCTTAAACTATATCACTACTATCAGTTTACCCCCTAACGTTATCTTTTAATCACTTTACCCCATAAATAATTCAACTCAACATGTTAAGAAATTTTGGACAAAAATACCCTTTTATTTTATAACATTACTACATTGTTATTATCACTTTATTCGTTTAGATTATAGTGATACAATCACTTTAGTTCCTAACATTATTTTCTAAGGCATTTTACTTCATCATTAATCTAACTAGTATGGTCAAAAAATTTTAAATATATTTACCCTTTTTATATATAATTAAAAATAAAAAAATTGGAATGGTTATTCTTCTTTTTTTTCACTTTAAGAGATCAGAAAACATAAAAATAAAAGGATTTTCTCAAATTTAATTTTTTTCACATTTATTAATACTAGGAAAAGAAAAAGAGATAGAAAAGAAGAAGAAAGAAAATTAGATTTTGCAAAGAAAGAAAATAAAGAAAAGTCTAGCATTATCGTATTACATTAAGGTTGTCGGGATTAGAATTGGAATTTGGTAATAAACAGAAAAGTGAAATAATTTTAAAATAATAAAAGTATTTAATTCTTTCTTATTTGTAATTTTTAAAAAAAGAATTGAGCTCTCTCCCTCTCCCTCTCCATCTTTCTATTCTTTTTTTATATTAATAAGATTGCCAAGAAGAAAGAAATTAATACTTTGACTTTTTTCTTGATACTAAAAAGGAGAAGGGTCACTCTAAATTTTTTATTATTTTTATTATGCAAAGAGGAGGGTATTTTCTTCTAAAATTTTTTAACTTGCTCAGTTGGTTTAATGGTAGGATAAATTGGCTAAAAAATAACTTTAGGGGGCAAATTGATAATGAGATTATAGTTTATGGGGGGTAAAGTGATAATAATTTTAAGGGTTAAACATGTCTTTTCACTTTAATTAACAAATTCCGTTAACTTTGACCGTTAGTTTTGGGGGTAAAGTGATACTAACCCTAAATTTTATCTCATAGGAGTAATACATAGTTACATACACATGCAAAAAAAAAGAAAAAGAAAAAATTGCTGATTTTGTTGTTAGAATTGCCAATCATAAAGACGACGTAGTATTATTGAAAGCTTAACAATGCAGAGGGCACATGAAAGTTGACTGTTGATTTGACCAATGAGGGGCGTTAATAAGGCGCTAATGGAGCAATCTTGAACGTTCAATCTGTAACTTTATGTGATTATGTCCCCCCCTCCCTAACATGTTACTGCTAAGGGATTATTTCGTAAAATAAAAAGAGAAAAAAAAAGAAGCATTTTCATATGCTAAGTAGACGGTGAAATAATCGGCGCACCGTAGTTATATACGGTATTGCATGCACCGTAGCAGCATTAAAAAAAAAAAAAGGAGGAAATGAAATTGACTGACTCAAGGAAGTAAGAGGGAAATTTCCGAGGAAATCCAAACCTCCATCATTTTTCTAACTTTACTCGGCTGTGGTCTCTTTGCTTTCTTCTCCTCATCTATTTAACCCAGCACCCTTATAGAAAGAAACTCATGAATGGTCTTTTTCCTTTGTATACAAAACAGAAACGAACACGTAAGTACGTGTGATAATCAGTTTGCAGTCATCAACACGCATGGTTTTAAACCGTAAGAAGAAGCGCAGATTGTAAGACGAAAATGGAAAACTTACCGCCTGGTTTTAGGTTTTATCCAACAGAAGAAGAGTTGATCTCTTTCTATCTTCATAGCAAGCTTGAAGGAAGAAGGCAGGACATTGACACAGTAATCCCAGTTTGTCGATATTTATGATCACAAACCATGGGATCTTCCGCGTAAGTAGACCCACATGCCCACATGATCATAAGTTCTTCAATATGTACGACATTAATTAGTGACCGATGGTCAGCTTGTGGTTCAATGAAATCTTCTCTTGCATTTGCTTGATTTTTTGCTCCAAGGAGCATCTTCAGCTCAATAGTTTTGTCAAATACAACACAAGAATCTTTATTTTTTTATTTTTTGGTCATCGTTAAATTTTCTTAGATTTTTTTTTTTGGGTTTACTGGTTCCTTATTAATCAGCTCCTATATTTCTTTCCTCTGATTTGCAACTGAATTTCGTAAATACCCAATGAACGATCTCATAAATGTTCAGGATATATATACCAGCTAGTGATTAAGTTATCAGCTAATGATTTGGGGAAAAAAAAGGAAAAAAATAGTAGCTAGCTATTAAGTTATCGGTGCAATCAGATCGGACCGTCACCTGATTTTACGATTTTTAGTTTCAAGTGCAAATTTGATAAGGGATTAAAAAAAGAATTTTGCATGAAATTGTGCAGCAACTAATATTGAATTATATATTATTACTTGGTGACAAAAATTGGTCCGTGAAAAACCAGAATTTGCTGGAGAATGTTGTCGAGGGGACCCGGAGCAGTGGTTTTTCTTCATTCCAATGCAAGATAGGGAAGCTCGTGGAGGAAGACCAAATCGGCTCACCACTGAAGGATATTGGAAGGCTACCGGCTCTCCGGGTTGTGTTTACTCTTCCCAGAACCGTATCATTGGAGTGAAAAGAACCATGGTGTTCTACAAAGGAAGAGCACAAACGGAGAGAAAAACCCAGTGGAAGATGAACGAGTATAAAGCTATTGATGGCGAAGCCTCCTCAGCAGCACCTCCAAAGGTATGGCTTTTTAGCCTGCCCATATATGATCCCTATGAACCAGTTTCTGTTCTTAACTTTTCCCTCTATTTTTCTTTTTTCAAAATCTGAAGCAATGAGATCATAAGACCTATTAATACAGCTCAATCATTCTAAGCTTCCCATTTTAAACATGCTTTGTCAAGGGTATAAAATGTAAAAATATATAGTTAGTGACCATATATGGCAGTTAATATCACAAACCGCAGGAAAAAAATTGGGTGGGCGGGGGTGTGGGTAGGTGTTTGGAGGTAATATATGCATGAATCAATATAATTGTTTGTTGTGGTGTAGATGGTCATTTTTGACTTAGCAGCGACTTTCTTATATGAAAACCTAATTTACTCTAAACTAGAGATAACAAAATTTGCGAACAAGACCACCAATCTGACATACTGCTGTGGTAAGATTTTGAGCTGACATTTACCTTTCCAGATCCAGAATATGAACAAGAAACTAACTTTACCTGGTTTATGGTCTTAAACTCCCTCTACTCAGCCTTCAATAACTTCCCATAATTCAGACACAATGCTTTTCCTTGCTGAGAGAGAAAAGCTGTTTCATTTTTCATACTTGGGCTTAATTTTTGGATGTGGAGCTCTGGCTAGACGTATGATGATATCTAAAGAACTATTTCTTTATCTGATTAATTTGTTCTTAGTTAGTTTTAACTTTGGCATATGAGATGCATGCAGTTACGGCAGGAGATGAGCTTGTGCCGAGTATATATTGGAATCAAAATCGTTGCGGGCATTTGACAGACGCCCACCACCACCACCTGGAGAAACATCGTCTCATCATCGTCAACCTCATCACCAGGAGGACCAGCCAGCAACCATTACGTCCCATCAAACTCATCCACCATCACTAGCAGCAGAAATAGCAAGCTCAACCTCCGGCTCCGGGGAGGACAATTTTCTGGCTTCTTCCTCCCAGGGAATGGAAAATGAGAGCCATGATTTGGCTTTTAACCCCGAACCCATGTGGGATTGGGAACAACTCAATTGGTTTTAACTCATTTTCTGCCACCAAAATCAGTTTGTTGAACTCTTGGGGCGGTTGGATCTTTACTCATTAATAACTTTTTCCTAATTATGTTTGGTGCCCTTCAAATATTAGCTACTTTTGTCCTATGTTGTCTTAGTCAAATGTAATTTTCTCTCCTATGTATTCTCACGAGTGAATGCTTCCTGAGATATACATATATACATGAAAGCCCGTAGATTTTTGCTTGAAGAGTATCCCGTTACCAGGCCGTGATTTCCGCCCCATGACTATTAAATAAAAAATGAATTATCATATCATGCTTCAGCTTGTATATATGTCACTAGCTTGATTTACTCGCTGACTACATTGGAATTAAGTGGTTGATTTTTTCTTACACTAGAATTTCGAAATTTGTCAAGTGTAGATGAAAGTGGAACCATTTTGAAATGACACACATCTCAAACTTGTGCAATTTGTCAGGCGTAGGTGAAACCATTTTGAAATGACACACATCTCAAACTTGTGCCTCTCTCTCTCTCTATTGCGACTAGCCGGATTGGGAGAGGAAGGGAGAAGCGGGTGATAGGGGAAGAGGGGAAGGATGAGAAGGCACGGAGAGTAGAGGAGGAGGAGGGAGGGAGGGAGGGAGGAGAAGGGGAAACTAGAAAGAGGGAGGAGAGGGAGGGATAGACAAAAAAAAGGAGAGGGGGAGGTGGTGGTGACAACGGCAACAGTGGACTGAGATGGAAATGATTAGAAAGAGTGGTGATAGAATAGAGAAATGAGCTTATGTTTTTCGATATTTTAGAGTGTGCATTTTAAGATTTTGTAATATTTTAAAAGCATTTTTACAGACAAACTTGTTTAAAAAAAAACTTGTTTTTTTATCAAAAACATTCTTTTTTTTTTTTTTATAATTCAAAAACATTCTTCAAAATAAGGGTGCCAAACAGAACCAAGAGTCCAAAGTAATAGTATTTACTACCTTGGACATCTTAATTGTAATGTTAGCACGCCGAGACTTCTTGCTTGTCATGTGTCGTAATTTTTGGGGTAATACCATCGAAAGGTACTTCTAGCTCTGCAATTAGTAGCGCCAATCCTACAGTGTAGGTACTAAGACGATGCAGACAATACGATAATGGAAGTATGAAAAAACAACAAATTTCTTCACTAATCAAAAGTGATGTCTACCATCACTTTCATTAATCCAATTTCAAATTCACATTATCTGTGATTATATAATATAACTGCTTTGTTCAACTGCAAAGTCTCCCCGAAAGGGAGTGGCAACATGGTATACAACGGAGTTTGGCCTACAAGACACTAGTGATTAGTGGTCCTTCGAGAGAAACATGTTCATTTTTTGGCTTATTAATGTTCATGAATCAAAGCGCGCGCAATTGGCTGAAATTTACTTCTGCTATAAGTTGAACTACATAGAGACAATTATTTCAAGAAAAACAAAACTATTTCCAAATTTAGGAGGCAAAAAAAGAAAAAAAAAAAAAGCACAGACAATGAGATGCCAGTTTGCAGCATATTTACTGAATTTTGGGTTTTCAATTGTAATTGCAGGTACGAAGAGGCAATAAATTGATTTCGTTCTTCAGACATGTGTGGTTTCCTTAATCTAGTTGCACTAGCATAACCCAACTTCTGGTAATTATTATTAACCGGTTCAAAGTAAGGAGTTGAAAGAATAAATGTCTTTGCATAAAGCTTTGTAAAAACTACACTAGTTAATGCATCGGTGGTCATCTATGGTCATCAAAGAGCAACTTTTTTTTTTCGCCCCAACCATAATATATTATGGTCCTAAGCTCTTGTTCCTCTTATATGTAAGACGAGTTTTATTACCCTAAGCTGATAACTTTTCAATCTTTCTACACTCTTTAGTTGCAATACTACAATTAGAGTCGTAAGAACATCTTAGGATAGAATCACCTAGCTAGGAAAGATACCAAAATAAGAACTTTCAGTGACAACTAATGAACACCCTCGCAGTCTATTCTAAGATGAAGTTAAAAGAGTGTTTGGCTCTAATTAGCCAAGACTTACAAGAGTCTTCGCTTCCGTCTCTTGCTTTCCCGTCTCATCTTCTTGAATAACATCGTACTACAATAATATTCCACTCGTTTGTTTTTAAGCCTTCTTCTCAACTTCAATTTAGTGGTGGACCATAGCAGACACTGTGATATGATATCCATGCATCACAATCCGGCCTGAAAGCAGCCTTCGCAATGCAACCTTCACCATCTGACAGAAGCTTCATTCATTTTTTTACTATTCTTTATGTTTTATTTATTTAGTTTTTAATTCCTTTCAGCAAGAGACGGAAGCGAAGATCAGTAACAATATGGAAATATAGAATTGAGGTGATACTAGGCTAGGACTGACAGTGAAAATTGCTTGAGGATTGCAAGCTTTCCATCCTACATATTCTAAATCAAACTCAGTACCAATTTTTGAAAACCGGATCGGACCGGCTGGTTCGACCGGTTGAACTGTGAACCGGCCATGCCTCTGGCCCGATTCAATTAAAAACCCAAGGAATCAATTAAACCGGTCAAGAATCGGTTGAACGTGTGAAAACTAGTAAAAATTGGGAGGTTCAACCGATTTTTATTAAATATTTGTTTTTTAAAATAAATATTTTAGTTTTATTCAAAATTTTTAATACTAGAATGAATTAAAAATTATTAAACCTTTGAACCAGAATCGAACCAGTTGAATCGATTGAACCGTGAACCGAAAGGTTTTTAGGTTCACTCTCTGGTTCGGGTTTAAAAACATTGCTCAGTACCTGCAATTTTATTGACACCGCCCCAAACGGATGTAATTTCTTTGTTGGGGTGTCTATTTTGACGCCTGGCTCCCAGTGAAAGTGTCATCAGAGGAGGAAAATTCCATATATTTGCATTTCATCTCTTCCTAATTAACCATCGCCTGTTTAGTATTTCCTTTTTGGGATGCGTAAACACTAAACAGGGCTACATGCATATGCATAGTTTTTTTTTTTTGTATTTTGAAGTGTCATAGATTTGGCAGGAACAGACGGGTAGAAGTGAGTACAAGTATGCAGTTGAGAAACCTTGCATTATAGGCAATTATAGCAGCAGATGCATGAGCGTCACATAAACATAAAAGTGTTTCATTGGGATATTTTCATGTGCCAGTAGTGTTAAACTTTAGGTTATAGGTGTCTGTACCATAAAAATTAAAAAGCCAGTGCGTAATGATTTGAAGTTTGGTGCTTTCGTTTCGTCTTCTTTTCCAGTATTCTTCAAGTACTGGACAGGAAAATGGCATGTGCTTTCACATGCACAGTCCTAGAGCGAATTTTATGTCGCAGTCCTCGTAGTCTCTCGTCTCGTCAGATGGAAACAACCATAAAATTTCATCTAAAGTCTTTTTGACGTAAATTTCTCCTTCAGTCAAAGATTGGGCAGTGTCTAGACGTGGAACTTCACGTAAATTATTTGCCATAACTAACGGAAAGGAACTTTAGCCAACGTTCGTATTCCGTAACATATAGATAGTAACTTTGATGTTTAAGACAAAGGGTATTTGCTTTTGGCGGTCAACCGACCAACTTTACGACAACGCAGAAGACCTTCAACGGCATACTAGTAAATCAGCGTATGTATATTTGCAGAAAGGCAACAAGCAGAAGTGTGCGACTCGGTCTCCCCAATGCAACAATTAGATGCATCGAGATTTACCCCCCAAAAAAAAAATTTTCAAATTTTGTTCTACGTGCATCATATAACATGCACACGCAATTTTTAACCGCTCACATACATCATATCATATCAAAGAAAGTGCTGTAGTATTATTTCAAATTATTTTTCTTAAATAATCTCCTGTCCCAAACGGACCAAGAATTAATTGTTTACCGAAGACTGAACAGCTGCATGGAAAATGGAAATTCGATTATGTGATCGTAAATTTTTAGTAATTGCTAACCGCGACCGAATATTCTTCTGTGTTAGTCCAAGTAAACCTGAAACCCAAGGTTTGCTCTTGCAGAACATGACGAGTCCTACAAAATAATAAACCTTGACGATGTATGAACCATCTCTGGTCAGTCACCACAGAAGGAGCATAACTTTTCATTTGGGGAGAGAATGCGGGTCTTCCATTCCATTCCATACCCGATGAAGCTGCCGTAAAAGAATTCAACGGAACACGTGGATCCCTGAGGTGTACCCATTTTGCATAAAGGAGTTTGAGAAGAAATAAGGAACGGAAGCAACCGGACCTTTTTATCCCTTTTTTTTTTTTGGGTTCCTTCCTTCCTTCCTTTCCTTTCCTGCGGGAAACCAAACCACACTACCATCTCCAGTACATGCAACAAATACACAATTCTTATGTGAATATGTCTGCACGTGTTTGTAAGAGGTCTTACTGATCTCTTAGCAATAATATCTAATCCCGTTATAAAATTCATATCACAACTTGTGGAAGAGGGAACCTAATAAATTATGAAGATTCAGAAAAGAACTTGTGTTCTAGCTATATACATGGGAAAACATTCTCCACTTCATTCCGAATGTTATTCTTCATTTGTCTTGTTAGAGCAACTGCAAGTGATCAACATGCAAACTTACAAGACTATTGCGTCATTACCATCACCATTCATCTTCAAGACTAGCACGGTGGAAACACAAAACAGTGCACACAAATATGAAGAAAGAAGTAAATTCAATGAACATAGCTCCGGTTCCAATCAGATTCGCATGCCTGAGAATGATTGGAATGGCTATGCTCCCCACTGCTGATGCCCCTGTTAAGAACTTTGCAGCATCTATCCATCTATGAGAAAAGAAGAGAGTCCGAGTTACACGGTGCAAAAAATAGCAGAAATCTGGAGCAAGCAAAACCAACAGAAATCAATATATCTCCACAATAAATCAGTGAAGGAAAGAAAAGGGAAAGATGCAGCGCAGCATCCTCCTAAGAGCAACCAAATAACCATATCCCAAGATGGTGTTTCCAGAACAGAAACATGTTAAAGCAATGAATATCAGCAAGCTCTAAAAGTATGAACTTGGAAGGGAATGCTTACTAGAAGGAACAGATAGCAGCAACCGTTATATGAAAAAGAATGAGACCTCGTACACCAAAAATCAAACAAGAAGGCAGGCCAAGAATATTCAGAAATTCAAATTCTTCAAAACATCTGTGGCAAATAAGAGTGACAGAGAATGCCTCAAAAATGTTTCTTGCATGTCAACTTAATATTCTAAGGGCTACGAAAAATCTCAAAACGAATTTTTAAATGACTTGATGGACCACTCCTATCAAGCTTTGGGGTGAAGCAATCAAGTTGGACGGCTAACTAGGAATAAACAAAAAAGAAAAGGTCACAAGGCCACCAAGTTTGTGATTAGACATAAAAAAGCATCCCATGAGTATAGCAGCAAAGTACCTAAGTTGGATAGAAAATGTAGTGAACTTTTCCAAATATATACTTGGTGCAAAACGTGCAAACACAATACACAAAATTAACTGCACGTCCTCAGCTTTGTGACTGGACATAAAAAAGCATTCCATGTAGGATAGCAGCAAATTAACCAAGCTACACATAAAAAGTGGTGAACCTTTTCCAAATATATACTTCGGGCAAAACTTACAAACACAATACACAATTAACTGCATGTCCTTGACCTTGTGATTAGACATAAAAAAGCACCCCATGTAGGATAGCAGCAAAGTAACTAAGCTACACATAAAAAGTGGTGAACCTTTGCCAAACATATAGTTGATGCAAAACTTGCAAACACAGTACACAAAATTAACTGCATTTCCTTAAGATCACTCACCCTCCACCATCACGACTAGTTAAGAACTGAGTAGTCCCACCACCAAAGAACATACAAGGCATGGGCACTAGAACATACATAAGAGCTGAAAAAACAAAGACTGGTCAGTAAGTCAGAAGTAAGAGTGTTCAATAACTACACCTCCTAAATGTTATTACTCTTTGCATTACAAGAAAAAACGGCATTAACCCACCAACCTGATAACAATGGCCACCAGTTACTGTATATCGCACAAGCCTGTAAAGAAGAATAGAAAATTTACTGCAACAAGCGAAAGGACAAGTTTACAACTGCACAACTACGCACTAATGCACAGAGGCGAAGAAAAGTCAACCATTTAAATAGAACATAAATCTTTCAAAATCCATTAGCAAAAGAGTCTAATCAAAAGTTTGCAAAGTGAAAAGCAAATTTCTCCTTTACCTAATTGATGATTTTGAAAATTTGCACTCTATAAAGTTGTAATATAATTGGTATACTAACAGAATTCCCTCTTTCTATTGATCCTTCTGTTTCATCTGTGAGAAAATATGACTAAAACACTAACTTCAATTGCTCAACAGCAATATACAGGCACCATTTAGTGGTTCGGTCTATTGATGGGAAATGGTAACCAGATCTACACTTTAGAAAGCAAATTGAAACATCTATTTCAACCATTTCATGCATGATGAATTCTGAATATCAATTACAAAGTTAAGCAGACTAGCCAGTCTCACATTCACAAATGAATATGCTAAGATCATTTTTCTTTAGTTTTTCATTAAAATTATAGTCAGAGTTGTATTTTTTTGTTTGTATCGAGCAACCAGTGCTCTTAATTTGTTAAAATAATTTTTATATTCCTATTGATATAGGCCAAGAAAAAGATAATTTCATATTTTTAATATTTAGATATGCCGAAAGTTGAGAGAGAGAGAGAGAGATTTGATCTCAATCTTTCTCACAGTTTATACATCTCATGAAGGGTTCTTTCTTTGAACAAATTATGTATCATGAAATCAGCAAGATGAGTATAAAATCTCAGCTACTGAGCCAGACTGATGGCACTATCAGTGACTAAGCCACATATTCTGTTCAAGAGTCCAACCACATGGCAAAGAAGCAAGGCTTCTAGCCAAAAAATTAAAAGTGACAAACAGTGCCATGATATCAGAAAATTATATCCTATGAACACAACAGATTAGGCGATTCTCAGAAACTTCAAAGATTTAAGGTCAAGACTAGCTGTACTGCTGGTTGAGGGATGAGATTGCACAAAAAAATCATCAAAGAAAACCTCGACCCATGATAGAACTTGATTACTAAAACAGGCATGAAGACTTGAACGAACTGCTTACAGAAGAAAACTTGCACTATCCAAAGGCATCTAAAAGCACATCGCTCTCACAAACTACAAACGTATCCAAAACAATCACCCTAAAATAGGCTCATAAAACCTACCAGGATCTGTAACAATATGCTAGCTGAGAAACATAAAAGCAAGCCCTGCAAGCCTGATACGTATGAGTAAAGTTAGAATTAAAACTAAATCAGAAATTCAGAACAAACCCAAATGTCAACATCGAACTTACACTGCATCCGATGAGCGAGCACCATGAAACAAGAACCCCAGGAAACCGATTAGAACGACCAAAGAAGAAGTGTTAGCGCTTTGAAATATCAAACATATCAAAATGCAAGCAACGGGATACAATGTCCGCTTGAAACCAACAACTACTAAATCTAAATCTCCCCGTCATTTAGATAAAATACTCCACTTTCTCTCTGCTCTCTCTACTCAAATAGGATTAATAAATTGCACTAATTCACGCTCGATGGCAGAACTACGATATATAAAGCGTGAAAATGCGTTAAGAAAAATATTTATAAAAAAAAAAAACAGAAGTCAGCCACTCAAATTTCAATATACGCGGACCTGGGCTTTTAGTTCACACGAGTCCATTCATATTTCGTGAAATTAAAGACTAGAACAATCTCATAATAACGTTCAAATACAAAAGCAATCCTGATTATCAAAGTGATAGAACTCTAGAGTACTGTTAACAATTGAAATTGAATTAAATTAGTCAACTGCAAAATTAGACAAAATACTTAATAATAATAATAATATCAGACGGCACTGCGTTAGAGCAGTTGAGTAAATGCGAAAAGTCAATCGAATAAGCGTGTACCTTCAACGGTCATCGCCATAGCTGAGCAGGATCAAAAGGGGGCCAAAGTTGCAGATATTTTAGTAAAATCAGGGTTTTCAACTTTGCAGGAGAAGATGGGAGGACGATCGACAAAGAGGACGGAACAGGTAAGGTGAAACCGTGAGAGTTGATGGAGCACAGCGGAAACTACTTCCCCTTCATGACTTTCGCCAATTTCTTTTTTAAACTGGATATTCCAGAGTTTGGAAGCCAAAATTCAAGTTACATCTGTATATATTTGCTGTGCACCGGGTTGCCGCGGTCCTAAATGGTAAAACTATTCTTTTTCGCTTTTTGTTCCACATCTTTTTTTATTTTTGGGGTCTAATTTTAGGTATTTTTTTTGCAGAAAATAAAATTCAATTTTAGTGAATCACTAAATACTAAATACAGAGGATAATAAATGTGAAAATAATTATTTAAATTGTATGTATGTGTGTGATAAATGCTTACGAGTCATGACACACCCTTTTTTGGAAAAAAGAAAAAGGAAATACTTTGAATATATTGTCGATATCAAAACATTTGATTTATTGATTCGGCTTTATGCGTAGGTTGCTGAATTTAGAAGAAAAGGTTCAAAAGAGATAAAGCTTAATACAAAACAATAGTTACGAAGATAGGAAGAAAATATAATACAATGACGAGAGGATTTTTTGGTTTAAAATTATATGAATTATCCCCAATAATGTACCAAACAGCTTCTTGGTGTAAAATTGTTTGAACCAAGTAATGCTAGAAAAGCACAATAGCACGTTGCTGCTACGGTGCTCGTAATATGCTATGGCACCGATGAGATGAAATTTTAAATGTTTTGCAGTTGAAATTTAGACAATGTGGTTACTACTTAAGCTTTTAATTACTCAACAGAAATAATTAAACATTAAGTCATTATTAAAGATTAAGAGGAAAGCTGCAGATAATTTTTTTAAGAGTTTTTGCATAAAAAAAATGAAAAAGATGTTTTAAGTGCGGACACATGATCTCATGTGACCTCTTTGTCGCAAAAATTAAACAAAATCCGTCAATTGTCCACTTTCCCAAATTTTGTTATATTGGAGACCAAATTTGTTTTATGAAACAAATTGGGGACTACTTTTCGCGCATGATCTATAGATTGGGAATCAAAACTTCAATTCTTCCTAACATATAAAAACCTTTCAGTTATCTTAAAATTGCATCAATCAAATGTCTTATTTTACTGCATAAAACCCACTTTATTTTAAGGTGGTATGCCTTCTACATGCATAGTTCGTGAAATATGGAATAGATATAAATACGATTGTTTGGATAATAGATTCTTTGTAAAAATTTATTTACCCGTGTCATCGATACATTTTTAATCACCTTCTTATTTCACATTTATCACATCAAAAAGGTATTACAGTATTTAAAAAAATACAATCCCATATAATCTAATATTCAAACACATGTTTTTTTTTTCCAAGTAAGTGGGAGGTTTTGAAACTATTATCTATTACTTACAATCCTTTCCACCAAACTACCCAACCCAACAATTTCCTGAGATGTTGTATGTATGAATATTATGTGATTTTTTTTCAAAAGTATGATTAAAAGGTTAGCACAAAAATACGTATTCAATGAAATTTATGCATATAAATTTCTACATGAATAGTATGAATATATTTAAAAATTATAAAACTTAAAATACAGTTAGAATATCTATATATTTTTTAAAGAATGTGCTATATTTATACTAATTTTAACTCGTGTCCTTGTATAGGAGATGTTAGATTTATTGGAATTTCATCACCTCATTACTTTTATATGTACAAATCTACGGAATTATATTATACTTCAAAGTTCTTTTATAAAATAACCAAGAAGATAAGCCATTGTCTTTATTCAAATTTTAAATTTTTTCAAAATTGAAGTATAATTCATGAAGTATAATATGTCAAAATTTATTATGTGTTTTACATAATTAATTAAAAAGTATGAATATTTTTAAAATATAAAAATAGAAAATTTTTTGAATTATGTGTAAGAATGAATATATATATATATATATTACATAGGTATAATATGAATATTTACTAGAGTAAAAAATTTGGATGGCCCTCAAAACTATTAAACTCATCAACTTTTAATTCTCTAACTATTAAATGCATATTTTTGCACCTCGAACTTGTGATGCGGTATATTTTCCACCCTTTTAGCTACAGACAATTTTGGAAACTTTCTTAGATTTATGTAAATATTACTTGACACTTTTAAAGTTTAAAAGAGATCACATGTGAAAAAAAAATTTAAAAAATATCACTAATCTCTCATAAAACCATACTTTTGTAACTATCTCACCCTTGTATTATTAAAATATTCTTATAATAATAATGTAACGTAGAGATATATTTTTCTCCCAATTCTAACATTTTGTGTTGTTTTATGTTGAATTTTCTATCAAATTGATTACAATATAAGATTACGTGGTATGCTTAAAAATTTTTTTATATAATGTTTGGCCTAAAAATTGTTAAAGTATTTAAGATCATTTTGTGAATTCATGTGCTATGATGCTGATTAATGGATCCATGTCACTGATATGAAAGTTGACTGATATCTTTAAAACTTTAAAGAAGTAGCTTTAAAGGAAGGTTTTTTTTTTCCCCGATAATCCTAAACGCGGGGTTTTGAAATTCTCTTTGGCCAAAAGGGTGAAAAGTATACAGTTCATATTTTACTAACCGGGTCTATCCACGCAACGGCATGGGGGAAACGAGAGAACCAGCACCACTATTGATGGTCATAGGGAAAGAAACGTAATCCCGACTTAAAAACCCCAAATAGCCCCTGGTCGTAGCACAGTAACTAGCGAATTCGTCGTCTTAGTGTTTGACGGACGAATTTTGATCGATTGGGCAAAGGGCATAGGGCGTGGACCACCCGGTGGGTAGAAAAGCAAATAGGCAAAAGGAGTAGGGTTAATTAAGTCAAAATGCGGTTGGTATATGGTGGGCAAAATAGCAACCGACGAGCACCCACCAAGGGGGGAGGCTCCGGAGCTTGGGAGACATCACAGTCACACACACCCCTTACTGTCGGAGAGAGAAACAAAGCCCAAAAGCCGCCCCCCCACGACTCCCCAGCCCCACCCCACCGTCTCGTCTTAAAACGCCTTCTCTTCTTCTACAGTTTTTCCACTATTTTTAATACTCCAGACGCAGTTCCTTAAAATACGACAAGAAGAGAAAAAAAGAACGAACAAAGTAACAGGTATAGCACAGTCAACTACATATGTTACTGGTTCCCAGTATAGAGCCAACCATCGCAAGCTTCTTTCTCGGAGTTTTTGAAAGGTAGGCTTTTTTCTCTCTAATTGTACTTTTGCCCCCTATTTTTTTCTTCAGCTGAATCTTTTTTGCATTATTGATTGAAATTTTAAAGATTAATGCACGTGTTGTTTCTTGTTCAACTTTGTGGTTTCCGCTATAGTTGCCAGATTCCTGTTAGGGGTTTAAATAATGAGTTTAGAAGCTGTAATGCTATTAGGCCGCTGGTTTTTAGGGCTTTCTTTTTGCAGTCTAATTAATGCGTAATGACGGTTTAGTTGGTTTGCTTTTTTAACTGCTAATTGTTGTTAGCCAAAATGGTGCTTTTTTTTAACAGTTTGGATGTCTGACATAACAAAAAATGACTTCGGGTTTAGTTTCTAGGGTTTCGAGAATGTGATGATAGGATTGATTGCTGGGTTTGGATGTGAAATGCGGATTTTTATGTGCTTTTAGAGCTGAAATTCAGGTTCTTTTTTTTTCTTTTTCTGAAAAGAATGTTTTTCGTCAAATGCTTATTACGTATGCGTACAGTTCACTGTATTCTGGAATTGCTGTGAGCATATGTTAGAAATTTCAGTGGTGTTCTGATTATTACGAGGCTATATGACTGATTTTAGAAAAATTACTTCTGTATGTCCTCACAAACTGTCGGTAAATTTTTTTTTTAGTTAGCAACTATACAACTTCAAGTTTGCATTTCAACTTTTGATAAAAATATAAACTTTTCGCATATGAAAATGTTAGCTCAGTCTATTACACTTCGACAAACGCCCAAAAAGAAAAGAAAATGGGACAGCAAACGACTTGGTGTCGCATTATGTGGAGAGATGGGGTTCAAGCTTGTCAATACAGTAAACTTGAGTAATGTCTATGTTGTATGGGGGAAGTTGTCTCACTTGGCATAACTTTTAAATCTTCCTTTTCTAACGAACAACTTACTCTGGAACTATACCAGGGAGTTGGTTTGAAGCATATTTGAATGGCGTGGATGGATAAAGATAATGGCAATGTGAAAGAAGGAGATTTGGCTGGTGAAATGGTTTCTTAAATGGAGGGCAGCCTTCTACAGTTTCTGGAGGCTCTCAAGTTAGCAATAGTCCTGTAAAGAAGATCTTTGAAGGGAAGGATGCTCTGTCTTATGCCAATATTCTCCGCTCCAGAAACAAGTTTGTTGAGGCACTTCAGATATATGAGAGTGTAATTGGAGAAGGATAGTGAAAATGTTGAAGCTCACATTGGGAAAGGAATCTGCTTGCAGATGCAGAATATGGGTAGGCTTGCTTTTGAGAGCTTTGCTGAAGCCATCAGACTAGATCCGCAAAATTCATGTGCTCTCACACATTGTGGCATTTTGTACAAGGAAGAGGGCCGCCTTGTGGAGGCTGCTGAAGTATGCTTTTCGCATTTTGGTTATTTATTTCGTCTAAAAAGCACTTACATTGTTATTACTTTGCCCTATTCAGTTATTTTTTTTGTCTTATTCTACTGTTATTTCCCTTATCGCTTACAACTTCTTGTATAACCATAACTTTGGCTTCTAGATTTACAATATTGAGTTTCCTCGTGCATAATCGTCCTCACGTTGGACTATTGGAAACTTTTCCCTCTCTATATATGTGCGTATACATTTGGATGAGCTGGTCTGAAGTTGGATACACTCGATGTGTCTATCACATGGGTGTATGTTTCCCCCTCTCTGCCTTCGATCTGATTTACATAAATTAGTCACTGTCACTGTTGCTCCTTGTCACTGTTGCTTCTTGTTGCATTTAATCTTGAATCGTCTCTAACAGTAGAAAAGCGGGAAGAAGTTTAAATTGATATTGCAACGACTTTTTCTTCTTCATCCAGACATATCAGGATATAGATCAAATTAAGGCAAAACCACAGTCTGAGGAACTGAAACTGGAACTTCTCTTTGGGAAAATTCATGTGTGTATTAACAGCCGAGTTTTGGAAACTGAATGAGATTAAGTGGCTTCTGAAAATGAAATACACTTGGCTGTTCTGTTTGCTATTTGTAAGTGTATTTTGTTTGCTTAAATTTGAAGTTTTTCTCTTGATGTTCTGGTTTGTATTATTTTAAGATGCAAAGAAATTCTTCCTGAAAAGGTCTCAAGATATAATCTTTTGAAATTTTAAGACAAATATTCTGTTACTTATTAAAACATCGTCGTGAAAGAACATTCAAGCGAATGAGAATAAGTTATGAAGCTGTTGAGTGATTTTTACCTAAAATTGATGATAAACAAATAGTGTTTCTCGAAAACACTTTGTATGCAAAAGTGAAGGTTTGGGTGAGCGGCATATGAAGAAACCACTCATAGTTTAAGAAAGTTGGAATCAAGGGAAACAAAAGACAGATTTTTGGATCCAAGGTTGAGGATTGATAAATATATGTAAATCTTCATAAAACTTCAAAAAACTCAAGTTCCATTATAAAGCTACAAAATTCATCTTATGTTGTGGTAATTAAACTTCAATTCTGGTTATTAGGTTTGATAATTCATAGTTGGTTTCACTTTTCTTGCTGTACTTATCCTCTTCTCAGAGCTGCTCCAGTGCGTGAAGAGTTTTCCTATTTAATGCCTGACCGTTCCTCCATACTGTAGGGGCAAGGCACATGTTCTGATACTGGTTTTCCAGACAGCTGAACTGGAATTTCAAATGACTAGCTGGCTAGATTGCTTTCTTTCTGAATAGTGTTATACTTGTTCAATTTTTTTTGCAGTCATATCAGAAAGCTCTTAGGGCTGATCCTTCGTATAAGCCAGCGGCGGAATGCCTAGCGATTGTACTAACTGATCTTGGTACAAGCTTAAAGCTTGCTGGTAACACTCAGGAGGGAATCCAAAAATACTATGAGGCGATCAAAATAGATCCACATTATGCTGTAATTCATGTTTTCTTCCTCCTGCCTTTTGATCACTGGTTCCTGTTCAATAACTTCAGTTTTCATTGTTAACGTGATGGATTTTCATTCTTTCAGCCAGCTTATTATAACCTTGGTGTTGTCTATTCCGAAATGATGCAATATGATGTGGCCCTTAATTGCTATGAGAAGGCTGCACTGGAGAGGCCTATGTATGCTGAAGCATATTGCAACATGGGTGTCATCTATAAAAACCGAGGTGATCTGGAGTCAGCAATTGCCTGCTATGAGAGGTCCGCCACTGTGTTTTGTATCATCTTTCCTTTTCTGTTGTCCCTCCTTCCCCACTAAAATGGAGATTAGTATTTATCTGCACATCTGATTCTGTTGGTATTTTTCCATGTATTTTAGGTGCTTGGCTGTGTCTCCAAACTTTGAGATTGCGAAGAAATAACATGGCAATTGCCCTTGACAGATTTAGGCACAAAGGTAATTAAGATAGTGTTGTTGGTATCTCATTCTCTGTTACCTGATTGGAGATTGCACAGGACTATATCATAGGCCTATTATTTAGAATTTAATGAACATCTTAACCTTCTTTCTGGGTCTGCCTTCAGTCCACTCTTGATGTAGAAGTGCCAAATGGCTTGTCCTGATTCATTCTTTTTGATTGTAAGCTAGAACAGTTGCTTTTTGAACATGAAAATGTATGACACTGATTTTTGTTGGTGTTTTCTTCATTTTACGTCATTCGGAGTGCACTCATTTAAGAAATATGATGTGATGCTAGAAGAATCAGAGAAGTAAAGATCACCTAAATTTGTGAGGCAATCTAGGTTATCTAGTGAAGACCAAGAGAATATCCTGCACAGCCTTAATACAGAAGATCTGAGAAGAAGCGGCAAGTTAATGATCGAAGAATAATGAATGTTGATTCATTATGAGAAATATGGGTTGAAGAACTAAACTGACAACTTATAAATGAAACTCCAAAAACCTACAGTGCTTAATGGTAAAATCAGAGGTACAGATTTTACTCTACAGAGTGGAGGAACATTAATTAGAATGATGGCCAACATCATGTCCGGAAGACAAGGAAATTTAATTCTGGGGCAATAATAGTGCCAATTTTGCTGTAAATTGGTTGTCCTTTTGTATAAAGTCAAGGAAAATATCGTCAATCTTAAATAGATTATTTCTGCAAATTTGGAACTCATCTTCTTTAATATTGGATTCTTAGTTTCTACCACCTTCCAGGTCAAATTGGATGGAGACATCAATCAAGGTGTGGCATACTACAAAAGGCGCTATATTACAATTGGCATTATGCAGATGCAATGTACAATCTGGGTGTTGCTTATGGTGAAATGCTTAAGTTTGACACGGTAATGTGTGCTGTTTTGTTTTAATCTTTTATGAAAAGGTTAGATATGGCAGTTGGTGATTGAAATTATGTGATTCCACTTGCTTTCTCTGTGACATCCATTTTCTTGATATTGCTTCCTGCACATTGTTGGAAGTTATTTACTTAATCCTGTAAAAAAAATTTAACTTCTGGCCTATATGCCATTAATTTTTTTTTGTAAGTCACATGTCATTAATTATTCATTCTACTTTATCTGAATGTCCTTTCTCCAGGCAGTTTCCTCTTCATATATATATGCGTCTTAAGTTTATAGCATGAGAGATTTGTAAAAAGAATTTATTTTGCAGGCAATTGTGTTTTATGAGCTCGCGTTCCACTTCAATCCTCATTGTGCAGAGGCATGCAACAATTTAGGGGTGATATACAAGGATCGAGACAACCTTGATAAAGCAGTGGAGTGCTACCAGGCAATATTGGTGCTTGATGCATTTATAATAATCGAGTCACTTTCTTATCTGTGTGTTTACAGAATTTTTAATGTCTATTTTGCAGATGGCTTTGTCAATCAAACCAAACTTCTCTCAGTCATTGAACAATCTTGGAGTAGTTTTACACTGTTCAGGTTTATTAACCATGCCAATGATTTCAGTGTTAAAGAGGAAGTGTTTGTAAGATAATGATTTGCATACATGATTACCTGTAGGGTAAAATGGATGCAGCTGCAAACATGATTGAGAAAGCAATTGTTGCCACCCTACATATGCAGAAGCATATAACAATTTAGGTCCCTGTCTCTTCCCTGTCATATACATCTATCTTGTCTTTATGCATTCACCTACCTAATTTTCTTCATTCTCTCAATTACTTCCACATTATTGCTCTGTAAGTGTATTTTTCCCCTTAAGATGAAACTACCTTCATATTATTCCTCTGTAGTTCTCTTTTTCCTTCAACATGAGATGTGTATGCACATAAAGTGGGACAGATATTTCTTTTGATATTCTATATGCTGCAATCCTAGTTAATATATCACTGAATTTTCCTGTATTGTTTCTCTCTCCTGAATGATCATTTTAGGCTCTAAATGGAAAGAGTTCGGGGTTTATGTAATAAACTTGAAGGTGGAGTGTAGATTGTTTTGATGATCTTTCAATATTGGCAGCTTAGATATTCGTCCTTAGGTTGTTTTATGTGGACATCGGAGTGCTTTAATGAGGCAAAAGCAATATCTGTATCTCAAATTTGATGTTGACTTATCACATAAATAATTTCTGGAAATTTGCATTTAGCATTTTTAGCAACAGAATCTCCTGGAATGTACTTTTTAATTTCAACAATGTTACCAGGCTGACTTTGTGGTTCATATGTCCATTGGTTAGCTTTGACTATTTCTACTTTCCCAGTGGGCATGGGGATGACATGAATTTAGATAATGACCTGACATGCATTAAGTGGTGTCTGGGCTTGTATAGCTCTCCTAATGGCTTTTGGGGATTGGAGAAAATGCTTTGCGCTTGGTATAGAGCATTTGGACTTAAATTGATTTGTACTTCAGCATGTTTGCGTAAATGACGTGCTCGATGGCTAGATGCCTTTGGAATCTAGGCTAAATGGTAGCAGGAAATTTCCCTTCCTACTGTCCATGGCCACAAACAAGTAGATAGACAGAAGGCAGATCAGAAGCTTTCCCCATTATGAGTTGGTTCCAAAAGCCTAGCAGCTAACTTTGCATCATTTTTGCTTCTCTAAAATTGGAATCATATCATACTTGGAACTGTTTTGACGTGTAGGACCCTGGGCGGGGGGTTTCGGGGGAGAACAGAGTGGGTAAATCATATCTTCTTCCTTGTTTTATAATTTCTTTAAGAAAAAGAAAAAAGAGATGACAGAACTGACCACCAAATGGATGGGCCTTGCATTATCATGTATGTGTATCTTTATATCATTCAAAGTGGTTTGACGTTAAGAATTTTTATGCTGGACGTTTTCCTCAATTTTCTAAAATAAAGCTGTGCTTGTTATCTTCTATGTCATAGTATTATGTCTAACGTTTTGAGTTTTTTCTTTTCTTTTACCTTTTCTCATTTTCCCCCCTTCTTTTTTTGGTATTAATTGGCTTGTTGTGATAGTTTCTTTTTTTTGGTGTAGGCGTTCTTTATAGAGATGCAGGCAGTATATTTCTGGCTATTGATGCATATGAGCGGTGCCTTAAAATTGATCCTGATTCTCGTAATGCAGGCCAGGTATTGTTTTTCCTGATATGAAAGCATAAAGTTATGTCAACTCTAAATGCTTCTTGTACCATGCAATAGCATCCGCTCCTTACTCATTTCTCTTTTCTTGTGCAACATTCTGACTTTTTAAGTACTAGTCTTGTTTGTCTAGCTCCACTCATCCTTTGTCCCTCATTTTCTGATACTTCATTTGGTTTTCTCTTTTGCAGAATCGACTGCTTGCAATGAACTACATAAATGAGGGAACAGATGACAAACTATATGAGGCTCACAGGTTGAGTTTGCTATCACACATATATGTTGCTTTTTCTTTGCTTTTCCAAGTGCAAGCTGCATTCTGTATGCACAAGGGTTTTCCTGGAGCTTTTGTGCGAGTTGTTTGAACATAAACCATGCTTACACTGGCATAGTTGATGTCAGTGTTGTTCCTACTATAATGATTATTATGTAGCTCTCAGGTTATTTTGAAAGATAGGTTAGTAGAAAGTAAAATATCCAATTTGACTCTGGAATTTTGTTATTGTTTTGGCTTTTTGGCCTGTTTTGTGCCCCAGCCCTACAATATTTTTCTGCCCAATGTCCTGTTGGCTAGATTAAAGCTGATGATATATGAATATATCAATTACATTAGATGGAAACAGTTGAAACCTATGTGGTAAGCACTTGTCTTCTAAGATCTGTCAGCAGATCATTTTTGGGTGATTTGATGTAAAGCTGTTTGTAGCTATGAGAAGGTTGTTTGTGGGGGTGTTGGTTTCTCAATCATTTGTTGTTGCTTTTGGAAATGATGTAATGGCTGGAAATATGGCAAGGTTGCTAGTTTTTGTTGAAGAACTTGGAGAACTTCATTCAGATGTGGGAACAGATAAACCTTGAACCTGAACAAATTGGCCATCCACAATGTCCGACATCACTCTTATGTGTGACCTTTTACATATATTGCTGCCCCTGCATGGTTGATCCTAAAGTGATTAGTATCTTCTGTCATGAAATCCATATGAGAATTGGAAGAAGATCTCGCATAATGCACTACGTTTAGATCCCTTTCCCTTTGCTACTTTTTTTTCCTCCGAGGATAAGAGTAGGGGAACTATCATGAGATTGTATGCTGCTTGACGATCATGTACTAAGGTGTAAATTGTTGAATATCAAGAATTCTTATTTGCAACATCATTTGTATTACTTTCTGGTAAGCTTTTTGTTAGTAACATCATTTTCTCCTTCTCTGCTTTTACGTGTTAAGTTTAACTGCACTTTAGATGATTTGGGAGAATCAAGGGTTTTCCCCCCTATTATATATTTGCTCCTGCAAATTTTGTGTGTACTAATCTCATGATGTAACATTGAGATAAACTATTAAATCTAAACACCCATGTTGAAAGTTTCACGTTTTTTTTTTCATATGTTGATACTGCATGTCATCATGGGCTTAGCTGATGATTTTTTTTTTTTTTTTGGTTCATTGGATATCTTTGTCCACAATAATGGCTATCCACTTGCTTTTACAATTTGTTGTATATTTTGTTGCCAGGCTGAATTTGTCTTTCTGAAGCTGTACAAGTTATTGGAGTGCTAGAATCCCTTTTTGACTTTATCCAAGGCCTTATTTTAATTCAAAGTTTTACATGCAGGGAGTGGGGCAGTCGCTTCATGAGGTTATATCCCCAGTACACCTCATGGGACAACCCTAAAGATCCAGAAAGGACACTTACCATTGGATACGTGTCTCCTGATTATTTTACACATTCTGTGTCATATTTCATAGAAGCACCTCTTGTCTATCATGACTATGAAAATTACAAGGTTGTGGTTTATTCAGCAGTCGTAAAGGTACAAAGAGTTGCAACTTTCTCTCTGACTATTCATGATTGCTAGCATTGTGTTAGATCATTTGCAGTTGTCGTGTACTTCTTGGTGTTGGATCATGTTGCAGTTGTCTTGTACTTCTTGGTGATTTTCTCTGTTGTTATAGCCATTCCTATTGAGTGCAATGCATTAACATAGACTGTGCTTTCCTGACTCTTTATCCCTTTGAAAGCTGCATTGTAGCTGTTTTAAGCTTTGAGGTTTGTTAATATGTTCTGTACAATGTGACAGGCAGATGCAAAGACAATTAGGTTTAGAGACAGAGTCTTGAAAAAGGGTGGTATATGGAGAGACATATATGGGGTCGATGAGAAAAGGTTGCCAATATGGTTAGAGAAGATAAGGTTGATATATTGGTTGAACTTACTGGTCATACTGCAAACAACAAGTTGGGAATGATGGCTTGTCGGCCTGCTCCTGTTCAGGTACTTTTGAGGCAAACACTTGGCTTGTCACCATTTCTTCTATGTTTGTCTGTGTCAGTTCTTCTATGAGTCTGTTTTTAACTGTTAGAACTCTGCCTGAATTCCTTTAACTTAATATAGATAGATAGTCTGCCAACCAATTTGTTGGCATATTCATTGATCTTCTAGCGTGACAAACGAAATTGTTTCTAGAGTTGCAATGAAGCTCTGTTATTTAAGATTTCTTAGACTTGCTGCTATCATTCAGAAAACAGGTGTAATAAGGAAGAGGGGACTTGAATTTCCTTACTCGTCTAATTCTATCTTAAACCTTGCGAGTTATTTGAATATTACCGAATGGAATTTTACATGCAAAAAATTTCAACCTTGAGCTATAATTGCAACCATCTGCTGGTTTGACTCTGTTTGTGGTTGAATCATGCAGCTTACTTCATGCTGGTGATGATAATCTATTGTACAATGCATCTGTTGGTTTTCCGTATCAGGAGCAGGATATCTGCCAAATATCTTTGACATGTGACATTTTTCTGTGTCTTTTTGCTGTTGATTTCTCCTTCCATATTATTTTGTAAATGGATGAAATTAACCGTGGTTTACAA
The DNA here is from genome assembly GCA_023065735.1 of Coffea humblotiana. Lineage (NCBI taxonomy): Eukaryota > Viridiplantae > Streptophyta > Magnoliopsida > Gentianales > Rubiaceae > Coffea > Coffea humblotiana. The sequence goes on from CM041213.1 coordinate 4,451,788, forward strand.
ATACCGTTCCTTTTGGTTTTTTGGTATGTAAGCTCATGAGTATCATTATGGGTCTTTTCTTTTTATTTTTTCTTTTTGAGAAAATTTGTTTTATCCCCTTTACCGACTTCAATTGTTAGTGACTTGGCCAACTTTAGCAGTCATGTTTGCCTTGACTTATTTGTCTACCAAGTAAAATTTTGTTCCTCTCTCTCTCTCACACACACACACAATGAGGGAATCGGGTAAAGAATGTGGTGGCCAATAGTTATCTTATTTCAGTCCTTTCATTTAGCTAACTTGGTGGGTAAGTTTTTCCCTTTTTTCTTTCTAGAAATGACATCACGAGCCTTACTAGTATGACTTTATTAAGACACTACTGCATCAATTCTTGGGTAACTTGATCTGGTGCCTCTTGTCAGTTGATTGCTAATCTTGTGAATTATTTTCTGTATTTGTCCTTGTGTGATAGGTAACATGGATTGGCTATCCAAATACAACTGGTTTGCCCACCGTTGATTACAGAATCAGTGATCCCTTGGCCGATTCTCCTGATACTAAGCAGAAGTAGGTGATCCTTTGGTCTTAAATTAGTTAAAATTTGTTACTGGATCCATTTGTGTCTTCTTTTGATCACTGATACCTATGGCAGACATGTTGAGGAATTAGTAAGATTACCAGCATGCTTTCTTTGTTATACGCCTTCCCCTGAAGCAGGGCCAGTATCTCCCACTCCTGCTCTGTCCAACGGCTTCGTCACTTTTGGTAGCTTTAACAATTTGGCAAAGGTATTAATGTCTGTCTGAAGAAACTTACTTGTAAAGTAACCTTGGTCTTCAAGTGGGTTTTTGGTAGGCTGCAGGTTTTATTCTTACTGTTTTTATTGTTCCTTTAACATTAGATAACACCTAAAGTGCTCCAAGTTTGGGCAAGGATTCTACGTGCAGTTCCAAATTCTCGGCTTATCGTAAAGTGTAAACCTTTTTGTTGTGATAGTGTGAGACAAAGGTTTCTTTCAACACTAGAGCAGCTGGGGTTGGATTCGACCCGTGTAGACCTTTTGCCATTAATTCTTCTCAATCATGATCATATGCAAGCATATTCTCTCATGGATATAAGGTAATTACTCCATTGCTAAAAACCAACCTTTAGTATTTCGTTTCTTCTAAAATGAGTTAGTTAAGCCTCTTTCTGCTTCTTCTTCTTCTTTTTTGGTAAGTGGGAGGTCTTGAACCCATGACCTCCTATTTACAATTCCTCCCCCCTTACCACCCAATCGAGCCCTCCTCCCAAGTTAGTTAAGCCTTATTTGTGCTGTTATTGTAATAATGTTAAAAAGCGGGTTTTGTTTGGCGAGACTGACACTTACAAAGAATTTTAAAATGAAAAAAATGGATAAAGAGAACAAGAAAATATCTGTCAGTTATGTTTTCTGGTGCTCCTGGTCCTGGATGATTCTGTCTTTGAGATATACAAGTCTGACACATGTATGCGAACACGTCAGTTCCAACAGGAAGCCTCGAAGAAAAGAAACCCCTCCCCCCCACCCCTTCCAAAAAAAAGCACAAAAAAAAAAAAAATTCTGCCTAATGTTAACCACAAGAATTAAAAAAATGTTAAAAAGTAATTAAGTTGCGTGTTTTTCTTGTAAGTAGCATGGAGAAAAAGGAATTCAAGGTTTCATTTGTTTTTGTGCTTTGTGAGTCATTGTTTTCGACAGCAAAGCTGATAATGCTGTAACTGAGGTATTGGCTAAATCTACCTCTTTTTGCGAGTCTGTTAGGAACTTTTTGTGCCCTCAGTTTCATGCAGACTGGGAAGTCAAATCAAAAGGCTTCCTACTTAATCTAATGCTTCAATGTCCTTGTGTAGCCATTTAATCTTTCAAAATGAGAATGAAAAGCTAGTTAAGCAATCTTTTAACATTAATTAGCAATGCATAAAGTGGCAATTTCAAACATGAAACCTTTAGGGTTTTTTTAATTTTTTTTTTCTGTTTTATATGATATGATAATTTTTTTTGCCAATTGTTTGCAAGCAATATTGAGATTGTTATTCTGAACAAGCTCTGAGATTCTTTTCAATTTATGACTTGGTTTCTCTGACTTTGCAAAACTGACTGATCTTTATCATTGTTATGTGTAGCTTGGATACATTTCCTTATGCTGGAACAACCACAACATGTGAATCTCTCTACATGGAGTTCCATGTGTCACCATGGGAGGTTCAGTCCCATGCACATAATGTCGGTGTTAGTCTACTAAATACTGTTGGTAAAGTAACTTCTTGTGAGTTTTCTTAGTTTCATTGCCATGTTAGATAACTCTCATAAAAATTACACTAACCGGAATGAAGAAAAAATGGTAAAGAAATATTTACATGATCATGACACCAGTAGATGGCATGCTTTGGATAATATCCTGGCTCATTGCATTGATGTTACAGTTCTCCCAACCCTTTTGTGTGGTGAAAAATGGTATAGAGGGAGGAAGATTAGAATGATAAGCGCATATCCATTGTTTCTGGATCAAAATTAGAATGATAAGCATATATCATTGTTTCTGCATCACTTGTATTTGCTAAGAAATTGTGTGCCTCATTTTGTGAGCAGGACTTTATGGGCCTTTTAGCACACGTGGAGCTTTAACTAATATCTTAGTTTTATGTCAACGTCATGGATTTTTTTCATGGCCGTTGGGTTGCAGGTTTACCTAACCTGGTTGCTAAGAATGAAGATGAATATGTGCAACAGGCTGTACAGTTAGCAACAGATGTTACCGCTCTCTTGAACCTGAGAATAGGTTTGCGAGATCTTATGTCCAAGTCCCCTCTTTGTGACGGACCTAAGTTTACCCAGGGCCTAGAGTCTGCCTACAGGAATATGTGGCGCAGATACTGCAAGGATGACGTGCCGTCTTTAAGGGTGGATGGAGCTTTTAAAGAAAGAGCGGGCACGGGAGCAGGCGCGGGAACAGAATTCACATGAACAAGACGTAGTTCCAGAAGAGCCAGTTATCAAATTTTCAGACCCCACGAGGATCTCTACATCTAATGATGGCCCGTTTGGATCAGTTATGGTTAATGGGCTCAGTCTGGGGCAATCTTCCATAATAAACCACCTCTCATCTGTTGAAGAAAATGGGGTTTAGTCAAAGATGACGGCTTACCTGAGGCAAGTTGTGTGGCTAGTCTAAATATGAAGGCCTGTAACTGAAGAATTTTCTGGAGAGATTTGATTGTGCGGTAGAATCTGCAATTGCTCTTTTTAAATCGAGCCTTCTGTATCATATATTGAATTGAGGCTTGATGTGTTAGTACTCACGTTAGCCATGGTGGCAACCAAGTGTTGCTCAGTGTTTAGGCCCAGATTTTTTCACGAGTAGGATGATGGCAGCATTGTTTACCCAAAAAAACTTAACCTGCTTAAGGTATAGGAGGAATATAGCTTATAGCGACACGGAGGTGATCATATGGTATTTGTATTAAGGTATGACATTCCACATCTACATCCACCCCAGTAGCAAAAGATGGGGATTTTGTAAAATATAGGTTCTTCGAATATCATATTGAGCGCTTTTGAAGGAATTTTTTTTAATATAAATTTGTGGACCAGTTAGCGTCGACTGATGGTTCATATTATTGAAAGCTTCAAGAATTCATCAAGAAGTAGACTGGACACCTTGAACTAACTTTGCTGGCGACTATTTCATTGCCTTCAGAAATTTAAGAGCCGAAGGCTGAAAGGGTGGGGAAATCGAGCTTTACCTTTGCAATGACCCTTGCTGGTTCATCCATTAGGCGCCCTTCACTTTTGACCATAAAGGATTTAAAAAGAAGAAAAAAAAAGGAGGAAAAAGGCACTGCTGTCGAATTATGAGAAATGAGGCTCAAGATTCATGACATTGAATAACAACAAGGGAAAACCAAAAATCAGATGAAGAAGAGAGCAAAATAGAACCACAAATTGAACCCTTTTCAAAGTACATCCGTTGCAACATTTCCAAAGAGTTCCCTTTTTTTTTTCCCTTTGATTTAAAAAAACAAAAAAAAAAAAAACCCTACCAATAGTTTTGACATTTCTGAATTTCAATCACTTGTTTCTACTTGTAACTGCTGAACCTCGAATACTCGAGCCACACGATATACATCAATCTTTGACTACAGCCCGCAGTATCTTCACATCATGGATTGGTCTGATAAATAAGAAAATATTAAGTCATAAAAAATTTCAACTATACAGCCTAAGAAAGCAAGATGTAAAAGAAATCGCAAGACAGTTTAAATGGCCACGAAAGAATGCTATTTCACTGCAATTTGGGGAACTTCAAGTCAAGCGAAAAAGGAAATAATATGAATAGGAGACGCAATGCCGATTAATATTTTGTAATCTTTTGCAAATAGATGAGCAACGACCACTTCAAAATGCTAAAGAATTAGATCAAAAGATCTAACGCTCAGTTGAAAAAATTCAACCGCTCACAAAATCATTGCTAACATAAAAAATAAAGGGTAAATCTATGAATCGATGATGGACTGTGAGTCTATGACTAGAGATGGAACAGCAACGGTTCATTCCTTACACTGCACAAGAGAAGCAGTCAATAACATTATCAAGAAAGACAAACCTATCCGTGTTGTCAGTCTGAACACTGCCGAGTCTCTTGACAATTTCCATTCCCCTACATACTCTTCCAAATATTGTATGTTTCCCTGCACACCCAGACAAAAAAATACAAGTCTTCATCAACTGCTGATGATTCGTACACTGACTGAACCAGTGGGTGATGTTGAAAAAGAAATTTGGGACTTCAGACAAGTAAGCTCATGAGTCAAGCATCATGGGAAGACATGCAAAATTGAACCCCAAAACCCCCAGAAAAGGATAAACAAAAAAAAGCACCAAATGAGGAAGAAGGAGGGGAAAATTCTGCACTACTACAGGAAGGCAGGTACACATGGGTTTGCTTGCCCATCTCAAATCAGTTGAGAAACAACATTCATGCCCAGAATGAAGAATTGCCTTTGAAAAAAAAAAAAACGTAGGCTAGTAGAGATCGACGAAAAGTGCAAGTTACAATAATTAATGGGAGATACTAGGTACTGAAATCTGACTGTAACGTGAGGGGAAGCATAAATTACCGTCAAGTGACTGTGCAGGTGCCAAGGTAATGAAAAACTGGCTTCCATTAGTATTTGGACCAGCATTTGCCATGCATATGAATACCAGCTCCAGTATTGCTTAAGCTGCGGAGTAATCTCATCCTCGAATTTGGGACTGCCAGTCATAAGAAGTTACAGTCACATCCTTCCAGGGTCTATGTCGAAACACTAATCCATAGCAAAACACGAGGAGGAGTTATAATGAACAATCGAGCGCAGACTATACAACCCTACTACAGGGTTAGTTATCCAAGTGTCTTCAGGGAATCCATTTGATATGTATAGTAAATCATCAATTGCACACCACAAATTGCAGCCAAGAAACCATGTATTTCAATAAGACTATACCCAAACAGAAATCAAACACACACGTGTACAGAACATATATAGTCTTGATTATTGCGCAAAACTAGACTTCACCAGGTGAAAGCCAGGACAAAAAATACTTTTCTTAAAGCAAAGAAAAAAAAATATATAGGAACAGAAAAAATTTCATGACATTGAATTTATACCACGACTCCCTCCCAAAAAGAACGGAAGAAAATAGGTCATACCCGTAGATGGATTCGCCACCGCGGCCAGTGCCCGTAGGGTCCCCACCTTGCACTACGAAATCCTACTTCACAATATCCAACAATAAAGCATCCAATCGTATTATTTTACTTTACGTAAAGAAAATTAGCAACAACATTTAACATGGGATTTGGGAGTAAAAATAATTAAAAATGAGAATGGGGATAGAAAGCAACCTTGATGATTCTATGGAACTTGACGTCGTCGTAATAGCCTCGACGAGCCAGCTCTATGAAGTTCCTACAAGTCCTCGGAGCGTGCTTGTAGTACATCTTTTTTTTATATATAATTATTAGTAAAAAAAATATTGATGTTAGGCAAGAGTGTGAACTGAAATGCATAGGTAGGGAAAAAGGGAAGAGGAGATTCAAAAAAAAAAGAAAAAGAAAAAAATGGAGGAGTAGGAAGGGGTACCTCGAGGGTAAAGGAGCCCATGGAGGTTTCCAGAGTCACCTCCGGGGCTCCTCCTTCTGAGCTCGCCCACATCTCTCCCTCCTTCTCCTTCTTCTCCTATGCTCAAGGCTTTGACCGTTTAGACTTGAGAGGTCTACTCAACCCATACAGCGCTAATTATCAACGACACCCCCAATAGATCATCACACTAGCCCAATAAATGAGTCCACTCTTAAAAAGACAACTAAAAGGACGTAAACAACAAGCGATAGATATAAAATATGAAAATTTTTGAAAATTAAGGAGGTGAGTTATTATTTAGTATTAATTCTTCCTTTAGTAGTTTCTTTCAATAATGATACCATCTTGCGGATGTTTACATAGTTTAGTACGTGTTATGTCGTAAAGAAATATATTTTGTCACACTTTGAAACAAATAAATCATGCATTTTCCATTAATTTTTTATTTATACATTTTCAATTCTGATGCTAGTAATTTAAGTAAAAAAAGAAAAATGAGTCGAATCAATTACACAAAGATAAAGAAAAAATTGCTCGGAATTGAACTATAATCAAGTCACGCACGATAAACTTATAAGTTGATAAAAAAAAAATTAATTTCCTTTAAGCTTGTTTGTCTCTCTTAAGATTGAGGCTTGTATCAAATCTAAATACACCTAATTACTTGAAAAACTAATAGTACAACTTTTCTTGTTTTGGCGTTTTCAATGCCCCTTTTTTTTTTTTTATAGTAAATGAAGGGTGAAGCTATGTAAAATTTTAAAAAAAAAAACCAACCAAAAAGGAAAAAAAAAGAAGAAGTTTCTAAAGGGTCGAGAGCACTTTCTCCTCGTCTGGCACGTGAGTTTTTTGGATATTTGTCTAAAATTTTACTGTAACTTATTATAGAAGCTTTTAAAAAAATTTTTGAGGTGTGTTTTTTTAAAATATTTTAAAATATGTAGTTTTAAAACTTTAAAAAAATTTTTGATATTATTATAGTTAAAGTTTTTAAAAAACTTATAGCAAAAAACTTGGTAAAAAACTTGATTGCCAAAACAAGGCCAAATTCTCAATCAATTTTGGTTCCGTCGCTGTTTACATCTGTTTTCGAGTCGCGCTCTCCATCGCTTATACACTGCGCTGTCGTTTTGAGCTAGCGTTCTCAGTTCTCAAAGTCAACTGGTTTGTTTCTTAACCCTCGCTAAAACCCTTTCCAAAGCCTCTTACTGGGAAGAATTTCTACGGTACCATCTTTCTGTAAATTTTCCATCCATTTACATCCTTTACCCGTCCAGCCATCCGTCCTTCCTATATATGCCAACAATCAGGAGAGCGGTTATAGTCGGCAACGGTATTGCCGGCGCGGAGAATCAATGCCTCGGTTTGGTTCGAGCCTTGGGGCTCTCTCACACTCTCTACGTAAGAGTAAAATCATTTGCCGAAATAAGATATTCAGTACATTCATTCTAGAACCAATGCTTCTTTTTTTTCCTTCTTTTTTTAAATTGAAATTGAGTTTTACTTTCACTTGAAATTTAATTGCAGCGTGTTACTAGACCCAGGGGAGGAATAATGATTGGCTTCGCTGGTTGCCAGTTTCCTTTCATAAAAACCTTCATAATGTCGTGAAGAGATTTCGTGTTACAGGATTTTCGGGTATTGCAGAAGCTAAAGCACATTATATTGCGAAACTCGCGCGGGAAACGTTGGACAAGTATGTATTTCTGCTCTTTGGTTTCAACTACGTCAATTTTTGGTTACTCTATTTATTTTACTTGAGATTACTCATTACCCCTCATATATGTCTGGTTTCTCTTGTTTGTGTGGACTAAATAAGATCGTACCTCCATCAATATACTTATGGGGGGTGTGTGCGTGTTTGGGTTTTTGTTTTGTTTTTTTGTTTTGGTGGAGGTGGGGTTTGTGTCGTGTTCAGTTTATCTCAGGTGATCTTTGTCGACTATGATTCTAGTTTTAACTTCATCTCAGGCTTATTTGTACTATACTCTGAATTCTATCATCAACTTTTAAAGGATATGAATCCTGCTAAATTGATTCTGTTTTTTTTTTCCTCTTAATTATTGGTCTGTCTAATTTCTAGTGTGTTCAATTAAAATTTCTAGGGATGGGCCCTACATTGGTGGTTGCATCAGGGCGGGATACTATTTCTGTTGCTAGTTCTATAAAACGATTAGCTCCGGAAAATGTTTTTGTTGTTCAGGTTCGAGATGGCTCATACAATCTTTACAGTCTGTTCTTTATGGTTGTGTCTCTAACTCTCTATCCATGTTTGCCTGAAACGGGGCTGGCATGTCTAACTTGATTATCTCATTTTGTCAACCTAATTGGTTCTCGTCTATTCCTTCTCTTTTCAAAATCAATAGCAAGATAGTTTGGTTTATGTAGTTTACAAAGTGAGTTGTGGACTTCTGCATCTGCATTGCTTCATAAATAATGTTGTCTCTGTGTTATGCTTTCAGATTCAACATCCCCGATCAAAACTAAATAGGTTCGATCTAGTGGTCACGCCTCGTCATGATTATTATCCCTTGACACCTGAGGGACAGCAACAGATTCCCTGGTTTCTTCGAGGTTGGATAACTCCTCGTGAACCTCCTGACCAAAAAGTTGTATGTGCTTGATATATCTTTGAACCAGATTAGTTTCATCAAATGAACTTCTATATGCAGCTTTTTGGATTCTTTGTTGACTCTGAAGCAATCACAATGTGGTATGTCAGGTACTTACCGTAGGTGCTCTGCATCAGGTTGATTCTATTGCACTGCACAGAGCTGCGTCTCTCTGGCATGATGAGTTGTCTCCACTGCCTAAACCATTGGTTGTTGTCAACATTGGGGGGCCTACTGGTAATCTCATGCATTTGAGCCTTGTAATGTCAGTATAATTGACCCTTGTGTTCTGGGTATGAGTAAAAAAATCATCTGTCTTCTTGTTAAAGTTATTTAGTTTAGTTATATCATGGTTGTCCTCTTGCGCAATATTACTCTAATTCTGTGTGTTTCTGGGAGGATGAATTAGCTGCAAGCATGAGAATGCTTGTTTTCTCCACGAGAGACTAGTGCCTTAACTACGGTGTTGTATCCATCTAGTAGTTACCTACCTAAAGATTTTGAGTTTTTTGGCCTCATTGTACATTTGGTAACATAGTCACTCATTTGTTGACCACAGGTTTCTTCTCAATACCCACTTTTATTTTCTTCAATGATAGTCTCAAAATTTGGATACCTCAGCCTTCTCATATCAATGCAGAATGAAGGCATGTAGTCTAACACGTGTACAAGTACTTGCTTTCTTCAAAGTTTTATGTTTCCCTATCAGCAGTGGCTTTTATCTGTTGCCATGAGAAATCGATATCTGAATATTTCAGTAAGGGGCCACCCCTTGATTGGGAATCGTTGCATTTGTTTATCTTTTTCATTCATACAGGATATACTGCTATGATGAAATTTGGAAATATTCTGTTTATCTTCCATTTAATCTGACTATAAATTTCCTCACTTGGTGTCTGAAGTGTTTGGATCTGTGAAACACAAGCTTTACTCAGAATAAGATTTAGCGTGTTACTTTTTATTTTCATAACTAGAAATCTAGACCAGGCTCGTGTTATGTTATACAATTAAAATTGCTATTTACTTGAAACTGATTCTCCATCTGGCACTAGCACCTGTTTTGTAGCTTTTGTTAAATCTAAGGACAAGATAATTAGATGACGCATCTATTCTGTTGGAATACTGGTATTCATTTGTTTTCTTTGATAAAGAATAAAATTTCCCATTGCAATAATCAGTAACTTTTAGTGTTCTTACAAATACAGCCCATTGTGGATATGGGGTGGATCTTGCTAAGCAGCTAATTTCGTCGTTGCTGAAAGTTCTCTCAACTTGTGGCAGCCTAAGAGTGTCTTTTTCCCGTAGAACTCCAAAGCAGGTATGTTCCTCTGGATCCTTGTTGTCCATTTGGCTGATAGATCTAAAGCTTGCAACTGCTCTAGTAAACAGGTATCAGACATCCTCGTCAGGGAACTTGGAAGTCATCCTAAGGTTTACATTTGGAATGGTCAAGGTACTCCCTACACTTGTTCATCTTTTCCTTCATGAGAAATGTAGATTGATACAATTCATCAACAACTAGGTCTATGGTTATCTGCTATCCACAGAATTATAAGTACAGAAGCCAGTCTATGCATGCACACAAGTATCTCTCGGTATTTCAACACAAAAGATCATCCCCCTGGGAAACTCTGTTTGGAGGATTGGGCGAAGGACAGCAATCAAAGGATCCATAGAATTCTAAATAGATTTGAGATTTGAACCTGTTTAATGGGATTCCACTCCTCCATATTTCTTTAATTTGTTTTGCTTTTTTTATATTAGAAGAGGGCAAGATGAATCTATTTTTAACATACATTTATGCTTTTGGTCCTTTAGAAAAGGTCTAGACAAATGAAAATTGTTTTAGGCAACAGGTATTACTAGAAAGTCCACTGAATGAAGATATCAAAGTAGGACATCTGGCATTCCTTTTGCAATATCTAATTTATGTAAATTTGGAGTCTTTTGCACTTGGACATCATGCCTTTGTGAAATATTGTCGAATATGATACTTGTCAGATCCAAATCCACATATGGGACATTTAGCTTGGGGTGATGCGTTTGTCATTACAGCTGATTCAGTTAGCATGTTGAGCGAGGCTTGCAGCACAGGGTAACTCTCCATTTGAGGATTTTAAGGTCCTTTACATATGTTTAAATTGTTTATTTGTTTCTAGTTCAAAGCTTGTTGCTGCAGGAAGCCTGTTTATGTTATTGGGACGGAGCGGTGTAAGTGGAAGTTTGCAGACTTTCACAAATCTCTGCGAGATCGAGGAGCAGTTCGACCATTTACCGGTGAAGAAGATGTGAGTTATCTATTACTGCAACCTCAGTCCGTGGTTATCATAAGTAGAAGGAATTGGGAAGCATTATGAACTAAAATCTGATGGCTCCATTTTTTTCTTTTTTTGGGGTGTGTGGGGGTGTGGGGCAGAGTTATTTGACACTTGCTTTTGGTCCCATGTTTCCTTCATCCATTTTCGTCCATGCAATTTGGGAAGTATTTTGCTTCAGCTAAGTATTTCTTCATTAACATTGTTGTGCAATGGAAGTGAATACTACATTATCGCCCATTTAAGTGGACTGAGTTCATTACAGACCGCTTCTTTTGCAAATATACTCTTGACGGTTGATATGTAATTTCTAAAATTTTGTCCTCTTATATGGTTCAGATGTCTGAAAGATGGAAGTACGTTCCACTTAATGATACTGAGGAGGCAGCTGCTCAAGTGATAACAGCACTGGCTCAGCGTGGGTGGAGGTTGTAGGCTCTGTGAGTGTATGGTGAGTCGGTGAGCGAAGTTGCCTCGATTACTTTTCCCCTCTATGATTTGTGTCTGTTGTGAGTTGTTAGCTTTTTTTTTTTTTGCCTTTTTCTTCCCCCTTTAGCTATGTGAACAGGGCAGGCGTGCTTCCAGTTCATGACATCGATTATTATCAGCTTTTGTTTCTTTTCCTATTTTAATGTTCACAACTCTCTATATGTATCAACCCCACCCCCCCGGCCCAAAGTGGGAAAAAAGGGCAAACCCAAAGAAAAAGGAGAACTGAAGTTATTGTGGGTTTTTGGTTTATGCAAATGAATTTATTGAAGTGAATATTTATCAGATGCGCTCTTGACTTTATTGACCCTCCATCGATCAGCGGGAATCCATTTAGGTTTAATCAGGTTAACAAATGTGACACAATAATTTGTGAATGGTTTGACCGAAATTGGGCCATTCGACTTACATATCCATTTAGTATATGTAGAGTCAAAGCATGAAATTTAATCGTTTCAAAGTCAAAATGGCATACGTGAACACCGGAGCGCGCGAAGGGGTTAGGAGAAAAAGTGAGCCGAAGAATCAAAGTCCATCGTAATGGATTAGGGCAGAAGCTCGTTGTTTAGTTGACTAATCATGCAAATAAAGTAGCAATTTTTCTGAAAGACAAGAAATTGTATGGTTTTGTCTTAAGAAAAAACCGTTATCCATCCATGTTACATTCCCTCCAGTCAAGTCCAATACTACTAAATACAGAAGATGATACACAATAAAGAATTAATTAGTGGCGCTTATGAGATGTTTACCCGAATGACGAGAGCTTTAGACGTGCATCAAGAGGTTTAGGCAGTCCCGTTGACGCCTCCAGACTCCAAAGATAAATGATTCGACTTCTAACCGGTTAAAGACAATTGTGCTCATCATCGCCCAGCTACCCACCCCATCATAACCTATTGCGTTATGATTCAAAGGTCGATGCAAATAATAATTCCACTCTTCTTGCTCCATTAAGTGAATCATAGGCTGGTCTCCCACTTTTCTACTAGAATTAGAAATCAATGATTGATTTGCATCTCCGTCTTCCTCTATATAAAGGTTCGATTCTCTTGCATTCTCATCAACAAGCGATTAGCGAAGCCAAAAGCAAGAAGAAGTTGCATTTTGTACACCCTCTCTCTCTGTCTCTCTCTAATTTCTTTAGTCAAATATCCGCATTACATACAAGAATCTCTCGAGTGCCAACAAAGTCTGGAAATGGAGAAATCTGAGTCAGCCAAGATTGACATCGCTGAGACCGGCAGGGAAAGGAAAGGAAAGGCGCCACTTCTGGGAGGAAGATCAGGTCCAGCGGAGCGTGCAAAGGCAGGAGGATACAAGAGGGGGATTGCAATATTCGACCTCATCCTCAGAGTAAGTGCTGCTGCGGCCGCTTTAGGCGCTACCGTTTCCATGGGAACCGCCGAACAAACTCTTCCTTTCTTCACTCAATTCTTCCAGTTCCAAGCCAGTTATGATGATCTCCCAACCTTCTCGTAAGTCACCTCAACAACCCCACTCCTTGATACTGCTTCCAGTGCTGTCTACGCCTACTTAAAATGCTAGCAAATTCAGATTATTTGTTCTTTACAACTGAACTTGCCGTCAATTTGTGGGCAGATTCTTCGTCATCGGAATGGCCATAGTTTGTGCCTACCTTGCCCTATCCATACCCTTCTCCATAGTGTGCATTGCTCGTCCGCATGCAGTAGTACCCAGGCTCCTCTTAATCATCTTCGATACGGTAATTGAATAAGCTCCTATGCGTAGCACCATAATTAATCTGCATATCTCATGGCGGTTTTGGTTTCTTTATCAATTATCGTGTTGGTATTTGGTATACTGATCCTAGTTGGTTACCTGTGTTTGTCCATGTAGCTGGCATTAACTCTGGCTACATCTGCTTCGGCTGCAGCGGCAGCTATGGTCTACTTGGCTCACCAAGGAAATTCAAATGCAAACTGGCTTGCAATATGCCAGCAGTTCACTGATTTCTGCCAAAAGACTAGTGGATCTGTGATTGCAGGATTCACCACGGTCGCCCTCCTAATATTCCTGGTGGTGCTCTCTGCTATGGCTCTTCGGAAACATTACTAATCCTGGAGATATGATCAAATTTACTGGTCGATCAACCTTTTCTGTTCTCTTCAAATATCCAATTGTATTAATTCTGTGTGTTTGTGTGTTGTGATTAATCTTGAGAGCTCTTTCTGGTTAACAAGGACCTCATCAGTGAAGACGAGGGGAAACAAGACAAACTGTATTTAACTAGTTTGTGTTTATTGATGAAAGATTGCAATTCAATTTGCTGTATTCACGAGAATTGCTTGTTAAGAACAAACTATTGTACCTGTGCATGGCGAGGACGGTCCCGTTTTGGATCCCTGTGCCAAAAATGGATCGAAACTACCAAAATGTGTTTTGCATTTTGCTTCCAACTCCTTGCCCAACAAAATGAAGTTAAAAAAAAAAAGAAAAACATAAATAAGAGGTTCTAAATCAATTGTGCAAACATTTTAAGATGGAACTCAAGCGGCTAGTTGAGACGAAACGTGATTCTAATTTCTCAGACCCAAGTAGTTCAAATTATTTCCAAGCACTTTGATTCCTCTTCTTCCTCTTATTATTATTTTTTTTCTCTGTCTTCTTGGATCTTTAATGGTATACTTAAATTACCGAGTGAAGGGCTATGACCAATTGAGACACCCATTTTTTTATCTGGGATAATTTTCTGGAGGATGCAAACTGGTCTGAGCCCAAAGAGCTGTCCTGAAGAGGAGGGTAAAAAATGAAAGCCCAAAGGCCCCAACCAAGGTGCGAGTGGCTCTATCGTTAATAGCTCACTATCCCTCAAAAAGAAGAGTAGTACTATAAGAAAGGGTTAAAAAAAATAGAAAAATAAATAATTCCTCCCCCAAACTTCGGCCCCTTGCTCCCTCAGCGGCGAAGTCGATCAAGTTTACTATTAAATACTCGTATAGTCCGTCAATAAATGTGTTGTATAGATAGAGACATCTTTTTACATATATGTATGTATATATATTTCGGGAGTCTGTTCCTACCAAATTTTATTTCTGTTCTGGGCAGTCCATAGATAAACTCGGTTTCGGTTCCAGTAATTACGTTACTGGTAAGTAGGGTTTTGCCGTTTCCGGAATTCAAACAGTCAGTAGAATTGGAGAAGAAGAAGAAGAAGATGTCGTCGTCGTTGTCCACTTCAACGACCTCCTCGCTCACCGGAAAGCTGACTCCTAATTTGGACCAGCACTGCACTAAGAAGCTCAATCTCACGGTCCTCCAAAGAATTGACCCCTTCATTGAAGAGATCTTGATGATCGCTGCTCACGTCACTCTCTACGAATTCAACCTCGACCTCAATCAGTGGGTGGGTAACAATTCAATTCCGCTACTAATTTTAGATTACTGGTGCAATTTACTTTACTCGCCCTATTTAATCTCTTTCAAGGCTGGTAGGGATTGGCTTACTTCTCCAAGAATTTGGTAAATTCCATAGTATTACTTGTTAGATCGTATGCACTTGAGGATACTAATAATGCCTAAGAGCCTTATACCTTTATTCATACATGTGCGATATAACCAGATGTAACTGACTTGAAACTAGTGATGGGAAGGGCAAAGGAAGTTGCCAGTGTTGTATCTGTTTCTTACACTCAATCGATGGAGTTTGGATATGTCTTCTTTATTTTTTTTTTCATTGGCGGCAGCACCAACAGATGGATGCTTGGGGCTTCCATCTCTGATGTCTTTTGGTTTTTCTTTTCTATTTGGTTGCAGAGTCGAAAGGATGTTGAAGGGTCTCTCTTTGTAGTTAAAAGGTGATGGTCCAACTACATGAGGTTATCTTGATTTTTCATTCATCTGTAAATCTTTCATTTCATGCGCTGATTAGCGGTCAACCGTCAATTATGATTGTTTACTGTTTGTATCAGGAACACACAGCCACGGTTTCAGTTCATTGTCATGAACCGGCTGAGTACAGGTTTGCATACGTTGTACATGTTCTTATATTTTTTGCTTCTTGTTTGTGAGTGAGTCTCTTGTTTGAAGTTCTGACTAATGATGATTTTTTAATTCCAAATATTATTGCTCGTTAAAACAAACCCCTTTCATTGCCTTTTCACATTGGATTTTGAAATATGAGAGTATCCACTTGCCAGCTTCAATGATATGTCAACAGACTAATCAGTAGTTGAACAGAATAACACCCATTCCACACTGGAATATCTTGATGCTTTCTTGATGTCATTAAGCCAATCTTTTTGTGCTTTTGTTGACGTTTTTTTTTAATGTTGTCAGAAAATCTTGTGGAGGATCTGCTGAGCGATTTTGAGTTTGAAATTCAAGTTCCATACTTGTTATACCGCAATGCTGCCCAAGAAGTGAATGGTATTTGGTTCTACAATACTGTGGAATGTGAAGAGGTTGCCAATCTCTTCACTAGGTATTATCTTATTCCTTCACTATCCCGACTTGCTGTCGCTCTTACCCTGTTAGCTCCATGTTGCCTTTTCTCGGTCTTAGATTTATATAGAAGATATGTGCCCTGAATGAAAGGTTATAAGTAATTGATTTGTATGTTGAAGTATTTCATTTGATATTAATTGCACCCACCCTATTTACTTCCTGAATAAATGAAAAGAGATACACCTTCAGTTTGCAGTGATGCAATATGTTTACTTGGCATTTTTTAGACAGACTCATTATTGGTTAGCAAACAAAAATAATTTTCTTTTTATCGGCGTACTCAATGGTACTGTAGTTGATGTTCTTGGATGTTCTTTAAAGAGTAAATGTGTTCTAGAGGGGTGTTATTGTTGGTGTCTGTATACATTAATAGATAATGTGTGCCCTTGACAAGTTGACTTTGCTTTCTGATGCAGGATTCTAAATGCATACTCAAAAGTTCCTCCAAAGCCACAAGCAACTCCGACCAAAAGGTATGAAGCAAATCTTAAATGGGGGATTTTTTTTGGTGCTACCAGCCTGCTATTTCCTGTTAGGAAATAGAGTAAAGGGCTGACTGATCCTGAGTTGGGGGGAGGGGGCGGTTGTCTCCTGCTGCCCCCCCTTCTGTCTTCATTTGTTTAATATTAGTACTACTGTTTGCTTTTTGACCGGGTGAAGCAAAGTGAAGAACCTAAATTTGTTTGAGTGACTTGGTTGATGTTATCAGTGCTGCCAATAAAGTGTTATAGCATGCAGCAGAATATTCTGCTTGGACGATCTGTCGGTTGTTATATCAAGTGCTCATTTTTTCTTTTGTTCTTTTTATCCTTCTTTTAGTGAGTTTGAAGAACTTGAAGCAGTGCCAACAAGTGCAGTGATTGAGGGACCACTGGAACCATCAGTTAATCCCACCATTTCATCAGTTCAGCCTGAGGATTCTTCTTTTGTTAACTTCTTCAGTGTGAGGATTCTTGGATAAGTTAATCATACCTTACTCTGGATCATATAGTAATTAAATGGTATATAAGCTGAATTGATAAATAAGGAGATAATTTAATTTTAGGTGCTAAAAGGTCGAAAAAGCTATTACATGCATCTGATTTAAGCAAAGCAACTGATCTGTTACACATACTATGTTTGTTGTATCATGCTTATGATACAGTCTTATCTGCTTCCAAAGTGAATATTGATCAAGATTCTTTGCAAGAATGTAGGATTACACTGTTATAGACACTTATTTCTTTTGACAATTGTTTGCAGACGGCTATGAATATGCAAAATAGCTTCTCAAAGGGCTTACAATCTGGACAACTTTATCATACTAGTGCACCAACTGCTCCTTTATCCCATGTCTCAAATGTCACCCCCTCTTATGCTCCAACTGTCCAAGCCCAACCATTTTCTGGAACCTCTTCATCAGTTCCAATGATGACCACGCATGATGGATCCGACCATATCAGCAGTAATAGAGTTGCTAATCTAGTCAAGCCTTCTTCTTTTCTTGTAACCTCTTCATCGTCTTCATTGTTGATCCCACCTGTCTCGTCTATTTCATCTCCTGCTCTTCATCCTCTATTGAACCTGCAGCGTCCGCATGGTACCCCAATGCTTCAGCCATTCCCTCCTCCAACACCACCTCCATCTCTTACTGCAAATCCCACAACTGTGACAGAATATGGACCTGTGACAAGGGAAAAAGTTAGAGATGCACTTCTAATGCTTGTTCAGGTATTTACTCGTTTATTACCAAATTTTTTGTTTTGTTCGACATCTTCATCCTATTTGTCAATATCAGCAAAAACATCTTTGCTTTGATGTCTTTTCATTTTGATTAAAAAAATTTCCATGTGTTTTAGTTTTGGCACAAAGGCTTGGATGTCATTGCGATAAAATTACTTCTGTTTTGCGATGACGTGAATGATATAGAACTTCACTTGGATATTATTATAAATGTATACATTTAATGGTAGCTAATGGAGGTAATTTTAGAAAGCTAAAAGTGTGTGTGATGAATGAGCTAGAATAATGTAGTGAAACGTAATAAAATAAAAATCCCGATAAGAATGGATACACCAGCATATGCTCAAGTTTTGAAGTGTTCGATAATCTTAAGCAAAAATTTAAATAAAATCATATCAGGACACTAGTTGTGTAGTTAGATATATTATTTTATCATATTGTAATTATTTATTATTTCTTTTTTTTTTAATTTTTAAATTTTAATTTTTTCGCTTTTTGTGGCAGGATAACCAATTTATTGACATGTTTTACGAAGCATTGCTGAAAGCGCATCAGTCATGATATCCTTGTAACCATAACTTTGTAAAATATAGTTGTGTGTGGTTAGTTTGTATATGCCTGCTCAATCAAAAGTGGATGTTCTTGTGGAAGTTTGTGGTTTATCCTTTCTTGCTGTCTCAGTGGTTTCAGGTATTCATGTGTTAGCAATTGTTGATAATGATATGAACAATTTGATTTAGGGGTTCCTAGCGAGTATACAAGTAGATGTATAGATTCCTCTTGCGCTGTGGCTTGATTGCTTCCAGAGATATATTTGTCCAATTTAGTTCGCAAAAGGTGGCGGCAACAATGGCAAAGAGGATGGGTATCAGATAAAGTCCTGTTGTCACCATTCATCGTTTCAACTTATTAATTGAGCTGATTTGAAGTTTATTAACTTTCATTTGCTTCATCTTTTCATTTATGATTAATGGGGAGATTGACAAACTATAGAACAGGTAAAAATTGAGACGTGGATTTGATTGCGTGTAGTATCTTGAAGCTGTTGGAAGGAAAGGGGTTTCTTGGAACTGCATATCCATCTGATATTTTTGTTTAGTTTTTCCATTTGGGTTGGGGGGGCGGGCGGGAGCGGTACAGATTTGTTGATCCTTGCGGATGAGAATGCTCCCAAGTCGTAAGGTCTGAAAGTCAACACCGATCCTAGACATTTGTGCGAGATTGTGGCAGAGCCGCAGAGGCGTCAAACTTGCGTTTATTGAAGTAAATTACTCCAGTTGCACCTTAGGTGAAGATCCTACTCTACAGGCATTGGTTGCTGAGGTCGGATTTGTTAAATTATTATAAGTTGATAAGCCAATGGTTCTTTCCCCATGGGATAGGCTTAATTATTGACAAACCAACCCCGTCCATCACCCCCCACCCCCACCAAAAAAAAAAGCCCAAATGGATATCTGGTCAATTTTCCTATTTCACCATTATGGAATCGGGATATCCGAAATTATCCCACTCATTAGTTCGTTTACTAATCTTTTGTTTTAGAGGCATGGCAAAGCATTGATTCGAACAGGATGCTGCCTAATGTTTTCCTCATCCTTCTTTCAGTTCAATTACCAAAAGCTGAATAGATTGGGGTGCGGGGTTTAAAATTTTCACTGAAGAATGTGCTAAATACAAGAACCAATTTTCTAAGTTAAAAATAAACAAGTCCGTCCCAATAATGGTCCGAAATTGGTTACAGCTCGTGGACTGCCCTAGCACTCCATACCCAGTGGGCTGCTTGACACCCATTGAGTGTAGTCCAGTATTAAATTGGTCACAACTCGTAGACAGCCCACTTTGTCACTATTTTTCAATTGGATCATATCATTCCAAAAATCCAGTCCAACAAAGATAAACCTGAAGGCAGCCGGAACGGTAAACCCGTTGAGCTCTGCTGAAAGTGTGGCAGCGACGGCTAGATCAACAGAAATGGCGGCCCTTAGAAAACTCTCAAACAACTTAGTCGTTCATCTCTTACAACCCAACTGTCGAAAGTCCACTTTTCTATCATCACCATCATCATCATGGCCCTCTCCTTCTCCTGCCCTTTTCATCTCACGCAGAGGCATAGCTTCCAAGCTCTTCATTGGAGGTAAATAACTTCACTCAGAATTATAATACTGAGAAATTGCCTTTTGGGTTCTGCTGTCAGCATATGAAAAAAAAAACCAATTGTGGTCAGGGTACATGGAGGGTTAATAATGAATGCGCCCTTTTGAAATTCAATGGCTTCTGAAATTGAATTGAGAATAACTGACGCCGAATTGTTGGCGTTAGCTTCTTCTTTTTTTTTCCGGCCCATCTGCTGTGATCACTATCTCACTCTGTGCCCTAGGGAATATTAAATTGGTTATTAGATGAAGGATGGATATCTTATTTTTCAATCTCAACTGAAATAAATTTTCTGATTCTTGTTTCCCCCTTCACGGTTTGTGTATTGATCCTTCATTGAGCTTTGCTTCCATTTCCATTACTATGATAACCATACTATTTTCTGTTTACTTGTTATTGTTTCGAAACTAGTTTGTTGTACTGTAAAGAGTACAGAGTGTAGTTTTCTTTCTTATTGGCAATGAGTGAGTTGAACAAGTTCTTACCAAACTCATTTCCCTAGAAAGCGACGGAGAGGTAGTTGTTATGAACTGTGGATGCATCCAAATGGAAAAGATTGAAATTTTCGGTATGGAAGGAATTTGATATCTTCACTTTCCCATTTCTGCTGGGTTAGGTTAGGTCGCAACCTCAATTAGTTGGGTCCTTCCTCGAAGCATGACATTTAGCTGAAAATTAGAGCTGAACATTTTGCCCTCGATGGAATTGGAAATTGTTATGTCAGAGGCCAAAACAGTCTGGGGGTGTAAAATATCTGTAATGATCAATTCATTGCAGCATTCTCATTATTGGGCATTGCTGTTTTTTTATGATTTTCCGATCCAGAAAATATGACTCCTAAGTTGCCTGGAACTTTTCAAATGCTGGCCCTTATTTTGATGATTTTCTAGTCATAGCGGTATGAATATTTATGCTAGTGCCGTGTTGCAGGACTTTCATATTACACAACAGAAAAGGGATTGTCAGAGGCGTTTTCTCAGTATGGCCAAGTTGTAGGAGGTGTGCTGAGCTAGTTTGATAATGCTTAGTAGTTAGTTGTTAAGAGTATTTGCTCGTGTGATTAAAAACTTCATCAACTTTGAGTTTAACAACAGTGATTTTGATAGCTAAAATTCCCATGGATAAAGTCTCCGGAAGATCGAAGGGTTTTGGATTTATTACTTATGCTTCAGAAGACGAAGCAGAGAATGCCATCAAAGAACTGAACGGAAAGGTAAGGTACTTCTTTTATGGCCTCGTACTCTGTTTCTTGCTCTTCCCATCTGATCACTTCCAACTCCATGGTTTTTTTTCCTTTCAAAAAAAGAAAAGAAAAGGAAAGGAAAATTCTGGGTACAAAAGAACTAACTATTTGGAGTTGGTTGCTGCAGCCACTGAATGGGCGTGTAATCTTCGTGGCTTATGCAAAACCTAGAACCGGATTCGGTGGCGGAACGCCAATAGCTCGAGGGCCCCCTGAACCAGCCTCAGGCCAATGATAGTGCAGTATGGAGATTGCCCGCAGGCACAACCCCAAAAGAGGAAAATGTATAATATCACTCTGACTCTCTTAAGCTGGTAGTTTATGTGTGGACGGTTAAATACACAGATGCATTGAACAAGCGCAACTCGATTGGGTTGTTGTTACGTTAGGGTCAATTGAAGTCAATTAATGTTTTCAAGATCGTCGTATGAAATGTTACAGGGTTTGTTGTTGTTGTTGTTGTTTTTCTTTTTGAATTAATTAATGTTGCTATCAAGTCGCTCTTTGTCATTTGTTTGTTTGGACATGAGACACGAGGATCCATGTTGATTTAAGTCGTGGAGATTGCATTGAAGAGTAGAAACCAGAGAGATTTATTTCGTAGATGGGGAAGTTGCAACTGTCCCGACCCCAGGCGGCCGAGATTTATTTCGTAGTACTAACTACTACTTAAGTATATGCATGATTGCAGAGAAAAGTTGGTCGGAGGAGAGGCGCACTCATATTCATAATCATATTTGTGTGTGGTGACTGGTGAAGAAGATGATGCAGCATTCATGCTCCTTCCCTTCGTCCTATGCACAGAGTCACAGACAGACGGGTGGGTGGGTTATACTTGCATGATGATATCGACGTTAACATAGGGAACTCCTATGATGATCATGGTTCGAAGACTCGGCCGAGTCGTCACCGTCTCGGCTTTCACCGATACGATATCGTGACGAAACGATACCGAAATACTTAACTCGTCGAGACGTCACTGTGAAGGGTTGAAACGGCCGAGTCACACCGAATCACTCTGAGTCATCCCGAGTCAACCGGAATTTTTATTATTTTTTAATTATTTTTGTTTATCATATTTTTACAATTTTTAGAATATTAAATATTTCAAAAATTGCGTCTTGCCGAGACCGCGACCGATATGCCGAGACCGATGTGGAACGGTTCAAACCGCGACTTTGAACCATGATGATGATATCGACGTTAACAATGGCAGCTCTATAAATATATAGACCATGGTGGTCCATCTCAAATGGTTTGCCTCCCTTCTCCACTGCACAAAATCTGTTTCCAGACTTTTTTGAGATCCAGAGGTTTTTTTTATTTATTTATTTGTTCCAAAGACTTCTTTGTTCTGAATGAACAATCATTTGGTGTGGCGACGGAGTACTAGCAAGCGTCATTCTAGCAAACGCCCACTCGCATTTTGACAACGAAGAAGACATTTAGATGCTCAAAAAAAAAAACGCAGTAGAGATTTAGACGCTGAAATTGCTCCTACTGCATTAGCTATGTGGATATGATATAACAACGGTTTAAGTTGTAAACCTCTATGTGGACGATGATGATCCGTTACATAAGTCACGATTACTTGGTGAAGCCACACGCTAAACCTGTGTGTGTGTGTGATTCCACGATCTAATTTGTAGTTGTATCATACACTACTACTTACGCTGATGCATCATTTTATTTTTATTTTTTTTAAGAAAAGAAAGCGTCTCATCCGTTCGTCTGTCTTGTTTCAATAAGGAGTAGTAGCTCTTCTATTTTTGTTTCTTGGTAAAAATGACGATTTTCATCATCTTTTACACGTTCAACTTTTTAATTGAACAGTTGTACTTTTACTCTTCACCCTGAAGCTCCTCTTCATCTTTGGATTCATTTCTTCCAATTTTCGCCTGTTGTGGTCGGTGATGATGTTTTCCACCCTTAATGCTCTGCTCGTGACAGATTTTACGAATGGTACTGACTCTGATTAGATTGAACAACAACATTACATACAATTAAAACTTAATTAAGCTGCTTTGGAATTGGGTGAGTTTTAAGACCGTATGATATGACAGTAAAAGTTCGCAACAAAAAATCAGCACCCCGTGACCTTTTGCTTTTGATCCAACGTTCCGCCTTACACAAGTATTTGATCTCCTCATCCCTATTGCCCACCACCTCCTCTATACAATTACAGACAAAAAGCTAACACGCTAGTATTTGCAATTTGGAATTCTTCCTTCTTTCTTTCCTTTTAGGACTCTACTAGCACTACTATTTATCCTTTCTTTTTCTCAATTACTACTGCTCTAAATCTCTCTCTCTCTCTCTCTCTCTACACTCACACACACCCGCCCTACAGTAGAGAGTATCAATCATCTCCACCAAACGAAGCACCAAAAGGCCACGAATGTAATTACCCCAGAAGCCACGCACATTACATCCAATGCCCCTTCCGTCCTCATCTTTCGCTCTTTTCTTTCACTCTTCATTCCCGCGTACTCCTCGTACCTCCTCCTCCCTTCCTCTCCTCTATTTTTCGCTTTTCCCCTTTTGCCCTCCAGAGCCCTGTGCAAAATGACCAGGCTGTCCTTCCCATTCAAGTGCATCCCGTCCATGTCCTCCATCTCCATGCTCACTTCCCTCACCTGCATCTCCCCTCCCTCCGACTTCCCGCACGTGACCACCACCCCGCACTGCACGCGACCCCTCGCGGGCCCCTTATGATCACCCACCAGGATTGACGCAAACCGCACCTGCACCTCCCCGCTCAACCAGTGCCGCTGCACCGCAACCGGCTTGTGGGATGACAAGTTCACCGCTCGCCTCCCGGCTGGGTCTATCAAAATCCAGCTCAGCGTCATGTCTCCCATCAGGGACGTACCACTGTCGTCGTCTCCCTCCGGGTGTTTTATTGGTGTGGGGACCACGTCCCTGGGTTCCAGCAGGTCAATTCTAAAAGGAGAGCACCGGAACCACCCGGTCACGGTCTCCGTCTCCTCAACCTTTGCGAGGATTAACTCGCTCCTGTAGTATATATCGACGGCCGAGATCAATTCCGAAGGCGGCGGTGAGCGTGAAGCGGCGGGAGTGGGGTCCGGCAGAGGGAGAGGGAAGGAGTTGGCGAAGAAGGCGCGAGGGCCGCCGTCGGGGAATGCGGAAATGAGTCGGGAGACACGTGGCGCGGCGGTTGAGGGCCACGTCGAGCGGCATATTTGAGACCACAGGTGTTCTTGGGCGGAGAGGTGGTGGAGAGTTGCGGAGGAACAGCTGGTTGTGGCGAGACTGGGCCCGTCAAGGCGGATGAGGATGTGAGATTCAATGATATCGGGGTGCAACATGGAAAAGTTGGGGGTAGCACCGCCTTGATCATCAGTCTTGGCGGTGGAGGAGTCGGAGGACGGCAGTAGGGCTTTTGAGGTGGGGTTCATCTGGTGGGTGGTGGTTTCAGGTGTGGGAGTCTAATAGTTTAGCAGTAGGCAGGCCTGGCTTCCCCAGTCGGCCGGTGACCGAAAATGCAAGTTTGAGGCTTTGAGTGCAAGCGGGATGATTTTTTTTTTCAAGTGAGGCAGTATATATATACATGCATACATTTGGATCGTCATAAATCATGGTACACAGTACTTAAGTTTATGAGTCCAATTTTACCCTCAATTGTATCTTTAATTACGGAGAAAAGGCGATCATTCTCAGAAAGTGGACTCGGGTATTGCGGTTTGACCATGAGCAAGGCGACTCAAATGGACTTGAAAAACGTTTTTAAGTGGTCGATCATTCTAGTATGTACTACGTGATTTATATCCTCCATGCTCATGCAATTCAAAAATTTTCTTTAATGGAGGGGGAAAAAAGCCCGGTATGTTGGAAGAAAGTCCCGAGGATAAGTACTCAAAATGTTACTGTATAATATTTATAATTTTATAGAATGCCTCTTATTTTTTAGCACCTCGTTTAGTGAATCTCCATGCCCCCCGCAATGGTGAGAATTTATGACGGGTACGGTAGCATAACTTGAATTCAGTTTCAAAAATCTCAAAAAAACTTACTTGGTTTAAGTCATAATATATATGTTAAAATTTTATATATTTATTATCCATTTAATGCTGATAGTGCATATAAGATTATACAGTGTCAGTGTAAGAAAGATTAATTCTATGACACTGACAGCACAAGAAAAATTAATCCTATTAATAATAATTCTTATCATTTCTTGAAAAAAAACAACAAAGATATCCCTCCATAGTAAGTATAAGGTAAAGGAAGAGGTGCTTTTCTAGCAATAATTGGTATGACAGGGGCTGCTTGTTTTGTTCCGTCTCTTTTAGCTTAAAGATGACTGATAGGAACTGATACTGACTGAAGGCCTAAAATTACTAAAAATGTGTACGTTTTGAATGGTGTAGCTTTAAATTGAAGCTTGTTGTCAACGCCTCTTTCGCTTCCCTCCCCTTAATTAGCTCTCTGCAATAATCATCAATCAAGGCTTTTTGTTGAATCAATTTTCAAGTCTGAAATATGAGCTTTTATTATGTTTCCCTTCTCCTGCAAGTTCAATGAAAGGCTTGTGGGTAAATTACATATAATTTCCTGTAATTTTATCTATTATCACATGACTCCTCTAACGTTTCGAAATGTTGACACTACGCCCTATGATTTTATGTAAAGGGGACACTTGACGGAAATTAGTTTATGTAACGTCGTTAATTGAAATACTAGTAGTGTCATTACTTAAATGCTAAATCAATCGATGGTTTAACTATTTTGTATAAAAATATATATATATATATAAGAGATTATGTAGATAAATGCAAAAATAATAAGGGATAAAATGAATATTTATACAAACTATAAGACAGTTACATAAATATTAAAATTTTATCACACGCATTTTTAAAGTGAATTTGGTATAAACATCGTAACTAATTGTGTATTCCGTCAAATTTTTTTACTTTACATAAAATCACAGAGAGATTGTGTCTCTATTTTAAAACCTTAAGAAGATCCTCTAACATTACATATAAAACCACTGGAGGGTAATAAAATAATTTATTCGGGGTTTTTAAAATAAATTATCTGCAAAAAATCACAATCCAAATGCACCTAACATATAGCTTCTTTTATTTTATTCTTTTACTATTTCTAGTTTTTATTATGTTTCCCTTCTCGTGCAAGTTCAATGAAAACTTTTTTGAGTAAATTATTTGGTACTCCTACCTTTTTGCATCTCTCTCTCTCTCGCAAGTCCGAATATGAAACAGAGGAACACTCCCTAGTCCCTACATAACTTAAAGGACAATGCTGGAGGTGGTCGAGGTAGCTTTCAATGACGGTCGCGGGTCTCCTTTCCAAAGCCAATAATGAGAGAAACTACACGTAACTCCTCCGTCCACAGGGCTTCCCCACTTCTTAAATTCGTAAACTAATCAAAACAATGCACTAGCCCGCCGCATGATTAGCTTAATTACCGGCTCTTTCACGCTAACCCTGCATTTTTGTATTATTGTAGGCACAGCTCCTCTTAATAAATCCTGAATATCGAGTAATCAGCATAAACTGGAGAAAGGTTACATCATCTCATACACCTCCCTCAATTTTTTCCCTTTTTTTTCTAAAAAAAAATAGAATAGACTAGATTTTCTTGACAATTGAATCGGCTCTTGTTTTGTTTTATGCGGATTAGTTTACTTTTATTCTAGACTTTGTAGTTGGGAAATACTGCTACAGATAATGACAGCATGGCTACGAGAGAAAAAAGAAATCACAAGTTTTAAGTTCAACTTATATTACAAAGGGCCACTTCTATGTTCTGCATCATGAGGTTGAACGCCATTTATCTCCTAGATCATCCACATCCGTAAGCAAGGATTTCCCTGTACAAGATATATATATATATTTTGTCTTAGTACCCAGTAGTAAGTGAAAATCATTATTGGTATCTATACTGCTCTGAGTCGTGCATAATCCACATCTATTCCTTTCTTTGTAGATCACGAATCACAGCCCAGAAGATGAGAAGCGCATCAATCTGGCCTTTGCCATTCTGTTATTAACCGCGGTAAAAAATCCATCTCAAACGCTCCTGGTTGCAATAATGATTCTTGAAAGAAATGCGCAAAAATTTACAAGGACGGGAGACTCTCTTACTGGTTTTTATGAATCTTGAAGAAAAACGTGTGAAGAGTTTTAGCACAATTAATATACGAAATTAGGGAGCTTGAAACCCATCATTCTGATCTGAAATGCTAGCACAATTAATATAGCAGGAACCAAAATTAGGAAGATAACAGACGCCTTTCCACCAGTCCAAACACAAATAAAACCCCACTCCAATAAAGATCAAGCAGTGTCTAGCCATGCCGCCGTAGGACCATAGGCCATAACTCAATTAAAGGAATTAGGAGATTCGTGGCAAGGGCACATCCCTCTGCGTTACACCCACGGCATATGACAAAAAATGTTAAAATCCCGAGTTCAGGTTGGCAGGTTGGCTCAAAGTCTCCATGAAAATGTTGGCATATAGCAAATTTGCAATGCGAAAGAGACAGCAGACCCAATTAGCCAATCTTTTATCAAACTCTAATCATCATCCTTTTGACAGTGAAAGTGAAGCTTGAATTGGAAGCCCTTTATAGCCATCTCCTCGTCCAACTACTTCGCTTTGAAGCTTCAAGCCACATAACGCCGGTTAAAAACTGCAGCCGAGGTCTTCTTGCCGAATTATATTTAACCAGGCAAACTAGGGCATTATTGGTACACCATAATCAGAATGGTATTTCCATGGATTTGTTTGAACCCAACAATCTTACATCCTCATTGGCATCCATGCTTGTAGATCAAGTTTATGAGGTTTCTTCTTCTTTTTTTTTTGGCTTAAAATATTTTATCACTGAAAGTTCTATCAACTTTACATCTTGGGGTTGTACATTCAGTCAATGTCAAGCCAGATTTTGTGGTGGTATCTTTTCGCCTAGTTGACGTCATAATTGAAATTTGACGAAGTCATACTCATACAAGCAAGAATGTCGGTTTTCCTTTTCTTTTTTTTTTTTTTTTTTAATTATTGGTTATTAATTTAAAAAAAACAATTTAAAAAAAACACACGAAGGCCAATTAACAACCAAGAAAGAACTCAAGGGTCAGCAACGTTGAGGCTTGGCTTGGAAGTCGATCAATAGCTCACTCAGGCACAAGGTCACCAAAAGCTTAAAGAGTAAAAATTGCAAGATTATCACAAGTGGTGTGTACACGGACGTTGAGTAAACTATTATTATCCTCTAAGGCCTTGCTCTTAATTGATTTTCGAGACCTGATTTTAGATTTTGATTTTAAAAAAGCTATTTTGTTGTGTTCTCAACAGCTTTTTATAACCTGATTTTAGATTTTTAAAAGCTTAAAAAAGCTGAAAATCAGACGCATCTATTTTGGTGCTTTTTGATTCTGATTTTCTAATATCAACTTTTACGCAATCAGAGGCAGAGGTTTGATGTGAATGTACTGATTTTCGCTCTACATTTTTCATGCTGAAACACCAAAGGGCAATACTGGAGCTACCAATGCTTCAAAGTGCTGAAGCGAATTAATCAATTTCTTCCCTATCCACGAACGGGAAGCATGTCACCGAACGACCACATATTTGCCGGAATTATGTGTCTCTGTTTTTTAAGTTCCGGATCTCCATATTGTGGCATGATATTACATTTAAACTGGAATAAGTAGAACATGCATAGTACTCACATTCTAGAAATGGCTACTTTGATAACTATTATCAGGTACTATGGAAGCGCCTTAGTTAAGTAACAGAGGGTGCCAAAGTTTACTTTTGACTCTTCTTCTTTCTTCAGTCTCTACCCACCATGTTATTCATGAAGCAATTCCACTTTCAGGAGCTTGAATGCGAATAAAATTTGATCGATGGGGAGGTGGCAGACATTCACCTTGTACTTGAAATGATTAACTTCAACAACATCAGCTGATCAGGCAAATTTGACATGTAGAAACTTCATACAAAGGCATTATCTTGTATGACTCTATCCGTGCATGATAGTCTCAGAGCTGGAAAACAGTGTCTGACTGTCTGGATCCACTTTGGCAGGCTGCCTCGGTTGTATCATGCTCCTTCTACGTTCCATACCTTATCAACCTCTGAAAATCACTACTCTTTGTATTTCCCATGGCTTCTTCAATCCTAAATAGTATGACATAAGGTCTCCAAGACAAAGTTGCACGTTGGAAGAAAAAAGGGTGAAAAATTCCAGGGGTTTCAAGCATGCCAAGAATTTTGCTCAGAGCTCTGCAACAAAAGCTAAAACAAATTAGTATTACCACCTATCCTGGTTCCTTTTCCAGCAACGTAACAGAGTTCTCTTATTTACAATGAAAAGTGATATAAAAGTTGGCAATACTGAAATGAGCTCGTGTTCATGTGAGATAATTTGGCAAAGAAACTATTCAATAAAATTAAAGTAAGAACAACTGAATAGACCAGAGAACATCAGGCAAGTCAACCAATTAGACAAAACTGAAATAGATACCTTATAGTTAACATGTCCAACTACCATATAGCATGAACAATCTGTCATCCATCTACTGCAGTTCTGCTTTAGTTAGGAAGAATTACTGTAGTCTTCATGCTAGAGCGTATGTTAAAGACCTTTCTCAAGCATTGGGCTGTTTATAGGCTGGGGACTCCATTGATTAAGAAGAAACTATACCGGGATTTTCACCTCCAAGCACCAAAGTTAATAGATTGAAGTGATACATTACCAAGAAACAAATCTTTTAAATGCTGCCTGCACAGCCCAATTCGCCTCCTATTTAGGCAAGGATGAATGGAGCTTGAAAATCCAGTCTTCCAGCCTGGGAATTTTTGTCTTTCCATCACATGAAGAGTATAAACACAAGGAGCAGCAACCGTGCATCCCATGACAAAGCAGTTGCAAGGTCGCGACTGGCTTACCATTCTTGCCAAAGATAACAAACATAAACTGTTATTAGACATTCCGTTGAACAAGGTGTCGACATTACTAAGAACTTCATCAGTTATCTCCTGTTCTACCTCTTGGGTGGAAGGAATTCTGCTGAGTAGGGAATCGAACCTTTTCTCTATTTCAATCTCATGTATTCTATATTTTGCAGCCAGTGTTCGGATGCAGGACATCCTTACTTGACCAGATATAATAAGCTTAACCTCATTAAAGTTGTCACACTCATTATACCATCTAAGCCACCGGCCAACAATTCCTGAAAACCAATGAATGATATGATCATCATCCTGCAAAATTAGAATATGACACATTTGAGGGAATCCATCAGCATTTGTTAATCCATATCTTATGAGACGCTTCTTTATGGCTTCAACAGGGGCTATAATTTCTGTGATAAAAGGAGATACTGGTGGATTAGGACTAGGCAGAAGAGCAAGAGTAGCAGTTGTCTCTGATGAAACATATTCATTGGCTTGCTTCTGGAATTCATAACAGGAGTCCCTTAGTTCTTGTGGAAGGGATGGTTCCACAATGTGCTTAGACAAGATCAACTCCTCACTGGGCTCACACTTAGCATTAATATTCTGCATCCATACCTTCAGCAGGAGTTTGTACCAGTGATCAGTTTCCATACCAGCTTTACGGAAACAGGAAATTTGGCTTAAAATCGAGGTCTTGTCAGCTAGATGCTTTATCTCAGATTCTTTTACCTTCTTCAGCCCATGAGCTAGACATTTCTTTCCTATTCTAACAGTCCCAGCATCCCAAGCCTCTTGTTTCTGTGAAGCAAACAGCTTTACTTTTTCCTTCAACTTGTGGACAGCTCTTACTGTTGGGTTCTCTTTCAGACTTCTTTTAACCAAAGTTCCAAGAAATCGGACACTATGGGGACCATCACATGGCATAATATTTGTGCGATCAAGCTCTATGTGTAGAGAATTCTTCAAGCAATTCTCGATGTCAGACTTGCATGAAAGAGCAATGTCCTTGGAGCCTGAAATGGCAACAAAAATTTCATCCAAGAAGCGGCAACAATGTATTCTGACGATAGGGCTCTTCACAGTATTGCATTCTTTTGCAATACAGCCATTCATCTGTCTCCTAATCCAGTTACGCAGGTTTGAGCGTGTTCCATCATCCTTGGTAGCCAATTTTGGATCAAGAGCTTCATAATTCATCGACATCCTGTAAATTTCACGATCAAATATATCAAGATAAATATTCATCAAGATTGGAGACAAAACTCCTTCTTGCGGAAGACCGTGGCCTTTAGGGAACCCCCCAAACTCCAAATTCAGAACCTGCACATCGAACATGTCTTGGATTACTGCATAAAGGCCTGGATCTTCTATCTTATTCTGCATATCAGAGATAAGACTATTAAGGATCCGGCCATTCAGTTTCTGGTGAAGAAGCAAGGTGAACCACCAGTTAGAATCTTTCATCTCTTTCTTAATATATCTTAAAGCAGATTTATGATCCCTCCCGCTTCGACCACTGTGTGAAATCTTAGAAAAGTGAGGTTTATAGACAACTTCCAATACTATCCTAATGGCCTCTTGTACCACTTTCAGTTTAACATTTGGGAAAACAAGAACTTCCTTATCTGGCCCCCTCGTTGATATGGAATGCGTATTGGCGTTCACATCAAAATTCCCACTAAACAGCTCATCTGCCATGGATTCGAAAGGCAAATTGTCCCCATCCGTTGTCAAGTCAACGTTAGAGTTCACCCTAATACAACCATAAGCGTCCCGGAGAGTTTTTGGATTAGCAATGACTTTCCTCATAAGGTCTCGGAACTTGCCGTTTATATACTGTTCCTTGACCCTCTTTTTAATACGAAGCTCAAGAATCCTCATGAGCTCCATGCGAGTTCTGGGCTTTCTCTCCTCAATGATGGAAGATTCTTCAACCAAAGAAGCTAAGTCCATAGCTAGTGTCCCCTTTCCTCTTCCCCTCTTATCATCGTCATCGCCATCAATTACTACCCTTTGTGCTGTTGAATAAAATGAAATCTCCACGAACCTCATTCTACTTGGCCTCGCTGCTCCGGAGAATTTGTTCTCCGAAACAAAATGTTGCAATCTTTGCAGGACAATAGTGCGTTTTGTAAAGCAGATTTTTCTATAAAAATGGGACAACCTAAGCCACATCTTTTATGTTGGTAATCTAGGAACAAGAAGTAAAATGCATGGCCAAGGTGAGATACCCAAATGTAGAAGCTCAAAGTTGCACAGATCTTTGCATGCTTGAGGAAAGCGAGCATCTTTCTAAGGGGCATATCATCAAGCAGGAGATAAGCATTAGAAGTGGAAATTCAGCGTCCACAAGTTTACGGCTCCTTCCTGCAGGAAAAGTGATGGAGGCAGAGACTCGCCGGGGACTTGGTGGAGAATGGAGAGAGGAAAGGCTTGAGAAGCCGCAAAATTAAACTGAAACTCCCGTTGCATTAGCATTTAGCGATTGGTATTTCTGAGAAGGCTCTGGCCTGTAAGATTGCGGTTAATCATGTAAGAAAAGAAAGAAAAAATAATGAGAAAATCGTTAAAAACATGCTTCACATTTTGTAAAATAATCATATTTTATTAATCATTTTTTCATCTTTTATTTTTAAAAGTATATTTTTATGTCCCTTATAAATTCACATTAATCAAATTTGGTCCCTACTTAGATTTTTTATTAGTTTTTTGCCGAATTCGTCACGTACCTTACATGTGATTATTTTTTAGGGGCAAAATTATCAAATTAAAATTTACATAATTTAATTTATAGTTTTTTATATTTCACAAAATGAATTGTTTCATCCCTCATATTTCATAAAATAAATTTTTTAATCTCTCATATTTCACAAAATGAATTTTTTCATCTCTCGTTAACTATGTGTACAGATAGTTTTTTTAAATTTCATGTATATATTTATTTTATTTTACTTGAATAGTACAAATAGCATATAATATATCTCTATTTGATTTCACCTAAACAGACTAATTAGAATTGTATACATGCTATTCACTAGATATATACATGGATTTAAATCTAACAACTTTGTTTTAAATCCAATATATATATTTATTTGATTTCACCATGTGAATCTATTCAATATTTGTATTTTTTCTCTTTTGATAATAATTCATTTATTGAATTGTGTAATAAGGCCATCTAATTAATCGATTTTAATTTGAATTCTATAGTCATGCTAACAAATTGCAGTTTAAATTTGAAATTTTTACTCGCTACTTTTAAGACCAACAGTTGAATTTCTTGCTTTGTGGTTGTCTTGAAATTTGAAAGTGTCGATCACTTACTTCTTTTTGTCATACCTTTTCTTTGTTTATTTTTTCTGTCCAAATCTAATTTGATATAAATACTTGATAATGTTTATGATTAAATATCTTCTTTATTTTTAATTTCGAGTAAAAGAAAATGAACTGAAAAATTAACAAAATTTTTAAACCCTTGCATATATCTATTTAATTTTACATAAACAGTACATTCGGGCGAAATAAAATAAAAATATATTGCATGCTATTCCTATTATTCAGATGAAATCAAATAAATATATACATGAGTTTTTAAAAAAGTTATTTGTACACATGATCAATGAGGGATGAGAAATTTATTTTGTAAAATATGAGAAATGAAAAAATTCATTTTGTGAAATGTGAGGGACAAAAAAAAATTATTTTATGAAATGTGAAGAATATGAATCAGATTGTGTAAATTTTGATTTGATAATTTTACCCTTCAAAAATGATCACGTGCAAGATACGTAGTGAATTCCAACAAAAAACAAGTTGAAAAATCTAAATAGAGATTAAATTTGACGAATGTGAATTTGTAAGGGACATAAAAGTATACTTTTAAAAATGAAGGACGAAAAAAATCATTTTATAAAATGTGAGAAGCATTTTAAACGATTTTTCCAAAAATAATTTACTTTGCCACTAAGACCTGGTTGAGGGCAGACTCTGAATCTTCTTCACCATAAAATGGATTCGAACCCTATATCATGTGTTGAGGTAGGAAGGGTCGAATTATGCGTTTGGGCGGAAAAAGGTGTGGGTATGGGTTGGGAAAATAATAAATATATATATAACTCAAAAAAAAAATCTAATTGATATTCAAATCAAATTCGATGTACGGGAGCTTATTAAAGTTTCGTTCGCTTGATAATCAAACCAAATTTGACATCATTTTTTATTGATAAAATTTTCAAAATTGGCTTGATAAGCATATAAGTGAAATTTACATGTAAAGAGTTAAAATTACTCGAGTTTGATTCGAGTTTGGCTCAATAAAAATTGGTTCAAGCCAGGTTCGCAAAGTAAACAAATTAAATTTGAATAAAATTAAACTCGTCAAAATAATTAAACAAGTTTAACTACTATAATATTTGGTTCATTTAAACTCATTTATACCACTACAAATAAAAGAGAAAACCAACTCTTGTACTGCTACACTTTGTTTTTACTAAATTTGGCCTTCCTAATTTTTTAACTTACCGTCATTACTAGCATTAAGATTTGCAATGCTATTATTGTCACAATTCAAATTTTATTTCCACAATCATCTCTTGCCATTTTCAAATTTAAGTACTATAATTGTGCTTACAAAAATAATCTTGTCATTTTGACAAAAGTTGCTGAAGGAAAAATATTTATTAGGGGAATAAAAGTTTAGTTTATCATTTGGCAAAAATGTGCTAAAAAATATTGAGTAAATTGTATGTAGGTATTTTTATCAATTTACGGTGTACTATATAATGAAATTAAGTAACACATAATAAAAATTAAAGTAAAGTATTATGATGCAATAGATCCACGTCGCATAGCTTCCATGTTTAAAATTTAGAGTTGAATGATGGGCTAAATTACTCAAATTTTGGTTTGTTGAAAGTTTATTTGAATTTAGTTCACTGACTATTCCAGTCAATCTTAAACACCATTTTGTATTTGTTAAATTCTCAAACTTTTACGGATCAAAAATTGAAATTATCCAAATCTCAATTTAGTAAAAGTTTATTTAAATTCATCTCGATTAATAAACAAATTAAACTTAAACATAATTTAAAAATTTATTAAAATAATCAAATAAATTGAAACATCATGATATTCTATTTGATTAAAGTCGTTTAAACTCCGATCTAAACTTAAAATCACCACAAGTTGCTAATTTGCTAAATAAAAACTGTGTGGGAGGCTATTGTTTGCAGCATGCAGACATATGTAAAAAGGGCAAAACTTGAGAAGTAAAAAAAGAGAGAAGCGATGGCCCACAAAAAAGATGAGAGGGAGGGAGAGAAGCGATGGCCCGAGAAAGACAGAGAAGCGATGTCTCGACTCTCGAGAGTTCTGTGATGGTACGTTTCCCCACGTCTACGGAGTACGGATAGAGCTTTGGTTCAGCCACGTCGACATTTGTTTTCTCCACTTATTACCTATTCTCATTAACATAGAGAAACTTTTCCCACCAAATTTAATTGGATCCCCTTTTTTTTTTCTCCATCTTCGCTCTGTCCAGCATCAAGATTGAAACTACGCTAGATTGACTAACTGTTTTGCCTCCAATGCCACTCAAATTGCATCTGCACAACCTCGTGTCTTCAAGGTTATCTCCTTTTCTCCAATCACTTTCTACTTTCATTTTTATTTTTGTAATTCTTTTATCCATTTTATTGTATAACATGCTACTGACAAAGTTAAAGCTGTTTTTCATATTACCGAAATTGTACGTATGTTGTTGTGTTGATCATCAGTTACTCATTTTAGTTTATATTATTTAAGGAGCAAGGACTAGTCGCAGGTCCGAAGTTAGTCAAGGATAAAAAGAAAGGGTATTAGGGTTTCAGGGTGGGTGGGCTGAAAGGGTTTATATGATCAACTCTACACCAGACTGGTTTTTTTTTTTTTTTGATGCATAAATATATAATCAAGTAGCTTAATCTTCAAAGCTTGACAGATCAACAGTTTAACTGGATACTGGGAAGATAAAATGTGCCTTAACATTGCTTCAATAGGTATGCTTGGGTCTGACTAATGTTATTGCAAAATTACATTGCTGTTTAGCGTATTTCTGCATGTTTGTAAATTGGTTTACACTTGAACATCTTCTTTTACCAATTGAAGATTGAACAAGATTTATTTTCTCTATATGTAACTCACTTTTGCGAAGTTCTTATCGGTTGGTACCTCGAGCTCATAGCCTTGTTGGTGAATTTTTTCATCATCTTGTTCCTTACTACGATATGGCCGATTCTTACTGTGGTTGTTTGGGACCCCAGTGACAGCTCTACCAGCATGCGTAGTGTCTATGCTTCATTAATGAGAAAAACCAGTTGATATGTATATCAGGAAATCAACTTATAGACTTGACACTGCAATCTGGCAACGTCTGACTATGCTGGACATTCTCTCGTGGTGCCATAAAATTAATGCTTCTCAGTTATGGGCTAAATAGGTGCCATGGATATAACATCTGCAGTCCCCCCCCCCCCCCTCTCTCTGGATTCGGTGTGATTTTATACAGTTTTTCTCACTAATTTTTGCTATTCTTCTTGTATTTGCCGTGTTGCAGCGCTCCAGATCCATGGCTTTCAGTTAAACCATCTAGAAACTGTAAGGTAGTTAGCTTCAATCACCAGCCATTTTACTGGTGTTTTAGGAAGAAGAGACGTGGTTTGAGGCTTTCTTTGTTGGATGATGGTAATCTGAAGCTAAACTACAGCTTCCCAGATTTTGGGAGACATACTCTAAATTTCTCCAGATCAAGAAGAAGTGGACTCCTGTTACCCTTTGCCTCTGCAGATGATGGGGTGACAGTTAATGGGAGTCCTCGAGCAAGTGCTGGTGGTGAAGTTGAGGAATTGAGAGTTAAACTTGATCAGTCATTACAAGGTGAAGACTGTAGTACTGGACTGGTCCAATCATTACATGACGCCTCTAGGGTATTTGAACTTGCTATCAGAGACCAAAGCTTATCATCAAAAGTTTCATGGTTCTCAACTGCATGGATTGGTATTGACAAGACTGCTTGGATAAAGGAACTATCCTACCAGGTAACTCCACTGAATATCCTTGTCATTTATTTTTTTCCCCCATATTTTTTTTTGAGCTTCTAAGCAACCTTGCTTACATAATCATGGAAAAGGTCGTCCTATCTGGAGACAATATTGCCTTCTGCTAGTCCAACTGCCTTGCAGTTAGTTCATCTGTTTCTGCAACTACTGGTGTAATCATGTTACTTCCAGTCCTTGTTATTGGTTCGCCAGTGAGTTTCCCAACTGATGAAGCCAAATTGGCAGATGTCTACTTTGCCAGCTCCAAATGAGCTCTAATCTCTATCATTGTATTGACTAAAGCCATACTATTATAATCCTGCTGCTTTTAGTATGATAACAAGTGCATCGTTCATGCAGCTACTAGCAGCATTTTACATACTTGGTCTTTAATATCTGGGATACCAATAGATGCTCAAGTTTTTTCCATCTCAATAGAGGCTACTGTTGTCTGTTTAGAAAGATCAAATCCAAAGAAAAGGGCTGTTACTCGTGTTTTTAAGGGTGTAATACTATAGTTTCTCTTCTTGAACTCAAGAAATATGATCTTCAAAGCTCATGGTTTTGGAATGTCTTCTATGATGCATGAGCCCATATTTACTTTCGCTGTTACACCACACAATTAGTTGTTATTACTTCCTACATGCCACTGAGACTGTCATGCTTTCTATTGATCCATCTCTATTGTTACTTACCTTAAATGGCAAATAACATCTTGTATGCGCTTCTCCTTTACCCTACACATGTTGAAAATCAGAAGCTTAACATCTTAGCTGTGGCCCCATAGTGTCATGTTTTACTTTTTGGCACAGAATTTTGAATAAAGTGGATGTGACTGTCACGACATGTATGTGAACTGTAGCATCCATGTGCGGAATGCTTCAGAGCACTTTGAGGTTACTAATGGAATTGACCCACGTGTTTTTTTTTTAATTAAATTTTGCACCACTGAAGCACTAGGGATAGAAGAGGAAGCAAAAAAAAAAAAAGAAGTGTTTTGTGGTCTACTTGTAAAATGTAGCGCAACTTCCCGATATGACATACAAATTGGGGCAGATGGAGTGGAAAGTCTTTTGACTTTTTCATTATTTGTCAAAATGAGTTGCAGCTATTTAGTTGCTATTATTAGTCTGTAGCCTGTGCTGGAGTTTGGTCAAACTAAAAAAGCCAAACCAATATATTCTTAGCTTTGTCACAGAATGTCATTTCCGTCTTGACTTTCACACTTACAAGTTTCAGTAGTGCAGATCCCAGAATGAATGGAGAAGTGTCTCTTTGGTAAATGTAATGTAGTTGAAGCGATTTTGGGCCACGTGTTACTAAATTCTAAGAAGCAATTTTGGGACATGTGTCACTAAACTCTATGCCCACTCAGAGTAATGGTTTTCTACTTCATCTTAGACACACGACAAATCGTAGTGATAATCTTTGTGATGACTGGGAATAACTCAAGCTATGGTTTGGGGATGGGGGCTGTTTTCTATTAATAAGACTAGCACACTGTCATTGCAAATGAGTTCTGTCACTGAAAATGAGTTTACCTCCCCTTTTTAGCAGTTTGAACATATGCATGTGCTGAAAAGCTGGAAAAAAAGGTCTGAGGTGCTCTATTGTGGTAGCAAAATGTTAGCAGCAAACAATTTCTTGCTTTATCTACATTATAGTTTAAGGCTGTCTTCCAGCATTTTTTCATTTTACATCTAAGTGTAACTAGATGGTTGATATGAGGGTTTTTTATATTCTTATCTTTGGTTTTGAGTATCTGGAAGATTTCACTTTGTTTCCTTTTGCTGGGTTTTATTATTGGTTAGGTTGGCTAAAGGTTAATATCTTTCTTTAGGCATCAGTTTATTCTCTACTGCAAGCGGCAAGTGAAATTTCATCTCGAGGAGATGGAAGAGACAGGGATATTAACATTTTTGTCCAAAGGAGGTATGAAGATTGTACTGTTATATAACCCAAGCTTGTGACATGCTCATGAAAGCAAGGAGATTTAAGAATATAAAATTGCATTTTACTTTTTAACATTTTGATTTGTTATTTTTGCTTTAGCTAATTTACTACAGTTGTCTCTGTGAGTCCTAACAAATTATATTGCTAGCAAATTAAGTGTTACTTTTGGCAATTTTTGAAATATCCTGAGTACTTAAAATTTTTGTTTTCCAACTTTTTTTGATATTGTTCATGTGTATTACTTTTTGTGACCATTATTTCATAATTATCAGTTCCAAGTATTCCAGTTCCGTAAGAAATGGAAGGTTTTACATTTCATTTTCTTCCCACAGTTCCTTAAAGCTAAATAGTCAGTTCTAGGAACAAAAAAGGAAGAGAGGTCTGGGGTAACTTATCTTATTAACATCATTTTGGATTTAAATTAAAGAAATATCCATGATTTTATTCCTTTTCCCAAAATAAGGAAGGCAATTTTCACAATATTGACTTCTACTTCTCCCCTTCTGAACTCCTTGCTCTCCTCCTCTTCTGTGTCTTTTCCTTCCTTCTCACTCCTTTTTTCCACTTCTCCATTCCTCA
Source organism: Coffea humblotiana (assembly GCA_023065735.1). Taxonomy (NCBI): domain Eukaryota; kingdom Viridiplantae; phylum Streptophyta; class Magnoliopsida; order Gentianales; family Rubiaceae; genus Coffea; species Coffea humblotiana. The sequence goes on from CM041213.1 coordinate 4,491,474, forward strand.
TCTCCGCCTTCTCCATCCTTCTCACCAACCCACCTCCATTGCCATCAAACCCTGCTCTCTCTTCTTTGGCTATCAGTATAAAACACGTGCACACACACACAAAAGCTGAATTTTGAGTAGGGTGACTGCTGCAACTGCCGAGGCAAGTCTTGCTGCCATTGCCATCACCAGTGTCTACCAGTCCTTCACTGTCATGGCTGCCAGATTGTGCAATCACTAATTGGAACTGTTTTTTTGGGCTATTAATGGTCAAGAGGGAGGGTGGGAGGAGGGTTTTGATGGCATTGGTTGTAAAGTTGGGGAGAAGGGAGGAGGAGGCAGAGAGGGGGACTGAGAAGGGAGCAGAAGGTGTAGAAGAGGGAGGGAGGAGTTGAGTAGATGAGAGTCAATTCAAAATCAACTTTGAATTCTATTGTGTTAACATCAACTTACCTATTCTGGGAAGAGGAATAAAAGCATCAATATGTTTTTAGTTCTGGTTAAAAATGGAAATATCGAGAGAAATGAGGCCATGGTTCAGGTATAGAAGTCATATATATATTTTTTAACTTATAAGCATGAATTAAAGAAGTACTTTCGATAGTATAGGATTGAGAAGAAGGAATCCTTATGAAAGTGTTTGTGATTCATTTTTGTTAGTTGTGATAAATTTGACTTATTAGCTTGAGAAAATAGGTTTTGTTGACTACATACTTGTTAGTAGGACCTAATGATATGGCCTTTGGCTTTTCACTTTCCTGATCTTTTTCCCTGTTGGTTGGGTAATTAGATAATTTTAAAAAAAAGTAATTTTCTGGATTTCTGTCTTTTTTTAAATTATTTGCACTGTATTTGTATTTAGATGTAAAGAGAGCACACAATTGACACATCCAAGTTTATTTTTTAATACGAATAATCTATGTCAATCCGTCATTCTTCTTCAATGCTGGTTTCTTTTATGTTTGATTTTCAATATGTTATAGTTGCTTGAATGTAGTTTGTTGCGGCAATCTGCGGCATTGGAGGCTGTAATTAACAATAAATTATCAGCCAAACAACCTCAAGCTCATCAATGGTTTTGGATGGAGCAAGTTCCTGCTGCTGTCAGCAATTTTGTAAACTATATTGAGAAGGACCAATCTTTTTCTGCTTTTACTTCAATGTATGTAGTTTGGCTTTTGTATTTATGTTAAAGAACATTTCATTTGCCCACAAAATATACTTGATAATGTTCTTGCTCTCTTCTTTGTTAAGGTCTGGGAAAGTAATGCCTCTGGTTTCGGAAAATGCAAGTGACTTGTCACTTCTTATGCTTGCACTTAGTTGCATTGCAGCAATTATGAAGCTTGGCCCAACTAAAATTTCTTGTGCACAGTTCTTCTCCAGTATGCCAGACACGACAGGTAGATTGATGGACATGCTGATTGAGTTTGTGCCTATCCGTCAAGCTTATCATTCCGTGAAGGATATTGGTCTCCGCAGAGAGTTTCTTGTCCATTTTGGCCCTCGTGCTGCAGCAAATGGAGTAAAAAATATTCGACACACTGAAGAGGTTATGTTTTGGGTTAGTCTTGTACAGAAGCAGCTACAAAAAGCTATTGATAGGGAGAGGATATGGTCCAAACTCACAACATGTGAAAGTATTGAGGTTAGCAATTTGGCTTTTCAATTATGCGTTTGCAAGAACACATAAAATGGGTGGTCACCATAACATTTCTGTAGGGTAGAAAGTTCGCTTACGCATGAAACTTTCTGGATTTATGTTTGTTCTATGGTTGTTTCTATAGGATTAGACTCTTATAAAGTGCTTCAATTTACTGCTGAGCCATTGAACTTATTATTGAAGAGGTACAAGCTTTTCTTATAATTTACTGCATAGGTGCTAGAGAGGGATTTGGCCATATTTGGGTTCTTCATTGCTTTAGGAAGAAGCACACAGTCCTTCCTTTCTGCAAACGGTTTCGATTCTGTTGATGACCCTATTGAAGAACTTATGAGGTATACATGAATTTAAGTTGCAGTTGTTTTTGTTTTAAATTGTGGTTATATCATAATTGTTGACATATATATATACTCTAATGAATCAGGTATCTGATTGGGGGAAGTGTGTTATATTATCCTCAGCTGTCATCTATAAGTTCTTATCAACTGTATGTGGAGGTTAGCATGTTAAGCATAATATATCTTTTGAAATTTTGTTTAAGAATAATTTAAACTGACAGACGTTTATTATGTTACAGGTTGTTTGTGAAGAGGTAGACTGGCTTCCCTTTTACCCAGGAAGTAGTAATACCTTTAAACGCAATATGGGGCATAAAAGAAAGGAAGAAAGTCCTCCAAATCCTGAAGCTATACCCCTAGCATTGGATGTTTGCTCTCATTGGATCCAGAGTTTCATTAAATACAGTAAATGGCTGGAAAATCCTTCCAATGTTAAGGCTGCTGGATTTCTTTCCAAAGGGTATTTGAGCTTTTCAATGTTTTGAATTTTAAAACTGTGTCTAGAATTATTAATCTGGAATATTTTCTGCTTTTCTCATTGTTTCAGGCACGAGAAGTTGAATGTGTGTTTGGAAGAACTAGGTATACAAAAGTAAGTCAAATGGGCCTCGACTTGGCTCCCTATCTTAGTGTGCATACCCTCATACAAGGCATATACATTACTCTTTTGCAAATGCAGGATGAATAAATTTCTGGTAGTGGAAAACCTGCACAGTGCAATACATTGTGGCTTGGTTTCAGATGATAAGAAATAGTTTGAATTATCAAAAAATGATGAAACCTGAAAAAAATAGAATGATTAGGAATAAGATTGCATTTAAAGAGATAAACTAACGAGTTTTGGTTTCTATCTGTGTATTCAACAGTAGAATAACTGCATAAGGTGCTTTGTATTACGGTTGTTGCTACTTTGAAGTTTGTTTTGCTATGACTTTGACACCCAAAAAGAAGACAAAATATTATTGTTAATAGCTGATTCCAAATCTATCGTCTCCATCACTTCCTGTTAATATGTTGTTCCTTCCCTAGATACTTAGTTGCTTTATTTGGAGCCAACTTTTTCTGCAGAATCAGTTAATAGTATTGATACCAAATTAGATAATTTGAAGTACTAATAAGTCAGTGGACAGGACCACGTCTGGAACTTATTCACCAACCGAGCTAGAGACTGATTCCTTTGATAAGGTACTTTCATTTCTTGTCATTTAGGTTTTATCTGAAAGTCTTGTTTCTTTTCTATGGAAACTTTTGTGTGTCATTCAGTTTTCTCTGATTGGAAATGATTTTAAACTAGCAATTCCTCCCTTCCTCTCTCTCTCTCCCTCTCCCCATATACGTGTCTCTCCACTACTTTTTAGCAATTCCCCATCTGTAGCTGGGTAGAATACCTATTTGCATTTGATTCAGTTGGGTTTAAGTTAACATCTCATCACTCAGTCTGCAGAATAGAAACATTCATTGGGGAGCCTCTGGCCATTGCGAAACGATATATAAACTCTAGGTGTAGCTTCCTCTGGAGCACTATTTAATATGTCAGCAATCTTATACTATGAGAGTTATTTTATCAATTGTGGGTTTTCCCTCAGAATAAACACATATCTATGTCCATTAGATGATGAAAGATATGCACCTTTCATCTGGTGGTCGTTATCTGACCTATAGCATTTGCAATCTTGCCAAGCATTGATCTTACAGAAACTGACTGCTGTTTCGGTTTCATCACTGCTTCTGTTAATCTGCCTATTTTGTATTGTTTAGAGCACTTTGATGATGCTGTTGTTGGTTTTTGTACTAGGCTTTGGAAAGTGCTGAAGAAGCTCTGATGAGATTGGAAGGATTGCTTCAGGAGCTTCATATGTCAAGCTCTACTTCTGGGAAGGAGCATCTCAAAGCTGCTTGTTCTGATCTTGAGCGGATAAGGCGGCTAAAAAAAGAGGCTGAGTTTCTTGAGGCATCTTTCAGGGCGAAGGAAGCTTCCTTACAACAGGTTTCTGCTACCATTTTATTGCTTTTCTTTTGGGGAGCAAAATATACTACTAGCCTTTTTTCAAGGGCATTTTAGCAATATCAAATTGGTGTTGGTCGCGGTTTGAAAATCGTGTTTTCAGTTGTTTAGGATTTTAATTTGATTTGGAGCATTTGTCATAATGGATATCCAATCAAGTCAAGCAGTTAAGGTTTTCTTAATCTGGATCCATATTACTTGTAACATTAAGAGAAGTCTTTGGAATCTACAAATTTTTTGCATTAGATTGTTAAGTCATATAACTTCGGTGAGTCATGTTAAGAGTCATTTGACTCTTCTTGGTTGTTTGAAGCATCTTTTGCATTCAGGGATTATAAGTCAGGAGAACTGACTCTTGACATATTTCTTTGGCCCCAGGTTTGATATAGAAGCTCCCAGATCTTATTATCACCCTTTCAACTCTTATCCTGGCCCCTCCTTCAAACTAAATCTATATAGTCAAAAGAACTTTTTGTTTTGGTCACATCTGCTGCAATATTTGCAGCTGTTAATTCCCACTGTACTTTCCCTAGTCAATTGCAACGTTTTCTCCTATCTACTATTAATCAAAGTGATTACTGAGTTTCACTAGAAATTGTTGCATAAAGGCTTTATCACCTAGTTTTTTGGAGCTTTTGTAAGGTTAATTGCCCAATGAGAGAAGATGATGTCATTTATGCACCTTAGATAACTTGAAGGCAAGTTCTAATGTACTTGATAAAGAATGATACCTCGTTTCTAGCTTGGTCTAGACGTGTCAATGTTTTTTGTTGCTACGTCACGCTTAATGTCAATTACACCAATTTTTTTCTATTTGTTGTTTGGGTGATCTGAGTTGTTTTTAACTTTATTTATTAGGACTTCTTTCTTATCATCTGTATTTTATTTAAGCTAGGAGGGTGATGCAAGTGATTCATCTTCTGTTAGCAATGAGAGACAGCATTCTAAGGGAAAAGCCAGCAAGAGGGCCAGTATAAATAGAGATAGTGGCAGCAGGTACGTGACTTCTGTTAATTTTGAGTTCATAAACCTTCATGCCACTCTGTGCCATTGATTGAGAGTTCTTGATTCAGGGTAAGTAAACCTCGTGGATTGTGGAGCTTCCTAGTACGCCCCTCAAACAAATCCAGTGACCTTGGGATGTCAATGGCCAATGCAAATGTATGCTTTATGGTGGTCCTTTACCATTTTTAAATGCTTTTATGGTTTTCTGTTCTCTCTAGATGCTACTTTCCACAAAATCTTTGAAATTGAAGTAGATCTTTAGAGGTTGCAAGCTAAATTTCTTGCCCTAAGGTAATTCTAACGTAATGGGAAGCAGAAGGGATTAGAGCCTGTCAGCAAAAATCCTCCAGAAGAGCTTTCCCAGATATTCCACCCGTTAGTCAAATCTTCAGTGAATAGTTACACTACTTAATTCATGCGGAATTAATCGTACTTATATATACTCACTGGGGCCTCAACAAAGGTTATTTTGTGAATTTTGAAATTGGATGAGGACACGTCGTTGTGTAAGGTTTACTAGCCTTGTACTTTCGAGAAATTTTAATGGACAAAGACCAATTGTATGGGCACTTCTGCACTGAAATCACCGTTAAATTGTGCTTAACAGTTCTGTCTCTCCTTTCAGCTACTGGTTATTTATTTTTTTTTCCAATGCAGGATGATGAATGCTTTGAACAGAGAACCGCAGGCACAGTGTCTTCATATTCAGAGTCAAATGAAATCCAACGCTTTGAACTACTAAGGAATGAACTAATAGAACTGGAGAAGCGAGTTCAAAAGAGTGCTGATCGGTCTGAATATGAAGAGGTATCCTTTGACATTCAGTGGCTACTTAACATGTAATTCCCCATTGTGTATGTGTACTCTGTTGATTCCTGTTCGTCTTTGGTTGTTCTGTTGCTTTATTCTTCATCATTTATCTATTGTTCTTAACTGGTATGTTTTAGGAATTTATTTTGTTTGACCCACTTGTAGGTAGCATTTTACCTTAATTTCTGTGCTATTCTTCTTTCCCCCTTTTAACCACAAATTTCTGCTTGTTTCTAGGGCCCAACTTCTTCTTTGAATGTGATAAAATATGGGAACAGAAAATTCAGAAATTTTGTTTCTGTTGCTGTCAGTAGAATACAGTTGTTATGGTTTCCTTTCTGTTTGACAACTTTTGCTGCTAGATCACTGCAATATTTGGTACTAGAAAATATTGTGTTTGCTGTGTTCAAGACTAGCATTATTTACTCTATGTTACAGAATAGGTCTTGAATAGAAATTATGTCCATGTTGCTTAACTGACTTTATGTTGTGGATGATCTCATAGTATTGAATTTTCTCTCTTCTCATCCTTGAGGTTACTCATAAATGATATGACTTTTAAAGATTGATTTAATCTTTGCTTTCAGGAAGATATTCAGACAACTGATGAAAGTTTCAGCCAGCGAAATGAAGTTAAAGGCCCTAACTTGATTCGAGTTCAGAAGAAGGAAAGCATTATCGAAAAGTCATTGGATAAGCTAAAAGGGACTAGCACGGTATGTATGTCAATTTCTATGCATCCAAGAAGAGAAATGTGGTTCAGCATGAGTATGTGGCACACAAAGTTGGGTTTGAATTGACCTAATTTATCGTATTAAGAAATTGAAAGAAGTCCTATTTTTAGGAGGAGTGCATTTCTTGTTCCTTCCACTTGGTCTCCTTTAAATTATTAGTGTGATTTTTAAAGACCTTTTAACTGCCAAGCCATAGAAGAAAAAGTTGTTTCAGCATCTGTATTTGATTTTATTCTTTGCTAGGTAACCGTCGCTTTAATGATTACAAAATACGATAGCAAAATATTTTTAGAGTATTTTCATAGTCCGCACATCAGTCAAGCTTGCTTTCCTGTATCATGCTTGTAGTGCCCCCAAGGCTGGAGTCTTTATTATGTAAGAATGGTAGAACATGGCGCCTGGCTCTTGTTGGGCATCAAATGAATGACTAATAAGGGATGTTGCTCACAGTAAAGACGGTTGCAGGAGTGGCAATTTTGATGAATGGATTTGTGGAAGCACTGTTTCCATTGGAGAAATTGACTATGCTTTGAAAAAGCTCCAAATGATTGCAGGACTCTGTTTCTGTACATTAGCATTCATTCGGGAACATGGGGTGCAGGTGCATGTGCCTTTGAGGAAGAAAGACACTTCCTTCTCGATTTTTGAGTGCATTGGCCTTCATAGCATACTATGTTCTTGGCATCTCGGATAGGGGGGAGGGTTGTGGACATATTCATTTGTACTGTTTCAGTTGAATGCCTTTTTTAAAGCATTGAACATAATAAATTCTGTATCTGCCCATTAAAAGCAGACTAGTACAAAACATTGTTGCACTTGTCAGGAGAAGAAAAAAAGGGAAGGAAGGAAGTTTATGTCTGCATAGTTTTATGATTGTCTATGTAGTTTACTACATGCAGTAAGATAAAAAATTTTGCACACACTTAATGAAGCTTCAAAACACTTCTTGTGATGTTCTGTTCTGACATCTTTGAAGGAGTTCTTAAATAGTATTATAGTAGTACTTGTCTTTTCAACCCAGTAGTTAGGTAGTTCCTCAGTCCATTAGCTCTATGTGCAGGATGTTTGGCAAGGCACTCAACTTCTTGCTATTGATGTTGCTGCTGCTATGGGGCTGCTTAGGAGGGTTGTAATAGGTGATGAATTAACGGAGAAAGAAAAGCAAGCACTTCGAAGAACCTTGACAGACTTGGCATCTGTAGTTCCAATTGGCTTTCTAATGCTTCTTCCTGTAAGCTCTTAATTTTACTTTTATTTGGTCTTGTCTGAGCTTGTGTCAGTAATTTCCTTTTTCCTGCGACTGTTATTGGCACATTATCTAGAATTGAAAACTGATATGAATTGAAGTACCCTGTTGCTTATTCCAATAAACTACAATAGGTAGGGAGCTTATAGGAAACCCTAACTATGTTTTCAGTTAGCGTTTATCCTTGGTTGTTCAAGTATGACTTTAAATGCCGAATTTTATGGTTATTGGTTTGTCTTACTAAATAAACTAGATGAAAGTAGAACATGAACATTTTAACTAAACAATCTAATATCCATATATATATATATATATTTTGCTTTTCCACCTCAAGCACTTGGACTGGCCAATTTATTGCAATTTTTTATAAGTAATCCACTTAATACAAGTCATATTTCAGGGTTTCTTTTTTCCCCTCGAGCACTTGATATATCAATCTATTCTAATTATGTGTGTATTATATTGTGAAAGAATTGAAAGATCTTAGATATCGTGCAACTAAATGAAGCAATTTTAGATAGATTTTTCCATTATTCAACTTCTTATTACTAGGTTATATTGGTCTGGACATTATTTTTCTTATGTCTAATTCCTTTTTTTCTCTTAGTCCCTCGTTTGAACGTTTTCCAAATCAGAGTGAACGATAGATATCTTATCTTCAATTGTTTTCTGATGTGATCATACATTGGTATTATTAAAGGGAAACAAAGTACTATACTATAGTCTGGGGCAATCAGATTTCATTTCCAACAAATCATGGTTTCGCATTGGATGTTAGTGAAGAAGAATAGCTGTTTCTTTGAGATAAACCTGCAAAGAACTAGCCGCAAGATGCAATCCTTTGGTTGGTGGAGGTCTTTACAAGCAAGATTTGGTGGTTAGGAGGAGAAGATGATGGAGTTTATGGCGTTGTATTGTGTGCATTTAGGACAGATTTTCACAGGACAATATATTTCTAGAGTTTGTTGCTCCTGAATTTGATGTCTTGGAACCTGAACTTGGTGCATAATTCATCTTTTGCAGGTTACCGCAGTTGGGCATGCTGCTATGTTGGCTGCAATTCAAAGATACGTGCCGTCTCTGGTGCGTACTCTGCCATTATCACATCTTTGTTTCGTTGAATATATGTGTGGACTCTAACCTGAGTCAGCCACTTACTTGTAGATACCGTCCACATATGGACCAGAAAGGTTAGATCTCTTGAGGCAGCTGGAGAAAGTGAAGGAAATGGAGGATGAGGTGAACTCCAAGGAAAATGCTGACGAAAAGCCCAGGTAAAAGCATCGTGAACATCTTTCCTCTGGACTTCGCTTTGCTTTTTAGGTGAGGCTCATTTTGTTTTCAACCTGGTTCTGAATTGTTTGGACAGTAAATGAGCATAGAGAAGTTCATTCCATGTGTCTGGCACCCCAGGTAAGCACCAGTGGCTGCAGTCTTGCGGTGCCGTTTCGGGAGTGCCCGGTTCACGGTGGATTGATGGGTGACCATCTTTTCTGAGCTCTGTCAGATATGTGATATTTATGAACTGGGCCTTTATGTGTGCATCTTCCATTTTCTTTATCATCTTAGAAATTTGTAAATTGTTCAACGGCTCACTCTCGAGCTTGGTCAGATCCATTTCTGGTGATACAAAAGTGTGACAATGACCGCCTTCATCCCATGTACCGTTCCTGTAATTTCACATCAGATTTTTTTATTTTTAATTGCATTTTTGTCCCCTAGTAACACCTCTAGGGCTTAATTTTTTTTGCTCATATATATATATATATATATATATATATATATATATATTTTGTTTTAGTATGTTTTTAATATAGTATCAGCGTACAATTTTTACTTTTCATTGCCAAAAGAAGAGAAGATTATGCAGAAAAAAAATGTCCTGCTGCTTATCATAGCGAATTAAATCCCTCGTATCGTTGTACTATTCCTGGCCTGTCTTCTACTTTTTTAAAGGATTCGGATGAACTAAAAACATTATTTGATCATTAATTTGTACAACGAATAAATATAAAGTATTTCATATAAGATACTTAAAGAAAAAGAGATGGCAGTGAGGTAGCTTTTAACTTGCCTGTAATGCACTGGGAGAGTAGCTGCGGAAGAAGATATAACTCTGTTCTGGCTTCAAGCTTTGCAAGACCCATGACATTAATGTAATTAAGGACTTTCCAAAAGCCTCCTTCACATCGATGGTGGTGTTCACAGCGCCGCCTTCCTGGAAATAGTTGCCCCTGAAATAGAAAATCTCTTCTAATATAGACTTGTACAGCATAATTGGAGAACCATTAAGTTCTAGTTCTGCGGTTCTTCCTCCGTTACAGAAGAAGAAGAAATTTTTTTTTTAAAAAAAAAAAAAAAGAAGAAGAAGAAGAAGAAGAAGAGGAAATGTTCGTACATCTTCAGTGTTTTATCTTCGTTCCACCAGTGTCCTGGGCTGAATAACAGAATATCTGCTCCAACCCATTTGGCAGAGTACCAATGTAGCCTGTCAACCCTAATGGCACCTCGTACTTCCTTTGGGGAATCTTTTGGGGGGCGATCTATGATTACCAGGAAAGGCACCCTGTAGTACTCAACCGTGAGGTTGTACTCCTGAAAGTGCATTGAAAGATATCCCTTGTGCTTTGTTATCGGGCTTCCATGCTCTTCATATATAGTAGATTGGTTAGAAACTCCTTGAGCAAGCATGCAAAGCAGGGATTCCCATTGGTTTCTAACTATGGAGTCGCCGGCGAAAACTATCCTTCCATCGCGGGCCCGGTCAAGAAAGTCGGTGGCATTAAATCTGCAATACAGCATTGGTAAAAGTGAAGGACAAATAAGTGCAATCTGCTATTGTGCTCATGCAGCAGATGACAAGGATGATAGCATTCAATTGAACTTATTGCACTGAATGCATCACGGGATTCAAAGCTGGCAATTTAAATCACAGCTTGGGCTGCTCTAATTTGCTAGACTAACTTATGACTTCTGGAAAAGCATTATCGATACGGTTGGTCTTCATGGTGATGATCGATAATAGGACATGACAGACAGTTAAACATAATTGGAACCTTGGGTTAGGACTTGGGAAGGATAGATAAGAGGAGAAAAAACGCCCAAGAATAAGTTTATGTTCCTGTAAGCACGCACCATCTACTGGTGTCCTATTATTAATGTTCTTGTGTAAAAACTAGGCTAGAATCTCGCGTAAGTATACCTAGGAAGATTACAAGCACGTGGTTGCCAACGCCATTTTTGATAGCCTGTATCCGGTCGTCCACTCTGTTGGCATCGGAAACCAGGATCCAAGAACGGACATTTCTCTGTGTACTTGTGAAGCGGGTAGCTTTCGTCCCGAACCCATGATCCCATACGAGTAGTCACATACTTTCGGTGCTGAATTTTGATATTTGGTTAGGATCTGGGAAAACAAACCAATGTCAAGCAGAGATGATGGCTGAAATGGCCTTGTTATGGTAAAGAAAATAATACAACTCAGGAGCAGAGAGAGAGAGAATATTGCGAGGGAGGTTGCTCGGTTTTTAAAGATGACTGGAGAAAAGGAGAGGCGTGGAAAATGTTGTGTTTTAGGAAGATGATGAGAGGGCTGAAGATCCATGACAAGGGGATGAAAAGGAGGAGGGGCGATTTTAGTTCTTGGGTCGAAGACTTCTTGTTGGTTACTAACGTGGGAGGTTGGAGTTTTTATGGACGTGATTTTCTTAAAATAGTAGTAGCAGCAATCAAAGATTATTTGACTGTTGGCGCCTACTTTTGATAATCATAATATTTGATGTCCTTAAAGCATAATCTGTGGACCTCAACGTGTCCTGAATTCTTGATTTCTTCCTAAACGTGCACTGCTTATTTTTTATTGCTAACCTTTAGATTTCATCATCTTTGCCTGCCTCTCTCTCTCTCTCTCTGAAACAATTAATTGTCCATGGCTGGTTGAGAAGTACTAGTAAATGAAAAGCAGAAAAGCAATTATCTTTGTCGGCTGGAGTTTATGCGTTTAAATTTCTTTTCATGTTGACAAAGAAAGACTTGCATCATGTAACATTTTTTAAACTAACTCGTACAAGGTTGGTTTCATGGGACTGAATTTGCCAGTAAATAATTTGCCATTAGATTGCAGCTAAAGGCCGCTGACAGATTGGTGCTTCAATTTGCCTTCTCCGGGGGATAATGCCGTACCCCATTTGCCTCCACTCCGTTACATAAATGGGTGTTAACAAGTGTCTATCGAATAATTGCGAGAAAAATCTTAAATGAATACAATAACGAACAAGAGAGTTGGGAGTGGCCAAATTAGTAGCGAATGTGTAACAAGGTGCCGGCCGCGCGTCTCCAACTATGTAGGTAGCCTAGGTAGGTATGACGCTTTCGTCTTTTTATTTTTGGTGCCGTCTTGAAAGCAACCTGGGAACTTTCTGAACGAGGAGTCGAGGACGATGCCTTTGGTGCAAGGCCACTGCTATTGCAACGGGGGCGGAACCTGGTTAGAAGGTTAAACATGAGATGGTACAATCAACTTAACCAATTATATACTATTTTAAAGCAAATATTGTTTGGATACATTTCCAAAGCAAATCTGTTTGGATACATTTCAAAGCAATTGCAAAATCTTTAACAGTGTGTAATATCATGCAGCAAAGTGTCATAATGGAATCCATTTTCAAACATTGCGTGATCTTTCCAAAATTATGATTAGATTACTACATATAATCTTTCTTTCATCATTTTGATTGACTCGTACGAAGATGTTTGGGATAGCAGATTTTTTCTAATAATATTTCGCTTGTATCATAAACACATTTTTCAATCCATCTTTTTATATTTCCAATCACTTTTTTATCTCACATACATTACATCACAAAAAAGTGGTACGGTAATTATTCCAAATAATATTTCCAATAATACTCTATCCAAACAAGATGTTTTTTCTTTTCTTTTTGAAATAAAAAAAAAAGAAGTTTTTCTTTAATGTGCAGTTGAGTAAAGTAATTTATCTTCCCTGTCGTGGGTCCAATTTTATTGTAGTATGGTAAATCTCTGAGAATCTAACGTTTGAAATAAAAGATAGTAGTTTTAAAAACTCACGGATGTAAATGTACCCTTGCATGTTTAAACACTAAAAACACATTTTGTTTGGATTGAGATAATTTTTAAATAAAATAATTTATTTCACAAATTTTAAGCACCTTTTTATCTTTCCAATCACTTTTTCATTTCACGTACATCGCATTACAAAAAGTGCTACAGTAAATATCTCAAATAAATCATCTAAACAAACTCCTATTCAAACAAACATCTCCGGCAAGAGAGACGTAACAAAGAAAACACGTTTTCCGAAGCCAACTGAGAGTTCATATATACAAGCGAAAAACGCGACCTGACAGCCGTTTCAAACTGGAAAAAACGCTTTTTCTTGGTCCATTTCGTTCCTTTAGCAGTGTCCCGTCTATTGTGGCTCATCTTGTTCGACAGAATGCCTCAGTGAAAACACACTCCTGTTTCTGTCAGGGTTAGAAACAGTAACACTAGGATTTCTTTATTGTTCATCGATTTTACTTCGTTTTATGGAGGAAAAAAGTAGTAAGAGTGTGTTAATTAATTAGAGTGCAGGAGAAGATGGGAATAAAGCTAAAGGTGGTATGCAGGAAAGTTTACGATTACGTCCGTTATTGATCTAAAGGAGATTGCATTTCCTTCGTCTTTGCCCGACCCACCTCATATCAAAAAGCGCCGCAAACTCACTTGGAAGAGCGTTTTCTTGTAAGTTTCTCTTTCTATTCTAGTACCAGTATGCTATTGTACTCCCCAATATATTTGTTTGTTTGTTTAACGGTCTTTGATCTAAATGATATGCTTTTACCCAGTGACGATTGTGAACACATTTTTGTTACAATCCGTTGTTATCTTCTCTCGTTTGTGCGTTCTTGTGTCAACAGTATCTTAAACATGAGAATCACTCAAGGTGTTGTTTCTTGTTTAGTTAAGGGCAAATGCGGCCTCTGGAATTATTCTTGTAGTTGTTGTTGGGGCTGTTACAAGCTCGTGGCTTTGAAACTGCTTTATGACTTTTCTCATGTTGAGCTGACAAACTTCTTTTTTCTTTTTTTCTTTTTTGGGTGCAAATTTGTGAATTCAAAATTCATCTTAGCAAATAATGGATGTGAAAGAAATTAACTCCGAGTGTGATTTGCCTGATGCATTTTAATTATTCTCTGCCAATATAAAATCGTTGATCAGGTGTTGAAGGAAGCTTCTAGACTCTATGCAGCAAGTTGGTAGGGATATTGGTCCTGAATTAAGGGCCGAGTGATTACAAGAAGAAGGTAGAGAATGATGATAAATTGATGAAGAAAACAAGGTAAAAACAGAGCAGGAGCCCTCTACACTTGAAGATCTTGGTAAGTCACTTAAAGGTTCCCCTTTCTCATCACATCAATAGTTGTTGGTTAGAATGAAGTTTACTGATTGTTTGGGTATGTTTGGCTTTCTTTAAGGTCATTTGGATTGAAAATGTAGTGGTGTACTGGGGATATGATGAGAAGAAAAGTAGAAAATTTGAATTACAATGTGAGTTGCACTGAGAGGGCCTCTTTCAAAAGTATTATCAGTTGCAAACATCAAACAGGGACACACTTCAAGGGTACATTGTATTTATACTAGGAATCAATCTAGAGACTTTTAATTGATATTTGTAGTTCTGTATGTACAATGCATTCATTATCACGCGGAGAATTTGTACAGGAGATGGAAATAACTTGCATAAGCCAACTTTATACAAATTTTTTATTAACATGTGCTCGTATGGCATGAGCATCACATTTTGGTTTAGTAGCATTAGCCTGCCTATTAAACTTTCATGGTTAATTTAAGATAAAATAAGATAAAATCTGCTTAACTTTCAAATGGTTTGAAGTTGTATCATCCGGTTAAGTTCAAATGGCACCCCAGGCTGACAACTTTTGACACACACCCCTGGCTTAGGACTATTTCTTTCTTTGGGTGATCATCTTGTTGATTAAATTGTTATAGGATCAATCTATTTTCTTACCAAATTCTGATACACTATTTCTGTTAATAGCTGTTGCTGCAAGAGGTGGCATGGAAACGCTAAGACCAGCATTGCAGCGAGTGTATATGACAAGAGCTTCTGCATATAGAGATGCACTCAAAAGTTTTTATAGAGGGGTATCAGGAAGGTGTGCAACAAGTAATGGAGAAGAGAGATTCTGCATCTCAATCAGAAGAAGGCACTCCAAAAAGGCCTACAACATAATCATTGGTAATTGCTTTTTCTGAGAATATATTTTAGTTGCTTCAGTATGAGACTGCTATAATTATGTGCAAATGCCTAAAAGGTACAAGATGAAGATATTGATTTCGGTTTAATAATTTGGTTATGGGAAGGAAAAATCTACAATCATTCAAATGTCTTCGCATCAGTGTTTCTGTTTTGTTTCTCTCATATTTTCATCTTTAATATAACAAAAACTTACGATTAATGAGTATTTAGTTTGTATTAATTTAATTGATGTTACAGTATATTGTACAGACTTCAATGACAGCTTTCTTGTGTACAAATAAGACTTCTCTGGTTATAGACATAAAAAGAGAGAGAAGATTCTTTTTCGTTAGCTTGCTTAAGTTGAAAAACTGTCGGTTGTCCTACCTGTAGAAGAGATTTTCTGAGACAAAGATCAGATAACCATAACTTCTTGTTGAATTTTCTTCTGAAGATTGTCATTTATTTTATGTGTTCTTTGATTTTTTAACTGATTATTAAATGAATGCGAAATGGCAATTACTTGACATTGAGATGAGATGCCGTATGGTAACCAGCTTGAATTTCAGGTAAAGAGGGCATGGGGCCCTATTATCTGGTGATTGCATGGGTTTCTTAAATGAGGAAATGAATTTGGGCTCTTTTATTTGGTTTGTTAGGTCACTATGCCAAGCTTCACGTATGAAACTCAAGTTCCAATTTTTTTGTCAAGCAGCCAAACTGGATATGAATGGCTTCTGTACCTGATGGACCCATCTGTGAGCTGTTTGTGGGCTCTCTCTAGGTGGTTGTTTTAGGGCCATAACCTATTGAGATTTGATGGATTTACTCAGGTACCTGAAGCATGCGGGTCTTCCTTTAAGACACATGATGTTGATCTCCTCTTCTTCATGGTTAAGAGTCGTATATGTAGCTTCGTATTAGATTCTTTTGTGCAAAGGCTTCAGGATCGTTTCACATTCCACATGAGCCATAAATGTAGTTCATTAAGAAATTGATTCATTCTCCTCTGAAGATGCACCCGTTCTTTATTGATTACCTGTAAACGCTTATGGGACATTTCTGAGCTCTGAATCTTTGCAAATTCTTTCTTACGGTTAAAGTCAATGAAATTGTTTTCTTCCCAATGTTAATGGAAGTGGGTCCTTTCTGCTTGTCAGGTGCAAAACTTGGAGAAGTTGAAGTTGGCTCTAGAATCTCAAAAGGCAAAAAGTACGAGGCCAGCGAAGGCCAAGTTAAGGGGAAAAATGTTCACATGCTTTTGCATATGTATCCTGTACTTGGACATGAAGGCTTGAGATTTTTTTGCTGAAGCAGTTTCCTCAGTACGTTGTAATTAAATCACTATTTTAAAGCCCATGGGCCTTTGGGAGCCTGCCACTTGCACACTACTGGTTGTAACCTTCGCAAGCAGATGTCAATGGATTCCTCCATTGTCCACGTAATCACGTGAAAATCCCTGAATATAGACAATTAATTCTTCTCACTTGGCATTTTTTCATTTTCCTCTTCTAACTGGTGACCTTTTCATTTCTACGAAACGGCTAGTGTATTAAGTTAAAAATTCAGCTTTATGCCTTTGCTTCATACGATACTGATGCATTTGTCAAGATTTTGGACTGACAGTTCCCTTCTGTTAGTGCATTTTTGAAGATATCAGCTGAGTTATAGAATTCTAGGGGAACTTTGTTTTTTTGCCCCCCGGGGGAGGGGGGAGGGGTGGTGTTGGCGAATCATGCTTAGCCGGAATGAGTAAATTAGTCCCACAAACACCCGTTCCCCAACCACTGGCAAACAAAACGAGGAGAGAGAGAGAGAGAGAGAGAGCTATGCTGTATTTATAGTCATTAAACCAGGTATGTACATTCTTCAAGGCTAAAAGTTCGATAATTTGATTTGCTTTGAACGTGAACGCAAGTTCCCACGCTTACGTACTTTTCTCAGTTCCTTTGTTTCTTTCTACCGTATTGGCTGGAGGATGACGGGTGTTCGAGGAGGCTGTTCCCAAGTTTACACGTTCAATTCTGATTTTGACGGAACCTTGCAGCAATTTTTTAGTTCTCTCAGGCGTGGTTGAAGTTTATGTTTCTCGGAGATAAGACTGAAGAATAGCCATGATGTGACCTGATATTGTCTTTTATTATTTTCTTCCATGACTAATACTAACAAGTATCAGCAACGGACTGATAGGTGACTGCAAAGTGAAAGAAAGAATTTTTTTGGTAAAAAAATGTTAAGGTGAATTTGATTTCGATCACTGTCACGGTCAGAATATTGTTCATGAAAAGTATCTTATAGAGATAAAGATTTTTATGAATCGACCACCAATATAGTTATCACATCGGCAACATGATTCAAACTCACAATTTTTTGTAAGAAAGTAGTATATTCTTACCAACAGAGTCAATTCAGTGTTGGCTTCATAGTAGAAAGCTGGTCTCGTGGAACTGTTATAGAGCAATTTGTTTGTAGTTTATGCATCAACTTGTCTTTGTAGGAGTGAAACAGCAAAAGCGTGCTGAATAATTGAAGTGAGTTTCTCCGCTTTTGGTTAGGTTAGATGGCTGTCCCCACGCCACGCAATTGAAATAGAGGGGGGGTAGATCCCCACCAGAATATTATCAAGAATTTTACAATACTATTTGGATCGGGAGTTTTTATAAAAAAATATGTTGTAGTGACTTGATGTATATAAATTAAAAAGATAATTAAAAAGTGTATTTACGGAAAAAAATCACAATCCAAACGGGGAGAAATGCTCGAGATCAAGTAGACAATAGCTGAAGTACCATTTTACATTTTAGTCGAGAAGTTTAATATGCATCCATTGTGTCCGTAATGATTTAAAGTGGAAATTACAGGGCTTGGTTGAAACTGAAAGTTGCTTCTGGTGGGCTTCAATGAACCTCCTGGGTGAACCCTTTTCCTTCTGAGCAAGAGCACTTTGGAGGATGAATGAGGACGTGCAACTGACAGAAACGGTGCAGGGACATGGATGATGCTAATCTTTCAAAGCATTGAGTGGTGTCTTTGCTCTTTAGTACTCATCTCGCATTAGAATTTGGGTTTTCAGATTTCAACTTTCTGTGGTCTAGTTTTAGCTCCAGTGCTGCGTTGTCTACTCTACCAACAATTTTCAGTGATGGTGAATACAATGCAGACTGTAAACGCCTCATCATCTTTGTACAAAAATTTCACAATTCTGATGAATGCAGATTTAGGATGAACCCTCAAACATGCACGTCTCGTAAACTACCAAGCAAGTGGGCCCAAAAAAAAAAATTTACCCTAGAATTAGATTAGCATTAGTATTGATCGAGTTTCACATCAGAGGAAGAGAAATCAACAGTCAACCTACTGGTGCTATTTGCTGCACCGGTGAAGCTGCTGCAAAATCCCACTTTACCCACCCATCATCTTCGGCTATACCCCGTTGGTTATACCGCTCATTTACACATGATGATGATGATGATGATGATGATGATGATGATGATGATGATGATGATGATGATGATGATGAAGCCTGCGAAACATGTTCAGGCAATATCTCAACAGTAGCAAAATAGCAAAAAACTTATGCATATATTTTGTAGTAGATTCTTGATTTATCGACCCGCATTCTTCAATTTGGGTCAAGGTTACAGCTGTTCAATATTTCTTATGTGGGCCCCATGGTCGCCTCCGGCAAGTCCATTCCGATTAGGCCATTACCTCTACCGAGGTCTCTTTCAAGCTTCAATTTTCAACTTCTCCATTGCATGCGCTTTCTTCTTCTCACCCTCTGGTTTGGGTTGGGACAGTTTGGTAAGCCATTCAGCCATTGCCACCTTTTTCTGGTTTGAGAAAGTTGCCAGAATATCCGGGATCTCCCTTAGCTCTCTTTTTCTTTTTCTTTTTCTTTTTTTTGGTTTTTTGTTTTTTCAGTCTCTCCATTTTTTCCCCACTTTTTTTGTGTCCAAACTATTATTTTCCCTTGAAGTTCCAAGCCGCCCAAATGGTCAATCCTGGACGTCACATCCACAGATCTTTATCCCTGGCGATATCCCGTCTGGTTCATGTCTCTTGAGAAATTGATATCCTGTTGCAGCAACCATATACACAGCTATATAATTATTTATTGCTTGTGAAAAATGATGGGTCGTTTGAGTTGAGCACACAAACTTGAAATTCATGGCCATCCATACAGGGATTTGGAGCCTCCACAGTTTGACCAGTTGGCCTCTCCAAATTGGATTGCCATCAATATATATATATATATATATATATGTTTTAAAATTAAAAAAAAAAAAATCGAAACCCAAATTCAGTGGTCTAGAGTGGGTAAAATTAGATGTCGCTTGACCTAAGCCGTCAACCATTATTTGCAATTGCAAGTACAACTGTTTGTAGACGGTCTCATCCTAACATACAAAATGTACTGTGCATTGTTGAGACTGGCATCTCTTAATAGTCATCTATTCCGTATTATCCGGCCTTGCAAGCATAATACATTAAAAAAAAGGCAAGTTTGTCAAAAAAAAAAAAAAAAAAACCAAGAAGATAGTATAATAGAATCCAAATCAATTTTTTCCCCAAAAAAAACAGCCAAATTAATTAGTTTCGTCAGGTTAAAGACTTGGTGAATAAAAAACCATACTGCTATTTCATTAGACTACCTGAAATTAAAGATTTACCGAGTTTATATTATGCGGAGAAGTACAAAAAAGCTAAGAATTGGCAATTTTCAAGGGGTGACAATTGTATAGGGAAGCAGCTGATGCTTTAGTGAACAGGATTCATGTGGGTTCTAAAATCGGCCGTGGGCTGGGAACACGACTAGCAAGTTGACAAGGGTGATGACCTTGCAAAAAAAAGGTTGGCCTTTTCTTGGAACTAATAAATGTCTATCTTATACAGTAGTATGGGATTCAAGATTTTCAAAGTTGGCTAAGGACCACAAACCAAACCGGTTGATACACGATAGAGTGGGATAATAGGCGGCACACCAATATTTAAAGATAATATGCCACTCTCACTAAGGTATGGCTACTAAATAAATGCATTCCCCTGCTAAGTGTCCAGGTTTCACACGATTCCTATCTCACAGATATCCAATATATATATATTCTTCTAGAGGGAAAGAGGGAGGGGTGGGCGGTGCCGCCGGTGGGGCTTTGGCCTTTGGCCCTAGTAGACTTGATAGGAGTGGGTAATATTTTTGGGGGTCAAGAAGCTGCGGGTAAATGTTGCGGAAGCGTGTAATGTGGACTGCTACTAGGACGGGTTGGGTGGGTGGGGGAAAGCGGACAGCAAAGATTTCCCCAGTTGAGCAAGCTAACTCCAAATTGTGTTTCATTTCTTTTCATGACCGGTTGTGCCATGCATTTCAGTTCTTCCACAAATGAACATTACTTGTTCAACTAGACTACTTTTGTTTTGGGCGGTGAGGGGTACTAAGACAGCAAGAGACTTTTGACCACTTTCCTTGGTTTTATGACCAACCATTTCTGGTTTAACTAATCCTGATCCATCCTCTAGTTAGGCAGATACAGATTTTAGACCTTTTTTTTTTCTTTTCTTGGAGGGACTATAGGAAAACGTCTGATATACATATATATATATATGAATCTGCGTGACAGTAGTGTCTCATTAGGGGAAACAGCAAACTCATTATGGGAAATTGGACTGGTCATATATCTTTACCCCTCCTACTCCTGCCCGATGCCTAGTCCCCTTGTTTCTTGGGTCTAACATCTCAAAACTTAGCAGGCAATAAATAGTAGTATTTACATGAAATTTTTTTTTATTAAAAAAAGAAAGGATATGTGGGATTAGCGTACCATGTGATTGTGATGGTTAAAATAGGAATGATGAAGTCTGGGGTTGTAGGAGTGAAATTGGTAGTGGGCTTGATCCTGGGTCCATGTCGATGAAGCCTCAGGTGGGGTGGGTGGCTCGGAGGAGGTCTCGGAATCATGATCTGGTTGCTGCTGGCATTCTAGGTTTACACCAAACAACCTCAGTCTCTTGGAGTTGGCACTGGCTGCTGCTGCTGTCTGATTCTGCAACACTGCTGCTGCTATAATCATAACACGTGCGCTCATTAGCATCTGCTAGTACTAGGGTTATACTCATTTCACTCACTCGAGATAAAATGAACTTTCTCTCCCTCTCTGGCTCTGGGTGGGGAGACAAAATTTAAAAAACAAAACAATACATGCTGTATGAGTATATACAGTAGTGCACTAAAGACACAGAGGAAGTACAGTAGTAGAATTGTGCAAGAGTACTATCTTCATTTCAGTTACTGCAGAACCCACAAAAAATTTTTCATGTTCTGCAATGTGACAAAACTCGGGTTCTCTCGTCCGTCATCAGCCAAAGCCAGACTATATCTGACGACCATCCAACTTTGTCTAACGTTAAAAAACTTGTATTGCGTAGACATCACGGCCATATTCGTCGTATATCACTGGGAAAAATAATCACCCCACCTTATTATTACCATATAACTAGTCAACACATAGACCCGTATACCAGATGGAAATGGAGTCAAGAAGAAGAAAATGTGGTAATGAAAAACATGTCAATCTCCCTGGATGAAGTCCGAGGAAAGTGTTTCTCACGCCCCTTAAACGTGCGTCTGATGAAACCCAAGGGGCACAAAAATCCATGGCAAAAAATATGCATGTCTACACATGTAAGTTAATGCAGAGAAGAAAGAAACAAAAAGAGAAGATAGGGTTCTAATTGTGAAAATGCGGGTTGTAGGAAAATGATACCTGCACGATGACAGTCGGGTTGGTATGGGAGGGCAGGCCCATGACCATCATCATGATACTGCTGCAGCTGTTGTGGATAAGGATGATGCCCGGATGGAAAGTACACCCGGGTCCACCCACCTCCACCTCCACCTCCTCCGCCGCCCGACGTAGCTGGCTGAGCTTGAGCAGCTCCAGTACCCTCTTGACCACCTTGGCTTGGACCACCTGCTCTCCTTTTCCTCCACCCTATAAAAAGCCGGTCACCGTCTAGACGGTGCCGTTCGAACAGAACTACATCCCCCGCATCCAGCCGTTTCTCTTTCACGAAACGGCTCCAGCCCTTGGTCAATACGTAGCTCTGGCTGCTGTTCCAATAAGAATATCGAAACCGCCACGCCTTGCCAGACTCGTCCTCGAAACTCAGTAACAGCCCTTTCTCTCCTCCCGAGTCATTGTTGCCGCCGCCGCCGCTGAGAGGAAAATATTTCTCGGCGTGTTGCTTCGGGATGACGAGGCGGTTGAGCTTGCCCACGTCACTCGGGGTCAATGGCTTCTCGAACAAGGGCTCTTTGGGTACTATTTCCTTGTCTTCCTCTTGTTTGGTGATGATGCGGGCGTTGCTTTCCCTCTCATCCTCAATGGCAGTAGCTTCATCCTCCTCTTCGTTGTTTAGGTCGAAGCTGAAAGCTGCTGAATTATGCGGATTGTGGGCGGGGATTGGACGGTAGAGGTGGGAATTGGGCCAAAAGGCGGCTGCGGTGGTGGTGGTGGGCCTGGAGGGTGGAGTTTTTGCGGAGGAGGGTTCCATGGTATGGTGGTAGTGATGTTGTTGTTGAGGCCACCAGTAGTGTGTTTCTGGGAGGTCCGAAGAGAAGTGGTTGATGGACATCACGAAGATCGATAAATTTTAAAATAGAAGGCGAAAAGAAAGGAGAGAATGTGTTATGATTTTGTGAAAATCTTTGTAGAAGTAGGAGTAAGGTGGTGATGAGTGATGCTAAAGGGGAGTAATGGGACTGAGAGAGAGAGAGAGAGAGGGGGTGGGTGTTTTGGGTTCGTGAGGAGGGACGCCGAGAGGCGGGACTTGATTATGGTTGGTTTTGATGTGGGAACTATTCTATTTGAAGTACCCCCCCAACCCCCAGAGATATACAATACTGTACTCCCAACTACTAAACGACACTACTAGTACTGCGTGTTTTGGCGTGTTTTTGTGTGTGTGAGTGTGAATACGAGAGAGAGATGGAAGAGAGAGACAGGGGTCGGGATGGGGTGGGGGGGGGGGGGCGGAAAGAATATCATATCGTCGTCGTCATCATCATCATCATAGAAATTCATGTACATGTGTATGCAGAAGTACGAGAGTACTTTCAAGGTTTTGCGTGATGAGAAAATCATCAATCATTATATTCAGTGCAAAATTTATGGTGGGTACTTTTTTCTGATTCAGTGTTATAAGTATTAAGATTTAATAAGAAGAAGAGCATCAGGATGGAAAAACGGGACTACTGAAATTGGCAGAACACGTAGCGGTTGCTGAATCTTTGAGAAAGAAGAGAGAGAGATTCTCCACTTCCACCCCACAGGTGAATAATAAAATATTATTAGATCATCAAGTCTTGAGAAAAAAAATAAATGATGCTAATAAGTAATAACACACAGCCATGTTACCATGTTGGCTACCAGCTGATCGATTGGTGGTGGGTCTTGTAACCAAAGTCCTCAGTTTCTTAACCAGCTCACGCGAGTCTACTACACTTTACCGTGAAGTCTACCCATTGATTCCAATATTGCAATCCAATGGCGGTGGCCTCAATCCTACTTTTCGATCCTAATTTTTTTCCCTAAAGTTGATGTACCTCATTTATTATTAGGTTGACAATAATAATAATAATAATTTGTATTCTGGAACCGGGATTTATTTTTACCGGTATGACAGGTGACCAGCTAGACAGCTTGTAGTAGTAGTATAGAATATAAGATGGAAAGTTATTTCAGTTTTATTATGACCCTTTTTATGTAAAATCAAGGAATTAAGCGGTTGCACAGTGACTCTACATTATTGTTTATTACATGTGCTGGAATTCCACGTAATTGAGAGATGTGGATGGATAATATCATCTCTTCCACTCCGTCAGCTGAAATGAAAATTTTTAACATCTGTCGGACAATTCAGACTTTTATTAGGTGAAGATTGAAAGAATTGGTGGGAAGATGTAGGGGTAAATGTAGGGAGGGATTGCAGAAAGAAGCTGGAGGCGGAATTCAGCTCACGTGCATGACAGCAGAATTATTGATGTTTGGCCATTCCTAGTTCATCATTCATATACACGAGCAGAGCAAGAAAACAATAGTATTCATATTTGCGGGAGGGTCTGATCTTCTAAACGCCAGCCAGACATGCCTTCAGTTGGGTTAATTTCCAATAAGCACAGGGATGAGATAAGATTTGTCCAATAGGAAAACCAGTACAACTGCTTAGACTTCTTCTGGTTTCATTTCTATTATTCTTCTTCTGCAATCGATCGTGTTTGAATCCTCTCCTCACACTCCTACAACAGCATACAGCATACAGCATACAGCAGCAGCATCTCTGTGTCCCTATCTCATGTTTTATGTTCCACATTAAATTCGGCTGTGGCCATATTTTGCATATATCTGTGCGTTTTGTTCCAAGCATCAGACAAAGCCACACCTCATTTTCCAGGTAGATGCAGACACCCTTTTCTTCTCACAAAAAGGTTGGACTGACTGACTGACTGACTAGTTTTTTATTTACTACCGCTACTATCATATATCATATTGATTGATCAATTAATAATAATAATAATGTGCGTAGTAGCATAGTATATAGAGTAGATAAATCATAACGGAGGTCGTTGCGCCATCTTATCCTTGCATCTGATCATATCATATATATATATATATCTCTACAATTTGCTTTGCTCATCTCACTCCAGCCCATGGCTCATCCTCAAATATAAATAATATTCACATCACATGCGACTACTGGATATACTTCCAATTCCCCCTCCTCCATTCACCTAAGTTTCATGAATCACGCCAATTCATGAACCCTCTAAAATATCGGCTGATTTTAACTTACAAATAAATAGGACCCAGTAGTTTAAATTACTAGCGATGTCCCCCCCCCCCCCTTTTTTTTTTGTTCATTAATTAAGCCAGCCAAGTGAAACTGTTGATGTTTAAGAATTGAATACTACTAGTCGGTTTGATTATGTACTGACAGCAGTTCAATTCAGAACTAAAAAGGTCTAGTTGCTTTGTAGGGGAATCTAGCATGTTATTATCGGAGAGTTTCTGTCATTTTTTTTTTTTTTGTATTCACACGCTAGAAGAGAAGAGATTTAGTCAGATGATTGACTCGTGAGGTAAACAATTATCAGTAGTGTAACACAATCCATGTATACTTATGCATTAAAATGGCATGTTGAGTTATGCAGTTCGAATATTTGATAGGTGAATTGAATTGTAGTACAAGAATAGGATAGAAATGGAATGTAAAAACTCATCGTCATTGTCAGCTGTCAAGTTTTAGTTACGTAATTAAAACTTGTTGGACCAAAAACAACATGCCGTAGCTGTTATGCTGAATATATCTAGTTTTCTGCTAGTCAAGTTTATTCGTATATGGTCCCGGAGCGAGCGCAAAATAATACAATTGACCCTTCTTGTCGGTTTCTAATAGTAGTTTTATTTAACATACCTGGTTTACTTCTTGTTCCCAAGTTAAACCCACCTGCATTTCTTATAATACATCGCCAGTCTCTGCCACTTTCTATATTAACGTCCAACCACATTATATAGCCACCTAAAACCCCACACACACACACACACACAGTTTTTGGATGCTGTTATGAAATGGGGTACTATAGAGTATAAAAAAAAAAGGGCCTGGGAACACGTGAAGGTATAATGACCGAGTTTTTCAAGACAATATTCATGATTGAGCTATTTTGTAGCATAAGAAATCCAATTGTTTATGACTTTGAGACCTCTGCAGATGGTATCAGTTCATGTGTGATTTAACAGACCCCACTCCCCAAAAGCCAACCTTAGACCAAGAACAATGCACCATAGTCCAAACCCTGATGCGAATCTCCATTATCTCAAGCTTCATGGATATATTATTGAGTAATGCCCAATTGTTGTTGGTGAAGAAATCCTTCCCCTTCAGCATGCTTACGTACGTATGGAATCAAGTAATTAATGTATTGCGTTTTCTAATTGCCCGGGGTGTATTTAATTAATCAATTATGGTGTTCGTTGAATTAGGAAACGATTCAATAAATGTGCAGTTGCTACCTAATCGAAACATGACTCCAGTTTTGGGATTATAGTCTGCTGACAAAGTTGTTTATTTCCTGTCTCCATGTTCTCTAGCTATTTAGATTTCATTTGTTGTGTACGTACGGTCACCTCCTCCTCCAGTACCCCCACTTTCCAGTAGAAGGAAAGAAAAAAGGAATTAGTCATTAAGCGAAATGCAATTAATTTGAAGGTCAATCCATTCCACTTTGACGATCTTTGGCTGTTTATTGAGGTCCCCTTTGTCTGTTGATTCTGACTAATTAATAATAGTAGAAGTGATCGACCGACGAATAATAGCATAAACAATTTATGTTTTCTGATTAAACTAGAAAAGATCATTTGATTGAATTTTCGGACAACCAGTAACCACAATTTTCAAACGCAGGCCTTACTTCTCTGGGGCAATAATTGAAGAAGGAATCGGAAGATGCATAATGGACGTCCTAATTCTGGGCAATTTTTCTGGCACCTTTTAATTTTCAGATGGCTTCCAAGTGTCATTATTGTGATTTAAAGCGAAGATTAGCAAAAAAAAAAAAAAAAAAAAGTGATGGTTATCATAAAATAAAATCCTCCCGTTGAATTTTCTGTTCTTGCATTTCTGTCGTCAGGTCGGGGTAGGGGACCTCTTGTATCACTTATCAAAGCAAATTGGGATCCATATACATGTCTTGAGATTGGACCATACAACCTGTTCACACACAATCATGGAGCCGTTATATTAGACTCTGAAATCTAGGTGGGCCTAAATCTATTTCTATCTTTATTAGTTGTTGCATCTTCTTCTTCTTCTTCTTCTTTTTTTTTTTTTTTGGAGGTGGGGGGATTGACTAAGAATGAGCTAATTTCGAGAATTTTACGTACAGTCGCCCATGTATGATTGTCATCAGGAGAGGAGATGTGCCTAATTAGAAAGGGATGTGGAAAAAGGAAGGAAGGAAGAAATGGTTAAAAACCAGTCTTGCTCCGCAAAGGTACAAAAATTAACCAAGGAACCGTGTCAACTTTCCCTTCACTCTCTGTTTAATAATGAAGAACTAGTACCATATGACTGCATTTTTCAGGAAGAACATGTCATGTCCACCTAAAAAAGAAATTTTGCCGTGCTCAATTTAACTGGGAAGGACCGAATCTTCTTTTTCCTTTCTTTCCACGTTTTTCGTGGAAATTCTGCTAGGGGGGGTTGTGATTTCTGGAAAAAGGAAATCAGAGTAATATCTTCCTCAAGGGTACGTTTTTTTCCTCGAGGGTACGTTAGAATGCAGGATTTCAAGTGAAGATAATAAAATACTGTAGTGATACAAGTGATGTTGTTCAATCTAAAAGACATGACAAACAGATATGTAGTACGTACCTGCGTAATTGCTTTCCCCAAAGGTAGCGGCATATCCCCACCAACTATCCCGAAGACATTCGCTCGTTTACGGCTTGAAGGAGATTTTGAGATCACTTTCTTCACTAACTCTTCTGTGGGTTGTACTTATTGACATGGATATGGAACCATTTCATTGCTACGAGTACTCATTTTAGCAAGGAAACATGGGTCACCTACCGCCATGAGTTTACTTTCAGTTTCACCAACTACAAGTCATGAACTACTTGCTACATTCGTGCATGCAAATAGGAAATTGGAGCGGCGGACTTGCTTGCTACTTGATCACATTTTTTCTTTTAGAAAAAAAAATTAGTGAAAGAACGATGAAATTTAAAAATTGAAGAAAGAAAAAGAGAAGATAATCCTGAAATTTCGAATTTCTGGCGTTTCAATCTTAATCATTAGAATAATATCTCCTCAAGAGTTGCTTGATCACTTGCCCACAGTCAACTATAATAGAAAATTCTGGCATTTTAGTTCTATAGAATATTATATTCTATATAAAAGAAGCATGGATTCAAGAGCTTTTGAAAAACTGTTTTTGTCTTTCAAATTTACAGTAATAAACTCTAAAAGTAATTCAAAAAACCAACTGAAAAAAAAAACACATCTCAAATACAATAAAAAAATAAAAACCCCTTCTTTTTTTTCACCTATCATCCACCACCACCACCATCAACTTTCATCATACACCATCACCCGTCGCCACCTTCCTTTCTTCTCTCCTCCATCCTCCTCCCTCCGCCCCACCCCTCTCCCGCAACTCCCCTTCTCCTCCCACCCTCTTTGGTCGCCACCCGCGACCAGGTGACCAAAAACTAGCTGCCGACTATGGCGACCAATTTTTGGTCGTGAGGGAGTTGCAGGAAAGGAGTGGGGAAGAGGGAGGAAGGAGAAAGGAGGAGGGAGGGGGGTGGAAAAAGTTTTATAAAATTTTAAAAAACATTCCATTAAAATTTTAGATTTTAAAAATATCAAAAAATATATTTTCAAAACCATCCAAAAAAACATTAAAAACATTTATCATAAAAGTTTTTCACATATATTATTACAGTAAAATATTTTAAAAATATTCCCAAAACAGCTAATTCTAAAATAGTGCCACGCTCCAATTCTCAAGGCTTTTATTTCCGTGACAAGTAATTACATGCTGTTAAGCTAAGAGTTTATTTAGGAAATGGAGCAGGGACAACCATCAGGACGATTCACGGCTATAATTGGTCAATATATATGTATATTTGATGTCATATGTGAGACTCATAAAAATTTGATCTATATTTACTTTGTATTTAGAGTGAATTACACATTGAAGAAATGAATGTGCATCATGTAGCGGAATCGTACAAAACTGACATAATGTCCCAAATCCGTTTATTTAATCTTCAGGATGGATTATTTGTACAGTTCATTTTTCGTCCATTATTGGAAAAAAGTATGGGTTGCAAAAGTAGCAGTAGACTAGTAGTAGCAGCATATAGAAGCAGCCACGTCTTCCCTTTTTTCCTGGTGGTCCGGACCGGCTCCAAATGCCAAATGGTCCTTCAAGTCGAAGATCAATTCCATTCCATCCGCATGGTACATACTACATAGTAGTAGTATATTAAAAACGGCAGAGCAGAGAAGGCGTGCAGGGACTTCTCCAAACTGGGGCCCACCAGATCAAAACACCAACATTTGTGATTCAGCCCAATTTGGCCCACACCCCATATTTGGTTCTGATATTTTTGCTCTAGTCCCGTGAGTGCGTGTGTGTGGTTGTGTCCATCATTCAATCTTCTTCACTCCCCTAAGAACAAAATTCTGAAATTGGGATAATGGCACGTGGGAGATATCTGTGGAAGCAACACAAGTGGGGTACATTAGTAACATTACAGGGGGAGGGGGGGGGGTGGGTGGGAATTCGGGACCATGAATGATGGAGCCGGGCCAGCAACAGTGCGTGGTCCCAAATCGACGAGCCTTAAGGCCCTGATCAGCATCATCGGTCAGTCTGTGAGAGTAATACGTATCCGTCGAGAATTTTGAACCAAATGAATCAGAAAAGAAATGGCTATGTAATTGTAAACAGGAAGCTGAAGGTGCCACCACCGGTTTCAGGAAGAAAGGTCCCTGCCCTGCCTGTCCCGTTAGCTCAGTGGGTTGGAATTGGATGCGATAAGGATTCGAGGATTGTCAAAGTCAGGTCCAGGTTAATTTCCATTAAGGACTGAACGTTGCGGATCCAAAACGAAATGCAACTTTCAGTGTCTGCCTGCTGTCTTGGAAAATTCTTTGAAAGGGAAAATTTGTAGAAGCCAAAAGGAATCATGCAATTGCTAAATGGACCGACCGCTTTTCCTCGTTAACCACATGAATCCATCCAAGTCCTATGTCCTTTTTCACACAAAAAATATGCCAAAATGGCCAACTCGAAATGCCATTTTTATCACACGCTACGCTTAATCTTCTTGTTCTAGAACCTTTTGAATTCTTGTCCAAAATTCGGCCTACATGGGATTGCCCTTTCCATGCTGAAATTCTACCTTTGTCTGGTTTAAATTCTTGCGAGGCATGATTAACTTGCTCTATGACTAGCAAAAGAACAAGATTTAACTTGCATGTACTTGAAAAATAACCCGTACCAAGGCTGAACTAGTGGACTTCTTGGTATAAGAATGCTCTGCTCCGTCTAGTCTTCCCATGTCCTGCACCTGAAAGCCACAAAATATTTGACACAGACCCGTAAGAAAAAGATGAGCAAATTAAACCGGAGAAGGGAAGAATATCATCAAGGTTGAAATATTTCTCCAGATGCAATTAATCTGCTTAGCTTTTTCCCACGCTGGTTTTTTTGAGGTCGAAATCCGGTACACATGATAATCTAGCTACCTAGACCTGGACATTTATTAGCATGAGGTGACAACGACTTTGAAAAGTCAATTACTTATTTGCACATGTCTACAATTTTTCACTTTTCCCGTTTATTGAAATGAGATGGAGCATCGCATCATGTTCTCTGCTTTCTAGTATTATTTATTTGACTAATGGACCGACCTGGCCTAACTTTGAAACCAGACGGCTTTTTCGTCATCAATTGCGTCAACAACAATTAGATTAAAAATTTGCAACATTTTTGTTTTTGAGACATTCCTCCTGCACGTCAATTTTCGCGAAGCTTTCTTAACTCGGTAGCCATTCGCAAATTTCCTTTGGATGATTCTTTATGTATCCACTTCTCAGAGCGGATGCCCAATCGATAATCAGTTTTCTCTTCTGTGTTTGCATAATTTCCAGTAAAGTGAGGAAGAAAAAGAAATTGTGGTATACATATTGGCACTTGATCTTATTGAAAATCCCATGTGTATACGCCAATAAATATGCGTTTGGAGCTTATTGACGTCCAAAAATCAAGAATCACATCAATTCAATTAGCTGCTGCTGGAGTGGTAATATTGAGAGAGCCAACTCTCGATAATCCTGACCTCTCTTCTCCTCGCATGCTTAAGCCATTCTGGATCTTCAGGTGTCGAGAATCTAAGGTCCACATGGTGTGCGCCTGTGACACAAAATCCACACCGTACAAAACACGTCATCAATTTTTGGACTTTACATTATTATTATTTATAAAAAAAAAAAAAAAGCGTGGCGTACGAGATTTCTTCACTTTAAAACTTGATATACTAGGTCAGGAAAATGATTTGCAAAGACAACTTAGAAGTTCCAAATTGTCAAAAGCAACATGCTTAAATTTTCCTTTTCTTAAGAAGTGTGTGTAAATGGAAAATCCCTCCAAAAAAAAAAAAAAAAACTAATAGCAGTAAAGTAAACTGACCTTCCTTTGCAACAATGGCTACGAGGCTTTTCGATATATCCTTTAGCACCCTGCAATAATTACATGCATTAATTACTACACTAAGGCCATATCATATAGAAATCTCATTTCGAACGAAGAGACGACTGACCCTCCCCCGCTCCATGGATCCCTCAGTCCGTTGAAGAAAATAATATTGCTTCCGAAGCGCTTCAAAACTCTGTGAATATTCTGTCAGGGAGAAAAATAACACAAAACAAGCTTAGCCTCACATTCATTATTATTAGTAAATACTATACACAAAGGTAGATTTGGGATGAGATGACCCTCACATGCCCACCAAACTCCGTGGTAATCCAGTTGGGCCTGGGCTGGACACCAAAAGCATCTTTGCAGGATTGGGCTCTTCCTGCGTAGTCCCACTCCGAAGGCGGAAATATGCTGTCCCCATTGTTACCGCCAATGGGCAATATCATCTCCGTACATGCCTGAAGAATAGATGACTCCAGATTCATTTAACCCACCTAAGCTAGATCTTCATTTGGTTGGGAAATTCAAATGAATGATTGATAAAAGTAGCAATTCATTTTTCAGGGGCATCGCAGCAGGGGCATAAGGACAAATCATTCAAAAGTGTTACTAGTATATACACTTTTTAAGTGTATACAACATCAACCATTATTGAGCCTTCCTCATAACATTTAGTTAATCAAATTCAAGATAACATTATTATTATTATTTTGATTAGGAACAAAACTAGAGTGGGTAGTATTTGAAGGTAAATAGCCTCCTGGTTTCTAATCCAAAGGCCGGACTACGGGAAGGGGGCCAATAATTGGACTCGCCATCACATTCACAGGTCGCAAAGAGGAAGGCTTACAGCCCGTACATCTCTGTTGAAGTCCCCAATAGGGCCCACCAATGGTTTTTTTTTTTCTTTTTTTGGTGAAGATCGGTCCTACGTGAAGAAGCGGGTCACTTAACTGGATTCCACAATACTATAATATTAGTGTGGACATCTCGTTGTTTCACTGCTAAAAAAACAAAAATTTGTTTTCTTTTTAGGAAAATAAAAATTTGTTTAGAGTGAGAAAGTTAGTCTTTGTGTCTCTATTTTTGAACTTTTGTTAGTACTCCTACAATTTTGTCTTATTTTCCTCGACCAAATCAGGCCCTCAAAAAGATTGACCAATCCCTCACTCTCTTGAAGAATATTACTCCGTTTGAGAAAAGGTAAAAGCATTAACTTTTAGTTTTGCGTGGCCCTGGATCCAATGAGTAGGATATATATATTTATTTATATATAGAAATCCTCCTGTTTAAGAATCCAAAGAGTTCTTCAAAAAAAAAAAAAGAATCCAAAGAGTTGCTCCCGTGGAATCGAATCACAGACCCACTCGTTATTACGTTCCGTGTTAATCTGACTTTTGAATAGCCTGACTGAGACTATTCTGTCCTCCTTAATCCTCCTATCACAACAATGTTGTGTGTGCTTGTGTGTGTTTTGCTGTTGAGCTCAGAATCCGGATCATGGGGGAGAATATTCCTGCATTTCTGGTAACAAAGGTACTCACTTACCTGCCATGACCATTCATCGAGGCCATGCGGATCTGAATCATCAATCAGATTGAAACACGTGGCTCTTCCGGTCGAGTTGTAGTAGACGTTAGCTGCATTGTACAACTTCTCCAACGTATTGTTTCCGGCTTTTCGATCGTCAATCGCCTTGCACATCTGCAGTGAAATATTCACAGACATTTCTCAAGTTTGACTCTGCAAATTTATTTTCACCCTGTCGTTCCTCTCGTCTATGAGAGCATTATTGATGAAGATGGGTCGGGTCTCTCCGGTTCAAGTTCTGTTGTTGACTTGTGTAAACTGGAGTAATATTTTGATGATGTAATTGTAAATCTTATACCGACTTAATTATAATTCATATTTACATTAAAATTGTAGTATCAGATTACAGAACTGGAGAGACCCCATTTCCAAAGGAGATTGATTCATTTGCAATTAAGCGTAACCTAGCCAATGGAATTATTTGAGGGCGGTTGGTGAGAAATGATATGCACCCAATTGATGTAACAACACCTTTCTTGATTCATTAGATTACATTGCCCAGTCAATGGACAGACTGACTAGTGAGCTTTGTAAAGATGTATCAAATCAAAGCGAGGTTGTTAAGAAATGGAGATTATATATAATACGTCCAAATGACGGCTTAATCCTAGATGTAAAGTGTTTCCCGCAAGCATTAGCATGTACCAATTTACGTTACCATTTTCCTGCAAATTTTTAAGGGGATTCTAGCTTTCAAAACGCAGTGCATACCTGCTTCACTGGATAGGCTGGCAAAGGATTGAGAAAATTGGATGGAGTTGGATAATCCGTCATGGCCGTGTAAATAAACGCTGTGGATAGCCAACTTACAAGAGCGCCCGCACTGATGTAGTTCCTGTGATTCAATTAATTAAAGTTGCGTGTATTAAAATTGTTGATTGATGGCACATGTGCTACTAATTACTAGCCACCTGACTGAACCTTTCGTTATATTTTCTTCTTCTTTTTTTGGGGGGGAAATTTGTGGCTTACTTGCATGTTCTGAAGGACTTGCGGAGTATCTCCAGTCCGCCTGATTGTTCTGCGGTGTCTTCCATTTGTTGCCACGATCCCTTTATCACTTTGTAGCAGTTCTCACTCTCGCTCTGTTGTCACATGCCACAATGTTGCTATTAATTATACAAAACTATAATATATACACTGTCAGTTGTAAAGATTTTTTTTTTTATATACTAACAGACATAGAGATATATGTGATACATGAACAAAATGTGAATTTAAAATTTGAATAATTATGATGTTGCATTCATTTCATTTAAATCTGCTTGTGTAAAAAAAATATTTACACTGACAGTATGTAAAAATTAATCTCAAATCTTAATACTGGCTTGATTAGTTTTTTACTAAATTATGGGCCAGGTATAATGTTGGCTTTCACCCGCCGCCAACATTTTCCAGTGTCAAACAAACCAACGTGTAAAACATCGTTGGACTCTAAATATTGACGATTCTTTCCATCTATTTTAAAGCGTTCAATTCAATGTACTTTTCTGTATGACTTGTATACTAATTTAGCTTTATCTTGAAGCTTGACCTGGCTGGCCAGGTGTCTTTGCTTTGGACGTATGATACTAGAAAACGTGGGCACGAACAAGGGTGCTCACGACCACTACCGAGAGAGGGAGAGAGATACATGCCCTGAAATCATTGCCGACGGTGCTGTGGAAGCTGTATTCAGATGTGATGTTGTCAAAATAGAGGATTGGTGCAGAAGATGCCAGGGCTCCTATTGCAACGTGCGGATACTTCAGTCTGAACCAAGCTGCAAGCACTGTCAGGATCAAAAAATTAAACTGCTCATGATCAGCTTACTCAAATTAATTCCAACAAAATTCACTAGAAAAAGAAAACCATACTTCCCCCGTAGGAGCCTCCAAACACTACCACGGGCGAATCAACTGCACTCAAATTCTTTTTGAGGTCAATGATCAAAGTTGCATAATCTGCCAATGCCTGCGTGGAGCTCAAATATCCCAGAGTACTTGAGTTTGCATAAGCCACATCTTTATTGCCCCCGAACGGCATCGATTTTCCATAAAATCTATGCTGCAAATTGATTTTGTACATAAATTCCAAATCCCCGAAAAAAAATAAAAAAAAATCTTCCCATAATCAAAGCGCGTACTCTGTTTCCGTGAGCATGTGCATGAAAACACGATAAGATGGATATGAAACAGTAACGATTAATAACGATGACATATTTTCTTTCCGCCTGAGTATGTTGCAGGGCTTTAACTAGTATTTCTGAAACACAGTCAAATTTCACATCGTACTAAGGCACGACAAAAAAAAAAAATGCATAGAATTTTAACCGGAAGAAACGAATAAGATACAAATTACCTCGATGAAAACTAGAAGAGCTTTGAAATGAGGTGCGTTCTCGAACATGAAACCTGTATTTTGAGTAAACCACTCGATGTCTCCTTCATTTCCCGTATAGACGAAGATTGGGGGCATTTTTCTTAGCACCGCCCCAGTGTTTGTAAGAGATTAGATATCTCTGTTGAAAGGTTTGATAACTCTGGGGAGTATAAGTGAAATGATCGAGTGTTTGAGTGTAGTATTTTGTTTCGTAAAGCTTACTTTTGATGGAAACGGATGACGATGATTCTGGACGGAAGGTGGGAGAAGGAAACCTCCAGGTAATCTTGGCCGACGAAATAGCACAAGAAATGAGAAGAAGTTGCAACGTCAGAAACAACAATCTGAATCTGGTACCACCCATAGCCATGAATTTTTGTGTGCAGTGGTGTGTTTCGGAGAGAGGGTCAGTTAATTCTAATTCTGCGGCGAAGGACTCTGGTCTCTGGGCGAGTTTGTTCTTCCTTCTTCGGAAGGAGGAGTGTCGTTAAAACAACGCAGATGAGATGAGACCAAATTAAGCTTTATTGGTGCCTCGTTGGAATATTAAGCTTCTTTTTCTTTCTTTTTTTTTATAGCTTAAAAAAGCAGATTAGGAGTTGACAATCGCGATCATGCCAACCAATTATGATCCTGGTCAGCATTAGTCACGACCACTAATTTGTAGCTACCATGTGCCCATCCAAGCTCACCCTTTCTATCACTCTATGTAAATCAAAAGTAATGATTGCCCGAATATGATCGAATCACGAGCGTAAGCTTGCATGCTCTCACGAACCAATCACTACATTTATCTTCATATTTTTTTTAACAAAAAGAAGAAAATTATATTAAGCGAATTGAATTGCTGAAAGTCGTCAAACACGATTAGCTTGGCTAATTTGTGGATTTGCATGTATACGCATATAAAGAACATGTACAAAGAAAAGAGAAATGAAAAATAACGAATTCAATGTTTGAAGAGTAAATATTTTTCTAAAAAAAAAGTTTGCAGAGAATAAGAATCTTGTCAGTCTACAATTAATTAATTTACAAAATATCAAAGTTAATTTTTGGTCTTTTCTTTTTTCGAAAGAAACCAATTCAGACATCTTAGAATTGTTCAAAATTGGGTGATTGGAAGGTTCGACCTTCTCGAGTGAATGTGAAATATAAGACGGGCAGAATCAAAAGCGGGCAGCTTGCTTACTGAAAGACCGCTGAGTAGGTTCTTGACTGTGGATTCATTTTCTACTTACTATCTTTTTTGTTTTTTTTTTGTCAAAAATTTTCTACTGTCTATTTAGTCGTCCACTCTATAAATGGCATCCAAAATCTTTTAAATGAAAGATTTTCAGAGCTCCTGCCTTCAAAAGAAATATTTTTAGACTAAAACGGTAGGAAGATCAAAGATGAGGCCAACAACATTTCAGGAAAGAGGAACACATTAATATTTGATTTAGGAGAAACCAGAAATAGCCAAAAATCTCATTAGGTGTCAAAACGTTTAAAAAATCATCTTGCTCACTCACAATGTCAATGCGAAAGGTTTAACATCATTCACAGGATCGTATCAAAAGCTCTTAGACAAAAAACTGAGACCACAAGTGATGGACGTCTTTAATTTTTTTTTTTATTCTTTTTCTATTTTTTGATAACAACTGATTCCCTTCCTTTTTTTACTTCCTTATTTATAGCATGATTTATTATTTATGGTCAATTTCAACAAATCTATTAATGATTTATCTTATATAAATTTGTATTAATTGTACCTTATTTGTTTTTTTTTTTTCAAACAGTTTCAATCACATTCTTTATTCCTAATATTGGTTCGCGTTTTTCAATCACAATCTTTTATGCGGAGTTGTAAAAGTTCTCTCAAATTACTTTTCTTAATTTTTAATAACTTAAGTAAATAATAAGTTAATCATCTATTAATTTGCTTTTAAAATTCTTTTTAGTCGTGAAAGAATAAAATATTTAAGGACACTTATTTCCTAATATATCTCCTTCACCATTAATTAGAGTAAACTTAATTGAATTACAACATAAGATTCTATTAAACTAATTATTAAGTTGTTATAAATTAATCATTTTAATATTTTTTTTAATGTTTGTCTTACAATTAGTATATTAAGTTTTTATAAAATAGCATTTTAAGCTTTTTTTCATAACAAATTTTGTTTTGAAAAAATAAAAATTATGGAGCATAAAAAAAATGCCCATGCAAACGCACAGGAAAGAAACTGGTGTGCTAATATTTTCAAGCGTATTTGTGCAGTTTGCATTATCTCATGAGAAGAAGCCAAAATAAACATGATGGTTTAAAACCGCAAGAAGATTAAAGCATGATTAACTCATTAGAATCAGAGATTTTTGTACAAGTTACACTCAAAACTGACACAATTTTCTACAACAAGAAAAAAAAATTACAAAGACAGATTCCTCTAACAGATGAGCTGAGAACTTTCAAAGCATAACTAACAAGATGTTAATTCTTTCTTTTAAACACTCCAATTTGTCTCGATCTGCGGAGCTATCCCAGGTCCACAGCCTTCAGTGCCAGTCTGCAAACATTAGTTTCTGAAGCAAGAATTTACCGTCTTGATCTTCTTGCAGACTGTCCATCTCCTCTGCTTTCTGCCAGTCTTGACTTTGAGCCACTTCCCTGCGAAAAACTATTCCTCTCTTGAACAGCACCATGAGGATCTCTTGAAGGCCATGGTTGCTCCCACTGTCTGGTTGGGCTCATAAAATCTCTAGCTGATCCTGTCCTGGAATTAGACAATAATTGGTCCGTAAGGCCCTTCACAGACTTGTACCTTTGTGTCTCATCTGCAGAGCTTTTTCTCTGAGCTTGCTTCTCGAGTTCAGAGAACCTCTCCCTGTCTATACCATCTGCTGGGTTTTGCATGCCTCTGGATTTAAACCCCCATTCGGCGGTATCTGAAGTGCTCCTTTGGAGACAAGAGCTTCTCCTAGGGATCTGTCCAGTAAAAGAGTTCCTCCCCTTCCCTTCAGCTTCGACAGAGATCCTCCTGAATTCAGAACCAGCAGCACATGCATGGGCCCACTTATATGCCTTGCTGTTATTGTCCATGTTCAGTTCTATAGGATGTAGCTCACTCTCAGCTGAGCCTTCTTCAGCGTCCTCCACCTCTCCTCCATCATCTTTTTCTTCACTCAAGTAAGTACTGCATTGATTCCTACTTAAGCATGCAGCTATATCTTCACCGTTGCCAAAATTATGAGAGTCGCTTCTTTTTTCTTTACCTTTCTTTTTCCCCAGGAAAGCTTCAATTTGTTTCTTTAGCTTGTCAACAGCAGTATCTTTCTCCTCAAACTGGTGTTTAGCATCTCTCTCCTCACGCAGTGTATCAGCTAAATGGAGCATCTCTCTTTCCTTTTCAATCTCTTCACGGACCTTTTCTGCATCTCTCTTTAGCACTTCCACAGCTCTATCCTCATCAACATCCCTAGCTAACTCATCATATACTTGTTCCATTATCTCCCTGGTTCGTTTCTCACTCTCAAGTTCTTTGACTGCTTTCATAAATGATGCTTTTGTCTCTGATAGTTCTTTTCCAAGTTTTTTGTTCAAGCTCTCAAATCGCCTCCTTAACTTCCTCTCCACCTCAAGTTCACCTGCAATGGTATCAATTGCAGACTCAACAGCTTGACGCTCTTTGCTTTTCCATACAGCCTTCTCCTCAGCAAAACACTTGATCATATAACTAATTTCATTTTGGTCCATATGTTGTTCTTGTATAAGCTGATTAACCTGCAGGCGAGCCCTTTCAAGCTCAGCATGTAATGCAGAAACAAGAGACATGCTAGACGAAGGTTGATCAGCATTAGCCCAGATGCGATTGATAATTTTTAGCAGCTCTTTTGATGTGGTCAAAGCATTACTAACATCCTTCAGACGGTTCCTTACACCAACTACTGATCCACTTGGCGTCTGTGCTCGAGATCTAGTCTCAATCTTCAAGAAAGAAATTCCAATTTTAGCAATTACTCTTGGTAGATGTGATAAGCATTTCCAAAGCCCTGAATCTTAGAACTCTATTAGAATCTAAGGAGCAGGAGTTTTACAAACAATGCTAGCAAGTTCCCTTTGAGGAACACCTTAACTGATGCTGCAGAAGTGAAGTAAAAAACAAACTAGTGGAGGGATGACGAACAGAATTGTTAGTTATAGAGGAATTAGATGTTACCTCCATTAAACTAGCACTGCTAAGGGAATCAAAAACTGCAGCATTGTGGTCTAGAGTGCGAAGCCTTTGAGAAACTGATGACGACCTCCTCTGGTAGCTACCTGTTCCTGATCGATCCATCCTCTATGATATCAAAAGATGTCTTAGATCAACACAAAAGTAACTCAGACCACGATATACTACTGTATAAAGACAACTATTATGCCAATCGATAGCTAAAGTTCTAAAAATTGGATCAAGCTTACAATAATTAGAAAAAGATGTAGCCAAGTTACCCTTTCCAAAGATGATCAATGAAACCTGTTTGTTTGGTTCTTAGAGATGATATATATAATTTTCCAAAATCAAGTACCAACAATCACTTCTTTCTCGTCTTTTAATTAAAATTCAGTAACAAGATGGGCAAGTTTTCTACGCCTGAGAAATTTCCAAACAGATGGGGGAAAAGAATAAGAACGAAGAAAGACAGATTAAGGCTCAACCCCACTTTTTTCCCTTACAAGAGACGGAACAGCCCAGTTCCCAACCTATTGTTCACGTTCTGGTAACTTCAAGATTTAAACCTAGAGAACCTCAGATAACACAAAAAGGTCAGAAAATATATCAAAATGTCATTGTCTTTCATCTTTCATTAGCTTCCTCAGGCAATTGAGAAAAAGTTTGTCTACTACTTAATCAGTCCACATCACAACAGTTACTAATTTATCAACAAAAAGTTTGTAAATTACTATCAACAGCCTAAACCAGTCAACATAACAAGAAAACAGTAAATTATCAGGACAGAAAACCTGCTGTGGATTTGTGGTCAACAACAAACATTACTCTTTAACGGTAAAAATCATAAACTAAGCACAAATACATAATTAAAAGCAAGAAAAAGCCCACCTCAGAAACAGGGCTATGAGATGGATCAGACAAATGGGGAGGCACAGATGACCTTAACTTCTCCTTCTTCAACATCATCAACTTCTTGTTCCTTTTCTTCTCCTCCTCCAAATTCTCACTCAATTTAGGCGATGGCATCTCATTCATTTCCCACAAAGTAGCAGCCAGCCTTCTGGCAGAGACCGGCCGGGACCTCCCACCACCATTACTCTTCTGAGAAAACTTAGGGGAGTCAATGGCGCTCTTCAAAGGCGTCATTTTCCAACTTGGCACTGGCGTGCTGGATCTGGACCCTCCGAGCCCGATACCTCCTCTAGCCTTCTTGCCCACCAAAATGGCCCGCTTGAAACGGTAACTGTGAACCTTTGATGACGAAGATGATGATGTCGAGCAACCCCTTTTCCGGATCTTGGGTACAAAATCCCCCATTTCCATCATCCCTCGGTTTTGCTGCCTCTGCATTGTAACTAGCCCTAATTCTTGATCTGTCACAAAAACTGCTCTTCAATTTATGCTCAAATCTCCTTCTTGATCTGTTATAACAAGTACAAGACAAAATATCAATAACGTAGGAAAAACTAAGGGCAAAAATTGTGGAATAGAAGCTCATACAATTTTGTTGATCGAGTACCGGGGTAGTATCACTTCCGTTTTCAGTCAAGTTTCAAATTTTAACTTAAAAGAACTAACAGACTATCTCTGCTCTCTCTGGTGATTTGGTGGATGGATTTGTTGGGTTTTTGTCAATTTGGAGTATGTGACCTAAAGTATTGATTTTGATTTTTAGGTGGGATGAGAGAGGGGGAGGACTAAGAGGGTTCAGGGAGAGCAAATGAGTTAAATTTGAATTGGAAGGAAAATTTGAGCAGAGTTTCGAATGAATTAACAAAATGTAAATTTTTAGTATAATTAGCACATACGACGACTAGGACATACTACTACTATCAAACGTTTTGACATGACAACAACGTATTAAGGAGGATACGCATGATGATGATGATGATGGTGTGAGATGATGAGAAGTAAATTAATTCGGGGGGAGCAGAAAAGGAAAAAGAGAGCTCTAAATCGCATGTGACACTACAATGGTGGCAGGGAATTATTGGTTTCTGCCTCGAATCTCTTTTTTGCTTTCCTTTTATTTCTTTGTTTTTTTTTTTTAATTTCCGTCTGTCACATTTTGACTTGTTGACTGGGGTTGTGCTGCTGCTGAGCTCCATCATTTTGCCCTCTTCAGCCAGCCTTTGTCTCTCCATTCTGCGCATCCATCCATTTCAAGTCCAACTCAAAAGAGCTTTTTCGTTTTTGCTGCGCATCCTTGACTTGGTACAATGCGGAAGCGAAGGCACTCGCTGTTTGATCTCTCCTCCAAGCACAAGGATGACCAATCTCCTGTTTGGACCCCGTTTCGCGGAGAACAAACAGATGCCACTCTTCTGCTTTAGCTTATGTCAGATTATCGGGCAGGCATCATAATACGTAACCAAACAAATAATTTAACTCAAGAAAGTAGGAGATTATATCAAGAGCCGCCTATGCGTTATTCCTCAATATTTCAAAACTAGGATAGAGCCCCAATCTAATTCTTTCCATCTTCTCTTGGCATGGACGGAAGACAATAGCACCTTGCTACCCTTCGGGCATGGCATCAAGAAGGCATGAATTCCTTCAAATAAAGCCCAAAAAGATGCAATGCACCTTGCGAAAGTGGACAGACCCAAAGTCCAACACGGTAATAGGTCGTCCAAGTGCACCGGTACAAGCAGCGGAATGAAGCCTGATGGGTGGCAGCAACTACTTGCAAAAGGGATGAGCAAAGTTTGAGGTCAGACCCGCTTGTGAACTCTTGTGCCTTTTCCTCCCAGAGAATGGAGGTAGACGTGTTGAGTTGAGAACTAACTATCGTAAGCTGATTTAAGAACAACGGCACACCCTTTTGATAACAGCCATACGCACAAATTTCAAAGAGACCGAGTACAGAACTTCATTCGCGAAATTTTTCATTTTTTTGTTGTTGGGGGGGGGGGGGAAGCATTGAAGGACAGTTACAACTGACTTTGAAAGACAAGAAGCACAGTCCCTATAAGTTGGCACAAAAAAAGCAATGTTTTGAAAACCGGACCGGACTGCCTGGTTCGACCGGTTGAACCGCGAACCGGCCATGGCACCGGTCCGATTCTATGGTAGTGTTGATTTTGTCAGAAAATCGGTCAAACCCGGTCAAAATCGTGAATCAGTTTTCAAGTTTCCCCTCTTTTTTTTTTTTTTAAGTTTTGCAAAATGCTTCTATCAAGATTCGAACTCAAGACCTTTGTAACAGAAAACCAATATAGTAACCATTGCACCATCGTATCTTATTTGTTTTTTTTTGATAACTTATATATATAAAACAAACATCCATATTTCTTACAAAATCTCATTCTTTCATGTCTCTTTCTTTGTAATCTTCAACACACACACTTTCTCTCTCCTCTTTTTTTGTCACTCCCTTTTTAATCAAACCTCTTTAGTTTTAATTTATTGATGTTTTCTTCTATCTTTTTTATTTTATTTTTGTCCATTAAATTGAAAAAAGTTAAAAAAGAATTATTTTTCTTTAACCCAAATTATTTAATGCTACAACCACTCACTTTTATCTCATTTTTTATTTCTTATCAAATTTGCATTTCTATTTTCGATTCTCTTGACTTCCTTCGAATTCCAAACTTTCTTTTTTAAATTGCAATCTTTAAATCCCAAAGATGTAAATTAAAATTTAAGTTCACAATATCAAATTCTCATAGACGTGAATTTCGTATAATTTCAAAATATTGTGATATTTTTGGGTTAGATTTAAGATTATTTTGATAGATATAATTGAAATTGAAATGAAATTTATTTGTTTTAACTTATAATTTAAAATTTTTATTTTTGAAAATCCAAGTTATTCAAAAATAGTAAACTTTTCATCATATAAAGTTTTAAATTAGTCTATTGCATGTCTTATTTTGTGCATATATATATATTTATATAAATTATTTTTTACAAAATTCATTGAACCGAAGTTGAACCGGTCCGACCGGTTAAATCTCGACCCTTTCACTTCACCGGTTCAAGTGACGGTCTGGGTTTTAAAACATTGCAAAAAAGTTCTAATACCTCCGACAATGAACCTTGCTGACATGTACAACATCTCTCGGGGTTTTAAGGGCAGTAGTCTGTCATTTCATCTACTATAAAATAAGCAACAAAATGAGGTTCCTTCGGGCGTGTAAGGGCGACTCTGTCCTAAGTTATTGCAGCATTTTAGTGGATGAGGGGCGAGAGCGGTCATCAGATGAGCTGTTAATGGCCAAGATTTAGCCCCCAAAAAATGTACGGTTCAGATCACTTCTTGTACCTCGTTTTAACAACGTGTGTGAGGCCCACAAAAATTTATTCTAAAGTTACACGTTGTGCAAACAAAGTTACACCGTGTGAAAACGAAGTTACGCGGTGTACAAAAT
The DNA here is from genome assembly GCA_023065735.1 of Coffea humblotiana. Classification (NCBI taxonomy): domain Eukaryota; kingdom Viridiplantae; phylum Streptophyta; class Magnoliopsida; order Gentianales; family Rubiaceae; genus Coffea; species Coffea humblotiana. The sequence goes on from CM041213.1 coordinate 4,535,323, forward strand.
ACACAAAATCGCCAGGAACGGTTGCACTGTCCGTGGTCCCATTTTAGTGGCCACTGCCATCTGATGACATCTCCTTGCACATTGTGGAACTGTGCGAGTCAACTTTAACGGTTCAAGTCCCACCTATCATGTTTCCTGACAATTCCATAATTAAATCAAATTACTATAATACTTGAATCAAAGGCTATACACCATAAACGTTGATAAACATATGAAAAACTATCTACACAAATTATTAGAACTGATACCACTTGCTCAGACTTTTATTTTTCCAATATTGGTATTTTAGGCTTAATTTTGGTGATGCAATTTGTTTTTCTTGTTTCACTTTTGGCCCCATATTCTTGAAATCTGTATAGTATCAGCACAAAACCATCCCTAACATCCTACTTGCAAAACACGTCATCACCCCCAAGTGAGCAACTATGTTTCTGTCATTAACCCACAAAAATACTCATTTTAGCACCACGTTCATGCAAAACAAGCAAGATCAAAATGCCAATAGAAATACAAAAATGAGCAAATGAAGCATGGGAGCAAAGTATTTAGGCCCAAGACCTTTCAATTACTTTCCTGGTTAAATAATAAAAGTTGACTAAAAAGAGTTCTCAGAAATGCTATGTTTAATTATCATAAGCATGACGAGGTCTCTTGGTTCTGATTATCAAAAGGGCCAATCTAGTGATTAGCACCGGATAGCCATGACTAGTAGATCAAAGGAATTTACATATTACCAAATTCTCACTTGCTTAAACACACCAAGCTTGTCCTGATATAGCTTGCAGGGCCTCCAGAAACCATTGTCCTTATTTGCCATCTGTAGATACAAACAAGCTCACTCAGATAAGTCTGAGCAACAGCCAAATATGAAATTCCATAAAGCAGATGAATTAAAAGAGGACTCACTTGATGGTATGGAAATGCGGAGAGGCCATGGACTAATAAATTTGTATCTCACCAAGAAGAAGTGATCTGGCCCGATTGATTGCAGCAAAGCAGAGACACAAGTGCTCATCAAGATCTGTGAGCTGCTGCAAAAAATTTGAACGGGTTTTGCGAAGCTGCTTCACAACCTCCTGGATAGAATGCCTGTCCCTGCCCCTCTCCAATCCCAGTCGTATGAGAAGCTTGTCACCCTCAAATGCCATGTGCAGACGGGCCACTAGGCGATCAATGGTGTCTAAATCATTGTGGAGAACATAAGTCCCCTTTGCAGCAGCATCAAGCTGTGCCAGATGGGACACCTCTCTCTTACTCACTTTGGAAGGAAGGCAAACAGGACATAGGGGGCTGGCAACAAGGGCAGCAAAAGCATGAGTAGCTACAACCACAGCCGATATAACCACTCCAACCGTAGCGGCAAATAGGCAAATGACAGAGCCTCTAGTAGCATGATGAAGGAGGCGTATTTTCGATCTTGACTTATGGAGACGGTGGTCAAGCTCTTGTCTCAGCTGGGAGAAGCAATGACGCATATCATCAAAGTTGTATGAACCAGGGTTGGGAAAGGGGTTGTCAAATTGGTCAAATTGAAGAAAAATGTCAAACACCCTGTCACATTGGAACTGTGACAGGGAATGAGCACCATTGTCCAAATCTTCAGGTAGGACGTCAAGAAGGTTATCAAAAGAGGCATAAATCAGTCGAGCACGATGAACACTTCGGTGAATGAAAAGGCAGAGTCGCGAAGTGGACTCACTGTGCTTGAAGTAAGTAGCAACAAGTTTGGTTAGAGGGCTCGGCCTAATATGGGAGAGTGCCTCTGAAACAAACTCATGACTCGGACGGAGGACCTGCTCTAGCAGCTCAGATTCCTCAAGAAGCTCCACCTGCCCTACATCAACCTTTTCATTGTAATGGCTGTCATGGTGAATTTTAGACCATATCTCACTGTAGGAAACTGGTTTGAACAGCGCAAGTGTATTCACGAGTCAGATTGACAGTTGGAGAGGGCTGAAAACTAGAAGCTGCAGTCCCATCCGCAGATCCTGTAGTTCAAATCGACAATATTGCATAAAAATCAATAGACAGCTCACAAGGAGAATGTCAACGAGTTGAAGGTTGGTTGGACAAGTTTACCTTGGGAAAAGGGTGGGGAAGCATGGCTGTTCGTAGCTGCAGTTGATGGTGAAGGCCTCAGACAAGGCAGCATTTGGCCTTGTCCTTTGACGAAGACGACTAGAGATCATGAGCACATTACAGGCTGAAAAATATGCCCCATGAGCCAGGGCGGGAAAAAGCAAGCTAAGATAACCAAAACTAAAAACTTGACTCTTACACTAAGATATAATATTCTACAACCACATGGATAAAGCACATCACAAGTGAGAGAACTGATACCGCAGGAAGACAAAACAGATACTAAACATTAAATTCAATCTCATCTCAATAGGTTCTGCAAGGTGACAAGTTGTAGGGGCATGAGGGAAACTCCAATCTAATCATGCACAAAAGCTTAAATGAAAATGCTCAAAGCATATCAAAATCAGACCCATTTTGAAGCAAAGGAACTGAATTAATCTAAGCACATATCAGTTTCTATGCTAACAAAAAATGATCGTGACAGTCAAAAAAATAAGCCAGTTTATATTTGGCTCGAGACCATAATTCTTATTCTAGCAATCATAATTTCAAAAAGCAAGTATACAAGTGCATCTGTTAGCTACCTTGTACTTATTCAATTATTAAGCCAATTTTCTGGAGTTCATCTCTCAGAAACCACGCAATATTAGGGACAAATAAGACCTCAATATTAAGGCCCAATTAAGAAATCTTGCTGAATAGCCAACTGTACTCAAGCCCCATTGAATTTAGGGGGTAAAATTGTTTTTGGCCACAATGTTGATAAATACTTCCCGAAGGTTTTAGGGTTTATAGTGAAAAAACCAAAATATCTGTTTCTTCGGGCATTGGACAAAGAAAACTTTTACAGACATTTCCAAAATACCCAAAAAGGCTAAAATTTCCTCTGAATAACCAATTGCTAGTAAAATGAAAGCGAAGCAGAAGAGTTGGCATATCATCGAACAAAACCCAGAACCAAGAATCCAACTTAAATCCAATCGAATACTGGAGGCAGAAGGACAGCATAACGTGAAAAATGGGCTTAACCAACCCAAACCCAGTGAAAGGATCCATTTCTATCCAATAGAGACGACATACAAATGCAAACATACTAGAAGTGAATAAGCTTAATTAGAATAATGGGGTGGATGCCCATACCTGGTACGAGTAGTAAAAAGACTGAATCTTTCAAGCTCAATACTGAATGAAAAAACAAAGAAAGAACTCAAAAAGAATTTTGGGTGGGTAAATGGTAGGGGAGGGGAGGGGAGGTGTAGGGTGAACGAAAGAAATTAGTCGTCAAGGAGTTGCCTGAGGCGAGCTTTGATGTAATCCTTACGGGCCTGAGTGCGGGCTTGTTGAGGGGCGATGTTAGTAAAGGAAAGGTAGGCCCCAACGGCCAAGAAGGAAGCACCGGTGACCAAGCCGCAGACCGTAAAAGTTAACTGCTTTGGTGTGGGCGGGTACGACCATAAGACCATCTCTCTCCCTCTTCTTCTTCTAGTTTGAGGAAGGCAGGGACTGGAAATATCGAAGTCCCTTATTTTCAATTGAAGTGAAAAATTGTTGCGGCGAGACAAGTTCCTTTTTTTTTTTTTCAAATAAAGTAAACTTTTTTTTTATTAGAGGAGAAAATGAAACCCATGTGGCGTGCTCGACTTTTTTTTTTGGGTCAAATGTCAACTTGTATATGTCTGTGGTGTGCTTGACTTAAGCAAGTGATTGCTGGTTTGCCGCTGCATCTGCATCTGGTGTCCTCTTCCCCTTCTCGAGTGACTGAGTACTCCCCATTTATTTTTTATTTTTCTTTTGAGTAAATTTTATATAAATTGTTATTTAGTGTACAAATTATCACGATTAGATGAATGACACATGAGCAAATTTTGAATTTTAAATTTAAATTTTATATATATATCATATATCTAATAGTAAAGGTGTATACACTGATGGTGTATATAAGATTAATCCTGACAGTACATACATTATTACCATTGAATCTATGACATATATACAAAAATTGAATTTTAAATTCAAATTTTACATAATTGTCATTCATTCAACGCTGACTCAGTAAAGAAAAGATTAATCCTTTCTTTTTTTTTTTTTTTTGTTAGCTGTTAAGTACTCCCAAGCTAGGGGAGTCTTGCTGGGGAAGTCAATACTAGTTGTAGTATTTTGCCACAGAAAATTACTAATCCTACTAGGCTATTTGTCAAAGTTGTTATAGGTTTATGGCTCTTAAAAAAGAAATGTAGAAAACAAAAGTGAAAAAATATGTAAAATAGCAGTATGAAATTGTGCTAGGTAAGGTTTCTAACCCTTTTTTCCCTTTGAAATAGAAAAAGGAAAAAAATATGCTGGTTTCAGGTTCCACTCATTATCTAGATATTCTTTGAAAATGGTTTTTCTTTGATTTGATTGTTCGTGTGCTAAAAGTGTTGTTTTTTTTAATTTTTTGAAATATAATTGATCCTTTGTCGCGAGTGCATAATATAAATAATTGTTAAATGATTGTACACCAGTAATTATGAGATCACCATGATGAACAATGTGAACATCATCTAGCCCAAAGGGCCGAAATTGCCCTTAGGAATTTTTGCTTCATTCTAATCCGAATTTTAGTACTGTTGTGAAAATTCATAATTGTTCGCTATTTGATGCTTATTTCGCGTTAATGTGTTATAAATCTTCACAGCAACAACTATGAACACAAGGATAAAAGTGGCTTTCGTTGCACTAGTGTTGTTAGACCCGGATCGGACCAAACAGTCCGCCCATGGTGAACGAATTTTCTTTTCGAGTTGATTAGTAGCACAAAATTGTTTTGATAAAAAAATAGTTGAAACCGTCAAAAATTGATTAAATCAGTGATTCGGTTCGACTAATTTATCCGATTCTCAAACTTTTCTTTCTTATTTTCCCTAAACATAATTTGAGTTATCTAAATTGTAATAGAATTAAGAAATCGCCACCCACTTAGTGTAAATGTTAAAATCACTCACTTTCCTGAATGATTTTTAAATCAAGATGTTTTCATTCCTATGATCTTATTAATTTAGCATCAATGATTCCAACTTGGATTAATTTGTTTTAATTTAGTTTTTTAAGTAGTTTTGGAGAATAGACATATTTTAACTATGAATTTACATTTTTATATATAATTATTAGGTGTATATTGCAAGTTTAATATTTTTAAAACTTATAAAAATATAAAATAATTATGACATCATACTAGCCACAGTGAGTTTTTGAGAGCAGTCTGATCGATCTGACTAGTTAACTGCTGGCCCAATAGTTTAGCCTAAGTTGTTATCCGGTCTAAATTTAACAACATTGCATTGCACCTCCTCTTTCATTTGAAATGGACCTTTGAGAGCCAAACCTACATGCGTTTCTCCCCCAAATTCACAGCTTCTTCTCCTTCCATGTATCCGACGCTAACTAAAATTCTTGTTTCATATTTTTCTATCACGTTGGACTTGCGATTGCTTGGAGAAAACAACAACTACATTTCTAGGTGTATGTAATCATAACTTTCTTGGTATTCAGCATCAATTGTAGAAAATTTGTGAATGAGTCACCAAATGTTCCACTTTTTCACAAGTAGAGATCTTGAAGGTTTTGAACTTCAATTAACACCAGTATTTTTATTTTTTTTTTGGAAACACGAGGGTTCCTGGATCTAAATAATAACAATTGCCTGTGCGAAAACTGTTTTAGCACACATGAATGATGGTCAATCTTATATTGGCTACCTTTATAGTTGGAAGGACATTCTTCCAAGTCTCAGCCTTTACCATCTTCTGAAAGAGCTGAAAATGGTCATGCTCCTATTGAATCTGAGCATGGCTATCCAAGTAAGTAGTTGCAACTGCAGCATGAAAAGCCGCTCCGATGGGAAGAGCTTCTTCATCTATGGCAAAGTAGGGCGTGTGTATATCTTTTATTGAATCCATCGTCTTATTTCTTATCCCTATCATAAAGAATGCAGCTCGCATTTTCTGTCCGTAGAAACTGAAGTCCTCAGCCCCATCGACATTGGAGTAAGCTGCACTCCGTTTTCCCCAAGTAAGATGTCTCCAATTCTTTTTGCATGTTTGTACATTGAAGGATCGTTGATGGTTGGTCCGTAAGCCCTCAGTTTCTCCTCCATGAAGTCAACAGTAGCAGTACAATGGTATACGTGCGCTTGAATTTCTATGACCTGAAAGCAGTGCACATACAGAATAGTCTCGCATTAACACTAGTGTGAACAATGCCAACAGAACATTTAAAAGTGCAGACAAAGTGATAATATCCGAAAGAGGCATGAAGTGGTCTATGCCTCCTCTTGTCATGCATGCTTAAACACAACAAATATCAATTCTTTTAACACCAGAATGTGATAAAATTATGCCATGATGATTTGTTGATCTTGTATCAGTGTTAAGAACAATTTTGGAGCTAATGTTGATGACACTCTGAAGAATATTTCTTTTAATGATAGTACCTCCTTGATCCTTTGACGAAGGTAGGAAAAACCTTCGGAGGTCATGAACCGAAATGTGCCTCCAAACTTAACTGTCTCAGGGATCACATTTCCTGCTTGACCAGCCTCTATGAATCCAATAGAAACCACCTTCACCAAAATAAAATAAAATAAAATAAAAACAAAGTCTCGGTGTTTCTTAGAACTTAACTTTGCAGGACCAATTGAATAGCACTAGCAATTTTAACATGTAAATTCTAATGAATGTTCTAAAGGAGAAAATACCCTGGCCTCTAGAGGATCAGTTTCTCGAGAAACAATCTGCTGCAGTGCAACAATTGCCATGGAAGCAGCAACAATTGGATCTCTAGTTTTATGAGGTGCTGCTGCGTGTCCACCTATGCCTTGAACTATTGCTGAAAACCTGCCTGATCCAGCTAGCATTGGACCTGGTCTTGAACCGATAGTACCTACAAACATCTCTGGGGAAACATGGAGGCCAAAAATTGCTTCAACCCCTTCTAGTGCTGCTTCTTGTAAGACATGATATGCGCCAGCATGACCTTCTTCACCAGGTTGGAAGACGAGCTTAACAGTCCCCTATGAATTTAAAGAGTAGAATATTCTGAATGCAGCTAATGCATCTTAAGGCACAGGCTCAATGCTCATCTTTATTTCCAAAATTGGCTTTTCCTTGTTAAAATCTTTCGAAAGAGTAAAGGATTGGATATCATATCCTACCTTGAGATTATTTTTGGTGTTCTGAAGCAATCTAGCTGCTCCAAGCAACATGGTGGTATGAGCATCATGACCACAGGCATGCATTTTACCATTGATTTTGCTTTTATGCTCCCAATCCACCAATTCCTACAAGTTGAGAGTATTGGAAAAGTATTAGATTCTGAACTAGCAGAGATACTTCATCCTTTTGACAGCAAATTTTACGAGCACCATCTAAAGCCCTCTTACTTCTATTAGATCACTGGGCCAGGCCTGTCGCTAAAATCACCTGATGAGGAGGTCAGGACTACCTTAACTCGTATACAGAATCTACTGGGGAAGACGTAATATACTAAATTTATCCTCCTGCAAGCCTGCAACTCCAAACTCATCTCATCCCTGATTTCTTACTATACTAAGGACATGATTTTATACTACATTATCATTTCATCTTACAGAAAAGAAGCAAAGAGTCAAACGGTGTATAATTGCCACCAAAACCGTGCAAGGGCATGACACCTTATTCACCACAAATGGAAAGACCACTAGTATATCAAAAAAAATATATATATATATATATATATATATATATATAGTAATCAAAAGTTTACAATGTGAATATTTTGATGGTTGTTTAGGTAATTTGCCGGCCTTTGCTCAAACAATAGTCAATGATTCAATTCGTCGAAAATAGAAAAAACCAGAGTCATAAAAAACACAGAAAATTATTACCCGTAGTTACAAGGGTTGACCGATGATGTGAGAAAGAGAGAGACCTGAATAGGAAGGGCATCCATGTCTGCTCTTAGAGAAAAGAAAGGTCGATTTCCAGACCCAATTGTCGCCACCACCCCGGTTTTAGCAACTGGCCAGGCGTACTCCACCGCGAGCGAGTCCAGCTCATCTCTGATGAGTTGACTCGTCTTGTGCTCCTCAAATGCCAATTCCGGATACTCGTGAATTCTTCTCCTAACCCTTTTTAACCATTCGAAGAAGTCGGACTCCCTTGCCGATTCCAACAATTCCCGAATCAGCAAGTCATCGGTCTCCGAAACCACCGTATTCTCCAGGGCCCATGATTTGTAGTAATAGGATGAATTCGATGACAGTAATATAGTCAATACACAGCGCCACCAGTACCCTCTAAGCCGTCCCATTTCCAGTCAGTAACAAACACATCAATTCTTAAGGCTTAGGTTTCTCCGTCCCATCGAACTCGTTTTTGACTTCTTTCACCTTAGTTACCGGATGAACTTGGAGGGACGTTATTATAATTTTTATTTTTCTTTTAATTCCAGGGCGGGACTGAGTTTATTAGGCCAAAAAAAATTTTTTTTTTCCAATTACTCATTATGTCATTCAGAAAAATCAAATCAAAACTATATACGCAAGATGTCAAATTAAGGAGCCAAGCAGCTGCCTTTGAAGCAGTGCAAGCACTTTCCAAAACATCAAGAACAAGATTAGTTATGTAAGCTTCGTTTGGATTGATTTAACAAAGGATTTGAAAAACCATCCGATCCCTTTTAGTTGTTTGGATTATTCATCAATTATTCAAATACGTTTTAAACATTAGAATAATTAATGATTTACAAATTTAAATATTTTCTCAATAATCTAAACAACTAAAGGAATTTGATATTTTTTATAAAATTACAAAAAGTACCATAATGGTCAAAAAATTACAACTCAATATTATATTTATTATAAATTAGCATATAAATAATTGGATGGATAGTGATATACAATCAAAGCAACTTAGATATAATGAAATTAAAATTCAGGACCTTTAATTCTCAAGAATTTAGTGTTAACCAGTAAACTAATTAAGGATCCATCGACATTGAATACTACGTCTAATGGGCAACAACAACACATTAGAGATTTAGAGTAAACTTGTTATTAAACAAGTGCTGATGTTAACTTGTTATTGAATAGCTGTAATAAGAGGGCTATCTATTTACAAGGGGAGGGATAGGTTGGGTGGGACGGGGGAGGGATATTTACCGAGACTTCTAGCTTACACTATATAAAAAAAAAGGGTTATCTATTTATATGGGTTAATAACAATTTATCCCCCTAAATTACAGGAGTAATCCTACTTTGTCCCCTTAAAGAATATATACTTTGCCCCCCCCCCCCCCCCCCCCCCCCCCCGCCCCTCGGGTGAACTTTGTAATGTGGGATTTTTTTTAACAGATGCCTTGTAAGCACTCTTTAGTACATTTCATATGGACACAGATACTCACATTTATTAAACTCCTTTGTGTACGTATAAATTAACTCTAATTTTACAATAAATAAATACTTACTAGGCACCTGTTAGCCAAAATCTTTACATCTCTAATTAAGAATATCATGAGTCCGCAGAAGCATAGTTTAACCTTAATGATACGGAACACTTACTGGATCCAATCGGATGCTACTGGTGCGGAACACTTAATTGGATCCAATTGCATGCTTCATTTGTCATGCAGTTTGAGCTACGCCAAAACCACTCATCATGAAAGGATTAACAACGCTGAAACCTCCATCAACCACAAGTTTCTGCCCACTTACAGAACTAGTTTCATCGCTGGCCAGGCATAATGCAGCTTTGAGCAACATCGTCCGCCGTCAAAGTCTTCCCCTTCTAAGATTAGCCACACCATACATAAACATTTGCATTTGCGCGATGTACTCTTCAGGATGGTTCCCTCCTCCAATGCCAGTCATCACGGCATAAGGCTGCTAACAAGATGCATCCCTCGCTTTCCGGTACCATGACTCTTGCAGCCTGCTTGGCTCCTAGAAATGAGTCCACCAATTTACGGTCTTACACAAATAAGCGGGTCCAACTCTGACTTGGACGTTTCCAGGATATATACCAACGCCAAGCCCTTCAATTATGTCAAGGTGGCCGTCTTTGGCTATGTATGGCGTGGTATCAATCAGATAGCTAACTTGATCCCCTTGCGCTACATCACAGTGAGAGTGTAGCATGCATTTTTGCCAAGCTTAAATTGCTCGCCGGCCCAGAGTATTGTCCAGGATATCGGCTACTATAGCACCATTGCCATGAAACAGGCGTGTACAGCTGGAACCTCCCGTAATAATTTCGGCCTTTAGCGTCTAGCCTGAATAAGGTGACGAAAATGGAACTTGCATTGGAGCGGTTGGTCGAAAGAGTGCTAGCAGTAATAGGAACAGATACAGGTAGTTTTTCAAAATTTGCAGCCAAACAGATGGGAAAGTATCGAATCCTAGACTCAGAGAATCCATGCAACAATTAATTATATATCCATCTTAATGCTCTTCCAAAAAAATTTATTCATTTTTTGCGTAGTTCATTTCATGCCATCCAGACAGTGAAACATTTATTGGGAAACCCGTATAGCTAGTTTGTGATCTTGAAGTCGTAAAGAAATATAGAATTGTTTGCGCAATTTGTTTCCGTTCTAAAGTAATGTAATCTCTAAGTGATTTTTAGCTGAAGTAAACTGACCGGGCATATAAAAATTGGTTCAAAACGAATAGATAGCATCATTTTGTCCTTATCAGTCTAAAATTTTGTAACATCTGCTAAGCTATTCATTAAACTGAAATACAAACCTTTCACTGGAGGAAGCAACTGACGGATCAGCGCTTATCTTATCCTAAGGGATTGTACGGATATCAGCTGGCCCCCAGCCACGAGTTTGAAAAGAGAAGGAGCTAGGGATAAGAGAAGGAGCGACCTTGAAGTCTACCATGAACTCGTGCAATAGGACATCAAACAAAATCGTGAAGGACGATCCGGAGAGAAAAGCAGAGATGACGACTTACAAGCAATTGGCTAGTAGCTACTAAGGAATTAGGATTCTCGTCAGTTGGTTGGAGAGGATTTTTCTCCATCACAGCATGACAACTCTAAGTTTAAACATATGATTTATAAATTAAAACTATTCAGGGCGGTATTCATAATTGCTAATCGTAGTTATAAAGAAGAACTGGAACTAAATTGATTAAATCTTGGCATTTGAGTAATCGTTTTAACTTTTGTCATAATCTTAACTCATTTCTACCCCTCAAAATTTGCATGCAAGTCCAAGTATAGAAGACTTTTAGACAAGCTTAATTTTCAAGTATGTGGGATTTAGTGGTCAATGAAATTAATTTCATAATTAGATGACAACGAAACACGGTCTAGTTGGTAAGACGCTTTATCTGTAACTGAATGATTCAATCATTAAGGAAAACTTAATACACGAATACAAAGTTATCTATTTATTTTGGTACGAAGGGTATCTTGTTGAAGTCATAAGGGGGGTAAAAGACAAACTGACCTTAAAGCAATCCTATCAAAATTTGAAATTTATGAGAGGAAAAGATCGAATCTACCACTCCATGATAGTTTAAAATGTCTACACCTACTAACTTTAGTGCTCAAATACGGTAATTATTTAGTAATGGTAATGATAGTAACATTAAAATATGGTTTGGCTTGCATGGCATTTAATTGGAGTCTTTATTTTGATTGAATTGGGCAGGTAAGATTGTGTATTGTCCTACTAAATATACGTTAAATACATCTCCATCTAACATTTCCTAAAATGCCGTTGTCTTCACTTCACAGTGCCAGAATATCGGGAACGAGAAACCATAGGAGGAAAATCAACTTTCACTTTGACGGGAATCGCGTCATTTTGAATTGTAATGGCCTAGATCATTTGTTGCAAAAGAGGTGGAGTAGTGATTGATATTCTTCAAACGTAAATTCTAGGGTTAAAAATAAAAAACTCCCCTGTGATATATCTAATATACAGAAAAGCTCGCATTTGCTGAATGCGAAAACCCCTGGACGGAATTGCATTCTCAAACTGCCCCCTTTGCAAAAAATTTTTAAAATTCATCATAAATTTAGAATTTTCTCTGTATTTTCAGCCATGACAAGAAGGTACGTGTTTAATTAACGTAGTTTCGGATGGATGTAATTAATAATCGAAAAAGAGAAATGCATGGGGAGTAGAGAAGGAATGGAAAAGCAATGCCAAAGAGGGCAGCAAAATTCTCAATAGTAGCTGTATTTGGTAGACCACTGTGTGCAACTCAGGCATCGAACTAAGCCCAAAAAAATCACGTCAAGAAAATTCTAGTCAAAATTCAATTAAAACTGGGATTGGTGGCTTCAGAAAAAAAAATGAAATCAACAAGATATGTTGACAAAGTAAAATTACTCAATATATGCCTGTTATAACCATGTTATATTCTACAGGCTAGAAGGGAAGGTAGCACTGATAACCGGGGGAGCCAGCGGCATTGGAGAATGCACTGCGAAACTCTTCTCCCAGCACGGTGCCAAAGTTGCAATCGCCGATATGAAAGACGAACTCGGCCACTCCCTCTCCGACACCTTGGGTTCATCTAAATAGTACCTACATCCATTGTTGATGTCACCAATGAAGATCACATCAAAAATGCCGTGGATAAAACAGTAGCAACTTATGGAAAATTGGACATCATGTTCAATAATGCAGGAATTACTGATCCAAACAAGGCCCAAATCATTGACAACGAAAAAATCAGACTTCAAATGCGTCCTAAGGATCAATGTAACAGCGGTTTTTCTTGGGATGAAAACATGCCGCTAGAGTCATGATCCCTGCTCGAAGCGGAAGCATAATTTCCTCGCCAGCTTAGCCTCAGGGATTGGTGGTGCGACATCGCATGCTTATTGAAGAGTGATTTCTGGTGGGTGTTTGAGCCGACCTGAATCAGTCCTCTCCTAGCCGAGCGTGCGCATGGAATCGCGGATCAGAAGTGAATGCGGGGTTTTGTCCCCTGAAATCACTCCGACGATCAAGTCAGTATAGGGAGAGATTGAAGAGCAATGAACAGTAAAAATGCAAGAGTCAGCTTACTTGTGAGGACGTGAACATGAGGTATTTATAGAGTGAGAGTGGAGGACAGGACGGAGGGCTCATGCTAGCGGGTTCCACGCCCTGACGATTACGGCTCTGGCTCTTGCACCTAGAAGCCTATTCTGACACTGTAGCGGTCAGGACATGCTGACGGGTAGTTCCAGTGCAGTGGCCACCAAGAGTGTCAGCAGCTTTTCAGACAAAGCAAGGATCTTCAGTGTGATGTCAGGCAGGCTGACACCACCCGCGTGGAGCCGAGATGGATGCCTAAAGTACATGGGTCTTTCGTGGTGTAGACCTGGGGTACAACCGAGGTGAGGGAAGGAGCCATGGCCCAAGGACACCTCGTTGCGTATGGAGGCATGAGGTGGTATGACCTCGGCATCTCCTGAGACCAAGGTGACCATCCTTAATAAGCCCCCCAACGGGAGCGCGGAGGCTGGCGAGGTTCCGAGGCTTTAGTATGCCGAGACCGTTCAACTTCCGAGGTCTCAGGGATGTATCGAATGGTGAGCGGCGTGACACGTGGGAAGTCAGTTGAGAGGACGTGGTGAGCGGAGCGGTTATGAGTAACCGTTTGCGACGTGGAGTAGTGGCAATAAAGGACGGGTCATTAATGAGGAGAAAGGGGGACACGTCTTTTCGAATTCAAACGTTGCCGCCTCTTCATCTTCTCTCCAACCCCTATAAATAGGTGGTCCCTTTCACCGCACCACCAATCACTTTCCATTTTTCACGTCAACACTTGCAAATTTGAGCGTTGCCGAGATCAGTTTCCTTAGCCGAGATCACAGCCGAGGTCTCATTCTCGTTCGATTTTTTTGGTCAACAGTAAGTACTTTTCTTTTCATCTCTTCTTTCATTCATGGCCAAAAACGGCCAAAACCCATAAAGAAAACCGTGAAATCGAGCTTATCAGGCCGAGGAAAGGCCCGACTCCAAAGAAGGCGAGACATCGTCCAGTGCCGAGAATCGGATGTCCAGTGCCGAGGGAGGAACCGCCGAGGCCCCCTCAGAGGTGGAATTTTCCGAGATGAGCGAGGGTGGTTCCGAGGTTGTGTATAATGACGATCTTGGAACCGAAATCCCTCACGACGAGGGCGTGCTGGCGCCGGTTGCTCCAAGGGACCTCTCTAGTATTGACTTCGGCAAGATGCCGAGATTTAAGAGCCGCGTCGGGACAGATAGGGCAAAGAGGATAATAAGGAAATACCCCTTCGGGGCGGGGTACATCATCAGGTCGCCGGGGCCGAATCATTCAGCCGAGAAGCCCCCGATGGGCGAAGTCGCGATCTACTTGCAGCAACTCCAGGCCAGGCTGAGAATGCCGACTTCGAGATTCTTCAGAGACGTTACTCCCGCATTTCGGGATCAGGATCACTCAGCTTGTCCTGAACGCGGTCCGTATTTTTGGTGGGGTTCGAGATACTATGCCGATATCAAGATGTGACCCCCACAGTTAACCTCTTTCGCCGATGCTATACCTTCAAGGCACATGGGACGGATAAGGGGTGGTTCTACTTCGGCAACCGGAATAATTTCGTCTCGAAACTCGTGGTCGATGCTCCCACTTCGATAAAGAATTGGAAGCGCGACTTCATCTTCGTCCCAGCCGTGGACTTCCCTTGGGGTTTCTGGTGGAGGCCGATTAAGTCAAAAGCCGACCCCTCTCCAGGGGATCATAACGAGCAGGGACTTCCAAAAGCTGATGGGGTCAGAGCTCCGAATTAATTGTTGGGACTATCCCGAGGCACTGTTGGTTGAGGTGGGAATTAGCTGAGCCGCGATAGATCCTGAGAAGCCTCCCTTCTTTTCCACTAGACTTAAGAAACCTTGTAACTTTCCTTTCTTAGCTTTTTCTTTACTTCGGCTGTTATAGATAATAATGTTCGCTCTTTGTGCAGTGGTTAAAATATCCGACATCATCACCTCCGACTCGACAGAGGTGGTTAAGAGGCCAAAGAGGAAGAGATCGGATGAGACGTTGGAACAGCCGCCAAAAAAGAAGACACAAGCACCTGCTGTTAAGACTATGGTGGCCAAGGGCACTTCGGCTGCGGTAGCAAAAAGTAGTTGAGGATCTCGGTCAATCCGGTGATAGGTTCCTCACTGTGGAACCGTTTCCACAGCCCACCTCGATTTGTCGGGGACGACAAGATGCACACCGGCGAGCACTGGTGCCCTAACTGGAGAATTTCAGTTAATGACCGGTGCAGCCATCCCCGCGTGGTTCAATAGCTGGTCATGTTTTCTCCGTTGCCGAGGGATGCCGAGTTCGCAAAGAAACTGACTCCTAGAGAGGTGATCCAAAGCCTTATGGTATCCACTGCTTCCACCACGGCTTTCGTGTCCGAAATGTCACGCCGGTACAGCGACCTGCTCGAGGAGTAAGACTTCGGCAAGCTCCAAAATAAATTGCTAAGTTGGAGAAGAAACTGGCGGTGTCGGAGTCTGAGAAGACCGAGGTACAAAGCCGATTGCAGAAGGAAGAGGCCAAGGAAGAGAAAGTCGAGGCTACCATAAACAGTCTCAGATCGGCTCTCGAAGAAGAGCAGAAGAGGGGGGAAGAGGTGAAGAAGTCCCACCAGGAGACACTCGAAGGTGTCGGGGCTTCGGCTGTGGAGGCATTCAGGAGGTCCGAGACCTTTACCAAAGATCTCGGAGAGCTGACCCTGCCGAGTTTTATGTTTGGGTACACCTCCGCTATCGACGAGGTCGCCCCTCACCTCTTCCTCCGAAGATTTGGAATCCTTCAAGAACAAGGCCAACTACAACGAGAATTCCAAGGAACTGTGCGATCGGATGGCCGAAGGCATCCAGACTGAACCGAACTTGGCCGAGATCCGAGACGAGTTCAACAAGTGGCTATCCGACCTTGAACAAGAGTTGGAAGTGGATGGCCAGGATGACGAGGCCGGAGGCGGCGATGGAGCCGATGCCGAAATAGGTGACGGAGGGGCCGAGAAGGCCGCGGGGGGTGACGGGAATCCCGAGGCGGGAAACGCTTAGGTGCGTTCTTGACCTCGGGTCTTGTAACTCTTTTTATAATTTTTTGAAATGAATGGAATTTCTTTTTTCTTCTGTTAGATCTTCTTCTTTTTCACTTCGACCCATTCTTGTCCCCCTTTTTTGATAGGCAAGTGCATGGCATGAAAACATTAAAAAACTAACGAAGCGACTTAATTTACAACAATTTGATAAAGTTCTCAAGAATAATATAATCTTAAGTTCTCGGCGTGCCATGTCCTCGGCATCAGAGAACCATTTCGGTAGACCAATTTACAATACCCACTTAAGCTAAATTTGACAACTCGATAAGATCCCTCCCACTTTGGGGAAAGCTTCCCTTGGGGTTCAGCTCGACTTACAGAATTTTTCCTAAGAACCAGATTCCCGGGTCGGAATTGACGGGGTTTTAACACGGGTATTGTAATAACTAAGTAGGGTGTACTTGTATGAACCTACCCAGGCTGAAGCTGCAGCCCTTTTTTCCTCCACAAGGTCGAGGTTCAGCTGTCTTCCTTTTTCATTCACTTCGGCCGCGTAGGCCGCCATAACGAGGGCTTGATGTAAGGATTTCAGCTGGTATAACCGCTTCGGACCCATAGGTCAAGGAGAAGGGAATCTCTTGAGTAGCCGACCTGGGTGTCGTTCGGTAGGACCACAGGACGTTGGGGAGTTCATCTACGCAAGATGATCGAACTTGATGCAACCGGATCCTGAGGCCATGCAAGAGAGTTTGGTTGAAATTTTCTGCTTGACCATTCGCTTGGGGATGGCCAAGCGAGGTGAAATGCTGCCTGATGCAGAGGTTCTCGCAGAATCCTCTGAATGGATTGTCAGCGAACTGCTTTCCGTTGTCCGAGATGATTACTCGAGAAATTCCGAAGCGGCAAATGATGAACTTCCAGAAGAATTTCTGAACGGCCAGCCTAGTGATAGTCCTGAGGGGTTCGGCCTCAACCCATTTGGAGAAGTAGTCAACTGCCGTTACAAGAAAGGCATAAACCCCCCAACGGCCTTAGGAAAAAGGCCGATGATGTCCGTCCCCCATTGTTCGAACAGCCAGGGTCAAGTGATGGGGACCATGAAGTTTGCTGGCTGATGATATTCTGGGGTATGGAATTGGCACGAGAGGCAGTTGAGGACGAGACTTTGAGCGTCTTGTCGAACAGTGGGCCAGAAATACCCAAGGAGCAGGACCTTTTTTGCCAGCATCCGGTGGCCAATGTGGGCCCCACACAGGCTTTCGTGAATTTCTTGGAGTATGAGTCGCCCCTCCTCGGGAGTGATACACTTCAGCCACGGGTCGAGGTATGAACGCTTGTACAGCTCGGCCTCTCGGAGGGCGTAGCGAGTTGCCCTTCGCTACACTCTTCTGGACTCAACTCGATTATCGAGTAAGATTCCCTTGGCTGAGAAACAGGATGAGGGAGCTCATCCATGTGTCCCCCAAATGTACGGGGTATGCCACTTTTTCTAAGTACCCCGAATGGGTCGCCACCTCTACAAGGACGGTCTTGTTGAGGGAAGAGAACGAACTGGAGGCCAGCCGAGACAAGGCGTCGGTTTGCCTATTTTGCGAGCGAGGTATTTTTTGGATTTGAAACGACTCGAAATATGCAGTGAATTGGTGAACTTTGGAAAGATACCGTTGCATGACTTTTTCCTTAGCTTCATACTCACCAAGCACTTGGCATACTATAAGTTAGGAGTCACTATAGATTTGGATGCGCCGAGAACCGAATTTGCGGGATAACCGAAGACCTGCAATCAAAGCCTCGTACTCGACCTCGTTATTGGTTGCAAAGAAGTCAAATCGGATGGCGTACGAACACACCTCTCAGTGAGGATCGTCCAAGAGGAGCCCGGCTCCACTGCCATCACTGTTAGAAGATCCATCAACATACAGCGTCCAACTTTGAAACTCGGACGATTCCGAGGTGGCGTCTTCACTCGAAGAGAAAGAGAGCTCGGCTAGAAAATCTGCTAATGCCTGGGCCTTGATTGCTGTACGAGATTCATATAACATGTTCATATTCTCTTAGTTCGACAGTCCACTTGGTGAGGCGTCCGGAAGTTTCGGGACGCACCAATATCTGCCGAATGGGTTGATCTGTTCGGACGGAGATTGGATGATCCAAGAAGTAAGACTTTAACCGCCGAGCTGCATGGACCAACCCCAATACGAGTTTCTCCACCTGGGTGTACCGAGTTTCCGGCCCACGGAGAGCTCGGCTAACATAATAAACAGGCGTCTGGGTACCTTAATCTCGGATCAGTACGGCGCTAACCGCTTCGTCCGCCGCGAATAAGTAAAGGTACAGCCTCTCCTCAGGCCGAGATGAGGTGAGAGTGGGAAGATGGTGCAGGAATTCCTTCAATTGGTTGAAGGCCTGCTGGCACTTCTCGATCCAGGTGAATTGGTCGGCCTTCTTCAACACCTTGAAAAAGGGCAGAACTTTCGCGGCGGATTGGGAAAGGAAGCGGTTCAAGGCGGCCAGGCGGCCATTGAGCCTTTGCACCACTGGAATATTCCGAGGTGGTGACATGTCTTGGATGGCTTTAACTTTGTCGGGATTTGCTTCGATATACCTCGGCGGGAATACCAGGTACCTCAAAAATTTTCCCGAAATGACACCGAAAAACGCATTTCTTCGAGTTCAGCATCATTCGGGCGTCTCGGAGGATGCCGAAGACCTCCTTCATGTCGGATAGGAAGGTTGACGTAGCTTGGCTTTTAAAGAAGATGTCATCCACGTAAGTCTCTACGTTTCGGCCGAGCTGATCTTTGAAGATGTGGTTGACCAGCCTCTGGTAGGTGGCCCCGGCGTTCTTGAGCCCAAAGGGCATCGTAGTGTAGCAGTAGACACCTCGGTCGGTGTAGAACGCCGTCTTCTCCTGATCCTCCTCACTCATTCCTATTTGGTGGTAGCCTTTGAAGGCGTCGAGGAAGCAGAGGATCTCATGCCCCATGGCTGAATCAACGAGGGCATCTATTCTTGGCGGTGGGTAGCAGTCTTTGGGGCATGCCTTGTTGAGGTCGGTGAAGTCCACGCACATTCTCCACCCACCGGTGTCCTTCTTCACCATTACTGGGTTGGACAGTCAAGTGGGGTGTTGGATTTCCCGGATCATCTTGACGGGCAAGAGCTTGTCGACCTCTCCTGAGATGACTTGGCTGCGCTCTGGGCCGAAGTGCCTCCTTTTTGTTTCACGGGACGGGCCTGTGAATCGACATTGAATCGGTGAAAAATGAATTCGGAGGGCACCCCGACCACCTCGTCAGTATTCCAAGTAAAGACGTCTAGGTGCTCCCTTATCAGGCTGATCATGTCCTCCTTGAGTGGCGAAGGGAGACTTGTTCCCACTCGGATTACCTAATCAGGTCTCACCTCATCGAGGAAAACCTCTTCCACCTCGCCCCCGACCTCCAACCTACTGGGTTTCCCGACGTCCTGGAGGTCGAGACAACCTATGGAGAGGACGTCTGACCTCTTCCCCTTGACCTTTGTTTCGACTCGAGGAGAGACTGCGGCCTGTATGGTGGCGAGATAGAACTCCCGGACCGCGCTCACATCACTGCTCACCTCGGCGACTCCAACAGGCTTAGGGAACTTGAAACTCAGATGGTAGGTGGAGTACACGGCTCTCAGGGCGTTGAGTGTGGGCGACCCGATCAGTATATTGTATGGCGAGTCGGCTTTGACCACGGCAAAACTTACAGGGACAGTCCGGCAACGGGGGTTGTGGCCAATGGTCACCATCAGGGAGACATCCCTTCAGGGTGGACCACGTGTCCCCTGAATCCCACGAGGGGAGTCCTGACGGGGGTGAGCTGTTCTCTGGTCAGATTCAGACCCTCGAAGGTTCGGTAGTACAAGACGTCTACCGAGCTGCCGGGGTCGACATAGACCTTTTTTGACTATGTAATTATTGGTGAGGACTTCAATCACGAGGGTTTCGTGGTTACTGGATGCGGTAGAAACAGGGTCGTTGGGACCATAGGTGATCACCTTGGACAGCCAGGAGTTCTGCTCGGCCACCTCCAGGTTGGCTTGGCGGTAGGTCCGTTTCCTGGAGTTCTGGCTGTCTCCCCCAGTCGGACCACCCGCAATCGTGTTGATAACCCCAACGATGTTAGGGCCGTAGTCCGGAGACCCGTCTCGGGGAGGCCTCTAGTCCTCATTATGGTCCTCAGGCCCGCGGCAGTGACTCTTTGTGTCCCGCCTATCTTCTCGGCGAGAGCCTCTATTATCCCGGTGGGAGGCGTTTCGGTTAAAGCCTCCGTCCTTGCGGACGAACTGTTTTAAGTATCCCTGCTTGATCAGATTTTCGATTTCTCTCTTCAGGTCATTGCAATCTTCTGTCTCGTGCCCAACATCCCGGTGGTCGGCACAGTAGAGGCTGGAGTTCCTCTTCTCCCTCCTCCCTAGAATCTCAGGAAGGTTTTGGCCGAGGTGGTTTTTGTCTTATCACCGTCAGGACGTGAGTTCGGCTGGAGTTGAGTGGTGTCACCTCGGCGTCCGAGGTGGACGACCTCGCCTTCGCAATCCTTTCGAAAACGCTCCGATTATCTCGGAAGGGGTTTAACGAGCCTCTGGGGCCCTGTTCGGTCCGGCCGATTTCTTTCTTCCTTCGGGACTCTTGCCCAGTTCGGCCTTCCCGTTTCATGTGATTCAGGTTCTCATTTCGAATACCTCGGTCTACCCTTTTTCAGAGTTCCCGAAGTGTTCGCGGGTAATCTCAATGAATTTTGGTGTGAAAGATGCCCGCGATCAGCCCATTGGTGAATACAGCTATGGTCACCTGCTTGTTTTGGTCGGGTATCTACACGTTTTTTTCGTTGAACCTCTGCACGTATGAACGCAGGGACTCGTCGGGAGTCTGCTGTATGTTCAGTAAATAGGCCGAGGTCTTCGTCACCGGGTGAGACGATACGAAGCGGTGGATGAACCTATCCACCAGTTCGTTCAGAGAGGAGATGCTTCTAGGTTCCAAGCTCCAGAACCATTTTCGGGCGGTCCCCTGTAGGAAAATGGGGAAGGCTCGGCAGATTACAGCGTCGGGAACGCAATATAATCGAAATGCCGAGATGAAGGCGCGGAGGTGATCCTCGGGATCACCTCGGCCATCGTAGAAGTGTAATACTGGAAATTTGAAATTGGGGGGAACCATCTCTCCATTGATGTCATCGGTAAAAGGCGGGGCCCTCATGTAGTCGGCGGCTAGCCCCTCAGGCCTCCGAGATGCGTTCTCAGCTCGTCTTCCCAACAAACCCTGGGAAAATGCCCTCGAGATGGAGGCAATCTTGGAGGTCGTCTTGGAGGAGGCACGTTTTGAGGTACTCTGCGAAAGATGCAGATCATCAGAATCTTCTCCAGAAGGCACTTCGGGTGATTTGACCGATCTCCGCTTGGAGAATTCAACTTTCTCCTTCCCTTGTCGTTTGAAATACCTCCCAAGTTCTTCAAAAATGTTGAGATTTTCTACCACGAATTCGGCCATCCGGGCGATGGCCGTTTTCGTTTGTTGGCGGGGCCCTTGGGGATCCCTGCCCTTCAGGGATATTGTCTTGCTGCCGAGCCGAGCTCGGATCAGGTTCAGTTGAGGGAACTCTTCTATTTCTGGAGCTCGTAGGTCTCAATTTGCAGTAGTCTCGTTCCCACAGACGGTGCCAATTGAAAAGGTGATTTCTGGTGGGTGTTTGAGCCGACCTGAATCAGTCCTCTTCTAGCTGAGGTGCGATGGATTCGCGGATCCGAAGGTGAATGGCGGGGCTTTGTCCCCTGAAATCACTCCGACGATCAAGTCAGTATAGGAAGAGATTGAAGAACAATGAACAGTAAAAATGCAAGAGTCAGCTTACTTGTGAGGAGTGAACAGGAGGTATTTATAGAGTGAGAGTGGAGGACAGGACGGAGGGCTCATGCTAGCGGGTTCCACGCCCTGACGATTACGGCTCTGGCTCTGCACCTAGAAGCCTAATTCTGACACTGTAGCGGTCAGGACATGCTGACGGGTAGTTCCAGTGCAATGGCCACCAAGAGTGTCAGTAGCTTTTCAGACAAAGCAAGGATCTTCAGTGTGATGTCAGGCAGGGCTGACACCACCCGCATGGAGCCGAGATGGATGCCTAAAGTACATGGGTTTTTCGTGGTGTAGACCTGGGGTACAACCGAGGTGAGGGGAAGGAGCCATGGCCCAAGGACACCTCGTTGCGTATGGAGGATGAGGTGGTATGACCTCGGCATCTCCTGAGACCGAGGTGACCATCCTCACTTATACTTGTTCAAAGCACACTGTAGTTGGGCTGACCAGAAATTTGGCCGTAGAGCTGGGCCAATTTGGGATCAGAGTCAATTGCTTATCACTCTTTGCATGCGCAACACCTCTATCCACCAAATTCGTGGGGCTTGAGAACGAAGCTTTTGAGAATTCCATGAATTCGATATCAAATCTTAAAGGGACTACTCTCAGGACTGATGATGTCGTTAAAGCTGCCTCTACTTAGCAAGCGATGACTCTAAATTTGTGAGCGGACACAATCTCTTCATCGATGGTGGTCTAGGCATTTGCAACTCGGCATTCAACTTGTTCGTGTATCCAGAATCTTAGATTTAAGCAATATCTATTTGGAACTCAATTTCACCGTGGTGTGCAGATAAATTATGCACAAGGGGGCTGCTTAAATTTGTTCCTGTATCCAAACATTTCGGTTTGTTCCGAGTTTTTTTTTCTTTTCCTTCTTTTTTTCCCCCGAAGACTTGCCAGCTTCTAGAGCTTCGTAAAGATATACGCCATGGTTCACCATTGCGGGTCGCGATCGCATCGCGGCCTTTAGTTGTTCCACATCCGTCGCGGCATATCTGTTGAATATCAGATGATACGCACATTATAACACATAAAAATTTTCAAAAATTTTGAAAAAAATACTAAAATTAGAAAATATAATACAAAACACAATTTATAAAAATATCTGAGTCGACTCCGAGTGATTCGGATATATCGGCCGATATCATGCATCACGGATTCGAATTGGCCAATATCAGCCGAGTCAGAACGAATCTTATCATATTCGCGATTTGGAAATCGGTATCGTACCGGTCCCTTTCGTTCGTATTACAACTCGACCGATACCAATACGTATCGGCCGATATTGCAAACCATGATATACAGCCCTCGTTGGTGCTTGAAATTAATAATTAATTTGGGACGCAACTGTAGGAAATCGCATATAATCGGACGGAGCAATTGCAAGTGTTTGATGAAATTCACCACTAGCTGCCTTGTCGAATATATACAACCATCTTCACATAGTTAATTAGTTGCCTTGTCAAATGAATATTCGTTGGCATGTACAATGATTCAACTGGAGACATTGAACACAGTATATGGTTTTCAACCCAAAACAGTAGTAGTTAATACGTACTTCCCCATCTCTTGTGGGAAGGATTTTGAACAATTACATGCATCACACGTACGATATCGGATGGACACTGTATATGTTCTAAACAGTTATCAATGAAGAAAGAGAAGATGTAAATGTAAATGCGCTATGAGTATTTATTGGATGAAAGAGCTTGTGATCCCCGTTGTGACCGGTAGTAAAGACTATATACACATATACATATATATATATATATATAAAAGATAATAGGGAGCACTTTTGAGATACTCCTACGTCACATGCTTCACTGCTCAATTTGTTTAAGATTTGCCGAAGCACTCATCATGGAAGAGTATTAACAATGATAAAACCACCGTCCACAAGAAGTTTGAGTCCACTAACATAACTAGCTTGCTTCATTACTGGCCAAATATAGGCTAGTGCGGCTTAATTGAGCTTACATCCTCACCTTTCAAACTCTTCCCTTTCAGATCAGTCACCCCTAGGTATATAAACGTTTCCTGTCGAGCAATTTTCTTCTTCAGCCCAATTAATCCGTCCTCCTATGGCAGTTGTTAAGGTGACACATTGTTGACTCGCACGCCATGTTCCCCAGGCTTAGTTGATGAATGCTTAGCTAGACCCAAAATTCCATATATGCTTTGTGATTGCATAGGTAGGAGTTCCTAGGATCACACATGCATGCGCTTGGCTGTGAATGATATGCATGATTCTCGCAACCCCCCACTTTGCATCCGCCACTGCTTACAAATGATGGACGATTAAATGGCAAAATAAAGGTTGGCGCTCCAGGTACTTGGAAGAAACAAGGGAAAGTGTGCCACAGACCCTTGAAGAAACAAGGTACAGTGATTGTGGTGATTACGATAGGTGAATCACGGCTGCTCAGACCGATTTTGCATCCAACATCAGCAAACACGGATTGACCTTTTGGATCCAATTCGAAAGAATTATCATTTGGGTGGTGAATGGCAATTCATTATCACCATGAACATAATCAACCTTTGTGATACCTCTTGAGTTTTCCCACAGCCATCGGTTCCGATATCCTTCCTTTAACATCAATTAAACCATAATGGTCCGTAGCAACCACTTAAATTTTTATAACTATATCCATTCTACCTGATCAACACCATAATCACTGTACCTTCTTCCTTGATTAATTCAAGGCGTCCAGGAAGTCTTCGTAAGACAAGTAACTCCACATTGGCATGTTGTGATTTCAACCCTAATTAAACTTGCATACTGAAAGAAATTTTGGGAAAGTTTTTCTGTCTATACGTGACCCTCAGGCCCCAAAATATATACAAAGCAAAGCCGAAACCCAAAAAGGTAATTGTTCCCTACTTCTACCGTAACTACCAAAAGAAATCAATCCCTACTCTTTCTCGACTACCAAAACAATTACCAAAGAATAACTACCAAAAACACAGCTCCTATCTTTACGCGATTACAGCCCAAATATATGCACAAAATATACACACAATATTCTTGCAATCTCCAATACCCCCCTCAAGTTGGCGCGTGGAGATCTCGAACGCCCAACTTGCAAAGAAGATGCTCTAACTGTTGTTTTCCCAAGCGCCTTGGTGAAAATGTCGGCTAACTGCTCTGAACTACGTACATATGCAGTTTCTACATTTCCATTTTTGAACTTCATTGCGCACAAATGACAGTCAACTTCTATATGATTTGTTCGTTCATGAACACAGGATTTGCCGCAATATGCATGGCTGCTTGGCTGTCACAATAAAAGTTTCATAGGTCTAGAATGCATTACCTCTAGAGAAGCCAACAACCCTTTCAAACCATTTTAGTTCACAAATCGTGGTGGCCATAGATCGATTATTCCGCTTCAGCAGATGATCTGGACACGGTATGTTGCTTCTTAGTTTTCCAGGAAATTGGTGAGTTTTCCAACAAAACAAAATATCCAGTGAGTGAGCGGCGAGTTAATGGGCAACTTGCCCAGTTAGAATCATAGTATGCGCGCAACTGTAGATTGCAGTCTGATCGGAGAAATATTACCTTGCCCAGGTCTACCTTTCAAGTAACGAACCATGTGCAAAGCTGCTTCCCAATGTTCTTCTTTTGGTTTTTGCATAAACTGAGCAAGAAACATACACACCATAAGACAACTCAGGTCGTGTAAGTGTCAAATAGATCAATCTTCCGACTAAACGTCTATACTTTTTTGGGGTCTGTCAATGGCATGCTCGCCGCCATTGCCAAGCGATGATTCTGCTCCATCGGAAAACCAGTTGGTTTGGAACCCAATAACCCAGCTTCAGTAATAAGATCCAACGCATATTTGCGTTGACAAAGAAAAATGCCATTCTTATTTCTGGCAACTTCCATACCTAAGAAATATTTCAATACTCCCAAATCTTTCATATGAAAGCATTGACATAAATATTTCTTAATAGAAAAAAGAATTTGGAGGTTAGGAATTTCAATGGAAAGCTGGTCACAAGAAATTTCAAATCCTTTATTTTGGACCGATCTCTCGGTATTGAAACTTTATTGATTTTTTGGGTTCTCTCAATTGGGATTTTAGGAGTAAGTCTCTCTGGATTACATATTAATCTTGTAGGAGGAGGACGTGTTATTCCAAAATGTCCAAATTATCCCCTCGTTAAATGTTATGAGGAGCACTTGCAGTTAACTTCCGTATACTCGAATCGATAAAATTAGCAGAGTGGACTATTTGAATGTTGTTAGGAGTTGAATAGGTTGATTGTAACAAAAATTAGTTTAATGGATTGTATGAGACTTTTAAATAGTTTTGATGGTCTGTGGCACATTTTATCTTAAAAATAAATATTATTGATTGGTTTGGAAAGTTTTAAGCGTAGAAATTACAATTGAGTTGGTATAATAATTAACTTCACAAAACATCATACTCAAATTTGTCTATCAATTTGGAATGTCTTCAGTGCGTTACTATTGAGTTGGTAGGATAACTTCACAAAACAATCATATGCAACATTGGGTTTGTTTGGATAGGAGTTTATTTGAATGATTTATTTGAGATAATTACTGTAATACTTTTTATAATGTGATGCATGTAAAATAAAAAAATGATTAGAAAGATAAAAAGGTGATTGAAATTTGTAAAGCAAAATTATTTTATTTCAAAACATTATTGTGTTTTGTCTTTGTGGAATACCATGGTTCAACGTTAAGTCATTGTAACAACACAGATAATCCTCCTCTAATATAAAAATCTACTGATAGTTTTTGATAACCATCTCGGGGGTGATATAACGTCCCGCTGATAACCTGGAGGTGAATGACAAACTTCATATTTTGTGTCAGGTTGACTTGATTAACATTTCCCTCCTGTCCTAACGTCACTAAACTGGTATTCTAGGACCATAAAAGTCAAATTTTGAGGAGAATTTGTTTGCCCGGCGGGTCTAAGTGGACCTTCTAACACTGCGTGGGAACTCCACATGGACTTCACCGGTTTTTCCCCCATCGTGTAGCCCACGTCACCTTTTTGTGAGACAGACGAGGTCCATATTAGAATTTTCTCCTCCTTAAGCGTCAGAAGGTATCTGTTGTCCAAGCGCCTGCTAAGGTTTTTTTTTTTCTTGTTTTTTTTTTGGAGCTGGAATTGATCGCAGGATCTAATTAACATGAATTAATTAACAACGCAAGGGGTATAAGAAATCGTCTTGGATGAAATAAAAAATGAAGAGACCAAGTTTCTTTTCTGCTAAATCATTGTGGTGGATTCTTGCAATTCTAGCTTAGGTGCATGTTGCAACTTTCAACTGGAATCCGTTATAAGTGCTTACAGGAAGGATATATCTGCAGTTACCAAGTGCTCTGTGGCTTTCTGCTGAGAATAGTGACCTGAAGTATACTAAAAAGTGATATCACAAAGGTATTCTGTAGATAGAATCTACAAATAGATAGAATCTACGAATAGACGTGGTTCAGCGTTTACCCAAGTCTGTGTGATATCTTGAAGGTTCTGAGTCTTCTGCAGATTGTGTGTCAATTATAGAGGAAAGGTAGAACAGAATGGTCGGTCGAATCAATGCAGGTTGGCTGGTGAAGCTAATTAATAGGATTTGAAACAGAGTAAGAGAGTTCTGTACTTCGAATGGAGAGATGTGCATACCTTGTCCTTCCAAGATTATAATTAGAATTTAGTTGGGGCAGGCCGAATGCAAACTATTTTATGCGTGATGTGAAACTTGCGTCTTTTTTCCTCGAAATCTCGTGTAACCAGCTACTGAAACGTATACTTTTCAATGGGCATGGTAGGGCGTTTATTCTTCCATTAAGAATGAGAATTCAGCTATATTTTTCACCACTTTATATGTACCATTTTTTACTTGTTTATGTTTAATACCACTATATCCATTACATGCTTCAGTCTCCATCTGGAAGGTGTGGCGAATTTTATGTGCGAGAAAATACTCTTGCTATTCAGCCAGAACAAAGAATAAGGGGAAAAAAAGATCTCTTTTTGAAATGCATGCTCTCTATCAAACAGGCCCAACTAAACTATTCACTTGGTTGAGTCGTTCCAATGCACATGCGTCAAGAATTCATCTACTTTCTTTGTTGAACTCAAACAATTTGTGATGCAATGCAATTAGTGCATGTTGTAATTCAGGAATCGACAAGCGTAAAACGTTAACATTTGAAAATTAAACAAAAGAATAAGTAAGTTTGGCCCTTCATTAGATCAAAGAGTATGGCACTCTCAATGTCTTCCTTTTCGCTGCTGGTGGTGGCGGGGTTTGTTTCAGGTACGGAACAGAAAGATCAAAGTATAATCTCAACACCTTATTAACTGCTATAGATGATCGATCCTTCAGCCCAGACGTCAGACAAGTTGAACATCATTATCCTCATTTATAACACATGGCAAGTAGCTTCAGCCTCCTTTGTTTTTCTTCACTTATACAGTGTCCAATTCTGGTAGCGGTTGTGGTAATTTAATTCTTCTTGATTTTCTCTGTACTTCTTCCATCCCATACTGTCGCCCCTAAAATCGAAATTTAACACAATCATGTCAATCAATCATAAAATTACGAAGTGCTAGAAAAGCCTTTGGCATTGGTTGGCTTTTAACGTATTTTTCGCAACTCAAGTAGAGTAGTAAATTTTTAGTATATATGCCAGGCTAGCCCATAGAGCATCCCATTGGATAGGATCTCCCAAGTCGTTGGCAACCTACAGACTGTTAAAGATGAACGGTTGCTCCTCTAATTCATCAAATGGCCCAGCCAACAAAAGGTAAACTCACTACTTATAATCTGTTCGTCATCTGGTCCAGACTTCACTTCTTTCTTTTAATTTCCCAATTAATTAATTCAGGTTACTAACTAACGTATGGAAATTGGAAACCACTCCTCCGTCCCAAAAACGGATGCAGATTAGAAGGCAAAGTTGCCATTATCACTGGTGGTGCAAGCGGCTTCGGTGAAAGCACCGTGCGACTTTTCGTACAGCACGGGGCAAGAGTAATCATTGCTGACGTTCAGGATGACTTGGGACACTCCCTCTGTGAAGAACTCAGTTCTTCTGGAGATGTTACCTTCATCCATTGTGATGTTACTAAAGACATTGACGTTAAAAATCTGGTTGATCTCGCCATGTCCCAGTATGGCAAGCTGGATATAATGTACAACAATGCCGGGATCCCCGGAAACTTAGATTTCACCATTGTAGATGCAGATAATGAAAACTTCAAAAGGGTTTTCGACGTGAACGTTTACGGTGCATTCTTGGGAGCCAAATATGCTGCGAAGGTTATGATCCCAGCTAAGAAGGGGGTGATCCTCTTTACTTCCAGTATTGCTTCGGTTTCTTGCGGGGAGTCACCGCATTCGTATACCGTGTCGAAGCACGCTGTCGTGGGGCTTACCAAGAACCTGTGCGTGGAGCTAGGGCAATACGGCATCAGAGTTAATTGCATATCTCCTTGCGCCGTGGCCACTCCATTGCTGAGAAACGCGATGGGGTTGGACCAGAAAGCTGTGGAAGGGATCATTTGTGCGTCGGCCAACTTGAAAGGCGTGGTGCCCACCGCTGAGGACGTTGCCGAGGCAGCGTTGTACCTATCTAGCGATGCGGCCAAGTTTGTAAGTGGATTGAACCTGGTCGTGGATGGAGGTTATAGCGCCACCAATCAATCTTACATGACGATTATAAAAAGTTTGATGCCTTGAGGTGTATTTGTGGTCGCCTTTTCGTCCTTTGTTAGCCAATAGTATGGCAGTTTAGTCCTCTTGGTTACATACTATTTATTTGTTTTTTGGTCCTAAATGAAACTATTAATTAGTACTGAGTGTGTTTGATAGAATATTATTTGGAATAATTACTGTAGTACTTTTTGTAACGTGATGTATGTGAGAGAAAAAAATAGTTGAAAATATAAAAAAATGGATTGAAAAATGTGCTTTTAATATAAGCTGAAATATTATTTCAGATAATTTAGCAATCCAAACACGCTCCTCCATATTTGTTTTTCAGTTCTTGAAGAAGGCCAGATCTCTGTAATCTGCATTTTCGACCTTTTCTTTTTCAAAAGAGCGTTATGTTGTAATCTAGTCCCAACTATCATTAAACACAAGTCACTTGGATTAATTAAACTTACTAAATCAGTCAGTCTTACGCGCGCTTATCCAAAGTGTGATGCCCCCAGTGCTTTTTTCTTGCTACATTCCTTCCAGCAACCAAATGTGCCAGGTTATCTCCCCCTTTTCGTAATTTTATTTCTCCTAAATAGCAAAAATATTCAGTTGGACCTGAGTAGTGCATGTCCGTTATCCAATTGATTTAATCGCCTTCTCTTTATTTCTCCGCGGGTGCATTTCCGGTCTACCCATTTCCAACTATATAGTAGTACATACTCTTTGGCATATCTTTAGTTTTATTTTCTCAATGTTATCAGTTGCCCCATTCTCCGGCTTTCTTTCGACCAGGACTAGTTCTTCAACTACCCCATTAATGGCGCTCCTCCCTTGTTGAAGTGATAGGTTTTCACACAATGTTTATTGGTCAAGGTGTACCAACCGTGCTTGTGAAACCGTAGTAGAAGCTATGCTGGATATGTGGAAAACTAAGGAGTGCAAGATTTTCTTTCTTTCTTTCTCTTTCTTTTTTTTTTTTTTTTTGTTTTTGAACAAGAAAAAGTTGCAAGAGAAGAAAAATGAGCAGCAACATGGAAGTTGCGATGTGGGGAATTATTAAGCATTAACCCCTGCGATCCAGTTGTCACTGTCCTCGATTGTGAAATGAGTGTTGGGGAATATATATTTACTTATTACTATTTTGTTACTCCACTCGAAGGTTTATCCCTTCGTTCTTTCTGGAAAACATTTATGGCTCTTCATTTACTTATTTACGTTGACTTTACATTCTTAGCAAGTTAGCTTAACGCTTTTAAAGCTTTGGATCGTGGCCTGTGGGATATGCATTATTGCAAGTGTCGGCAGGATTATATTACTACTAGATTCATTTCATCCATTCCTTGCCGGTTTCTTTACTGACATTTTCCGGAATAAATATGACCCTTAAATTCCAACTCGATAGGCAAAAAAGTCAAGAAACAGAAAAGAGAAGGAATAGTTGCCCCTTAACAGCGTGTCATTGCCAAAACAAAAGGAAATCATTGAAAGCAAATTAACCTGAATGACTTCAGAAAGGAAAGATCTGCAAGCCAAGAACTCGAGAAGGAACTAAAAGATCCAGGGGGTAAATTTAGAAGTGCATTATGTGCAAGAGGCAAAACGCTGAAACTAGTTAATCATGGGGACCAAACAATTGCTATTTCGCGATACTGGCGTCTCCTAGATAAGCTCCGTTTGGATTTTGGGGTGTTTTTGAAAAATTTTACTGTAACAGAATTTTTAGAGTATATTTTAGAATATTTTTAGAAAATATTTTGAAATATTTAAGAGTAGTAGAGTTTTAAAAATATATTTTAGGATATTTTTTAAACATTAAAAAAAATTTAGACTGCCTTTTAAAATACTTTTTAAAAATTTTTATAGTATTTAAAAAACTAATTTTTGAAAAACTAAATAATCCAAACAGATTGTAGACTATTTAAATAGAGATAGATTACAGCATCTGTTGTGACTCCTGAGTGACCAAATACCAACCTAACATGTTTTCTGCAGCAAGAAAGGATTCTGAGTAACAAATGTAAATTAGTATTAAACACCCAAAAAAAAAATTTCTTCTTCTACTTCCTACATACGTTAGTTAGGCAGAAAACTACATCATGTTAGGAAATAAAAGTGTCTGTACCTCGTGGAACATTAGAGCCCACCAACGATTATTGGACCTTTCAACTGGCCATGAAACAAAATTGTTTCACCTTCCAACGCATATCGCAACTAATAGCAAGCCGCAACCTTTATCCTATTAGCCAGTGCATCACTATGTTTTCTGGCAAATAAATGTAGAAGTACGTATGGACGTCTTCATATACGTACAATTTAGGAGTTAGAAGACATCTACACTAAATAAAGAAGAGCTCTAGTGGGAACCTGGAGATGGCAACATCTGATTTGTCAAATGGCCATATTTTCCATAGATAAGGCTATATATCATCTATAGTTATTTGATTTTTCATCTCCAGCACAGAATAGCAACTGAATTTAATTCAGTTCACCGGTGCAGGCAGAGGCTAGAAGGTGAAGTTGCACTCATAACTGGCGGGGGCAAGTGGTACTAGGGAATGTACTGCTAAGGCTATTTGTTAAAAACGGGGCTAAGGTTGTGATTGCTGATATCCAAGATGACCTCGGTCCCATCATATGCGAGGACATGGCAATTTCCATATACGGTAAGCTTGATATAATGTTCAGTAATCCAGGAATTCCTGGAGACAAATCTAATGGAACAGTTCTTGGGGCAGACACAGAGTATGGAAACTTCAAAAGGGTTTTTGATATCGATCTTTTTGGTGCATTTTTGAGTGCCAAACATGCGGCAAGGGTTATGATTCCTGCTAGGAAAGACGGCATTATTTTTACTTTTGCTCAGTTACTATTGGGCATGTGCCTCATGCTTATTGTGCATCAGAGAACGCTGTTGTTGGGCTAACCAAGAATTTAGGTATGGAACTAGGTGAGTTTGGCATCAAGAGTCAATTATATTTCCCCCTTTGGGGCGGGCACTCCGATGATGCTCAAAAATTTAGGCTGCGAAAAGTAAAGAGGTTGGTTCCGGATAGGTAGTCGAGCTGACCTAATGAAGTCTTTCTTAAGCGAGTTGGCCTGGTGTAGTATTTAGCTTAGCAGAAATAAGAGACGGGGCTTTCTTCTCTGGGATAACTCTGATGATCAAGTCAATTGGATAGAGGAGTAATAATGAGGAATCTGAATGTAACAGTGTGCTTACTTGTTTTGGAAGAGGAATACAATATTTATAGGGTACCGAATGGAGTGGATTCAAGTCTTTAGAACCCCACAGTCTGCACATACGGCCCTGTACTAACACGGAGCAGTGGTCTTATTTCCCTACCATGCAGGCACGTGGCTTCCCGATAAAGCATAATCATGTGCCTTCCCGATAAAACAACAGTTATTGTTAACCCGTCAGTCGAAATGATGACGGATGAACTGACTCTGACCACCTCTACGCTGTGACAAGATGAGGTGGTCGACAAAGTACGAAAGGTCGATATTACGTTAAGGGCCGAGTTGAGATGACCTTGGGCCGGGGTGACGGGGCGCCCTGTAGGCTCGGGTTTTGGTCCAGAGCACCCGAGCCGAGGCGACCGTCCTCAAGAAGCAAAAGGCAGAGGAATATGTTTGTGAGATTGCAAATTTGAAAGAGGCAGTTTTGGAGATAAATGATACAGCAGAAGCAGCACTGTTTCTTGGAAGCGATGAATCCGAGTATATAAGTGGGATCAATCTTGCGATTGACGCTGGCTATAGCACCACCAACATTGCTTTGAGAAGTAGGCAAGCAGAAAATGTTCCCTTGATTAACTATATGCTTCTTCATAGTTCTATGACCTCTAATAAGAACTTGGTTTGCTCTGTGCAAGTCTTTTTTTTGGTTAAAGTGGGGATACCCATATGGGTTTTATCATGCTTTACTACCTCCAACACAACCCAAATATTAAGAAAAAAAAAAAGAGAAAGGATTCAGAATTCCTTCTAAATAACATTTATTTACCAGGTCTACACGAGTCTCTTGAAGCAGTAATGCATTCAGAAAGCATTCATTTATCAACAACTGCCGAACTTGAGAATGATGGGCGAAAGTCATTCATCTATCAATAGCTGCCAAACTTGAGAATTGAGGGCCAAAATCGGATTTTTTTTCCATTCTAGGATGATAAAAGTGAATCATGCGCGGTCCATACTCCATACGTGTCTATAAATGTAACCATTTCCTTTGCTATTTGTATTTGGACGGTTTGAGTCCTGTACAAAGTTACGTGCACAACCAATTGTGGTCACACTGTACTAAATGCAGCAGAGTCTCCGGCCACTTACAAGTCTTGGCCTGTGAAATGCGACTGACATACTAACAATTGAGGCCCATTTGTGATTGATATGGGCAAGCAAATGTGCATTAAATTAAATATCATGTGAATTCTAACTGTTTTCTTTTGGGCCGGTGACAATAAGTTGGGCCGCCCCTACAACTCTTGTCCCAGTTTTGGTCACTTCAGCTACCCACATCCACTCGTATAAAACCTCCATCCACGGCTTCCCCAAACCCTAGTCTCAGCACCTCTCCCATTTCCTCCGGCTCTCCGCAGCTTCCCTCACCCCCCGCACCCCCTTCCCTCGCCGCCCGGGCTGCAAAAAACAAGCCAACCAAGAAATGGGTCGCGTCCGCACCAAGACAGTGAAGAAGTCCTCCCGCCAAGTCATCGAGCGGTACTACTCCAAGTTGACGCTGGACTTCCACACCAACAAGAAAGTCCTTGGCGAAGTCGCCATCATCCCATCAAAAAGGCTCCGAAACAAGATCGCCGGGTTCTCCACCCATCTCATGAAACGGATCCAAAAGGGCCCAGTTAGGGGTATTTCTCTCAAGCTTCAAGAGGAGGAGAGAGAGCGCCGCATGGACTTCGTTCCTGAAGAATCCGCGATCAAGACCGACAGGATTGAGGTCGATAAGGAGACCATTGAGTTGCTTGCCGTCATGGGTATGAATGAATTGCCCGGTATTGTCCTCAAGGAGGAGCAGTCTCCTCTCATGGTTGCTCCGCCTTTGGCTTATGGCGCTGGTGGCCGCGGTAGGAGGTACTAGACAGGTTTTGTCGTGGATCAATGTACTTCTTTTTTAATTTGTTTTGGACTTTAATTCAAGAGGTATTTAGACTTGTTTACTGTTGTTATTATTAAGTGGTTTAATTTTGAGTTTAAATGTGTTTGGAACATTTTTTGGGAATTGCTATGTTGGATTTTTCTTACACAAAGGAGTATTTATCGGCTATAATGCGCCCCCTCCCCCCCAACTTTTTTTCCCTCTATTTATTGGTTGTGGTTGATGATGGACGGATAAAGCAAAGCAACCTTTGGAGTGTTTTATTTTGGCTGTCATTTTGTTTGTTGGTTATTATCAGGATCCATATGTCGAAGATTGTATCGATCATTTTCATATTCAGTTGGCCGATGCTATTTAACTTGAACGAATAGCAAATCTCTAGGCGAGCAGAGAAATTAGGGGTATGTTCTCCCATTTGGTTATTATTAGAATTGTAGTGTTGGAATTCCTTGTGCTATTAGTATCAGCTGTGTTGAGTTCCGTATGATCTCCAGATTAAACATATAATATTGGTACTGAGCCTCTTGACTTTGAAGCGGCATTGGCATGCGCGCATATTTGCGACTTTGGGAAGCTTATGTTTGGAAGTCTACCCATGCTTCTATTCTCGTCTGTTTCCTGAAATTGATTTGTGCTACGTAGAAAGGAGCAGGGTTGGTCATTAACACTGAAACAGAGAATAACATCTGCCTAGCAGGGATTTCTTTAGCTATTTTTCCCCGTTGTCAACGGGTGCATATTTCGTTTTGAATCGTACTTCAAGAGTTATAATGGCATCCAGCAGCTTCTTTGTGATATTATCGATGTCCTCTAGCGTCTTCTAAGTTATCAAGGTCCCCCAATTTTGTGGTGGGACATTTTACATACCGCACATTGCAATTAGTTACGAATCCATAGGAGGTCTGATCAACAAAATTGCAGTATGGTATATAAATTGGTGTGTGTGGGGTGAGGGGGGTGTCATTGAACAGATTAATCACTTGAGTTAGCAAGACCAACCAAGTTCAACATATGGCGATCCTCCTTGAATCTCTCCAACACAGTACCTCTAATGGCTTCTGATCTTTCCTGTTGAGCTCCCTTTGGCACTATGCCCCAGCATTCTATCACTTCCGGGTATATATAGTTGGTCTTCGATAAGCAAGGGCTACCAAAAGTCGTGCACTCAAATGTATGTCCCTTGTCAAAGTTGGCTGAAATGAACAGGCCGAAATGATTTACTCGCCCTCCAAAACCAATTCCATTGGGGATGCTTTCCGAACTGAAATTCACAGCACACTGCAAAGAAAGAGAAATAAAAAACCATTTCAGTGACATTGTACTGGATGCCGCAATCAAGCTAAATTACGGTACGTATCATTTTGGCTGTCAAAGAATATGAACGCAAGCACGAATGTGAATTACTACGTCCTGTTTGTAATTTAGAAAGGAAAAAAAAAAAAAAAAAACAAGGTATCTTTCTCAGCTGACCAAACCAGAATGGGTGAACAGGAGTCTGTACGTGCTACAACTGGTGTTTTTCTCATCTTATGACTCTGATTATCACAACTAAACAGTAGAAGTATTTACAAAAACTATTTTTCTTAGTTCGGATAGCTTATAGTCACATCTTCTTAAGGAGTGGGATCCCATCTGAGAAGATTATTCAAACTTGAGCGTCACTGAAGCATTCTGTATACTGGTTCTATAGTCCAGTAACTTACCCATTGCATGTTGTGATTTGCACCAGTAGGCCGGAAGATTGAAGCCTTTGGATATAGCTGGAAAAGGAAAGACTTAAGGTCCCCATAAAAATCACCATGCTTTTCCCATGGCTGAGAAGCATAACCTCCATAGATGTATCCTTCTCTATCCTTGATAACCAAAACACTTGGTCCATCATCTCTGCAGTTCAACTTAACAGTCATCCAGGCTATCCTACTCGAGAAATATTATCAAATATTTAGATACAAATTTGAAACAGAAAAGCCTTACCCCTTATCCCTTGGACATAAATGAGATGAGAATTTGGTCAGATACTTTTTGTTTTAAGGTTGTGATTAGTGAAGGAATATGCTGTAGTACATCAAAGAACTCAAAATGCTGGCAGGATAACATGACAAAAGCATCAAAGAAGTGGTCCAAAAAACAAGGGTCACAAAAAAAGTTAAAATGTCCTAATTTAATTAAGAAGCCTTAATATTCGCCTTTATGAAGGTCAGGAAAGAAAAGGAGAGGCAAGCCTCGAAGAACATACGAACGCAAAACACACGGCTATATTTTGAAGGATATTTAGGGCAGGGTGGTCCTGTGTGAGTTTCAAATTAGTTGTTCCAGTAGATTTAACGACAATTAAAGTAATTTCACTGTTTCAACTTTTCCTACAATTAACAGACCTCTCTGATTGAGCTATGTTCTTTTGGAGTTGAGTTATGGATACTTGGCTAACCCAAGCAAACTACCCTACCAAGCAGTATGGCTCGACTGGATTAATCTGTAAATAACTGAAGGAGATCAACTAAACATTAAATCAAATACGTGATATCTTGCTACCTACATCACACGGTAGTAAGATTGGATTAATGTT
This sequence comes from Coffea humblotiana, assembly GCA_023065735.1. NCBI lineage: Eukaryota > Viridiplantae > Streptophyta > Magnoliopsida > Gentianales > Rubiaceae > Coffea > Coffea humblotiana. The sequence continues at coordinate 4,572,702 of CM041213.1, forward strand.
CAACTCAACCAATACAAAATGATCTACCCTGACATCAACTTCTGGTCAACACCATCAATGGACCTAGCAGCCAGTCAAAACAATAGCAGATGGTTTTGAAGAACATGAGGCCAACTCTAAGTTGGAAGCTTGACATGGTAACAAAAATCTGTTTCACTAGTTTTTCTTCTCAGCTGCCTACATATCATAGCACAAGACAGCCTTGGACATTCTACTAACAAAAATGGAAAAAGGAGCTTCTCACCAACTATATCTGCCTCAACTGAAGGTGGCCTCCCCCTTCTTATAGAGGAAAAACAGATACCAGCTGGGGGCTGAAAAAGTGTATCCTTTGATTCAAACTTACACTAATAAGAAGCCAGAATACTTGCACTGACCATTATTTTCCCACTAAAACTCATCTTACCATTGATATGTTTTACAATACTGCCGTACATACTAAATGTTCAGAAATCAAATTAGATATCTTTACAAGCAACCAAGTTGATTACAGCATAAGTGATCTCACAAGAAGAGTCAACAGTTGGTGAGGAATAAGGTTGAAATATATCAAGATTAGTTTCAGAAACAACTTCATTGACATATATATAATATACCTCATATTTACTCATTCTAAAATACCATTTTTTATTCATAATGCAAAACCTATTAGCTGACCTGCACACCTTAACAAACAAGAATCAGAAAAGCCAAATTATATATATCAATGCAAAATGATTATTGATATCTGATTATTTTCTGTCACATGAAATCTAAATCAAAATACACATTGCATATCAAAGTTTATGTCCGATAAACTTGCAAGGTTTTGCTCGAAAAGTGTGCCCCAAAATATTTAGTTTATAGGAGTAATGTATAACGAAACACGGATAAAAAATTGAATAAGCTAACCGAAAGAGGCAGATATGACTATGGAATAAGCACTTACGACATTTTCCCAAGGAATGTGTTGAAACTTTGACCATGAACTGCACTATGATACAGAAGTTTCCATTCACTCAGTTCATGGGAAAGTGCTCCTCCAATAAGCCAAGCATACTGCTTTCTCATCAAGACTAGATTGGGGTCAATACTTTCTCCGTCTACCAGCTTGGGAACTTGAGAACCTATGGAAAGAAACAATAAATCACACCAGCTTGGGAACTTGAGAACCTATGGAAAGAAACAATAAATCACACGTATATAACAAACTATTTTAAATTGCATATTTCCCTTGAAAAGTGCATATGCATCAGCATAACTATCAAGTATAAAATGTTCTTTTACATCCATATTCACATGCATTTGTGTACTATCATATTTTTTTCAGCAATTCTAAAATAGTCTATGAAAGAGAAATGGAAGGAACAAAGTGACCAAAACATAGATTGCAATGTGATCTAGCCTATCGCAATATAGTTGTGATAAGACTGGCCAAAAATTGGTGATTCAATAAATACATGCCCAACTCATTTACTGATCAATATTGGGCTAGCCGAGTAGCCATTTACTTTGTTGCTAGGCTAGACCAAGTTAGAAGTCCCTTGCCGCAATACATCCAAATAAACATTAAATGGCCCCAGGAGAATATTTTTTCTACCTTCCATCATTTCAACATTTTAGAACTATGTGTCAATTATGGTTCCAAAAAAACCTAAATAGCCTTTAAGAATAAAACCTTTTACAGAGAAATCACCACATTCTCCATTTTTTCCATTTTTTGAAATACAAGTTTTTCATTTACAATGCTACAGTAATACACAACAAAAACAACTCCAAAAACACCACATTCATACAGTATATAAAAAATAATTCCAAATATACAAAAAATTAAAAAATAAAATAAAATAAAATCTACACCATTTTCTTCTTCCATCTATCACCACCATCAACCACCACCACTGCCACCATCCTCTCCTTCCTCCTCCACCCTCTTACTCCTCCCTCTCTTTCCCTCTCTATCCTCGCTCCCTCTTTCTCCTCCCGTCTTTCCTCCTTTCCTCCCTTATCTCTCCCCTTTCCCGCCACATCCACCCCTCCCCTCCCTTCCCACCCCAATCTGGCTGCGACCAGAGCCTCGATTTGGCCGAGGGGGAAGGAAGGGGTGGGATGTGGCGGGAAACGGGAAAGGGGAAAGGGAGGATGGAGGAGAAGGAAGAGGAAGAAAGAGAGGGAGGAGGAAGAGGGAGGGGTGGTGGCTGTGGTGGGTGGTAGTGTTAATTTTTTCAAGATATCCTAAAAAATTTTATCCTTTAAAAATACTCCAAAATACATCCCAAAAACACCTTTAAAAACACCACTAAAAACATCTACAGTAAAGTTATTCATATGCATTGCTACAGTAAAATATTTTAAAAACACCCCCAAAAACAGCTAATTCAAATTTAGCCACGGTTGTTTCAAATTTTCTATTTCTCACAATTCTCGAATAGACAGTTTTCCAGATGCAAATAGTGTGGATTAATAGTTATGCACCATTCAATTTTGATGGGTAAAAGACAAAATCAACAGCATAAAAATAAATGCCAACATTTAACAAGTCAATGAGCTTCTCTAATTAGCTCATGATAACTGGACGCCATCCAACTACAAGTTTAAAAAATTAGCTCAAGAAGATAAAGACAGGTGTGTAATAACCTGAATCAGGTGGCATCAATAAGCTTCCAAGGAACTTCCTGACAGATGGAAGAAGGGCACACCACCTTCTGAAATCCTCAAAAGACAAACTACTTTCAGCTTTGTCACTAACATCCTTCTTAAAATTTGCAGCATTGAGAAAAATATCAACACATTCTTGTTCTGAACCTGATCTTGATTCAGAGCAGTTCTCAGAACATATAGAATTCAGCATGGTAGCTAAAACACGCTCGACATCAGACCTGTCAGTTGAGTCTCAAGATTAAGAGCAAGGCAACCAAGTGTTTAACATGAAAGCCGTTGATTTATGCACTTCCAGTCCTAGAGATCTTAAAATAAAGCTATGATGCTGTCCCTAAGTACATACTTGAGGTTTAAAGGCATGAATTGTGAAGCCCTGACAGAAAATTTAATAGAAAAAACCTTAACTGTGAAGGCTTAATCAATCCCTTCACAGATATTGCTGATTTTGAAATTTTAGCCTGCACTAGCTCATTATATGTTTAGGGACATGGGACCTCATTAGACAAAGAGGTGCAAAGGAATATTGTACTTTGGAAATTGTGATGTCATTGACGGAAAAAAAAAATGAGCAAACGATTCTCTAAACATGTCCTGGCCAACTCGTTATGTCATGATACCCATCCTGTCAGTGCTATTCATAACATCAAAGTTTTCAAGATTCATTGAAACATAACAAATCAAACATTGGCAGGAAAGCAATAGAGGCTAGAGAATTTACACAATATTTAAACCAACTTGAGTTTTCCTTCTCTATTATGCCTAAAAAGAAATTAAGTTCATTGCTTCAAGAGTCGTGGTAAAACCAGATCGTTGGTTTATACAACTTGAGAGAGTTGTTCTCTATATTTTCTGCGAATCAATTCTGACCAACAATTACAACCAAGAGAAAGCTACTTACAATTCATTTTTATTAAATCTGAGACAAACTCACACTGACACATGATATGATTTATTTACCACATTTGCAAGCTTTAGTATAGGAACCAGCAAAAGAAGAGAAAAGATGAGAGAAAGACTTCCATTACGAAGGATGAAAAAGTTTAATCTTCTACCTTCCAACAACACCATCACCATAGACATCTAATAGTTGATAAATGAACTCTTCGATATCATCTTTTGTCCCTTTCTCATAAGTACCCTGCAATAGGCAAGTATGAAGCCTGTACTGAAAATTTAAAGCATCTAAAATATGTCATTGTCATAGTTAATACTCTCTGTTACCATGTCTGAGAATTGACAGTTTGAAGGTGATCTTTTCTAACTCAAATAAAGAATCTAGGAACGCTATGCATTACTAGCCACCCGTGTTCCTATTAAATTCATCTACTATAATTTATATCCATGGTAATTTCATCCATATATTTGTAAAAATGATTGTAAATGAACAGGCTATTCAAATTATAATGATGTTGGGGTTGCGAATGTAAATGAGGCTGACTGAACCACACACTACAGTGACAATATTGTTTTGATTCTTTTAACACATTTAAAAACTTGTTAGCTCGGCTTAACAAAAGAGCCAAGCCCAAGTAGCTTCATATGTGTATATGTAAAATCGAGTTTTGTGCTTAAGAAGCCAAGCTCGAGTGAGGATCAGAAGTTAATCGAAATGGAATCTTGCTCAGGGGGCCTTGGTTTGGTTAAGTGATCTCTTATACGCTCGAGTTCCACTCATAGTAATGAGTAGCCTCCTAAGCCTATCAAGCAAAGTCATACTGTTAAAAGCTATAATTAAAGAATGAAAGAGTAAGAAACAACTTACTTTGGCAATGACGAGGTCTTGGAAGGTTAGCTTTTGATCCTTGCGTTTCTGCGTAACCAAATCGAACATTCTATCTCCTAAAGGTCCTCCAGCTCCTATGTACTCCTGGAAAGCGTAAAACTCCATATAAAAAATTAAAATGGAAATAAAGGGAAAGAGAAATTGTCATGGATTTGGGAAATTTCCAAAAAAACAGGAAACCTTGAAAACCGGTGGAGTAATGTAGTGAGGATTGTGGATTTGGGATTTGGCAGCAAGAGATACGAATAGGGATTTGAGGTCTTCCAGTTCCTTCTGCGTGAATGCTCTGCAAAATTTAATCAATTCAACAAAAAGAGGTTCTTTTTTGCCCTTTTTTTTTGTATTCACTATTTAGGCGCGTTTCAAGTTCAGAACCAACGACCCATTACAACGTATAAACAATTTAACAGAGAAAGAAACCTGCAAGCGGAATTGTAGCGAGGATCAGCAGAAGAGGACGATGATGATGATTCTGAATTGCCCATAATGGGTTTCTGCTCTGCTTTTTCAACAGTACTATTGGCAATTCTTATTCTTCTTTATTTCTTTCTCTGAAAATCAATTAAAGATGGCTGGGTAGAAGAATAACAAACACTTCGGCTTAACTGATCTCAGAATCCCGCAATCATAAAAGGCTCCAACAACTGTTTTACTTGTCTTTACACACACCAAAAAAAAAAGACTTGCCGCTTCGCGCCTTCTAGGGACATAATTGATTTTCTCCTTGTTTTTCTTCTTTTGGGATTGGGTCACCGCCAGGGACAAGTGACAACTGTGACCTCCACTTGTCTTCAGTTACTCTTCAGCATCTGGATTTATTTCCCCTGACCTGGAGATAAATTAATGGATAGTCCAACGAAAAAATAATAATAATTACTAATAACTATGATGATAATAATCAATCGCGAAGTAATGAATTACTTGGACAGGTTTTTTTTTTAAAAAAAATATCACGAACACGACTTCTAGTACCTTTTTTTTCAAAATTTTTTAGTTACATTATAAACACATTTTTCGATCACATTTTAATCTAATCAACACACATTTTTTTGTTTCTTATATATTATATTAAAAAAATATTATAGTATTATTCTCCCAAAACAATTTCAAATAATCTTCAATCCAAACACATTAGTTTAGCTTGACATACAATTTTACACAACAATGTTTTGGGATAGAATTAGGGCAAACCAAAAAAACAAATAGTGATGATGTGTGATAGTTTCCTTTACAACGTCATATCTTAAAGTAAAATAAGGATTTTTAATCCTTAAATTATAATAATTTTAAAACATATACCCGTTTAAATGACATCGACAGATCATTTTTCCAAAAAAAAATGTGACATGGGGTGATAATAATTGAGGGAATGATTGGCTATAAAAACAACCATAGAAATTTTCGATGGTTTAATGGTATACATAAAACTACTTATCTATGCAATATATAAAGTCAAAACATGATAGTTGGTCTAAATTTTTTTTGTTATTTTCTGAATTTCCAAATTTATTGTTATAGAAATTAATTTTTGTCTTAATTACCTAATCATATTTTACCAACATAACTATTCATAGCCACTCTAAATATTGTAATTACCAAATCACTATAATATTATACATCAAAGTTCTTTAATAAATTTATACAGATTGTATTTATGTGAAAACCAAAATTTATATAATATTAATTCATTTTTATTTTTTTAAAAATGTACACACATTGAGTGTCTCATTAGCAATAGTTCGTAAAATGTAGAAGTACATGCCTAATTGTTTGAATATAATATACATTGTTTTGTTAATTTCAAAATACACCCTTCAAATATATCTCAATTCTCACTTTAGTTCTTAAACTATAAATCCCTTTCCACTTAAGGACAATTATCAATGGAATCTACCAAACTAATGAAATACTAGTCAAGTGAACAAAAAAATAAATAAAAAAATAACAAAAAAATCGTAGAATTAGGGAGAAGAAAAGAGTTTAGGACTAAATTGAGAATTGTGGTATAGTTTATGGACTAAAGTATTTTAATTTAGAGTTTAGGGACTACAATGAGAATCAAAGTGTAATGTAGGGATTGAAGTGTTCCAATTTAGAATTCAGTGACCAAAACAAAAACATATAGTTGAAGGGTGTAAAATAGGATTAACCGTAAATGGTTTAATTACTGGAATCAATTTCGTGCGTAAATATTCGGTCACAAATAAATTAACCGTTTACGAGCAGTCCCTGATAAATCACTGGAATCAATTTCGTGCCTAGATATTCAGTCCCGAATTCCGCAGCGGAATGCTTCTCATCTCTTCCCGAATAGAGGGAGCTAGATTCTATCACCAAAAGAGGAAATTAAAAACAAGAAACGGAAGAAGACAGGAGTGGATAAGTAATCAGAAACACTGAAAATAACATCATCAAGACATAAAGTAGGGTATATGAGAGGCGGACCAACAGTCAAGCGAGACAATGCAGAGACCAACTGTGGTTATAGTGTTGTTGATGATGATAGTGCTGACTTCTAGGATTGAGCTGAAACCTCGTACTCTTGTTCAACAAGAAGTTGCAGCAGGAGCAGCAGCCACAGCAACCCATCTTCACGGATTCTCGGATCCTCAACAATCTCTCAAAGAAAAAGTCGGAGCCTTTTTACTCTTCTATGTTCTCATTTCTCCTTTCGCTTTTTTATTTAATAAATTAACATATAAATGGTCTCTCACTATTACTCTTACTGGAGTTCTACAGCATCATCAGATCTCTGCATTATATCATCCAATCATTGCTCCTTGCTGTTGAAATTTCTCTTTAATTTTTCAAGTTCATTTACTTTTACCAACTGAGAAAAGATCCCTTTTTTTTTTCTCTTTTTCTTCCTTTTGTTTTTCTTTCAACTTTAGGAACGATAAAGTGTAGAAAATATTTTGTGCTGCGAATTTTTAATCCAATAATGTCAGGGGTAGAGCTTTAGGTAACTATTTTGAGCAGTATGCAGCTTTAGGATCATTTATGCCATAGAAAATTCTATATTTTGCTAGTCCAATTTCAGTAATACCATATAGGGCAGGATGAAAGAAGGTATTGATTAATTTTAGTGGATGCTATTTCAGGTGTGTCAAGTAGATGCTTTTGGTAGTATCCTCCCAAATTTCTAGTGGAGCTAATCCAGCTTAGTTGCAGCTCCTTGGTCTCTTTGTAACTAGCCACCTGGCGTCCAACAACATACTTAAAACTTTTGGCTTAATTTGTTTGCTGACATATTTCTCTAGTGGTTATTTATTTAGCTTGGAACATGACCAAATTCGTTACAAAAGGGTTTCAGTAATTAGATGAGCCTCCTAATACCAATGGATCAAAAGGAATAATCA